>JAVUPR010000087.1:737500-3137500 GCA_036785695.1 Gentiana straminea | reverse complement strand
CTAAAATCCTCTTTGATGCAACTGCAAATCCCCTCCTTCCTGGTCTTTTACGTGCAACTTGTTGTTTCCCAAATAGAAAAAATCGACTACAACCTCAATGTATTGTGTTGTGTGATCATGGACTGTTGCATATTTCCTAAGCTATATATTGAAAAGTAAATGAGCCAAAAAAAAAAACCCCACTATACACCTGCAAAACATGTCGCAAAAAAGGCTAAGCAAGTGCTTCTTTAAATTCCTTTTCAATAAACCTACAACTTTTCAATAAACCTACCAATCCAAATACAATCCCAAAACTAAAAATACTTAACTATCCATGAGTAGCAGAGCAGCATGCAAATGAAGTGAAATAAACACTGAAAATAAAACTCACATGACGCGTAAACAGGTGCTGAGTACGTTTAAGCGTGAACGTTATGTAAAATAAAAATAAGAAATCAATATAAACAGATTTAGAAGATAGAAATCTGCCTCAAATTATTGGATGATTCCTTCAAGCCGTATAATTCTTGAAAAACTGCAAAATTAAAATAAAAAATCAAAATAAACAGAAATAGAAGATATCAACCATCCTCAAATTATCGGATGATTCCTTCAAGCCGTATAATTCTGGAAAAACTGCAAAATTAAAATAAAAAATATCAAAAAAAAAACAGAAATAGAAGATAGCAACATGCCTCAAATTATCGGATGATTCCTTCAAGCCGTATAATTGTGGAAAAACTGCAAAATAAAAATCAAAATAAACAGAAATTATAATTGTGGAAAAACTGCAAAACAAAAATCAAAATAAACAGAAATAGAACATAAATGCATATACATTAGAGTGTAAATCGTTCAGATCAAGAGAAGCCGAAAGAAGATGGGTTCTCATGAATTTCAAGGTGCACATAATTATTTGGGGATGGAAATGTTGAAGATAAATAGGTGTTTTCATTGTTTTTCAATTCTTTTTTGAGGAAGACGTTTCATTTCCTTAAATGCAAGAAATCCTGTATTAAATTTCCTTAAAAATATTTTATAATTAACTCAAGAAAAAATATTTGTATTCGCAGGAATTATTTTTTTTTATACATATTTTTTTAGAATAGGCATTTCACTTTCTTGAATGCGGAAAATATGCGTTTCAATATCCTGCATTAACGCCTTCCCAAAAAAAATTATCGTGCATTAACTTCCTCAAAAGATAAAATTAATTGAAGAAAAATATTATTAATAAGAAAGGTTACGGTTTTAAATAAAAAATCAATCACAATTAATAGGCTATCAAGACAATCAATTGAAATAAAGTGTGAACATAATTAATGATTAAAATTCCAATATTTTTAAAAAGGAAAAAGATAACGGATATAAGTTGGGTTATTTTCCGGGTATGGGGCAAAAATCCGGGTAATTGGGTTAAATCCCCTCCCTTATATATTATATATAGATATCGGTCTAGTAGTTAGCTAGGTTATATACTGGTATAGCGATCTGGGTTCAAGCCCTGCTAGCGGCAGACCTGGGTTCAAGCCCCGCTAGAGGCATAATATGTGTGTTAAACCTTTCGTATCCGAAAAAATTAAAAAATAATAAATTTAGAATATTTAATCAATTTCCCTTTTCAATAATTTTCGAAATTTAATAGATAAATAAATAAACAAAAAGGAAAGAAGTATGTTTTTTTCAAATAAAACCACTCATCCTCCCCATTTACTCGAACATTTGTCTAAACGGAAGATAAAAGAATAGAACGGCTCCTCTTCTCCCTAGCAAGTCGAACTGCATGCCACCATTGATTTCAGATCAAAATTGGAGGGAATCGATCAGTTCGAGAAGAGAATCGTGTTGACATCACTTTTACACCGACAAGAAAAGGTAAGTTGTCGAATCGCTTTTTGGAAGATTGACTTTTGCTAGCAGATTAGGACCCAAATTCGCTTTATTCGTAGTTTTACACGTTTAGCAAGCATTGAATCATCATATTTCTAAGTTTAAATTGCTTAATTGTTAGGTGTTGTAAAAAGACCTTAAATTTCATTGTTTGGCCTACGAATTGGAGAAGTTTTGACATTCAAATCAAGGTAAAATGGTTTTCATATTAAAAATAATGTGTTTTATAATGTTTAGTTAGTAGTTGAAGTTGTATTTAGATTGATTTGATGTGAAATCGTATGTCTATTTTAGCACGGTTGCAAAAAAAAAAAAGGTTATGCATAAGATGTTACCATCCATGAATGCAACTACACTTATATGCGATAAAGTGATTGGTGTTGCAAAAAAATATGTGGATTTGTTAAGATCAAGTGTTTATCGTTGTACTAAAACCAATTGATGTTAATAAAGACGCTACTTTATTTCCTTATCATTCAAGAGTGTGGCAATCTGTCCCAACACCCCTGATGATAGGTGGGCCCATTGGGCCGGGTTATCCATATTTGGGCCAGGCCCAAAGTTAGACAGTCAAGATAATGGATTGGCTCGACAGGACCACAAGTGCTGACCAGAATAGTCAGAGGAGCAGGGCTCCATCATACGTTGCGCAGAAGTATACCTCTAGACAGAACGATCGGCTCTAGACAGAACGATCGGCTGCACAGAAGTATTTCTAGACAGAATGTTTGGCTGAGTACAGCGAAGACCGAGTCAACAGCGGTTCAACCACTTATAAACGTGGGTAGATCCCCACGATCAGCAACGTGCAGAGATAACCAGTGATAACTTCCCACCACGCACGGGAGAGAATCACGATCTACAACTATATAAGGGACACCCTGAACTACGAGGGGGACTTGATTCCAGTTTATTACTTAAATTGGATACGTAGGCAGCTCTCTCAAGAGTTCAGTCCAAAATTATACCCAAATATTCTTGTTCTTATACTATTTTCCTAATTAGAATTACCCAATTACCCGATTGTAATATTCATACCACATCATTTGGCGCTAGAAGGAGGGTTCAATTCTAGTTAGTGAGTGATTGTAAAAAAAAAAGGCAAAAAATCAAGGAAATTCGAAGAAGCAGCAAAATCAACCTGAAAAAGATAAAGTTGGAGAAAAAAGCCCAGATCGAAATGATCAAGATACTGGAAAGAAGGTTCTGGAAGAAGGGCAGACGAGCAACCCAGACGCAGTCAAACAAATGTTGGTAGAAAATCTGGCCAATCTCAAAGGAGAAGAAATCAAAGCCATATTTGAGGCAGTTTTGAAAGTGAGGAATCAGGATAATGACATTTCTGAAGCACCAACACCGCTTCAAACTGCTAAAAAAGAGAAGCAGGAAGCAGAATCTAGCATTAAAGTGGTGATTACTCACCCAGGTGGTGATAACGCCCGAGCAGAGTTAGATGCTATACTTAAGCCTAAACACGATGAGTTTAGGCTAGTGTCTCCATTCACTGAGGACATCGATGCATTTCCATGCCCTCCAGGATTTAAAATCCCAAAAATCCAAGCATATGATGGAACTAAAGATCCATATGACCATATGCACCAGTACATTCAGCACATGAACCTATATAACGCTCCAGAAGAGATGAAATGCGGGGCATTTGCTACTCTTCTAACAGGAAAAGCAAGAGATTGGTTCAACAAGTTGAACCCAAGATCCATACCAGATTTTCCAACACTGACCAGAAAGTTCATGCATGCATTCATCGCAGCAAGACCTTTCCAGAGGAACCGCACATATTTGCTGACCATTAGACAAAAAAATGATGAAACGGTGTTGCGGTTCATCAAGAGGTTCAACGGAGAGTCATCCCGGATTGCAGATCTGGATGATAAATTTTTAGTGGCATCCTTTGTGGCAGGTCTTAGGGAAGGACGCCTACATGCCAAGCTGAGCAGCAAAAATCCGGATACGATGGAAGAATGTCTGGAAATTGCATACAGACACTGCCAAGGTGAAGAGGCTAACAGAGCCAAGAGGGAAGAATCCCACAGGAACGCTAAAAAAGGAAAGACTGATGATAAGACCGACAAAAAGAGAAAATATGTTTGGGATAGGGTAACCAACCCCATCTTTGAAAGGTTAGGGAAGAAAGGTGCTTTGCAGGATAGAGACCTTATCCCTCTGAACAGGTCCCGTGATCAAGTTCTGGCAATTATGGAAAAGAAAGGAATCGTCAAGACTCCTCCTCCATTGAGGGGTCCAAGGGAGAAGAGAGACCACACCAAGTGGTGCAAATACCATAAAGATATTGGACACGACTCGAACAAGCGGGGACACGATCGGAGATATAGATGCAGCGGCATTGGAAGGAAAGATCGATGAGTGCATCGATCGAGCACAGGGGTACAACCCCAGAGGAAGGAGAGAGTTCAAAAGACAGCACAACAGCCATGACCGGTATAACCAGAGGAGACACAGAGATCCGTCTCCAGATGCAGATGGGCACAGAGAAAACGCCCCAATCAACACTGTAAACACAATTGTGGGTGGACCAGGAGAAGGTTATAAGGCTGCTCAGGAAGATAAAAAGGGCAGCGCAGAAAAGGACGGAGAAGCGAAAAAACAGAAGGTAATGGGAACCGTTCAGTACGGTCCTAGAGATGCACTACCAGCCGTCGTGAGCAACGAAGGACTGGTAATAGAGGCGGTTATCCAGAAAAATCTGGTCAGAAGGATCTGCGTAGACACGGGCAGTGCAGTCAACGTACTATATTACAGTGCGTTCCAAGCAATGAAGCTAACAGACTCGGAGTTGACTCCTGTATCAACTCCTCTTTTTGGATTTATCGGGCCACCCATACATCCTGTGGGAATGTTAAAGCTACTGACGACTTTTGGCAAAGGACCACAGAGCAGGACTCTGGTGGTCAATTATGTGGTGGTAAAAGCCCCGTCTGCATACAATATGATTCTTGGAAGACCAGCACTGATTGATCTAAGGGCAGTGGTATCGCCAGCACATAACAGCATGAAATTCCCAACTTTTGAGGGAGAAGCCACAGTTAAAAGGGATGTGGATGCTGCCAAGAACTGCTATACAGCCACAATCAGTGGAAAAATGAAGGTGCAGCAGGTGACAATGGAAGATCTAGTTCCAGATGAAGAAAAAAGTTGGCAGTCCAACGACTCGGTGGAATCAATAATGCTGGATGAATCGAACCCGGAATCCACAGTCAGCATATGATCGTGGATACCCGCTGAACAGAAACAAATGCTGGTCAGCATCTTGAAAGATTACAGGGATGTGTTTGCATGGAAAGCGAGTGACATGCCTGGGCTGTCAACAGAGTTGGCTGTCCATAAACTCAACATTGATCCGACCAGGAAACCAGTAAAGCAAAAGAAGAGATCTTTTGCCCCAGAAAGGATACAGGCTATCCAGCAGGAAGTGGAAAAATTGTTGCAGGCCAACATGATTAAAGAAGTTATCTACCCAGAATGGCTAGCAAACCCAGTGTTAGTCAAGAAGCCAGATGGCAGTTGGAGAATGTGTGTGGACTTCACGATTTAAACAAAGCTTGTCCTAGAGATAGTTATACTTCCCCTAGAATTGACAGGCTAGTAGATTCTACAGTTGGTTATGAGATTTTTGCTTTCTTAGATGCTTATAAGGGATATCATCGGATTATGATGGACCCCGTAGTAGATCTTTGTAAAAACCGCTTTTATTACCGAATTTGGTTCCTACTACTATGTGTCCATGCCTTTCGGATTAAAGAATGCAGGGGCTACCTACCAAAGGGCAGTCAATACCATTTTCAAAAAACAGATTGACAGGTCAATGGAAGTATATGTGGATGACTTATTGATCAAGAGCAGGACTCTTGACCAATATTTGAAAGATGTAACAGAGGTTTGTCAAGTTTTGAGGCAAACAAGAATGAAGCTGAACCCAAAAAAGTGCACTTTTGGAGTGAGATCAGGTAAATTTCTGGGTTATATGATATCTAAAGAAGGTATCAGGGCCAACCCTGATAAATTAGAAGCCTTAAAAACCATGCCCGAATCGAAAAATATCAAAGAAGTTCAACGATTAATAGGAAGATTAGCAACGCTAAACCGATTCTTGTCAAAATCGGCACATAAGTCATTGCCATTCTTCAAGATTCTCAGGAAGGCCAGTCCATTCGAGTGGAATGAAGAATGTAAACAGGCTTTTCAGGAGTTGAAAGATCATATCAGTCACTTGCCAACTCTAACTCCTCCTCGGGAAGGTGAGATACTGTTTCTTTACTTGTCCTTTTGCAATGAAGCAGTAAGTGCTGTGTTGGTAAAACAACATGGCATGATACAAAGGCCAGTGTATTTTGTAAGCAAAGCCCTACAAGGACTTGAGATTAGATATTCTGAAGTAGAAAAATTGGTTTTAGCCCTGGTACATGCCACAAGGAAACTGAGACCATAATTCTAGAGTCATCCAGTGATTGTGTTGACAAATCTACCTTTGAAGCAAATTTTGGAAAAACCAGACAAGTCTGGAAGATTGGCAAAATGGGTAGTTGAGTTGGCATGGTTTGATATCGAATACAAACCAAGAACAGCAATTAAAGCTCAAGCATTAGCTGACTTCTTGGCAGAAGAAAAAGCCTTGGCTATAGAGCAAAAGGCTGAACAGCACAAGGCTGATAAGAACAACTCTGAACAGTGGCAGCTTTACGTGGACGGAGCCTCCAACAAAGAAGGAGCAGGAGCATGACTCCTACTCATTAGCCCAAAAGGTGAAGAATTCCCATACGCTCTTCATTTTGACTTTCAGGCCACTAACAATGAGGCAGAATATGAAGCTTTGATAACTGGATTAAACTTAGCACAAAAGTTAGGCGTGAAAAATTTGAAAGTCTACACAGACTCACAGCTGGTAACAAATCATATCAAGGGAGAGTATGAGGCAAAAGAAGGACCCATGAAAAAGTACCTTGCAGTGGCACAGAAGAAATTGCAGAATTTCTTAAAGATAGAAGTGGAACAGATAACTCGGGCCCAAAATACCAGAGCAGATGCTTTATCAAAGCTAGGATCGAATTTCTTGTCCCAAAAAAAGGTGTTGGTCGAGCAGTTGAAGCACAAGAGTTGTGATGAGATTGAAGTACAACCAATCACACAGGCAGAAACTTGGATGGATCCGATCGTAGTATATCTAAGAGATGGAAGGCTTCCTGAAGATAAAGTACATGCCAGAAAATTGGTAAGACTCTCAGCCAGGTATGCTCTGTTCAACGATGTTCTGTACAGAAAATCTTATGCAGCACCGTGGTTGAGATGCGTTACTCCAGATGAGGGAGATTATGTATTAAGAGAAATCCATCTCGGAATTTGTGGCAATCACTTGGGAGCCAGAGCTCTGGCCAGGAAATGTAGGCTTTACGGTTATTACTGGCCAGAAATGCAAGATGACGCAGAGAACCTGGTCAGAACTTGCCGGACATGCCAGGTGCATAGTAATTTATCACATAATCCTGTACAGAAGATGATACCAATTGTATCCCCATGGCCTTTTGATCAATGGGGAGTAGGCTTAGTGGGTCCACTACCCCGAGCACCGGGAAATTTCAAGTTTTTAGTAGTGGCAGTGGATTATTTCACTAAGTGGGTGGAAGTTGAACTCTTAACCACCATCATAGCCAACCAAATACAGAAGTTCCTATGGAGAAATATCCTATACAGGTATGGGATCCCTAAAGTTCTCCTTTCTGATAATGGCACACAATTTGAAGATCAAGGAGTGCAAACTTGGTGCACCAACCTAGGAATCTCCCAACATTTTACATCAGTGGCCTATCCTCAAGCCAATGGGCGGGTAGAAGCGGACCAACGAGCGAGATAAAACGAGGACCGAAGAAAAGGTTGGAACAAGAGGGTCTCATTGGGTAGACCATCTACCAAATATCTTGTGGGCATATAGAACCACCCCAAACGCCGCTTACACACGAAACTCCATACTCCTTAGCATATGGATGTGAGGCGATCATACCAGCAGAAATTGGACACAAGTCTCCCAGGACAGAATTATACTGTCCAGAAACGCAGGAGGTAGACATGTTGCATGTCAAAGATGAGCTGGAGCATAAACGCGATAGTGCACTAATACAAATGGCCAAGTACAAGCAGAGAGTTGCCCAGTACTACAACTCCAAAGTCAAAGGTACGTATTTTAAAGAAGGCGATTTAGTGCTGAGGCGGAATGACGCCAGTAAGCAAGGCCCCACTGGAAAGCTAGACCCAAATTGGGAAGGTCCTTATAAAGTAATCAAAGTACACGGAAAATGATCCTATCAACTAGCTAATGCTTCTGGAAAAACAATTCCTAGAAGCTGGAATGCTATTCATTTAAGGAAATATTTTCCTTAAGATAATTGCATTATGCTTTTTTCTTCTTTTTAGCTTTAAATTTGTAATTGTGCATGTGAATATTCTAATTTGTGCTGGACAAGGAATTAAAAACCAGATGTTTTATTTATCAGTAAACTTGCAGCACAAAATAATTCTGGGCAGAGGACCCACATAAAAAACACACAAGGGTTAAACTTGCAGCGCAAGAAAATCCTGTGCAGAGCACATAATTAAAGTAAAGGCACGTGAAACTTGCAGTGCAGGATCATTCTGGGCAGAGGACCCACCTTAAAAACACAAGTGTTAAACTTGCAGCGCAAGAAAACTCAGTGCAGAGCACACAATTAATAAAGATGCTAAACTTGCAGTGCAAGAGCATCCTGGGCAAAGGACCCACATAAGAAACACAAGTGTTAAACTTGCAGCGCAAGAAAATTCTGTGCAGAGCACATTATTAAAGTATATGAACGCAAAACTTGTAGTGCATGGGCATTCTGGGCAGAGAGGACCCAAATAAGCAACATACAAGTGTTAAAGATGCACGCAAGAAAATCATGTGCAGACCACAAACACTTAAGAATGCAAAAATTGAACTTGCAGAGCAAGAATAAGCTGAGCAGAAAACAATAATGGTCTATACATTCAGTAAATTCTGTGCAGAAGATAAGATTTGAGAAGCTAAGGATTAAAAAATCCTAACTTCTTTGCAGCGCAACAAGAGATAAAGCGGAGCTGAACCCAGAGAATATCAAATTCTAAGGCATATATTAAAAAGTACCCAAAGATTTCAATCATCAAAGTATCGTCAACAACAAATAAGAGATAGTGTTATTACATCAAAAGCTGCACAGGGCTGCGAAATTCAAAGTTTCAAGAAAACATGTAAATTAAGAGGCAGGGGGAGCTGAAGGCTGAGCAGATTTCTCTGAGGGCTGAGCAGACTTCTCCGATGGCTGAGCAGATTTCTTTTTAGCATACTTGCTAATTATGTCTTCTCCACTCTTATATTCGTCATAGCGTTTCGTGAAGATTTCGCCCGCTTTCTTATCGTACAACCTGTGATTAGGCAGAGTGTTAATCACCAAGTCAGCAGGTTTGGCCTCATCAACACCAAGTGTGTATCCTCTGCGCAGCGCCGGAGCTAGAATGATCTGAATTTCCTCATAAGTTTGAGGAGAAGACTTATACCCTGCAACAACTTTCTGCACAACATTCTGCGCAGGAGCCTCCTCCATATGTCTCACAGATTCATCAAAATCAGCTTTCATCTTCTTTGCCATAGCTAGGTGCTGCTGGTTCTCTTCCTTCATCTGCCTCAGCTGCTCATCTCTGAGTTTTAATTGCTCCTCCTGGGTGAATATCAAACCCTCAGCTTTGGCAAGATCAGATTTCAACTTCTCAATCTCCAGACGAGCGGCAAGGTTGGATTCTTTCAAACTGGCTACCTTAGCATTGGCCTCGTCCAAATGAACCACCTTTTGTTGCAAGGCAGTGATGTCCCCAGCCATACTGGCAGTCTTCTTATGCAATGCTTTGCCCAGGCGGTAGCACTGCAGAAAAGAAAAGTCTTAAAAAAAAAATCACTTACAGAGTCAGGAAGGTCGTCAGCAGACATATCCTCAAAGTTGAAGGAAGAACCACTTGCAGAGCTACCAGAGGAAGTGGACCTGTGCCTTTTCTTCTGTCTTTGAGAAACAGTTCTGAGAGGCACTGCGTTCAAGCCAGTAGATTGAGCACCAGGAAGATCTTCTTCAATAGTCAGATCCACAGGGTTGACTGTGCTCAGAATGTTCTGATCAGAAGGATTAACAGTGGGGATGGTTTCCTGCACAGCGGTACCAGAGCCAGTTCCTATCTCTGCATCTTCTGGCTGACCAGAAACGTCACCGCCTTCTGGATTAACGGACAAGGTCCGTTCAGAGTCTTCCGCCATCTGCTCTGTTTCCTCTTCCTCATCGATGTCAATGCTGATCAGATCATCTACATTGGCCACTATGAAAAGAAAGAGATAGTCAAGTTATAATCAAACATCAGAATAAAATGTAAGTACAAACATACATTTTCTATACTGTTTCTTGGAGAACTCCACGTAGCCAACAGGCCCTGCAGTTTGAAGCTGAGCAGCATCTATCATGGCAGAACTTATGAATTCTAGGTTAAGGGAAATTTTGTTACTAACAAGATATTGGGACAGCGTAGCATCAATAAAGTCTTCCAACTTGTCCTTCATGGAGGAAGTATTCCATCTCCCCAAAGTGGCATCCGAATTGTGCTTCACAAAGAAAAAGTGTTCTTGCCACTTTTTCTTAGTCTTATCTTTGCCAGTTATAGGGATGATCGGAGCACTGGCCCTACGGCAGAAATGATACCACCCCCCACTACCTTGTGTCAATTTACACTGCTAGAAATTCCTAAACAACTTTACAGAAAAAGGGGTGGTGTTCAGACGACACCAAATCATGAAACCTACCAGGAATTTAACATTGTTTGGGTGTATCTGACCAACTCCTAATTTGTAATACTTCATTACCTCAATATATCCAAGGGAGATAGGAAACCTTAACCCACTGTGAAGCTGATCAGCGTATACTGTGCAGAAACCGGCCGGGGGATTGTAAGCATACTCAGTCGGTTTAGGAAGAACAACTTCGAAAGGCTCAGTACGGATCTTATAGGTTTTTAATAAACCAGCCATCTCAGTTTTGGTCATTTTGCTAGCAACACCGTGGCAAGCCATTATCGCTTTGGTTTTATCGAATCAATTGATTTCTCTCTTCAATGTATTTAAGAAGGCAGTATGGTTTTCTGGGTACTGATGCACAATTGAAGTGGGAGTGAAAATCCCAGGAGGCAGAAGGTGAGAAGGCAAAAGACACAGTGGGTTATCCCCAAAAGTGGAGGTATTTCTTAAATCAATAGAAGAAGATGGATGATCGAGGTTTCTTACAGTTTCAGGACAAAAAACAGGGTTAGAGGAATTCACTTCCTCACTCTCTATGGCCCTAGAAATTTTTTCTGGAGACTCAAACAATTTTTCGATAGAATCGCTAGAGCCAGTATTTGCCCTCAAAGACATGAACAGAATGAAGATTTAAAAAGAAGTAAAAGAACAAACAGAAAGGGACTTACTTGTAACTGCTGAGACGCTATTCCAAAGGTCTGATATAAAGTGGCGTTTGACGAGAGGAATGATTATATGACAAGAAGTGGATACGACACAATGGCTCAATTAACAGTTATAACGATGACCAAGCATGACCTGGCCTCGTTTCACGAGATAATAATGACAGAGATAAAACGTTTCAGACTAAGGCGGCTATTAAGCAGTCCACCTTAGTCTGGGGGACTTATGATGATAGGTGGGCCCATTGGGCCGGGTTATCCATTGTTGGGCCAGGCCCAAAGTTAGACAGTCAAGATAATGGATTGGCTCGACAGGACCACAAGTGCTGACCAGAATAGTCAGAGGAGCAGGGCTCCATCATACGCTGCGTAGAAGTATACCTCTAGACAGAACGATCGGCTTTAGACAGAACGATCGGCTGCACATAAGTATTTCTAGACAGAATGTTTGGCTGAGTACAGTGAAGACCGAGTCAACAGCGGTTCAACCACTTATAAACATGGGTAGATCCCCACGATCAGCAACGTGCAGAGATAACCAGTGATAACTTCCCATCACGCAAGGGAGAGAATCACGATCTACAACTATATAAGGGACACCCTGAACTACGAGGGGGACTTGATTCCAGTTTATTACTTAAATTGGATACGTAGGCAGCTCTCTCAAGAGTTCAGTCCAAAATTATACCCAAATATTCTTGTTCTTATACTATTTTCCTAATTAGAATTACCCAATTACCCGATTGTAATATTCATACCACATCAACCCCCTTTCGATCCCGTGACATCTGGCTTTGATACCGTGTTAAAGATCAAACGCTTACTATTCTACTAAAATAAATTGGTGCCAATAAAGACGCTACTTTATTTCTTATATATTAAGAGATGTGCGCAATCTGTCCCAACAGGATTACTTTTCTTTATTTCTCCTAGAAAATATGCCCGTAGACTTTTAACAGGTTTCTCCATCAAATTTTCGAATGTACAGTATGTTAGGGGAAAGAAAAAAACTGGGCGTATGTATGTAGTAGCATTATAATATTGTGTAGTAACTATATGTGTTGTGCCATTCTTTTTAGAAAAATGAAGGATAGTTGTGTCGTGTTATTGTGTTATGTCATTGTTCTTATTTTGAAAATATAAATATATGATTTTGTAGACAATGAATTACGTGGCAAATGTTATCTTGAAGCGTAGCTCGTATTGTAGTCATTTGTTATAACATATATCAAGGAACTGACGACGATTGAGAAAGACCAAACAATGAACCATCAAACAAGAACAGAAACAAAGAGATAACATAAATTTAACGTGGTTTCCGACAATATATCGAATACTCCACGGGAGAAACGAGGAATTTATTATGCATAGAAAGTTACACAAATGTTACAATAATGTTGGTATTTATAGGTGTAACGTCCCGCTCCCGGATACCGAGCCCTTATCCAATAGAGAAACGTTCGGCGCATATAGCATTAAATAAATCTAACATTATACGCAAGTCTCTACGTCGTCGTATCAAATAAAAGCAAACGGAAGCTAAAAAGACTCGGATAAAAACATAAATGCTACTAAGAATAGATACAATCATAATAAAGATGGATAGTTAATTACAACGACGAAACAAAACCAAAGACTTACACAATACGAGATCTTAAAAGTACAAACCAAACTTACAAAAGTCTAGGAGTAAAATGATAACAAGTCTAGTACAACTTTTACGAGGAAAAATAATCTAAAAGCATTTTCAAGGCATCAACGTCATCAAGTCGTCGACTACTCTTAGTCAACATGTTCGTCTTCTCACCCCACAAAGCATACAAAAGAAAATGCAAAGGAGGTAAGTACAAAGTACTTAGTAAAAGTGAGAAGCTGATGAATAACTAAGTTCTACAACAAAAAGGTTATTATTGTGATTATTATTAAATTATCTTTATGAGACCGACTCAATCTAGGGTTCACTTCATGTCCATCAACATGTCATGACTATACGTTTCTAGCTTAACTTATCTTTGTTACGTCATCACTCAAGGGCACTATGCATGATGTGTATCCATCACGAGATATACTTGCCAACTACGGTGAATATCACCGATAGTCCCGGGATCTCCCCGGTATGCATATACGTTCGATGAATTTCCTCCATTACCCTTCAGCCTTTTGAGCCAGTAGCGTTGTTCACCTTTTATGAATGTATCACATCGCCGATATGGCTTGGTGCCTAACCGAGAATAGGTGACGTTTTATCTTTTACTACCACGTATGTAACTTTATTGTGTATTAACTAGCCACCTAAGTGTTTTCAAGTAAGCTTCCTCACATACACTACTCTCTTTCCTAGACCACTAGACACGGACAAGGCCTAACAATTACACATACATTGATGAATACTAATTCATCAAAGCACAAGCCCTTTCATGCTCTTCCGATGGATCCGAACTTCAACTCCCTTTAAGAGTACATTCGGTGCCGAAACTAAACGAATCAGAAGCTCAATCGTGGCTTGTTCAAGCTTAATTAATGTTATAAGATCAAAGAACAACATTTAAAACTCATATCATAGCTATAATCAACTCATTCATCAAAAGGGAGGCTCAGTGCGCCTACAATGGGTTCAGTGCGTGCGCACTAACTCTCTGAATGTAAAAATTCACGTTCAGGCCTTCCAGTGCGTCCACTCTGGGCTTGGTGCGCCCGCACCAAGCGCGGAAACTTCCAAAAACTCAGTTTTTGACCCCTAATCGATCCCTAATCGTTCTCAAACTTGTTCAACATCATAATACTCAGAAAAAGGCATAAAAACACAGCTCCTATCTACCATAAAAGCTATAGATCCTTAGGCAACACGAAGGTAACAATTCTAGCATAAAATCACATCCAATCCTAACATAAACCCTACGAAACCGTAATTAACAAATCACTCAGAAAAACAGCAGTAGAACTCAACTCAAATATACAAAAATATCATATCTCATTAATTACAACTTAGCAAGAATTCTATCACCAAACAACACCAAAACTCACCGGAACTCACCCTATCATTATAAAACTATAATTACTCATTAGGAAGAACCTCTTACCTGAATTTCCAGCAAAACCGATCCAAAACCTTCAAGAAAAATGCCGAACTTTTAAGCCTTCAACTTGTAACCTAATTAAACAACAAGTAAACCTAAAAATCCTATCTTTCTTGAAAATCCCGAATTGAAAAAGTGTGTAAAACTGAATATTACCTGAATTAAATGTTGTGAACCTATTTGTAGAATGATCTACGCTCCAAGACGATCATTTTGACTACTCATGGCTGAAAAACAGAGCTACGGATTAAAAGATACGAATTTTTGAAGAAACGAACTCGACGATTACGAAAAACTAGGGCTAAATAGAAAACTTATGGAATAAGGATATTTTATTTTCCAAAGTTGCGTCTCGTCGCGGTGATCACTTTTCTCTCCTGCAGTATCTTGAACAGATGAACGGATTGGCCCTGCGATTGGAGATTACGTTCTCCGTTTTCTTCGCGTTCTTCTGCGTCTGTTTCTTCACTGTCGTCGTTCTTCTCTTTTTAATTATGAGAAGACTTAGGGGATTATTTCCTTTTATAGCTATCAATTAATTCCATTAATTAAATAACTAAATCCCAATTTTTCGTTATAATTACTTTCCAAAACTTTTACTTAACTCCTTTTTAATTAAATAAAAGACAAATAATAATTAGGTCGTAGTAAATACACCCAATTACTATTTTACCTTTTTATGAAAAATCGGGATGTTACAATAGGCCTTGAGAATCAAACTCTAACCGCCATAATAGTCAAATCAAGCATTGACTAAAATACCCTAATAGCAATGTCCCAGACTCAGATGAGACTTGCAAAATGTAACCCAGATTTAGACGAGAAGTGTTGGTCCCGTTATATAAGGCTTGTAAGAGTTCAGAGGGGGAAGGGGGTGAATGAACTCTTTCCCTTTTTAGGAGTTTCTCACAAATGAATGAACCAAGTGAGTAAGACAGACTGATGGTACCACTCGTCTGTTTTATTAAGCTGGTATGTTTCACTTAGTGAGTGCAGCGGAAATATGGTATGGTTCAAATAAGCCTTAGCTTGGTTTTCTGTGTTGTGTAGTGTGCAACGGATTATAATAGTATTGAAAATAAAGTGTTGGGTGTAAATGAGTCAGGGAGTTTTTATCGATCTTCGGAGTGGCGTAATCTCCTACGTGACCGCTTCTCCTGTGACTTAGGAGGTATCAGTATTGTACTCTACGCTAATACAATAGGTAAGTGTCCTTGACACCCCGCATATTCTTCACACTCTAAATAGCCAATCCTTGACACCCCATTGATGCTTCAATGGTCTATTTGCACGCAGCTCGTCTGAAGAACTCTCTTTCTCCAATGACTCGTATGTTCTTCTATTCCTTCACACCCCGCAGATGCTTCAAAAGGTTTTCCTCTTTCTTGAAGACTGGTTTTTGATTGAGTTGGTGTTGTATCAAATTAATGATACAAGGATGAGAGCTTTCTGCTGAATTTGACTTTGAAGGTTAAGTTGCAGCTATCATGATCAAGTAGATCACTGGATATTTACTTTGAATGTCGTTGATGAAGATCTACTTAATCTCTAAACATGAAGTGGTAAGCTTTTGAAGATGATGATCTTGTTCTTAGAATTTTCTTTGTTTCTTCAAAATCTCCAAGTTTTCTTTCAGTTGTCCTCCAGCTTTCTTTTATACTCTTCGTAGGGTAGCTATACGGTATACGCCCACTTGTATGATTTTGTAGCATTAAAAGAGAGCCACTCATTGGCTCAACGGTATAGCTACCTTACGAAGAGTATAAAAGGCTTCTAGAATGTATATAGCCAATAGCAAACTACTGCCAAGAGAAGCATTTAAATCATACAAGAATGTCACTTTTAGCATTAAATCATACAAGTGGAATAGATAGAATTTAATGGTGTATAGTCTTCCTTTGTACTTGATGGCTTCTAGAATGTCACTTTTAGCATTAAATGCTATCTATTCCACTTGTATGATTTTGTAGCCATTGGATCAGATTTGATCACTTGGATGACTATACGCCCTTTAATTTGTCTCTTCATATATCATAAATTCACTTGAGGTTTTGCATTGTCTGATCATTACTGGTCTGCTCTGCTAGTCTGGTTTACTTCAGAGTTGCTAGTCTGTTTCTGCATCGTTTGGAAATGCTTCTCTTGGCAGTAGTTTGTCTTGTTGAGATGGACGAAAGTCTGGTCTTCTAAGTCTTCAAACCTATTCTAAACTTAGACTAGTTTGGTTCAAGACCAATTACAAAGAAAGTCTGACTAAGCCTATATAGTTCACATGTCAGACTACTAAGCAAACATATACTTGGTTACTAAACCAACTAGTTTTGGTATCATCAAACTTCTAACTTATGGGTAGCGGTGTACACAGTTCAGTTTGGTTCAGTTTTAAGTATTTTCAAAACCAACCCAAATATTTCGGTTTGAAAAATATGAAACCAAAACCAATCATATTATAGACGTTTTGGTTCGGTTCGGTTTTTCAATTAATTGGTTTGGTTCGGTTCGGTTCGGTTCGGTTAGTAGGTTTACACTACAAAGACTACCGCAAATTAAACATAGTAACTAACTTGATCTAATAACACATAATAACTCTAAGACAAATTACAAAAGTTATTTTTTTCATTATGTCATTACTTTCTATTCAATAAGTATTAAGTCGCACTAATTTCAAAAGGAAAACACCCCGTCGAATAATATATGTAATTAAGAGCGACAAAACACTCTAAAATTGATATCAAAATAAATAATAACCAGCAAACGAACGACAGAAAAATTAAGTCTTTGAAAATGTGTCAACATGTTGTAAGTCAATTAGATGATACTTTTTACGATGTTTTATCCCCAATTCTCATGCATTTATTGAAGTTTCGTATCAATTAGAGTATTTATTTGCTTAGTTTCATCCATATGTGTAGATAGTACTTATTATGTAAAATATCATGTTTTGGTTGGTTTTGTACCGGTTATAGTAACTGGAGCGTCGTGTCGGGTTTACGCTTGGTATTTTGGTGTTGTAACGCAGGATTATAGGTTGACCAAGACCCCGATGGACGACACGTGTTGAGCCTAAACACGTCTTTTGAGGGCTAGAAAAGTGTGCCGGGAGCGTACAAGTCAAAAACGGATCATTTGTCGTTAGCATTTCTACCGTAACCTATCTTCACGCGACATTTGACCCACCTTAGAGGAATTTTATTGAGAATATTTCTTCATGAGAGTTTCAGATCTTCAATTGAGCTTTCAAACTCATTTTGAATCACGTGAATTGGAGGTCTACAACTCAAGTTATATCCATTTTACTGAGACGCAGAGTTGCAATTTTCCAGAGACACCCCGGTGCGCGCCGAGACACTCACGGTGTAAGCCGGGACATCACTCTGAGGTGGTTGGATGCAATTAATGCTAAAATCAAATCTCAACCACTTTGTCATGGTCCGGCTCAGGCCGAGACATCTCCGGCTCAAGCCAAATTATTCACGGTGCAAGCTGAATTATTCACGGCGCAAGCCGTAATGTAAAAATCAGCAAACTAATTAGGCTTTTGAAGCTCTTTTCGGGAAAATGAATAGAATATCTCTTACAGAGCCGAAAAAAGGGGAAAAATCCATCTTCTTCATCTCTTGCAGGCACCTCCCCCTACAAGGCTCCCCTAGCCAAAATTCCCTCATTTAGCATTTAAATCTCATTGTAAAACATTCTAGAATTCTTATTTTGATGTTTGAAGATCTTTGGTGGATGAAAGAACAATTATTTTGTATCCAAACTCCATTGAAACCCTCTAAGGATGAATGTAAGTTTCCAATTCAAGTTTATAGCTTGTAATTGGTTAATTCTTAATCTTTACTTTGATTTAATTGTTCTTATTATTATGGATACTAGCTTTAACTTGTTAGTAGTTATAATTATGAGTGGCTAGCTCCCCTACTAGCTAAGATGATGTAGTAATAATAGTTAACCCTTTTTATTGTTTGGAATTGATTGTTTATGTTTCTAGCCTCTATTGTGTTGAAAATCTTCTTACTTGCATTGGATTGGTAATGTGTATGTTGGAGTAATTAACCTATGTATGCTCCTACACAACTAGTAGACACCGAATGAAGACGTTAGTTGTGAGAAAATGGTAAGAAGACGGAAGGTAGAATCGACCCTAGTGGAATTCGGTTCCTTATCCGTGGAGTTTTGCATTCGAGTTTTTATCTAGTCAATTAATTACGTTTAAGGTTCTTAAACCAATGAGGAGACAAGTGTGGTTTCATTCACTCGTATGAGGGGAGATCACTAGTTTAGGAATGCACCGTTCACACAACAGAACACCAATGGAAGGCGGTAGGTTGATCATTTCCAAATAATCTAGGGGAGATAACTTGAACTATGAATCATCTTGGCTAGATTCTTTTATCATTTGAACAACTTTTGTACTTAAATATTACTTTCTTAATCAAACTTGCGACTCAGATCAAGATAATAATAACTAATTGGTGTTTGACCTCACATCCCTGTAGGATACGACCTTGACCACTGTACTAGACTACAATTGACCCGGTACACTGCCAGTGAGATTGGAACCCTAGGAAAGTTTGCATCAAGTTTTCTGGCGCCGTTGCCGGGGATGTGTAACGGTTGATACTTGTATTAGTTCAAAATTCTTGAGAATGAGTCAAAACTTTTTTCTAACCTAATTTCTATTTTGTTTTTGGTGCTTACCTCTTTGGTAAGTCACCAAGTGTTATTTGATTGTGTTCTTGTTGTTTATTTCTTGTAGTGGATGAACCATTCTAGTCGAGGAAAGGCAACCGACACTCCCATTGTTCCGGATATCAACACATATCTTAGGGATTTGGTTAAGGATAGGAAAGGTAGTCAAACTCATTGTAGTTTGGAACTTGGTGAAGAATCTTCACAAGCATCATCTCACCAAGAAGAGGAAATGAATGAGGCACAAGGAATGGTACAAGGTGGGCATAACCATGAAAATGCCCGAGTTGAACAAAATCCCTTAAATCCAAGTGACTATCCTCCACCACCACCAAAAGAACCATATCCACAAAGTCCACCACCTCCACCAATTCCTCCACCACCCCAAGAGCCATATCCATATGATCCACCCCCAAATCCACCCTACCAAAATAGACCGCTTTGTGAGCAAGCTATTCAAAGAAAAAATCAAGTTCATAATCCTATTCGGCTACCTCACATTGATGCTAAAAACTTTTCAATCAAGTCACATATGTTCGGCCTAGTGGAGAGTAGAGCTTAATTCCATGGAAATGCCCATGATGACCCGCATTCACATCTTTATAACCTTGATGAAATATGCAATACGAGATTCCAAAATAGTGTTTGTCAAGAATATACCCATCTGACATTATTTCCTTTTTCTTTGAAGGCTCAAGCAAATGAATGGCTTATGTCACTTCCCCACCATCACTTGCAATCATGGGATGACATATAAACTGAGTTTTTGAAACATTACTTTCCACCGGGTAGATATTTGAAGTTGAAGGTAAGAGCTACTAATTTCAAGCAAGATTTAATTAAATCTTTGGACAATGCTTGGGACCGTTTTAAGAAGCTTTTGAGGGCGTGTCCAAATCATGAATATACTTTGGACATGCAAGTCCAATTATTTTGTAGTGGCTTGCATAAATTGTCAGGAAAAAATTTTGATTCGGCATGCCATGGATCACTTATGATGAGCACGGCCCAAGAAGTTTATAACGCTATTGAAAGAGTGACAAGAAATGAGAAATTGTGGGATACCGGCCCAAGTGAAACGGAAGTTGCCATTGGGGATGAGAAGATTTCTAATGAGGAAGAAATTTTGAGAGAAATGGCGGTGATAAATAAGAAGATGGACGAATTACAAGCGGGGAAGAGAGAGTTGAAGCATAAAAAATGTGATGATGTGACATTTGGTGTTTTTCATATCGAAGAATTATCAAACTCCGATGTACCTGCACAAGAAGAAATAAGTTTATTGCGACAACATCAGGATTTGAATAACACTCACACCAATGTTCTTGAACCACATCCTTTTTACCAAAAAGTTCCTACTCAACAAGCCCTGTTCATCAAAGTTCCCAATCAACGGAGGAGGTTTCTCATTTGAAAAGCTTGATGGAAAACTTGATGGGAGTTGTGTCTACTCAAGCCGCCAATATTCAAACAATGATGACTTCTATTGGTATGATGTCCCAAGAGGTTGGTACTTTGAAAACATCTATGAGTGGGCACGAAATGAGAATGAGAACGATGGAGGCATCAATAAGAGTTATTGAAGACCATTTGACTAGGGAAGGTGAGAGAAATAGTAGTAGACCACCGGGTGGATTACCAAGCAACGCCGAAAGAAACCCGAGAGAAGTACTCGAAGTGGAAATTCATATGGGCATAATGAGGGAAGGAATGAGGTTGAATAAGATTTGAATGATGAGAAAGAGGAAGAGTGGAGTGAAGAAGAGGAAGAAATTGTTGTTGATTTCTTGAAAAATGATGGGTATGTTGAGGTGGAGGAAGAAGAAAAATGGATAAAGGTTCTAAGGCTATTGAAAAACCCAAGAGCTAGTGAATTAAGGACCTTATTCAACGAACATGTTGGAGAGGAAACTGTCAAAGGCAAGTCGGCTCACACCGGACGTAGCCCGGTTCACACCAAGGTTAAGGAAAAAGTTTCTAGGCCACTTGCAAAAAAATTGGTGCATAATGATGACACATGGCGTCCACCAAATGCACAAACAATCAAAGAAGCTTCTCCATCTTCATCAAACGACAAGGGTAAGGGAGGAATACATTCTAACCCTACTTTAATTGATCTTGAATCACTTCTCTATCCCCTCTCAAGAGGAAATTAAAAAGATGAAGTTGGATAAGAAATATGCACGTTTTCTTGACACTTTCGGCACTTAACTATTAATATCCCTTTCATCGAAGCACTCACTAATATGCCATCGTACGGTAAGTTTCTTAAAGACATACTATCCAAAAAAAACGGTTGGAAGAGTATGAGACGGTGTGTCTAACTAAGGAGTGTTCCGCCGTTTTGCAACTTAAGCTCCCTCTTAAGCTTAAGGACCCCGGGAGATTTACACTCCCATGTGATATTGGGGGACTTTTGTTTGAGAAGGCGCTATGTGATCTCGGTTCAAGCATAAACCTCATGTCCTACAATGATTTCATGAATCTTGTCATAGGCAAGCTAAAACATACGGAGATGACTCTCCAACTTGCGGATAGATCCATAAAACGTCCAACGGGGGTCATTGAGGATGTACTAGTGAAGGTTGATAAATTTTACTTCCCCGTCGATTTTGTTGTTATGGATATGGAGGTATGGTACACACACCCCTTATCCTCGGTACACCATTTTTAGTAACGGTGGGAGCTGTGATCGATGTTCGTGGGAGAGCTTAGTTTGGGAGTCAATGATGCGTCTTCAACATCTACACTTCAATGAAATATCCACGCACTACACTAGAATCTTGTTCTTTTGTGGACACTTCGTGTCCTCTTGTTGTGGATCGTACTAACAAGCATGTAGTTGAAGAAGATGACTCTAGCAATAATGTGAAAGCTCACAAACCGAAAGCTCGGAAATCAAAGGAAAATGTCAAGAACCGTTGGGATTGGTGGCATTCGTCTACATTATGTTGGAGACCGATTTTGATGAAAAAGACGGATGCGGTGCATAAGAATGATCTACCACCAGTGACCTACGCAAGGAAAAGTCTAGCTATAAACTATAAATTTAGCAAACTATGGGTACTATCTTTCTTATTATTCCTTAAGCATCATTTTCCGGTTGTGTTTTGTGCTTATTTGCTACATGCTTATGTGACTAATTGTTAGTGGTATCTTTCATGATAATCTGTATAACTTCCATCACTTCTACCGTATAATCCCGTCGAGCAAACGACGTTAAACAAAAGCGCTACCGGGAGGCAGCCCGAAAAAGTTTAGTATAATTTTTTTGCTCTTTTGTGAGGCCCGGTGTGGCCAATGATCCTTTTGTCTCTTAATTTTGGTTGATACTTTGCTAGTACTTGGGATTGCTTGTCATTTGATTGGTTGTCTTTCATGTTCATGCCCACCCACCCTCCCTTTTATTGCATCCCGGTACTTGTTTTTACTAGTTTTGATTCCCTTTTGTTTCCCTAACTACTTCATTACCACTCACTTTCCATTGAGGACAATGCAAGTTTGTAAGTGGGGAGTGGGATCGTATTTAGTCCAACAAAAGGTAATGTCATTAAATGTTTGAGAAACACTTAGTCTTGATCATTTTTAGAGCATTTTAAAGCATGACAGGGACCTTTTATGAACAGATATGGTTTTGCAATTGATAGAGTGAGTAACTCAATGAAGTGAGTAACCTTGGTGACATGTAAGTGCATTTTAACCATGAATCTTTGTTTGTAGTGTGAATTCTTTGAGTTATATTCCAATCTCTTGTTAACATGCAAACTTTTGTGCAATCATGCAAGCATGCTTTCATAGCAACTAGAACTTAGGCTTGATATCATTTAGAGGTGAAATAGAA
Source organism: Gentiana straminea (assembly GCA_036785695.1). Classification (NCBI taxonomy): domain Eukaryota; kingdom Viridiplantae; phylum Streptophyta; class Magnoliopsida; order Gentianales; family Gentianaceae; genus Gentiana; species Gentiana straminea. The sequence continues at coordinate 3,114,505 of JAVUPR010000087.1, read as the reverse complement.
AGGTGTTTGGAGTTGGAGTTAGGGATGAAGGTCATGGCATTTCTTTGACTCAACCATAGCCAAATGGATTTCCCGAACATATGTTCCACCTGCCCCAATCTCAGCCTTTGTAGAGTGGTGAGACCCCACTCGAAACTAGCCATTCGTGATTAGCCTCATTATTATCCGACCCTTAGCCAAATTTTGGTCTACATTCCCTTGATGTCCCGCAAGTTTCGCAAGTTTCTATGGATTGTGTGGTGATGACTTGGGAGTTGAGAGTTGGATGACATTATTGGCACAAAGTTGAGATGGTATCTTTTCAAGTTCGGAGTCCATTGGTGTTAGTTCCTCTTTAAAATAAAATAAAAAAAGAAGAAGAAGTTTCCATGAATCAAATAAAGTTCCAAGTGTGTTGTAAATAAAGATTCAATAAATTTTGAGTTCAAAGCAATTTTGAAGGATAGTTCACCAAGATCAAGTAATGTAAGTTTTGGTGATAAATCTATTGAAGTGGTACTTTATCTCTTATGTTTATTGTTGATGAGATGTCTTTGGCAATTATGCGAGAGAGTTGGAGTTGCCAATTCAAAAGCATTGGAATTGAAGGTGTAGATTCTTGCTATCTTGCATGTGTTCTCTTTGATATATCTTTTGATCCCTTTGATTAGCCAATACCCGAGCCTAACGTTACAAGCTTGCAAGTCCTACATGATCTAACTTCTTGACTCCGAATGCCTCGATTAGTGGAGATTGGTTTCATTCTTAAGCCTATGGATGGCACCTAATAAGTCTTGCATGCATGATTTCATATTTGATTGTTTGGCAACTAATTTGAGGAATATTCACACACACACACACACTCCACTACTTTCTTAGATTACGGTTAACATGTTGTTATATGTACAATTGGTTGCATCATCTAGTTGATCTCTTACTTATTGATGTTGTATGATCCTGTTTCTCGACTTGAGTTGTTTTGTCGCTTTATTTGCTCGAGGACGAGCAAAAGCTAAGTGGGGAGTGGTTGATGTAAGTCAATTAGATAATACTTTTTACGATGTTTATCCCCAATTCTCATGCATTTATTGAAGTTTTCGTATCAATTCGAGTATTTATTTGCTTAGTTTCATCCATATGTGTAGATAGTAATTATTATGTAAAATACCATGTTTTGATTGGTCTTGTACCGGTTATAGTACCGGAGCGTCGTGTAGGGTTTACGCTTGGTATTTTGGTATTGTAATGCAGGATTATAGGTTGACCAAGACCCTTATGGATGACACGTGTTGAGCCTAAACACGTATTTTGAGGGCTAGAAGAGTGTGCTGGGAGCTTACAAGTCAAAAACGGATCATTTGTCGTTAGCATTTCTACCGTAACCTATCTTCACGCGACATTTGACCAACCTTAGAGGCATTTTCTGGAGAATATTTCTTCATTATAGTTTTATATCTTCAAACGAGTTTTCCAACACATTTTGAATCACGTCAATTGGAGGTCTACAACTCAAGTTATAGCCATTTTACTGAGACGTAGAGTTGCAATTTTCCATTGACACCCCGGTGCGCGCCGAGACACTCACGATGTAAGCCGGGACATCACTCTGAGGTGGTTGGATGCAATTAATGCTAAAATCAAATCTCAACCACTTTGTCATGGTCCGGCTCAGGCCGAGACATCTCCGGCTCAAGCCGAATTATTCACGGCGCAAGCCGTAATGTAAAAAGCAGCAAACTAATTAGGCTTTTGAAGCTCTTTTTAGGAAAATGAATAGAATATCTCTAACAGAGCTGGAAAAAAAAACAAAAACAAAAACAAAAACAAAAACCCATCTTCTTCATCTCTTGCAGGCACCAACACCTACAAGGCTCCCCAAGCCAAAATTCCCTCATTTAGTATTTAAATCTCATTGTAAAACATTCTAGAATTCTTGTTTTGATGTTTGAAGATCTTTGGTGGATGAAAGAACAATTATTTTGTATCCAAACTCCATTGAAATCCTCTAAGGATGAATGTAAGTTTCCAATTCAAGTTTATAGCTTGTAATTGTTAATTCTTAATCTTTACTTTGATTTAATTGTTCTTATTATTATGGATACTAGCTTTAACTTGTTAGAAGTTATAATTATGAGTGGCTAGCTCCCCTACTAGCTAAGATGATGTAGTAATGATAGTTAACCCCTTTTATTGTTTGCAATTGATTGTTAATGTTTCTAGCCTCTATTGTGTTGAAAATCTTCTTACTTGCATTGATTGGTAATGTGTATGTTGGAGTAATTAACCTATGTATGCACCTACACAACTAATAGACACCGAATGGAGTTTTGAGAAATTCAAAGACTCTGGACCGTGTAGGCAGATTGAAGCGTAAACAGTGCGGTTTACCAGTATCAGTGAGAGTACTATGAGTTTTAAGTCAGACCTAATCCTAAAAAGCAGTCTTCTATGTCCTCCGTTGGATAAGTGGTATAATCGATTCCACGTAAATTAGACAAGTGCCTTATATCAGGATCATCACCTTTATAAAAACCCCACTTATTAGGAATATATACCATTGGAAGGTTCATTTTAAGTGGAAGAAGGTTAATATCAAAGTAGTTAGTTGTGAGAAAATGGTAAGAAGACGGAAGGTAGAATCGACCCTAGTGGAATTCGGTTCCTTATCCTGGGAGTTTTGCATTCGAGTTTTTATCTTGTCAATTCATTAGGTTTAAGGTGCTTAAACCAAGGAGAAGACAAGTGTGGTTTCATTCACTCGTATGAGGGGAGATCACTAGTTTAGGAATGCACCGTTCACACAATAGAACACCAATGGAAGGCGGTAGGTTGATCATTTCCAAATAATCTAAGGGAGATAACTTGAACTATGAATCGTCTTGGCTAGATTCTTTTATCATTTGAACAACTTTTGTAGTTAAATATTACTTTCTTAATCAAACTTGAGACTCGGATCAAGATAATAATAACTGAAGAGAGTTTGAGAAAGTGATAAACACTAGAGTAAACTTCAACTTATTTTTCATGTTGAAAGAATGAGTATAAATGGATACAAGAGAGGATCCTAGCTAGTAAAGTAAAAGTAACTAGAGCCGGCTAGAAATAAATGCTAGAGTCGGCTATGTCTAAGCTATTACATAATAGGACAAGAGATAGTTGCTTTATGACTTTTAGGACATATTAATTGTTTATTCAACACAATTAATATGTCTCTTTGATACATAAATAACAGGTTACATTGTAACATGTCATTAGTACAACAATGTAATATTAACCATAATACAACAATGTAATATTAACCATAATATTTCCACACCCCCCCTCAAACTGGGTAGTATATGTTAATACAGCCAAGTTTGCTACTCAGTCTGCTGAACATTAGCGGTGGAATTGCCTTTGTGAGAATATCAGCATTTTGGTCTGCTGAGGGAACATACTGAAGTTGAATGATCTTGGCATCAATCTTTTCTTTAAGGAAATGTCTGTCAATATCAACATGTTTGGTTTTATCATGGTGGACTGGATCCTCTGCCATGCATAAGGCTGAATTATTGTCACAGCAGAGTGTGATAGGTTGTTGAATAGGCTGTTGAAGTTCAGTCAGGACCCTTTTTATCCATTTTGCTTCACAAATGCCCAAAACTAGTGCCCTGAGTTCAGCTTCAGCACTACTTCTAGAGACAGTAGGTTGTTTCTTGCTTCTCCAGGGTGACAAGATTTCCCCATACATAAGAACGAGCTTTGTAGTAGATCTTCGTCCGTGTGATAGCCGGCCCAATCGGCATCGGTGTAAACCTTGATAGATCTCTCGGTAGACTTGGTGAAATGTAAGCCTTGGCCGAGTGGACTTCGGGTACCTCGGTATCCTCGTTCACGCATCCCAATGTTGCTCGGTAGGGCAATGCATGAACCGGCTAACCGGATCGACTCCATATGCAATATCGGGTCTTGTATGGGACGGATAAATGAGTTTCCCTACAAGTCTTTGATATTGATCCTTTCGACAAAGATTGTCACCATGCGACGGGGTATTACGGGGTCTACTAGGGATACAACGAGTTTGCATCCCGGCATGCCGCTTCCTTCGGCGAGTCCAAGACATACTTTCTCTCGTGAGATAGAGATACCCCGGCCGTTCCTAGCTATTTCCATACCAAGAAAGTACTTGAGGTAGCCCAAATCTTTAACTTGAAATACTTTGGCCGGCGGGGTCTTCAATTGTTGGATCTCAACGGGGTCATCACCGATAAGGATGATATCATCCACATAGACAATAAGAATGGATCTTTTACGGTTTGTTGTTTTGAGAAACATGGTGTGATCGAGTTGCATTGATGATATCCGGCGGCTTTAACCACGGTAGTAAGTTTGCCAAACCAGGCTCTAGGGGACTGCTTTAGGCCATATAGAGATTTCCTCAATTTGCAAACTTTCCCTTGAGTGTGAGTGTTGGCAAAACCATGAGGCACATTCATATAGACTTCCTCAGTAAGGTCACCATTTAGGAAATCATTCTTGATATCCAATTGGTGGAGAGGCCAGTCAAGTTGGACAGCAAGTGAAATCAGTACCCTGACAGTGTTCAGCTTTGCCACAGGTGCAAAGGTCTCTTTGTAGTCAAGACCATATGTTTGAGTGAATCCCCTTGCAGCCATTCTAGCTTTGTATTTGTCAATAGTACCATCAGCATTGTACTTGATAGTGAACAGCCATTTGCAGCTGACTGTCTTCTTTCCATGTGGGAGAGTGGTGAGATCCCAAGTATGGTTGTCAAGGAGAGCAGTCATCTCAGTTTTGACAGCTGCCTTCCCTGATCATGTTGGAGAGCTTCCTGTATATTCTTAGGAATAGAGTGAGAATCCAAGTCATGTGTAAACATGGCAAAAGCAGGTGATAACTGATCATAAGATAGATAATTATGTATAGAATGATCAGTAGTGCAAGATCTCTTTCCCTTCCTGATAGCAATAGGTCTATCATCAATGTCAGCAGGGTGCTTTGAGAGTCAGTGGGTTGCTGAGTATTAGTAGGCTTTGGGTCAGCAGGCTCTGGGTCAGTAGACTCTTGTTCAGGAGGTTGCTGAGGATCAGTAGGCTGCTGAGAGTCAGTAGGGTATTGAGGTTCAGGTTGCTGAGAATCAGTAGGTGGCTGAGGGTTAAGAGTTTGCTGAGGGAATGGATTTAGGTCAATTTCAATTAGGTTTCCATCAGTGACTGCCTCAGTGGACTTGCTGTAGTAGGGAGTCCTTTCAAAAAAATTTACATCCATAGAATTGTAAAATCTCTTTTCAGAAGGAGAGTAACACTTGTAACCTTTCATGTCCTTTGCATATCCTAGGAAAATGCACTTGTAAGCTTTGGGATCAAGTTTGCTTCTGTGTTGGGCATGGATATAAACAAACACGGTACAACCAAAGATTTTTGGAGGTAATTGGGAAATAAGATGAGGGCAGGAGTGTGTGGTTAGAAGGGTTTGGATAGGAGTTTTGAAGCCTAACACTCTGTTGGGAAGTCTGTTGATTAAGTATGTGGCAGTTAATATAGCTTCACCCCACATATACTTTGGAACATGTGTGGTGAACATGATTGATCTAGCCATCTCCAGTAGGTGCTGTTCTTTCTCTCGGCAACCCCATTTTGTTGAGGTGTTTCCACACAACTACCGGTATGGACAATCCCCTTATTCATCAAGAAATTACCGAGGTTAGACTCATAGTATTCAAGTGCATTATCGCCTTTAAGATCTTGATCTTAGTGTCAAATTGAGTAGAGATCATGTTGTAAAATTCTGAAAAACTGTTCCAACTTCAGATTTATCCTTCATTAAAAACAGCCATGTGTTTCTGGTATGATCATCAATGAAAGTGACAAACCACCTTTTTCCTGTTATACTTTTTACTCTTGAAGGTCCCCATACATCACTATGAATTAAAGTGAAAGGTGTGGATGGCAAATAAGGTAGTTTGGTATACACAGATTCGGTAAGTTTGGCAAATTGACAAATATCACATTGAAGATCATTGATATTACATCATTTAAATAATTCAGGAATTACAGACTTCAAATAACCAAAACTTGGATGTCCTAGTCTATAATGCCATAACATGATATTATCTAAGGTTTGAGCGCAGGCTGCTGAGGCAGATTCGGTCTTCGGTCTTCTGTCTTCAGCAGGGTTGACCACATACAATCCTAAGCGGGGTTTAGCCCTCCCAATCACTTCCCGTGAAGAAGGGTCTGGAAAGTGCAACGATTCTTATTAAAAACAACAGTCCAATTCAAATCTTTTGCAAGTCTACTGACAGATATGAGATTGCAGTCTAATTTTGGAACAAATAGGACATCCTTTAGGCATATCTTATTAGTGAGTTTAACATTTCCAAAACCTTTTGCACAAGAGATGGATCCATCAGCAGTCTTAACATTGTGAATTTGATGACATGGCATAAGGTGAGTTATGAGGTTTTTATTGCCGGTCATATGGGAGGAGGCCCCGAATCAACAATCCATGTTTCATTACTAATAGAAGAGTAGAATTTACCTCGCATTAGCACGAGCGACCGTGTCGGTAGAGGAACTACCTTCTTTTTGTTGAGTGAGGAAGGCTTTGAATGCGACAACCGAGCATTCAACTTGTTATCATTCTCCTCTCCATTGACATACCTCGCCCCTTTTGACTTTCCCTGGTAGGCTTGGAGGATTTAGGCATGCCATGTAGCTTCCGGCAAGTGTCCTTGGTGTGATTTGTGCGTTTGCGGTGCTCACGAACAACTTTCCGGTTTATCGGTAGCCTTCCCGACGGTCTCGGTAACCTCGGCGGGCTGCCCGACGGTCGCCGGGGTAGCACTCTCAGAAGGGTTGTCAGCAGGGGAGTTCAGCAGCATCACTTTCCTTCTGCTTTCCTTATGTTTGACTTCAGCAAACATGGATTTGAGATTAGGGAGAGGTTTTGTGGCAAGGATTCTTCCTCTAACATCATCAAGAGTAGGATTCAGACCAGTAAGAAACTTGAATACTCTCTTTTTCTCAATAATGTCCTTATAAAGGGCAGCATCCTTAACATCATTCCAGGGGTGAGTTTCCAACATATCTAGGTGTTGCCATGTTAGGAAATCACTAGTTTAACGCAGTGGAATTTAAAATTTGATTTCCTTTTCTAGATCGTTCTTCGTTTAATGCAATAAACACGTTAAGTAGTTTGACGGTTATACCTTAGATGATCTATAAGATCGTCGCTTTGACCGCCAACGGAGAGTAGTTCAATGCGCAAGCCGTCCACGCGTCCGGCCTCTATCGCTAATCCACACTAACCCCTCGCCGGAATCCTCCTTGGATTGCTATCGGAAAAACTCCGGCTGCTAGACCGGACCTTTTCTTCCCTCACAAACTCACTATGGATGGCTCTCAATTTTACACAAGAACTATGAGCTCTTGCAATTGTGTTGTATAAAAGAGCTTGACACCCACTTCCTTTATATAGAGGAAGTGGCGCCCCATATGTAGTGTGGAGGAGAATAAAACCTTTTTTCTAATAAAATAAGGAAAATCAACTAGATTGATTTATCTCTTTAATTATAATTTATTTTGCCAATATCATATATTGATTATAATTATCTTATTACCATAAATCTATTTTCCAAAATCAATTAATATCTTATATTAATATTATGGCAATCTTATTAATTAAAGTGCACAATCCAAGTGTATCTTATACACTCAATTGTGGCGCCCCATATGCCAATTAATTGGCTTCCGGAATATTCTTTAATTAATCTAATTTGTACATAATTAATATCTTGTATTTTATTTATTCATAATAAATAAATACCACCATATTAATTTACCACTATAATCTTTATAGTCTAGAGATAAACTTTCCTTATTTGGTTATCAACTATAACCGCATTTTAATCCGACTCGATGTTCATATGTGTGTGACCCGATAGGCTTCCGAATATGTTGGCCGTAGACACAAAGTGCAATTTACTAAGATGCCCTTCATACCTAATGATCACGGGATAGCGTCTAGCAACACACCGTGACCCCCAATTATCGGAAGAGTCAAAAGCAATGACAACTACCTTTCATGTGAAGCAGTTACCGTGTAACTTACAATCCTATCGCTGTAATAATATCCATACGATCGTATCTCGAGTGTCAATACATTGACGATCGTATCTTATAATCTGGATATCATGCTCTCTCGGAATAACACATTTACTCCCACTTTGCAAAGATTCTCGAGAACTAGACATTCCTTATAAGAAGGTCATTTCGGATATTCGATCCCAATCATAGGATACACGATTCCCGGACGACCAATCATGTATACTCCGCATGCTTCAGTATCATACCCAATCACTACCGCATGATAGCCCCGTGGCTAGGGGAAACCTCAATAGTATCAAAGCATGACAATCCACACCGTGATGCCATGAAGACTCCGGTCCAAAGGATAATTACACAACCGCCACATAGTGTGACACTTAATGTAAGTGGGTCAGTCTAACGTACGCATTCTCTAATACACGTCCACGTACAGTCCAAGTGTCCCTACACTTCGATAGACGAGATCTATCCCTACCTTCTAAAAGATAGAAGACATCCAATACGTGCTAGTCGATTATACAATCAATGTCCCATTTGATAATACATAAGACTAGAGACATTTAAGTACCAACCTTGTTATAGTGATTAGAGATCTCATCAACCATAATCACTATCATGGTTTCTCATCACGAGATTGACACTAGGGACGTTACTATATATATACAACAAATAATATGAAGATAAACAATATATAATAACATAAGGGTTTTTATTAATCATAATAAAGTTATTACATGAACTAAATAGACTGTAATTGACCCGACCCGGTCGGATCCGGTCCAACCCGATTGGGTTTAGGACACCTTTCCAACAATCTCCCACTTGGCCTAAAGCCAATCACCCATATGCCTAAGCCCGTGCAAGTGAACATGTTTCTCATGCTTAGCTTGAGACAATGCCTTGGTTAACGGATCAGCTATATTATCATCCGTGTGGACTTTCTCTATCTTTACATCTCCTCTATCTATTATCTCTTTAATCAAGTGATAGCGCCGTAGCACATGTTTGGACTTCTGATGAGACCTTGGTTCCTTTGACTGAGATATCGCTCCATTATTATCACGGTACGAGGCACCTTGGACCTTGATGGAGGGAACCACACCAAGTTCGGTAATGAACTTCTTCATCCAAACTGCTTCCTTCGCCGCCTCCGAGGCTGCTATGTATTCGGATTCCGTCGTAGAGTCTACAGTAGTCTCCTGCTTGGAACTCTTCCAGCTCACTGCTCCGCCGTTAAGCGTGAAAACAAATCCGATTGTGACTTAAAGTCATCCTTGTCGGTTGGAAAGCGGCATCTGTGTAACCTCGTAATACTAAATCATCGTTCCCGAAAACCGGGAACATATCCCTAGTACGTCTCAAGTACTTGAGGATATTCTTGACGACAATCCGGTGACCATCACCTGGATTGGACCGGTACCTACTTGGTCATACTAAGAGGGTACGAGACATCAGTCTTGTGCATAACATGGCATACATGATAGACCCGATTGCCGAAGCATAAGGGACTTTACTCATTTGTGCCCTTTCCTCCTCTCGTCTTAGGACTCATTCCCTTCGACGGGTAGACCCCATGTGACATGGGTAGCAATCCTTTCTTGGATCGCTCCATGCTTGAATCTCTTCAGCATCTTGTCTATATAGGTGGATTGCGACAACCAAGCAACCTTTTAGATCTATCTCTATAGATCTTTATTCCTAGAATATAGGCTGCCTCACCCAAGTCCTTCATTGAGAAGTTCTTGGATAACCAAGCTTTGACTGATTGTAACATAGGCACATCATTCCCTATGAGCAATATGTCGTCTACATAAAGCACTAGGAACACAATGGCACTCCCACTAACCTTCTTGTTAACACAGGGCTCATCTTCGTTCTTGATGAAATTAAACTGTTTGATTATCTCATCAAAGCAAAGATTCCAACTCCGAGAAGCTTGCTTTAATCCATAAATGGATCTTTGCAGTTTACACACCATCCTGGCGTCATTGGTTGTGAAACCCTCGGTAGCCGTGTCATATACACTTCCTCGGACGGGTTCCCGTTAAGGAAAGCTTGTTTTCACATCCATCCGCCGATTTCGTAATCATGGTATGCTGCAATAGCGAGCAAAATTCTAATGGATTTTAACATAGCAACAGGCGAAAAGGTTTCGGCATAGTCAACTCCTTGTCTTTGCTTATATCCTTTTGCCACCAACCTAGCCTTGTAGGTAGTCACGTTACCGTCCATGTCGGTCTTTCTCTTAAAGACCCATTTGCACCCTATGGGAACTATTCCCTCAGGTGGATCAACTAAGTTCCAAACTTGGTTGTCTTTCATGGATTCCATTTCAGAATTCATGGCTTCCAGCCATTTCTCTTTGTCATGCCTTAATAGCACTTCCTCATAAGTTCTACGGTCCTCATCTTCCATGAGATACACGCCCGTGTACCTTTCAGGTTCACGGCATTCCCTGGTGGATCTTCGAGGTGCTAGTGTGTCTACGGTAGAGGGTGGCCCCACATCTACATGCGGTGTCTCCTCTACTTCCATCAACGGACTGTTATCCGTAAGTGGTTCTCGAATTTCTTCAAGATCAATTTTACTCCCACTGACCCTATCCGAATAAACTCTTTCTCTAGAAAGTGGCCGATCCCGGCAACAAACACCTTTTGTTCCTCGGGATGGTAAAATTGGTATCCTCTAGTTTCTCTAGATATCCCACAAACGGACATTTGTCGGATCTGGCCTCTAATTTGTCAGGCATCATCCGCTTCACATAAGTTGGACAACCCCAAGGTTTAAGATTTGCCAGATTTGGTTTCTTCTTGACCCATACCTCGTATGGTGTAGAATCAACCGTCTTTGATGGAACTCGGTTCAGTGTATAGGATGCGGTTTCTAGAGCATACCCCTAAAACGATTTTGGAAGAACTGCATAGCTCATCATGGATCGCACCATGTCTAACAAGGTGCAGTTCCTCCTCTCAGACACGCCATTCATCTGTGGCGTCCCGGGAGGGGTCCATTCAGGTAGAATCCCATTCTCCTTCAAATAATCTTGAAACTCTCCATCTAGGTATTCTCCGCCTCGATCGGATCGAAGTGTTTTGATTTCTTTACCTAGTTGTTTCTCCACCTCACTTCTGAATTCTTTGAACTTTTCAAAGGCTTCAGACTTATACTTCATTAAGTATATATAACCATAGCGAGAATGGTCATCAGTGAAAGTGATAAAATAAGAGTGTTCTCCTTTGGCTTGAATTGACATTGGGCCACATACATCAGTATGTATGAGCTCAAGCAATTCATTGGATCTTATCCCTTTGCCACTAAATGGTGACTTTGTCATCTTGCCAAGTAAACAAGCTTCACATGTATCAAATGATTCATAATCGAATTGATCCAACATTCCATCTTTATGGAGTTTGGAAATGCGATTCTGATTTATATGGCCAAGTCTACAATGCCATAAGTAGGATTCATTCAAGTCATTTGTTTTGGCTTTCTTGTTATTTATATTAAGTACGTCAACATTCATATCTAATATGTAGAGACCATTGCTAAGTATGCCAGTACCATAAAAGATTCCATCACGTGAAAAAGAACAACATTTATTCTCAAACGTAAAAGAAAATCCATCAACATCTAATGCGAAATAGAAATAATGCTCTTCGTAAGAGCGGGAACAAAATAACGATTATTGAGTTCTAGTACTAGCCCACCGGGCAATGAAAGAAAATAAACTCCTACGGCCGGCGCGGCAAGACTGAACACTTGCTCCATTTCCAACGCGTAGGTCCACCTCTCCTTTCCTCGGATCTCTAGTTCTTCTTAGTGCCTGCATATTCGTACAAATATGAGAACCACAACCGAAGTATCTAATACCCGGTGGTTAGACTTAGAAGAAGTAATGTTGATCTCAATCATAAATATACACGAAGTCGAAGCATCGAATGCTTCTTCTTGGTACTCAAGAAGCCACTTGCGGTTTCTCCTCTAATGTCCGGTCTCACCGCAATGGAAGCAAGCATCCTTGGATTTGTCTTTTGCTATCTTAGGCGTTGGCTTAGGTGCAGCCTTCGCCTTCTTGGACTTTTTCTGGGCTTTAGCCTTGCCCTTGCTTGAAGTGACTAGCAACACTTGCTTTCCCTTCCCTACAGTGCCCTCAGCAGTTTTCAACATGTTCAATAACTCCGCTAGGGAGCAATCTATCTTGTTCATGTGATAGTTCATCACAAACTGCGAGAATGAGTCGGTAGAGATTGCGAGAATCAAGTCAATACTCAACTCTCGTTCCAACTTGTGGCCCGGCTTCCCAAGCCTCTCTATGTACCCGATCATTTTAAGCACGTGTGACCCCACGGCGAGTCCCGGATGCCATCTTACAACTAAACGGGGCCTTCAAGACCTCGTACCTCTCGGTGCGAGGCGAGAAGCATAGAGTTCCTTTAGGTGAACCATGATAGAGTAGGCGTCCATAGACTCGTGCTTTTTACTGCGGTTCGGGTGTCATAGAAGCAAGCATGATACATGTAGCATCGATCTTGTCGAACGGTGCTTGTTGTATTTCTCGACAACATCTGCGACTCGAACCCTCGGCGGGCTTTTCCGGTAGGGCCTCGTCCAAGACATATCCAATCTTCTCGTGCCTCAAAACGATTTTGAGGTTTCTTTCCCAATCGAGAAAATTAGTTTCGTCAAGCTTGTTTTCGATGATAAAACGAAGGTTCAATTTGTTTGACATTTTCTACAACAATAAATAAAGATAGAATAAGTAAAGGCTCATGTATAAAAACCCTAAATTTGCACTTAAAATTTTATAAGGTTTTAACTCCCACTAGCCAACTATTCCCAATTGGCTTTCAAGAATTTAAACAATTCTTTAGTGGATGGAATCCTATCTAGTTGACTCGATCCCCGACGTGGGCCGATCGGCCGGGTCAATTTCGAAGGTGGGTACTAATTACCGATCGAATCTTATTCGATTTCCATTGGTTGACTAGTCAACTCTTTGACAATTCACATCTCATGTGATAGCCACCCTTGTCTCTAAAATCGGACGGTCACGACGTGGGCCAATCACCGCAAGATTCTTAGTCGAGTCGTAACCCAAATATTCATGAGATCTCATAGCGATCATATCTCAATAATGATGATATACCCGTGGTAGGTCAACTCCCGACGTGGGCCGATCAGTTGGATCCGAACAAAGGCTCTTCACCGTCATTATAATATTAGGAGACAATTTTGGCTCGATTTTTGGCGTGGGAATAATTTTAAATTAATTCACTGAATTAATTTGATTTAATTATGGTCTCATCTACTATGTGTATATTACTACGATATCATATAAAGTAAAACATACACAACATTCCGCGCATAAAATAACCGGTATGATCATGGACTTTTCCTAGGTGCGGTTTCGAATACAAACTGACGAAACCGCGGGTCACAAACTAAGGGTGTCTGCAACCGCCAATAGGATCTTTATTGATGTACGCCAATGGGTTCTTTATCTCCCCTTGATCTTCAACTTCTTGCTCCATTCTTGTTACATAATAAATAATTACACCCGACGCACACGGGGGGGAGCTAACGGGAATGAGATAATTGCAAAAAGTAAACTAGGTCACGTTCTTCATAACGGCCTAGGACAATTTTTCAAAAACCAACATAAAGAAAACATTCCCATCTATCATATTGGTCGAGTCCATGATCAATCAGGGTCCATATAATCACATTATATCTACACATCTAATCCATACAATTTTTATCTTATGAAAAAGATTAAATTCTAATTTTAACTACTCATGCGTCTTTATTTTATCACATCAAATAATTAAATAACTTTTAATTAATTATATGACTTAATCGAAATTTAAAATTAACATTTAATTTTAAATCGATTTTAATTTTAATTAAATTTGAACTATTCAAAATAAAATTAAAATTACTAAGTCTCCTATTTGTTTCCTTTCCAAAACTAAATTTAGCTTAGGCCTGGCCACTTTCCAAAATCAAAATTTTGGAAGTGGCGCAAGCTAGGCCTTTACAAATCAAATATTTGAAAAGGGCTGGCCATTCCAAATCAAATATTTGGAAAGGCCAAATTATTTTAGTCTAGGCACAGCCACTTTCCAAAATCAAAATTTTGGAAGTGGCCAAGCTAGGCTTTTACAAATCAAATATTTGAAAATGGCCTAGGCCTATTCCAAATCAAATATTTGGAAAGGCCAAATATTTTTGGTTTAGGCACACCACTTTCCAAAATCAAAATTTTGGAAATGGCCAGGCTGGCCTTTTACAAATCAAATATTTGAAAAGGGCCTAGGCCTATTCCAAATCAAAATTTGGAAAGGCCAACATGCCATATGGTTTCCCAATGGCCCAAACTATTTGAACCATTGGTTGGTCATATGACACAACTAAACAAACGAGATATCAATGCATAATAAAATATCACAAAACGAAAAGGGTTGATCTCCCCCATTGGAAGAAGACAGCCAACAGACAGCAGCCCGAAGGCCACCGCCGCCGCCGCCGCCGCCGAGGGATGGGGGCGCCGCCAGTCGGCCGACCCCCATAAACCCTTTTTTTTTGTTTCTACGTTTCGTGATTTAAATCTTGCATCTATTGATTAAATACTACGCATTTAATTTATGCTTATTGCTTAAGCTCGAAGTCTGTCTCTGATACCACTGTTAGAAAATCACTAGTTTAACGCAGCGGAATTTAAAATTTGATTTCCTTTTCTAGATTGTTCTTCGTTTAATGCAATAAACACGTTAAGTAGTTTGACGGTTATACCTTAGATATTCTATAAGATCGTCGCTTTGACCGCCAACGGAGAGTAGTTCAATGCGCAACCCGTCCACGCGTCCGGCCTCTATCGCTAATCCACACGAACCCCTCGCCGGAATCCTCCTTGGATTGCTATCGGAAAAACTCCGGCTGCTAGACCGGACGTTTTCTTCCCTCACAAACTCACTATGGATGGCTCTCAATTTTACACAAGAACTATGAGCTCTTGCAATTGTGTTGTACAAAAGAGCTTGACACCCACTTCCTTTATATAGAGGAAGTGGCGCCCCATATGTAGTGTGGAGGAGAAGAAAACCTTTTTTCTAATAAAATAAGGAAAATCAACTAGATTGATTTATCTCTTTAATTATAATTTATTTTGCCAATATCATATATTGATTATAATTATCTTATTACCATAAATCTATTTTACAAAATCAATTAATATCTTATATTAATATTATGGCAATCTTATTAATTAAAGTGCACAATCCAAATGTATCTTATACACTCAATTGTGGCGCCCCATATGCCAATTAATTGGCTTCCGGAATATTCTTTAATTAATCTAATTTGTACATAATTAATATCTTGTATTTTATTTATTCATAATAAATAAATACCACCATATTAATTTACCACTATAACATTTATAGTCTAGAGATAAACTTTTCTTATTTGGTTATCAACTATAACCGCATTTTAATCCGACTCGATGTTCATATGTGTGTGACCCGATAGGCTTCCGAATATGTTGGCCGTAGACACAAAGTGCAATTTACTAAGATGCCCTTCATACCTAACGATCACGGGATAGCGTCTAGCAACACACCGTGAACCCCAATTATCGGAAGAGTCAAAAGCAATGACTACTACCTTTCATGTGAAGCAGTTACCGTGTAACTTACAATCCTATCGCTGTAATAATATCCATACGATCGTATCTCGAGTGTCAATACATTGACGATCGTATCTTATAATCTGGATATCATGCTCTTTCGGAATAACACATTTACTCCCACTTTGCAAAGATTCTCGAGAACTAGACATTCCTTATAAGAAGGCCATTTCGGATATTCGATCCCAATCATAGGATACGCGATTCCCGGACGAGCAATCATGTATACTCCGCATGCTTCAGTATCATACCCAATCACTACCGCATGATCGCCCCGTGGCTAGGGGAAACCTCAATAGTGTCAAAGCATGACAATCCACACCGTGATGCCATGAAGACTCCGGTCCAAAGGATAATTACACAACCGCCACATAGTGTGACACTTAATGTAAGTGGGTCGATCTAACGTACGCATTCTCTAATACACGTCCACGTACGGTCCAAGTGTCCCTATACT
Organism: Gentiana straminea; assembly: GCA_036785695.1. Classification (NCBI taxonomy): domain Eukaryota; kingdom Viridiplantae; phylum Streptophyta; class Magnoliopsida; order Gentianales; family Gentianaceae; genus Gentiana; species Gentiana straminea. The sequence continues at coordinate 3,098,277 of JAVUPR010000087.1, read as the reverse complement.
TCGATAGACGAGATCTATCCCTACCTTCTAAAAGATAGAAGACATTCAATACGTGCTAGTCTGATTATACTATCAATGTCCCATTTGATAATACGTAAGACTAGAGACATTTAAGTACCAACCTTGTTATAGTGATTAGAGATCTTATCAACCATAATCACTATCATGGTTTCTCTATCACAGATTGACACTAGGGACGTTACTATATATATACAACAAATAATATGAAGATAAACAATATATAATAACATAAGTGCTTTTATTAATCATAATAAAGTTATTACATGAACTAAATAGACTGTAATTGACCCGACCCGGTCGGATCCGGTCCAACCCGATTGGGTTTAGGACACCTTTCCAACATGCCATGCCCTAGACAGTTGGTTGAAGTATTAAGTTACAGACATATCTCCTTGTCTGCAGTTTTGAATCTGAGCTTCAAGTTCATACACTTCTGATGTATTGTATTTCTTGGAGTAAAGATCCCTGGCATTATCCCAGATTTCCTTTGCAGTATCATACATCATAAAGTTCTCACTAATCTCTTTTGTCATTGATCTTGTGAGAATGTTCATAACTTGATTATTAGTAGTGTCCCATGCTTCAAATCCTGGGTCATCTTCAGCAGGGGCAGGTTTAGAGCCGGACAGGTATCCCATCTTACCTTGTCCAGAGATGTACATTTTCATAGACCTTGACCACGGCAAGTAGTTGTTGCCATCAAGTCTATGATTTGTGTATGATGAAGATTCGGTGACCCCGGTCTGTGAGGCGGTGAGTCTGCGATGAAGATAAGTTTGTCGATTAAAGTAGACATTTTTAATAAAACACTGAGTTTGCAGCGGATTTTTGGAACTCAGTAAGGCTCCGATACCATGAAGAGAGTTTGAGAAAGTGATAAACACTAGAGTAAACTTCAACTTATTTTTCATGTTGAAAGAATGAGTATAAATGGATACAAGAGAGGATCCTAGCTAGTAAAGTAAAAGTAACTAGAGCCGGCTAGAAATAAATGCTAGAGTCGGCTATGTCTAAGCTATTACATAATAGGATAAGAGATAGTTGCTTTATGACTTTTAGGACATATTAATTGTTTATTCAACACAATTAATATGTCTCTTTGATACATAAATAACACGTTACATTGTAACATGTCATTAGTACAACAATGTAATATTAACCATAATACAACAATGTAATATTAACCATAATATTTCCACAATAACTAATTGGTGTTTGACCTCACATCCCTGTGGGATACGACCTTGACCACCGTACTAGACTACAATTGACCCGGTACACTGCCGGTGAGATTGGAACCCTAGGAAAGTTTGCATCACAACACTAAGTCAATTTCCACATACTTTGGCCGTCGTAGATACATACGTTCATATATTGATAAAATCCTCATGTTAAACTCGCTATATCTATATTATTATATTTATATTTATCACTCTATATATATATATATATATATATATATATATATATATATATATATATATATATATATATATATATTATATATTCTAAGTATCTTAGTTGTCGCCTTGTAGGTTCGGTTCGGCTTAGTTTTTCGGTCTTATTTTTTAAAACCAAACCAATTCAAGTCGGTTTGGTTCGGTTTTTACTCGGTTCGGTTTTCATAGTTTTGAAAATCATCTAAAACGGTTCAGTTTGCATCGGTTCGGTCGGTTTGATTCGGTTTTGAAAATGTTGAACACCCCTACTTATGAGGATGATCGAACTTTTCTAGGTGTCCAATCTTACCGGCAGTGTATCGGGTCAATTGTAGTCTAGTCTAGTGGTCAAGGTCGTATCCACAAGGATTGTGAGGTTGAACACCGAAAAGCTATTATTATCTTGATCTAAGTCGCAAATTAACAAGAAGGTAAATTTATGTAAGAATCTACTACTACAAAGGATGATAAAATGATAAAAAGCCTAGCCAAGACAATGCAATAATCAAGCCAATCTCTACTAGTTTCATTGGAATGAACTGCCTACCAATCGTCCATTAGTGTTCAAGTGTGTGTTATCGGTGCACTCCTAAGCCAATAGTTTCCCCTCATACGAGTGTACGAAACTACTCTATGCCTCATCCTTGATCTAAGAAACCTAGACCTAATGATTCAACATGATTAAGTTCTTGAGTGCAATGAATGAACAATAACCCCAAGATAAAAAATTTAGTTCCAATTAAGGTCAATTTTACTTTCCGGTTTTCCTATCCCTTCTCCCACACCAAGCATCTCCTTTCGGTCTCAACTAAGTGTGTGTGTGCAAGTGCTAGGTGATCAATCCAACACCAACAAGAAATACATTGCAAAAAGAAAAAGATAAACAACACACATAAAGCTATGAATCATAAACTAACATTCCCAATCAACAAATAGAGATAATACTATCATAACATTATCTTGGCTAGTTTGGAACTAGCCACTCATGACCATGAACCCCAACTTGTCAATGTTAGAATTCATAATAATGAGAGCAATTAATTCAAAGTAAAGATAAAGAATTATACCAATCACAAGATATGAACTCGAAATTGAGACCTTCATTAAAGCTTCAAAACCTTCAACGGAGTTTGACAACAAGTGTTAATCTTGCTCCAACAAAAGTAGTAGAAATCAACAACTAGAAATTCTTCAATGTTTACACTTGCAATTTAGAGCTAATTTTTATGCTAAAATTTGGCTAGAACAACCTTGGGTTGGGTGCCTGCAAGGGAGAGTGAGAGTGGAGAAGATGAAGATGGGGAAGAAGATAGATTGGATCTAAAAAGGGGTTTATATGCTGAATTTCTGCTATCTGCGACGCTTGGTGCGCGCCATTATAGGTTTGGCGTGCGCCAATTATGAGGAGAAACTCCATGTATAACTACAGTGACGTTTGGCGTACGCCACTATAAGTGGCGTGCGCCGATTCTTCCAGCAGCTCAGTAAAATAGTCATAGCTTGAGTTACAGAGCTCCGATTGATGTGATTTAAAATGCGTTGGAAAGCTCATTTCTTGATATACAACTTTCATGAATAAGTCCTCTTCATAAAATGTCTCTAAGCTGGGTTAAATGTCCGTTGAATGTATGCTATGGTAGAAACACAAAAGACAAATGATTCGTTTGAACTTGTAAGCTTCCGGCACACTCTTCTAGCCATCAAAAGATGTGTTTATGCTCAACACGTGGCGTCACTTGGGGTCTTGGTCAACCTATAATCCTGAAATAAATCACCAAAATATCAAGCGTAAACCCGACACGACGCTCCGGTCACTATAACCGGTACAAAACTAATCAAAACACCACAAACATCAATCTGTTTAGGCGCTAGTCAATTTTCTAGATTTTATAACCATTTTAATAAAAGGGTATTTTAGTCCTCTTTAAATAAGATACGTATAACCCATATGATTCATAATCATATGGTTCAGCATCATCAGAATGACGTTTGATTACACACTTCCCTTCCATAGATACTATATCTAGAACAGCCACAAAATCAAGGATAACAGTCATATACATGTTTAGTTGAGATTTCATCACTCATATCAACTATATGGTGACAATAATCTAGCATGTTTGATTCATTGACTGTTCAACCTTATCAGAATAACATTTTTTCCTTACAATTGAATTTGTCTATAAGATCCTAACGTATAGCTGAAAATATGTTCTTCATAGAACCGGAACATAATAACATTTATTTAGTTCCCTTATCAGTTTACTAGATTCAGAATATGGTAAGTGTTACAACGTTTGCTTCTCCTTCCAAATCTGTATTTAATCTTTCTAATTTAATCACACTCGTAGGATATCATATATCTGAGAGTCGACTTGAGTTTAATAGATTTATCTCAACGCGCTTGTCTGAAATAGAGACTTCAATAAGTTCTCTTATTTAAGCACATGCCCTAACTTTCCATTTTAATCCTTCAAGCTATTGTAAATATTTCTTAATTTAGTCTTAATAAGACTTAAGAAAAATCACAAGAATTGTGTCTTCAATTTTCTTTCATAAAGAAAAAACATGAACTATTTAATTTACTTTCAAGCAATGATTAAAGAATTAAGTCGATATTTAAATCTTACAATTTTGAAAACAACCTTTCCAAAATTCGACGTGGTCATCCTTATCCAATCCATCTAATGTTTGAATAATCATCATCGTATGACGGAGTGACCCATTGGATATCGTTATGTCCAATATGTGAGCTTCCGTTAATAATTAAAGTCTTAGAGGACTCCATCAAATATGTAGTCTCCTTGTCCTCAATTACGTAACGCGATTGCTCATGTCATTGCTTATTTTAAAAGGATTAAAATTACTTAACCAACTTGAGAACATTTCTCAAAAGGTAACAGTCATTTAATTTTGGTTTTTAACTATCGAGAATACAAAACCAAAATAAAATTTTCTAAAACTACAACATAAAATAAAGATAAAAGAGTGTTGTTGTTTATACATACAAAATCAAAAAAGGGCTTTTGGTTTATGATTTTTCTCCACTAGTCAACTACTCCCGATTGATTTTCAAGAATTTTTCAAAAATTCTTTAGTGGACAAGATCCCATTAAACTACCGCGACCCTCAGCTTTGGCTGGTGGGCCGAAAATAGTATAATAGGTAGACAACTCTTTGTCAATCGTATCTTATACGACTCTTGTTATTTGACAAGTCAACTCTTTGAAAATTTTCATCTTATGAAATAGTCAAATCCTTGCCTCTAAAATCCAAACAACCCCGCTTTGGATGGTGGCCGGGAGAATTCTTAGTCAAGTCATAACCCCAATATTCATGAGATCTCATACGATCATATCTCAATAATGACGATATACCCGAGGTAGGTCATCCCCATGCTTTGGCTGATGAGATGGATCCGAACAAAGACTCTTCACTGTCATTATAATATGAGGAGGCAATTTCGACTTGATTCTTTTGAGGTGAGAGTATTTAATTAATTTATTAGTTGGTCTCATCATGATATATCTATCTCCATACACATACACACTACACATTCATCTAGATCATGCCTAGTCATGCATCTATCGTATCATATAAAATAAATACGAGCATAAAATAAATAAATGCGTAAAGTAACCGGTATGATAATGGACTTTTTCTAGGTGCGGTTTCGAATACAAACTGACGAAACCGCAGGTCACAATCTAAGGGTAGCTGCAACCGCCAATAGGATCTTTAATACGCCATCTCCAATGGGATCTTTATTCTTCTTTCTTTGGTTTCCGTCTTCTGCTCCATTCTTGTTACATAAAGTTCTATCTAATAAAATAAATACACCCGCCGCACACGGGGGAAGCTAACGGGAATGTGATAAATGCAGAAAATAAATTAGGTCACGTTCTTCATAACGGCCTAGGACAATTTTTAAACCAACAGAAAAATTAAATCATATGCATCTATCCTATCGGTCGAGTCCATGATCAATCGGAGTCCATATAATCATATTATATCTACACAATATCTAGTCCATAGAATAATATCTTATGAAAAAGACAAATTAAAATTTAACTACTTGCGTCTTAATTAATTGATTAATGTTTAATCAATCAAATAATTTTATCCAATCAATTAACTAATTAACGGTTAGTTCTAAACGATTTCAATTTTAATTTTAATTAATTAGAACTATTCTAAAATAAATCAAAATTAAAATTAGGTCTCTTTAGTTTCTTTCCTTTTGATTCATAATCAAAAGAATGTCTTTGGGTTTCAAATTAAATATTCGAAAAGGGCCTAAGCCTATTTCAAACAAAATTTGGAAAAGTCAATATTATTTTAATCTACTGTGGCATCCCAATGGGCCAAACTATTTAAACCATTAGTTAGTCACATGGCACGAACTAAACAAAGAGATATCAATCACAACTATGAACCATATTGAATCACAAATACACAAAACAAAATTTGGAGATCCACCACCTTAGACGAGTCAACCGACGCCGGCAAAAGGTTGCCCCGCCGCCGCCGCCAGTCGTCCATGTGTATCGTTTAGCGAATAAAAAATCTTTCATCTTTTAATTACGTGATTTAAACGATAAAATTAACTACACAAATTAATATGCTTATTGCTTAAGCTCGAAGCTCGCTTTGATACCACTGTTAGGAAATCTACGTGGGGAACGCAGCGGAATTTAAAATTTTATTTCCTTTAACCAGGATCGACTTCGTTTAAGCAACAAACATAACAAGTTAGTAAACGGTGGTTACCTTGCTTGATCTAAAAGATCGACGCTTAGACCGTCTAAGGAGAGTAGTGGTGCACGGAGCCGCCCAAGCGTTCGGCCTCTACCGCTAGTCCACACGAACAACCCGCCGGAATCCACCATTGGATTGCTACTAGAAAAATCCAGTTGCTAGACCGGACTTTTCTCTCTCTAAATCTCTCCAGAAAAGCTCTTTTTTTTTTACAAGAAACTATTAGTCTCTTGAAATTGTGATGTACAAAAGAGTCAACCAAGCCTCCCCTTTTATAGGGTAACCTGCGCCACATTGCTATCCCAATCTTAATGGAGAAGCGTAGATTGATGAGAGAGAAAAATATTTTCCTAATAAAATAAGGAAAATCACTTTGATTGATGTATCTCTTTTAATTTAATATCTTATATTAAATATATCTAAGATATTGTCAATATCTAATATTGATTATCTTTATTATATTACCATAAATCAATTTACACATGTGTATATATCATATATATATATATATATATATATATATATATATATATATATATATATATATATATATATATATATATATATATTACAAATATAAATCTATACATATATATACGTTTATCACAATTGTGCACATGCATATCTTATATGCATGTAACGTATGTGACCACACACACACACACACACACACACACACACACACACACACACACACATATATATATATATATATATATATATATATATATATATATATATATATATATATATATATATATATATATATTAATATATGGTAATACCATTAATTAAATTGCACAATCCAAGTGTATTTTATACACTCCAAAATTACGCCACCTTTAGCCAACAAATTGGCATCCAGAATATTCTTTAATTAATATAATACTATGATTAATTTGTGTATCAATATATACATATAAATTTCGACTTACACTTACATTATATGTATATTTAATTAATTAACACAATTAATATCTTGTATTATACTTATTCATAGTAAATAAATACCAACATATTAATTATCACTACGACACTTTATAGTCGAGATAAAATTTTCCTTATTTGGTTATCACTATAACCGCATTTTAATCCGGCTAGATGTTCTTATGTGTGTGACCCGATAGGCTTCCGAATATGTTGGCCGTAGACATAAAGAGCAAATTATGAAAATGCCCTTCACACCTAACGATCACGGAATAGCGTCTAGAAACACACCGTGACCCCCAATCGACGGAAGAGTCAAATGCAATGACTACTACCTTTCATGTGAAACGATTTATCGTGTAAATAGAATCATATCGCCGTAATAATATCCATACGGTCGTACGTCGAGTGTCAATACATTAACGACCGTATCTTATAATCTGGATATCATGCTCTCTCAAAGTAGCTCATTTACTTCTACTTTGCAAAGATTCACGAGAGTAAGACATTCTTTATAAGAAGGCCCTTTCGGATATTCACCCCTACTAATAGGGTACGCGATTTCTGCACGAACAACATGAATCCTACGCATGCTTCAGTATCACACCCAATCACTACCGCATGATCGCCCCATGGCTAGGGGAAACCTCAATAGTGTCAAAGCATAACAATCCACACCGTGATGCCATGTAGACTCCGGTCCTAAGGATAATTACACAACCGTCACATAGTGTGACACTCAACAGTGTAAGTGGGTCAGTCTAACGTACGCATTCTCTAATACACGTCCACGTACATTTGATGTATGTCAACCGGATGATAAAATTCCACGATGTTTTACCCCATTTCTTTAGTATATAGTGATATTTTGCATCAATTATAGTGAATTTTGTTATAAATCGAATCACTTTTATTTTGTGTAGACACAACCAAGATCCGAGCATTTTATCATCTTTTAAGAGCTTACTATTTATATTTCATTATCAGAATTACTCGTGGTATGTTCATATTGATGTTTTGCAGTAATTACGGGAGTGTGGAGTACAAATATCAAAGCTAGATCGAGGCTAGTGTCACATTTGGAGCAAATAAAGAAGTTTCGGATTAATATGATTGATCATGTTTGGTTGGCACTACAAACTGAAGTCTCGGCGTGCATCGAGACACTTGTGGCGCAGGCCGAGACATCAATTTAGAGTGGTTGTATATATTAAATGCGAAGTCTTATCTCAACCACTTTGTCAGAAGTCGGCGTACACCGGGACATCTTCGGCGTGCACCGATATATTCACGGCGCACGCCGAATTACAGATAACAACAAATTAAGTTGGATTTTGAGGCTATCTTCGAAAAGAGAGAAATATATCATCAGAGACGAAAAACACTCTTTTTGAGCAGCTTGAAGGCACCTCCACCTCAAGGCTTCTCTAGCCAAAATCCCTCCCTTTAACACTTAAATCCATTGTAACATTTTGTAGATTTATCATTTTGATGTTTGAAGCTCTCAGTGGATGTAGGAAACAACTAGTTTGTGTCTATCTTCATTGATACTTTGAAGGTTAGATGAAACCTCCATTTTCGAGTTCATCACTCGACCTTGGTACATTCTCAATCCTTACTTTGATTTAATTGTTCTTATTGTTATGAATACTAGCCTTAACTTGTTAGTAGTTATAATTATGAGTGGTTAGCTCTTTCTACTAGCTAAGATGAGATAGTAATGATAGTTAATCCCTTTTATTGTTTGGAATTGATTGTTTATGTTTCTAGCTTCTTTTGTGTTGAAAATCTTCTTACTTGCATGATTGGTAATGTGTATGTTGGAGTAATTAACCTACGTATGCACCTACACAACTAGTAGACACCGAATGGAGACGTTAATTGTGAGAAGAGGGTAAGAAGAACAGAAGGAAGAACCGACCCTAACGGAATTCGGTTCCTTATCCGGGGAAAATTTGCATGTAGTGTTTATCTTGCCAATTCATTAGGTTTAAGGTGCTTAAACCAAGGAGGAGACAAATGTGGTTTCATTCACTCGTACGAGGGGAAATCACTCGTTTAGGAATGCACCGTTCAAACAATAGAACGCCAATGGAAGGAGGTAGTTGATCATTTCCAAATAATCTAGGGGAAATAACTTAGCTATGAATCATCTTGGTTAGTTTCTTTTATCATTTGAACAACATTTGTAGTTGAGTATTAGTTTCTTAATCAAACTTGCGATTCGGATCAAGATAATAACAACTAATTGGTGTTTGACCTCAAATTCCCATGAGATACGACCTTGACCACCGTACTATACTACAATTGACCCGGTACACTGCCGGTTAGATTGGAACCCTAGGAAAGTTTGCATCAACAGTCCAAGTGTCTCTACACTTCGATAGACGAGATCTATCCCTACCCTTAAAGACAAAAGACATCTAATACGTGCTAGCTTGTTTGTACTATCAATGCCCTGTTTAATAGTGCATAAGCCTAGAGACATTTAAGTATCAAACTTATTAAAGTGATTAGAGATCTCATCAACCATAATCGCCTATCAAGGTTTCTCTATCATAGTTTAATACTAAGGACGTTATCATATAACAATTTAAAATTGGTTCTTTAAAAGAACAAATATATGCTGGATTTTCCTACACTGGGTTTGCCACGCATAGGGTTTAAGGAGGCCATGCTATGCACTCTATCACGTACTTAGGGCGGGCCGGGATGTGGCATTGACTTTGTAGCACTTTATTCTTTTTCATTTTAATAAAATAAAGTTGCTTTAAAAAAAAATATATGACAACAGAAAAACCATTTATTATATATGTACAATCATAAGGAAATAGTAGAAATGATCCGACCCGGTCGGATCCGGTCCAATCCGATTGGGTTTAGGACACTATTTCAACAAATTTGTCAATGTTACTCATAATAATGAGAACAATTAATTCAAAGTAAAGATAAAGAATTATACCAATCACAAGCTATGAACTCGAAATTGAGACCTTCTTCAAAACCTTCAGTGGAGTTTGACAACAAGTGTTAATCTTGCTCCAACAAAAGTAGTAGAAATCAACAACTAGGAATTCTTCAATGTTTACACTTGCAATTAAGAGCTATTTTTTATGCTAAAATTTGGCTAGAACAACCTTGGTTAGGTGCCTGCAAGGGAGAGTGAGAATGGAGAAGATGAAGATGGGGAAGAAGATAGATTGGATCTAAAAATGGGTTTATATGTTGAATCTCTGCTATCTGCGACGTTTGGCGCGCGCCATTATAGGTTTGGCGTGCTCCAATTATGAAGAGAAACTCTCTGTATAACTACAATTTGATTTTGATTCAATTCATGACGATCATAAGTTGAAATCTCATATTCTTCAGTCATTGATAAACAATTTGTTGGACAAACTCGACACAATTTCCAGTGACGTTTGGCGTACGCCACTATAAGTGGCGTGCGCCGATTCTTCCAGCAGTTCGGTAAAATAGCAATAACTTGAGTTGTAGAGCTCTGATTGATGTGATTCAAAATGCGTTGAAAATCTCGTTTCTTAATCTACAACTTTCATGAATAAGTCCTCTCCAAAAAATGCCTCTAAGATGGGTCAAATGTCTGTTGAATGTATGCTACGGTAGAAACACAAAAGACAAATGATCCGTTTGAACTTGTAAGCTTCTGGCACACTCTTCTAGCCATCAAAAGACGTGTTTATGCTCAACACGTGGCGTCACTCAGGGTCTTGGTCAACCTATAATCCTAAAATAAATCACCAAAATATCAAGCGTAAACCCGACACGACGCTCCGGTCACTATAACCGGTACAAAACTAATTAAAACACGATATTTTATATAATAATTACTATCTACACATTGGGTGAAACTAAGCAAATAATGACTCAAACTGATACGAGAACATCAATAAATGAATGAGAAACGGGGATAAAACATCATGAAATGCATCATCTAGTTGACTTACATAAGGGGATCTAACAAGAAGACATGCAAACATGATCACCGGACTCGGTTTGGGAACCAACTCATCCGACTTCACCGGACTAGCTCAACGAGAATACTATTCGGTGACTATAAGCTTCTACACAAACTCAGGTGCATAGTTCACGTCACCATTACAAATATTCACCTTGACTTGAACTTCATGAAGACAGACATACCAGATGCACAACAAGTGCCAGACATAATGTATTAGACTTCCACGTTTCTTCAAATTTTCCATTCAAAAGCTTCGGATGTTCGGCAAGTCCGGACACAATTGAAACCCATTTTTGGAATAGATTTCGTGTACATATCGATGATTGACATCGGTGTTGATCTTCACCTAGATTCTTCTCTCATTTCTCATAAAAAGATACGACATCAATGCTTGTTTCTCTCGCTGATGAACTTGATCCTTAAGGTAACATATTGCACTTAAACTGTCACAATATACTTCTGCTTGATCTTGCGGACTCAGATCATTGACCAGCACCATTAACCAGATTGACTCTTTTGCTGCTTATGTCAGTGCCATATATTATGCTTCAATGGTATATAATGTCACTGTTGTCTGTAAAGTTGCCTTCCAACTTACTACATAACCACCCAAAGTAAACACATAACTAGTCATAGATCCTCTGATGCTCACATTAACAACATAATCAGAGTCACAATACCCTATGACCAAACACTGAGCATCACCTCCATCAATAAGACCAACATCAGATGTACCCCAAGGTACCGAAACACCATTTTCACAACTTTCCGGTGTTAGGTTGAGCCATAAACTTGCGCCAACGGTGACAACTTGTGCCGGATCAAGCCTAATGCACACCATAGCATACTTGTATCAATTCATTTAAAACAATTTTTTGTTATACATAATCATTCTAATCAGCCGTTGGGCTGTAAGCGAGTCAAGCTACTCGTGAGTAGCTCGAGATCAGTTCGAGTCAGATGTCGACTCGATTCATCTTAAATAAGCTCAAACACGAAATTGATCTGACTCGAAGATTAAACGAACGATACTCGGGTAATGCAATACTCGACTCGACAACTCACGAGTATGCTCGAATACGTATTTATATATAATAAAAAGCATATATGTCTTCTAAAAAAACATTTACGTATATTTATACACATACACACTCATATATATATATATATATATATATAATATCAAATGTTTAAGTTTTAATTGATTTTAGATCTTATTTATCTTGTTGTTTATCAAGTAATGTTTAATAAAAAAAAAAATGCTGTTGGACACTCAATAAAATATTCTTTGCATTTTAAATTAAAAAATCATATAATAATTGTACAATATGATATTTTTGTTATTATCGTGAATTAATGTAAAATATTTTTTAAATTAGCTTTTTTTTTTTTTGAATAAAAGAGGAATATATTAACTCAAGTCAAGTCCGCAATAGCGGCAGAAATTACATTATGAGAGGGGTTTGCTCCCCAAGAAAAATGACCAGAGTGGCCTAGACCATGTCTAGCTAGCAAATGTGCTGGAAAATTCCCAGTCCGCTTAACAAAGGAGAAAAAAGAAGGCGGAAAGACGGGACGAGCGCTAGACAATCACGCGCTAAACAACGAGAACAGACAAATCATCAGCCGGCCGTAGTAAGGCTTGTACGCAAGTCAAACAATCCGTCTCAAAGGTAATCCTAGATAGCCCGAGATGCCCAGCCTCCCTCATCGCTAATAGAATCGCCTGCATCTCCAGAATCTCTGCCGCAATGCCCGGGTCAAAGTGGAATGAGAAAGAAGCTACAATAGATCCTACCACATCTCGAAATAGTATGCCGATTCCAGAGCCCGACTCCGTGACGGAGGCATCAGTATTGCACTTCCAACTACCTGCAGAAGGCGGGGCCCATGTGTCTGGGTGGCCTGGTCCGTCAAACACATCCGATGAGACTGCCATAGCCTGCCGATATTCCACTGCCCCTGCTAAAGATGCCGCAACCACACGATAGACATAGATAGGCGCATCATCAAAAACAGCACTACAGCGGGCTTTCCAAAGGTTCCAGAGCAACATACAGAAAGTAGAGGCCTCCTCCAGAGAATAATATCTGAGTGCCTCACTGAAAAAATCTTTAAAGCTCGACCCGCGGCTCAGCTGCTGTTCGCCAAAGGGCGAGGCAGACCAAATCTCCCTGGCGTAAGCACACTCAAAACGACACGTGACGCGAGAGACTCCATCTCCCCACCGCATGCCAAACAAAGCCACTAAACCCGTGCCGCGCCTAGAAAATTGTTCTCCTGTCGGCAAACAACCACCGCGGACATCGCCATAGAAAGTGGTGAACTCGCGGCGGAACGTCAATCCTCCATATATCTCGCCACACTTTATCAGGCCCCGAAGATGAAGACGCACGTTGCGAGTCAGGCAAGCCACCAAATAAGCTCAGTGCGAGAAAGTAACCGGACTTTACAGTATATCTGCCTCTGCGTTCATAATGCCATATCAATCTATCGGGGTGGGAACTCCCCGCATAGGAGTACGAAGAACCGCGTCTACCTCCCGGGCTGCGGCTCTCCGCCTTAGGAGTGGCAAATTCCACTGCATTGTACCCGGTAAAAGCAGCTCATGAACCTTGCAATCAGTAGGCAGAGAGTGCAATGAATGCGCTAATCGAAAGGAAGGCGGCCGAGCAATCCAAGGATCATGAAAAACAAAAACTGCACTACCATCTCCTATCCGCCACCGTAGCCCCCGCACTAACAGGATCCCGGCCCTACAAGATACTCCGCCATAGAAACGATGGCCGGGCACCCAAACTGCACGCCATGATAGTCGTACCGGGATGGTATTTCGCATTAAGCACCCGACTTGCAAGCGCCGCGGACAAATGAGGAGCCGCCACGCTTGCTTGGCTAGCAAGGCTAAATTGAAGCATTCCAGGTTCCGGAACCCCAGGCCTCCGAGATTTTTAGGTAGACAACAGATATCTCAACTACGCCAGCGCATCTTATGTTTAGAGTCGGTATCCCCCCAAAAGAAGCCTCGAACATACTTTTCAATCTCCCGCACTAGCGTGGCAGGGACCTTGAAGCACTGCATAATAAAAGTGGGTATAGCTTGCAAACTCGACTTGATCATGATCTCCTTACCAGCCGGGGAAAGAAGCTTGTCTTTCCACCCAGATAATTTCTTCCACACCTTCTCACGGAGGAAATCGAATACCTGCCGCTTATTCCGCCCTGTGACAAAAGGCATGCCCAAATACTTGCCCGTTCCATCTCGATAGGAATTTGGAGAATATCCGAAATCGCTCACGATCTTAGAGGGATATCCTTACTAAAATATAAGCTAGACTTGTGAAAATTAATAGCGACCCGAAAGTGTCCCATGCGAGCAAAAATATCCAATAAAGTCTCCGACCCCCGTCCCCGTATTCAAAGAACAACATACTTGTCATCCGCGAAAAGTAAATGGGAAACTTGAACTGCGGTACACCGCCAAATGAGATGCCCCGTAACAACCCCACTCGTGTGGCCCGATCCAATAAAGCAGTTAGACCCTCTGCACATATAATAAATAGAAAAGGAGATAATGGGTCGCCCTGCCGAATTCCACGTGACGGCACAATCAGGGGCCCCGACACCGCCATTAACCAAGGCTTGATAAGTGAGCGATGACACACACCGACGGACTAAGTCAATAAAAGCCCTAGGAAAACGCATCGATTCATGACCCCCAAAGATAACTCCACTCCACCCGATCAAAAGCCTTGGCCATATCGAGTTTAATAGCCGCGTGATTATGACGTACCCTGCTCACCCACCTTCGTAGAGTGGAAAGCCTCAAAAGCAACAATGGCATTATCGGTGATCAACACACTGAGAGACAAAGGCACTCTGATTACCAGATATGACATCGTTTATCACCAGTTTCAATCTATTCACAATAACACGAGAGAGGAGTTTATTTGTCGAATTACAAAGCGCAATAGGTCGCAACTCTGTAACTCGAGTAGGAGACGCCACTTTAGGTACAAGTGTAATGTATGTTTCACACAGCGAGCCTGGGTCCATCCCATCATTGAGGACCGCCAAGATAACCTGCAAAACCTCAGTGCCAATCACCTACCAGTATTTCTGAAGGAAAAGAACATGCATACCATCAAGACCTGGGGACTTCCTCCCAGGGAGCTGCTTGAGCGCCCTAAGGACCTCCTCCTCCGTATAAGGCTCACTCAGACGCTGTATCTGGAGGTCAGACAGAGTAGAGAATTCCATTCCCTCAAAGTCTTGTTGGGGCGGCTGCGACGAAGTGAAAATAGTCATAAAGTACCTGGTGACCACCCCCTCAAGTTGCCTCTGCTCAGTAACCGCCTCACCATGTTCATTAAACAAAAGATCGATAGTATTTCTAGTCCTGCGGCTGGTCGCTTTATGATGGAAATAACGCGTATTCCTATCCATACCCTTAAGCCAATCGGTACGCCCTCTTTGCTTCCAATAGTCCTCGTCTAGCGTATAAAGATGGTCCAACTCCTTTAGGCGGCCACGTTCACCCTCGATGTTATAGCCAGGTGATTCCCGAAACACACGAAGCTCCTCTTCCTTAGTCGCTATAGTTTTAGCTATATTGCCATGCTTCTACAAACTCCAGCTTTTAAGCTCACGGCCCAGTCCCAAAATACGGCGAGATAGAGAATTAGGTTCCAAAGGCCCAGAAGATTGCCAGCCATGCTGCAGGCGTGCCTCAAAATCGTCATCACGAACCCAAAAAGGATCATAGCGAGGGACAGAGAACCACTTAACCTTACCTCGACGAAACGGATTATTCTCAGACAGCAAAATCGGGGCATGATCAGAACGGGAACAAGACAAGTGGTAAACCCGATGGTTCGGGAATAGCGCTTGCCACTCCACATTAGCCACCCCCCTATCCAAACGAACCCAAGTTGGCCGCACTTCCCGACCCCGCACCGGGTGAAAGGGGCACCAAAATAACCGAGATCTACCAAACCACGGTCCGCCAAGGCCGGCGGAATGCAACCATCGACGTATAGGCCTCGGACATGGTCCCGCCTTGCTCGGCGTAGCAAAATCTCATTAAAGTCACCGGCCACTAGCCAAGGCAGGTGATGGGACTCCTGTAATCGTCGGAGCATAGTCCACGAATGTATCCACTCCTCAACAACCGGGTCACCATAGAACCCCGTAAATCTCCATCTCACACCATCCACATTAGTTACAACCGCGTCAATATGGCCGTGGCCATAAGTAGAAATTGATAAATCAACAGACGACTGCCAAAGCAGAGCCAAGCCCCCTCTGGTCCCCAAACTACCAACTACAAGAGCATTAGAAAATCCCAAAGAACAACGGACAAGTTCAAATTTATTACGAGACAATTTCGTTTCTGACAAAAAAATTACAGATGGAGAAAAAGAAAGTACTAGAGCCTTAAGTGCTTTGACTGCGCGAGGCTGGCCCAAACCTCGGCAGTTCCAACATAGGAGATTCATTGTGCCGGGTGGGCCTGCTCCGTGGCAGACTCCACCAATGGCAAAAATAATGAAGTACAACTCCTCTTGGCCTCAATCTCTCCGTCCACACCAGTTGTCGCCGGGCGTTTCTTTTCTAACGGGAGGACAGCCCCCGAGTCAACAACAATCCCCTCAGCACGTGCAATTCGCTTCCATGTCGATAGCCGAATATGGGAGCCGTGGGCCCCAACTAATGAGGGCAGAGTCACCCTAGGAGATAAGACAATCATGGGAGCTGCATGGTTGACCTCAGCCGTAGCCTCCACCTGCATATCTCCCAATTCATTTTCATGCACCTCCAAACCATCCATGGGGGCCAAACCTGTCGGAGCCGGAACCTCTCGAATATCCCGAAATGGAGCTGATACAAAATCCTGCCCGATTTGCACCTCACTTGGCATCTCCACCCGCCCCTGTTGTTGGCCATCATCACGACCCAACCGCCCATCTCCTCCATCATTACCTACCAAAGACCGGGCCGGCGAATCCCCATGTTCTAAGATTGCCAATTGCAGCCCGCCATGCTCTTCCACCGGCCGGATATATTCCAGAAGTCGAGTTCTAGCCACAGCTTCAAGCCAAGTACCATACGGCATCCGTTGTTGCCGCCCAACCGTAGCCTCCTCCCTCGAAGTGTTTACAAGATCGGACGGTATGGTCAAGATGACCACGGTTAAAGCATAGAAAGGGAAGCCGCTCATAAAGGATCGAACGGCGGATTACACGGCCTCGTTCGTCTTCCAAACAAATACAACGACGCAAGGGCGTCCCGTAGGTACAACCACTCGAAAACGAAAGGATTGCTCACCGGAGCGGATGTCCTCACGTAGGCGGCGAGAAGAAGCCCCCAGGGCATAACTCAAAATTCTCTAACGACGGTCGACGGCCAACTTCCCGAGTGCAAAGATGCGGTGGGAGATCATGAATTTGGACCCAAAAAATTTACGTACCAAAAAAGCTTGAGTTGTCCCTCCAATCATCGACCTATCGCTTTACAATGACCAAGTATCCATCAAAGCACCACGGTCCCGAGGAGAGAACGAAGTTCAGATCTTCTTCTCTGTCAAAGACACATTGAACAATCGATTTGCCGGCAAGGGCTAGTGTAAACGCAGCTGTCTTCCAAGATTTTACTAGAGCCGTTTTCAGACCGGAGACGGCAATCGTCCGAGGCGTGAGCAATTTACAGAGCAGGCTGCGCTCACAGACATCCCTCGACGGCGTGAAAGCTTGCTGCGGCAACGAACAGAGGACGGATTCCTCCTCCGTTAGGTCTAGGGATTGCATCCTGGCAGCTAGGTCTTCCCTCTCGATGGCGGCCATGGAGGGGTGCAGAATCTCCTAGCGAGGAGAGAGTTTCTTCAGCGAAGGGATAATATGTTTTTTCTTCTCTTAAAATTAGCTTTAAAATCTATTAAACTCGATAAGGTCGATGTAAAAGATGAATTCTCGTCTCGAATAAAATCTCAAGTTTTTAAAACTTTCTTGAATTTTAGCTCGATTTGACTCGAGAATATTTTAAATTACTCAACTCGTTTAGATGATTACTCAATTCGACTCGACTGATTCACAAATGTTAGTTGGTTGAGTTGTGATCGGCCACCTACTCACACCAGAGCAGACTCCAGACTGCGGGAATTTATGCAAGTTTCTTTCTTGTCGCTGTGTTTTCACTATTATTATTATTATTTTGGTTTTTTTTTTCTTTTTCGGAAAGGAGGTGGTTAAAATCCGAATATCGCTTTGCATGCTTGTTAAATCCAGAATTTGATGCAGAAATTCTGCAGGAAATAATTGTAGGCATCAAGAAGAAGAGATGGAAGAAGAGCTCGAGGGAAGAAAAGATGCTAGACCTTCCAGCAGTTACCCAAAAGGTATAATTCATGGTTGTTTGTCTGTTCAATGAATCATTAGGGAATTTCTTACGCATCCTTTCCTTGGGCTGAGTTGACCAAATTGCGACTTTTGCTGAATAGACCAGTAGCAGCGTCTTTTCTAATAGACTAAATCGTGCAATGGAGGCTTCCTAGTTAGATGATGAGGCTTTGATTATTCATGTATGCCGTGATTTTTGGAAAATGCTTTATTTTTCTGTGCGTAGGCCTTTTGAATTTGTACTGTTCTTAATTTAATGGAAGTATTTCCGACCAATTTGGTTTATCGTGTTAAGATCCGAAAAGTAGAATGAAACTGGGGATGGGAATTGGTTGATGATAGCAGTCGTCATTTATTGTTATTGTTATTATTATTAATAATATTATTATTATTTTCTTTTTCTGGAAAATATACTGACTGGATTAGATGGAAACAAGGCAAATGCAACAAGGTCAAAGCATTCAGTGACAGAGCAGCGAAGAAGGAGCAAGATTAATGAAAGGTATGTTAAACGTTCGCTTCTCCTAGCTTTTTTGCATTAATCTGTGAGGCATATGCTTCTTCTGTGATTTCTGTTGTGTGTGTGATCTTCTGATATCAGCTGTGTTGATCGTAAATCCAAACAATAAACATAAATGAAACTGTTTGCTTTATGAACCATCTATAGTTGTTGGTATTATCGTTGTTTGTATTTCTTGTTGCTTTACCATACTGATTCCGAGACTGGCGAGACAATGCTGCATTTGTCTAGCTAGCTAGCACGGAATTTTGATTCTATTGAAGAAGTCAGCTATGTCACTTGAATTTGATGAATTGAACCAGTAGACAAAATGGTGGTATCTCCTCATGAAGACTTTGTGGCACTTGGTGCTATGTGCTTCTTGGGTATCTAGTTCCTTGAATAGGGTTAAGTTCCATGCGTGAAATTCATTTATGACCCTCGCTTCATTATATATAAATATCTTACCTTTTGAGTTCTTGAATTGAAGTTATGGGTTTTTTGTTTATTAGGGCTGGTAATGATACTCCTGATTGCTTGAAAGTCCATGATCTTGTCCTGAATTCTCAAGATTGTTTAGCCTAGCCTCAGAGATGTTTTCAATATCTTTTCGTTGTGAAAACTGTGATAGGCTGTGCTTGTTATTGTGCTGGCTCACTTATTCTATGTTAGTAACATTGTAAGAAGCTGCACCTAGTTTCATGATTGGATGACTTGTACTGGTTTATATGTGTTTTACATTGATGTCTTTTTTCTCCTCTTTTCAATGTTTATCTCTCCATGCTGGCTAGGATGACCAGTCATTTACCTATTTCTGCACACCTTGCACAAGCACAATAGGGTCTATACCATTATGTATAACGAATGATGCAATTCGTAACATCTGCAAAAATTTTACGTGACATTTTATATTTTTGTTTCAGTAATTTTTTTCCTTGTTATTCCATTTTCTTTTTTTCTGCATCACTCGGCATCTGTACATGGAAACCCTAATATTCATTAGGCTCATTAGTTTATTACAATTTACAAGATTGTTTCCACGTGGAAACCTTCTACAACAAGTAGTAAAACCATATTTATCAGGTTTTTATGCCTAGTTGATGGTCAATTTTTTGATTTGTATGGTGCAAGTAGCAGCATGGCATGACCGCAACACCGAAAGTTTCTGTGTAATTCAATACTATATCATGGGGCATGGATTATAAGTAAATTTCCAGATCTTCTAAGTCGTATAAGAGGTAGTAGTTCAGTCCAGTGTTAACAGTAGTAGTGGAAGCGTATGATATTTCATTGCAATTTCTGCTCTATTACAAGATGAGATTGTAGTAGTGTTAAAATTTTAAGGAATGTTTGAAATGGTGTACATTCCAGCAAAATTTTGTGTACTTTCTTCCAAGCCAACACCCCCCCTCTTTTTATTGTGGGACATCTTCATCCATCAAATTTATGCGGCTCCAATTGTAGTACTTCCTGCCTAGTTTGGGTTTGGGGAAAGACGGAAAGTACTAATTTTCATATCTAATTGCCTGTAGATTTGATTAAGGTTTTTTTTTGTTGCCTTTGGTGTCTGCTATTTCAATTTTGGTTGTGTGATAGTATATTCAGTGTCTTCTTCTCTACCTTGAATATACAGTCAATCATGTTGTTCTAGACGCCGTTATTCTGTTTCTATTTGTAGTGCTGACAATATTCTGTATAACCACGTCCAATTGATGTCAAATATCCAATGGTGAACCTCTGTTCATCGTGCAGATTCCAGATTTTGAGAGAGCTGATACCCAATAGTGATCAAAAACGGGATACTGCGTCATTTTTGTTGGAGGTAGCAGTTTATGGGAGTGATGAATGGATTCTTTACTTCATGTTTTGGTGTTTCCACCTTGTTAATCAATTGCCTTATTTTCTATCTCTGTATGAAGGTGATTCAGCATGTACAGTATTTGCAGGAGAAGGTTCAAAAATATGAAGGGTCGTTCCAAAATTGGAACTCAGAACCCACAAAGTCGATGCCTTGGGTAATGTCTCTTCACTGTGGACTTGATCTTGTGTAATTGTGTCACGTAATTGAAAAATAACCAGTAATTTTTGCAGAGAATGTTAGGAATATAGATTGAGAGAAGGGAGAAACGGAGAAGAAATTTAGAAGAGAGAAGTAAGATATTTCCTCATTGCCTGCATTCAGCAATTACATTCCTTTATATCCACTATGACTTATGGAAAACTCTACTAACAACCATGTTGAATATGTAGAAGATGAACAATAGAATTGAATTGTATCATTCAGAACAAGGACTCAATCCTTTTATAACCATATGGCCGACTTATGACTTGGCTCCTACTCTAACGCCAAGACTTAACATGGGTCCCTACTCCAAGATAAAACTACTAAAAAAATACATAAAAGACTTCTAAGCCCTTCACAGATTTTGTTAATAACACACTAAAAATAAAAATTACTTCTTCGACAAACCACGTAACTGAATAGAAAGAGAAATTCAGGTGCATCATAAGCAATAGCTGATGCAAGTTGGCATTTGGATGACATCATCAAGCCAACGGTCCCAATGGTCAGGAAAAAAACATAAAATTTAATCAGGGAAAATCGTGACTATTTGCTCCCTCTTTAGCTTGGCCTTGTCCTCGAGGCAATGGGAACTCAGGGAATTCGGTTCTAATGTCTGATGTGTCCTCCCAAATAGCAAGCTCCTCATCCATATTCACCACTTCATTTTCCAATGTACCACTGGTGCATTTCCCCTTTTAATAGTTCGAATGCTCAGAATCTTCTCCATGTAAACTACCAGTTGCCCATCCTCAGTAGTGAATAGTGATAGGTGGATGGTCCGAGACTCAAATATTTGCTCCCACATGCATCTTCAACTTTGATTCATGAAATACTGGATGAATTCTAGTACCTTTAGGGAGTTGTAATTTTTAAGCCATAGGGTTGAATCGAGCAATGATCTTATAAGGTCCAAAGTATTTTGCTGCAAGCGTCGCATTTCTTCTTATTGCCACTGAGTGTTGTTGTAGCTTCAGAGAAACCTGATCACTAAATGCGTATTCTTTCTCTTTCCTCTTTTTGTCAGTGAAATCTTCATTCGCCTTGAGCATACCCCAAATGATCTCCAAGTTCTCGTACCATAATTTGCTTGTTTCAGACATTATGTCTTTTCGGAAGAGAAGAAGTAGAAGATTGATGAAGAAAGATCAGACAGAGCTCGAAAGTATTTTTCAAAGCTCTGATACCATGTAGATTTTTAGGAGAGAGAAGAGAGATTGAAAAAAAGATATTCTGTATTCTTCATTGATTCAAGAAAAAGGAAATACAACAACTAAATAGACGAGGAATGAGACTTCCCATTTCCCAACTTACAGCCGTCTAAGCATTAACTGCACATAACAGGCAGATTTAATTAAATTTAAAACTAATCTTCCAACTACCAACTAGCTATCAGCATAAAAGCTTAATATAATACACTACGGTGAACATATTAACATAAAATCAACACTTTCTATAGTCCTTAGTCTTAGTGATAATGGAACAAACCATCGATTCATGGGCTCTTGCCACATCTAGAGCTTGTTCCAAGGATGGGCTCATGGATTCTGACCTCGTAATTCCTCATTCAAACCCGAATAAACAATCAACATAGATTTCTTCGTAAGGTGGGGATTCTGCTGAGCTATGAACACCAAGAGCCCCTCAAACCTTGGCTGGTAATTTTCAACTGAAC
Organism: Gentiana straminea; assembly: GCA_036785695.1. Classification (NCBI taxonomy): domain Eukaryota; kingdom Viridiplantae; phylum Streptophyta; class Magnoliopsida; order Gentianales; family Gentianaceae; genus Gentiana; species Gentiana straminea. The sequence goes on along the minus strand of JAVUPR010000087.1, from coordinate 3,075,523 downwards.
CCGTTTGCTTAAGATCTCCCAATATGGGTCTGGTGGACCTTTTGCAAACTGCCAATCTGAAATTTTCCCAGTTTACCATGGGGTGGCTTATCCACTTACCCCCATATCATAAATCAGCCTTAATTCTAAGCTATAGTTCAGCTATTCGGACTTTCTGATCTTCTTCAATCTTATGCACCAGGAAATATTGTCCGCATTTCCTAACCCACTATTTGGGCCCAGAACCATCAGAACGAGGGAGGTCAAGCTTAGGTAACTTGATGTGGGCATCATTCTTCTTCATCGCAGGATTAGGTCGATCTAGATCCGAGTTATGAGAGGTCTGACCCAGATTAATAACAGTAGTAACAATTAACAAATGTCACGTAATTGAAAATTAATGAGGAATTTGCAAAGATTTTAAGGAATATAGGAGAGAAGGGAGAAAAAGAGAAGAAATTTAGAAGAGAAGATATTTTCTCATTGCCTGCCTTTTCATCAGTGATTACATTCCTTTATATCCACTATGACTTGGGGAAATATCTACTAACAACCATGCGACTGAGTAGAAAAAGAAATTCAGCTGCGTCATAAGCAGTACCTGATGCAAGTTGGCAGTTAGATGACATCATCAAGCCAACGGTCAGAAAAAAACTTAAAATTTAATCTGGGAAAATCGTGACAAAATGTCACTATTTATTTTGTCATTGTTATATCCAATTAGATAATGGGTTAGGGATGCATGATCTGGGAAATACTTACCCAACAAGAGGGGGCCAACCTCAAAAACTTAGGGTTTGAGGGGACAGAAGTTGATTTCTTATTTTGTGGTTGAACCGAATTCAAGTTGATTGTATTTCGCCTCTTCCTAACATTGGTAAATTTCCAATGTGAGACATTCTAACACATGGTATACGGAATACATTTTTATTCACCAGTCCTCTAGTGGCCATGATGAACGTAGTCATGTTTGTTAGTGTTTTGTATCTGATACGTATCGACACGGATGCACACCGGGTAATTAGGGTACATGTATGGGTGAATACCGTGAATTTGTATTTTTTCTGAAAAGTTGGATACATGATCCGGACGTGCGTATATCCGGACGTGCGTATATCCATGAAAAGCACCAGAACCTTGCTGAAATTGGTGAAAAACCACCAGAAATTAATGAAAAGCTGCCCAAATCAAAGAAAACTCACCAAAAAAAAAAACCATTTGAAATAATTTTTAATATTGATAGTTTGGTCCTTATAGTTTATTACGTTTAGTTTGGTCCTTATAATTTAATATTTACGCGCATCCCCTCAGCACTTGTATCACATATTTTCTTAATTTGATATTTATGCGTATCCCCTCGGCACTTGTATCACATATTTTCTTAAGAATCTTGTCTTTCATATTTTGCATTCGCATATCCGCACCCCCATATGGCCGTATCTGTACCCGTGCAACCTAGTCAAGTGGTTCTTAGATCAGCTGAGTGTTTGCCTTCTAACCGAAACCGCCATGCATCCCCATTTCCCTCATGGTAAGGAGATATACGTTTGGAGACAGAGATCTATTAAAGAGCCTTCCTGGTATTTTTTTTTATGATACAACGTCTTCATCGAGCGGTTCAATTTTTCTTATAAAAAAAGACATCTTTACCGACTTTCTGCACATCATTCTCAGTTGATAAACTCTACTCTTTTCATGTATGTGCGATGGTAGAGACATGAGACATTGATTGCTGTAGTAGACTCTCATTTGCCGTTTTATCATGCAGAATATTCTGGAGTTGATATTTATTTGTTCTGTTCTTTTCTCCATGGTGTATTTTGATGTGAAATGTTTTTCCTTTTTCTTTTGGATTAGAGGAACAGCCATTGGGGCATGCAGAGTCTTGGAAGTCAACCTCATGTAGTAAAAAATGATTCTGTTTCAGGCATGTCATGTCCTGGACAGTTTGATGAGATCAACATCAGCGTGCCTTCTTCCATACGTCCTAATCAACAGAATCAGATTGAAAATGACGTAAGTAGAGATGCTTCTAGAGCAATTGATCACCAAAATGAATCGGCAAACCAGGCAACTGTAACACCATTGCTCCTGCCACAAATGCATCCAGTATCTCTAGACAATGATGATCCATTTTGCCATTCTCAAGCTAGGCTATCTTCTCACGGACAATTAGCTGAACCCATTGCTCGGGATGCTGTGAACAGTCCAGATGAATTGACAATTGAAGGTGGCACAATTACCATCTCGAGCATATACTCCCAAGGGTGAGTAGTTACCTGACTAGTTAAATCTGTTGTATCTGTAAAGCTTTGGATATGAAGCAATGGAATAAAATTTCATTCCATTGAAATTAATTAATTTAAATTTGCTTATTTTCATTCCATAAAAAAATAGACGGAATGATTTTATGGAATGATTTTTTTTTTTTTTTTGAGAAGGGGAATGAATTTTAAAACACTATAAAAACCACCACCACCCATCCCACCTCCACTTGCCACTGTCCACCCCACGACAACCCACTCTATGACCACCCTCCATCGCCCTCCCTGCGACCACCTTACGACCACATGCCACCGCCTGCCTCACAACCACCCTTTATAGCCCACCCCACCATTATCCACCACAACCCACCCTACCACCAGCACCTGCCACCGGCCACACAATCACCACCCTCCACTGCTGACTCTACTACCATGTTCCACCACCCACCCACTCACCCTACCACTGCCTACCCCACCATCTCCCACCTCCTACCCTACCACCACCATCTACCACTTGCCACCATGCGTTCGTCCACCCCACTACCACCGGCCTCCATCATGAACCCCACCCACCATCCACGTTACCACCAAAACCATCACAACTAGTCGTCGCACCACCACCCTCTACCGCACACTCTACCACCTCCACCACCACAACCGGTCATCGATCCACCACCCTCCACCGTCTACCCCACCATGACCCCTCATCGCTTACCTCACATCCATCAACCCCACCAACACCACCACCCCACCCCTCTGCACACTGCACCATTACCCACCATGCCACATGTCACCTAGAATGAAATCGTGTTCATTTCATTTCATTCAAGCTATCCAAACGGGCTATTAGTGTTTGTTGACATGAGTGCTATTTTTCTTAAATTTGTATGTATAATTTTGTTACCATTGAGTTAGTCTTAATACATCCACACCGATAGCAGTTATTATTTTAGCCCATATAAGCGTTGGCCATGTTTAAAATCAGAATCTTGATGGATTCGCATGTCCTGCAATAGTGCCATTTAAATGGTGGGAAGTGTTTGAAGACTTGTAGTCTTCAGATATGTTATTTTACAATTTTGAGCGTTGCACCGTACACTGAGATTTATCTAGAATTAGGTAGCCTTTGATGAGGTTTTGGAACATATGTTATGGTGAAAATACTCGCAAGATATTCCTATTAGATTTGGCACAGCAATTTATTGAATCTGTGAACCACTCATTGTACTAGGTAAAGTTAGAAACTTATTTTTGACATATATGTGTTATATTCAGCATCATGTGTTTCCACAGAATCCTGGATTTCATTTTACCTCTGCTGTACCACTTGTTCTTTCTTTTGGTGTTGGCCTCAAGCTTATTGTCTCCAATTTAGGAATGACATATTTCTTAGAATTTTGTGATGCCAATTGTACCATCTACTTTTTCATTTGCTTGTTATTTTTGAGGTGCTATAAGGGCAGCCTGGTGTGTGGAAGCCACTCCATATTTGCAGTATGAGTAAGGGCTTACAAATTGTATGCAGCACTATTTTATTGTCTGAAATGTTATTTCAGAGGTATTGTTTGAATAAAAAAGACCTACTTGTCTGTGAACAGGCTGCTGAACACGTTGACAGGAGCGCTGCAAAGCACTGGTTTGGATCTCTCGCAAGCTACCGTTTCAGTACAGATCAATTTAGGGAAGCAATCTGACAAAGAACTTCTGCCTAGGTTATTTGTTGCACGAGTAAGAGAAAAATTAGCAAAATTGATAATCAACGATAAAATCATCTCTGTTTTCTTAATGCTGAAGCTTTCTGTTCCATATTTTCCAGGATCCTGAGAACCCCATGTCATCTAACAATCAGCCAGTCGGGCATTCACGGGATACAAGCAATGGTGGAAGCTTAAATCAAGCTCAAAAGAGATTGAAAACATGAAGTCTTTTCAAAGGGAATGCTTCCGATCAGTTTTGTCTCTGTGCTTGCTGTTTCAGAGAAAAGTGATTAATGTATATGCCTATTTCTACTACGCCTTTAGATGTTAAACAACTTAAATGAAGTTTCTGGCTGGCTGTTTCAATGATTGCTTGGGTTTGAATTCTGCGGTGATTGGTTGGTTGCTGATGTTGTTATATTCGTTCAAGTGCTTGTATTTGCCATTAATCTGTATCATATGTTGTACAGTGTTGGGGGTTGATTGTATTTCCAGGAGGCTGAAACTAAGGAGATGAAGTTATGGAGTGTGTTTCATCTGTGTTGGCTGGCTAATCAAGGAAAAAAATCTCGGTAATGTAAGTTCTTTGTTTGTAATGTATGTTTACATATCGGGGATCAAGTTCATTTGGTTTGCTTCATCTGTGTTGGCTGGCTAATCAAGGAAAAAAATCTCGGTAATGTAAGTTCTTTGTTTGTACATATCGGGGATCAAGTTCATTTGGTTTGCTGGCTGGAATGTAATGAAATGAAATGAGACTGGTATGATGGAATGAGTGTGACTCCGTGCCTGCGTTTGGCATAACTTGTGGCATGGTGATTCTTAGGGAAGCAAAGAGATGAAATGAGTGAGATTCCATGTAGGTAATAGTTGACATGATGGGTGACGGTGGCAGGTGGGCTGATGGTGGTGGTTGGCGTAGTGATCCAACCTGGCCCGGCCAGATGGTTGAACCGGTAAAACCAGTGACTCGAGCACAGGACTAGCCCCGTTGAGGCAATGAACCGCTTAAGAAAGCCAACCGCTTAGACCCGTCAAATCCCCCGGTTGAACTGCTGAACCGCAAATAGGGTGAGTATTAGTCAAGCCGGTGTGTTTAAAAAGAAAAAACTTGAATAATTTTAGGGGGCTTCTAAAAGCACCCCTATTTTTAATTTTGGCACCAAGTTACTTCCGCACCACAAAAATTACTCCGGCACTATGATGATTTTAATAAAGGGAACGTCGTCGCTATCGCTTTTAGGTTTTCGTTGTTGAACACCAACATCGGTGTCACTCGACGTTGGTGTTCAACAACGAACACCAAGAAGCACCGACGTTTACGTTATAAAAGTGTCATTAAACGTCGGTCTCCAAACTTCTATGGTGTTCGTTGTTGAAGCACCAACGTTAGTGTTTCATCCGAAAATATAATCAAATTATGGGGGCAGGAAGTAAAAAGGGGGTGCCTTTAGAACCCTTTAATTTTATAATGACATGTGTTTAGAACGTGAACAAATGAATTAAAACAAATCTTGTAATCATATGTAAACATTGGAGTGAAATGAAATTTAATTGAATTCCATTACATTATAATCCCACAAACATTAGAATGGAATAAAAATTATTCAGTTCCATTTCATTCTATTCAAAACATAATTTCATTTAGACATTCCACACTTTCTCAAGCTCGATCTTTGCTTTTTCTCATCAAAACAAATAGACTATGTCTCAAGCTCTCAACTCACCCCAGGATAACAATACAAATGTGGTATTGTCGGTTTCTTTCTGTTTATTTCTTAGTGTACTGCTACCAGGGGCGGACCCAGCATGTTGAGGGTAAGGTCCATGGACCCTACTCAAATTTCCGGGCTAATTAACTAATATCCTCTAATAATATTAAACTTGTATATGTTTATTATTCCAGACAATTTCTAACGTAATAATTCATTTAGTTCAACTGATTAAAAGCTTTATCACTTATCCTAAAGTTATGGATATCTTTTTTGATAGAAAAGAAGAGACCTTAAAAAAAAATAAAAAATAAAAAACAAAAACCTAAAAATAATTAAATCATCATAAACTTTGATTGCTACATTTAAGGACTACCTAACTTGGCCTTTGAACGGAAAGAAGTGAATGCGAAAAACAATGTTAGATAGATATGGTTGGACAACTCTTGCGGAGTGAATGCGACTAGTACTAAAACAGGAAATATCTAAGTTAATCTTCTCCTTTTTTCTTTTTCTTTTTCCTGAAATAATAGTATATAAATTTATTCATCTGCATATTAGATCTAAATTGATAATGATGTAAATTCAACATGATCAAAGATACAGATGGTTTATAACATAACTGTTGTTTTCGTATCATTACTCTTCTCTTAGTCAACTAAACCGCGAGTTGGATGACAAACAAGAAACAACCCAAACATTGAAACTCCTCACAAGTCATATATATATATATATATTGTTAAATTTTCCAGTGTAAAATTTCTGATTTTTCTATCTCTTCACAATTCACAGTAGTATAAATATATAGCTATCTCTAGGGTTTCGTCATCTATATAATGTCCAAACTACCATTCCAGGAAAATACAATAAATACATAGTATCGTAATACCCCTCGAGGTGGAACGTGAAGGTCACAAACGCCCAACTTGCGCAAAAGAAACTCGGACTATTGCTTGCCCAAAGCTTTGGTAAAAATATCCACCAACCGCATCTTTGTAGGAACATAGGATGGAAGGATCAAACCATTAGTAATAGCATCACGCATGAAATGACAATCCGCCTCAATATGCTTCGTGCGTTCGTGGAAAACGATTTTGAGCAATATACAATGCGATTGACTATCGTAGAACATGCGAATCCCGGGAGGGTGGCGAACCCCGAGATCATCAAGGAGTTGCTTAAGCCATTTCAACTCGCACATGAGGGACGCCATGGAACGATATTCAACTTCTGCAGATGAACGAGAGATTGTCGCTTGTTTCTTTGACTTCCATGAGATGGGGGAAAGGCCCAGGAATACAAACCACCCACTCAGCGAACTCCGAGTCAAAGGACAACTTGCCCAATCAGAGTCGCACCAACCTTCAAAGAGTAAAGAATTGTCGAAATGCAAAAGAATTCCCTGACCAGGCCTCTTCTTCAAATAACAAACCAGCCGCAATGCAGCTTCCCAATGCTCAATGCGAGGTGCCTGCATAAACTAAAACAATATATGGAGAGATTAGGCCAAATCCGGCCGAGTAACACCGAGCTAAAGAAGACGACCCACCAAGTGTCGATACTTGTCGGGATCATCCAACAAAGGTCCCTTAGATAACGCCAGTTTGTGATTCTGCTCGATAGGAAATTCTGCAGGCTTAGCACCCATAGGCCTGTCTTATGAATAATATCAAGTGCGTATTTGCGTTGACTCAAAAATATCCCATGTTTGCTTCGGGCAACTTCCAAGCCAAGGAGTATTTAAGGAGTCAAAAATCTTTCATTTTAAAACACTTTCCCAAATATTGTTTAAAAATAGTCAGAGCCACTTTATCGTTACCCGCCACAATCATGTCATCAACATACACAAGAACATAGAGTTCAATCTCACCGCGATGTAGGCAAAAAAGAGAGTAGTCTGAATAGGATTGACGAAATCCGTATTCCTTGAGAGAAGAAGCAAGCTTGGCGAACCAACAACGCGGTGCATGTTTCAATCCATAAAGAGACTTCCGCATCCGTCAGACCAGGTTCGAACCCCATTTCTCGAACCCCGGGGGAATTCGCATATAAATCTCTTCCTATAAATCCCTATGCAAGAAAGCATTATGGACATCCATTTGATGAATGTCCCAGTTCTTGGCCGTAGCTACATTCAAAAATGTACGTACAGTAACCATCTTGGCCACCGAGCAAAAGTTTCGGTATAGTCAATCCCTTCATCCGATGATTCCCAAATGCAACTAATCATGCTTTCACCGCCGCAACGTTCCATGTTCATCATACTTCTCCGCATACACCCATTTACTCCCCAATGCATTTTTTCGGGAGGTAAGGGTTGCAATTCCCGCGTTCTCTGATCTTTCAATGCCCGAATTCATCAGCCATGGCTTTATGCTAACCCTCGTGTTTAACCGTCTCTTTAAACGACATAGGAGGATTACCTATAGTGATTGTTGCGAGATACTTGCGATTTTTGTCAGAAAAAGAATCATAACTGATATAATGTGCAAGAGGATAAGGAGTACCTGAGGATGCAGACGGAGCAGATGAGCATGCAGTTGGACTTTTCTTTCCCACGAGAGTATGTGTAACAAAGTCTTGAAACAAGAGTTAGGGATCTTTTGTCGCCGTCCCCTCCTCAATTCTTTTACTTCTTCCACAACTGGTGGGGGAAGTGGTGATGCATCATGAGCAATTTCCTCGTCCTCGTGGGGCCCCCTCAATGGGTACATCATTAGGAGAGGGAGGACCCACATGAGGAGGGTAATAACCAACCTCCTCATCACAAACTAGGGTATCATCCGGATATGTAGAAACAGGATGTGAAGGATCTCTGTCATCAGAGTGGTTCGCAAACGGGAATACATGCTCAAAAAACTTAACATCACGGGAACAAATATCTCATCCGTGTCAGATGTAAGTCAATTTAATGATGCATTCACTATGTTTTTAGCCCCGTTATCCCGTGATTTTAATAGTATTTTTGCATCTTCGGACATCGATTTGCATATTTTCATAATGATACAATAAGTAGTAGGTAGCAATTAATAAAGTAGTTTTTATAGTATTTTTGGGTCATTAGGACCGATTTTTTATAGGCGGGTTTACGCTTAGTATTTTTGGCGAGTCATTGCAGGATCTTAGGTTGACCAAGCCTTGGGAGAGATGATTTTGATGTTGACAAGACACGTTTGTACGGTGCGAAGCGTGTAGCCGAAGCCACGGATTTCTTACAGATCAATTGTCTCGAGCATTTCTACTCACAGCTGACTTAAAGTGACATTTGACCCATCTTAGAGACAGAATTCGGTTTGGACTTCTTCACAAGAGTTGTAGATCTTTGAACAAGCTTTCCAACTCATCTTGAATCACTCAAATTGGAGGTCTACACGCAAAGTTATGATCAATTTACTGAAGACATTCTAATACCGAATCATCTATCGAGCCGAACTTCGCACGGCTCGACTCGTTATGCGTTTTTCACCATAAAACGGGATTCTCAGCAGATTTCTCATCTCCCCCTTCCCCAAACCCTTAGAGCCGAAATTCCTCCATTAGAGACCTTGGGGAGGTCACTCTAACACAAAAACATTGTAATTAACGGATTGTAATGGCTAGATAGTTGAAATCTCATGGTATTCTTTTTCAAGCTTCTTCTTTTCTTCATGGGTGTAAGATGATTGCTTGTACTTGGAGGAGATGGAGTCAATGAAGTTGGATTTTTATGGGTAATCTTTTATTTAGCTTATTGTTCCTTAATTTCATCTTTTGTGTTAGTTTTAGTTAGATTTTTAATTGGATTCTTCATCTTCTTGGAATGGTGTAAAAGCCAATTTGGAGAAGATGAAGATGAAATGTAGAGATCTAACCCAAGAAATGTGAATTGTGATATTGTAGTTTCTTGTGATTTGTGAGAATGATTGTTTAGATTTCAAGCACTTTGTGGAATTATTTCTCATTACTTGACCTTAATGCTTGTGTTGGATTAAGCACCTAATACATGATTTAACACACTTTGTTGAGATCGAGAGAAGATACTTAGTGTGGGAAAATGGGTAATGAGACCACTTAGTAAAATCGACTAGAGAAATATTCGGTTTCTAGAGTGGGGTTCACTAATCGTGGTTAGGCAACCCAATGAGTGTAATGCATATCGATTCTTCTAGACCTATTTTAGTTAATTAGGCCGTTGAAGAGATATAGAGTTGTTGTATCACGCGAGAGCGCGCAATCACTAAAGCTGGGGTTCGCACCAATAATTTATCACAAAGTCACAAATGGATAAATTTTATTTCTTTTCTTTTCGCTTTTTGTGGCATTTAGGTGGTGAGTTGTGGAGTGACACCATGACTCACCTTAGTTTTAAAACTCATCTTTTTTGTTTTGCCTAAACCAAACGTGCTAGTGATTTTGGTACTTAACCGGCATCCTCGTGGGATACGATCTTGACTCACCGATTCTAGGCTATAATTGACCCGGTACACTGCCGGTAAGATTGGACACTTAGAAAAGGTCGATCAGTGTCCAGGTCATATAAAGTCCATCCTTTCTTCACAAATGGGTATCCTAACAAAACGCATTTTTGACTTCGACTATCAAATTTATGTTTAAAGGGACGGTGATCATGAGCAAAACATAAGCACCCTACAACTCGAAGCATGGATAAATCTGGTGGTTTTCCAAAAAGACATTCATAAGGGGTTTTAAAATTAAAGACACTAGAAGGAGTGCGATTAATGACATAGGAAGCGGCCAACACACATTCCCCCCAAAACTTAAGAGGTAAGTGACCGTCCAAAGAATAGCCCGTGCAACATTCTAAATATGCATACGCTTGCGTTCAACGCGTTCATTTTGCTAGGGTGTCCTGACACATGAGGTCTCAAAGATTATTTCATGTTCTCTAAAATAGGGTAGTAAAGGTTTAAATTCAGTTTCGTTGTCACTTCGGACTCGCTTAACTGTCACTTCAAATTGACGAGCAATCAAAGCCATAAAATCCAAAAATACTATTTCAACCTCCCTTTTATTCATAAGTAAATAAACCCAAACACAACGGGAAAAATCATCAACAACTGTCAGGAAATATATGGCCCCACACGTGGAAGGCATTGTATATGGACCCCATAAATCACAATGAACTAACTCAAACATTCTACTAGCTCGGCTTTCACTAAGGGAAAATTGTTCACATGGTTGTTTTGCCCGAAAACAAACTTCACACCCAATTTTATTCAAATTCCTAGAAACGATAATATTTGGAACTGTCGTCGTAGGACTTTTTCGAGGGATGCCCCAAGCGCCGGTGCCACAATTCCATCGACTTTCCACCATCAATGGCCGAACACGAGCATTCCGGGACTCCCGAGAAAAAGAAAAGTCATTTTATACGCTCACCCAGTCAATCGGCTTCCTCGTCTCTCGGTCCCGCATAACACATAATTTATCCGTAAACCGTATAACACAATGATTTTCTTCCGAAAATTGAGTTGCCGATCTAGGGTTCCGTCATCTATATATAATGTCTAAACTACCCTCCAGGAAAATACAATAAAAACATAGTATCGTAATATATATATATATATATATATATATATATATATATATATATATATATATATATATATATATATATATATATATATATATATATCTTCTTGGACAAACAATTGAGCAATACAATTTTCACTACATTTGAGAAAGAAAAAACAAGCAGAGGGAAAAAGAAAACATGGGAGAGTAGACAATCATAGTTCAAGAAACTAATGGCAGGATGGATTTCTAGAGGGGATCGTTAGCGAATGATACATGTCAAACCATCACTCTTTCTAAGGAGAAAAAACCCAAAACGATAGGCTTCGATAATACATATATAATAAATCACAAGCAATACCTAGAATGTCGTCCATATGTCTAGAAATGACGTGGAGTAGGTGCTCCTCATGATCGTGAAATCAAATTCCAACCTTCCAAGCCCTCTAAACATAACGCTTCAATATTACATTTACTTTGTACTATCCCATATCGATAAAGTAGTAGAATTCACACATGTATAAGTGCAAGACATAAATGCCTTGTCAACTCAGGTTAGCCCTTTTAGACCAAAAGAGGACGACGGTCTACTAGCCACAGGTTTGGGGGAGTTACATAATTAATCAAGAAAAAGCAAAACAATAGAGACCACGAGATAATCTGGGAACCAGACGGGGACTAAACCATAGGTTTGGGGGCGTCACATAATTAATCAAGCAAAAGCAAAACATCCAAGGGACCACAACGGGCGTTACAAGAGAGACCACGAGATAATCTAGGAATCAGACGGGGTCTAAACCACATCCAGACCACGAGATAATATGGGAAACAGACGGGGACTAAACCATCTCTGGATGGAAGGAGTCCAGTAACTCATTTGACTATGCTGTAGCTAGCTCCGTTGATAGCAAGATTGAAGTTTCCATAATACGATGTAGCTCCGTTGATAGCGAGATCGATCAGATTTGTGAGAAGCAATATGAAGATCCAATAATGGTTAATTTTAAGAGAGTGACAAGCCAACTAGTGTCTATAAGCAAAATCGAAGTTGAGAGAGAAATTTAAGAGAGTGACAACAACTAAGCCAGCCAGTAGCTATGAGCAAGATCAAAGTTGAGAGGGTAATGGTTGATTTTAAGAGAGTGACAAAAGTTAGATCAAGACGGTAACTTATGGTATACAAACCACCAATACGAAGATATAGTAATAGTTGATTTTAAGAGAGTGACAAAGGCTAAGCCAGCTAGTGGCTATGAGTTATATCAAGAGGGTAACTTCTGGTATATGAACCAATTGTGCGTACCAAATATGGGTGACCTAAGAAAGATGATGGGGGAAGAAGCCCACAAGATAGCATATTCGGTTTATCTGGGTGCAAACAAGATGTATAAGGAGCTAAAACATTATTATTGGTGGCCCTCTATGAAACTTGAGATCGCAAAATGTGTGGCTAGATGTGATAACTGTCAGAAAGTTAAAGCCAAGCATAGAAAACAATGGGGTTACTGATGTATGTCAACCGGATGATGAATTTCCACGATGTTTTACTCCAATTCTTCAAATATATAGTAACAATTCGTTTCAATTATAGGGAAATTAGTTATAAATCGAATCGTTTTATTTCGTATTTATACAACTAGTATCTACATGTTATCAATTAATTTTGAGCTCGTTATTTATAATTTATCATCAAGAGTTACTCGTATTATGTTGGTGTTTGTTGTGCAGTGATATAGGAAAGCATAATAAGGAAATTGAAGAGTAAGCGGATCATTTTCATGCAAAATTCAGATTTGGTGATGTCTCGGCGCGGGCCGAGACATCATATGGTGCGGGCCAAGACATCAAGAAGCTTGATAGCAGGAGAATTAAATGAAGGTCACATCTCAACAACTTTCGTTACACACGGCGCAGGCCATAGACACTTGGCGTGTGCCGAATTGTTCAAAAGTCCGATTTTTTGCAATTTAACTATTGCAATACAGAGAAGAAAATGGGAGTTTTTTGGAAGATAGTTTTTGGGAGAAACTTGAAGGCAACTACACTCCAAGGCTCTCTTAGCCAAAAATTCTCTTGTTTTAACACTTAAATCATTGTAACATTTTAGAATTATCATTTTGTGGAGATCAAGTCTTTCAATGGATGTAGAAGGCAGCTAGCTTGTGTTTTATTTTCATCAAAATTGGAGTGGATGAACCTCACTTCGAGTTCATCTTCCGAATTTGGTATTCTATCGACTTTTACGTTGATCTAATTGTTCTTATTAATGCTAGCTTTAACTTGTTAGTAGTTATAATTATGAGTGGCTAGTTCTTTGTATTGGCTAAGATGATATAGTAACGATAGTTAATCCTTTTGTTGTTTGGAATTGATCGTTTATGTTGCAAGCTTTTATTGTGTTGAAATTCCTCTTGTTTGCTTTGATTGATAATATGTTTATTGGAGTAATTAACCAATGTATGTACCTACACAACTAGTAGATACCGAACGGAGACGTTAGTTGTGAGACGAGGGCAAGAGGAACGGAAGCTAGAATCGACCTTAACGGAATTCGGTTCCTTATCCGTGGAGTATTGCATTCAAGTGTTCATCGTGTCAAGTCATTAGGTTTAAGGTGCTTAAACCAAGGATAAGACATAGTGTGATTTTATACACTCGTAGGAGCGAAAATCACGTGTTTAGGAATGTACCATTCACGCAATAGAACGTTAATGGAAGGAGGTAGGTTGATTGATTTTATATAATTTAAGGGAGATAACTTGAACTAAAGATCATCTTAGTTGATTTCTTTTATCGTTTGAACAATCGTTTTATTTAGCTATTAGTCTTTTAAACAAAAACTGTGATTCGAATCAAGATAATGATAACTAATCGGTGTTTAAGCTCACATTTCCCTTGGGAGACGACCTTGACCGCCACGCTAGACTACAATTGACCCGGTACACTGCCGGTGAGATTGGAACCCTAGAAAGTTTGCATTAGTTACTTAAGTCCTTAGAGATTCCAGAATGGAAATGGGAAAAGATTACAATGGGCTTTGTGGGTGGTTTACCCCGTACCAAACATGGATATGACATGATATTGGTCATAGTTGATCGTTTAACGAAGTCAACTCAATTATTATCAGTTAAGGAGAATATGACTTTGAAGCAGTTGACGATCTTATACTTGGAAAACATAGTAAAGCTACATGGAGTTCTAATATCAATAGTTTCGAATTGGGATAGCAGATTTATAAGTAGGTTTTGGAAGAGCCTACATGAAGCTTTTGGCACTAAGTTGAATATGAGTACCGCTTTTCATCCGCAAACAGATGGCCAATCTAAGAGGTCTATTCAGACCCTTAAGGATATGTTAAGGGCTTGTGTTTTTGTGGTAGGTGGTTCATGGGAGGACTACTTTCCGGTTGTTGAGTTCACCTACAATAATTATCATGCAAGCATTGGGATGCCACCATTTGAAGTCTTGTATAAGAGAAGTGTATTACTCCTCTCTATTAGGATGAAGTTGGTGAGAAACATATTATTGGGCCATATTTAGTTCAACAAGTGAAAGATAAGGTTGCATTAGTTCGGCGGAACATGAAGGCAGCTCAGGACAGACAAAAGAGTTGGGCGGTGATGAGAGTCAACTTGTTGATGAATTTCATGATGTTTTATCCCCATTTCCGATACACATTTGAGCATTATTGCACCAATTCGAGCCATTTTTTCTTAGTTTATCCAAATGTGTATATAGTAATTATTATTTAAAATATCATATTTTCATAGGTTGTATACCGGTTATTGTAACTAGAGTGTCATTTCGGGTTTACGCTTGATTTATTGCAGGATTATAGGTTGACCAAGATCCCGAGTGATGACACGTGTTGAGCGTAAATACTTCTTTTGAGGGCCAGAAGAATATGCCGGAAGCTATCGAATTCAAATGGATCATTTATCTTTAGTGATTCTACCGTAGCATATCTTTAGCCGAAATTTTCCTCCCCATAAAGGAATTTCCTGGAGAAAAATTCCTCATTATATTTGTATATCAAGAAACGAGCTTTCCAACGAATCTTGAATCACATCAATCGGAGGTCTACAACTCAAGTTATTATCATTTTACTGAACTGTTGTGAAAGTTGACGTGCGCCAGACTTATAATGGCGAACGTCAGACGTTTTCAGATATATTTTAGTCCTAGATATCACTTGGAATCCTCCAACTTATAGTCGAGTCCACCAAGTTCCGCAGAATGCAGTTTCTCAGCTTATAAAAACTCCATTTTGGTGGATTTTACGATATCTCTCTAACACCCAACTAACCCAAACTTTCCAAGCTTGAAGACAACTTCTTCAAGGACTCTTCTAACCCAACCTTAGCAATAGTTTGGCCATAATTTCTTATTTTAGTTATTGAAGAATCCATACTTTTGTATTTTGAAGTTAAGTTGTGGGAGGAAAATCATCTCTTTTGATGTATATCTTCTATTGAAGAATCTTTGAAGTTGAATGCATTATCCTTCCTTAAAGTGCTTGCTATCTTAGTGTTTTTTTAGGGTAGCTATCTTAGTTTTGGTAACTTCTTTCTTTACTTGTTAGATTTAATTTCATATTTATGAAATCCTCAAGTGACATTTGGGTTTCATAGCCATGAAAGGCTAAGTTTTTGCATACCCAAGATTTTGCATTTGTGATAGTTTGTATATCTATTAGTTGATTTAGAATGTTTGAGCATGTTGTTAGAATCTTGTGTTAGTTATCACTCCTTATTTGAGCTTGTTTGCATGTTTGTGTTAGATTTGCGATCTTGCGCTTACACACACACACACTTACATGAGACGGATCGGACATTCTTTGTGTGAGAAAAGGGATAGAGAGACCGATATGTAAAACCGACCTTAAGTGGAACTCAGTTTCTTACGCAGGGTTTAAAATTCATCCATGCAACCTTAGAGCTTAATCAAGTTGAATAATTAGGTTTAAAGTATCTTTAGACCAAGGATGAGACAAAGAGTAGTTGTATGCACTCGTATGAGGGGCAATTACTAGAATAGAGGTTTGCACTGTTAAAACAACACTTGATCACTAAAGGATGGTTGGTAGGTGATACACCAGAAATTGCCCCGCTCCTATTATAATATTTTATCTTCCCAGCGAGATCAGTCAACGGCCGGTCAAGTATGTCACCGCCTCGCCATCGATTAAACCAGTGATTATCGAGCCCCTCCGCGACATGTATCAGCGAAGCGGACCCCAGACCAGGGGGCCCGCCCAACGAGTTTATCAGTGACCTCGCCTATTTCGGCGAGCTTATCTATTGTGAAGATCACCGGGCTCGGCCTCTCGACCTCGATTCATCTACCTCGGCTCGAGGCCTCGATCATCCGCTAAGCCTCGTATCCGAGCCCATTATCTTAGCCACGTGTCTTATCCTACTCGTTTGGCCTTAACCGTAAATACACACTAAGCCCTAAATGGGCTCATACCTATAAATAGGAGGTCTCCCTCCACCATAACTAATTCTCAAGATACCTAATACAACACTTGGCTCCACACCAAATAAGCCAACTCTTCCAATACCGAGAACTACGCGTGGCTTGATCCCTCTCTACAGGGTACGTAGGCAGCCTCCACGGCTCAGCTCACAACCACCCCAAACACCATCCATTTGGCCGGAGAGCCACCACTGTACACCGAGAAATGATATCCTTCCGTTCGATAACATTGATGTACCATTTTTGGCTACATCAAATGGCTCCGTTACCGGGAAATGACTTGAAAGCCATCTTTTTCCGGCCAGATCTGCATTTTCCGGCCAGATCTGTTTCTTCTCCGGCGAGATTTACTCTTTCCGGTCAACTGTTTTAACAAGATCTTCATCAAGATCCTCATCTTTTTTACAAGATCTGCACCCAGATCTAATATACATCCATTGAGGTCTACAAAAAAATAATAATAATAAAAAAAATGGAGATCGAAGCTTTCTCTGTGTTGCTGCACTCTTCAATGGCCGCTTGAAGCCTTCTCCATCTTCCCCAATCCACCGGAGCTGCAAAGGCAAGGAGAAAATCAAGAGAAGAGAATGAGAGTAGTGCTCTGCTCAATGCTACTAGCGTTTTTGTTCGACGGTGCCATCATTTCGGTGCTGCTTCTGTGTTGCCACTGCCACTGCCGGAGCAAGGAGTGGAGGAGGGAGCCGACGACGATAGAGGACAACAGCAGTGATATTATCTTCCTAAGTCACCCGGCTAATTTGGCATCCGATTGATTTTCACTTCAACTCATCGGGGAAGATGACCGGAACCGGAGCTCGTTTGCTATGGATTCGAGCTTTGAAACAAGCAATTATTTTTCTCATTGATATCAATGGCTCTTGTTCCCGAATCCATTACCAGGTGAATTTTTTATGAATCAACCATTTTATTTTTAGCAGGCTTTCTGGAAGGCAACGATTCATTGTTTATGAATATGCTTGCCAATGGGCCCTTGAGTAATTGGAACCAAAAAAAAAAAAAAAAAAAAAAGGGAGTAGGGGTGTACCCCCTCATCTTAGTACTTGTGTTTTAATTGGGAAAATTAAAACTTTTCCAGAGATCAAATGAAATTGTTTTTACAAAGTTTGGAATCAGGAGTATATGTGTACATACTCTTTCGGTGCTTGCATTTTTATTGCGAAATAGACGGACTTGTTGAACGGTCTAGCGCACGGCCTCAATCGTTTTTAGAGTCCGCCTCGACGGTTCGGTGCCCCGCGCCAACTACATGGAACACCGCCTCCCGTTAACCATTGGGGTGCGCTTCAACGGTTCAGTGCATCGCTCCAGTAGTTTTTCTTCGGCCATGGATATACTCTCATATCCAGTCTTGCCGAAAAGGGTAATCGAATGATACCGCACCGATCTTGCTTCGCCACCAACAAACTTTTTACGGTCGACGGACTTCTAGTGTTCCTCGAGAATCATCGCAACTCGATCATCAACGGCTTCAGTTCCAGCGACGTCAGCAACGACTCACTTTTGTGACCTCGGCAACAACTCACATTTGTGATCTCAGTGACTTCCTCAATTGAAATACATTTCTCAAATGTCCTCGGTGCCGCTTAAGTTCTAACACACGACGTCTCGACTTTCGAAGCAAGTTTTACTACCCGTAGATGACTTCTTCCCCTGCGGTTTTTACTTCGTTTGATAATTCGGATTTGAGCTTCGCCATGGATATCTTTTTTATCATAGGCGAAGTCCCCGGTATTTGGGGGGTCGCTTTGATGTACGGCGCACCACCTCACCGCGCTTAGCTTCTTCTCGACCAAGGGTTTGACGAAGACCTCCCTGGCAGACCGCATATCAACTCACGGCTTGGTCTCGCGAGCGACTCCCAAGTTCTTATCTCACAATCATATGAAGATGGCTCTTCGCAACACAACAAGGAAGAAGCCCCTGCCATAGCAGCAAAGCCGGTGTCCTCGACATCGCATCTCAAGCCGCAGTGCGATCAGAACAGCCTCGCGCATATCTGATTAAGCTCTATGCTGTGCACCTCAACATGTCGACCTCGATCAGACCAACGAGCACGGACGATTCACATCGCAAGCTCTCAAGCCGCAGTGCGATCAGAACAGCCTCGCGCATATCTGATTAAGCTCTATGCTGTGCACCTCAACATGTCGACCTCGGTCAGACCAACGAGCACGGACGATTCACATCGCAAGCTCTCAAGCCACAGTGCGATCAGAACAGCCTTTGCGGCATATCTGACGTTCGATACTGTGCATTTCAAACCGCTTGCTACTAGCGTATATCGAGAACAGCTCCTTATAGCACATCTCCTATAAGTCCGATCTATCTCGGCATTATTATTTTGGACTCGCCATTCGGCGAGCCTTCTCTTATAAGTCCGATCTATCTCGGCATTATTATTTTGGACTCGCCATTCGGCGAGCCTTCTCTTATAAGTCCGATCTATCTCGGCATTATTATTTTGGACTCGCCATTCGGCGAGCCTTCTCTTATAAGTCCGATCTATCTCGGCATTATTATTTTGGAGTTCGCCATTCGGCGAACATCTCTTATAAGTCCGATCTATCTCGGCATTATTATTTTGGAGTTCGCCATTCGGCGAACATCTCTTATAAGTCCGATCTATCTCGGCATTATTATTTTGGAGTTCGCCATTCGGCGAACATCTCTTATAAGTCCGATCTATCTCGGCATTATTACTTTGGAACTCGCCATTCGGCGAGCTTTCTCTTATAAGTCCGATCTATCTCGGCATTATTATTTTGGAGTTCGCCATTCGGCGAGCCTTCTCTTATAAGTCCGATCTATCTCGGCATTATTATTTTGGACTCGCCATTCGGCGAGCCTTCTCTTATAAGTCCGATCTATCTCGGCATTATTACTTTGGAACTCGCCATTCGGCGAGCCTTCTCTTATAAGTCCGATCTATCTCGGCATTATTATTTTGGAGTTCGCCATTCGGCGAGCCTTCTCTTATAAGTCCGATCTATCTCGGCATTATTATTTTGGAGTTCGCCATTCGGCGAGCCTTCTCTTATAAGTCCGATCTATCTCGGCATTATTATTTTGGAGTTCGCCATTCGGCGAGCCTTCTCTTATAAGTCCGATCTATCTCGGCATTATTATTTTGGACTCGCCATTCGGCGAGCCTTCTCTTATAAGTCCGATCTATCTCGGCATTATTATTTTGGAGTTCGCCATTCGGCGAACATCTCTTATAAGTCCGATCTATCTCGGCATTATTATTTTGGAACTCGCCATTCGGCGAGCCTTCTCTTATAAGTCCGATCTATCTCGGCATTATTATTTTGGAGTTCGCCATTCGGTGAACATCTCTTATAAGTCCGATCTATCTCGGCATTATTACTTTGGAACTCGCCATTCGGCGAGCCTTCTCTTATAAGTCCGATCTATCTCGGCATTATTATTTTGGAGTTCGCCATTCGGCGAACATCTCTTATAAGTCCGATCTATCTCGGCATTATTATTTTGGAACTCGCCATTCGGCGAGCCTTCTCTTATAAGTCCGATCTATCTCGGCATTATTATTTTGGAGTTCGCCATTCGGCGAACATCTCTTATAAGTCCGATCTATCTCGGCATTATTACTTTGGAACTCGCCATTCGGCGAGCCTTCTCTTATAAGTCCGATCTATCTCGGCATTATTATTTTGGAGTTCGCCATTCGGCGAGCCTTCTCTTATAAGTCCGATCTATCTCGGCATTATTATTTTGGAGTTCGCCATTCGGCGAGCCTTCTCTTATAAGTCCGATCTATCTCGGCATTATTATTTTGGAGTTCGCCATTCGGCGAGCCTTCTCTTATAAGTCCGATCTATCTCGGCATTATTATTTTGGAGATCGCCATTCGGCGAACATCTCTTATAAGTCCGATCTATCTCGGCATTATTATTTTGGAACTCGCCATTCGGCGAGCCTTCTCTTATAAGTCCGATCTATCTCGGCATTATTATTGTGGAACTCGCCAATCAGTGGGCACTTCTTGCAAACCCGACTTCAGTCGACATTGCATTTGCACGGGGGCCTTTACATGCGAAGTCAATGCATTATATTATTATATGGCCTACTCTTCTACAGCAAGGCAAAGAGGAAAGACGACGCGCCGCGACAGTCAACTCGCAGGACAATTTCCTTGCATATAATCCAGAATTTATTTGCTCTATCCCTTTCGCTTCAAGAGAATCGCTCAAGGCACAGAGCAGGGGGCCTTTGATACACCAGAAATTGCCCCGCTCCTATTATAATATTTTATCTTCCCAGCGAGATCAGTCAACGGCCGGTCAAGTATGTCACCGCCTCGCCATCGATTAAACCAGTGATTATCGAGCCCCTCCGCGACATGTATCAGCGAAGCGGACCCCAGACCAGGGGGCCCGCCCAACGAGTTTATCAGTGACCTCGCCTATTTCGGCGAGCTTATCTATTGTGAAGATCACCGGGCTCGGCCTCTCGACCTCGATTCATCTACCTCGGCTCGAGGCCTCGATCATCCGCTAAGCCTCGTATCCGAGCCCATTATCTTAGCCACGTGTCTTATCCTACTCGTTTGGCCTTAACCGTAAATACACACTAAGCCCTAAATGGGCTCATACCTATAAATAGGAGGTCTCCCTCCACCATAACTAATTCTCAAGATACCTAATACAACACTTGGCTCCACACCAAATAAGCCAACTCTTCCAATACCGAGAACTACGCGTGGCTTGATCCCTCTCTACAGGGTACGTAGGCAGCCTCCACGGCTCAGCTCACAACCACCCCAAACACCATCCATTTGGCCGGAGAGCCACCACTGTACACCGAGAAATGATATTCTTCCGTTCGATAACATTGATGTACCATTTTTGGCTACATCAGTAGGTAATATTCATTCCCATGAATCTTTAAGAGATAAAACTTGAACATTGCATTGTCTTGGAAAGGCCTTTTACCATTTAATCACCCCTAACATATTTTAGTCTTTAGCTTGATTGAGCATTATAGCTTGATCTTAACACCTTTACATTATTGTATTTTGTTGACTTGGACCAAAATAATATAGTATTTTGGTACTTAACCTCACATCCATGTGGGATACGACCTCACCCTTACTAGACTATGATTGACCCGGTACACTGCCGGTAAGATTGGACACCTAGAAAAGGTCAACCAGGCGGACCTGTGAAGAAGGCCGTTAGAGTTTAAATTTGGAAACAATGTTTACTTGAAATCCTTACCAATGAAATGAGTGAGAATATTTGGACAGAAAAGGAAGTTGAGCCCTCGTTATGTGGGACCTTTTGAGATTTTGAAAATGGGCGGACCCTTAGCTTATCGGTTGCAGTTACTGGAATCCCCGTCAAGAGTCTGTAATGTCTTCCACATTTCAATGCTGAAAAGGTGTTTGACTAAGTTAGATGTGGGAGCCGATGTGGATCCGGAGTTGATTGAAAGGAATCGTCTCATAAAGAGAGACCGATCCGGATACTTGGAAAGTGAAGATGGTCAAGAACCGGAAGATTCCCTTAGTATTGGTTCGGTGGAGCAACCACACACCCTCGGAGGCTACATGGGAAGTTGAGTACGACATGACTTCGAGTTTCCGGATTCTCCAACTATCGGCATGTCTAATTTTGAGGATGAAACCTTTTGTAAAGGAAAATAATGTAATATCCTGAATTTTATCTAAGGGTAAGATTGTAATTTTGGGAATTTAATTATATCTCTTTTATTATAATTATCCTAAATATTAATTAGCTAGGATAAATTAGGAGTTAATGATTAATAAAACTCCCGCTAAATCACCATAACCCCGCACGCCACTTATAAGACATTGGGGGAGTTTGATCGACATTTAATAGAGAGGGAAGAATAAAGGAGAACCTACGAGAATCTTCACCTTGGAAGCTAATCTGACAACTTAAATTGCAAATATTCACATCAAGATACTCAGGAGATCGAGGGGATAATTTCTATACAAGGATCATCATATTCCGTAAGGTATCTTGAAAAGCCATTTTTGGAATCTAGGGTTCTTGAGGTTTTCTGAGTAATTAGATAGTTATAGATTGTCGGGAATTTAATTTTGATGATGATTGTTTTTAAAGTTAATATTGATGATGATCAAGCCAACAGTGATAGAAGCCTGTGAGGTTAGTCCTGAATTACGTATAGGATTTATGAGAGTCTGATTACTAGTAAAAACAATATGGCATTGCCTTTTTGAATGCACAATCCCACAATCGATCTGACAAACTCATCATCTTAGTAAGTTTTTCTCCAATTTACGTATCCACTATTTTATGGATTGATCTGCCAAAATATTGAATTTGAACGGCAAAGCGGAACTAGTTCATGTAATACATCCATTATGGAACATCTGGAAAGCTAGAAATACATATCTCTTCCAAGAAGAGAACGGGCAATCGGATCAATCCTTACACGCGTTGGGGCGGAAGGGGATGAATATTACATCGTCATAGGGCGACAGTAAGTGGGTGCCAATGGCCCTCATTTGGCCTATAAATGGACACCCCCCTCACAAGACTCCCTGAAGTTTAATGTTGAAACGGATCTTAATGACTCATGAGCAGCTATTGGTGGGATTTTTTTCGTAATAGTCAAGGGAAAATTATCCGAATTTTCTCTAAGAAACTCGAAGGAAATTATGATGTCTTGATTAGAGAAGCCTTAGCGGTTTATCATGCACTTACGTATGCTCTTACCGAGGGGTTCTTTACTTCTTTCACGTCATCATCGAAATGGGACTCACTCACAATTCACCGACGTCTTACGGAGTCACTCATACCAGCTCCTTTCCTAGCTAGAAAATGTCTAAATCTTGTTGGTTGCAATGATTGAGGCTCTTCTCCGCCCTCTCATGCAATTTGTGCCTGCATCGCTGATTGTGATTAATAAAATCTTTGCACCTTTTCCCTTAAAAAAAAAAGAAAAAAACCAAAAAAAACATTGTTAGGAGAGGTCCCACCTCTGGTGCGGATAATACCTCGAAAGATTAGTTTTAGACAATTGTCATTAGATACCTTACGAAAGCGGAAAAAAAAAACCCCTATTTTCAACAAAACGGAAATTACTTTACATTAAAAAAAAAAAACCTATTTTCACCAAAAGGGAAAAAACTTTACGGTTGTGTTTGTTTTGAGTTGGAGTTTTTTTTGGGATTTTTTATAAATAAAGTGATTGAAGTAATGATTAGAAAGTTAAGATGTTTTTGAAATTTGGGTAGATTATGAAATGTTTGGTGAAATAAAGTAGAATAATGAATAAAATAATGGTAAAAAAAGTAATAAAGTTGATAAAGTGAAATGATGAGAGATGATTTAATATTTTTTTATTTGTAGTTGAAGATTTGATTGGTGGGAGAATTGTAGGAAATGATTGGTGATGTGATGTAAAAAAAACTTTCAAGAAAATTCTTGACAAAACAAATGGGAAAATTATATCACTAGGACTTTCCTCTTAGGGAATCGTCTACGCGTGCGATCGTCGACCACATAATTTCCACATACGGACACCGTGTATTCCACCTCGAAACCGCGTGGTCCGAGATCCTGCCACGCGTAGCTTCCTCTTAAAGCCTACAAGATAAACGACCCAAACAAATGGAGCCTACATTTTTTTTTAGAAACAAATACCTTTACCGATTAAATAGAGAATTCAAACATAAATTCAGGGTTTCACCCGATTTTTATAGATCTAGAAGATTTATAAATCTTAAAAAGCATATTCATAAACATTTAGAATAATATTTCAGAAAATACTACATCTGTCCCAAAATGTAAGTCCTTATAGGTTTTTTTCATACATATTAAGAAAAGTTAGTTAAATTTGTTATTTGTCATTAATTTTGATTAAAAAGACTAAAATGACATTTCATTGATATTAATGCAAAATAGTAAAAAATGGTTAAGTATATAATATATGAAAGATATAAGAAGAAATATGTAATAAATACTTTATTGATATAAGAAGAAATTTTCTTTCTTGATACGAATATTATACACACTCTACCTAACCTAGCTAACCGTTTAGCAAATTTGTAAAAATAAATATATAATAATCGTTTACAAAACTGCCGGTCAACAATTACTTGAGAACTTCCACCATGATTTATGGCAGTCAGCCTTCTTCGTGCGCTCCAGTCTGCTTCTGTACTTAAAAGGTTCCACTACGCAACCACCCTCCCCTCCCTCCCCCTCCCCCTCCCTCCCCCCTAACCAAATTTCTCTACATCATTCTAATTATCTTTTTACGACGAAAGCACATCATTTTTCTTCTAATTATCTACACGCACACATGTGTACTCTTTAATTATCATATCATATATAGTTGAGTTGTGATTCCTAGAGATTGGAGAGAGATTGGAGAGAGGGTGCGAAAAAAAAGAGTTGACCTTGTATCAATGTACAAGTATTTAAATGGTGGGGTGAGTTAAAGCTGGGTTCTTTCCGTTTTCATGCTTAGAATAACCCCCTTCACTTTTATTTTTTAATGTAAATGCATCTTCCTCTTACCCCAAATTCCTTCATTCATCCTCTCTTTGTTTTGGCTTCTCTCTCCCTGCAGATGTCTTCAATTTTTGTCCCTTCTTTTGCTGACTGCTGCTGAATGATTAATCACTGGTCCTCTCTCTTACTCCTCCTTTCAAACTCGTTGGATTTATCCAAGATCATGGTATTTGTGTTTGATATGGATTTAGTTTTCGCTTTTTGGTGGATTTTTGTTCATGGGTTTGGATTCTGTTCATGGATTTTTTTATTTTTTTTTTTATTTTTTTGGTTTCTTCTGTTCATGGTGTGATCTCATTTTCTTTTTGATTTTTTAAACTAGTTTAAGCTGTTTTCGCCTTATCCATGCACTAGTTTCTGTTGATTGTATCTGTACACTCAGTAAAGATCATGCTTTACTGATATTCTTCCCTTTTGTTTGCTGTAAGCTATATGCTGTATTTCAAGTCGATTTATTTTTATGGAGGATAAAGATAAAGCTATGAATTTGAAGAAGAAAAGGTGAATTTTTATTGGGATCTGAGTAGAACCTGGTAAGAGTAATATCAGGGACGGGGCTTAATAAGATTGTTGGGATTCGCTTAAAAGGTTAAAGCATCAAGGTTCATGTTAGGAACTAATAGTGGGTTTTGTTAGATCTACTTAGACAGAAGGAACTAAAAGACAGACAGACAGATAGTGGTGGAGAATGTGGAAGGAGAATTGACTTTGTAAAATTGGATATACTATAATTTTAGTCTTTACTTTGAGAGGTTTTGGTTACTTCTTGAAAAGTTCCGACATGTATTTGTCCTTTTCTTTGCTATATGGACAAAGTTAAGATTCCCAGTTCCCCACTTTCTTATTTTCACATACTTGCATTCTTTTTTCTCTATTTAAATTTATTTATATATTTTTCATTTGTTTGGAAAAGGAAGAACAAAAAACAAATACTTGCTGTTATTATCTGTGAAAGCAGCATACATCATGACTTCAGATTTAGCTAGCTTTTGCTTCATTCAAGTTCTTCATTGGTGTTTCATGTGTTCATTCTATGTTTTTTTTTTCATGTTCTTCATTCAGGTCTTCAAATTAGTCATACTTTATCAGTTCATTCATCTCTGTTGGCTGTAAACATGAATGATTCAGATTTAGTTATAGAACATATATGTTGTTAAGTTTATTTGCATTACTCCTAATTCTTGTGGTCCTCTTTAAATCATGTGACTTTAAAGGACTGCACCGCCCGTGAAGGGAAGCTTATGTTGTTCGGAACAATATTCACCTCTCATTCTGCATATACTGTTTAGGCCAAACAGAGATTTTAGTGGTCTAGTTTCTTCTGGCCAAATCAATATTTCTGCCCCTATTTTTTTTTAACTGTAAAGTTTTAAGTGGAAAGTTTTGATGTAAGACTTTTGCTACTGTTATTGATTACTAATGCAAGAAATTCTTTACTTTGGCAGGCTTTCTTTCCAAATTGTTTTTGTTTGTATTGGTGAATGTTCACGCCGCAGCTTTTTCGAGTTTTCTACTCTTCTTTGCTGATCTAAAGCTATGAAATCTGGTAATATATCAGGCTATGCAAATCTTTTCAGATTTCTTACTTTTCCTTCTGTTTGACAGGGCAGCCAAACTAGCTCACAATATTGTATGTATATCAGTTGTTTATTTACTGCTTCTTATTAATCTCTTTACGTAGTTGTTATGTGTTGAACAATCAACTATGGTCTACTCTTCTGGATTTTCAAGCTTTTTACTTCAAAATTACAATCTGAATACTTGATAGATATCGTTGGTCCTGTCCTGCCATTCGAGTGTTGGATGTCACTGTTGCATTAAACCAATATTATTTAACAGTGACTTGGACACACCTGTGCTGAATTTGATCATGAAAGAGAATCAGATGGAAGTTTTAATACATTCAAATGGTTATGAGAAGGGGGCTGATCTTTTATCGTTTTCTTCAAGCGAGTTGAGCCCAGAAAATGACTGTCAGACAAATTTGGATACTCTAGCATGTGGGCTGGCGATCGTGGATGACTTTTGGAACAATGGAGTAGCCAAGAACTCTGAGCCTGTTGACAATCACCCCAAGAATGGCACTGAAAATGGATATGTACCTGGCTGGGATTCAAGTGATAGTGAGAAAGCCATGGGATCATTAAAATCTACTACAAATGATAACGATGAAATTCGTAGCTCTCCAGTACCGATGCCTTCAGC
Organism: Gentiana straminea; assembly: GCA_036785695.1. Lineage (NCBI taxonomy): Eukaryota > Viridiplantae > Streptophyta > Magnoliopsida > Gentianales > Gentianaceae > Gentiana > Gentiana straminea. Next base: position 3,048,125 of record JAVUPR010000087.1, on the reverse strand, counting down.
GAATCTTGATGAATTTAACCCTCGCAGTGAAGAAATATGTAAAGAATATGAGACCCCGTCGTCATCTATATCTGGATTACTTGAGCCTCACGTATATACGTATACTGACAAAAACGTTGTGGAATGTGAGGTTCCTGAATTAGATGTTCTGAGTAATGTTCATGTTGTGAAAGACATTTGTGTTGATACAGGGACGGCTCCACAAGAGAGAATTTTGATAGAAAGTAAGAAAGACGATCATGGTGCTTTAATTACTCCCCAACATGCTAATAAACAAGATCTGGCATTTGAATCAGTAAATGGAGAAGATATGAAGAAGAATTCCTCAAATTATTGTTCAAGCTGGGAAAAATTTGAATCAATGGAGCTGGATGAATCTACTAAAATTTTCCCAGAGGAGAATGCTGGTGCGGATTCGTCCACGCTATTTTGCACAAGAATTGTTCCAAAGATGGATGAACAAAGTATAAATTCCCCTGATAGCATTGCAGATGTTGTCTCTGAAGAAGCATCTTCTATTAGTAGCACGCGAGTATCGGGAGAGTTTATGATGCAGGATTCTCTTTTGAACGCTCTGAAGCAGGAAGGGGACAGAATAGCTCAACAGTCTGATGAGGTCTGATTTTGCATTAATTACTAATTCAAATGGAAACATACCAATGGGAAATTCTTTTGTAGGGAGGCTTCGTTGGTCTAAACCGTTAGATGTGTGACAAGTGTAGAAAAATATGTTTTCTTTTTGTCTTCTTGCACACTTGCAACACATCTAATACTAATGGTGCAATGAAGACTCACTGCAACTGAATCCCCCACCACCACCACGCTGCAAATAGTGCTGTTAACGAGCTAGGCTGAGTACTCGAGCTTGTTCGTAATCGTTCATTTGTTAAACGAACAAAAAACAGTATGTTTGAACTCGGCTCATTTAACATATGAACTGTTTGAGCTCGTGTTTGAGTTCGGCTCGTTACAGTATAAAATATGAAGGCAAATGCAAAAATAACAAATTATAGATCAATATTACAATACATCATACAAGAAAAAGTATTTGAAGAATTCTGTAGTAGATGAATAAATGGCTTATGTGTACATTGCTTAATCTATATGAGCGTGTTCGCGAACATAATCAAACGTTTGTGAACCAACCTCGTGTTTGTTCAATTTAAGTAAACGAGCGTACAAACCTGTTCAAGCTCAGTTTGTTAAGCAAAACGAACAAACGATCACGAACACTAACAAGCTTGTTCATGAACGGCTCTGTTCGTTTAACACCTGTAGCTAGAAATCCTTGATAAATCTGGAAAGCATTGTGACCCTTATAAATTATCATTTGGTAGTAAATTAGTGGTTGGTTGGTTTTTGCAGGTTCCATCCATGGATACAATATTGGAAAGTCTTGCTGTGATGTTTAATTCAAAAGATAGCAAAAAAGAAGAAGACCAAATGAGTAAGTTGTCTTACAATAGCAAGGTGGAAGGAGGGACAATCACTTTCGACTTTAAACCAGATGTTGTTCCTACTACTAGCTGTGAGGAGGGTACGACGAATGAAGATTCAAAAGATCATCAATCTGCCAGCAATGTCGAGATGATGAATGCAGCTAATACTAAAAAAGACGTGGATCCTGGTATTATTACTACTACTACTACTACGAGCACAAATGGAGAGTCGAGTTTCTCAATGATGGAGCCTGTGTCTGGACATATTACATATTCTGGACAAATCGCGTATGCTGGGAGTACCTCCCTTCGTTCAGATAGCAGCACCACCAGCACCCGTTCTTTTGCTTTTCCCGTGTATGTATATCTCTATTTCTTTTTTTAACTATGTTTCCCGGTATCATCAAAAATCAAAACTGACACACTGATATTATTTTTGGGATATATATTAACTACAGCTTGCAGTCGGAGTATAACAGCAGTCCGGTTAGAATGCATAAGGCAGTTCCAAGACGGAGGAGGCGTAATCACTGGAACAGCTTCTTTTGCTGTAGATTCTGAATGCTCTCTGCTTAATTTATATATCCATAGGCTCTTCTTCTTAATTCTTATTGCTTTATTAGGAGGAATTATACGTACGTCCATATTCAATGCTTAGATTTGCAGCATATCCGGTTGTGTGGGGGTGGGGGGATTAGTAGAGTGAGTATTATTATTATTATTTAGTGGTTGGTATACCTGTCAATATTTTCCTTAATTATTATTAATTAGCCCTTTTGCTTTGAGTTGGTGAGTCATTTTTCTTTCTTGTTGCATCAGAGTCAGAGCATGTGAACATACATACATTATACATCAAGGAGGTTAAACGATAATTATCCTTTCCTAGTCCCATCAGGACCCGGTCCATTCAGACCTAGGGTATAAGCCCCATCTATATAAATAATTCCTAAGGAATTATAGAGACTTTGTTCCTAAATTATTACAGGATATGTAGACTACTTGAAATACAACATCGCAGACTCGGTTTAAATCGTCCAAAAACTACCCCCTCTTTGTACTTTCTGATAGCCGTGGATATTGAATTAGTTGTCACTAGAGTAAATTAGGTAGGAATAATCACTAGACGATTACTAGTATCGTCAGACAAGACACTGAGTCATCGGGTCACTGGTTTAACCGGTGGGCTGCTACATATTATTTAAAAATATACTATCCCGTCTTAAAATGTAAGTCCATTTGAGTTTTTTCACACAGATTAATAAATATGATTAAATTGGTTATATGTTATTAATTTTGATTAAAAAGTCAAATGACTTTGACTGTTATTAATGCAGAGTAGTGAAGAGTGGGTGAGTAGATAATAAATGATAGGTAAAAAAAGAAAAATGTAATATAGGTTTTCTTGGTTATTTACGTGAATTTATAGTATGAGACAAACAAAAACAAAAAAAAAACTAAATGAAATTATATTTAGAGACAAATGTAGTAATTTCTACTTAAAACATAAAATAAAATAAAAACTGCAGACAAAATAAAGAGAAACTAAAATATGAGTTAAAACCCACTAACAAGCAATTGAGCTAACTTATGTGACACCTTACGGGCACATCTCTTACAAATCATTATGCCATGCATATGATTTAAAGAATAAATAAAAGAGCAAAAACCTAATATCGCTGACACACTAAAGCTGTAAAAGATAAGTTAAAACCCAGATGAATTAAAAAAATAAATTTTTTTCGTGGCTTTTATCGGTATCACACTTTCACTATTGACAGCAAGATTGCTTCATGCCCTCAAAAAATTACCATTTCCACCACCATAATTTTTTTAGGGGAAGTAGTGTAAAAGGACAAAATGAAGGGGAAAAATAGAAATCAGGACAGTGAAAATATAAATTGGGTGATTAGGACAAATCCACTGTTCATAACCCCAAATCCACTATTTGTTGCAGTGGAACTCACCTCAAATCCAATGTTCACTATTCCACTATTTATGTGTTTTTTTACAAAAATGACCTCGAAAATAACGTTAAAAAAATATCAAATGAGATGTCTAAATAAAGAGGACGAAAAAGGAAAAAAGTGATGAAAGAATTACCATCTTTCGACAATCAGATCAAAAGATATATTCGTTTTGGTAGTTGAATACGAGAAAGTTTAAATCACAGTGGAATAAGGACATGTCTTTTTTACCCGATTTTTTTTACTGTTCTCTTTGTATATTTCTATATTCAAATTGTCATTTTTAACAATAAATTTTTTATTATTATTTTGTGCAACATACCGTCTGTGTCACAAACGTTTTCTTTTTCGGTACGAGCGTCACTGTCACTGGTGTTGATTTTCAATACCAACGTCAGTGGTACTGATATTATAGTTATAAATGTATCATAGGTGAATAACGTCAGACCCACTCATGTTGCTACCGAAAAGAAACGTCAGTGGCTTTGACGTGTGTACCGCGGTGCCGAAAAGTAATTTGATGGTATGGTGGTGAAAAAAAAGGTGTCAATAGTAAAAATATGGTGCCAATATAACTCGATTTTTTTTTTCTGTTTAAAAAGTACCTTACTTGATAAAAAAAATTGTAGAATTAAACATTGCATAAATTACTTCTTTAGATTTGTGATTGTCTATTCTGGTGGTAGATTAAGAAATGTATTATGTACTACATTATAGTCAGTTTCGAATCACATTTAGAAAAGTTTTAATAATAGTATTATCTCTAATGTTGTGCGACTGGTTTCTTCTTGATTTTTCATTTTATTTGTGAATCTCTCCTTGATTATCTCCTTATTCTGGAGCTCGATTTTCTTCTGGTGATAGATTAAACATTGTACATTACAGTCAGTTTCGAATCACATTTTGAAAGCTTTAGCGATAGTATTATCTCTGTTGCGTGACTGGTTTCTTCATGAATGTAATATTCCGATTTTCGGAAAATGACAGACGTGTCATTTTGCGAAAACGAAATATTATATTCATTTCTAATTTATGCAATAAAGCAAATTTAATTATATATATGTATATAATTTGGAATATATATATATATATATATATATATATATATATATATATATATATATATATATATATATATATATAAAAGTTAAGGATTGTTTTGCAATTAAAGATTATATAAGGATTAGTGAAGAGAATCGTGGGGAGATGTTTTATTTGGGAAATAAACTTCCCATTATAAGTATCACTTGTCAGAATTTTTGATTGCAAAAATCCCTGCAAGTTTGAGAGCAAAGTAAGAAATAAGGTTACTTCTCCAGGATTCTAAGTCAGTTCGTAACGGATTTCAGATTCAACTAGAGCATGAGCATCGTGAGGAAACGAGGATTGTGTTGAAGTTCATCAAGTTTTACCAATGTATGAAATTCGGTCTAAGGGCGGTTTTGATCAAGCTTGGAGTTTTCTTGGTTTAATTCGTAGTGGTAGATGTTTAGAAACATTGATCCTAACTAGTTCTTGAATTGGTTGTGAAACAAATAGGTTTTTGTGGAGTTTGAAGGTGTTGTTGTAGTCTTTTCTTCAAGTTTGCTGAGTGTTGTGCTTGAAACAAGTAAGAGATCTTCCTATTGTGTTAATTCAAGTATCTTAAGGTTTAGATATGAATTTGAAGTTGTTTTAGTGTAAGAATTATGTGTTTTGATGCTTGAATCAATGTACTATGTTATGGCATGCTAAGTGTCTTGTTTTGCTGCTATTTTGATGTTATAACTGATGAAGAACATGTTGGATGAGTTGGGGAGAATCGAGATGAGTGTTGAAAAACTTGTTTAGGGCTTGCACGGGTAGAATGCGTACGCATTCTGTAGCAATGCGTACGCATTCTGTAGCAATGCGCATGCATTGTTGGTTCAGAGTTGGACATGACGGTCACAGCAAGTCGAATGCGAACGCATTGCAAGCAAAGCACACGCATTGGTTGATCAGGATGCAATAGGATGCCTTTGAACTAGTGAATGCGCACACATTCAAATAAATGCGCACGCGTTGACCCTGTTTTGGGGGAAAATGATGTTTTGAGCTATGTGTTGAGTTTTAAGTGTTGTATCTTGATCTAATAACACTAAACAAAGATGAACAAGCCTTGAATGAGTTTTTGATGCGTTTAGTTCCGGCACCGAATGTACTCTTAGAGGGAGTTGAAGTTCGGGACCGTTGGAATGGCATGATAGGCTTGTGCTTTGGTGGATTAGTATCCTCCAATGTCTGTGTATGTGATATGATATTGTGTCTAGATGACTAAGTGAGGGAGTAGAGTTGGTTAAGGTGAGTTTCCTTGAAAACACATAGGTGGTTAGTTAATGATTAATAAAATACATAACTGGGTAATAAAAGAATAAATACCATGTCGTTCTTGGTTAGGCACAAGACTATATTGCGACGTGTGGGCGGTCAGTAAAAGTGAATATCTCTACTGGCCTATAAACGGCTGAATGGTAGAGGACTTCGTCGAACGCGTGCACTATCGGGTTAAACCCGTGGCTATCAGTGTGATCCATTGTTATCTTGCAAACTATATCTTGTGGTGGATATACACCATGCGTAGTGCTCTTGGATGTGGGTATGACAAAGATAAGTTAAGCTAGAAACGTATAGTCATGACATGTTGATGAGCATGAAATGAACTCTAGATTGAGTCGGTTTCATAAAGATAATCAGGACCGGCCCTGGCATATTTTGGGGGCTTAAGGCCAAGTTCCCGAATTGGGACTTTGAGTTGAAGTTGTTTTTTTTAAAAACATACTTATCGCGTTTTTAACATCCGTAAATACAAAATTCAATTTATTGATAGCCTCAAAACATGCCTACAAAGTAGTTTTCTCTAGCATATTTAGAAACAAAAACCAAATTCATACGTATACACAAACAAAATGATATATAAAATAATATATTCTTTTTAATTTCTCTAGTTTTCCAAACAAAAAATTAATAAAACTTGTTTGTATGTCTAATTTTTTTTTGGGCCAAGTAATTTTTTTTATTGGAACCTTTTGTTAGATATTTTTTTCATACATATTTTTTGTAATCGCTTGCATACGAGTTGCTGAACGAAATAATGTTATCGCAACGAAACGGGGTTCGACCTGATACATGCATTTTCGTACTGATATGTACTTACCCTTTCGTGTGAGGGTTGCATGCTTTCATCCGGTGAACAGTGACAACCTCGTGCAAGGAGTACCTCCATTCGTTTATGGGGTACTTGCAACTTATAAAAGGCACAAGTATGCAGACGAAAATTCATAAGTTCTGACAGCATCATCAAAAAAACTTTGAGTGTCCTCGGGTTTGATTTAAACAAGTCACTGCTTGAATCCGTGGTATCCTGAGAGAGATTTTCGTTTGATCCCTTAGTGACAATTCGTGTGGGACGAAACATCTCTTAAAAGATAACACTTTGCGTGCCTTGGAGTCTACTACAATTTCTGTCAAATTCTTATTCATCAAAATTTTCCAACACCTTTATCGATTGTAGTAAAAAAATCGGGCCTTTATAAAAAAAAATTAACATAATATATTAGGTTGGATCGGATTGAATCTACACGGAATTTTTTTTTAGCGAAACATGTACCGTTGGGCCCTCCCGGCACCGTTGGGCTTAAGACGGGCGTCTCTCCGGCCTCACAGGAGGGCCAACCCTGAAGATAATCTCTTAAACATAATTGATACTTTATATACTTGTTAATACAATAGCTTCTATCTTTTGCAAAGTACTTTTGTACTTATCTCGAATACATATTATTTTGTGTATTTGGGGATGAGAAAGTGAACAGGTAGAGCAGGATATTGATGAGGACTTCGAGGACGATCTTTGAGGATGTTATCTAGATGCTTTTATTATCTACTTTGAGTTATGCTAAACTATGTTCTAGACTTGATTGTATTTTATTTAAAGACATGTTGTACTTTGAGTTAGGTACTACATTCAGAATGTATACCGCTGCTTCTAGAGCATATCCCCAAAAGGATATCGGTAGCGAGGCGTAGCTCATCATTGATCTGACCATGTCAATCAATGTTCTATTTCTCCTTTCGGCAACTCCATTTTGCAGAGGTGTCCTAGGCGCAGAACGTTGGGAACGGATCCCATGTTCAAGTAGGTAGTCAGTGAATTCAGTATCTAAGTACTCTCCTCCGCGATCAGAGCGAAGGCATTTTCAAAGACTTGCCTAACTGCCTTTCGGCTTCTGCTTGAAATTCCTTAAACTTGCCAAAAGTCTCGGATTTTCGATGCAGCAGATAAACATATCCGAATCTCGAGTAATCGTCGATGAAAGTCACAAAATACTCGAATCCGCCTCTAGCTTGCACATTCATCGGACCACAAAGATCTGAATGTACTAACTCTAGAGGTTCTTTGGCCCTATTTCCTTTTGACGAGAAGGGACGTTTGGTCATTTTTCCTTCCAGGCAAGATTCGCAAACCGGCAATGAGTCAACAGATAACTCTTTTAAGGTATCACCCTTAGCCAGTCGTTTGAGTCTTTCCAAGGAAATGTGACCTAGCCTAAGGTGCCAAAGATATGTACTATTTTCTTTATGAGAAATTTTCTGCCTTTTAGCAGATTTTTGATGCGCTACTTTAAACATTTCAGTATTTAACAGGGGAGCTTGCGTGGGTTTAATGAAATACAATCCGTTTTCTAATACAGTAGTTTAGAGCCATTCAGTTTATGAGAAATTTTCTGCCTTGTACCATTCAGTTTTAACTCTCTTTCAGGCCATTTAGAGCCATGAACCGCCAGATATGCCTTTCGATTTTCAATCCTCTGTTTGGCGTTTCTATTCCAATTTTGTTACACCGGTTGAAAGTCTATTTTATTTTAACCTTGAGCATTTATTCATTGGCAGTGTACTATTCCTCTCGAGTAGTGCAACCTTGAACCTTTGATTTGAATCGTCAATGATCGTTTAAACTTCCTTTGAAGGTTTGAATTAATTCTTTGAAATCAAACCGTATCCGACAATTCTTATGTGTCTTTTCCTCTTCACTTTAAAAAAAAAAATCTTGTTTGCCGCTTACTTATTCAAACTTTTGATATTCCCTTACAATTCCTTGGGGGAATTTCTATTTCTATTAAATCCTAAAATAACCTCTCTTTGACTATTGCAAACTTGGACACTTCTTGACAAGTGTTTATTTTATTCTGAGACCTTTTAGTGTACTCGTTTTGTCTCCATGGCTCCTTTATGTTGAGATTCTTGCTCTCTTTTGATTTCTATCTTTTTAGTCCTTCTGGTGCTCGACCTTGCACCTTTACCTTGATTTCTGTTGTGTGATGTTACCTTTAACGTCTCCACTTTCTCAAGGCTTATATGAAAGCTTATTACCATCCTTTCAAGTTACCTCTGAAGTCTTTGCAGACCACCGTATCTTGCAGAATTCCTCTCTCTCAAAAAAAAATCATGTGCAAAGTGTCCTTTTGTTTTCCTTTTTGTGGCTATCCCTTGTATTATGATACAATGTCTCATTGTTCAGTTACTACGACCTAATTATTATTTATCCTATTTATTTAATTAAAATGGATTTAATTATGGGATTAGTTATTATTTAAAATGGAATTTAATTAATAACTATAAAAGGAAATAATCCCCAAAATCTTTTATTTTCATCATGCGCATATTCTGACAAAAAAAAAGAAGAGGAACGGCACACATATGAGAAGGACGCAGAAGAAAGCGAAAAAAATAAGGGCGAACGTAAACTTCAACCGTGTGGCCAATCCGTTCATCTGTTCATGATGCCGCAGGAGAGAAAAGTGATCAGCGCGACGAGACGCAACTTTGGAAAATAACATCTCTCAATTTCGTAAGTTTTCAGTTTATCCCTAGTTTTCGGTATTCGTAGAGTTCGATTCTTCAAAAATCCGTATCTTTCAATCCGTAGCTCTGTTTCGCAGCTATGAGTAGTCGAAACGATCGTCTTGAAGCGTAGATCAATATAAAAATAGTTTCACTGCAGTTAATCCAGGTAATCTACAGTTTTGATCACTTTTCAGTTTCGGTTTTCTGCAAAGAAATAGGATTTTGGGGTTTCTCGTTGATCAAATAGGTTTTGGGGTTGAGGATCAACAGTTGTTGCAGTTGCTTAACGTTTTGCTTTCGGTTTTGCTGGAAATTAAGGTAAGAAGCTCTTCCTACTGAGTAATTATAGTTTTATAATGATAGGTTGAGTTTTGGTGTTGTTTGATGATAGGATTCATGCTAAGTTGTAATTAATAAGATGTGATATGTTTTGGTATATTAGTGTTGAGTTTTAAATTTCTATTTTTTTTGATTCAATAACATTAATTAAATATGAACAATCTTCGATTGAACTTCTGATTCGTTCAGTTAAAACACCGAATGTACTCTTAAAGAGAGTTGAAGTTCGGATCCGTCGGAAGGGCATGAAATGGCTTGTGCTTTGATGAACTAGAGTTCATCAATGTCTGTGTAATTGATAGGATGTGATGTCTAGTTGTCTAATTGAGGGAGTAGAGTTGTTAAGGTGAGATTTCATCTTGAAAACACTTAGGTGGCTAGTTAATTCACCATAATAATTACATAAGTGTACGTAGTAAAAGCTAAAACGTCATCCATTCTCGGTTAGGCACTGATTCATATCGGCGATGTGATACGTTCAGTAAAAGTAAACAACGCTGCTGGCCTATAAACGGCTAAATGGCAGTGGAGGAAATTCGCCGAACGTATATGCATACCGGGGAGATCCCGGGACTATCGGTGCTACTCACCGTAGTTGGCAAGTACATCTCGTGGTGGAATTTTCACCATGCATTGTGTCCTTGAGTGATGATGTAACCAAGATAAGCTAAGCTAGAAACGTTTAGTCATGACATGTCGATGGGCATGGATTGAACCTTAGATTGAGTCGGTCTCATAAAGATAATTTAATAATCATAATAATAACATTTCGTTGTATAACTTAGTTATTCATTAGCTTCTCACTTTTACTAAGTACTTTGTACTTACCTCCTTTGCATTTTCTTTTGTATGCATTGTGGGGTGAGAAGATGAACATGTTGGTCAAGTGTAGATGACGGCCTTTGAAGACTTTGAAGTCTTGAGAAAGCTCTTAGTTTATTTCTTTGTAAAGGTTGTACTAGACTAGTTGTATTTCTTTTCTTAGACTTGTTGTACTTCTACTTTTAAGACATCGTATTGTATAAGTCTTTGGGTTTTTCGTCGTTGTAATTTAACTATCCATCTTTAGCACGGTTACTTTCTATTCATGGTAGCATTTATGTTTTTACCCGAGTCTTTTTAGCTTCCGTTTGCTTTTATTTGATACTACGACGTAGAGGCTTGCGTCTAATGTTAGATTTATTTAATGCTATACGCGCCGAACGTTCTCTTCCGGATAAGGGCTCGGTATCCGGGAGCGGGGCGTTACATTCACAGTCACAGCTCCAATCCACTTGGAACTCCTTTCTTGTAATGGTTCTCTCAAGTTTGCATACAGAGATGGTGCAATAAAAAGGGAACACTATGTGGGAAATTTGTTTGCAGTTCCACTGAGAAGCACCGACCGAAAGAAACGACTGATCGATAAATCTCACCTACCGTATTAAGATATATATGGTATTTCGGTATATCGGATTTTCTGGATTTCTATGATTTAATCATCAATCGATGGTTATATATTATCGATGGTGATCGATTATTTTGGATTTCTATATTGGTATTCATCTGGATATTTTATGGATCCATCTTATGTGATATATGGATGTCTATTATTGGCTGACGGAATCAATAAATTATGGTTATCCTTCTATCTCATTTGACGCTATATCTGAGGTAAGTATCAAGGTAGAACTTTATCTTGTTCAATTTATTTAATATGATCGGTATGATCATACGGTGATATTTCATATTGAAATTAAAATATCAATTATGTCGTCATAAAGTAACTGATTACATGTTGGAAAAGAGTTTTCCACATTTCATAGCTCGAACATGCTCCAGCACCAGCAGTATCGAGAAAAATGATTCAGAAGATATTTTGAACTTATATCTGCCTCTTGGTAGTTGAACAAAACAATAAGTTTTTGTTGAAAAATCATCAGTCCCGACCGATTGGTGCTAGTCCATTCCCTGAAGTGAATGTGGCTCGGTCTTCAAATTTTGATCGTGGTCGTGGACATTGTTGTGGCTGTGGAAGATGCCATAGACGAGGCCGTTGTCGAGGACACGGTCGTGGATGATATATATATATGCCATATCACAATGATGTAAATCATGGCAAGAAATAAAATGGTCCCGAGAAGGCAGATATTTCAACGAATCTCCAGAAGAAAGGCCATATTGATGTTTAGCAAATTAGATCAAGTGACCCTCCAGAAGATTTGTTCACTTATGTATTGGCTATCGCTATGTCCAAGGATTTGATCAAGAAAATCGGGATGCACTGACTCAAACAACCGAATGGATGTTGAAATCAGGGGGAGTAAAACACAAATGAAGGTTGTACTCTTTTTTCTTCATTATGATTTTTTCCTACAGGGTTTTTTCATAATGAAGGTTTTAACGATGTAGATTCTTTGTGGATGGACATCCAAGGGGGGGTGTTATAAATATACCCGTAATATGTGGATGTCCATTAGATATACTATCTATCTAGCTCCTCCGTGTAAAGTACTAACCCGCAACTAGTTTACTTAATAGCTAAGTTCCGACGCAAGCCCGGCAAAGTAGATAAGTATCAACGTAAATATATGGTGTAATCGACGGATGTATTTACACCTTAATGCCATGTGTGATATGTCGTGTATTTATTAGACGGTACCGCGTTAGATAATTATCTATAATAATTATCTTTAGCCGTACGTCATTCCACGTGAAATCATCTGCTTAAATGCTAAGGTATCACATGGTGTGATAAGGTACTTCTAGCCGAAATCCTTCTTAGTTCTTTCTTTTAGTATATATATGAGTGTTCAACTATGTAAATGAGATAGACTTTGAAAAACATCAGCACTAATCAATAATACAGTAGCTTACAAGCTTTATTTTCCCTTCTCTTTCAGTACTAGTTTGTACTAGTGATATATACACATATATATTATATATATTTCATAACACGCAAAACATTATTATTATTAATTTTTTTTTTTTGTAAAAATCACGCACAACATTAATCATCTAAACTAATAATAAACCATACATTCCCACTAAAATTAATTCCCAGTTGATCGAAGCAATCATTCCTCAAATTAAGTTAACTTCGTTAAAGAGTTGGATGGAGGAGCGATATAATTAAATTTATAAAAGAGGTTGGTAGAGGAACTTTTGGTTGCGTTTATAAAGCTATAGACAAAGAGAGTGGTAATTAAAACTGTGGCAATCAAGAAGATAGAAGAAAGATATGAATCATGGGAAACTTGTTTCAACTCAGAAGTGGTGTCCCTTAAGAAATTTGGTGGTCATCCAAACATTTTATTACCCTTAAACAAGTCTTGAAAGACGACATCGACAATACCTTGTACTTAGTCTTCGAGTACATGCCTTGTGATCTTCATAACTTTATCAAGAAGAGCTATGAAAAAGGTATCTTCTTTGGCGAAACCCAAATTAAAAAGTGGTGCTTCCAAATTCTATCGGGGTTAGAGTACATGCATCGAGGCCAAGGACGGAGCTATTCAATGGGCTGAGGGGGCTAAGCCCACCCAGCCCATTTTCTAATACCCATATATAATATAAGCCAGCCCACTATATAATAAATACTTCATTTGAAATTTTTAGTTCACAACAACACGCATAGGTTGAAAAAAAACCTCCATCCCGTTATATGTTTTATGTATTTATTATTTTGTGATTTTCTACTCTTATAGTTATTTAAGTGACAGTCGATTTAATATTGTGCTACTTCCTTTAGGTGATTAACAAGGCTTTTTCGTTCTATTTCCAGCAATTTACCCCTATTAAGTATGCAAATATTTATTTTTCTCCATTATTTATTTGGACTTTTTGATTTTGTTGATCCAACATTTGATTGTTTGCCGGTAAAAGTATAGTTAGCGCGTTCGATATTGTTCAAAGAACAATTGTTGGTTGCCGAAAATATTATGCCGGAAGTATGACACTTGAAAGAAAATGTGTTAAAAGATGGATTGGATACTAATAGACATGTATAGTGATTCTTTGAAATTATGTTTAGTTATCTGTTGCTTTATCTCATTAATTAAATAAACATCATTTTTTGTAGGAGCCCATCTCAAACAAAGCTTCCTCGGATTCTTTCTCCGTTACATCCTTGTTAATAAATTCAACATCTAGGGACAATAGAAGTTGCAAATAAATCGACTGCTGCTCCTGTTCTTCCATATCATCCTGTTGGTACAAGGAATTATAGAAGTCTCATATGAGTGTTTACATATCATCCGATTCTGGTAGTGCACACTACCGATTTTGCCTTTTATCATCAATCATGCGTGCACTACCAAAATCGGCTATTTTCAGTTCATCCCCGAATTCAGAAACCAACATATTTTCAGGCTTTAAATCACGATGAAAGCATCCGCCTGACCGCCTCGATCAAGGACAGAGCCAGAAAATAAGGTTTGGGTGGGCTACTCTAACCGGAATTTTTATTAAAAGTCGGGAATTTAATGAAAAATCATTCTAACCCCTAAGAACGTAAACACTCATATGAGACTTCTATAATTCCTTGTACCAACAGGATGATATGGAAGAACAGGAGCAGCAGTCGATTTATTTGCAACTTCTATTGTCCCTAGATGCTGAATTTATTAACAAGGATGTAACGGAGAAAGAATCCGAGGAAACTTTGTTTGAGATGGACTCCTACAAAAAATGATGTTTATTTAATTAATGAGATAAAGCAACAGATAACTAAACATAATTTCAAAGAATCACTATACACGTCTATTAGTATCCAATCCATCTTTTAACACATTTTCTTTCAAGTGTCATACTTCCGGCATAATATTTTCGGCAACCAACAATTGTTCTTTGAGCAATATCGAACGCGCTAACTATACTTTTACCGGCAAACAATCAAATGTTGGATCAACAAATCAAAAAGTCCAAATAAATAATGGAGAAAAATAAATATTCGCATACTTAATAGGGGTAAATTGCTGGAAATAGAACGAAAAAGCCTTGTTAATCACCTAAAGGAAGTAGCACAATATTAAATCGACTGTCACTTAAATAACTATAAGAGTAGAAAATCACAAAATAATAAATACTTAAAACATATAACGGGATGGAGGTTTTTTTTTTAACCTATGCGTGTTGTTGTGAACTAAAAATCTCAAATGAATTATTTATTATATAGTGGACTGGTTTATATTATATATGGGTATTAGAAAATGGGCTGGGTGGGCTTAGCCCCCCTCAGCCCATTGAATAGCTCCGTCCTTGCATTGAAGTATTGGACTTGATTGTGGGAAGGTTCAATAGTTAGAGCTCTCTGGTAATCATTTGGGAAGCATTAATAAAACTGTTCGTAAAGATGAGACAGCCGGGAACAAATATGTTGGCTCAGCATAAAGATAAAGGCAAGCAAGACAAACACAATAAAGGTTTAAAAGAAGCAGGATATAGGAATCTTAGAAATTTAAATAGAAGTTTAAA
Organism: Gentiana straminea; assembly: GCA_036785695.1. Lineage (NCBI taxonomy): Eukaryota > Viridiplantae > Streptophyta > Magnoliopsida > Gentianales > Gentianaceae > Gentiana > Gentiana straminea. Next base: position 3,033,067 of record JAVUPR010000087.1, on the reverse strand, counting down.
GTTGATTTATTTAAAGATGATACTTATCTATTAGTTTAAATTGTGTTAGACTTATCTATAAACTTTGGAGCTACGATTATAGGTAGACTCCTTTTGTATCAAACTGATTAATCAGAAAGAGTTCTTCTACTATATCTTTTGCCATCACCAAATATTTTGGACGAAGAAAAAGAAGCAGCAAATGAAGATGCATGATTCGTTGATGAACTTTGTGATGGAATGAGTAAAATCAACGTGAATTGAAATTAGGACATATTGTTGTCGCTTGTGAGGGTACTGAGAGAGATGAACCTCAACTTTGTGATGAAAACAAAATCAAAAGGTACGTCGGGCTGAAGAATATGCTAAGTATCATCACATATCTCTTGATTATTGTAGCTCCAATTTCAAGAACCAGGACATGAACAGTTTGAGTACTAAAAGTAGCTTATATGACTGCATTTTATATTTCTGGCATATATATATTTTGTGATTGAATGTGTTATTTGAAAATACATTCGTTTTTTGGGTGTTAATGTGATTACATGAGGTGTTACTATGACAGATAAAAAGGAATTTTTATTTGTGACAATTACGACAAGTAGGAACGGGGGAGTATACACACACGTCACACGTGCGTGTTACACAAAAAAAAATAAAAAAATAAGGGCCAATTATTTAAAAGGACTAATTTTCAACTTATTAGGGGTAATAAGACACTCCGAAATCTTATTTAGTTATAAGGACATTCTAATTTCAAGTGGATAAAGAGGGAAAAAAAAAAAAAAGAAGCGCTGAATGAGTTAAAAAAAAAAGGGAAAAAAAGAAAGAAAAAAAAAAGAAGCGCTGAATAAGGTTTTTTTTTTTATTATTTTTTTTTATTATTTTAATTCACCATATTCTAAATGTCATATATTTTGATCTAAAGCTCGGATCATCATAATTTTTTCACTAAAATTCATATTTTTTCGTCTTCTTTATTCTAAAATCAAATTTGATATTTTTCCGAATAAATTTCATAAAATCAATTTTTTTCTTCATAAAAATCGACGTGACGTATTGATCACCGTCATGCATTGACCACCTACCCGGATGCATTGGCCACCGGGATCCATTAACCACCCCGATGCATTCACCGCCGCGATTCATTGGCTACCATGATGAATTGACTGCCACGATCCATTGACAACCTTGATCAGTGACATCTCATTGTAGCTATTTATGCAATGACGTCTCATTGTAGCGATTTATGCAATGACTTATTATTGTAGCGATCTATGCAAAGGATGTCTTATTGTATCGAATTATGCACCGACGTGTTATTGTAGTAACGATTTATGCAAATGACGTGTTATTGTAACAATTTATGCATACCTTTGGTTGTAAAAATAAGCATTTAAACCAAAAAAACAACAAAAGAAATACAGTTATTTTACTATCGAAAATTTAAACCAACACTAATCAAATAAACCAACATCAATCAAGTATTTAAAGATAACAAAGAAATAAAGTTACTTTACAAAGTTATCAGATGTGTGTATCAAGTTGTATATGCGGTGACATCAATATCATTGCATCAATTATCTAATTGTAAATACAGTCATCAATGTCACTGCTTCAGACATCAATGTCACCGCAAAAGTCATCAATGTCATCCGCATCGGTCGTCAATGTCCATCGCTTCGACATCAATGTCACCGCAAAAGTTATCAATGTCACCGCATCGACATCAATGTCACCGCATAAGTCGTCAATGTCCACCGCATAAAACCTAACAATTGCATCGATCGCTCTCTGCTCTTATTTTGCATTTCTCCAAATGTGGAGCTTTTAAAATTACTAGTTTGGTGAAACTACAAAGACTCTTCACTATGACTCTTGTAATGGCCACACGTTGTTTGTGTCCTCCTGATAATTGGATTCATTGTGGAATCCCTCAATTCTTTAACACGATCTTGAATCATTTGACGAGCTTGTTTAGCTTAATGTCCCCGCATCATTCATCAATGTCCACCGCATCGGACATCAATGTCCCTACGAGACATCAATGTCCATGCATCAAACATCAATGTCACCGCATAAGTCATCAATGTCCTTGTATCGTACATCAATGCCACCGCATAAGTCATCAATGCCATCGCTTCGACATCAATGTCATTGCTAAAATCATCAATCGCCATCGCTTCGTACATCAATGTCATCGCATCTTAAAAAAAAAAAAAAAAGACAAACAAACATCAACTCCAACTCTTCATCTTTTCTTTTTTTTTTTTTTTTTTTTTTTTTTTTCCTTCCCAAATGTTTTTTTTTCTTTTCCTAGCGCTTCATCTTTTTTTTTTTTTTTTTTTTTTCCTTCCTTTTTCCTCTTTATCCAATTGAAATTAGAATGTCCTTATAACTAAATAAGTTTCCTTCTTAAAATTAAATGTTCTTATAACTAAATAAGTTTCCTTCTTAAAATTAGAATGTCCTTATAACTAAATAAGATTTCGGAGTGTCCTAAATGATCATTAATTCTCTAACGACGGACTTATAACTAATTTGCACAAAAAATAAAACCAGGTTCGTAAGTTATATTTTATGAAGAAAAAAGTTACATTTTATAAATATAAATAAAAACCAGGTACGTAAGTTACAATTTTATTTATTTTTTATTTTTTTTGAGTGGAGTAAGTTACATTTTATAAAGAAAAAAATGTAACATTTTATAACAGTAGTAAATTTGTCATCGAAAAGTTGGTATTAAAAAAAAAAAAAAGGAAGGAAAAGAACGAAATTTTGGTAAGGCAAAAAAAGGAAAAGAAAAGAATTAGCTAAAAAATGAAATAAATGGTTGGGATCAATATATCAATATATATCTTCTTGTGTCAACATTTGATCTATTCACGGGTCCTTTCCAGCATTGATGCATCATTGTCCCCCACAGCAATAGCATCTTCAATGCCCAGATACACGTCTCCTCGCAATTGACTTTGATGGGTATTTTATATTTTCTTGTTAGTTGGTTTTGTTTTTATAAATTTGTATCCATGTACGAGACTTTTGTTTTACATGATGTGTTCAACTATTACTTATAGAGTAGTCGTTTGTATTTTATGATTACTTAGAAGTAGTAACAATTTTTCAAAAAATATTTTTAGCTCTTATATAAAATTGTTTGGCCCGATGGTTATGCAATATCAAATTCATTACCTATGTATGAGATAAAGTATCAAATTTTAAATATAAAATTCATTAACTACATATAATAGCACTTGCAGTAGATACTGTAAATGATTCAAAAACTGTATTTTTGAGATTTCAAATGGGAAAATTACACTGCAGCAGATACTCTATTTTTTACTATAAAATACAGATTCTGTAAATTTTTCTTTACATCTACTGAATTTATCTAGATTCTGTAAGTTTTCTTTTATATTTACCGTATTATGTAAAATAGAGAATCTGATGCAATTCATCTTAAATAGAGACTCTATAAACTAGAAAATATGTATTTAAAAGGGTAAAGTAGAGTATTTATGTAGAGAATCTGATACAAGTGCTCTAAGACAAATATCTTTTTTTTTTTTTTTTGTCATCATTACTTAAGGAAATACTACAGTCTAGTCAGTACAAGAAAACTGGATGGTCCAGTTAACCGTTAGATCAATATTAAAATAATAACAACCGTTGGATTAATTTGACGCACCGTAGCTTATCATATACCATAAAAATCTCAGAACTCCGTCAAACAGGTAACCGGTCACCCATTAAAAAAAAACAAAAAATAATCGTCCATGAATTGATGGTAAGTCGGATGACAGAAAAAAAAAAAAGCATTCATGGTTCTTAAATCATTCCTAAGTCTTTATTAGCTAAATTGGAGACAATGGTTCTTAAATCATTCCTCTTCTTCCCGTACCCTCTTTTTTTTTTTTTTTTTCAAAATTCTTGTTCTTCCGTGTATATCAAAGCCATGATTTGTTCAAAAAAAATCCGACACAGGAAATTGCTCAAAATCAAATTTTATATAGTCCATTGAATAGTTCTCGATTTTTAGAGTCCAACGCAACAAACGGTACGATAAACGGACCTCGAGATTGCAAGATATTATTGATCAAAGTTTTTTTTTTTTTTGGTTTCTTTTCCTTCTCTTCGTTGAAATTGCAGAGCACCGGGCGAGGAAGAAATGTTTCAACCCGACCCTGTTGCTATTTTGAACAGAAATTAAACCGGTCAACAATCCGCATTAACCCAAATCTGACAATTGATCGAATTTCCTATATTATTTTGTAAAGTTTAACCGGTTCTTAGCTAATTGAATCATTCTAAGCTCATTTACGAGCTCTATTTTTCCATCGAGGTCTCAAAAAGGGAGAAACACCGACAACAGTTAAATGTAACGATTGATCGAATTTGACTCTATTATTTTGCAAAGTTTGACCGGTTCCTAGCTAAATGGATCATTTATGAGTCTACTTTTCATTCTAGGTCTCAAAAGGGGAGAAACACTGACTGTGGTTATTTTTCCATCTAAGATTTGTTCGGTTTGAATAAATGATTCTCTCGTTTCTTGTAAAATAATTATTATAATGAACGATGTTTAAGGGCTTAGTGAATGATAGAAATAGTCGTCCAATCGTTGTGTCAGTTTAAAAAAAAATGTATTTGACCAAAAAGATAGATTAGCGGCACAATGAATGAAATCGAAAAAAATTTAAAAAAATTTCCGTAACCCAAATTGTTTTGAGAATTTTTGAATAACCTTAATAATTTGATTTTCGATTCAACAAGAAATTGAAGCATGATCCAAAAATCATGAACCGTGAACGTGATAGTTCAATGATAAGTGATCGTCATGCATAAACCAAAAATATGTACATTTTTAAACATCTAGTGAATTTGAGAAATGCAATTCATTGCATCTGTAATAACTCTGAAACAACTCATGTGTATACTGATGATAAGTGAATTTGGGATTAATGATTCTCGCGTGCCTTGTAAAATACTTATTATAATGAAAGATGTTTAAGGGTTTAGTGAATGTCATGGAGAATCATTCTATTGACAAGTAGTGACCATGTGTTGGTTGATTATCTGTGATATTCAAACATATTCCTCACAAATTTTGGTTCAATACGATTTAAGTTTAATGGTTTTGGGTTTATGGTTCATGGTCCAGGGTTTAGGGGTATGATTAGTTTTTTTATTTTTTGTTTTTATAAATGTGGCATATAAGCATTCAAACCCTACGACGATGATCATAATAGACCTTGTCACGTGTCATTATAGGAGTGGCATTGTGACAAGCGAAGGAGATAAATGACAATAGTGCTAAAGGCCAGGGGCCCCACGCCAGTAAGACCCGACCTCAGGTGGGAGGTCTGTCTTTGCCCTTCCTGACTAGATCACTGCAGGGCGGCTCGGTCACAACGAAGGGCAAGTCGTGCACCCCAGGACGAGACACCCTGGGGAGCCCAGCGCAGGTCGTCTGGGTCCTTCCATATGTTGATAATTCACACACGTGCCTAACTGATTAGATAGACACGGAAGAATCCCATGATTATAGGGCATTGATCATATAGTTTAAATACAGTCATAATTATCCCTACAAGAAGGGGATTTACTTGAATTAATCCTTAGGGTTTAAGAAATAAATCCTAGTTACTTGCAAGACAAGGAATGAGGACGAGACGCCCCCTATATAATAAAACCCTAAAGAACTACGAAAGACTTGATTTCAATTCGACTATTGGATACTTAGGAAACTTGAGAGAAACTAACTCTCAGACTCAGTCTAAATCATACACAAATCACCATTCCCATTCTTATTGTTCTTGATCATTCGTTCTAGAGGTTAATTGGATCCGTGGAGGATATGCAACATCGTCACCCTAGGTTATGACTTCATGTTGATTGATTCTCTGTTACATTAAACACAATGCTTCATTCTATCATGACAATTATAGTGAATGTCATAAATAATCATAGGTATATTTGAATTAAATTTATATATGTACATATGAAATATTTTGGTATGATATTGATAACTATATTAACTTATTAAAATTTTAATGATACTCGCGCTTATGCTAGTAGTATATGTACACGTATCTGTAATTTATAGTGATTTATTATATTGTTTTACTTTAAAATAAATAAATAAATAAATAAATAAATAAATAAATAAATAAAATATTTTTTAAACGATAATTAAAGTAAGTTAATATTTTTAATTTAAAAAAAAGATAAAGAGAGTTATGTTGAATCAAAAAAAATCTACAAATCTATTCAAAAATCCCCAAGATCATGTAATCACAGCTAACACGTTCATAAATCAGCTACATTATTTAAAATCTTTTTGACACACGTTTTTATCCTATATTCCCACAGTCGAAGTACGTGAATTTGACGGCGTGTTGAAGGAACAGCATGGATAGCCCACAAAAATTCAGCGACTTAAAAAATGAATTGATAGAAAATATCACACAACTCCTTGAAATTAATCGACAAAAGATGAAATCCAATCTTTTTGAAATGCTGCAGCAATTTGCGTCTTCCCCTCGTAAGTTTTTTTTTTTGTTTTGATTATTTTGTGCTTGCGAATAGGATTCGTGCTTACAAATTGATTAGAATAGTTGCAGTCATTGTAAGAACCCAAATAAAGGATTCTTGTGAAAACAAAACAATTGTATTTTGATAATAAAAAATGATACAAGGTGCCAAATTGGTTCTATTTTGTTGATTTTTCGTTTTCATTGTTCTAATTAGTTGTCCATTTGGGTATGATTTTTTTTCCCTGGGAAGATGTTTGATTCTTTAAGAATTTGAATGCTGGTTCTTAAAACATTCCTAAGTCTTTATTAGTCTACACGCCATGGAAAAATAAGAATTTATTAACAGGCAGATTTGAATTTTCTTCTGGTTTGTGTTTGTTAATAATATTTGATGATGATGATGATGGAGTTCACATATGATTTTGGTGGTAAGTGTAGATAAATAATGGTTATTGCGTTGCTGTAATCTGTTTTGCTTTGTGCTTTAAACTTGATACTCTCGCATAAACTTATTTATAAAAACAGCGTGTAATTTTTCGTTGGTGAAGTATACTATCTTATAAATCTGCATTTATACTATTTTGAGTGAAGAATGGTACATCATGATAGAAATCGGGTGAAGAATACGATTTTGAGTAAGGTAAAATACCTAACATATTATCAAAGATCAAATGGTGAACTTTATACATCTTAAGATGTATAGAAATCAGGGATAAAGTCTACAGTTACTGAATACTTTGAGTACATCTAAATGTGTACAGGCAGAAGGCAAGTTGACTGGAAGAGAAGGAGATGACGGAAAAGACAATTAGAGACAATGCTCCTGATTGATGTTCAGAATTCTGTATCGTTATCATTTTTATTTGAATGACAGTTTGTTAGTCTCATTTTAGACAATTATTGTTATTATTTTCTATTTGAATGACATTTTGTTTAAGTTTCGTTTTATACAATTCGGTGCATTTTGCACATTATTAGAGTGTTCTTTTTTCAACTCTGTTGTCCAATCGGTTAAAGGTCCATAATGCCTTTGGCACTTCAATGTATTAAACTTGACTTTCAAATTTACTTGACTTTCAAATTTTCGCCGACCACTTATCAGACCGAGTAGTTTGATTCAGACACTACCACCAAGGAACATGTGCATACATACGAGATTTGTCAGAAGATATTAAACGAAAAGGCTAATTCAATGCAAGTTTGAATCAAATGGATATAAATGTGTACAGGCAGTGATTGAGGTTTTTTTTTGGTTTTTTTTAATAGGAAAACTCAGATCATTTTTGTTGGAAATAAAATTTATGTTTTGATGATGATTGATCACTTAGTTTGTTAATTGTTCTTAACCCCATTGATGAAGTGTCATAACTAGCTGTTATAGTGCAAAGCAAAAAGAAGTCTAGATATCAATGTATAGGATTTATTAGAGTCTGATATTTGTATAAGTTAATCAGACAAGCACTGTAATAGTTCTAGGCTGGAACTGAGAAATGAAGAAACTGAGATTTAATCTAGCTGAGATTCTACAAGAAACTGACAACAGAGCACACCAACAGAAGATTGAAGAAGATAAGTTCGCTGAGAGTTACAGACTCGGTTGGCTTATCTAAGATCGAAGAACCGAGGGTCACGTACTCGCTTATTGAAGAATGAAGAACCGAGGGTTCAAACTCGGTTATGAAGATTATAAGTCGAGATCGTAAAGTTAGACTTCAGGCAAGATTGTGGTGACCTGAACTGACTTTATAGATCTTGTATGAAGACCTAAGAATCATGAGGACAATGAATTCTTAGATGATAATGAATCATGGTGTATGTTAAGGGCTAAATTATAGTGATTTTTATATATATTTTCTATATCAATTTCCCCTACATTCGTATGATTTTCATAGATTTTGAGCTATATATGTAAATATTGAGTAAATAAGGTTTTTAATAGTTAAATATGAAAACGTATCGATTTATATGCTTATTTGGTGATTTTATATTATTTTGGAAATATGTTACACTTTGGTATGTTTTGATCCTTATGTAGATACTCATTGATGATGGAAAAGATGATCCTAAAGAGCTAATTTCGAGATGAGAGAGGATCAATCAAAGATATGGAAGAATAAAAGAGATAAGGAAAGAAATCAATGAAGATAAAGATGGAAATATCAAGGTTTCGACAGTGGACTGGCGTCCAAATAAGGCGGACGAGCGTCCAGATAAGAACTGGCGTTTAAAAATCTGAACGAGCGTTCAAAGGCATAAAATCAGAACAGAGAGTTCAGACGCTGTCCAGACTAGCGTCCAGTACCCGTCCAAGCATTCTGGACGGGCGTCCAGTTGGTAAAACGGGGGTCCACCGCCGTTTTTGCTGAAACCGACTTAGGTTACTGTAGCAACCGCCTCAGTTTTCTATTTAAAGCACAGCAGCCCCAAACCCTAAATTCATTCCGAATTTCATACACGAATTTCACAAGAGAGCAGCCGCACCTTGGAGATTTGAAGGCCGGTCACCCGAGCCTTGTGCTCGGGTGAACCGAGGTTAGATTAGGAGTAGTTTAGATGCTTTTCTTTTCCGTTCTTGGATCAATCCTTGTATGAAACTATGTGAGTTCTCTTCGATTAATTCAATTCCAGTTTCTCTTCATGATTTGATTTCGTTTTGTATCTTTTCTATGTGTTTATGATGCCATGAGAATAGATTGAAAGATTTGTTTTCTATTGATGTTTATAATACGGAAGTTGCATAAACCTTAGATCACCATAGAAAGATAGGGTTTTTAGCCGTTGATTATGTGACAAATTAATTGGTTAGATTCCTAGGTTGTTAGATTCGATTATACGAGAGTAACTTGAATCTACACCCGTCGTTTTGTTTGGTAAATCCGCCTCAACACTCGAAAGATGAGAGATAGATAATTGAAGTTGCTACGGAAGTAGGAGTTCATAGCTTGAGAGATAAGTTCACTAAGAGATTAGGGATTTGTGTCTCGTGAAAAGGGTGAAACCACAAATTGACTTGAAATCATGAGATAACTAGAATTGAGATCACTAGGTTTGTTCAATGTTTGACCCCATGTCTTTAGATTAGATTGTCTTATTTTGTTTCCTAGGTTAGATTTAGTTTCATTGTTCTTTACGCTTTTATGTTTTTCCTTTCGTATTATGAGTAACAATTGGTAGGAATTAATTAGATTAGATTCAACATCCCAATTCCCTGTGGATCGACCCTGTACTTACCCTACTATGCTATCAACTACCCGATATTTGGTCAATTAGGAGTTAGTTTGCATGTTAAGTATAGGTTTATAAATTTTCTTTTGTTTTTATGATGCAAAATCCTCCCAACAAAAGTGGCGCCGTTGCCGGGGAATAGGTGTCATGTTGAATCTGATCTTGTTATTTCTCGATTTTGTTACGTTTATTTTTCGTTTTAATAAAAGTAGCGTTTACCAAATCGAGAGTTTTTATTTTGCCGTGTTTCGATGACCATAAGGTTAAGAATGTGCAAAAGTTTTTTACTCGATTTGTTTAAACGTGAAGTATGTGTTTATGTGTTTTCTGATCTAACCTCTTTGTGCTTTAATTGAAAGTGGCTGTTGTGATCTGTGTTAATATGTGTTTTAAGTTTTTAGGGTTTGTCTGCGTTTTCCTGCTCTCTGCTGTGTATTCATTGTACGGACGAGCGTTCAAGTTAGTGAACGCCCGTCCAGTTCTTTAGCTGCAGGTAAACGAGCGTTTGAAAGTATTGGACGCTCGTCCGTTCAAATATTTTCGACTCTATTCTGGTTTAAAGGACCAGACGAGCGTCTATGCTTTCTAAACGTCCGTCCGGTTGGTTTTCAAGTCAAACGAGAGTTTGTTTTGCTGAACGCTCGTCCAAAGCTGTATTTTGAGGTGAACGCCCGTCCGTTGTGCCGAACGCCGGTTCCGCAGTCCCAGTTTTTTTTCTTGATCTCATTTTAATGCTTTTATTTAGTATGGATTGCTTACATTCGAGCATCTCGTGGCTATTTATTTTTTACATAGATGTCCCGAATATGAATGTTATACCTTTCCATCTATGAATTCATGCTAAGTAAATGATCTTATTCCTTATACATGATTCATCTATGCAAGTTATAGTTACTCGTCGGTTCTCGTATGCTATAACCGGTCTTCGTGTTAATTAGTAGCTAATGTCGGTTTCCGTATGCTACGTACCGCCGTGATGAATCTTGTGAGCTTTGAGACTTACGTGCTTCCTTGTTATTTTTATAACTCATTTGGGTAGTAACTCGTCGGTTTTCCGTTGCTACGATGGAAACCTTATGAGTTATATCTCGTTTAGTATAGCTAACTCGTTGGTTTTCCATAATGCTATCACCTTTGATAAGTCTTAAGCGCGTCTACACCGCATGTAATGAACAAGACTCGTCGTTTATCGTAACTCGTCATTATTTGGTAGACGTTTATTATATACATGTCATGTTGCAAATGAGTGGGCTAGTTTTCTTTCTTTTATTTTCTTTTATTTTTGCATATCATTAGATGCATATCATTTAGTTGCATGTCATCTAGTTGCATTGTTTTTCTATTTTTCTTTTATTTTTCTTGAGTGTAGTTAACTCGTCGGTTTCCGTAATACTACCTCGTTTTTATTTTAGTTTCGCATAGGCCGTAGTCACCGTAGGTTGTCGTGGGTCAACTTGCTCACTTTCGAGCTCCGTCGAATTTATTTTTTTATTTATTTTATTTTTAGGATTGCATATCATGTAGATTGCATTGTAGTATATTTTCATATAGTTGCACCTAGCCTACTACTTTGTAATATTTCATGTATATGTATTCCATCTTTATATGAGCTTAAATTTGAAATATCTCTATATCTCCTTTCCATGTGCTTTATATATGTAATCTTTTCTTTTTCCCCGAAGACTCTTTTTGCACTAATCAAGTCTCAGGATACTTTCTATAGCTATTGTGCACTTTAAAGATGTATTCGCTTGTCCCGTGATGCTCCACGCCTATCGAGCTATGCAAGCAATCCCGGTTCTTGTTGGTTCCTCCGGAATTGCCGCATCCAATCGCCTAAGTTCTCTAATTTATTATTTCGCACAACTTGAGGACAAGTTGCAATCTAAGTGTGGGGGAAGGGATAGATGATTTATGTGTCTACTTTCGTTTGCTCATATTTTTAGTATTTCTATGAAAAGTGCTTAATTTTCAAATTTTTTGTTATATCCCGAGTAGACAAAGGCATATCTTTGCTTGAGTTTATATCATTTTTGCTATATTCTGTATATTTAGTAATTTTAGTTGTTTCACCCGACACTCTTTTTTCACATGCCATAGTAAATGATGAGCTAAATGTTGAAAGCCTACCCCATTTTAGTTGGAGATTTTTGATGATTATAGCATGTTTCTTTGCTTATGTACAATTCTTGAAAAGTTTAGTAGTTTGTATTCTAGGATTAAAGTATGACATACCGTGAATATCCGTAAGTTTGAATGTGATAAGTGAAACGTGATTAAGTCTTTGCAATAGTAATAAATTGTTTACTTGAGGTGTTATGCTCGTGGTCCGTGCTACTAGAAAATAATCTTTTCCACCGCCACCGTAAATCTCTAAGTAAACATAATTGTAATTGTGTGTGTCGGAAGCCGGTTTATGATTTGGGTGAGGTAGGGTGTACCACGTATGTCCTATTCCACTATGATGACCAAAAGCTCACGACGCTCGCTTTATAGCCGCCTTATGATTGGAGTAAGGTAGGGGATTATCTTGAAATGTCCTATTCTACTATGAGGGCAAAAGCTTATTCGATGTGTGTTAGAAAAGTGTGAAAAAAGTGAAAATATTGAAATATATTATTATGAATAAGTAACGACTTAGTTATCGTTGATCCTTATCCCCAAGATAAACCGAAGGATATGTTGTAGGGATTATCCTCTCGAGTTTGTCGAAATGTTTTAGATATTCTCTACTATTTCTTTTTGGGATATGTATGTTTTTTAAAGTGCCTGTTATAATTTTTGAATATTTCTAACTTAGATGGGAAACCGGGCTAGTTTTGGTTTGAATAACTTTCAAATTGTGGAACTTAGTGGAAGTTTATTATGGCTATGCACACACTACACGGGTGAACTTCTAAGTTATTGAATATACTTCATATTTGTATGGATGTTTATTTGTCTCGAGCTTGATTTTGTTTTGTTTTGCTCGAGGACGAGCAAAAAGATAAGTGTGGGGGTGTTGTTAAGGGCTAAATTATAGTGATTTTTATATATATTTTCTATATCAATTTCCCCTACATTCGTATGATTTTCATAGATTTTGAGCTATATATGTAAATATTGAGTAAATGAGGTTTTTAATAGTTAAATATGAAAACGTATCGATTTATATGCTTATTTGGTGATTTTATATTATTTTGGAAATATGTTACACTTTGGTATGTTTTGATCCTTATGTAGATACTCATTGATGATGGAAAAGATGATCCTAAAGAGCTAATTTCGAGATGAGAGAGGATCAATCAAAGATATGGAAGAATAAAAGAGATAAGGAAAGAAATCAATGAAGATAAAGATGGAAATATCAAGGTTTCGACAGTGGACTGGCGTCCAAATAAGGCGGACGAGCGTCCAGATAAGAACTGGCGTTTAAAAATCTGAACGAGCGTTCAAAGGCATAAAATCGAACGAGAGAGTTCGTACGCCGTCCGTACTAGCGTCCGCACCCGTCCAAGCATTCTCGGACGGGCGTCCGCTGGTAAAACGGGCGTCCACCGCCGTTTTTGCCGAAACCGACTTAGGTTACCGTAGCACCGCCGCGACTTTTTTTATTTAAAGCACAAAGGCAGCCCCAAACCCTAAATTCATTCCGAATTTCTTCACATCAAAGAGAAGGCCGCAGCCGCACCTTGGAGATTTGAAGGCCGGTCACCCGAGCCTTGTGCTCGGGTGAACCGAGGTTAGATTAGGAGTAGTTTAGATGTTTTCTTTTCGTTCTTGGATCAATCCTTGTTGAAACTATGTGAGTTCTCTTCGATTAATTCAATTCCAGCTTTTCTTCATGATTTGATTTCGTTTTGTATCTTTTCTATGTGTTTATGATGCCATGAGAATAGATTGAAAGATTTGTTTTCTATTGATGTTTATAATACGGAAGTTGCATAAACCTTAGATCACCATAGAAAGATAGGGTTTTTAGCCGTTGATTATGTGACAAATTAATTGGTTAGATTCTAGGTTGTTAGATTCGATTATACGAGAGTAACTTGAATCTACACCCGTCGTTTTGTTTGGTAAATCGGTCTAACACTCGAAAGATGAGAGATAGATAATTGAAGTTGCTACGGAAGTAGGAGTTCATAGCTTGAGAGATAAGTTCACTAAGAGATTAGAGATTTGTGTCTCGTGAAAAGGGTGAAACCACAAATTGACTTGAAATCATGAGATAACTAGAATTGAGATCACTAGGTTTGTTCAATGTTTGACCCCATGTCTTTAGATTAGATTGTTTTATTTTGTTTCCTAGGTTAGATTTAGTTTCATTGTTCTTTACGCTTTTATGTTTTTCCTTTCGTATTATGAGTAACAATTGGTAGGAATTAATTAGATTAGATTCAACATCCCAATTCCCTGTGGATCGACCCTGTACTTACCCTACTATGCTATCAACTACCCGATATTTGGTCGGTTAGGAGTTAGTTTGCATGTTTATAGGCTTTTGTTTTTATGATGCAAAATCCTCCCAAGTATAGTCAATTATAATCGATGTTTATAAATTTTCTTTTGTTTTAAGGAAACTCGCTTTATGATGCAAAAAACCGATCGTACAACCGTTATAAAGAAAGCAATTTCATTGGACACACGAAAGATCAAACTGAGGGGAAAGCCAAATCCAAAAGAATACATGCTAAGTACTTAATTGCAAGATCAAGAAATTTCTTCAAAGTGTTCAAGCATACTAAAGCAGATTCAAGATCTGACATTTGAAGAATTACAGAGCCGTGCTTAAATTAATCATCCAGAAGAAAAGCTCAAATCACGCTTGAATCATAGTTATTGATTCAAAGTCTCAACTTTGATTTTATCAAAGGTCTAGATCGTGAAACACCAAGAAGGTGTGAAGGACGGTTGAGTGCGATCGAAGACCGTGTTTGTGATGAGTGGTGAAGAGGCAATTCTACCCTTCAAGGACCGCAGTTCAAACAGGTTGAAGAACAAAGAATCCTACATGTTCTACAAGTGTTTAGATAGTGAAGCTAGGGATTAGTCAAGGACTATCGCTTTAGAACTTTTTGTAACCGGGCCATCTCAAAGAAGTTCTAGTGGAATTTTCCTCCGCATCACAGGGGAAGAGAGGATTGACAGGATTACACCACCTGGAACCTCTATAATTCTTATCTATTTACTTTATGCATTCACTTATTTCATTATAGCTATATTTACTTGGTTTTCATACGAAACTAATTTACCTAGTGTTAAAGGCTATTACTTATCCGCCGCGCTTAACAAGACTAAATATAAGTCGGTATTGATTTATATTCGCCGAGCTAACCGAACTCCGCACAAGTTAAGGGACGGAACAAAACCGAACCGAAGATCGCTTGAGTTTCAAAGAAACTCAGTTCCTGGGGCTTTTCCAGCTCATGATTAGTTTTTGGTGACAAGTTTATTCACCCCCCCTCTAAACTTGTGTTAGCCTTTCCAAGGGACTAACAATTTTATTAATAAAAACACGAAGTTTTACAAAGTTGGCCTCCTGACTCTTCCATAAATTTGAAAACTGAAAGCAGGAAACTAGAGGGGGAGTCTAAAGAAATGCAGAAATGCAGCAGCAAAAAAAGAGAAAAAAAAAAATGCAGCAAAGAAATACAGCAAAAAAAAAAAAGAAATGCAGAAAAAAAAGAAATGCTTGCACCCCTGCCTATTACATAAAGAAAAGTTGTAAGCCCAATCCTCCAATGATCCTCAATATAAGTCAACACAATATGCACCAATAATGTCCAGCAGCTATAGCAGAGATTGGGGCTGATCAGAGGTCGTTTTGCAGCAGCAGGAAAACTTGAGTATGCACCATACAGCACAAAAGGTAGTGTACAACCTGTTTGCACCCTTCATAACAATCTCAGATTTTGTGCATTCAAATGGAACAACAAGAGAATACTCTAAACCAACTGCCTCTTATTAACCATCATCATGAGATCGTGGATCAAATCTCAGATGAAAAATTATCTAACAATAATAATTTTATCTAACAATAAAAATATCAATTCGGAAGACAAAATTTAAAAAAAATCCAAAATCATGTCTAAAACGTTCCTAGTTAGCAATTCCGATGCATTAGCCTCCAAATCCTTCAAATGGGTGCTCATAACAGGATCGGTTTCTTTGGTCTGTGTATGTGCTCCACATTCTTGATTCCTTAACCATGCCAAACCTAACTCAAAAGATTTAACAAACTCAAACAACCTCAACTTCTCGTCTACATGCTTCTTCACAAATGCATGTATGCCTTCGCACCTCTGATTCGCACGCACATTAGCAAAGAAATGACCCCTAAGGTAAGCTTCCGCCCATTTACTACGTGTGTTGTACAGTTCTTCAACATACTTCACATTAGTTGGTTGCGACTTATCAACTAGGGCCCGTCAAGCCCGTTCAAACTCATTTATAGTTTGCACTTCTGTCATGCATTTATTGAAACCGTCTCTAAATTCCAACGAGTTCACATTGATTTTTACATTACCTTGTAAATGCCGGCTACAAAGCCTATGGCGGGCATCCGGAACAACCTAATTCTATTGCATTTCGCATGGAAAGATCACCGTCGCTTACCACCGATATAGGCTTCTTCCCATCCATACATTCAAACAAAGTTTCTAATACCCAAACATATGTATCTCGTAGTCTCATCCAACAATAAAGCACAGTAAACACGGTAGTCATGTAATGATTATTGATACCCACTAACATGACTAATGGTTTTCTATAAGCATTGGTTTTATATGTAGTGTCAAATACTAAGACATCGCCGAAGCAATTGTAATCTGTTCGGGACCTTGAGTCCGCCCAAAATAGCCTACACAACCGTTGCTCCTCATCCACGTCATATTTATAAAAGAACAATGGATCGTCTTCTTTCTTTGCGTACAAATATCCCAAAGCTCCCTCCGCATCCCCATCCTTAATTTCCGCGCGTCTCTCGGCATACAAATGGTTGTATAAGTCTTTCAAAGTGAACCCAACCTTGTCATAGCCACCGGATTGGTGTGCAAACAATTTCATTATATCACTAGTTCGCCACCCCACTTCATGCATAGTGCGTGCTTGAGCTATATCACTACTTTTTACACTCCTATGAGAACGAAGGAACGAAACACTACACGAGTCTGCCATTTCATGATTGTGTTCCTTAACGAAATCAGTCACCACAAATTTTCCTAACCCTTCATCTAACCTAACCCGGAAAGCTGCTTCACAACCAACTCGCGTCAATGGACGCGGTTCTCTCACACGATCCTCCGACTCCGAATTTCTCTCCCTACGAAACCCTTGCCTATGACAAACAAACTTTCTCATTTTTATAGTGCCATCTGTGTCACGGAATACATCTTCCTTTCTTATAGAAAACTTAACACACCTTGCGTATAGGTTATAAAATAGTTCAGCATCTTCAATAGAATTGAATTGCATCTCGAGGACTTTATCAACATCCACATCATCAACACACAAACCGTCTAATTCCGATACTTTAGAAGTTTCAGATTCTTCTACCTCCATCACTTTGTATTCCATCATATCACGAGATACTGTATAATAATTTAAACAAAAAAATGACCACTTATAAAACACAACATGCATTCCTTACTTCATTGGTTTAAACAACATAAAGTCACATAAAGAAGCTTAAAGACGTGAAAAAAATTGGATACACAGAGATCATTCACTACATACAACCATTACATCATATTTTAGGGCTTTAACTCAACAATTTTCGTACAGTCGACTTTTGAATCAACTTTATTGGCACATCTTTTTTTAAAACGTATGATGGGTTCCGTCACATTCTAGGATCAAAATTTATTTTTGGCACAAACAAATACCGTGGATGAGGAACATGTGCATACAGTTTATATCCATTTCATGATAAAATCAGTTTATATCCATTTGATTCCGATGCACATGTTCCTTGATTTAAACTTGAACTATTCCGGCAACAAACAAATACCGTGAACTCATTAAAATATACTACACGTCAAGTACTGATCTCCAAACGTGAACAATTCCGGCAACAATTATCGGCAACAATTAATTATCCGTACATTCTGGCACAATTTAAACGTGAACTAGGACTGTAACCTTACCTAGGGTTTCACAAGAAAAAATAAAATAAAAACTAACCTGCTTTAATTTGATGAAAGGAATGCACCCTCAAGCTGTATGATGGTGATAAGGCGCAATAAGTCCTGACTGGCGACCGGAGTGGAGGATTGGCGACCGGAGCGGAGGAGGAGGATTGGCGAACGGAGCGGAGGAGGAGAATTCACGGAGCAACCTTTGAAGAAATTTTTTTTTTTTGTTTTTGACAGGAGCAGGAGGAGTTTTTTCGGTTCTTGCAGATACGTAAAAAGGGAAAAAAAATTATTGTCCTATAGTTAATTTGTTTTTTTTTTATAAATTGTTTACCGGTTTAGCAGGTTAAATGATTGATTAGGTGTGTTATTGTGCACATTAACTATGATGTATTAAAAGAATGATCCAACGTTTATAATTATTTGTATGTTTTTCAACGGTAAAGATTAAAAAACTGGACAATTAGAAACTGGACTGTAGCCGCATTCTCTCACTTACTTAATATTTGATATGACTACACACGTACTTGCAGTATTTTTAATATATAATCAAAATATATTTTTATTAAAATTTATAGTTATAATCAAGTCACTATTTATTTTATATTTATCTATCCTCGTGCATAGAATGTATTTGGCTTGTTTTTAATAAGGGAATTCAATAGTGAAGCTTTTCTTTTGGATCAAGCTTTACATTAGTCACCCTACTCTTAAGAATACGTATAAATCAAAAAAGAGAGAAAACATCTAGTTTGAGGTGGGTGGTTGACGTAGAATGTTAAAAATCCGGTGAATCTATAAGGAAAGCGGCGAATGAAAGCCATCGAGAAAATGGTGACGCTGGTGGTAGCAACGACGATTGATCCAGCCTCCATCAACCCAGCAAAGGCCCTATTGTCTATGATTCCAGGTTGGATACCTGGCCCCACTTTTGATGGAATCAGAAGCTTCAAGATTGGAGAACAACTAAGATTGTTAGAACACGACAAGAGTATAATAGTTGAGGACGACTTAGATTTGCGTTGGGAACAAATTTCCGGTGGTGAACTTGTTGACGAGGTTATTTTCTTTAGCAAACACACTGCTGTCTCCAATCGGCCTGCCCTCACCATCCATCCAATTGGTACGCTATATCACTTTTTTTGTCCCCTTGTTTTCTTGTTTAATTACTTGAAATGAACTTCTTGTAAAAATTTTGAGGTGGGGGGCAGGGCACGTTTTCTACCATTACTTGTTAATGTTATTGATCAATTTTCGCAATTTTTTATTTTTTTTAATGGGTTCTCAACAAAAAGTGGAATCTTTTGGGGATCTTATTGAAGTAAAGAGTGTTCCATGCGGGTACTCTCTTACAATATACTAATATTTAGATTCCTGTGTGAGAAGAATTGTGAGAAAATCCCGAGTTTCCATGAATATAAGTTTTTCAAGGAATTGAGGGCTTTGGTTAAGTTTTTTTGGTGTATACAATTGCGATTTGATTGAAATGTAGTAGTATAATAATGCAGTTGCATGTTTTGAAATGTGAATGTTGAATAGGGGTACCACATCTGAAAGAGGGAGATGCATTACCACAGGGAGGGAAACCGGCATGGGCAGCACCACCATGTCCTAGGATAGGGCCTTGGCTGATCCTTCTGAAGCAGATTGCTCAATCTCATAATCTCGTGCCTGAATTTGAGGTAGTATCAGCTCTTGTTGTCGTATTTGCCTTTATGCAGAATCAGTCTTGACCTAGCTTCTGATATATCCCAGCTCTTTTTTTAGTATAACAATACTCTGTCATGTATAAATTGTTTATCTTGTGTTTAGTTAGTGACTGATATACGTAAACGATGCCTTTAAGAGACATTACGTCTATAGAACACTTATTTACTTATTTAAATGTTTTTTTTCACCTTGTTAATGTAGATTACTCTGGAGGCTACCCATCACGGACCTGTGACTAGCAAGCCGACTATGTTTATTGAGATAGGTACATATGCAGCTGAGTTTTTTTTGTACTTTCTTCTTTTGAACTCTTTGTCTGTATAATATGTTCTTATTAAGGTTTTTATTTTTTTATTATTGCTTCCTTTCATATTATCATGGTGCATTGCTTTTGTGTGCTGTATGTATTTATTGCCTGTTCTTTTATAATAAGGTGAAATTCACTTGGTACGTAATAGTCACTTGCCGTGTTATTTCCTCAAAGGGATCAAGCTGCTGCCATGACCTAGATAGGAGGTTGTAATAGTCAATTACACACAACTCCCCTTGTTTAAGGTCTTGTAATTTGGCTTCAACCTCATAGATTTCTGAGGTGTTGTCCCCTTTTGAGTACAACTAGGGTTACAGAGTAATAGAGACAGAAGTTTTCAGCAGTAAAAACACCTAGGATTACAGCATAACTAATCCTCTTAGAAAAACAACATTAAAAACTAAATAATAAGACTTACACAATGTAGATTAATAGGCCTAATCTCAAATTCTTAATCACATAATTCCACACTATGTTGCAGCAGTAGCTCTGCAACTCTGAACAAACAGAAAAACTGAGGGAACGAAAAACAAATGCAATCTCTAAGTGAGCTGAAACTTATGAGCTTTATTGATTTATCTACGTCATCTCAACTACAATGAAACTTTAGTTTATATAGAAAACTGAAACTGAAGCATAACGGAAAAGCTTTATTAACTAACTAACTCATTAACCGCCTCAACCGTTTTTAATGGTAAAATAGCACAAGTATTTGATGTAGGACTAAACCAACTTGTGCTTCAGATGTTAGCTCGCTGCTCCTTATCTACACAGTATATAGCACCAGCAACACATCAGATGGAGTATTGTAATAGGTTGTACCATAAAATTTCTGGGATTTTGAAAAAGAGAGAGAATTTGTATTTCTTTACGTTACCTTGTGGATAAATACATATAATCATATGTCAAGCATGGAATGTGCTCAATAAGGTGCAACTCAAAGAAGTTGTGGGTTAGTGTGGCCTTGTGGTTTCCTTAATCTTGATGCATTTACAAATGTGGGGGGCACGGATGAGGGAGGGACTTTTGTAGTTTGAGTTCTTCCTCTTTATAGTGTTACCTTGTGTCACCTATAATGGACATATGTTGACTTCATCAACTTTGGTTATTGCTTGTGTCTGTTGTGCGATTTCCAGTAAAATGTTAAAGGTATATTGCCATTTTACGCAGGTAGCACAGAAGAATATTGGAAGCGAGAGGATGCTGCACGTGTTATTGCTCAAGTGAGTTTAACCTATCTTGGCACCACCTAAGTATATCAGTCAACTTAATTTCATTCGTATTTGAAATCTTTTAGTGCTCTGATGCTCGTATTCGCAAGATTACTGATGGATTTAGAAAATACTTTTCAGGATGACTGCATTCTGCTTTAGTTAATATGTTTGCATTTGCCTGACTTATGGCTTTCTTATACTGCATAATTATCTGCTACTTGGAGAAGTTTTACTGTCAGTTAGATGATATATTTGAATGCATACAGCATATGTATATTTGATACGGACATGTATTCTTAATATTTTTACTGATAAGTACAATGCCAGGCTACTTCCTAATTTATTTTGGTGTTTCGTATGTACTTGGTTTGTGATGCATTGTAATTATACATTCTTCTTGCTTTAATGATGCATAAAAATTCCTGAAAGTACAGAGAGAGTTTTAATCTCTTTCGGGTGGTTCAGTTACATTTTCTTCTTTTTCCCCCCTAACAAATAAGTAATTCTCTGATGAAGTTAGTTCGGGAAGGACTTGGACTTGGAGAAGGTCCCTCCGTGGGGAAGTGGAGCAGGTATTCTTTTTACATGCAATTTTTGCTCATCCCATCATCTTAAATCACTTGCAGTAGAATCTCTAGATGATGGCAAATATGTATGTTAATGTTACATATTCAAACCTTTTAGATCCACTTAAAATGCATGTGTAATAGAACTCTGGATGCATCTCTAAAATAAAGAATTTGCAAAATTTGCACTACGTATAGCACATTTCACACAGATCTCTAGATCTTTGACTTTTATCTTTGGAAATAGATTCTTATGCATTTCACCATGAATGCCGATATTCTAAAATAGAGAAAAACGGCGTTTTAAATATGTAAAATAGCGAATTGTTATAGGATATGATGCGAGCGCTCTTAGGCCACCTATTTCTTAGTTATAAGTGAGCTTACATCTTTAGACTGCTTTATTTAGTCAATAACCGCTAGAGAGGTTTCTGCTTAGTTTAACCATTGTTCTTATGGACTTGTTGATTGTCATCCTGTGCTTCGACTCTCTTTTTTAAATCTGTCTTATCAACTTTGAATTGTTGCATAATGAGGCAGGTCCTTGCTTGGTTAGTTCACTCTTTAATGTCCCATTTTTACAAAGATGATGGTCTCTAAAACTTGATTCTGTATTGTCTCAGTGATGGTGAAAAGAAGAAAGTCCTTCTTGGGTTAGGCGGTGGACACTATGTACCTCGGCATATGGATGTAATCCTGTATGTCAACAGTTTTCTGCTATTATCGTCATGAGTTTGCGTTTTTTTGCTATTATTGTAGTCTTGTAGAATCGTCATGAGTTTGCGTGTAATGTAAATACAGGAAAGACGGTGTCTGGGTGGGCCATCTCCTTTCGGGATATTCATTGCCAATGGAAGAACCTTCTCAAAAGAAAGAGAAAAGCGGTGCAGATGGTGTTGGAGGCCCTTGGAAACAGGCGATCACGGTGGCATTTAATGCCACCCAGACAGCTTTTCCAGGTGGTGATATTCTTGCCCACCTTGATCAAAAGTAAGTTTTTCCCAGGCCACAAACGCGTTCCAATGTTACTCTCGTATATTCATCCCGGCTCCTGCAAAACTTGTCTGTCTCCAGCTATTATTCATTCCTTCATTCATTGTGTTGTGGAATTAACTGTGCAGGAGTTTCAAGAGTTGGCAAAAGAATGCTATTACTGAATTCCTAAGCAAGCAAGGCATAAAAGTTGGCAAGCCTAGCGACTTTCATTGACCGCACTGCACCGCACCGCACCGCACCAGTTAGGCTTTTTTTATTTTATTTTAACCAGACATTAATTATATTGCCCTATTAGCAAACAAATTGTTAAGACGTTAGTTATATCATATGGTTTCGGTATGCTGCTGGGCATCATTCATATGTGAAATTTGGCATTTTTACCACATATTCTTGTATGGTCTGATGCTTTTTCCGGAACCAGTATATTATACTTTAATATATATCATTAAAGTAATATATAATTACAAACAATCTATTAATAAATATGTTTGTAAGTTTTGAAACATTTATTCTTTAACCTTGTTTCTTGAACGTCCTAAAGGGGAAATACT
Source organism: Gentiana straminea (assembly GCA_036785695.1). Taxonomy (NCBI): domain Eukaryota; kingdom Viridiplantae; phylum Streptophyta; class Magnoliopsida; order Gentianales; family Gentianaceae; genus Gentiana; species Gentiana straminea. The sequence goes on along the minus strand of JAVUPR010000087.1, from coordinate 3,009,869 downwards.
TTCCTAGTGACTCTATTTGTGGAGTAAAACATATAGATGATTCTGATTCTGGACCACACAGTTTTAATTTGAATTCAGATTGTGTGGTTCATATTTATCCACATGGTACTCCTCAAATGGAATAACTATGCAAGAATCGCCCGTCCTAAAGACAAATTTCTAGCAGAAAATCCAATTTAAGTGGTTCGTACGACAATGATATGATTTTTGGACAATACTACGAATAACTAAGGAAGAAAAACTCCGAAATCTCTTATTTCAACATAGATTTTTTTTCTTCCTCCAAACGAATATTAGAATGATCTACTACTACATGTGCTGATCAACTTGATTGTCTTCTTCTAGAAATTCGAGCAACGTATTATTTGTAAGGAATTCTCGTTCCTCCTTGTTTCTGATGAAAATTAGTGTTAGAAGTAATTATGTTTTGATGATGAGTGTTAGACTATCTGTTATAGTGGCAAACAAAAAGATGTCTAGAATTGAATGTATAGGTTTTACTAGAGTCTGATATAGTATAGGTTAATCAGGAAAGCACTGTAATAGTCAGCAGTTAGCTAGGATCTCAATAGACTGGGGGGGCTAGTTTTAGAAAATTCAGTAGAGTATAGGATCGTAAACTGAGTAGGTAAGTTGAAGGCTGAATGAACAAACTCAGTATTGAATAGTTGAAAGCTGAGAGTACAGATTCAGTAATGAAGACTAAATCAAGACTAATGGAGTAGGCCGAGTATTTTCCTACACTGTAAGAATATGAAACAATCAAACAAAATACTATATACAGTTAATAATTGTCCATCCAGAAAAAATAGGAAGAATTAAAATAAGGTAAACAAGGTCAATAGCGCATGAAGTTAATGTAATAATATTACTTCAATTCATAAATAATAATAATAATAATAATAATAATAATAATAATAATAATAATAATAATAATCAACCTCCATAAATTCATAAGGAACAAGCCAAAAGGGAGATGAGTGACTATTAATTCCAGACATTCAAAAATAGTAGTACATTTAAATTCGTCTGAAACCAATATTTTCCAAATTATTTTTGGCATAAATCCTTGAGACAAAAAATACATTTTCTGTAACATTATATCATATATGTTATGGCACTTCCTATAAGTTTATCCATATGACATACATATGAGCATATATAATATATATATATAACCCCGGCCTTTGTGAAGTTATGCTCTATCAATGGAAGTATCCAAGGTGGCATGAGTATATGGAGTCCAAAGTAAGGTCCAACTCATTAACATTCCTTCTTGTTGCTTGAGCATCTTCTTCATAATTTCCACTTTGAAAAAATAAAAAATAAAAATTAGTAGCTCCAATTAATGCAGATTACAAATTAGTTAAAGGGCAGGAAATTCATCGGATCGAGAGAGATATAAAAATTTTAATTAAATTACCTTGCATTTAGGCAAGGAGGCAAGGCCGACTGCGATGGTACAAGGAATGTCGTGGAATTCGCAGCTGATTTCGGGTGATCCCACTGTGTCTGTGTCTGTTGTGACATAATCTTCTCTTTTTCATTGATCTAATGCAATATTTATAATTCAAGAAATTAACACACATTAGACATTATTTGGTAGCTAATTAATTTTATATTGGAAGAGCTAGCTTTCATTAAATGAATGTGATATATATATATATATATATATATATATATATATATATATATATATATATATATATATATATATATATATATGATATGATGCTAGCTAGCAATATATATATATGTTTAATTACCTTCTTCATTAGCATGTTGTTTTGCTCTTGAATCGCTTTTTCCTGTTTGGAAACCAAAAAACGCTATAAATAACACGCGCAATTCAAACATTAATCAAGCCATTTGATATTAATGTTAGTAATTGTATACCCATTTAAACTAGGGTTTATTGTCAAAAAGAACGATATGAACATAGAAATATGCGAAAATGACAGTGCAATATTTTTCTGGGTAAAAATGACATATCCTTATTCCACTTTGATAGTGAAACATTAGATTTGAGGTCAGTTCCACTGCAGCAAACAGTGGATTTAGGGTTATGAACAGTGGATATGCAACTAACCTTTTTCTGTAGCTCAGAAATGGACTCATGCATGAGCTGATTCTGCAGAGAAATTAATGAAGAATGAAGAGAATATATGTAGCAAAATTATATATATAATTAAGCAACCTTGAAAATGAAATATAATATATATTATAATCAGAGCTAATTATATAGATAATAATATACCTTTCTAGATCGAATGTGTTTGAGCGCGGTATCAAGTTGTTGCTCCAAATTCTGAAGGTCTTTCTGGCTCATGGAAGCAAGATCCTCTCCCATGTAGTGTCTAAAATGAATTGAATCACACAAAACTAAACCCTTAAGTATTTAATTAATTACTTCAATGTATATATATATATGTAAGTTTGAAAGTAATTAACGTGGTATTTAATTTAATTACCTATGATTTCTTTGCAGCAACTCAACCTTAGCCTTGAGTTTTGTGTACTCAAGGGTCCAGTCCCCCTGTACGTGTTTCAATTTCCAAACATTGAGTAATAAATGTGTATGAATTACTAACATATATATACTCCCTCCGTTCCGAAATATTTGAGTCAGTTGTCAAAAACATGATTATTAAGAATGTGATTTAATGCTATGACTTTAAGGGTACAATGACTAACAAACTCCTATGATACAATTAATGCAGTTTTCTTTTCAACTTCTTCCTTAGTATTAAATAAGGATAAAGTAGGAAAATTAGCAAAAAATGCTGCTTTGGAAAATGTTATCCCTCGGTTATTTAGAAACGGACGGAGTATATAGTACAGAAAAGGATGCTATTTTCTCGTCTCTAAAAGAGCATTTGGTCTCCAAAACGATGGAGTATATAGTACATAAAAGGATGCCATTTTCTCGTCTGTAAAAGAGCATTTGTTATTTTTGTTCTTATTGATTTGAATATAAATACATACATATTTGCATTCATGTAATAAACATTAATCTTAGCAAATTAAGTGAAACTGAATTATGTATTTCAATGCAAATAATATAAGAATTACCACTGAATCAGAATTATTTTCAGTGAGTTGCCTCTCAGCGTAAGAATATCTTTCATATCTCTCCAGGATATTCTCCATGCTGTTCATCAAATAAAAGATAATTTATCAGTGAAGTTTAAAGTAATTGAATTTATCATACAACCCAAAATAGATGCCCTTCAGAAGAAAAAAAAAAATTTTAAAAAAAAAAATCTACAAAGGAACCTGCGAAAATGGAGATTGGTGAACTGCAAAATATGTTTTTAATTATTGGTTCCATTTTATTATTAGTAAATTTTTTTATGTCCAAATATATATGACTATACTGAAAATTACACAAAAATGACTACTAACTTTTCCTTTTTCCTCTTTCTATTTCTGCATCCTAAAAAAGTCTGAAACCTAAACCATTAAAAAAAACCCATCATTTGCAATCTGAAAATCATTTCTCATATTTCTTACATGAATTTGGGAAGAATAAAATTAGCGAACAAAAAAAATAATAAAAAACACATCAAATACCCTCAAATCCTTATCTGCAAATCTTACCTAAAACTTTAATCCAACAAAAAGTTGCAAGAAAATGGACTCCTGGACATCAATCAAGCTATGAAAACCATTTCTTTTATTATATAAACTTAGCTCTTTTTTTTTTTTTTGTTGTTGTTTTGTTTTCTTTTGGGGAATATGATCGCCCAATTAAATTGTTCATAAAAAAAAACAAAAAAAAAAACAGAGAATTGCCATAGTTGTGAAAATAGAAAGGGGGTTTTCCTAAAGAAGAAAGAACAAATATTATATATCAAGTAAAATATTTGGAAAAAAAACAAGTACCTAGAATCAGTAGAGTATTCAAAGAGCTTCCCTTTATTGGAAAAAACAATCAAAGCTACATCTGCATCACACAGAACTGAAATCTCATGAGCTTTTTTTAGCAGTCCAGCTCTCCTCTTTGAGAAAGTCACTTGTCTGTTTATCTTGTTCTCTATTCTTCTCAGCTCCACTTTTCCTCTCCCCATTTTTCTTTTTCTTTCTTGTTTTTCTAAGAGAGAATCAAAAACTGATCAGATGCCCTAAAAGGAAAGGAAACCCTCCCTACAGGTACTAACTGAGTATTTGTTTCACAACAATAATAATAATGGGATTCCTCTTAAAGTAACCCCCAAACTAGCTAGAGCTTTTAGAATGATGGCGACGTGCAAGGCGGATCTAGACTAAAGGGAGCTAAGCCCATCCGGGCAAAAGAATATATTACGCTATAAAATCTATGTAGTCTAGTTTGTTGCATAAAATTGATATTCTTAATCTAGCCCATCCGACGAACTCAGTATAGTTTATTAACTCACCCGAGATGAAAATCCTTGCTTCGCCCGTGGCGACCTGGTAGCTAGTAGGTCCTTTGACAAACCCTTCCTTATCAGATCAGGTCAGCTGGTTCAATGGTTGGATTGGATCCGCTCGGTTGGACTTTGGAATCATGGTGCAGTGATACTTTTTCAAGGTGAAATTTTGGTTAGCTAGCTAGGCTTTCTTTTCTTTTTCTTTTCTCTTCTCTTCTCTTCTTTTCTTTTCTTTTGTCAGTGGGTTTGCTAGCTAGGTCTTTAAAGAGACTTATCATATCACCAAAAATGACTCAGGCGTACTGGATCATATAAGAATAATTAGTTGTTTGATGAAAGTATTTAACTAGTTTTTCATTTCTTTACATTATTAGTGTTTATGTGGTACTGTCCTCGAATTTAAATGAAGATTCATTTCAACGTAGTAGATGTAAGAATCGTATAATAATGAAAATTAACAAAACACTCCTTATCATCACCATCATTCTCACTCCATTATACTACTCGATCACCTTAATCTACCTCACCACCGCCCTCACTCCTCAAAATTTCATCCTACCTGACGACACCGGAATACTGTCGGGTAATTTAATTTGATCCTTTCGAGGGAATTCCAACTACTGGCACTAGAGATTTTGTTGATGATTTATGATTGCGTCATAGAGATTGTCTACGTACCCAAGGTATATGAGATCAAGTCAATAACGTAGTTTTTTATTGTGTGGTTGGGGATCCTTTTATAGTCCTCCCACGTGAGGGAGTTAATGTAGAGATCATTGATCTGTAGGGCATGTGATTGAGGGTCAGCGTGATGTCAATCGTGGGGCAGTCATGGCTTAATTAGACATAGATCATGCAATGTAACTAATCATGGATTTTGGCAGTTATGGGGATCAATCGTGGGATCATGTCCATTAATGCGATGTAACCGTCTTTGGAGGTTTGAAGCGACATGTTCTACTCGAGAGCAATTTGGATGGTTTGGTCGGCTTATTGTTGTTGAAAGCCCCCCCCCAAAAAAACCCGAGCTAGGTTTTAGATCACGGGTTAGGTCTGCTGTTAGAGTTTTTTGGCCTGAACTGATAGGCTAAAACTCAACCGTTTTTATTTGATTGACGTCGACAACCAAATTTTCTAAATTCAAACGCCATGCGCTTATCTCAATTCGTTAATTATTTTAATGAAAGAGGATTTTCACAGCTTGTTTTCTCAGTTTGGGCTAGAACGGAATTCGGCGGTTTTTATCACCCAATGAAGGTTTTATGTCCTTATCGTTAGCCTTTACCTATAAAAATATGGTGACCACCTCATTTGAAATTTCACCGTCTCCAAACTTTAGAGTCTTGTGTTGAGAGAATCATGTGTCTTCTTCATCGTAGCATCTCTACTTCCTAGATCTTCAAAACAAGCAAGTCTATATGTCTTACTATTGTTCAATCTCATTCTCAATCATGTCTTTAGCTAGGAAAACTATGTCACGTGATCCCTTAGTAAGGGTGTTTCAGAAGCCGCATAATTATTGGCTCGAGACCATCATATTCCACAAACTACAAAGGATTGTGATGAATCCTCTTCAATTGATACGTCGGTGTTTGCTTGGAGTTTATTGTGAGCAGTTAGCCGTTGGCCTTGGGTTTCCGGTGATTTCTGACATTTTTCACATCCCAATTCATTACAACCCGAGCCTCCATCATTTAGCCCCTAATGGAGTTAGTATACTCATTGGCTTTGCTCTTTATCGTAGATTAGTAGGTGTTCCATTTTGATAGGTCCACACATATTAGAAGTTTTGATGATACCAAAGGTAGTTGGTTTAGTAGTCGAGTATAAGTTTGCTTAGTAGCCTGGAATGTGAATTGTATAAGATTGGTCAAACTTGGTTTGTAATTGTTCTTAAGATAAGTTTGTCTAGGTTAGAAAAGACAAAGAAGACAAAGAAGACCAGACTCTTATCCAAGAAGGGATGACAAACACATCAAACAGACTAGAGATCAAGCAGATAAATTTTCAGACGAGAAAGAGCAAACGGATGAGACTTCGAGAAGGCACAAAGCAGACCGGATAGAGCAAACGGAAAACAAATGAACTAGCAACAAAACAAACCACAATGTTATGCTAAAGTGACAAAGTGACAAGAGAAGTGATAAATTAAAGGGTGTGTAGCCAACTATAAGATCAACTTGACATCTACGGCTACGAAATCATACAATTGGAAGGGATAGTATTTAATGCTAAATACAACTACCTCCGTCCCATATTTTAAGTAATTTTAGGTGTTTTCACACAGATTAAGAAAGTGATAGAATATCATAAATTTAAAGGTTAAATGTCTAAAATGCCCATTGAGTATCATTAATGCTGTAGTTGTTAAATAATGAAAAGTTGTTAGATTGATAATAAATTAGGGGTAAGATGGAGAAAGGAGTAATAAATGTTGCATTGGTAATTTAGAATGACTTATATTGAAGGACAAATCTAAAGAAGTAGAATGACTTATAATATTGGACGGAGGTAGTACTTCCTAGAAGCTGACAAGCTACGACTACTCAGTACCAAGTACGTCAACCAAACGGCAAAAGCTGAAAGAATTTCAAATTAATGCTAGATGGAATTAAATGAGGACTTACCACTCATTTTCCAACGTTTGATCTACTACTTGGAAAGTATAAATACAAGAACAAAGGAGATAAAAAACAAGGGATCAACACAGTGAAATATTGCAAGAACAAGATCATAATCTTCAAGCTTACCACTCTGCATCAAGAAAATCAAGAAGATCTTAAAAGGCACTACAAATAAACATCTAGTGATTTACTTGATAAAAGAGCTGCAAATCAAACTTCAAAGATACACCCAACAAAGCTCTTATTTTGTATCATTGGATACAACACCGTCATTATTCAGCAATAAATCTCCAAGGGATCTGAACCTATTGAAGCATCATAGAACGTGTGAAGTAACAGAGGAACGGACGAGTCGTTGAAGAAGGAGAATTCTTCAGACGATCTGCATGCAAATAGACCAGTGAAGCAGTTAGAGGCTGTCAAGGATTGTCTATTTAGAGTGTGAAGCATTTGCAGGGTGTCAAGGACACTTGCCTATTGTATTAGCGTAGAGTACAATAGTGATACCTCATAAGTCACAGGAGAAGCGGTTATGTAGGAGGATATGCCACTCCGAAGATCGACAAAAACTCTCTGACTCATTTACTTTTTGCAATTTACTTTAAGTATTAGCATAATCCGCTGCACACTACACATCACTGAAAACCAAGCCAAGGCTTATTTTTAAACATAACATTATTCCGCTGCACTCACTCTGTGAATCAAACCAGCATAGTAAAACGGACGGGTAATTCACTAGTTTGTTTTATCCATCAAGTTTGATTCCTCAATAAGAAACTACCAAAATCGAAGAGAGTTCATTCACCCCCCCCCTCCTGAACTCTCACAAGCCTTGTATTGCGGACCAACAAGTGGTATCAGAGCATGTCTCTTAAAACCAGACGCATTCTTGATCTGTGTGTTGGAGTGATCCATTGCTTGTGTTTTCAAATTGGTGTATAATATCATTATTTCAGCATGGAGTCAAATAGTACAATTGTTAGAGTACCTACCTTCTCTATTTCAAATTTTGATGAATGGAAAATGCGTATGCAGACGTACTTAGCTTCAATCCATGAGGATATGGTCAATGTAATAGAAGATGGTCCAACTACCATCACGTATCCTAATACAGATACAACCACAAATACACTTGAACTATACGTAAGAAAGCCAAAGCATGAGTGGACACCTGAAGACAAAAAGATAAAAAAATCTGGACAATGTTGCTAAAGACACAATAATAAAAACTTTCGATAGCATCATGTTCTTGAAGATCAAAGGGTGAAAAACTGTTAAGGAAGTCTGGAAAACTCTGATAAACTACTGCGAAGGAACTGAAACTGTCAAAGTGAACAAACTATCAGCTGTTATTCAAAATTTTGAGACATTTCAAATGAAATATGGAGAAACTGTGGAAAAGATGGAAGCTCATTTTCATGAATTCTGAATGAGCTACAAAATGCTAAATCAAAAAGACACTCAGAAGGAAATTTGCATGAAGATTCTAAAATCCTTTCCAGAATCATGGGACATAATGACAACTGTGTTAGCTGCAAAAGAAGATCTCACAAAGCAAGACACAGTGGAACGCTTTTCTGATTTGAAGGCATATGAGTTTGAGTTTAACAACAAAGCTAAGAAGAATGTTTAGGAAATACCAGCTCTTATTGCTCCTACCGTTGAAACCCCCAAATCTGTTGTTGAAATTTTGAAGCAAAGTCAAATTGATCAACTACAAGATCAGATGGGTTTGATAATGAGGCATGTCAAAGGTTTATCACATTCAACCAGAAAATATCAACAACTAAATCAAAACAGATGCGATGACGGATACAGAAGAAGATATGATGACAGACGAGATGATCACAGAGATGATAGAAGAGACAACATGGATGATCAGAAGATGACTGATCATCAAACGAGAAAGAAACAAGAAGAGTTGTTATGCTATAATTGCAACAAACCATGGTACTTCAAAGCTGACTATCCAGAACCTTTAGTCAAATGAATAAGAGATGAAGATAGACGTGATACATCAGACGACTAGGGTAGAAACAGGCGAGCTTACAAAGCAGACGATAGTTCATCACATGAAAGCTTGGTGATTACCCTTATCAGACTCTGATGACAATGCATTCATGGCTATAGAGGATGATAATGAGGTAATATCACTATTCTCAGATTCAGCATCCTCATCTGGTTTATGTTCTAAAGCATCAATTCCAAAATTTGAGACTATTGATATTCAAGGATTTCTTAAAGATCTAAACATAGAATTTGAAGAAATTCAAGTTAATTGTGATCTCATAAAGAAAGAAAATGAGTTTCTTATTTCTTAAAGATCTAAACATAGAATGAGTTTCATAAAGAAAGAAAATTGTACTTAATTATGTCACATCATAGTTAATTACATCTTGTCATACTTAGCCTAATCGTCATTAGTAATCCGCCTATAAATAGGGGCACCTTGTAATGTTGAAATAGTGTCCTAAACCCAATCGGGTTGGACCAGATCCGACCGGGTCGGATCATTTCTACTATTTTTTTATATTTATACATACAATATATGGCTTTCTGTTATTATATATTTGTCGTTTAACGGACCAATTACGATATTGTTATATGATGACGTCCCTAGTATCAAACTGTGAAAGAGAAATCATTATAGGGATTATGGTTGATGAGATTGTTGAAATAGTGTCCTAAACCCAATCGGGTTGGACCGGATCCGACCGGGTCGGATCATTTCTACTATTTCTTTATGTTTATACATATATTAAATGGCTTTTATGTTGTCATATATATGTTCTTTTAGTGAACCAATTATGAATTGTTATATGATAACGTCCTTAGTATTAAACTGTGATAGAGAAACCATGATAGACGATTATGATTGATGAGATCTCTAATCACTTTAGTAAGTTTAATACTTAAATGTCTCTAGGCTGATGTACTATTAAACAGGGCATTGATAGTATAAACATGCTAGCACGTATTAGATGTCTTCTGTCTTTAAGGGCAGGGATAGATCTTGTCTATCGAAGTGTAGAGACACTTGGACTGTACGTGGACGTGTATTAGAGAATGCGTACGTAAGACTGACCCACTTACACGGTTAAGTGTCACACTATGTGGCGGTTGTGTAATTATCCTTTAGACCGGAGTCTTCATGGCATCACAGTGTTGATTGTCATGCTTTGACACTATTGAGGTTTCCCCTAGCCACAGGGCGATAATGCGGTAGTGATTTGGTGTGATACTGAAGCATGCGGAGTATACATGTTTGGTCGTCTGGAAATCGTGTACCCTATCAGTAGGGGTGAATATCCGAAAGGGCCTTCTTATAAGAAATGTCTTACTCTCGTGAATATTTACAAAGTGGGAGTAAATGAGTTACTTTGAGAGAGTATGATATCCAGATTATAAGATACGATCGTTAATGTATTGACACTCGAGATACGATCGTATGGATATTATTACAGCGATAGGATTGTAAGTTACACGGTAACTGTTTCACATGAAAGATAGTAGTCATTGCTTTTGACTCTTCCGATGATTGGGGGTCACGGTGTGTTGCTAGACGCTATCCCGTGATCGTTAGGCATGAAGGGCATTTTTTTAATTTACACTTTGTGTCTACGGCCAACATATTCGGAAGTCTATCGGGTCACACACATAAGAACATCTAGCCAGATTAAAATGTGGTTATAGTTGATAACCAAATAAGAGAAGTTTATCTCGACTATAAAGTGTTATATTGGTAAATTAATATGGTGATATTTATTTATTATGAATAAATATAATACAAGATATTAATTATGTTGATTAATTAAATATATGTATTTTGATACATATGGGGCACATATAATAATATATTAAGATACACTTGGATTGTGTAATTTAATTAATAGTGTTACCATATATTAATATTAGATATTAATATTTATATATTTACATTCATACGTGACTTGCACATATGATGTGCATGTGCGCATCTTGCAACTTGCAAATAAAATAAATATATAGATTTATATTTGTGATATATATATGTGATATATACACATGTGTAAATTGATTTATGGTAATAAGATAAATATAGTAAATATAAGATATTGACAATATATTGAAAATATTTAATATAAGATATTGAATATTAATGAGATAAATCAATCAAATATATTTTTCTTATTTTACTAGTAAAATGTTTTGTTTCTCCTCAATCTACTAGGAAGTTAATCTCAATCAGATTGGGAATTGAAAGTGGCGCCCCAACACCTATATAAGAAAGGGGTTGGCTAGCTCTTTTGTACATCACAACTCCAAGAGCAAATAGTTCTTGTGAAAATAGAGAGTTCCTCAGAGAGAGTTTTGGGAGAGAGAAAAGGCCGGTCTAGCAGCCGGATTTTTCTAGTAGCAATCCAATGGTGGATTCCGGCGGGTTGTTCGTGTGGACTAGCGGTAGAGGGCGAACGCTTGGGCGGCTCCATGCATCGCTACTCTTTTTAGACTGTCAAAGCGTCGATCTTTTAGATCAACCAAGGTAACCACCATCTACTACTTATTTGTTTATTGCTTAAACGAAGTCGATCCTGGTCAAAGGAAATAAATTTTGAATTCCGCTGCGTTCCCGCGTAGATTTCCTAACAGAGATCTCGAATCACTTTATTGAGTTTGATACTTAAAATGTCTCTAGTAGTATTTGTTGAAATAGTGTCCTAAACCCAATCGGGTTGGACGGATCCGACCGGGTCGGATCATTTCTACTATTACTTTATGATTATACATATATGTAATAAATGGCTTTTCGGTTGTCATATATTTGTTCTTTTAAAGAACCAATTATGAATTGTTATATGATAACGTCATTAGTATTAAACTCGTGATAGAGAAACCATGATAGGCGATTATGGTTGATGGGATCTCTAATCACTTTAATAAGTTTGATACTTAAATGTCTCTAGGCTGATGTACTATTAAACAGGGCATTGATAGTACGAACACACTATCATGTATTAGATGTCTTCTGTCTTTAAAGGCAGAGATAGATCTCGTCTATCGAATTGTGAAGACACTTGGACTGTACGTGGACGTGTATTAGAGAATGCGTACGTTAGACTGACCCACTTACACTGTTAAGTGTCACACTATGTGACGGTTGTGTAATTATCCTTAGGACCGGAGTCTACATGGCATCACGGTGTGGATTGTCATGCTTTGACACTATTGAGGTTTCCCTTAACCATGGGCTTATCATGCGGTAGTGATCGGCTGTGATACTGAAGCATGCGTAGTATACATGTTAGGTCATGTGGGAATCGCGTACCCTATGAGTAGGGGTGAATATCCGAAAGGGCCTTTTTATAAGGAATGTCTTACTCTCATGAATCTTTGCAAAGTGGAAGTAAATGAGTTACTTCGAGAGAGCATGATATCCAGATTATAAGATACGGCCGTTAACGCTTGACACTCGACGTACGACCGTATGGATATTATTACAGCGATAAGATTTTATTTACACGCTAACCGAGCATATGAAAGGTAGTAGTCATTGCGTATTGACTCTTCCGATGATCGGGGGTCACGGACGTGTTGCTAGACGCTATCCGTGATTATTAGATGTGAAGGGTATTCTCGTAATTGCATCTTATTTCTACGGCCAACATATTCGGAAGTACCTACCCGTCGAAATTGACCCGGTCGATCGGCCCACGTCGGGGATCGAGTCAACTAGATAGGATTCCAGCAACTAAAGAATTTTGGAGAAAGTCAATTGGTTGTAGTTGACTAGTGGGAGCAAAATCATAATCCCAAAGACCATATTTGATTTTGCATGTATAAACAACAACACTTTTTTTTTATCTTTGTAGTTTTAGCAAATTTTATTTATGTTTTGTATTCTCGATAGTTAAAAACCAAAATTAAATGATTGTTACCTTTTGAGAAACGTTCTCAAGTTGGTTAAGTAATTTCAATCCTTTCAAAGTAAGCAAGGACACGAGAAATCGCGTTTTCATAGTTGAAGACAAGGAGGCTACATATTTGATGAAGTCCTCTAAGACTTTAATTATTAATGGAAGCTCACATATTGGGCATAACGGTATCCAATGGGTCACTCCGTCATACGATGATGGTTATTCAAACATTAGATGGATTGGATAAGGATGACCACATCGAATTTTGGAAATGTTGTTTCAAAATTGTAAGATTTAAGTATCGACTTAATATTGCTTGAAAGTAAATTAAATAGTTCATGTTTTGAATATGATTCAAAAGGTTGAATAGACTATTTAACAAACGTTGGATTTTCTTTATGAAAGAAAATTGAAGACACGATTCTTGTGTTTTTCTTGAGTCTTATGAAGACTAAATTAAGAAATATTTACAAGAGCTTGAAGGATTAAAATGAAAAGTTAGGGCATGTGCTTAAATAAGAGAACTTATCGAAGTCTCTACCCTAAGGAAGTAAGTTGAGATTAATCTATCTAAACTCAAGTCAACTCTCGGAGTGTGATTAAATTAGAAAGATTAAATGCAGATTTGGAAGGTGAAGCAAACGTTGTAACACTTACCATATTCTGAATCTAGTAAGCTGATAAGAGAACTAAATAAATGTTATTATGTTCCGATTCTTATGAAGAACATATTTTCAGCTATACATTAGGATTTAAGGACAAATTCAATTGTAAGGAATAAATGTCACCGAATCTAACATACTAGATTAATGTCACTATATAGTTGATATAGGTGATGAGATCTCAACTAAGTATTTGTATGGTCGTTATCCTTAATGTTTGTCGTTGTTCTAGACATAGTCTCTACATGGAGGAGAGTCGTGTGATCGGATGTCATTCGATGACATCTGAACCATGTGATTATGAATCACGTGGGTTACACGTATCTTATCCAAAGAGAACTAAAATACCCTTTTACGAAAATGGTTACAAAATCTAGAAAAATTGACTAAAGCCTAAACATGTTGATGTTTGTAGGCTTATGACAATTTGTACCATAAATAATTGTTTATCTCTCTCTTGGACTATTTTAGAAATAGTTGAATGTACTTATTGAAGTACAACAATTCTGAAAGCCCAAAAAGTTCGAGCTAGTATGAATATGAGATAAATGAAATTTAGGAGTTAATCTTCAATTGGATTGAAGCAATTAATAACTGGATGATGTTTCAGAAGTTGTCTGAAAATGAATAAGATTCCCCCTTTAAGGATATCATTCTTGGATACGCAATTAGATTGTGTTTCTAAAATGAAAACAACACTTTATACGATAAAGGCGTGAAGTAAGCCATGCGAAATATCCCTTACACGTTTTGGGATAGTACCCATATACAATACATATACTTAACCAAGTTCCAAACAATAAAGTTTGAATAAATTCCATATCATATAGGGAAGGGGATAATGTTGAATCTATCTTAACCGATGATTTGAAGTTGTCATAGGCAAAGTCAGAAAGGCTTGGAGCCTAGTACGACATATGCAACTTTGTGGAATATCTTAGCAAGTACGCTAGATATTATCTATTTTCCCGTGGAGCAAAACGTTTGTCTCCAAACATGCTGTCTTATAAAAGATGTACTTCTTCCAAAAGAGATAGTGGGAATAAGTAAGATCTCAAAAGAGTTTGAGAGCCACAAGGAGAGATTCAACCATAGGAACGTGAGCAGACGCCATATAGTGATGAGGTGTACAACACTGCTCAGTGCACACAAATATACTATAAGTCTGTGGCCTGAGAAGGCTGCTGATGTGTTCATCTTGAAGAATTAATATCTCACGACTTATAAGGAATGTTTGAGAGGCAAGTTTGAGAGATATGGCCAGGAGCCATAATAACTGAATTAGATTCAATCAGTGACAACCATGTTGTGAACCTAGTCTGTCTTACCTAAAGGGAATGTCCCTGAAAGGCTAACATGGATGGTAATACGATTGCGGCCAAAGTGACAAATTTGAAGGGTACGAGGTGTAAACCTTGTAATTATCTTTATCTTTGCCCGGCTAAGCCCGCCTATTCGAGACTATGCTTGTTATAACTTCATATCATGGCTATATGATAGTGTTGATGACGTTGGGAAAACAGCTCGATGTGCATGGACGATAACATGATATGTGAGCCCATGATTTCCATTTATGGACTCAAACAAGTTTCTCTAGATAATTTCTTTGTTTGATAATCAAAAGAGTTTGATTTAGTCAAAAGAAAGGATATGCCCAGTGTAGTGGGAGTGTGTTATGATTTTTGAGTAAGGTATTGGATATCTCTCTCGGGAATTAACACCCCATGTAACAGTCAATCAACATTTGGTAGTTCAAGGTCTTTACAAAAGCACTTGGATTAGCAGTTCATATTTTTAGAAATAAGAATCTGTAGTGATATATCTAATTGCTGTTAGATTATAGTTTACCTATATAGATGTGATGCTAAAAGAGTTTAGCATAGATCGCGACAGGAGGCACTGCTAGCCGGTGTTCTCAAGATCTATCTATGTTAGGATGTTAGTCCTAAAGATGAAGCGAAAGAGGATGCCATATGTTCATAGTCCATGAAGAGTCATGAGCAAGTATGAAAGTAAATCTGGTGAATGCCGAGAATATCCTTAAGCATGTTAAGGATGGTTTCCTAGTTATCGAAACTTGAAACCGGATAAATATAGAAATGCAAACATGTATGCTGAGTCTTATGAAGGTGAGTGGGAGCTATAGTCTGGGTTTGCAGTCACTTTGATTAAGTGATACAGTGAGCTAGAAATGTTCTTAGCTGGAGATCACTGTGGACACTACAGCTATGCTAAAACATAGTATGCGCCTTGGAGGCGTAGCGGAAGCAATACGTGGATCTTAGGGGTTCATTCTTGAACCTTTCTCGGTTCTTCCACATTTACTATATAGCTGATATAGTTGTGGATTCATTGCTTGAAGCAAGGACCAAGGTCTCATAAGAGATTCATGTGTGTTGAGGTAGTTCCTTTTGACTTGGTCATTTGGAGCATGATATGAAGATAGTCTAAGTCCCCAAGGATAGTCTTCCATTCACGGCTAGTGCTGGTTGCGAGTATTGCATGAGATTCTTGTGTTTCAACTTGGTCTTGTGTGTACGAATGTTTGGTTTTAGGCCAAGTGGGAGATTGATGAAATAGTGTCCTAAACCCAATCGGGTTGGACCGGATCCGACCGGGTCGGATCATTTCTACTATTTCTTTATAATTATACATATATGTAATAAATGGCTTTTCTGTTGTCATATATTTGTTCTTTTAAAGAACCAATTATGAATTGTTATATGATAACGTCATTAGTATTAAACTGTGATAGAGAAACCATGATAGGCGATTATGGTTGATGAGATCTCTAATCACTTTAATAAGTTTGATACTTAAATGTCTCTAGGCTAATGTACTATTAAACATGGCATTGATAGTACAAACAGACTAGCACGTATTAGATGTCTTCTGTCTTTAAGAGCAGGGATAGATCTCATCTATCGAAGTGTGGAGACACTTGGACTGTACGTGGACGTGTATTATAGAATGTGTACGTTAGACTGACCCACTTACACTGTTTAGTGTCACACTATATGACGGTTGTCTAATTATCCTTAGGACCGGAGTCTATATGGCATCACGGTGTGGATTGTCATGCTTTGACACTATTGAGGTTTCCCTTAACCATAGGGCGATCATGCGGTAGTGATCGGGTGTGATACTGAAGCATGCGGAGTATACATGTTAGGTAGTCTGGGAATCGTTTACCCTATGAGTAGGGGTGAATATCCGAAAGGGCCTTCTTATAAGGAATGTCTTACTCTCGTGAATCTTTGCAAAGTGGAAGTAAATGAGTTACTTCGAGAGAACATGATATATAGATTATACGATACGGTCGTTAATGCTTGACACTCGACGTACAACCGTACGGATATTATTACGGCGATAGGATTCTATTTACACGCTAACAGAGCATATGAAAAGTAGTAGTCGTTGCGTATTGACTCTTCCGATGATTGGAGGTCACGGACGTGTTGCTAGATGCTATCCGTGATCGTTAGATGTGAAGGGCATTCTCGTAATTGCGCCTTATGTTTACGGCCAACATATTCGGAAGCCTATCTGGTCACACACATATGAACATCGAGTCGGATTAAAATGTGGTTATAGTTGATGACCAAATAAGGAAAGTTTTATCTCATACTATAAAGGTTATAGTGGTAAATTAATATGATTGTATTTATTTATTATGAATAAATATAATATACAAGATATTAATTATGTTGATTAATTAAATATACATATATTAGATATGTATTTCGAAATATGTATATATGATATACATGTATTTTGCAAATTAATTAATCATAGTATATTATTAATTAAAGAATATTCTGGAAGCCAATAAATTGGCAAAAGGGGCGCAGGTTGTAAAGTGTATAGAATACATTTGAATTGTGCAATTTAATTAATAAGATTACCATAATATTAATATTGGATATTAATTGATTTTGGAAATAGATTTATGGTAATAAGATAAAGATAGTCAATATTAGATATTGACAAATATCTTGAAAATATTTAATATGAGATATTAAATTAAATGAGAGAAATCAATCTAAGGGATTTTCCTTATTTTATTAGGAAAATGTTTTACCTCTCATCAATCTACTATAAGCTAATCTCAATCAGTTGGGGACACATATTGGGGCGCCACTTCTCTTATATAAAGGAGGGGTTGACTAGCTCTTTTGTACACCATAGTTCCAAGAGCTAATTGTTCTTGTGAAAAATAAGAGATCTTCTTAGAGAGAGATTATAGAGAGAGAAAAGGTCAACCTAGCGAAGCGAGTTTTTCTAGTAGCAATCGTTGGCGGGATTCTGGCGAGGTGCTCGTGTGGATTACTGGTAGAGGCCGGACACTTGGACGGCTCGCGCACATCTACTCCTACCGGACGGTCAAAACATCGGTCTTTTAGATCAACCAATGTAATATTACCGTCCCCTCTCTTATATGTTTATTGTTTAAATGAAGATGATCCTGGATCGGAAAATCAAATTTTAAATACCACTGCGCTACTCGATTGATTTCCTAACAGTATGTGCTATTAAACAGGACATTAATAGTACGATTAGAATAGCATGTATTAGATGTCTTCTATCTTATTGAAGATGAGGATATATCTCGTCTATCAAAGTGTAGGGACACTTGGACTGTACGTGGACATGTATCAGAGAATGCGTACGTTAGACTGACCTACTTACTTTATTAAGTGTCGCACTATGTGACGGTTGTGTAATTATCCTAAGACCGGAGACTTCATGACATCATGGTGTGGATTGTCATGCTTTAACACTATTGAGGTTTTCCCTAGCCATTGGGCGATCATGCGGTAGTGATTGGGTATGATACTAAAGCATGCGTAAGATTCATATTGCTTGTCCGGAAATCGCGTATCATATGAATAAGAGTAAATATCCGAAACGGCCTTCTTATAAGGAATGTCTAGCTCTACAGTGAATCTTTGCAAAGTGGAAGTAAATGATTTACTTCGAGAGAGAGTGATATCCAGATTATAAGATACAGTCGTTAATGTATTGACACTCAAAATACGACTGTATGAATATTGTAACAGCAATAGGATTATATTTATACGGTAACCGTTTCACATGAAAGGTAGTAATCATTGCATTTGACTCTTCCGATGATTGGGGGTCACGATGTGTTGCTAGACGCTATTTCGTGATCGTTAGGTATGAAGGATATTTTAGTAAATGCACTTTGTGCCTACGGCTAACATATTTGGAAGCCTATCGGGTCACACACACAAGAACATCTAGTCGGATTAAAATGCGGTTATAGCGATAACCAAATAAGGAATGTTTTATCTCGACTATAAAGTGTTATAGTGATAAATCAATATGGTGGTATTTATTTATTATGAATAAATATAATACAAGATATTAGTTATGTTGATTAATTAAATATACATAATTGATGTATAGGTCGAAATTATTATGTGTATATTATACAAATGGATTTTGCGAACTAATTAATCATAGCATTATATTAATTAATTAAGAATATTTCGGATGCCAATTTATGGCTATATGGGGAGCATATAATAGTGTATATGATACATTTGTATTGAGCAAATTAATTAATAGTATTATCATATATTAATATTAGATATTAATGTATATAGATTTACACACATGTGTAAATTGATTTATGGTAATATAATAAAGATATATTCAATAATAGATATTGACAATATATATCTTGGAAAAATATTTAATATAAGATATTAGATATTGAGATATCAAGAAAGATATTTTTTTTATTTTATCGGGAATTAGTTTTCTTTCTCCACTATCCAATAGGAAATTTCTCCCAATAGGATTGGGACATATATGTGACTCCATTACCACTATAAATATGTAGTGGGTGCCGCTTTTTTGTTTCATAATTACAAGTCTTATTTTCTACTAGAAAATTAATAGACCTTCTAGAGATAGAGTTTTGGGAGAAAGAAAAAGACGGCCTATCAGCTGACTTTTTCCGGTAGCAATCCAATGGTGAATTCCGGCGGGTTGTTCGTGAGGATCAACGGTAGAGGCCGAACGCTTAGGCGGCTTCGTGCAGAACTACAACCGTAGACAAAGCGTCGATCTATTTTAGAACATCCAAGGTATATTCTACATCTAATTCTTTTATGTTTGTTGCTTAAACGAAGTCGATCTTGGAAAAGGAAATTAAATTTTAAATTTTGTTGCGTTCCCATGTAGATTTCCTAACATGTAAATCATTAATTATCGAAATATAATACAAATTATCAATTTGTTGACAATCTTCCTCGCATTTCATAGCATCGTGACCGACATTCATATCATCAAGTACTTCTTCACAACCACCACATCTTTCCGGAGAAATCAACCATAGTTTGCCAGATATCCACATAAAAATTCATTGTATCATGACGTCTGCACTTTCTATATGATGTTCTATGATCTGAGGGTAGTGTTGGTGATACGTAACGATAAGCTGGACAATGTTGTGGACTTCTAGTTCTTTTATTTGATTACTTTGAGTTTAAGCTTTAAGTATGTTAAACTACTATAAATAAGGTTGGAATGTTGAAAGTTGTTAGATGACTTTTAATGAAATGAAGTATTATATCATATGACTGGTGTTTAGTAAGCCGAGCTTATCATTTCGCATTCCGCGTAATTATCATCGTGAGCTTCGTGATTCGAGATAAAAAAAAAGTACGAGTTCTGAGGTCACGGCACAACGAGTAGATTCGAAATTGCTTGGGTTATTGGGTTGTAGTAAAACTTTTTTTTTTCCAGCAACAAAAGGAAAATTTACTTATAGCATTATTGAACCCGACACTAGCTATCTTATATCTATAAAGAGTGAAGGGGCTTTGCCCACAAGAGGTCACGTGACAGCTAATTTTTTTTTAAAATTTTTAAATACAGCAGGTTTTTTTTTTTAAATTTTCTTTTGATAAAAACCGGAGTTTCAGTTATCGTTATATATAAACCGAAGGAGGCTTTAAATTTCAATCAACCAAAAAATTTCGATTTCTCGATTCGATTTCGACACAACAATTGAATATTATACACAACAAAGTGCATATTTCGATACGGTTCATTTTTAGTACCTCCAACTGACAGTGCGGATTCAGTTTTAAATTTCAATCAACCGTAAATTTTCAATTTGGCACAACAATTGAATAAAACCGTGTGGACACCACATTAAATATTTTTATTATTTTGAACAACATACCGTCGGTGTAACCGACGGCCATTTGCATTATTAACGTCACTAAAATTGACGTTGGAATACCAAAGCACTTTTTATATTCTTCATACCGTTTGACACGTGGTTTTTTTTTAATTTTAAATACAGTAGGTTTTTTTTTTTTTTTTGCCTTTCAATAAAAACCGGAATTTCGGTTATCGTTATATATAAACCGAAGGAGGTTTTAAATTTCAATCAACCAAAAATTTTCGCTTTCTCGATTCGATTTCGACACAACAATTGAATATTATACACAACAAAGTGTATATTTCGATACGATTCATTTTTAATACTTCCAACGATAGTGCGGATTCGGTTTTAAATTTCAATCAACCGAAAATTTTCGATTTCGACACAACAATTGAATAAAACCGTGTGGACACCACATTAATTTTTTTTATTATTTTGAACAACATAACGTCACTAAAATTGACGTTAGAATACCAAATCACTTTTTATATTCTTCAAACCGTTTGACACGTGTTTTTTTTTCTACTAAATGAATGAACACGAGATCAATGACGTATTCATTAATGATAAGAAAGAGAAATGTCGTATAGAAAATGAGTGAAACACATTTTCAAGCATATTAATGATCTGGAAGCTAAGGCGTCGCGGGAGATTTGACCGTGTAGTTATGATCCGCTTATTGTTTTTCTATAATGTTTAATTGCGTAAAGTCGAAGCTAAAGTGATCGACTTTATGACATTGTTCTCTGATACATCATATTGTAGTTTATTTTGTAGATGGAAACTACTGATAGGGCTGGAAGAGAGGTGATTCACAATCTTCACGTCTCTAAGAAAGAGCTACCTCTTGGAGAAAATGTGATATATTTCTCTTGCTCTTTTTCTCTTGTGCCTTGGATTAGTTAAGGTTTAAGTTTACGCAATTTATTTCACGTTGGGATCTATTCTTTGATATTATCGTTGGTAACGATTTATTTTGGGTCCGCCGTGCCTTACACGGCTCACGTTAACTAGTAGTAATATAATACACCAGTGGTAGTTGTTGAATGATGTACATCCAAATAAATTCAACAGAATAGAAATGGTATACAAATATTTTACAGACTGTTTATTAAGAAAAAACAATTATTAGTTATTCCTATTTGTAAAATAACGTACAGTTAATTATAAAAAAATACCGGTAATTATAAATATAAAAAAATGAGATATAACTTCTACTTCTGTAACTTTATGGAACATTCACCTTTAGTACTACCTTCATTCCAAAATATATATCCGTTTGGATTTTTTCGCACAAATTTAAAAAAATCGGTAAAGTGATTATATGTTATTAATTAATTTTGATGAATAAAATCTAAAATGACTTTTGTTTGTTATTAATACAAAAAGTGGATAAGTATATTGACGATGACAAATTATGTCACCTTAATAATTTGAGCCTTAATTTAATCTAGTGATGAACACACAAGAACCCTAATGCCAAAAAGGAACGAGGGGATGGATTTTATGTATGCGGGCCGAGTCCAAGACCGTATCTTGGATTGCCTACGTATCTGTTAGGTTCCGGGAATCAAGCCTTACGTAGTTCCCGGATTGGGGTATTTATAATGACAATACTTGCCTAAACCCTAAGATTAGGTCGGCTTGTGTTATTGTCATCTTTACCCTTAAATGGCCTTGACCCTTGCCCAAGATATCGCTATGGGTGGGCCTGGACAGCTGGCGCGGACTCTGTCCTCGGTGTCGATACTGCCGACTTGCGGTGATCGACCCTAGACTCATTGTCCTACACTTTGCTAGGCCGGTGTGGACTCTATCCTTATGGAATTGTCATCTCACACTGCTCGGTAGTCGACAGTCGTATCCTGGAGTCGATTAGATGGCCCTAGCCTCGATCCTGGGCCTCGACATAAGTATGTTGTAGCTTGTTCATAACGTGATGACCAACCGGTAGACGACACGTGGAGGGAGTGAAACCCTATATCGTCATAAGCCCCCCAGACTTGAGAGAGGTGACTCCCGTTATCCGAGGTCGAGTCTGTCACACTAACCGTCGTCGAGTTGGGTCTCCATTTGGGCGGGCTTTTTCCCGCCACTTGTTAACCCTAACCGCCTACTGCAACGTGGCACGATATCTAGCATACGAAACGCTTCGAATCCCGCAAAAGACGCGTCACTGTCTTGATTATCGCGATTTTCAGGGGGTTATAACTCCCCATCCCCCACGTCTCTTCAAATCATTTGCAAATCTTTTTGCTTTCATATATAAAAGGAGAGAGGCTAGACGCTGCTGCAAACCCGCTTGCTATTTTCTTCATCTCATTCCCAAAACTCCAAAACACCAAGTAAGATCCTGTCGTTTATCTTAGTGTTCTTCGTCTTTTTGTTTGATTTTATTTATGTCAAGTAGTAGTAGTGCTATAGAATCTGATAGGGGTAGCGGAACGCATTCCCAATCCCAAATTCCGGTACCTGCTGTCTCCGATCTTCTTCTCCAGCAAGATTCCGGCGAACCCTCCGCTTCTTCTCCTCCTGTCCCTCACCAACCCAAGAAATTGGTGACTAGGATGGATGGGAAAGGTGCCAAGGGATGCCTCAGCGTACTCTCTTCTAAGGAGGTTGTCGAAATCTGCAGGAAGTATAACATTGTTAATCCTCCCTTCGAGTCTCGACTTCCTTCTGGTAATCACATGTTTGCCGATGAGCCCCCAGAGGGGTTTTGCGCTGTTTACGAGAATCAACTGGCGAGTGGACTAAGGTTCCCACTCTGCCCCGCCCTCCTCGCGATTCTACATCATTATGAGATTAGTGTTTCCCAACTTGCCCCGAACGGTGTCAGAACTCTGATGGGTTTTATCATAGCATGTCGAGTGGCTCAGGTCTGTTTTTCAGTGCCCGTGTTCCGATACTACTACAAGATTACTACCACGCCCGACAAGTTGTGGTATTCCTTCCAGAGGAGAGCAAATCGACATGAGTTCATAACTAAGGGGCCTTCTTCTCACGGGGAGTGGAAGCCTCGATTCTTCTTTCTCCGTCATGGTTCGGATAACCCCTACATCGGTCAGTGGAGGTCGAGAGAGGGGAAACAAGACAAGCTTGGGAAGGCACCAGCTCCTCACGAGGCTTGACTCTTGAGTGGACACAATTTCGAGGTGTGTACTCGAGACCTGAGTCTCCTGTATCACCTGGCCCACTTGGGGGAGGCTGGGCCAATGCCATACGTAGGCCTTAATGTCCCTGATCACGAGAACCGTAGGATGTTTACTTATTTGCTTGTTTTTACACGCTTATTGTTTGCTGAGTTGATAACTTGTTGTTTGTCGATTAGAACTAACTTGTCTTTTTTCTGCATTGCAGTGGGCAAATTCTCCAGGGTCACCAACCCCCAACGCATTCCTGAATCGACGGTCGTGGCTGCTCCACCTCTCGAGGGTCAGGCCACTACCGACTTGCCAGTGGCTAAGATCAGTGTGCCTTCCTCTTCTCGAGAGGGGGCCGTCCATCCACCTAGGAAAAGCCCTGCTGCGATCGAGTCGTCTGCCGCGGCTGGATCGACTGAAGTGCCCTCGACCACCGGCGAGTTAACTGTCCGATTCGGCTCTCTTCGAGATGAAGACGAGGAGGAGCCTATCGATTTAACCTCGAACGTCGAAGTTAATGTCGAGGAGCAAGCGGCGCGGACTAAGAAGAGGCCGACCGTTGCCGAGGTGGTAAAGGAGCGCCTTCGAGAAGCGAAGAGGAAGAAGGTTGCGAGACCTCTCGCCGAGCCGGGAATCGGTGTGGACCGGGTTTTTGATGATTACGCCGGTGTGGATGACGAGAGACTTGTCTTATGTTCTCGCGGAAGCCGAATCGCCTCGTAAGTCGATCCCTCTTTTTACATTTGCTTTCCTCGAGGCCCATGCCCTGTTTATTTATTAACTCGTTCTTCTATTTTGTAGCATACTCTTGTTGGTCGAGAGTCTGCTCGTCGGCTGGCCAAAACAGGAGAGTCGGCGAACGAGATCAAGAAGGAGAATGGCAGGTTACTCCAAGACAACATCGCAAAAGGCGCTGCACTCTCTGCTGTGGAGAAACAATATAATGAGTTGAAGCAAGAGTCGGTCGCCAAGCTCGAGGAGCTGCAAAATAGGTTGGTGGCTGCTGAAGAAAAGCTAGCCACTACCGAGAAAGAGTTGGACCGACTACGAGAGGAAAGGCAAGGTCAGGGTAGAGAGCTGCTCAAGCTGGCTCAAGACTATGAGAAGCTGCTGAAGTGTCAAAAAGCTGCAGATGAGGAAGCTAGGAAGGCTCGCCAAGATCGAGATGCGCTACGGTGAATTATATCGAGCGCGGCGCGAGTCGAAGAGGCTAAGACCGAGGCCATCATGGAGTATCGCAAGTCATCCAATCTGGAAGATGATCTAGAAGTGATCATGCGGGCTTCGACATGTCGACTCTCCAGACGCCGATGTTCTACAATCCCGACTCGGAGAAGCTGTATGATCGGTACTTTGAAGAATTTCAGCGGGGAGAGTCTTTGGCTATAAAGTATGCTCCTTCCACGTCTGCCCCTACTGCTGGTCCGACCGCCGCTGATCCGACCCCTGCCCATACTGAGCCGACCCCGGAAGCCGACCCCTGATCTTGATCTTTTTTAAATCTTCTGTTGATCCAAACTTGAAGTTTTGTAACAATATTTATTTTAACTTTGGCTGGTCTTTTCGACCTGGCCTTGTCGTGTAATAACTTTATTCTGAATTCGACTTGCTTTTGAAATTTGATTTTTCTTTCTTGTGATTTTTTGCTTGTCTTGATCTTGTCTTGATGTTTAATAGCCCTTTGCTTGTCGAGCCTTTGACTCCGTTTGCTATTCGCTATTCACTTTATTTGCTGTACTTGTTGTTCTTGTTGTTAATACTTGTGTTGCCCCCAAGTGTATTATGAACCCTTGGTTCTTATTGCACTTGAGATCGACTTGCTTGCCGCAAGTATTTTGTCCCTTAGGCTTATTTGACCTTTAGGTGAGCATTTTAATATAAACTGTCCCTGGTTTTAGGTCTTTTTTGCCTCTTAGCCTTTTTCGACCTTCGGCGGAACAGTGGCCCGACTATGCGAACCGTCCTTTGTCTAGGCCTTTTCGCCGCTCGGGCTCATTCGGCTTTTGATCGGGACGGTGGCCCGACTATGCGAACCGTCCTTTGCTTTAGCCTTGTTTGCCTCTTGGGCTCGTTCGGCTCTTAGCTTGGACCTTTGGCCCGACCACTCGCGAACCGTCTCTGTGCCTTTGCATTCGTCGCCCTTTGGGCTAACTTTGCTTTGGCTTTATCGAGATGTCCGACCTGCGGATTTCTCTACTCGTTTTCGATCGTTTTGCCTTTAACTTTTCTGTCACATTGGACTTGTATTGTTTTGGCTATAAATCCTAACAAACACAGAAAGCATCTCGAAAAGATACAAATTTATTAGAATACTCATAAAATTGTCTCATGGACTTATTACAAGATTCAGAATTGAAAAGTAAACAGGTTCATCAAAGTAAAGCTTATCTCAAACATAATACTTCCTCAGATTGTTGGCGTGCCAATGTCGAGGAACCGTGGTTCCATCTGCTCGACCAAGTTGATAAGACCCTTTGGGGTGAACCTTCAGAATCTGATATGGGCCTTCCCAATTCGGGGTCAGCTTTCCGACTGCTTCCTGTCGACTCGCCTCATTTTTCCTTAGGACCAGATCGCCAACCTTGAAGTACCTGTGTCTTACTCTCGAGTTGTAATACTGAGAGATCTTTTGCTTATACCTTGCCATCCTGGCTGAGGCTATCTCCCTTCGTTCCTCGACATTGTCCCTTTCCCGTCGGAGTTCGGGATCGTTTGTCTCAACATTGTAGGCCGAACTCGAGGAGAGGGGACTCCGATCTCGGCGGGAATCACCGCTTCACACCCATACACCAAAGAGAAAGGAGTCTCCCCGTTGATGAATTAGGAGCCGTCCTATATGACCATAGGATGCTCGGAAGTTGAAGTGCCCAATCCCGACCTTCCGCCTCTAGCCTCTTCTTTAAACCTAGCTTGATCCGTCGATTAGTTTGCTCGACTTGACCGTTTGCCCGGGGTGAGCTGCCGAGGTGAATCGCCGGTCGATTTGGTACTCGCCGCACCATTCTCTAACTTTTCGATCTTCAAACTCGGGTACCGTTATCCGAGATCAAAGCCTTTGGAATTCCGTACCTACATAGAATGTCGACCCACAAGAACTTTTTAATGGTTGCAGCTCGGATGTCGGGCAAAGCCTTAGCTTCTACCCATTTTGTGAAGTAGTCCACCGCAACGACCACGAATCTTAGATTTCCCGGTGCTCGGGAAGAGGTCCGACAATATCAACTCCCCATTGATCGAAGGGCCATGCTGACGAGATGACGTTCATGTCTTGCGCTTGCTGATGGGAGATATTATCATGAATCTGACAAGCGTTGCACTTCTGGACTAGGTTGTTCGCATCTCGCTGCATCGACGGCCAGAAATACCAGCTAACTTGCATTTTCGAGCCAACATTCTGGCTCCACAATGATTCCCACAGGCTCCTCTATGAATCTCTTCTAAGAGGTATTCGCCTTCACTTTCTGAAACACACCTCAGCCAGGGGTTCACAAAAGATTTTCGATACAAGATATCGTCAAAAAATGCATATCGAGCTGATTGAAGTCGGACTTTCCTGGCTTGCACTTTGTCAGATGGCAGTATTCCGTCTTTAAGGTAAAGAGCGATCGAGTCCATCCACGTGGCCTGTGCCGAGTGACCGGCCGGGCCTCCGTCTCGATGTAACTTCGGTCGGTCAATAACTCGACTAGAACCTTCTTACTTGTCATGAAGTTTGATGCCAACTTGGAGAGCGCATCGGCTCTCTTGTTCGACTTCGGGGGACTTGCTCGAACCGAACTCGTCTTGAATTTTGGTATGAGGCTTTGGACAACCGCTAAGTAATTCTTCATGGTTTCTTCCTTAGCCTCATACTCCCCTTTCACATGATTGACTACTAATTGTGAGTCACCGTAAACCGACAAATCTTCGACACCCAAGCTTTAAGGCAAGCTTTAAACCGAA
The DNA here is from genome assembly GCA_036785695.1 of Gentiana straminea. Classification (NCBI taxonomy): domain Eukaryota; kingdom Viridiplantae; phylum Streptophyta; class Magnoliopsida; order Gentianales; family Gentianaceae; genus Gentiana; species Gentiana straminea. The sequence goes on along the minus strand of JAVUPR010000087.1, from coordinate 2,982,009 downwards.
TCATAGCCTCATACTCGGCTTCATTGTTCGTTGCTTTAAAGTCGAATCGAAGGGCGTAGGGGAATTCCTCGCCTTTTGGGCTTACCGAAGGAGCCCCGCTCCCCGCCCCCTCCTTACTCGATGCGCCATCGACCCGAAGAGTCCATCTTTCCTCCGGGCTTTGCTTTTCCCGATCGAGTTGAACGGATATCCCTTCGGCCAAAAAATCGCTAAGGCTCGTGCTTTTATCGCGCTTCGAGGGACGAACTCGATGTCGTCTCGGGCCATTTCAATCACCCATTTTGCCAATCGACCCGAGGTGTCGGGTTTTGCCAATATTTGCTTTAGTGGTTGGTCGGTGACTACCACAACGGGATGAGCTTGAAAATAGGGCCTTAACTTCCTCGAGGCATGAATCGTGCATAATGCTAACTTCTCACCGGTGAGTACCGGATCTCGGGGCCATGTAAAGCCTTGCTGACAAAGTAGATTGGCACTTGGCCATGTACCCCTTCTCGAACCAGGACCGCACTCACTGCCTCCTCGCATACTGCCAAATAAACTAACAACTTTTCCCCTTCTCTAGGAGAAGTGAGGGTAGGTAATTCTGATAAATAAGTCTTCAACTCTTCAAAGGCTATCTGACATTCATCATCCCAATGAAAAGGACTGGCCTTTCGGAGTATCTTGAAAAATGGTAGTGCACGATGTGCTGATCTCGATAGAAATCTGTTGAGAGCTGCCATTCGACCCGTGAGCCTTTGTACTTCCTTGATATTTCGTGGTGCGGGCATGTTCTTCAATGTATCAATTTTATCCGGGTTCGCTCGAATCCCGTCCTTCGAAATCATATAGCCCAAGAACTTACCCGACCTGACTCCAAAAGTGCACTTCTTCGGGTTTAATCTCATCTCGCGTTTCTCTCAACACTTCGAAAACCTCTCGAGCATCGACCAGTATTGTCTCATAGATCGACTCTTGATAAGCAAGTCGTCTACATAAACTTCCATACATCTACCAATTTGTTTTGCAAATATCTTGTTGACTGCCCTCTGGTATGTTTCCCCAGCATTCTTTAATCCGAATGGCATAGTCACATAGCAGAAGGTGCCGAATTCTGTGATAAACGCTGTTTTTTCCGCATCTCGAGGATCCATTAAAATCTGATGATATCCTTTATATGCATCTAAGAAACCAAAAACTTCAAAATCAATGGTTGAATCTACTAACCTGTCGATTTTGGGCAACGGATAAGAGTCTTTCGGGCATGCTTTGTTAAGATCCGTAAAGTCCACACACATGCGCCAACTACCATCGAGCTTCTTGACTAAAACCGGGTTAGCTAGCCACTCGGGATAGAATACCTCTTTCACTATCTTGGTCGCTAGTAGCTTGCCGACTTCCAACTCAATAGCCTCAAGTCGATCCACCGCAAAATTTCTCTTCTTTTGTTTGACCGGCTTCCTAGCCCGATCAATCTCGAGCTTATGAACCGCGATGTCGGTAGATAGCCCCGGCATGTCGGTGGCCTTCCGTGCAAAGATGTCTCGAACTCGATCAACAAACTCAACCAATAATCGTTTATCTTTCTCTCGGGATCCAAATTCCCACTTGCACACACCGATCGTCCTCTCCTTCCCGTAGTCGGACGTTTTCAATCGCATCACCGGGAGACCCAACTTTTCTCTTCTTCTTCCTCTGGAATCAGTTCCTCTACTAAGATTTGTTGAACCGCCATCTTCCCATTCATGACAACAGAGTTACAACTCCGAGCGACTTCAACGTCTCCTTTTACTTCGTGGGAACCGTTCCTAGTGGGAAACTTCATACTATTATGAAAAGTTGATATGATAGCACGCAGGTCGAAGAGCGCAGGTCGCCCTAGGATAACATTGTACGCAGAGGGAGCCTTGACCACCACATAGCTTAATTCAAGTGTCCTTCCTTTCTCGCCATCCCCAACCGTCGTGAGTAACTTTATCGAGCCCAAGGGATGGACTGCTTGCCCTGTAAATCCGAACAGGGGAGACGCTATGGGGGCTAGATCCTTCTCTTTCAACTTCATCGCTTGGAACGCCGAGTGATATATGATGTTCACTGCGCTCCCGTTATCGACACAGACTCTCGATACACGGGCTCGGCTAATAACTGCCTCAATAACTAACCCTTCGCTATGACTCCTCGACTTGGGGATATCATCTCGAGGGCCGTATCCGACTTCGGTCGTGAACCTGAGCTGTTTGCGCTCTCTCGAGCTACAAGCTGGCTCTTCACTGGTCTGGTCTTTATCACTCTCACCAGGACCAAAGATTGTGTTGACATAGTTATCTGGTCGATTATCTTCATATCTATCACGACCAAAGTTTTCTCTGTTGTTTGCTTCTCGACCCGGTGATCGATTCCTCTGAGGTGACCGATCCCTTCGTCTCTGGGCATCACGACCTCGGTTCCTGTCTTGATCGGAGTTTTTTCTCTTAAATTCTCCATGCCCTCTGGGCCCATCATACCGAGATCTGTCAACAACTTCGTCTAGCTTTCCTTCCCGAATGCGTACGTCGATATCTCTCTTCGTGTCGATACAATCTTCCGTTGTATGACCTATGTCCTCGTGAAAATCACAAGTATTTGCTTGCGTTCCTCTTTTCTCGAGGTTTCTTCAATGGTGGCGGTTTCCTCGCCAAGTTTTTTGAAAGCATAATCGACAACACCTCGCATCGAGGTCGATTGAGTGGGATAAAGTCCTTATCACGCGAGGGTCCCTTCTTGCCCCCACGGTCCGAGGTGGACGTGTCGATACGGTCCCGGACCGATGGCTTACTTTCGACATCCCGCCTCTTGGACCGATTCCCGTTCGGACCTCGGGTGTCCTTCTTGGATTCCATCCAAGCGGATTGGGTGTGCCGCCGCACGCCTCTTCCCCTTGACGAGAATCTATGCACCACATTGACACATTCGTCCATGGTATGGGGAACGTCCCTGCTCAACTTCATGTACAACTTAGTATTACGCAGCCCCCCTACGAATGATGTGATCAGAAGTCGGTCATCTGCGTCCTTGACCTGCATGGCCTCGAGATTAAACCTCTTCAAGTATTCCATCACCGTCTCATCTCTTTGTCGCCTCACGTTCACGAGGTGCGTGGCACTCGATGAAACTTCTTGTTGACTATAAACGCATCTCGGAACTTTCGAGCGAGCATGGCAAAACCGGAGATCGACCCCGGTCGTAGCTTCGTGAACCATTCCCTTGCTCGACCTACGAGTAGCGTCTCGAATGCCCGACGCCGCATTGCATCGGGTGCCCCATCTAACCTCATTTGAGACAGATACTCCGTGGAGATGGTCCTCCGGGTCGGTGGTGCCATCATAAGGTTCTATCTTTGGTATCTTAAACCCCTTGGGTTTAGGAAAGCTCTCGATCTCCTTCGTGAAGGAGACTCGAGCCACAACGACACCCGACTCTTTCCCAAAATTGCATTCAATTCCTCCCCGGCGCCGTCATCGTCCCCTCTCTCGGTGTTTTTGGTGGATCTCGCGTCTCTTCCTTTCCACCGAGCTAGATGATGCGCTTATTTCCTCCTCGGGAGTCTGTTTAGGTTTGTCCACAGCTTCTTTCTGGCCGCCTTCCGCCATAGCTTCTTTCTGGGCGGCGTCTGCTTTCCTGCGCGCCGTAACTGCCTCGGCGATTATCCTGGACACTACCTCCAAGTCCGCCCCTGCCAACTGATCCGCAAGCGTCCGATATTCTGAAGCAAGAGCTTCCTTTTCTGGTTGGTGGGTTTCCTGGACAGGGTTCAAAGCTTGATCTTTTTCCCCTTGATTTTGCTGAGGATCGTGCTGAACCAGATCCAATGCTGGATCCTCTTCTCCTTGCATATCGTGGTCGGTTGGCTCGTTCATCCGGGAGCCTTGATCAACTCGCTTTGGATGTGGTTTTGGATGCGCTTTTCTTGGGAGGCATCGTGTTCTTGAGTATTCGATCAACGAAGACCCTCCTTCTAAATAATGACGATGACAAATTATGTCACCTTAATAATTTGATCTAATTTAATGATGAACACACAAGAACCCTAATGCCAAAAAGGAACGAGGGGATGGATTTTATGTATGCGGGCCGAGTCCAAGACCGTATCTTGGATTGCCTACGTATCCTGTTAGGTTCCAGGAATCAAGCCTTACGTAGTTCCTGGATTGGGGGTATTTATAATGACAATACTTGCCTAAACCCTAAGATTAGGTCGGCTTGTGTTATTGTCATCTTTACCCTTAAATGGGCCTTGACCCTTGCCCAAGCTATCGCTATGGGTGGGCCTGGACAGCTGGCGCGGACTCTGTCCTCGGTGTCGATACTGCCGACTTGCGGTGATCGACCCTAGACTCATTGTCCTACACTGCTAGCTGGTGTGGACTCTATCCTTATGTAATTGTCATCTCACACTGCTCGGTAGTCGACAGTCGTAACCTGGAGTCGATTAGATGGCCCTAGCCTCGATCCTGGGTCTCGACATAAGTATGTTGTAGCTTGTTCATAACGTGATGACCAACCGGTAGACGACACGTGGAGGGAGTGAAACCCCGTATCGTCATATATAATAAATGATATGTAAAAAGAGCAATGTTCTAAAAGTCGGTAGCGCTAGTCGGGCGGCCGGGTGGGGAGTTGGGACTAGTCGGCTAGGCGGGGGACTAGTCGGGGACTAGGCGGCTTTGAGTTTTTTTTAATTAATAATGATAATAATGGAATTGACAAAAACAAAATAACAAAATACTACTAAAACCCCCAAAAATAATGATAATACTAAGTACTAACATAACATACGTGATACGTCCAAAATAACACATAAAATAATACGTGATACGTCCAAAATAAACACATAAAAACATACGTGATATGTCCAAAATAAACACATTCAAAGTCAAGCACTCAAGCTTAAAAAAATCATAATACAGACCATTTGGGCCGAGTTGCCCGAGTTGAACCCGACTATCCCGTCTTGAACCCGAATTTCCCGCCTAGAGGCCAACTAGGGACCGACTAGAGACCAAATTTCGCCAAGACAGTCCGACTAGTGTCTACTCGGGTCGGTGGAGGGCCGACTAGCGCCTAGGCGGCGCCTAGTCGGCCGACTTGGCCGACTTTTAGAACACTGAAAAAGAGTAAAATGTAATAAATGTTTTATTGATTTTCTAAATGTACTTACATTATGAAATAAAATCCAAGAACGAAATTGGCTTACATTTTGAAATTAATGTAGTATACTAGAAGAAAAGATTAATTATCCGAAGGAGCTCTTTAGGGTTAGTTTGACTTTATTCTTTGATTATTTATTTAGGGGCATATAATTCGAAAAGTTTTTGTGTGGTATAAACACATATACCGAATTGACAGATAAATAAATCTGAATCACGGTGTTTGAATTCATTTTAAAAGCAAAAGGTCGAGATCTCGTCATAAAGATATACTCTGCACATAGCGGATGCACCCAATAACTTCCCATATAATTCCACATCTACCGGAATACTACATTGTCTATGCAGCACCGTAATACAACCTTGCGGAGTTGTGTTTTGAAACCGAAAATTGACTTTCAAAAAATTGATTCAGAATCAATTTTAAAAAAAAGGGAGCAATGGTTTAAAATGACAAACAAGAGGGGAAAAATAGAAATCAGGACAGTAGAAATATAAAATGAGGAATAAGGACAAATCCATTATTCATAACCCCAAATCCACTGTTTTCTGCAGTAGAACTAGACTCAAATCTAATGTTTCACAGTGGAATAAGGACATGTCTTTTTTACCCGAAAAATAATTCCACCATCCTCAATACATATTTCTAGATTCAAAATATCATTTTTAACCATAAAACCCAAAAAAAAAGACGGTTTTTGCCTTCAGAAACGAGTTTCACAAAATCAATAATAAAGGGATGTAATGCATTGATGATAAAACGAATCTAGTGCAAATAAAAAACCCTTTATTTATTTATTTCTTTTGGAATGGGAGTGGTTTAAAGACTGGACATGTCTGAAAGTGCAACCCCATATCAATGAACAGTGAATACCACTTGTTTTAAAATGCGTTGTCGAGTGTTAAATGGTTGAACGTACAGTGCGCATTGTTGTTAATATCCGCAGGGTATAAACTTCATGTCTCAAGTCTTTTAACCAGCTGTCGGTACTTGGGCGCATGGGGTCGAGAGGGCTACCTCATAGCATGAGTCTTTTCCTACAACTGTTGACGATGGGAAGTTTTTACAGGTATATCCATACGTCGAATTGATAGATAAATAAATCAATCATACGGTTTTAATTCAGCTTTTAAAATAGAAGATTCACAATACACGTTAGTGCGACTTCACATATGACGGCCAGACTCAATAAGTTTCCGTTGACGACGCGCCTTGTGATTTCTTCGTGTCGCAAAAGGGAAATTTAGGAAAATAGATGCTTACCCTCAAAAAAAAACATCTCCAAAAAATAAAAATAAAATTGTCTCAATTTTATCAAGTGTTAAAGTTGTGGTCGAGATTTAATTTCAGGCCTTTTGGTGTTGGTTTTCAGTGTCTCCGAAAGCAAATTGATGATATAACGACTCAAATATATGAGTAATGATACGACGTAAAGATAATGTGGCGCTATGACAACGGTATGATACAACGATGATGATCAGACTGACCGTTGATCATAATGAGTCTAAATTGCTCAATATGTAATTCTAACATGATGAACGGTCTGCAGATTCAGTTGTATCACTTCGTTGCGTTGACAATGTTGTCTCAGTATCATTACTCCAAATATATAGTAGTACGTAATTAAAACATTTTGGTTGTGTTTGTTTTGGATTGAAGTTTTTTTTTTGGATTTTTTAGATAAAGTAATTGAAGTAATAATGATTAGAAAGTTAAGATTTTTTTTTTGAAATTTGTGTAGATTATGAAATGATTGGTGAAATAAAGTAAAATAATGAATAAAATAATGGTAAAAAAAGGTGATAAAGTAGTGAAATGATGAGAGATGATTTAATATTTTTTTATTTGTAGTTAAAGATTTGATTGGTGGAAGAATTATAAGAAATGATTTGTGATGTGATGTAAAAAAAGCTCCCAAAAAAACGACAAGGCAAAACAAACACAACCGAATTCCCTTTTGTCTTTTAGGTGGCTGCAACAATTTTAACATACATGGAGTGAAATCGAAAGCAACATTTCGGTTATTTTTTTGTTTAGTATTAAAATATAACTAAAATAAATTTTCCAAATATAATTACGGATCAAATATCAATATTTAAAAAAATTAATGGATCAGTACTTAGGTATTATATTCATATGGCCCCTTAGTGGAGCCACCAGTGACTCGCCCAGCGCGTAATGAAATTTGAAATTTCTCGTGAGTTATTCGCACTCGACTCGATTCGGTTTTTTTCGAGTTTGAGCTTGAGTCGAGCTACTCGAGTAATTAACCGAGCCGAGCTCGAGTTTTAAAATATAGTAATCGAGTAACTCGCGAGCTTAATCGACCTTCATTAAATAATTATTTAATTAATTTAATTTATTAAATTTATTATAAATATTATTTTTTATCATTAAAAAAATATTATTCAAGTCAAGTATTAGACGAGACGAAGCTTGAATTTACCATATTTCGTTAAAAATTAAATGAATTCTAGGATAATAATCGAGCTTACGAGTCGAGTCGAGCTTTATCGAGTACTTAGCGAGTCGAGTTCGATCTTTATTTTTTATGGCTCGATCGAGCTCGAGCCGAGTTTCGAGCCCGAACTTTTTTAGTCGAGCTTGAGCCCTAGAGAGTATCGACTCGACTCGGCTCGATTACACCCCTACTCCAGTCCTAAGAGGTTTGCACTTTCTCTACGGCAACATTACGTTCAATGTGATATTACGAGTATAATATCATTCACGGTCATCTAATACAAATGTGTCTCAATTTTTCAAACTAAGTGTATACGCCACACTTTAAAACTCAACATTGTCTCCAATGTGGAAAGTAAAGCAAAAAAAAGTAGGAAGAAGAAGTAAACTTAGCTTTGGAAAAATAGAAGAACTCGGCTACTGTCTGAAGCGAATCATATCAATGAACTGGAGCCAATGTTGTCTCATCCCAATGACTAATCTGTACTAGGTCAGCTAATACAAACAATTCTTGCACAATGGCTATTAGTACCACGAGACGCGAATAAGTAACAAAATATTTATGCCATGTGGCAGTAAATAACATAACTAAATCGAAGTGCAATAAACAAATTAAGCCAACAAATAACAACTTTATTACTTAAACACAACAAAACTATTACAATACTCCAAACAAAAACAAAAAGAATGACTCAAAATAATAATCAAATAATCATGTGAAGTAAAAAAAAAAACTCCCGCACATTCTTTGCTCAGCAGCCTCTGCAACATGGCGATGAAAAAAAAACCTTCACAATTTTATTCAATCATCGAAAAGAAAAGAAAAAAATATTTAACAAAAAAATGTTAACTATAAATTAATGGTTATGCCTAACAATTAAATAAATAGTCCCCGGCAACGGCGCCAAAAACTTGATCGCCTGTAAGTCGCTTAATACTAGCAAGAGTTAGACTAGGTCAATCGTAGTATAAAGCGAGGGCGAGTCAAGGTCGATCCCACGAGACTATTATTTAATAATGCTAAACATAACCACAATTCATAGGTCAACCGGATAGGGGTGGTCGTTGACCAACATAATAGATCAGTAAATAAAAGAGATGTAAATAAACTCATGGTCAATCATATATTGAAAAGGCATTAACCAAACTATTCACAACTAATCTCCCCTTAATCCGTGTTCGACTCGTGTGCGTAATTTAGCTACAGGTGCAACTCATAACCCTATCTACTCCGACCATGGTAGTAGATAATCTATATACCGACTACCCTCCTTAATTGGTCCGTAATAGCCCATACACACGAAGAACTAAAATTGCCGGTATTGAGCGTTAACCCATACCGCTAACCCGCCTAGGCGCTGATTATCGACACTGATTAGCGTTCCTAGGATCCATCAAGACAATGTCCAAACTAATACTTCACTATCAGTATTTCATGTTAATTTACGATTTACGAATACTGGATTGGCCAGACCTATTACTCGTTTTAATTATTCCTGTCGATCAACGTAGCTGACGCCGAACCACAGAATTATGATTTACTAGGTATCCAGATCTAGCGATAAAGACCGTCACAGATCTGAAGAGCGCAACCCATAATTATGCTTTTCATATTAACAAATCGAATAATAGAGATTAAGGTTCGTTTAATTAATTCATAGATGATTAGATGCAAGCATAATCTAGATCTATCATAAGAACAATCATGAATCTAAGAAAAGAAATAAATAATTGGAATAGATCTTACCCATAACGAAGAACATATCTACTCTTCAATTCCCTCTCCCTCCGGCGACTCAAGACGATCCATGAACTATTCAATAATGAAAGACTCATCACTTATTTGCAAGAAAGAAAAGAAGAATATAAAAGAAGACTTTATTTTCAAAAGACTACATTTTATCTAACGATGAAGAACTACAAAAAAAGATGAGGAATTATTGATGAATGGAAGATGAAGGATGTGTATACAATTTCGCAGCCCTGAATGACCTTATATAGGTGTATAAACCGACTTAGGGGTAAACCGATCTTTGGAGGACAAGAAAACGCGTTTCAGGAAGATTCTGGGGCTCGGTAAATCGCTGGTAACTCCCGATTTACCGAGGGTATTTTTGTTTTTTTCTTTCTGCCGACTTAACTTGGAATACTCTAGGCCCAGCTTCGGTATTTGGACCATAACTTGGCCTACATAACTCCTATTTGGGTGATTCAAAGTGTGTTTGAATCCTTGTTTCAAGACATACAACTTTCATGTAGAAGTCCAAACCTAATTCGTCTTGTAAGGCTTCGGACACTTTGCATTGCAAGATGACCAATCGATTCTCGGGTCCAATATCCGCTCGAAACACTTCAACCTTCGACTCCGTTCGCTTCTTTATCGATTGACTCTTATATTCAGCCCAAATGATGCTCCAAACACTCGTTCATTTGTCAATAAAACCATAGCACACATAGTAGCTTCTATTTCTAGCAAATAACACATAAAATACACGATTAATACGCATAATACCAATTTAGTCACCCCGGACGTGGCTTAATCAGATTTAGCTAATTAAATCATGATTTCATACATATTATCACCATTGAGAACACAAATCCGGGGTAGATTGGTGGTAAATATGATACCAAGTTGACCGTCATCACCCCCCCCCCCTTTGACGCTTATAAAATGAGACCTACCCCTTGATTGAAGATCTTTATGTGAACTGCTTTTAACGGCTGATTTTGTGAGAGAATCGTGCTCCCTCGGCTTCTATCTACATATCCACCTAGGCTTATAACCAGTGAGCCTTCTCATTTCTTCTCTTTTATGGGTTTCGGTTCCATTTATTCAATAGAATTTTCCGGTAATTTGAGCGTGACGAAATGGTGTCCGATGAGGTTATTGAGCATAGACAGTCTGCCCGCTTTGACCCACCTTCTGTATCAGGGTCATGGACCTTTAATGAGTTTTATGACGATCTCTCCGATGAAGACGTGTCCTTTAGGTAAGATGTTGACCGAGCTTTGGTGGTGATATTCCCACCACTTTGCATTGGACTGAGATTATGGGATAGTGTGAGCTGTAAATGATTGATCTAGGTGTTTTCAGACAATTCTCACATAAATATGGTAGCGGAATTTTTCTTAAAAAATTCACAAACGTTAATAAGAAAAGGGGAAAACATAAAGATCAAACACTAGAAAGTGAGAAATAAAACATAAACTACAAACACTAGAAAAACGAAAATACAAAACAAAGCAAAAAAGAATAAAAAAATATATGTAGCAGCCAGGATTTGAACACTTCAATACTTAAGCACCTAACTAATTGAGCTACAAGGAGAATTTTATTAAAATGTTCGAAATTATATACATACACAAACTTTTAATATTATTGGAGTGGTATACTTAGTAATTTTGCGCACTAAAATTTGAGTGGCGCCGTGGCCCCCTTCCATCTTTGGGTCCACCCCTATATATATATGTATATATAGATAAATATATAGAAATTTACATGTATATACATATATAACATACACACTTATATATTTATATACACCTACATATTTTTTTTACATTTATATTTTTTGTTGTCTTGCTACGTGTGCAATTTTCTTTATGTAGTTTACATCGTGCGGTCTTGTATCATAGTTTGTGTCTTAGTAGTTGTGTTCAGTGTTGTGTTTTATAACGTTTTAATCCTCAACTTCATAAGGTTTATTGACGTTTAACGGTCTCGACGTGATGGATGATGAGGAGTGGCATGATGCCGAACAGAGCCAACTAAACGGTCCTTAAGAAGTTTGGGAACTTATAGAGACTTACTTACGGTCCTTAAGAAGTTTGAGAACTTATAGAGACTTACTTACGGCTGAGGTTTTACCAAGATGCTTTGAATGAAAAGATCAATAAGAGAAAACTCAGTTTCTCTACTAGCTATATATCCTATATAGGAACCTCAAAAGGCCTGAGGATTGCCACTTACGGCTGATCGGAATTAATGGAATAGAAAACACTTTTTTTTTTTAATCTAAAAGAACACAATGCTGAACGAGATGCGTAGAAATGACTCTTTCCAATCCTCGTATCAAATGTTCGTTATGTCGGTCACATTAAATTTAATGCGTAAAAATGATTATTTCCAATTTTCGTATCAATTGTTCGTTATGTCGGTCACATTAAATTATAATTATGTTTGTTTGTTTGTCGGCCGTTGCTTATCTTATAAATTAAATACAAACTACACATGAAAGGTTCTATATGCATGTGTATATACACATATGTATATGACATGTATAATATACACACACACACACATATATATATATATATATATATATATATATATATATATATGTATGTTACGTATATAGGCAGAATTAAATGTAACACAATACTATATCTCCATAGGTTAGACATAACACGTTACATATACATTTCAAAAAAAAAAAAAAATATGTAACCCAATATATACATGTTTAAGAAAACAAAAACAAAAAGAAAAAAAAAATTGAAAAGAAAAAAAAAAAATCCCAAATATTTTTGTATAAATATTTACGGAATTTCGTTATTACTTTCTGTGGGATTAATGAATTACGAAATATTCTGTAGAAACTTATCTACGAAATTTGGTTTCCGTAGAAAATATATACAGTAAAATCCCGAACTTTTAATAAAGGGTATTGTTGTTATTTTATAAATAAGTGGTTTTTATGGACTACTGAATCGCACGCCGAGAAATACGTGTTTCACCGTGATTATGACTCTTCTAATTCAAAGAGATACTTATGAAGAGATATTGTTGGATTTGATATTTAAGGTAAATCACAAACAATTAATAAATAATTACTTGGAGAAAAAATTTACACATTATAAATAGATGTGTTGTGTTATGTTGTTTTATGTTAACAAAGAAAAAAAAGGAAGGGGGCTGGGGGGGAAGGGCCGAAGAGCTGGGGCAGGGCTGCGGCCGGGAAAAAATGGAATGAATGAATGAAAAATAAACGACAAAAAAATAATAAATAAATAAATAAATATGATCCGATCATCGTTCGGTACACCATTTTTCAATCCGATTACGAATGGTTTGAATTTTAAAAAAAAAATTACAAGTGGTTTATGGGTAAAGTTTGGATCTTTAATTGTTAGGTTTTTCCAATCATGACGTTTCTTCGTAGTAGTAATTCCTTTAATCGTTTCCCTATAAATTATTCATAGAACTCAATGTTAGCTGTTGTTCGGTTTGTAGTTCGGTTCGTCATTAAGGTAATGAGTTCTTATCATAAGATTCCGTTTTTAGTTTAAAGATTATGTTGTTAAGTTGTTTTGAATACTATTTTATGTTAAATTGCACCATACATGATTATGTGTTGCTGGGAATATGTCAAATAGTGTTTTCAGAACGTTATTCCGTTTTCTAGTTACTTTCCTATAAACTGTTTATGCGTCTTGGATACGAGTAGTGGAGATATGATGAGAGTTCGGTGTTGTTATGACTTTTGGATGCTCTCGTAGGTTAGATATGGACTTTAACGTGAAATTTTTATGCTTATGTGCTCCTACGTGTTTTTAGTTAGGCACATTGCAATGTACTGTACGGAGTACCATGAGTTCTAAGTCCCGTGTCGGAGGTATGACTAATTGTAATAGCCATGTTGTTCTTAAGACGACGTATTTTACGGAGTACCTTGTGTCCCGTTTTTTTTTTTTTTTTTTTTTCCCGCCGCACCATCTTCGACGAGTCTAGCCGTATTAAATGCTTGCTCACCTTATCCTTATCTTCAATTTGAGCGTACATTTTGAATTATTTGATTCTTCAAGAGCTTGATAAGTGAAAGTGGTCTTCTCATATGATCTTTCAGCTCTGATAGATCACCTGATCAGTTATATTTATCTGATCTGGTTCTTCTTAACTGAATCTTTTTGACTGGCCTTCCTTTTCTTCTGGATTTGATTCAATCATTCTTCTCATCTTAGCTTCTGATCCGATTCTATTTCTCTGATCTTTAATCTATATGAGATCATAGTACACCATATTTTCATAAGCTTGAAGTTTCATTACATTTCTCGACTTTAAGTCATCATCTCATAGATATACCTCAAGTCATCACAAATTTCTTGAAGTAATCTTTTTAAGTTGCTTTCTTTCGATCTTCTTGTCTTTTGATCTTCTATTATGAGTCTGATTCCTCAGTCTTCTTCTGTCTTCAATATTGATTATGATTCCTCGGCCTTTGAATCTTCTGCACTGAGTTTGACCTCTCAGGCTTCTAGTCTACTGATCATCAGTCCAGAACTGATCTAGAAATTTAATCTACTAATTTTCATTAAGTTTGGATATGGCTGACCTACTCTATTAGGATTCTGTCAGACTTCTATTATGGTACTTAGCTTGATTAACCTATACAACCTCATGCTTCTAGATAAAATCTTATACAAATCATAAGTCCTATCAAGCTTCTATTATGGTTGGTTTGGCCATCAACAAAACTAAAATTTCATAACATTATCACAGCCGTTGACAACATATTTGTCTTATAGTTTGCTATTATTATTATAACATGGATCCGCAACCCAAGTCAATAGTGGGGCGCTAAAGGCACATAGACTGTGTAAAAAGGAAATAAGCAATGAAGTATGGTCTTGACTTAAAAAGTTTGGTTCTGTAATGACCATTTTTTATTTTGATCAATGATATCCTTCCGTTACGGACGACTCATGTTCCGCTACTTAATGACCTTGACAACAATTATAAGTTTTTATATGACGTCGTGACCATATATTAATTTATGGGTCATTAGACGTGAAGATTTATATGATAATATATGATGGATTTTAAATAAAAAATCGCAATATTTATATTGTTCAGTTGCAAATATCGTTATATGGCTTATAACATTCATGTTGAATTTAATAAGATCAACGAGTATATACCTCATGAAGAAGGAATATATAAATAGCTCATGTGTAATGATATGAGTCGTGTGATATTACATATCCTATTGTTATTTATGAGGACAATTCGGATTGTGTTGCAAGTGGTGTACAAATGAGTAGTGGGTACAACGGTTTTAACCCCAATATTCAAATTGAACTCTATAAGAGATGTTATATATAAAAAATACGTTCTAGTGACAATCTGCCTGATTTGTCCACTAAGTTTATTCCTATATCTATTTGGAGAAATAAGTTTATAGTAATGAAATGTGTACATTTGAAAGACTATTGGCGAACAACAATTTTTTTCCAAAATGGTTTTTTTAGTTAAAGGTTTTTAACGAGATAGTCAGTGCAATATATAGAAACGCACATGTCATGAACTATTTTTCCCGCCTAGTTTTATTTCCCACTGGGTTTCGTAGCAAATTTATAGTACCTGACGTATACGGTATGCAACTCATATCGAGAAACCAATACAACCATTTAGTCACTAAGACATTATTCACTATTGACGATGCTGAAAATCCTACAAGATGATATGACCGTTGTTGATGTTGAATAAGCTTCCTGTGAAAGTGTTATGCGGATCCGAGCTGCAGCAATACCTGTAAAACAAAGCAATCGTTAAGGGTCCTGGAGTTTTATCTACGGGAAAACCCTCTGGCGTTCAAGTCAGTGATTTGGCTATAAGGTGGAAATGCGTAATATGAAAAGAGTATCTGAATATGAAATCACGTTACATGTTCAACCTTCTCGTAGGATTAATTAGTTGTGTCTCATATCGTAAATCGCATAAGCTTACGCTGTGCGAAGATCGAGCGTCTCGATCAGTGCTACAGTGCTACTACTCCTAGCATGTGGTAGCAGAGACATGTTGAATTTTTACGATATCGAGAGCAAAATTAATTAATTTAGGAGTGGAATTGCATATAAAAAAATTGCATCTTTTAATTTTATTTATGCGAGTGAATGTTTTGGTTGACGAGATGGATTGTGGTTGGTACTTGTTCACCAGATTAGATCTGTTGTAAACCCGTTTTTTTAAGGTATAGGAAATTGTTGTATTTATTTTTCTAGAAATTTTAATTTTTGGATCCAATTTTTTTGGATATAGGATGTATTTAATTTTTTCTGATGTAGGGAATAACATAGGCGACCTTTGCTGAGATCCCTTGCTGGGGGTATGAGAATGCCAAATTGGCCTGATGGGAGGTTTAGGCTTCCAAGCTTAGATGTCGAACTCCGTTATACTGAGGTCGTACTCCGCCGGGCTGAGACCGAACTATAAACACTTGTATAAAAATATGGGCAAATAATGTTGGAAGATCGACCTGGACGATAACTGATGTGGTTTTACGGTCGTAGCTATAGTGTGTGGCTGCCACGTGTATAGTGGCCAATCTGGCCTACATCAACTATATATTAGATTTGAGAAGAATATCATCAATTGCCGGTTCAAAGAATGTTTTTACAATAAAGAGAAAAGCATGATCTATAGAAGAATTGTGATATTGATCAAGTCAAGTGATGTCTCGAAAGTTTCGTTCAATAAATGAAACATGTATCGTTGACATATTTCTGCAGATGACCTTCACACCAATGACGATGGAAAAAGATCCCCGACGGTACATGATCTACTGCCCCCGGCTGTGAATCAAAACGTCGTCGTTTCGGATCGAAGCGACGCCGTTTCGATGCTGTGTGTTTTTTTATTTTTTAGGTCGGAATCAAACGGTGTCGTTTTGATGCACAGCCGGACGAGCTGTGCATCGTGTACCGACGGGGATCGGGGTCCCAATGACGATACTATTCATACTAATTCATACTAATATCAAAAATCTCATAGGATTTTTACTTGAGAGGGATTAATCGAATCACATGAGAATATATACTATTTTCCCACGTGGGAAGATATACTTTTTCTGTAATGAATATATGAGGGGGGGGGGGGGGGGGGGGGGGGTATTTATCGTTATGTTACAAATTTTTTTTTTTTTTTTTTTGGTATGCATGTTACAAACCTTAAGAAACTTATCACTTAATATCATTCATTATTACGTATTACAAGAGTTACAACTCTGGGCTCTGTTTGGTTTGGGTGGGGTTGGATCCATTTGGGTACAACTTAATATTTTATTCATTCCGTTATCTTATTTAATATTATTTTATTATAATTTGTCTCACTAATTATTTCACCATGCATAAATAAAATAATATTAATCAATTTAATTTATTCACCCACTACACTATTTAACCAATACTTTATCAATATAATAATTCATTAAAATTTTCTCACCAATCATTTTTTTATCTACATAAATTTCAATACAAGATTTCAACTTTATAATCATTATTTCCCTTTATTTTATTTCATTAAAACTTCTCTCACCAATCATTTTGTCATCTACACAAATTTTAATATAGGATTTCAACTTTATAATCATTATTTTACTTTTTTTATCTCTCTCGAATTCATTCAACCCAAACCTAACCCGAAACTAAACATAATCTGGAATTCTGAAAAGACTACATTCACATAAATTGTTCAAAAAACCATCACAGAAAAATGATCTGGGCCTTCTATTAGTTTTTGTTTCTTTATTTTATTTGATAACATTTCACTTTTTTTTTTTTTTTTTTTGAGTTGCACATTTGTTGTGTTGTACCTCTTTTTCTTACATGAAATTGGGCTCGAATTAGATTCGAAATTTCGAAAATCTTTGTGATCAAATTTGAATTCAATAGTCATTGAATTATAAATTCAAGTTCGAAAGTGCCGTGATCAAACTTGAATTCAATAGTCCGTGCATGTTCAAAGTCGAGTTGGTTCATAAAATGTAAATTATAAATTCAAGCTAGAAAGTGCCGTGATACATTCAAATTGATAAGCTCAATAGAGGACTCGACTCAGATTGCTTAGACTGGTCCCATTTTCATCCCTAAATATAACGGAGGATTTTCGTTCCCGCCATTTTCATAATCACTTCCTCTGAAGTAGACGACCGAACGTCAGAGAAAGGTATGCAATGGCGAAAGCAGCGGAAGAGGTGTCTGACGGCCTGGAGATAATATCCATCGGAAAGCTCTATAGCGGCCAGTGGGAAAAGAAGTACTGGAGCTGCTCTAGGGTTCGATACTATTTCTATTTCCTGATGTTGTGTATGATGCTCATTTTGTGATTTTGAATGTTCCTCGGATGTGATTTTGAAGCTCGTTGGAAAATCTTTACTTTTATGCTTAGGTTGTTAGAAATTCAGTATTTTCTTATTTGAATCTTAGCTGAGCTGCTAAGCGTCCCTTAATTCCCCTGTTTTATTATGCATTCAAATTAAGTATGATGTTAATCCTTTTATTCTGCACTCTAGTTAGATTTTATACGCATCACGTTTTGCAATCTTTTGAGGCGTCATCGGCTTAATGCCGTAAGTTGGGTTGAGTTGTGTGTAACCAAATGTGAATTTTGTATAATTCTGTGTGACTGTATGTATTTTAATGATTACACGCCACAAAGCAACTGAAACTTTTAGATGACGATAATTTCCGTTATCTAGACTGCATTGTGCATGTGTTGGACTTGTAAGTATTGGTTAATATAATGTTGGTTCAATTTAACATTAGCCAGGTTGTCCATGAATGTGTTTAATAGGTTTGTTATGTGGGATACATGTTTAGTGATCTGTCAGATTAGAAGTTAAGTGGCATTTAGTGAGATGATGGGAAGGTTGCCTAAAGGAAACTTCCCTACATGAGATAGATGCTAGGAGAAACAAAGGACGGAGAAGAAATGCTAAATAGGAAATCGTGCTTGAGAATGGCTATTAGTGGGCTTCCATTGACACTCTAAAGTTTTATAGTAGTATTGGCCTAAATTTTTGGGAAGGCTAAGCACACAATGGAAGGATTCTGATATTTTAATTTCAAACACTAGTTATCAGCTGTAGGAAGATGTGAAATAAACTAGAGAACGATAGTAGAGAATGAAACTTGGAAAAAGAACAATAGTACAAGCTAGAGTGATAGGTTAAGGCTTGACTTTGGAAGAAGTTGAGGAGTGAGAACAAATCCATCGGATCGCATGGACAAAATAATTTACCAAAACCAGAAAGCAATGAGTGTATAATTAAGACTATGCACTCGTAATTTTAAAGGGAAGAAATATTGTTCATTACTTTGGATGGAACAAATATATTTGAGAAATATTTTTTCATGTTTTTCTGTTCAGGGTAAAGATCGTTATCCATATCCTGTTGGATTTAAAGCTATTCGGACACATAATGGAATTACATACAGAATGGAAATTTTTGAAGGTCTTAAAGGGCCCTTATTTACGGTTTGTTCCACTCTACTTCAAGCTTGGACATATTTAGAGATTTTCCCTGCATCAAGGTGAATAAACCACAACCAGGTCTTTTTCCTGCAGATTAGTTCCACTGATGGATTATCATCTTCTGGACAAACTCCAGATATAGCATGGGATAGCTTTCAGAAGAAAGGCAGTTCTCAGATAAAGTTGTTGCGCGGGAAGAGATTCTCCTGCAAGATAGACGGCTTGGAGGTTCAGTCGCTACTTTATTTCATCATGTTTTCTATTGTGGATTATCAGTTATTAGCTTCACAATCATAGCTCATTTGCTAGTATATTTCCTCTATAAGATAACTTCTCAAGTTTTCATTGAGTAAATAATCATGCAAATCATGGATGATGTAAACAAAGAAGGTGCTTCTTCTCTCCAGTAATTACCTGTAAATATCAATTGATATTCCTGCAGTCTGGACTCATTGGACATGTATATTAGATTGCTCGTTCATATTGTGATATTCCACCAGTATTTTTAGGTTAATTGTTTAACACGGTATTTCTTTGCTCCTGCATTCAGTTTTTTGGATTAAAAAACGCATTCGTTCAAAGGTTACTTCGACAATTGGTGGCAAATTTAGACGGTCCTGCGGAACAAGGATATAACCAATCTGCCATAGTTAATGAGGCATTGAGGGTTGATGATCAAGTTCAACAAATTGATTTGAGTATACCTTCTAATCTTCTTCCATACAAGGAAAAACCAAGAGTCACGCTGCACAGAAGCAAAAAAGAAAAGCTGAGTAGTGTTAATTTGGAAAGTTTGACCAACCTTAAAAAGGTTCACTCTCAACATGGGGATCATAATGCTCTTACGTCGAAGAATGGATTGAGCTGTCAAGAAATCCAGAGTAATTGTGATCTTACAATTCCTAGTTCAGTAAAAGATGATGACTTTATCAGGTGTACAGGAGCTGGGGAAAAATCAGAAAACCTGAAACCTGAAATAGAGAAGAAGCTGTTACATTCTTCCAGAAACGATTCGCAATTAGATCTCTATGGTGCTTCCCATGATATCAAACTTGATTCTATTTCTGCCCAAGAAGAAAGCAAACTTGCTGGTGGTGGAGGCTCTTTAGCCTTGGAAGGAAATGCCACCTCTACTAAAAGAAAAGAACCTGTAAGCATGTTCTCAGGTCATTCTCATGATGTCCGTCTTCAATCTCATCAATCCACTCTAATTATCTGAATATGTCATTCATGAGTTCCCAATATCATCAATTCATGTATAAAAGAGTATACTTCCCCTGCTGCGAATCAGACTGTGTTTTGAAAATTGTTTGATAGAATCAAATTTCACTTTTCTATGAATGCTTTGATTATTATTTTTAAATTACATCTCTTAAGCTTGAGCATGACAGTTTATTATTAATGCCAGTTTGTTTGCTCTGTGACAAAAATTGAATATGAGGAAGTGAAAGAAAAGAGCAAGATCGAAGCAACTCATGACTCTGAACTTTGTGCACCTGACACTTTTGATGATCAAGAAGGTATAATTGTCCATTACAGGGCTTGGTAGCATTTGATTCCGTTTTATTATGATATATTTATTTGGTAAAAATCACTGAGTCATGTATTGGTGATATCAAAGGTAAGGTACTTGTTACTGACATGGCAATTTCAAATGTTCTGCTGACTGAGACCCATCCAGAAGATGACGTTAACGCATCAAACTCATATCCCAGTTCTGAAAAGCCAGATTCAGATTCAGCTGATCAGGACATAACCAAATCAATGATGACTCTTTTGCTCCCTCAAGCTATTCCTCTGCTGAAGACATTTTCAAGGAGAAAAAAGAAAAATAAGAAGTCAATGAAAAGCCCTACCTGCATCTCAATTAAGGAAAATAACATGATCAACGAATCTCCAGGTACTCAGTTCAGTCTGAGTTCAATTTTCGCGATGTCGTAATTTGAAACAACATTTCGGTTGCTTTTCAAAAAAAATTGTAGCTTATTTAGTCTCAACTCATTTTTTACTTTTTTTACAAGGATCATGAACACCATCTTTGTCCAAATCTTTCTCGTAAAAACTGCAGGTAGAGGAACTAAAGAAACGATGGAATTGAATCAAAGCAATAAACAACCTCATCTCCGTGATGTATCTTACGAGAATATGGAGAACCTAGAACTTGTCCTCCTCGATAATGCTTATAATGATGAAAATAATAATCATTCAGAGAAGAAACTCCCTCTCTTCCATGATGTGCAGCTGGCAGATCAATTGCTCATGGTTCCTGATACATATCAAAGCGATCACATTCTTGATATGCAGTCACATGCACCAGATTTTTCTATTGAGGCAACTCATGGTAATACAAATACACAGTGCAGATCAGAGATATATTAATACCTTTGTCCTAATGATGATGTAATAACCTGGTCTTGTATAGAAGCCTAATTGTATCCTCAAAATTGCATAATGTATATACTTGACAACATTAAAGCACGTTGCTGACATAGGCCGTATCTTTGCTACAGACGGTTCCTCCTTTCCGGCTGATTCATGCATTGGAAATTCCGCTACTTATGTAATGAGAGAACTACCTGATGACGAAAATCTTGCTGATTTTGATATGTCCACATTACCTGCACAAATTCACAGGTTGATTTCTTCTGATGAAATCGTGCACAAGAAAGAAGGTGAATATGGCTCAAACTTGAATGAAGATATCACGAAGAAGCAAAAGCAGAACGAGCTTGAAAATGTTCTCAAGTTGGTAGCATGCTATGACCATCCTATGCCAGTATCAATGGTTCTTTTGAACACAAAAGGAAATATAGTCTACTTATGTGTTCTATGTGGTGCTTCATTAAAAAGGGATGGAACTATTTTTGTCTATAAGACACCAATTTCTGGGGAAGATATCGGATCCCCTTCATTTGTTGGTTATTCACCAGCTAATTTTCCATCCTCAAAAGATGCATTTGGCAGAATGGTACGATTTCTTTCATCTGTTCATATAATGTTTATGTTTACTTTCAAAAATTCAGCATTCAACTTTTTTCTTTCAGCAGATTCCAGTGGATAGTTCTGGTATACAATTTGCACCCAAAGCGCAATCCATTGTTTTACTCAATAGCATAAAAGTAGCTTGCTGCAGGTTAATTCCTTTTAGCAGTTATTAATTCATGAAATTTCTCCTGATGGCTTTAAAATTATTCAAATATGAACTTACTGTCATTTCATTTAGGGAAGGTAACATATACTGTACATGTCAAGAATGTTCTTCATGTTGCCTTGAAGAGAATGCAATAAAAATTGTGCATGTAGAGGTTGGTTATGTCTCGGTGGTTACCAAACTAAAAACAACTCAAGCTGTCCGGTGTATCTTGGTTTGTGAACCTAATTATCTTGTTGCTGCTGATGAATGTGGCCGGCTGTACCTATGGGTCATGAACTCTAGCTGGAGGTGAGTTCTTTTGAGGCCGCACATTTTCTGTGAGTCCTATTTTTAATTCAACCTTTTGTGTTCACATACATGCCAATAAGCATTATAAATCAATCATTAACTTATGAGCAAGACTCTACCTTACATGTGCACATTCCAAATATTTCCTGCCGGTGCCTCCCCCCCCCCCCCCCCCCCCTCCCCCCCCCCTGCTATTTGTATTTCTTTTTGAATGAAGTTATCTAAGTGTGATGTCTTTGCTTGCACTATTGGTCCATTAGTCACCAAAGCCGCTTGTTCAATTGTCTAGTAATGGAATAAACAAGTGCCCTTATGACATCATTTACTATTTATTTTTTCAGTCTTAAATGGCTTAGCTTTGGGGATCTCTGATTGAGAATTGTGATTAATATTGTATGACTAATTTAAGGATTCTCCATGCGTGAATCTGGTTTTCTTTTGAATATTTTCTTATGTTTGTGTTGTTTTCCTTTTTTTTTCTTGGGGGGAGGGGGAGGTCGGAGTTTATTACAAATCTGAAGTGCAACATGTGTTCTCCTTGCATAGGTGTGCTTTCATCTTCTGACTGTTTATTGAGCTTCACCAGATATGTTTATCAATCTGCAGTGCTCAGATTGATGGATGCTATTTACCAGTGCCAGAAGTCATGTTTTCTCGCATCGTAGAATTGCAGAAAATACCAACTTGTGATGCTTTGGTAGTTGGTCACGATGGATATGGAGGGTTTAACTTATGGTATGCTACTTTTTTTCGTCGTAGGCAATTTTCTTCTAATTTCTCTGATATTTTATACATCTGCACAAGCTATAAAAGTTCTGCGGTCTGAGTTTCGAGCTACAGTGTTGGCCCACTCTGCAATAAAAACAAACTTTCACAACTTTTTCTTCGTATGGGTGGTGGTATGTCTCCATAGAGTAACATGTGACACAGTGCCTGAAATTACAGAGTCGAATCTCTTTTATTTGTATAGTTTTGTGGTTAACATTTATGGGCTGGCTTGTATTTTTCAAGTCATCGACTCCGTTCATGTACTGCAGAGAACCTTCTGGCTCCTTTGCCATATACTACCTCCTTCCCGAAATATAGGCTTTTTCATATGTTTTCACACAAATTAAAAAAGTGGATAGATGTCATAACTTTTAACCGTAAGAGTCCAAGACCCCTTTGACGATCATTACTATCATTTGAAAAGTATTGAAAAGTGGTTGGATGGGTAATAAGTTAAGGGTAAGATGAAGAAAAATGTAATAAATGCCTCATTGGTATTTCATAAAGACTTGTATTACGAGACAAGAAAAAAGAGGCATAAAAACTTATATTATGGGACGGAGGTAGTACATATGTATACCACACTCAGGTTTAAAATATTATGCTTATCCTTACATAGCTGTTATGTTTATTTTGTACAGGGATATCAACAGGCGCATCCTTATGTCCAAGTTTTCGATGCCAAGCACTTGTATTACCAAATGTGTACCAATCAGTTCGTTTCAATGGCAAAGGGATGGCCGTTTGTCTACTGAATTAAAGGCAGAGGAGTTTGCAAGTGAAGTCTTAAATGCAACAAAAATGAAGATTTCAGGAACTAGAAAAAACAATATTCCCGAAACAAATGAACGTGAAGATGTTGCTGTCTGGCTTCTTGTGTCTACCATTGAAGATAGTCACCAACCAGTTGATGGGCAGATTTTTCCAGTTGGGTGCTGGCGGCTTGCTCTACTAATCGAAGAGACGGTGATTGTGGGAAATTCTTTGGATGCTATGTACGTCCAAATCTTCTCAAATACTATGGCAACAGTTTTAATATCTTTCTTTTTTTAAACATAATATTTATTTATTCGTGAGATATAACTGCAACTTTTATATTTACACAGGGCCGCTGCAGTCGGTGTATCAGATAGCCATGGTATTATGGGGACAAAAGATGGATTAGTGTACTTGTGGGAGTTGTCTACAGGAACTAAAGTCGGTATGCTACATCAATTCAAAGGTATTTTTAATGTTCCATGCAGCAAAGTTTCTTCATGTGCTTTTTATAGGGGATCCTTTCTCTCGTCCATTGTATAATAAGTCCTCCAGACTTGCCTCTTCTTTTCTGATTGTTGTTTGAGTTCGGGTTCTTGTTACTTTGATACGTACGCCCTATGTGGCAAGATTGGTGCATTTGCTAAAGAGCAGTCTATACAAAATCTCACTGATCATCTTCCTTTTTGCCCCAATTCAGGAAGTGGAGTGTCTTGCATTGCGACCGACAGTTGTAATGACGGCACATTAGCGGTAGCTAGTGATAGTGGTCAGTTGCGGGTTTATAAGAAGCATTAACTGAGTTTTGCAAGTTTAAACTTATTCAATTTCGCATCATCTTCTTAGTTGAAAACGATGTAAGTTTGTGAACTATATCAGCAAAAAGGTGCTTCCTTCCTCAAATGTGAATTCTATGGTGATGTTTTCAACGAAACCTGAGAGTTCATGGCGTATTTGTGACAATCAGAAATCATAAGAGGCTAAATTTGTTACAGGGTTGATGCTGAGACACTGATGATGGTTAAAAGCACAAAAAAGGCAATGAAAATAGCCGTAAAACTGCATTTCTCGGTTTGTGTGCTTCTGTGTGTGTAGAAGTTCTATGTACAAACTGCTAGTTTTGACGTGTCAAATTTCGTTAAAATCTCCCTACAGCTGGTACGATGAAAATATAAGTTGTTTAAAAGAAAACGGTTAAACCCTAACCGAAATGGCCTTCACTCTTCTGTTTCACGGAATGAGTTGAGATGTTAATTAGATAATCTAGTGGATCAGAGTTAAGGGTTGCCATTATACCAAGATATTGAAAGAAGTTGTCCCTTTACGGGATTCGAACCTCTACACTCCAGCTCCCGGTCTAGCTGTCATTACAACGCCTAAGCTCTTACCATTAGGTCATGTCTTGGGAACAAATATAAGTTGTGTAAATGTATGATGCGTGCTAGTTTTGGAACCAAATAAGCTCCTGGGGTTGACTGTGAACTTGGTTTGAACTTTTGGAGCCTTTACATCACACTCATTCTATCCATACACAACTTATATACTACACTATACCTAATACATCAAAATTCAAAACTATCTTTACACCTCACTAAAATTACAACATTTGTTATTCTTTACTTGCGTCCCCAAATACACTTACAATTTTGACATAACTACTTATAGACCACATTTTCATACTATTTTCACACCAAAGTTTATATATTACAAATAGGTCTATTTATTCTACATAATCTATACCCCACACTCTACCTATACACCACATTTTCCCCCTCAATCTTCATGTCATCTTAATCTTCATATGTTTCATATCTAATCTTTAATTATATCACCTTCATCATCTTTCATAATCCTCAAACCCTTCATCATATCTCATCTTTATTCATCATCCTCATACCCATCATTCATCAAACCTTTCATCACATCTCATCTTTAATCATCATCTTCATCATCCTCAAACCCTTCATCTTCCATCATCATCTTTACCCTCTCAAACCCTCAATCTTTTCATCTTTAATCATCCTTCTCAAACCCTTCATCTTCTTATCCTCTTGACACCTTATCATCATCTTCATCGTACGAAATTGTAAGCTTCAACTTTTTGGTATACATTATTCGATCATTTAACCGAATCATAGACTCCCAATGGAGAAAGGGGGTTTTCAAAGAAGTTGAAGTTGAATGAGAAAGTACCTTTTTTTTTTTTTTTTTTAAATTTTTATAAATGTACTTTCGTGTATTTTTTTTTTCTTGTAATACATGTAAAAAATGCTTTAAGATACATGGATTTAGTGTATTAGGCATTTCTGTTTGGTGCTGGAATGTTGAACAAGTTCATCTTTTAACAATTGGCCACATCGAACCGACCAACCTAGAGTCGGATTTGCCACAAGCGACCTCCTGGAGGTCGGTTTGCACACATCTGACCAACACACGGACGAGAGATGATCAAAGATGAGACTATGTTATAGTTGGGTTGTTTGTGATCCCTTGCATGACGATTTTTAGGTATGACAAACGACCTTGGTGATGAGTATTGATATATTTAACTTGTTGCTAGGGGTTTTTGATGTATTATATTGTTCAGGACCAAACAAGTAATCAAGACGACAACGCCCTAGCGTTGCCACATGTAGACGTTATTGGTGAAAGCACCCATGTATGTTTTTTAATAGTTGTGATTTCTTGTGACGCCCAGTTCCCGAATACCGACTCATTATCCGTAAATGAACGTTTCACACGTATAACATTAAATGCATCTTAACATTATACGTAAGCCATACGTAATTGTATCAATAGTAAAGCGACGCGGAAGGTAAATAGGCTCGGGTAAACATGCCAGCTGAATCTAAAAAGAGTAACAATGATGGCCAACTATAGATCAAAATGATTTCTTACAAAACGAACATCTTACAAATACGATATGTCTTACAAACCATAGGTAGCTTATCTTACAAATATATGTCTTAAAAACACATACCAAATAAAAGTGCAACATGTCTTCAAATGAAAATACAAAGTCATTGAGTTGCAATAGTAAATTATGATAGCATGACAATAACACTCCAAACATAGCATAGCTCATCAACATCCTCATAATCGACATCATCCAACATTCTTCTCGAGAAGGGAAACATATACAAATATGCATAGGGGTAAGTACATTACGTACTTAATAACAGGTAGAAGCTATTGAACAACTTGACTTATAATGAAGGGAAAGCAAAGACATTATTAAAGGTTATCTTTGTGCAATAGGCAAAATAACTACAAATCACCTTTTGTCCCATAACACGTGTGAGGTTCCTATTTTGTTTCTAACTTAGCTTATCTTTGTTACATCAAGTATTCAAGGGCACTGCGCCTAGTCATGCACTAAGAAACACTGGGGTGCAACCTACTAGAGATCCGCTCTACTAGTCTCGGGATAATCCCGTTAGTGTGTGTGTTCGGTGGAGCCCCTCCACTTTTCCTGACCATCTAAGTGACTGCGAAGTTATCCACCTATCCTGACCACACCACACATCGTGATATTGTCTTGTGCCTTACGAAGAATAACATTGATGTTTAGTCTTTTATCTAGTCAAGTATGTATGTTATTAATCATTAACTAGCCACCTAAGTTGTTTCAAGAAAAGCTCACTAATAACTTTATTCCTTCATCCTAGACATCTAGACTTTAATCAAGCCTATCACATACACAAACATTGATGAATACTAACTCATCAAAGCACAGGGCCAATTCTACTCTTCCAACGGTCCCGAACTACATCTTTTCTCCTTTGCCAAAATTAGCTCTGAGGATTCATGGCAGATGTTTAGAGATCTCAGAAAGGCTGACCCTTAAATTATAGTTGCCCGAGAAAGATTAACATGTTATTTTGGCGTCTGTCAGCGATGGAAACAACAAAAGACTTCAACAAGTTGAACGCTGAGCGAGCCTTTCTAGGCATATCTCACTACATAGCCTTTGAGTACTGGAAGTGGAAATTTCCAGAAATAAACTTCACAGATGTAGCAGGAGTTCCCATCCAACAATTACGAAGATATAGGTAACTTCTATAAAATGATGAACTTTAAAATATTTGTAATAATTTGTGAACATCTATTTTTTCATATATAAACTGAAGTTTTGTCTATTTGTTTTTACTTCACTCTTTTAGGCTTATGAGGGTTTTGGCGTCATCAAAAGGAGGGAATTGTTAGGAATATTTCAGTTTTGATGATGCCTGGCTAGCTGTTAAAGTAGCCTGATTTAGTCTAGAAATATTGTTTGTATAGGCTTACTAGAAGTATGATCTTGTATACGTTCTTCAGACATCAATGTAATACAAGTCTGAAAAATAAGATTAGTAAGTCTCGACCGGATCCTGCATCAGCCGAGTAGAAGGTTGAGCGACCAGACTCAGTGATGAAGACTGAATACAAATGGAAAGATTTATAATCAAGGAAGTCTGTGATGAATTTGAATAAACCTGAGTATAATCAGAAAAGTGATGGATTATATCTTGTAAATATAGGGTACTCTGATCTCATCCAAATCAAAGATCAGAGAAAGAAAACCAAATCAGTTGATTGACTCACACTGAGTAACACTAGCAGAGAAACAGACAATCAAGAAAGAAGTCAGCCGAATGAAAACATCAACTGCGTAAAAGCAAGTCTTCTAACCCAAAGCAAGTTCAATCCATTGGAGATCAATCTTAAGAAATCGTGGAAAGAATTAAAAGCAATATCCAAATTAATTCAGAGAGAATCAAGGATGAAAATCATGGAGGAATGTTGGTCGAATCAAATCAGAAATAGAAATCATGAAAATCATGGGAATATGATCAGAAAAAATCTAGGGCAATTAATTCATGAAATCAAGACCAATGGGCAGAATTTCAAATTGGGAATCAACATTAAGGAATTGTGGTTATAAATAGAGAAGTTCATCAGAAAAACAGTGGCAAGAGAATATACACAAGAAAACACAGAAATTTATGATCTACGAATTCCCAAATCATATTTTGAAAGATATATCTAGATTGTTCAAGCCTCAACAAAACAAGAAATCTCAATTGAAATATATCAAGGCTAAACTTGAACTTTTGAATCAATCTTGATTCACACCTGAAAATCTCTCAGAAGATCTTTGATCAGTGAAAAAGCTGAAGGCTTTGAAGGACTGAGGTAGTTGAAGCAGAGTCATTCTATCAAGAAGCTGCAAAGTGTGATATCTGTTGAAGCGTTATCTGAAGGAACAAACGAGCAGAGTCATTGAAACAGTGGGAAAGACTGTCAAGGAGTGACTGCTCAGATTTTGAATCAACTACGGAGTTGTCAAGGACAATCAGCACTATCGTACTTGGTGTATCTAAAACGATAATGAATTCCTCCAATCATCACAGGAGAAGAGAGGATTAAGGGATTACACTATCCCGAACCTCTATAAGGCTCTGTGTTATTTACTTTATTCCGCACTTTATTTTCAGCACTTTTATCTTGTGTGTGTGTGGCATATATAACTTTGAAAAACACTTAAGTAACATAAATGAAAATCCGCTACTTAAACTAATTTCAAACTGCTTTTGAAATTTGTGAACAAAGTCATTCACCCCCTCTGTTACAGTATAGAAGCTGATGGGAATGCTGAGTGCACTCTGCTGGTCAATCAAAGATATCGGCGGCCGCACGACAAGATAAAGATCGGCGACTGTACCGATAGTACGAAGACTCAGCAACTTGCTGATCAGTTTGATGTAGTGTATAATATAGAAAGTGGTTATCTGTTATAACCATTTGTAACTTACTTCTAACTGATTCATGATGTGTATGATGTTATAAATACCCCATGATCAGCCACATTGTAAACTATTTGTAACCTTTACTTGATTAATAATAAATCCGTATTTCATTTTGTTTGTAATTCTACAAAATTCATCATAGTATCAGAGCAGAAATTTGAGAATTTCTAAAAGCTTTCCTGTGTTTTTTGAAGAAACTTGAGAGTGTTCTTCATCTCTTTTCCAAGTTTTCGGTTTCTTGAGAGTAAACTGTTATTCTTTTCTTGTTTTTTGGTCAGTTCTTGATCAGATTTTCTCCATCATTGTTGATTTGAGAATCAATTCTGAAATTCTTGATAGCCATGGCAGCTAAGAAACAAGAAATAAGTCCCTCCGGTCCATTCTATGTTCATCCTAATGAGAATCCGTCTCTGGTTCTTGTTCATCCATTGATGAATGGCAACAACTACAATCCCTGGAAAATGTCCATAGAGATGGTGTTGATCATAAAAAACAAAATTGGCTTCGTAGACGGCACAATTAAGAGGCCAGAAGCAGATTCAGTAGAATTCCATGCGTGGAGACAATGTGATACAATGGTGAGATCATGGATCTTAAATTCTGTTGAAAACACCACTGCACAAAGTTTGATGTACTTCAAGAATGCACATGCAGTATGGAAGAATCTTGCAGCAAGGTTTTCAAATGTTGATGCATTAAGACTTTCAGATCTTCTTGAAGAAATGCATCTACTGAAACAGGGCACAAATTTTGTCAATCAATATTTTACAAAATTAATGATTTAGGAAGAAATCAAGACCATCAGGCCTATCACAATCTGTTCTTGTGATCCTCAATGCCACTGCAATGCAATAAGCAATCTGATGGATCATATGGAAGCTGAACATGTCATAAAATTCCTTAAAGGTTTAAGGGATGAGTTTGAACCAATGGTTTCACAGGTAATGCTGATGGTGCCTTTTTCCAGAAATTCATGATGCCTTTGCAATGGCAATCAAGTTTGAGAGACAAAAATTGTATGTGGCTAACAAGACCAAGAATCAAGATTCCATGGTTCTATTGTCACAAAAGAATGGACATGGACAAAATCAGACTATCAGCAGACCTAATTTTGCTGCAAATCCCAGGTCTAAATATCCCAAAAAGATGCATTTTAGTTTTTATGGATTCAATGGTCATACTAAGGAGACCTGTTACAAGAAGCATGGCGTTCCTCCTGGTTTCAAGTAAAAAAAGGGCAAATATGGTAGAAGAGGAGCAATCAGGAGAAGAAGATCAGGTACCAAGCAGGTCTGCTGGACCAGGGGTTTCCCAATCTTACTGCACAACAACTTGACAAGTTGATGGCTCTGCTGAGTGACCCTCCAAGACATGCAGGATTTGATGTTGGCCAACCTGTTGACATTGTTACACATTACTCACCTGCCACAAGAACATGTGACCTAAATTTAGTAAGATCAATACAATGGATCTTGGACTCTGGTGCCACAGATCACATTGTAGGATCATTAGATCTATTAAGTAATCCTAAATCTTCATCAAATGGGATATCCTAATGAAAATAATGTCTCTGTCACACACATAGGCCAAGTGAGGATCAACACTCAACTGGTCTTACATGATGTGTTTTGTATTCTTGGTTTTAAGTATAACCTTTTATCTTTACCTTCTTTCATTAGTCATACAAAAGGTGCAGCTGTTTTTTCTGCTAACAAGTGTGTTTTGCAGGACAAGAACAAGAACATGATTGGTTCAGCTGAGTAACAAAGAGGACTTTATGTCATGGATCAGCCCATAAGACTTTCTGTTACCAATGCTGTAGAGAATCACACTTTATCCGATAGATTAGATGATGCACTTTTATGGCATTACAGACTTGGACACTTGCGTGATAAGAGACTGCAAGTCATCAGTTCACAGTCTGCTGATGTCCAATTTTGTAATCATGATCTTTGTTATGTTTGTCTTATGGCTAAAATGAAGAAGAATCCCTTTCCTTTAAGTACCACTGCTGTAAATGCTATTTTTGACCTTGTTCACATGGATATTTGGGGTCCTTTAAGACACCCTACTGTGAATGGACAACAATATTTTCTCACTATTGTAGATAATTTTTCTAGATTTACTTGGGTTTTTCTTATGAGCCTCAAATCTGAAGCTTTTGACCTTGTTAAATCTTTTGTTAAATTTGTTTCTACTCAGTTTCATAATTATTAAAGTAATTAGATCTGACAATGGTGCGGAATTCCAACTTACTGACTTTTATGCTCAGCAGGGTATCATACATCAGACATCCTGTGTAAGTACACCTGAGCAAAATGGTATTGTTGAAAGAAAATATCAGCATCTGCTGAATGTTGTAAGAGGTTTGAGGTTCCAGAGTAATCTACCAATTGAGTATTGGGGATTTTGTCTTTTACATGCTGTAAAGTTGATTAATGTCACACCTACACCACTTCTGAAAGAAAACACTCCACATAAAGTTCTTTATGGCACCAAAGCAGACTATTCTGTGTTTAAAGTCTTTGGTTGCCTAGTTTTCTCATGCACACTTCAACAGTATAGAACCAAATTTGACTCAAGATGTAGAACTTGTGTCTATCTTGGGAATTCAACCACCTCCAAGGGTGCTATTCTCTTAGATATTACCAACAAAGATATCTTTATTGCTAGGAATACTCAATTCCATGAAACTTACTTTCCACTTTTTTAGCAGGTCTTGGGAAAGCCTACATATCTTGCTGACATGCCTGTTCCTTTGCCAGTAATTGACAGTTTTGATGACCTGCTGAATGAGTCAGCAAACCAACCAGAAATGGGATCAACAGAAGCTGATGGATCCAATACAAGGCATGAACCAGTGAATCAGGCACCTGAACCCACACAACCAAGAAGGCCCACAAGAACAAGGAAATCACCAACCTTTTATCAAGGGGGTGCTCATAATATTCAGCAGACTCCACATCTGTTGAGTGCAGTAATGAGTCTAGACAACCTCTCAGCAGAATAGGCCAGATTCATTAATGCTATTGATGTTGTTAAGGAGCCTAAGACCTATAATCAAGCCATCAAGCATGATGAATGGAAGGGGGCAATGAACAAAGAAATTGAAGCATTACAAAAGACTCACACATGGGAGATAGTTTATCTGCCCCCAGGCAAAAAACCTATAGGGTGCAAAGGGTGTACATAATCAAATACAATCCTGATAGATCAGGAGAGAGATATAAAGCTAGATTAGTAGCAAAAGGCTACACTCAAACATATGGGTTTGATTATCAAGAAACCTTTTCACCAGTTGTCAAGATCACTACAGTTAAGACCTTACTTGCAGCAGCGGCAGCCCACAATCGGCACCTACATCAGATGGATGTTAATACTAACCTCGTAGAAGAATATGAATTTTTAGGAGCTAAACCTGCTAAGACACCTATGGAGTCCAAGCAGACCTTACCACATAGTGACTCACCACTTTTAGAAGACAACACTGCATACAGATCCCTACTAGGCAAATTAATTTACCTCACTTTTACCAGACCAGACATTGCCTTTACAGTCCAACAACTATGTAAATTTCTGGACACTCCTACTGAAAACCATGTGAAGGCAGCCTACAGACTGCAGAGATAGTTGAAGACCAATCCTGGCCAAGGCATCTTTTTCCCAGCAGACAATAATCTTTTACTTAAGGGTTTTACAGATAGTGATTGGGCTAGCTGTCCTGAAACAAGAAGATCAGTATCAGGTTACATGATGTTTCTAGGAGATGCTCCAATCTCTTGGAAGACAAATAAACAAACAACTATTGCTAGAAGTTCATAAGAGGCTGAGTACAGGGCCATGGCAAATGCAGGTTGTGAAATCCAATGGCTCATCTACATATTACAGGATTTACAAGTTCCTGTCCAGTTGTCTACTGTCCTATTTTGTGACAATGCCAATGCAATGCACATTGATCACAATCCTATTTTCCATGAGAGAACCAAACACATTGAGATTGACTGTCATGTTGTGAGAGACAAGGTGAAATCAGGACTCGTCAAACTTCTTCCTGTCAATACCAAAGAACAAATAGCTGACATCCTCACCAAAGCCTTAGATGCACCTATCTTCTCTTATCTACTAGACAAATTAGGAGTTTCAAAGATCTTTCAGACTTCAAGTGGCTGATGGGAATGCTAAGTGCAAGCTGTTCATGAACCACTCACAGCTTGAGGGGGTGTTATAGTATAAAAGCTGATGGGAATGCTGAGTGCACTCTGCTGGTCAATCGAAGATATCAGAAGCCCGCTGATAGCATAAAGATCAGCAGCCTGCTGACAGTACAAAGACTCAGCAACCTGCTGATCAGTTTGATGTAGTGTATAATATAGAAAGCGGTTATTTAGTTGTAATCGGTTATAACCGTTTATAACTTACTTCTAACTGATTCATGAGGTGTATGATGTTATAAATACCCCATGATCAGCCACATTGTAAACTACTTGTAACCTTTACCTGATTAATAATAATTCTGCATTTCATTTTGTTTGTATTCTACAAACTTCATCACCCTCTGACCTTTGTTCCAGCCTTTATTTAGGACCAACACTAAGTGAAGATTCAGTTGAAGAATATTTTATGGAAAAATTAAAGGTGTAAAGTAGAACCATTGATCATATCTAGATCAACGGTCACAATCTTATTCAAGAGGACGTAATCGCATTTAATGCATATAAAAATTGTCAGAAATAGACTACGACATAGGATGGAAAAATGGATATCCATTCTGCTTTGAATGACAGAAGTCAGTATGATGTAAGACGTTTTTAGTCCACCAACAGGCATTTAACGAAGAGCATGCAATGCATTTGAAAGTTACAACCTAGCATTAATGAGGACCATTGATTTCCTCAACATTTTTTTTTCAAATTTATGAAGAAAGAGGTAGAAGACCCAGGGGCTATAACTATAAGACTTTCTCAACAAAAGACAAATACTAAAAAACTTCTCAAGCTTTCTATTTGTTGTAACTTAGAATGGTACATGATAAGCTTGCACTCAACAGACTTTCTTTAGCTACTGGAGCTTTGAAATGCCCAACTTGTACAACCAATATGAGAAAATAGGTGCATCTAGAGCATTGGTGAGGATGTCAGCAACCTGTTCTTTTGTGATGTCAGCAACCTGTTCTTTTGTGTTGACTGGTAGGAGTTTGACAAGTCCAAACTTGACTTTGTCTCTTACAACATGACAATCAATCTCAATGTGTTTTGTTCTTTCACGAAACACGGTATTATGAGCAATGTGCATAGCACTAGCATTGTCACAAAAAAGTAAGGCAGTCAACTAAACAGGAATCTTCAGATCATGTAAAATGTAAACATGCCATTAAAGTTCACAAACTGCATTGTCCATAGCTCTATATTCAGCTTCTGAAGAACTCCTTGCAATAGTTGTATGTTTCTTAGCTTTTCGAGAGATAGGGGCATCCCCTAAAAACATCATGTATCCAGATACCGATCTTCTGGTTTCAGGGCAACCAACCCAATCATTGTCTGTAAACCCTTTCAAAACAAGTTTATTCTCAGCCGGAACAAAATTCCTTGCCCTGGATTGGCTTTCAAGTACCTCTGCAGTCTGTGTGATGCTTTCATGTGATTTTCAGTGGGAGTATCCAGAAATTGACTCAACTGTTGTACTGCAAAAGCTATGTCTGGTCTGGTAAAAGCGAGGTAGATTAGCTTACCCACCAATGATCTATATGCAGTATTGTCTTCCAAAAGTGAGGAATCTCCATGTTGTAAGGTCTTCTTGGACTCCAAAGGTGTCTTGGCGGGTTTGGCCCCAGAAAATTCATATTCTTCAAGAAGGTTGAGTGTGTACTTCCTTTGAGAAATAGAAATTCCTGTAGGAGTTCTGGCAGCCTCAATACCTAAGAAATATCTCAATTTTCCAAGGTTTTTAATAGTGAACTACTGATGCAAAAAAAATTCACTTGCTGAATCAACTGATCATCAGGACTTGTTGCTATTATATCTTCTACATATACGAGCAAGGCAATAAAAGACTATCTTGACACTTTGGTGAACATGCTGTGATCCTTCTTTGACTGGACAAAGCCTTGTGCTTCTAGAGACTCAGTCAACTTACAATTCCACTGCCTATTGGCTTGTTTCAAAGCATATAGGGATTTTGTTAATCTGCAAACTTGATTTGGTTTTTGTGTTGCAAAGCCTGGGGCAATTGCATATACATTTCTTCATGTAGATCACCATGTAAAAAGGCTATATTAACATCCATCTGGTGAAGATGCCAATCATTAGTTGGTGTTGCTGCTAGCAAAGCCCTGTCTATGGTAATTTTAACATCAGGTGAAAAGATCTCTTGATAGTCAATACCATATGTCTGAGTGTATCCTTTTGCCACTAATCTAGCTTTGTATCCTCCACTGAACCATCATGATTGTACTTGATTTCATATACCCCTTTACACCCAATAGTTTTCTTTCCTTGAGGTAAATCAATTATTTCCCAAGTATGAGTGTTCTGTAGAGCTTCCATTTCTTTTTCCATGGCTTCTTTCCATTCATCGTGATTAATGGATTGATTGTAGGTCTTAAGTTATTTAAAAACATCAATAGCATTGATGAATCTGGCATTCTCTACTGAAAGGTTCTCCGGATTCATTATCTCACTCAGCAGATGTGGTGTCTGCTGAATTGCATGAGCACCTCATTGG
Organism: Gentiana straminea; assembly: GCA_036785695.1. Classification (NCBI taxonomy): domain Eukaryota; kingdom Viridiplantae; phylum Streptophyta; class Magnoliopsida; order Gentianales; family Gentianaceae; genus Gentiana; species Gentiana straminea. The sequence goes on along the minus strand of JAVUPR010000087.1, from coordinate 2,945,654 downwards.
TAAAAGGTTTGTTCTTTCCTTGTCCTTATGGATCTTCTCAATTGAGCAGGTGCAGGTGCTTGGCTGACAGAAGCATGTCCTTCACTAGAAGCCTCAGCTGCAGCTGACCCTGTGTTTGGCTGGTTTGCTAACTCGTTCAGCAGATCATCAAAATTTTCCACAACTGGTAATGGTACTAGCATATCAGTGAGATATCTAGCCTTACCAAGAACCTGTTGAAATAGAGGAAAATAAGTCTTATGGAATTGAGTATTTTTGGCAACAAATATATTTTTGTTGGTAATATCCAAGAGAATAGCACCCTCGGAATTGTTTGAGTTTCCAAGGTAAACACAACACATGGAATCAAATTTTGTCCTGTACTGCTGAAGTGTACAAGAAAAAACCAAGCAACCAAAACCTTTGAACACAGAATAATGTGGTTTGGTGCCATAGAGCACCTCATAAGGAGTGCTTTCCTTCAACAGTTGTGTATGCGTTGCATTAATCAATTTTACAGCTTGTAAAAGATAGAATCCCTAATGCTCAACGGGTAAATTACTCTGGAATCTTAAACCTCTAGCAACATTCAGTAGATTCTGATGTTTCCTCTCAACAATACCATTTTTGCTCAGGGTTGCTGACACTTGATGTCGGATGTATAATGCCATGCTGATCATAAAGTCAGTTAGTTGAAACTCAGCTCCATTGTCAGACCTAGTCAATTTGATTGTTTTATTAAACTAAGTAGAAACAAATTTAACAAGATCAGAAGGTTCAAATTTGTGTCTCATAAGAAATACCCAAGTAAATCTAGAAAAATCATCTACCATGGCCAATAAATGTTATTGTCCATTCACAGTATGATGCCTCAAAGGGCCCAAATATCCATATAAACAAGATAAAAATAGCATTCACATTTGTAGTACTTAAAGGAAAAGGATTTTTCTTTAATTTTGCCAAAGTGCAGACATAAAAAAGGTCATGGTCACAAAATTTGACATCAGTAGACTGAGAACTGAGAACTTGTAGTCTCTTATCTCGTAGATGTCCTAGTTTATAATGCTACAAAAGGTCATCATCCAGTCTATTGGAAAAAAGTGTTATTTTCTAAAGCATTAACAATAGAAATTCTGACTGGCTGATCCATAACATAGAGCCCTCTGTGTAACTCAGCTGAACCAATCACTTTCTTGTTCTTCTCCTGCAATATACACTTGTTAGCAGAAAAAACAGCTACACTTTTGGAATGATTAATGAAAGAAGTTAAAGACAAAATATTCTACTTAAAACCAGGAATACAAAATACATCATGTAAGACCAGCTGAGAATTTACTTTCACTTGTCCTATATGTGTAACAGAAACATTATTCTTTATAGGTAAACCCATTTTTATACCAGTTGAAAGTTTTGAATATATTACTAACAGGTCTAAAGAACCTACAATGTGATCTGTGGCACCAGAGTCCAAGATCCATTGAATAGGTCTTACTAAATTCAAGCCACCTGTAGCAGGTGAGAAATGATTGTTGATTGCAGTAGCTTGCCCAACAACAAATCCTGCATGTCTAGGAGGATCAGAACTCAACAGCGCCATCAACTTCTCAAGTTGTTGTGCGGTAAAATTAAGAAACTCAGGTCCAGCAGACCTATTCTGGGGATGATCTTCTTCTGCTGACTGTTCCTCTTCTACCAAATTGGCCATTTTTGACTTGAAACCATGAGGATAGCCATGTTTCTTATAGCAAGTATCTGCATTATGACCATTGAATCCACAAAAACTGCACTGTACTTTCTTAGGATTCTTGGGTCTAGTATTTGCAGCAGATGCAGAACCTGGTCTGCTGACTGCTTGGTGTTGTCCTTGTCCATTTTTCTGAGACAAGAGAATCATAGAATCTTGATTCTTGGCCTTATTTTCCATATATAATTTATGTCTCTCAAATTTAATGGCCATTGCGAAGGCATCATGGATCTCTGGAATGGCACCATCAGCATTGCCTAGGTAGCCATGGGCTCAAATTCATATATTAAGCCTTTAAGAAATATCATGACATGTTCAGCTTCCATATGATCCACCAAAGTATTGATGGAATTGCAGTGACATTAAGGGTCATTGTTGGGGAGATTTTGCATCATTAAAACAAAAGAAAATTTATAAACCTATACTACCATGCAAAACTACCTCCTAACCGGCCGAATACCGGGTAGTTGCTAGTAAAGTTGGATAAGTACGGGTATCGATCCTCAGGGAAAAGGGATGTTGAATCTAATCTAATTAATCCTCCTTTATTAACTAAAACCTAAACCTAAACTAAAACGGAAAAGTAAACTGGACAGAGGATTGTTAATCCAAAGCCAGGAAGGATAAAAGCGATAAAAACATAAATAAAACTACATCTACGAAAGCGGTAAATCTATCTACTGAACAACCATAAACAAACCATGATCAACCTCTTCCCAACAACCATCACCTCACCGAAAGAAATAAGATTAACACATATTCATTCACAAGTTATCTTGGATTATTATCTTTTCTAAAAAAGCGTTTCCTCTTCCGATTTATCACGCCATTAATTAGTTTACCTTCCGGTCTTAACTAATATCGATACGAATCAAAGATACGGATTAAATCCTAATCTAACAACCTTATCCCTCAACTTCCGTTTGTTGGAATAATAATTGTTAATCTCTCTCACGATAATCTAACGAATCTATTAACTTCCGTTATCTAAATTCGATTAACATGCGGCATAAAAACATGAAAGAGAACAAGAACAATATAATGAATTAAACACATGAAAAATCCTATCTTTCCGGTAACGGTGATATCCCTCAATTCAATTCTAAGAAAATCTTGCATCGAATTAATTAAATTGTGGTTCTCTCGTAAACCTAGATATTTAACCTACGAACTTTCGTTATGTATAGATTAAAAATCCAAACTTTCCTACGGTGATCTAAACTACACCGACTTCCGTCATACGGTAGCATCAAATCATGCAATCATCTTCCGATTTATATTGCAAGATACAATTGAACATAGAAAAAGAAACAATTATAAATAAAACTTACAAAATCATCCTTGAAAAAGAAATCAAGTTGCAGCTGGAAAAGAAGCTTCACAACGCTGTGTTCATGGCTGCTCAACCGTGTTCATCAATGGAGAAACGAAAAGAAAAGAAAACGAAAAAGAAAACCTAATCTAACCACCGGCCGGCCAAGCATGGAGCTCGGCCGGCCGGCCGCTACTCTCAAAACTCGACTTTAGGGTTCAAGGAAGGAGCCGCTGCGTATGAATTATAATTAGGGTTGGGGCTGCTGCTGTTTTTATAGAATTTTGAGTCGGCTGCTACGGTAACCGCGGCCGGACGCCCGTTTGAAGATCCGGACGCCCGTCCGCTATTTTCAGCAACAACATCCAAACTTGTAACGCTCATATCTCGGGCCTCGTAAGTCGGAATGGAGTGATTCAAAATCCTGTAGAATCCTCTCTTCAAGACCTACAACTCTTCTCTTGAGGTCCAGAGTCAAATCGGTTGTTATCATATCAAGAACTGCGTTGCAAGGTCGTCACCACCTGGAATCCTGATTTTCCGACATTTATCTTGATTGATTTCTTTCCTTATATCTTTCAATCTTCCATAACTTTGATTGATCCTTTCCAAGCACGAATTTGGCTCTCTAAAATCCTCTCTTCCATCATCAATGAGTATCTACAACAATAGGAAAACATACCAAAGCGTAACGTATTTCCAAAATAACATAAAATCATCAATTAAGCACATAAATCATTACGTTTTGAGATTTAACTATTAAAAACATCATTTACTCAATTAATCGATTATAAGCTTGATTTCTATGAAAAACATCCATATACGGGGGAAATTGATATAAAATATATCGATAAAAACCATACAATTTGACCCTAAACAACACCCCCACACTTATCTTTTTGCTCGTCCCCGAGCAAAACAAAACAAGACATACTATCAAGAATCCACATAACGACACGAGATATAGTCAAGATCATGACAAGCTAGTATCCAAAGAAATCGATCTCACTCGGTGATTGTGTGTGCGTAACCTACTAAACTTCCACCGATCCTCTCTTGATATAATACATCAAGCACTAACAATTATCGTGTCAACTAAACGAAAACTTCATTCTATCTACACACTTACCTAACAAAAACTAATTACCAAGAACATAGTAACTAACTCACAATTAAACTCCTTTACTTAGTGCCAAGAAAATACCTTTCGGGTCTCTACTGGGTTTAGATCAACTTGACTTAGAATTCCAAAAAAAAAAAACGTATATTTTATATTTTATATTTCCTATCGTCGCGTCTCAAAAGTATAACACACTCCCCTACATTAGAGGCAGTCACCCTGAGATCACTCAAACCCATACTGTCCAAGGTAAACCACACTCCCCATTTGGGGCAGTATCCAAATGGACTCGAGGTGATAGTTACAAACAAAATTCCCGCAAAGAAATTCTATTCATTTATTTCTATTTATAGATATATATATATTTTTATATTTTTCAAACTCTTTGGAAACTCTCGGTCAAATATATTTCTAACACATTCAAGACTCTTAAAGTTTTCAAAACACTAAGGTACTGAGATTCTAACTGTGAGTATAGCACTAGTTCTTAACTTTCACTAATGCTAAATAAGTGTTATCTGTATCAAGAATTAACTTTCCTTTAACTAACCGGAAACTATTCTATATTTGGCTCTTCATCTAATAGGTTCGTGAAATGAAGTTCAAGTGAGTATCGACTTACTAAACCTATTCTCAGAACATGATATGACTACTGATAACAACTAAAGGGTGCCAAATTATAAAACTAGCATGCCAGTGAAATGTTACTCAGGACTTAAAGAAAAATTTTCAACAAATTAAGCACTTTTCATAGAAATACTACAGTATAAGCAAATGAATGTAGATACATAAATCATCTATCCCCTCCCCCACACTTAAATTACAACATGTCCTCATGTTGTGCAGAATTAAAAAGAAAGAAAATACTTAGCTGATTCGTTGTTCGAAAGGGAGCTATTCTGGAAGTGGGTCGACCTCACCCAGAAATGCTTGAAGAAATCAGTAGATTGTGGACCATCCACCAGAAAACTGATATCATCTGAAAACTCACAATAGCTAATGCAAATACCCCGCACACTTGATAAACATGAAATACCTCGGGGATAGGGGAAGATAACATATAAAGCACAGAAAGGAAGTCTAGAGAATTTTTAGATTAAGCTCATATAAAGATGGAAAATATACATGAAACATTACAAAATAGTAGGCTAGGTGCAACTACATGAAACTATAGTACAATGCAAACTACATGAAAAAATCCTAAGAAAATAAAAGAGTGATGGTATATGGAAAGCCAACAGTAACCATACTCGAAAAAAACGAGGTAGTATTACGGAAACCGACAGCTTAACTACACTCAAGAAAAATAAAAGAAAGAAATAAATGATGTGGTGTTACGGGAACCGACAGTGACCACACTTAAGAAAAATAAAAGGAAAAATAGAAAAACAATGCAACTATATGAAATGCAACTAAATGAAATGCATTTAAATGATATGCAAAAAGAAAATAAAATAAAAGAAAGAAAACTAGCCCACTATATGCAACACGACATATATATAAACGTCTACCACATAATGACAAAGTTACGATAAACGACAGTCTTGTCACTAGTGCCGACGCGCCTTAAGACTTATCGAAAGTGATAGCATTATGGAAACCAACGCTTAGCTATACCAAACGAGATATAACTCATATGGATGGACGTAGCATACGAAAACCGACGAGCTTACTACCCATATGAGCTATAAAAAACAAAGGAAGCACGTAAGTCTTAAAAGCTAACAAGATTCATCACAACGGTATGTAGCATACGGAAACCGACATTAGCTACTAATTAACAATCAGACCAGTTATAGCGTACGAGAACCGACAGTAACTATAACATGCCTAGATGAATCATATATAAGGAATTGATCAATTATCTTACATGGATTCATAGATGGAAAGGTAAAAACATATAAGTTCAGGACATCTACGTAAAAAGAGATAGCCACAGAAGCTCGTATGAAAAATCCACATCAAATAAAAGCATTAAAATTTAAATCAAGAAAAATTCAGAACCTGGACTTGCGTCCCGGACGAACGTTCAAAGGAAATCTCAGCACTGGACGAACGTCCCATAATTCCACACGCTCGTTTACCTGCACGTTAGGGACTGGACGGGCGTCCAATAAACCAGACGCTCGTCCATACAACGAATATGCATAGAACAGCAGGAAAATAACAGAAAACCCTAACTATAAACCCTAATTAACTTACAAGATCATCATACATCAAAAACGCAGTCAGCCACCTAAAATTCTAGCACAGGGGTTAGACTAGGTAACAACTAAACACAAACTTCACGTAAAACAGATTGAGTAAAAAACTTTTGCACATTCTTAACCCAACGGTCATCGAAACACGGCAAAATAAAAACTCTCAATCTATTAAACGCTACTTTTATTTTAAAACAAAAACAAAAAAACACGTAACAAAATAGAAAAATTAATTCAATTAGATTCAACAAAACACCGATTCCCCGGCAACGGCGCCACTTTTGTTGGGGAGATTTTGCATCATTAAAACAAAAGAAAATTTATAAACCTATACTACCATGCAAAACTACCTCATAACCGGCCGAATACCGGGTAGTTGCTAGTAAAGTTGGATAAGTACGGGTATCGATCCTCAGGGAAAAGGGATGTTGAATCTAATCTAATTAATCCTCCTTTATTAACTAAAACCTAAACCTAAACTAAAACGGAAAAGTAAAGCGGACGAGAGGATTGTTAATCCAAAGCCGGGAAGGATAAAAGCGATAAAAACATAAATAAAACTACATCTACGAAAGCGGTAAATCTATCTACCGAACAACCATAAACAAACCATGATCAACCTCTTCCCAACAACCATCACCTCACCGAAAGAAATAAGATTAACACATATTCATTCACAAGTTATCTTGGATTATTATCTTTTCTAAAAAAGCGTTTCCTCTTCCGATTTATCACGCCATTAATTAGTTTACCTTCCGGTCTTAACTAATATCGATACGAATCAAAGATACGGATTAAATCCTAATCTAACAACCTTATCCCTCAACTTCCGTTTGTTGGAATAATAATTGTTAATCTCTCTCACGATAATCTAACGAATCTATTAACTTCCGTTATCTAAATTCGATTAACATGCGGCATAAAAACATGAAAGAGAACAAGAACAACATAATGAATTAAACACATGAAAAATCCTATCTTTCCGGTAACGGTGATATCCCTCAATTCAATTCTAAGAAAATCTTGCATCGAATTAATTAAATTGTGGTTCTCTCGTAAACCTAGATATTTAACCTACGAACTTTCGTTATGTATAGATTAAAAATCCAAACTTTCCTACGGTGATCTAAACTACACCGACTTCCGTCATACGGTAGCATCAAATCATGCAATCATCTTCCGATTTATATTGCAAGATACAATTGAACATAGAAAAAGAAACAATTATAAATAAAACTTACAAAATCATCCATGAAAAAGAAATCAAGTTGCAAATGGAAAAGAAGCTTCACAACGCCGTGTTCATGGCTGCTCAACCGTGTTCATCAATGGAGAAACGAAAAGAAAAGAAAACGAAAAAGAAAACCTAATCTAACCGCCGGCCAAGCATGGAGCTCAGCCGGCCGGCTGCTACTCTCAAAACTCGACTTTAGGGTTCAAGGAAGGAGCTGCTGCGTATGAATTATAATTAGGGTTGGGGCTGCTGCTGTTTTTATAGAATTTTGAGTCGGCTGCTACAGTAACCGCGGCCGGACGCCCGTTTGAAGATCCGGACGCCCGTCCGCTATTTTCAGCAACAGCATCCAAACTTGTAACGCTCATATCTCGGGCCTCGTAAGTCGGAATGGAGTGATTCAAAATCCTGTAGAATCCTCTCTTCAAGCCCTACAACTCTTCTCTTGAGGTCCAGAGTCAAATCGGTTGTTATCATATCAAGAACTGCGTTGCAAGGTCGTCACCACCTGGAATCCTGATTTTCCGACATTTATCTTGATTGATTTCTTTCCTTATATCTTTCAATCTTCCACAACTTTGATCCTTTCCAAGCACGAATTTGGCTCTCTAAAATCCTCTCTTCCATCATCAATGAGTATCTACAACAATAGAAAAACATACCAAAGCGTAACGTATTTCCAAAATAACATAAAATCATCAATTAAGCACATAAATCATTACGTTTTGAGATTTAACTATTAAAAACATTATTTACTCAATTAATCGATTATAAGCTTGATTTCTATGAAAAACATCCATATACGGGGGAAATTGATATAAAATATATCGATAAAAACCATACAATTTGACCCTAAACAGTCATATGAACACACAGGCATGGGCCTAATAGTCTTGATTTCTTCCCAAAGAACCATCAATCTTGTAAAATACTGATTGACAGAATCTATAGCTTGCTTTAGCAGATGCATTTCTTCAAAAAGATATGAGAGCCTTAAGGCATCTACATTGGAAAATCTAGCAGCAATATTCTTCCAAACTGCATGTGCGCTCTTGAATTACATCAAACTTTGTGAAATGTTGTTCTCAAGAGAATTCAAAATCCCTGACCTCACCATTGTATCACACTACCTTGATGAAGGAAAATCTGCTGGATCTGCTTCTAGCCTTTTGATTGTGCCGTCTACGAAGCCGATCTTATTCTTGGTGATGAGCACCATTTCCATGGACTTCTTCCATGGATTATAATTGTTGCCATTAATCAATGGATGTACAAGTACCAATGACGGATTCTCATTAGGATGAACATAGAACTGACTGAATGGGCTCAATTCTTGTTTCCTAGCTGCCATGGATATCAACAACTCCAAAAATCTGTTAGTTTATAAGAGCAAAAAAGAAAAACGATCAAGAAAATATCTAAACACAATGAACAACCGCAGTTTACTCTCAAGAAACTGTGGGAAAACTCAGAAAGAATGAAGAACACTCTTGAGATTCTTCAAAAACCATAGAAAACACAGAAAAACATCAGAAACTCTCGAGTTTTTGCTCGAATACCATGTTGAAGTTTTTAAAGAACAAACGAAAATGTAATGAAAATGCGGGATTTTATTATTCAAAGAATAATCAACAAGTTAACTTACAATGCTGCTGTTCATGAGGTATTTAAAACTTCATACACCTCATTACTCAGTTATAAATAAGTTACAAACGGTTATAACAGAATCTAAATGAATAACCGTATTCAACCTATTATTGATCTGCTGACTAACTCAGCAGGGTGTTGAATCTTCAGAGTTCAGCGGACTTGCACTCAGCAGACTTCCTTCAACACATATACTGTAACAGGCCCCACCTTTACGCACAACACAAAGCACGATAAATACAAGAGAACAAAAGGAATATAAATGTAAGGAACAAAAGGGAATGTGAATGTGAATGTAAATGTAAGGGAAGATAAGGAATTAAAGAACACCTTCAATTTGATGGAAGAAAGCTCAAAACTTCATGAAAGAAGCTCCAAGTTCTTAACAAGCAGAATAAGAAGTTTTTTTTTAACTTCTAAATAACTACAATCTCTTGAAATGACATAGATTTCACTACAAAGCATAAGGACTAAAGTTTGAGGGATATCCACTTCTTCAATATCCTAAAGTTGAAGAGGAAATGAATGAAACGGAAAAACTTCCTTCTCTCTCCACGATGAAAGACTTGCATAGTTTGTTTGTGACCGTGATAGGTCTGAGACCTTCAATCTTTGAAAGCTTTTTAAGCCTATCATGGAGGAAAAGGTAACATAAAGGCAATCCATAGGGCTGTCGTAGAGACGACACGGGTGCAAAACGCAAGTCACGGTCAACATCATATTATCATCTACTTTATGCATAGTTTGACCCAAAAGGTGAAGCTTTCTTGATATGGTTGGTCATCGCGGCCGTGATGTCTTTTTTGAACATGACGCGACAAGCTTTGGATGAGAATTTAGGCACAAAAAGATAAGGGAAATGTTTGTATGGTGAGAGAATTTGAAATAAAATGACGGATGAAGCGATCAGAGCCACACATCCCACAAAGATACGACACACCTAGAAAATGCTGTAATGAACACTTTTAGCTTTATGTTAACCTACAAAACAAACACGAAGCCCAAGCGTACACTAAAACAACCAAAATATATATTACTTAAATATTAGTAACCATGCATAATATCCAGAATATTTACAAGAGACGGAGCTTTATATCGAAATCGTCATTAAGATATATAAATGAGCTTGTTAATGCCACTTATGATTATTGTACATGCCTTGTACACATGTTAGTGGAGTCGATGAAGGCGTAACTACATGCGACCATGACTTACGCCCATCCAACGTCATGACTGCGTTTGACCTGCAGTAAACATGCAAAGGCACTGCGAACCTTGGAGCCTGGCCTCATTGGCGGGATCATAACAACTTTTTATTTCTAGTAAAAGGTCGAAACAATGATAAATGACCTCAAAATATATCAAAAAGCCCCGATCAAGTCATAACAATGTTGTAGACCATTGTAGTCAGCCTGTAAGGCAGATGAGTCCATCTGATCAATAGGGGTAAGGTTTGTAGGAGATTTAAACATCACAACAAAGCCTCTGATAGGCTATAAAAGATGTCACGGGGTCTCATACTTTCCGACAATAAGGTCAAGCTTCATAGAGATAATCTGACCCATATCACCCACCACCCTTCACCACACCATCACCCTTCAAGTAAGTAGGGTGATTAGAGGCTTACGATGAGGGTGATTTTAGAGCTTGAACTGATGAATATGGTGGAAATAGAAGACAATCATCATTTTCTAGTGATGATTAACTTTGAAAATATCGATTCTTCGTAATTTTCTCCCGGTGCAATGATTGGATGTGAAAATTTTGATCGTGGTGGTGGGGAGGGGTTTGGATGTCCGGGGCTAATTATATTGTTTCAAAGTTGATGAGTCTTTTTCACAATTCGAAAATAACGTTGTAAAAGAAAAAAAAAATATAGATTTAATCAAGTATTATCTTTTTTAATCGTATTGTCATCAATAGATAGCGGTGGGATCAACATAACATGTATCGTATCATTTTTATGATCTTATACCATACTTCACCAATTATTTATTTCCTGTAGTGTCATTATATGCCGTAACTTCAGTTAACATCGTGAACAATAAAAATTGTATTGCGGAAACTTTTTAAAATGGAGTTCCACTTGTATCCATTAAGAACAAAACATGTGTTATCCAGTTGGACTAGTGTTTGATTTAATTTTTACTATCATGTTTCATAATAACAGTTATAAAAAACACACAGATTAAAAAAAGTAATTAATTGTTTTGACTTTGAATAGAAAAAGACTAGAATACCCTCATGATTAGAATAAATAATTTCGGTGCATTTAAGACAATGTATGAAAAAAAAAATAAAGAGATAAGTAAAAGGGAAATTACATTAACTTTTGCATTGAAATTGAAATATGTTATGCATCAGTTATTTAAAACAAGTTATTTTATTTTATTTTTAGAACTGCCTCATTTATTTTTTAAACGAATTAAGTAATTTTTAACAAAGCGTCTAATCCCCTTCAGAAAAAAAGGGGAAAAAAAGAAAAGAAAGTGTCTAATTATTATTATTATTATTCTAATTGTTAGGGGTGTTATCTGGTTCTTTGATAAAAAGGAAAAGCCATTAGCAGAGTATAAACAAACAGAAGAGAAGAATGAATCAACAGTTTCAGAAGAACACGCTTTACGTCGGAGGATTAGCAGAGGAAGTAAACGAATCAATTCTACACTCAGCCTTTATTCCTTTCGGTGATATTAAAGACGTCAAGACACCCTTGGATCAAGCAACCCAGAAACACCGCTCTTTCGGCTTCGTTACTTTTCTCGAACGGGAAGACGCCGCCGCCGCCATGGATAATATGGACGGCGCTGAACTATATGGTCGTGTTCTTACCGTCAATTACGCCCTCCCTGAAAAGATTAAGGGCGGTGAACAGGGTTGGGCCGCTCAGCCTAGTAAGTACTCCTGCTTCCTTATTACCCTACCCTTTCCTCGGCTTCTTTCTTTTTTTATTTGTTTATTTGCTTTGTCTTTTCAGTTTTCCTTTTTGACATTTTCATTTCGGGCATTCGATTGTGAGGGTAAGCTCTTTGAAGTTTAGATTTTGAAGTAATTGAAGAAAAGAACTTTTTGCGTCTGAGCACGAAAATGGAATTAGGGTTTTCAAGTGTAGCTCTTGAACTTTACAGTTTGAAGTAATTGAACAAAAGAACTATTTGCGTCGAGGACGAAAATGGAATTAGGGTTTTCAAGTGTAGCTCTTGAAGTTTAGAGTTTGAAGTAATTGAACTAAAGAACTATTTGCGTCCAGGACGAAATTTGGAATTAGGGTTTTCACGTGTACTGTATAGTGCAATGGGGATATGATTAGCCACCCCTTATGGGTTGTTAGGTCCTCAAATAATCGAAGCAATTACTTAGTCAAGCAGTAGCAATTTTAGAGCGATAACCGAAGAGTGAGGAATAAAGAGCCAACCCCCCCCCCCCCCCCTCCTTTATGGGTTGTTAGGTCCTCAAATAATCATAGCAATTACTTAGTCAAGCAGCAGCGATTTTAGAGCGTTAACCGAAGAAATGAAGAGGGAGGAATAAAGAGAACTGATTGAAAAGGAGAAAGTAAGACTTTTTTATATCAATCATCATACAACTACATCAATATTACCCCCTTATATACTCCTCTATAGCCACTTAGTCAAGTAGCTTAACCGAAGGCGGAAAAGCTAAACAAACGGGTGACATCACACGACGGTTGTTTGACGTCACCCTAGCCTAACGGTACTACAAAACTCAAATCCGAAATGGCGGGTTCCTAACAAGGGTTGAAGTGAGCCTTAGGTTTTGTTGCTAGCTGATAAATGCCTCCCCCTGGGTAGCAAGTGCAGGAGATCCATGATTTCCTTGTTTTTTGTTTTCAGCATTAAATAGTGTGGTGCAGTAAGAGGTTTGGTTTTGACTCTTAAGGGCCTGTGCAATATTGTGTTTAGTGGTGTGTTGTTATTGCAATTGTGCTTTTGATTCCAATTGTTGCAAAAAATGGATAAAGGGTCCTTTGTCAGCAGTAGAAGTATGTGGAGTCTGATGCGAAGTTGCTGATGCTATAAGAATTGGCATAATATTCGATGAATATGAGAATTTCTTAGGTGGGGACTTTGGGATTCACTGCAGCGTCTTCTGCGTGGGGTGGGGCTCTCGGGAATTCTTAACTAAAGCATGAGATCAGCCCGCCATATTTATTAAAAGAGTATGAACCAATCAAGTTACCTGTAGCGCATAAGGGTACACTAACCTAGATAGCTAAAGTCATAATTTACTCCTGAACAGATGGAGAAAATGGCCGCTTGTTGCACACTATTAGAACCATCTTAAGAAAACCTAGAATTTATTTGGACTTCAGTTTGGAAAGAGTAAGATGGAATCTGGGATAAAGAAGAGGAGATTATGAATTATAATGTAGGGAACCAAGCAACCATGTAGAGAGATCATATCTAAGTATTCATTCACCTATGGTTCAGCTAGAAAATGTCCATATGAAGTAATGATGTTATACAAAAGTAGATGGTGTGGTCCAGATCTTAATGAATCAACCAACATGAATGAATGACATGGGCCTTTGTGGATTTTCTTTTGAAATCAGTGATGAATCTTAACATCATATGTCTCTCAGTCTCGGAGTTTTGTCAAACTTGATATATGTAGTAAATAATGTAGTTGGCACAACTATTACCTTTGATTAGTTTCATTTTCATGTTCTGAATTCCTTGGTTGTTGTGTCAATGGCAGTTTGGGCGGATGCGGACACGTGGTTTGAGAGACAGCAGCAGGAAGAGGAGATGCAGAGGCTTCAAGCAGAGCATAGGGCTGCAATGGTGGCAGCAGAGGAAATGCACAGGAAAAAGGTGGCTGAGGAACGAGAAGGAGAAAAGGAAGAAGGTCTGGATGATCCCATGCGGATAGCTGAATCTGAGGCTATGCTGGAAAACAGCTAGTAGTAATAGTATTAGTAGTATCAAGTACTTCACCACCATGTCCAGGTGTGTTGAACATTAACATGTGACGAAACGCCATTAGATTCATACTACTCAGGCAGGCCGGAGTTGATTCAAGAAGAGGAATGCTGAGAAAAGGAAGAGGGGGGGGGGGGGGGGGGGGGGGTAGTTTTTCATGCTTTGTGTAAAGGATGATGAAATCGGCTTCGTCTTGGAGTTTTTGGCTGTGACTTATTGTTTGAATTGTTATTAACAACTATCAGTTTTCATGAAGATTCTTTCTTTTAAACTTAGCCTATTTAATATATAGTAATTCATCATTCTATTGATTTTCTGATGATCACACTTAAAAAACACCTTTCAAAGTAAAAGGGTGAGATGGCCAAAAAGGAGTAGAAGGATTTTTAGCACTTGTTTTTTCAATGCCAAGTAAAAAGACTGTACTCCATTGGGGGCTCCTTCTTTAATAGAACAAACGAAGAACCTAATACACGAGTTGAGTTAACTAACTTCAGTTATCTTTACTACATACAATACAACCATTATTACAACATTCTGGGATCATGTCAGTTTTAGGGCTTTAACTCAACGATTTTTGTAGAGTCGAGTTTTGAAGCAGCATCCTTGTCCATAAACCACACCAGTTTACCATTTATTGGGTGCACCATTTTAGCCGGCAACGACACACTGTTGGTGGGCTCATCAACACCATCGATTACTGCACGTACTGTCTCTGCTTTGCTGCTACCGGTGACAACCATGGCTACATTAGAGGCAGAGTTGATGACAGGTAAAGTGAAAGTTATCCTCTCAGGTGGGGGTTTAGGTGAGTCGGTGATGAAAGTCACCCATTCTTCTTTCGTATCTACAGCCGAGTGCTTAGGGAACAGAGAGGCTATGTGCCCATCAGGTCCCATCCCCAGAAGGATGAGATCGAACTTGGGGCAGTCGCTGATATCAGAAACGTTGATTACACGAGTCCTCACAAATTGCCTGATGACAAACTCGTAATCTTCTGCAGCTTTTTCTGCTGACACTGTATCATTGATGGAATGCACGTGGCTTGGAACGACAGGAACCTGAAAGGGCACAAATGTATCACCTTGTAATGAATGGATATGGAATGAGCGAATGAAAACCTAACAGGAGAAAGAAAAAAGAAAGGAAAAAAACCTTTCTGATTCATATTCATAAGCAAGAGATTATCATATATTGCAAAAATTCCGTAGGCAGTTAAGATGCCCGGATCGAAATGTATGTTATATAAACAACAACGTTATTGTCATCTTTGATTCATTGATACAAGAAGTTTGAGATTAACAAACAAGTTTACATAATCCTTTCTATTACTCATGAGATACAGAGATGAGGCACAATTGATAAGCTCTTTGATTTTGTCTCATATTATAAGTCATTCTTAAAAACCAATGCAACATTCACTAAATTTGTTTCCTATTCCACCCCTATTATCTATCCCAAATCGACTTATTAATTCAATGTGTAAAACCTATTTGAGGATGAAGGGTATTTTTGTCCCAAAATACAACAGAATATTTCATTCATTTAGCTTCCTTAATCTAAGTGCATATCAGGCTAAAATGCCTTAACACTTTTGGACAGAGGGAGTATAAAAGAAAGTCTGCTTGTAAGCTTTAAATCTAGTAGACGAACATGTACTTTTAAGTTAACTTCACCACTTAAGGCAGGATCTCAAAGCTCCTACTAGTGAACAACACAAAATAGAGAGGAAGGATTTTTTATACAAGAAATCGAGACACTAGCTTGAAGAACAATATTGACTGATTCAGGATGAACTCCAGATATTTCAGGTTTAGCTTTAAACTATGGATGAAAAGCCAAATAAGACCGTAAAACCAAACCTACCTTACATATATTACATAACCACTGATAGAAATGGAGAAATCATTTCTACTCGATACTAGTTGCAGACTACCAATTAACTTTTGTTCCAAATCCTTCAAGACAGTATAAAACAATGGGTAGTCATCATTCAGGTATTCTTCACAAGCCACGATTACTAGAATATGCAGGAGTTGTAAATATGTAAATTTGTTCCAATCGATCAGACGGTATGGACAATTATATTCTTTTGTGATGGTATAAGATCATTGACTGTGCTGAAGCCTTTTCTGGCTTAAGAATAGTAACAAATGGAATCAAAATTCTCCAAGTAACACGTGTTGAAGAAATATGCATAAACAAGACGGAAAAAATTGTTAGATCATTACTCATGACACTTTCTATCCAAGAGCCTATAAAACCGTGATCAGGAGAACCTGTAAGACTGCATGAACAGCCATAGTAAGTTGAGCTTTAAATTTATTACGATCCAGGGCTGTATTCTAAGGCAGAGACCAAAACAGGGCAATAGAAATCCTATGATGGGGCGACTTAATATCTATGACGTTCTAATACATCTCTTTACATTGTGGAAACTGAAAATTGCAAAAGCTAAAGAAGGAAACTAGATCTTGAATCAAGAGACACTCGAACAGGAAGCAAAAGTGATGGTTCTGGTATTGCACTATTGCCTACAGCAAGAATAAAGCAAAAAAATTGAGATTGCAAAACAATCGCCAAACAATGGACCTGTTTACCTTAACTAAATCCACAAATGACATTCATCCAAATATTCTACTTGGTATTGTAATATGAGACATGAAATGACATTAAACTAGAAGATTGAAAACTTGAATTACCTTTGTCAAAAAGACTTCTTTTGCCAGCTTGTAGTTGCTATCAACATGGGTCTTTGCTACTACGCGCTCATCAGCCCAGAATACATACCACTTGGACCAATCAACAGTCTTTTTGTAAGGAGCCTCACAAAGTTTACTGACAGACCATTCAACAATATATAAGTGAAGGAGAAAAACAGACAAACGGGAATTTAGATATACAAAAATAATTCATAAACCTGATCAAACTAATAAGAGAGCCACCGGATAACGCAATGGAAAAAGCCCCTCTATCTTTCACGAATGCCTCAGATAATTCTGCAATGTATTCTGCTAAATCTGTACTTAATTCATCTGTGTTTTCGTAAATCTTTAAGTCTCTTCCATCTATGGAACCTTGATAAAGAGCCATGTTTCTGACAAAAGAAGTGGCAAACACCGCTCTGCTACCCTAAAAAATAAAAGAACGAACAATCAAGAAACAATATCAGCCTCAAAAGTCGACAAAAATAGAAATTTAAACAAGTTCTTCAATAGCATCATATAAACATTCATGACAGTAATTCTCTTTTGCTGGAACTTTTACTCGAGTACAACAGAAAATAATTGCTGGGGTCTACAACTTATGTATTTTAAGGAATTAAAATATCAAGAAACACTGATCCGACATTTTTTCAAATTCAACAACAACAACCGTAAAGACACCAAATTTCAGTGCATATACCAAGTCCCGATTATCTCAATAAGGAAAATACTACAATGCGAAATTTATTTCGGTAAAATATTGATGATCAACAATGGAACAAGCATCGTACACGCAAAATCATAAATAGAAAAAAAACAAAACCCAGAATTTAACTTTCTTAAGCAACATCCACATCACAGAAATTCAACAATCAACATTTCACTACATTTACAACTAATGAGACTTCGCCATCCTCTAATGTCCCTACCCACTAGCCACTAAGCTTTGTTTACTGAGCATCGGCAAGGTTGAAGCACTCGAGGTCACGGTGCAGTTGTAGGAAAAAAAATTACAGTTAAATGGTCGTCCAGGAAAAAGGCAAAAAGAAATATAAATAACTTCTGAAATAATAAAGGAGAAATCGCTTACAACTTAAGAGAGTAATGATGGATTGCCGAAGACAGAAACTCTGAAACTGTCGAGAACTGACTTGGGAGAAGAAGCCGAGTTTTATATAAACACAGCGAGTACACTCACTTTATTCAGACGATTTCCATCTTAATAAAGCAATTTTTTTATTTTAATAAATTAATAATATGTTAACAAACTTTGTTTTAGCCTTTCGTTTTTACTCATTTTTTATTAATACACTTTTATTGTATGTAAGAGATTAGAAATGTGTTGTTGTAATCATGATATTTGGTACAACCTTCATACAACAGTTGTATTGTTAAAAAATTCGAGACTTTTTTTAAGGTTACGAAATATACACACGCAGACACTTTTGTCCCCTACTGAAACTCGAATTTGAAATCTCCCATTAAAGGTCTCAGTAATTATTACTGGGCTAATGTCTTGTTCGCTGCCGAGACTACATATATACATCGTGAGTTATACATATTCATTACATTTGATAATATCATTTCTATAAGAAAATATATTATATGAGCCAAGTCGTATAAGCTTACATGTGTGTTGTATATGTCTATTATTTGTACTAGCAAAATACACGTGCGCACATGTTGGTTAAATTAATATATTTAAATGAAATTTAAAAACGTAATTTAACGTATAAATTGTTAAGTACGTGTTTAATAGTATAGTGAATAATGATAACCTTGTATAAGTGGGTTGTTTTAATGTAAATTCAATTGTGGATATAAGAATGTATACGGAAAAAAGGACATGTATCAGTGCAAGAATGAAAGGACATCGGAGACTTCCCACCAATTGTTCTTTATAAACGGTAATGAAAACTTCAAGATGTTTATTGGTCTTCTTATCAGATGACGGGAGGCGAGGACTCAATATTATCAGGTCGATATCATGAGTATGACAAATATTCTCCATGGCATTGTTAGTAAGGGAAGATTGAATATCCTCCACACCAGGAAGTAATACCACAACCTTATATGAGTTTGTACCTTTCTTTTGAGCAGGTTAAGGGCTTTCAGATGGACTTGAAACTTGGAAAACCGAGGCACCTTGCTCTTCAATAGAAGCCATTGAGATTTCGGGTAGGATTTCAGTTTAATCAAAAGAATAAGTGTGAATGACTTTGTTGAAAATGCACATACTCCGAAAAACAAAAGACTTTAATTATAATGGAAATCGAAGAAAGATTCAGATCAAATGAGTTCTTATTTAATATTGGTGAAGTCAGAAAGACGTCTTGATTACAAAATTTAATGATTAGCGCATATCACAAGGTGCATGTCAATCGTGATCTCATAATTTGATAATAGAGATTTGAATTTCAAAAGACAGCTGGGAAACGCATTCATGTCAGAGACCTTTGGGTTCCAGCCTTTTAAGAAGTGCCACGCCATCTTCATTTAGACCAAACATATGACCTCCGTTATAGCTCAGGTCTGTGGGGATTTTGATGTGTGGGTATGACCCGACGTCATACACGTGGCAACCACTGGGCTACATCAGATCCTCTTACCATATGGGCCACAAAATTTCACCCAAATTTAAGGCCTTATACTCTATGTAACTTTGATGAATATGTCTTAGTCCGTTATATGTAGTGCCTCATAACCCTTGTTCTAGCGATATAGTGCAAGATCACCTTAATCCTGAACTCTCAGCTTAGGGCAAATCATCATCGTCGACTTCGGGTTTCTGAGATGAGCAGTCAAGTCATTTAGCTGACTATAACTGCCACAATAATGGCTCCGTGATTCCAGCTTCATTATGGCATGAATTGTAAGCCGTCCCTTAATCATAGTCATGTCCCCAATCATGTTCTCTAAGGCATCTTTTCCGGAAATGGGATAATATAAAATGATTCACTCCTCAGAAATTCAGAACTACATTAATAGCTTGATCCCAAATCATCTGGGTACGTAGGTTAATCACATTGGCTTAGCTATAATCCATCACAAAATCCACCAGACAAGTAATTGGGTGTTCCTTACGAACCCAAGTACCCACATAAAGATCAAGTTTCATCAATGACGATTTCAGACATCGTCCAATACTATTGTGGATTTCAAGATAAACGTAAAAGTGTAATAAGTGGAATATATATAAAATAAAACAATAGCAGTTTATAGAAATACACAATTTCACTTTGGAATACAATGCTTAATGATGTAGTTGTCGATACTGTGTTCTTTCATTCTTCATGTGACATCCTCTTCCATAGCATAAATTGGGTCATTAATAAGTGTAAAAACTTTGTGTGCTTTCATTCTTCATTAAGAAGGGTCATCCTTTTCCATAGCATAAATTGGATTATTAAAAATTGTAAGAACCCGTAACAGTATGTATGAATTATATAATGAAAATAAAGGAATAATTACGTGCCGATCGTAGAACTTGTTTGTATACTATATTTATTGTACATCTGTTGGTGTTGTCTAGTTGATCTATGTGTTTGGTCAACACCTTAGTTGTTGATATTGAAGTTCCCCTTGATAGTGCAACATATAATTGTCTATGAGAGAACATCGGTCAAGGCAAATAAACTCCTAAAAATGGTTTCGTTACTCCTTGTGCTTTATTGATCGTCATTGCAAAACAAAGATGAATATGATATTGCTTTCTTGTAAGATGAAACGAGTATTTTTCGTTTTCTGTCGTTGAGAGTGGAATATGTGGGATTAAAACATGCTTTCCAGAATGTTGCCCAATTGTGATTTCAACATGAATCACTTTTTCCTTTGAACCCTTTACATATCATCACTTTTTTCCTTTAAAACATTTTCACTGAATGCGTTTTCAACACTAATTTGTGAGGAGGCAATCCATTTGGTGTCAAAGTGTTGAGAAATTCTTGAAAATAATCATTAGTATCATCAATAGTCTTATCAAAGATGTTGAAACAATATTCTTCACCTGGAAAGGTTAATATCAAATTTTCATTAACTTATCAACATGTTCATTAGTCGTGGTCGGTATTGCTCGCTTGTAATCTATTCTCGCGAGAATGTGTTCTCCAGTATAAATGGAAAGATGGAATTAATTAAACGAATTATTGAAACCTCATCATCGTTTTCAGCATATTCAATGACCATTTCATTTGGTAACTCTATGTCTCATTTATTGTTTGTTGGTTCTTCTCCACAACCCACTTGTAATAAAAATTGACTGAAGTGTAGATCCCCTCTTTCTCTCATTTTTTCGTAAAAGTATAATTTTATCATCATTGGCCACAAATATGACTTCATCAAGCTTGCCCCTATTGTTTGTAGTATCGTGCGTTTTGGTAAAACAGTTGCACCTGTCTAAAATCACCTCCAAATACAACCATCCTTCCTCCAAATGCGTTTGAATTTCTCATAATGTCCTTTAAGATTCTGTCAGTGTATCCATTGCCCGTTCCTTTGCCGTTGGTGCTTCATCGCATATGATTAGACTCCGCATTGGAATATTGCACATACTTGTTTCAAGTGCATTAACTGGAATTTTAAAACGTGAATGAGCAGTTCGGCCTCTGGGCGTAATTTCAGCTACAACTCCTAATGTGGCGGTTGCTATAGCCATATATTGTCTTCTTCTTAGATTTGCTAGCATAGCCCTTTATAAATATGTTTTCGACTGCCACCAGGACCATCAATATTGTGGCCATTATCAGCTTTATAGAGAATTTTTTGGTATACACTTTGTTGTTCAGGAGTAAACATTTCTTCTAAAATATAACATTCTTGGGAAATATCTATAGACAATTCATCATTGACCTCTCTTTGTATATTTTCTACAAAGTTGTTGTAGTCTTCTTCTATCTTTGGCAAGTCGTAAGATGTCAAGTCTTTACCAATGCTTTCTAGAAAATATTTTTATGGATTCCAAAGTTAATTTTAGCAATAATTGATTTAACTGACTATGTATGATCTCGCCTTAAATCTTTCGACATTGATTTCCAATATCTATCTCATAGTTGTCGAATATTTATTGGTTGACATTAAACATATAGAGTTGTAAACGATCTTCTTAATGCATTAGGCGTTTGAAAGGCAATAGCTTCATTAAGACTTCCGAGATGCTATGGTCGGATTCTAATGAACCTCTTTTCTGTGCAGCTTCTTTGAAATTGGTGTAATTATTGTTGTTTACATGTAGTAAGTCATTAGATAATGTTGGTCCTCTAACATGATTAAGTAGCAATCTAAGATAATACATTTCTCCTTCTCATGGATTTGCACAATTTATACGGCCAATCACATCTTTTTGTTTCCCATATGTCCAATATTTTTGTGTGCACTTCCATACAATAATTCTGGAATTTCACAATACAGAATTTTTTTGGCCTTTTGATTTGATCGACAATCATCTTAGTTGATTGATTGATTTTAGTAGAATTTTAAGGTTTTTTTATTGTTGTTGAATACTTATTATAAAATTGATTTGATTATAAATAGTAATACATTTATTTAGTTGGATTTTTCGCGTGTTTATTTTTTTTTTATAGTATTTATTATGTTATAAATATACACATAACATGTGGATGTCAATTAGATAAAATACATCTTAAATATACGATGTGATCGACAAATGTTTTTTGTTATGAAATAATATCATTGATGGATTATCTATTATTCTGATTGATTTAAGTAGATTTGTGATTAATTCAGATTATTGTGTTCACATTGTAATCTCTACTATAAATACCCCCTTATATCATTGGAATAATACACAAGCATTTCCCCTTTCTCTTTATTACTTTGTTTCTGTTCTTTCTTATATTAGTTTTATAACACGTTATCAGCACGAGTCTCTGTTTTTTTTTTTAAGAATCAATATTAAACCCATGGAGATGATTATGCAATTTGCATCAGCATCAATTTGTCTGTGTCAACACAAGAATTATATTTGACAAGTTTGCCGATCTTGCCATCGTCCATTTCAACAAGTTCATCTTTATAGATCTGGGAAGTATCTCTCTAATTAGATTAATGAGCATGTTTATATTTCTACTTCATAATATGATTATCAAAATCGTCTCCGTGGTTGGCACCTGACCTCAGCTAATCTTGTTGGAAAATATCAAACGTTGATGAGATGGAGTGGATCTGATTATATAGCCTGAGAGATAGTCACACTAATTAACAGGGAAGTTCCCTTTCGATTTATTTTCATCATTTTTAAGATTACCAATTGAATTGATAGGGAAGTTCTTTTTCGATTTCTTTTCATCGTCCTGAAGATCAATACTTTGATACAATGACTTCTTGCCCTTTTTCCCAGACTCCTATATTCGGTTACATTAAATCTTCCTTATGACGAATTATGCATTGTATATAATATTGGAATAGTGGATCAACAGTGATCTAGTTTTTGGGTTATAGATATAATATTAACAATTTTCGGTCACAGTAGAAGCACAACCCCTCCTAATTTTTATGACTGGGTTCGACGGATAATAATACAGTATATTCTCTATTATTTATCAATTTCAATATAATGCTTTTCTTTCTAATGATTTTGTTATTGAATTAAATAAATCAGAGCTTTCATCATGTGAAACAGAAACTTGAAGAAGAAGTGACGATGGGATCCATGGTTAAACATAGCCATCCTCCACCCGGTCGCGGAATTGGTGGAACCGAAAGATTCATTTTTTATCCGTCGAAATGAGAAGCTTTTCTAAGCAACCGATGATCGGATGCATGACATCACCAGAGAAACATGCTACGGTTGAAATAAAATTGGTGGTCTAGTCGATGAAAAAAAATATCGGAATCCGATGCCAGGATGAAAAAAAAAAAAAACTCGGATCTAAAATTTTCAATGCTACATCAATGGTAAAATTTTGTGGTAACTTTGTTTAATTTATTTGCATCCTACTATGATTGTATTATTCTACATTACACGTGATAGTGATAAAATATTGTTGTTATAAATTTCGATAACATCAATATAATGATGGATCAGATCACAATAATTGGTATCCATCACTCATATATATTCACCCTTGAAGGCTGAATATCTGAGACAAAATAGTTGGCCTGGGAAATAAGACATGATCATATAGAGTTGATCAATATTTTGAAACGAGCATATACATGGATTTGAAATCCAATCGTAAAAGTGAATATGAAATTCACATATTTGAATGTCGGATATGCCAAATACTCGTAAGAGTGTCATTCACAGAGGACATGAAGTCCATTGAAAAAGACTTGAAAGAGACTTTAATATCTTATACCCTTGAAGATTGAATAACTTGTTGATGAAAAATCACGATGAAAAATCACGAGTCTCGTCCTATTGGTGCAAGTGACAAAATCTTCAATTTTTGGCCATTTTGGTGCAAGTCCATTCCCTAAAGTGAATGCGACAAAATCTTCAAATTATGGCTGGCCATTTTGGCGCAAATTTTGGCCATTTTGGCGCAAGTCGTGGTCGCGGTGGAGATCGTAGAGGCCGTGGTAGTGGAAAATATGTTTCCTATCACAATGACAATCATGCCATGGTCGTGGAAAATATGTTTCCTATCACAATGACAATCATAACATAGTCAAGGCCAATTAATAGTCAATATTTTGGTTGATATGCTGCCATGTCAAAAGGCCATTTAATTGAGACAAAGCCAATATTTTGGTTGATATGCTGCATGTCAAAAGGCCAATTAATTGAGACAAAGCCAATATTTTGGTTAATATGTCACTATGTCAAATTGAGGTTGTGGATTTATTTATTTGATTTTGATATGCCACTAATATCACAACTTGAAGTTAATTGACTTCGCAACTTGAAGTTAGTTGGCTTCTGTTAATCATTTTTCTCGATGATTGGCAATCCCTCTCTTTGTGGTATGTAATTCCTCTAAGTTGACACAGTTTTGATGGTAATTTTTATTTTAATAATACAATGGTGATCTTCATATACGATAGGTTGGTTTTATTTATGGGCATTAAGATGAATTCTTCTTGACACATATAAAATACTCTTCTCATATTAGCAATATTAAGTGAACTCGAATGGTAGCTACATTGAAAATGATATGGGTTAATGTGAAATGGTAGCTGCATTGAAAATGATATGATATGGGTTAGTGTGTTATAATAATAATTATAGATCCAAAACTCTTTGTTTAGGATGCTCTACACTTAGTCTATTGATAAGACTTTATTCTATTTTCAATGATCGTTTTGATTTTCGCTTATGGCTAAATAAGATGATTAAATGTGTTGAACTTAAAATGTATCTTTCGATGCCAATTTTCGTGAGCATCTTAGTTCATACACCTTTTGCATAAGAATAGATTTACTCAGTTTCAATTGATATTCTCAATTTGTAGAAAATCGATTTATACTAATACAATTTTCTAATCAACGGTGAAGATTTCTTCAATATAACGATTCATTTCTATCATATTAATTCACTAAAATATTTTAGAATTTGATAGACTATTACTTAATTCTAGACATATTTGAACTCATTCTCATTACTTTTGAGAAGTTGAACACATTATTAGATCAAATCACCTTTAATACTATGCTCTATGTAATGCATGATTTATCTATTCATAATATACGATAGAAACATGCATTTAGTCGAGAAAAGTTGCTTTGCCATTTATTATGTAAGTGATCACATTTTGGTAATATAGTGTCTATTGACATATAATTTTTACCGACTTTTCGCTTATCGAGGATTCCTTGAGTTGTTCTAGTAATAGATCCTATATGAATTGCTTGTCTTAGGAATCGTGATACATTGTGTTGTTTGATTGTCAATATTATCATTTACATGATACATTGTGTTGTTTAATTGTGAATATTATTATTAATTCAAAATCTGCTTGACTTAATCATCCTAATAAGCATTGTGAGAATTGATAAAATATCTCTAAAGGAGATAATGCTTCTCCCCAAATCGGAAAATATTAAAGAAATTTGTTGATACCCGCATAAGAGGATCTCTAACATTAAAATGTTGAATCCGTCACGGGTAATTGTAAATTTTCTAGATACCGATTGTGAAAAAGTGTTGTCCGAGAATAAGAGGAGGAAAATCTATTATATCTCGTGACAAATATAGACATATATGAACCATGAGTTCATATATTATTCATTTACATGAAACCCACGAAGGGTACGTAGATTATGCACATTTTGCATATATCAAATATTTTCCGAGAAAGAGGGAGAAACGAACTAAAAGTCCGTTGTCTCATTCTAGTGATTTCTCTAAATATAACGTGAATTTTTTCGAACGATTCTTGAAGAATCTAAAATCACATAGTGATATATTAAACGCATGAAGCGCAAGAGAGATATTGCTTTCAAAAATCTCATAGAATGAGATATTTAATTGAAACCACTATGTTTTATATGTGTAAATCGCATGAAGCGAATAAAAGAGCATCAATGTATAGCTCGGTGCAACATGTTCGATGAAGATCGATTCTCGGCATTAGGGGAGATAAAGAAAATCTCATGTTAGAATAAAAGAATGCCGAGAAATTTTAACAAGATAAACGATCTTCCACGCATCGGTTTAAGCGAATCTGCGAAAATAATCTTACTTGTAGTATTTAACAAGTAATATGCCAGATGCCTATATTGAAATTAAATGAGTGACTATTTACAAATGCACCAACAGTATGATTGAAGATATTTCTCTACGCCAGAAGCGTAGAAGACCGATCGGTGTTAAAGATAAAAATCCGCGGAAGAATGATCAATTTATTATTGATATTCGAATACTCATGAAATCTCTTAAAGAGATTCGTCTTGTAGACGAAAACCCCAAAACAAAAATTGCACGTGCATCAAATGATTAAATATTGGGGTTGCGGAACAACCAATCCATACATTGATAAGGAATTGGTTTATGCTAATACCGAATTAGCAATGAATTTTATGGGAGAAATCATAATAAAATATAATAGTCGTCGACGACATATTTGCCTCTTTAATTGCTATTATTATATCGGATCCAAGACCTAAGTCATTCGCGAGTGCCGAAACACTCGGACTAGGTAAAAATGAAATAAGCAATTGAGGTTGAGTTTGAATTAGAAATATTTGTTTGTTAATGATCAAATATATTCTCCCATTATAGATAATGTAATGTTCCGCTAACTAGTATATCTGGCAGTAACGTTGAGTTTTCATATGTCATGACCACATATTTATGGGTCGTTGGACATTAATATAGATATGAAAATCCTTGGTGGATTTCAGAAACAAGTTTATATGACAATCGCAGCATGCATACTGTTAAGTTAAAAATGTCATTAACATTCATGTTGCATGTAATATGTCTATAGTATAGTTCTATTGAGGAAAGTATATATAAGTAACTCAAACTTTGTGTCATGAATTTATAGCACTACGACGTGTGAGAGTGGAATATACGCATGCAATTGCGATTGTATTACTTTCCCCATTGTTTTTATAATTATAGTGCTGACTGAGTTCCATGTGTTGCCCGAATGAGTAGTGGGCATGACAAAGATATTAGCCCCTACATTCAATTATCTACATGAAGTCCGGAAGGTACGGATATACAAAGTGCGCTCTAGTAACAATCTAGAAAAATTGTTCACTAAAATCATTTCTACATCTGTTTTGGAACAGAGAATGTGTTTATAATACTTTAATGCGCACATAAAGTAGATGTTGTCGTCAGGGGGAGCGACAACTTCAAAGTTATTTTAAGCACAATGACTGTACTCTTTTTCCCTTTAACCAAGTTTTTCCCAAAGGGTTTTCTTAGTTAAAGGTTTTTAACGAGGCAGTTAGTGCAACACATAGAAACGCATATGACATGAACTATTTACCTTGTCTAGTTTTTTTCCCACTGGGTTTTTCTAGCAAAGTTAATAGTACATGACATATACGTTATGCAACTACGATCGAGACAATCAATTGAGACATTGTCCAGATGAGAATGGAAATTATTTAATTGCATGAAGACAATGCATTTTGCATATCTCAATTGAAGTGAGGCTATATTAATGGAGATTAACAAAACATATTTCACCCAAGTTATTCTTTACTCATGATTTGCAAAAGAATGAGAAGATTGACGTGCAACAGATCCGGTCAACCGATAATTATTTATCAAGACAGTGTCGACTGCAACATTTGAAAGACCATTGAAGAGCATTGGGATGCAGCAATTGAAATATCGAAATTGACGCTTGGTTCAGGGGGAGTAAATCAAACAGATAAATATGTACTCTTTTTCCTTAACTAAGATTTTTTCCCACTGGGTTTTCTCTTAGTAAGGTTTTAATGAGGCATATCATATCTGTTGTATGTTTAAATAATAGATATCCAAGGGGGAGTGTTATGAAATAATATCATTGATGGATTATCTATTATTCGATTGATTTAAGTAGATTTGTGATTAATTCAGATTATTGTGTTCACATTGTAATCTCTACTATAAATACCCCCTTATATCATTGGAATAATACACAAGCATTTCCCCTTTCTCTTTATTACTTTGTTTCTGTTCTTTCTTATATTAGTTTTATAACAAGTACATTATTATTTATATTACTTCTTTATGTAAGAGATGTATATTATTTTATATTCCTTATTTCTATGTGATTATAAATACTGAGTATACGAAACACTTTCGTAAAACGATTTTCTATATTATATATTATATAACATATTCTAACTAGCCTAAAAACCCGTGCATCATGCACGGGGTGACATAAAATTGAGAAAGCAAAGATATTTTATAGTAAGACTGTTAAAGTTAAATTGTATCAAATGAAATGCATCACATTTTTTTTCTTTCTTTTTCACATAATACATATCTACTATATAAAATAGACTAAAATAAAATGAGATAAAAACTATCATTTGATATAATTTTTTTTAGGATGGTTGTATTCTAAAAAAAATCACATCAAATAGGTTACAGAGATTCTCCACAAATCAATATTTGATGAATATTTGAGAAAATGCAAATAACTATTTTATCATATAATTTGTAGGCTGCTGGTGACAATTTTTCCGGCAGAAGTTCTAGCTCTATCACCACGTGTGACATCACTCCATTTTGCAATGTGATTGCTAGAAATAAGGCACTAAACCAAACAAAAAATTTATGAAAAGAAATGCAAAAATAATTACAAAAAATGTGCTTACAGCTTCAAGTCAATAGCCCTCCCTCATCCATTAACAATCCTTTCCCAATCTGCATAATAATACATAAGCCGAATCAAGCATGAAAGATGAGTATTGAAAAATATAGTGTAGCAACATTTTTGGATTGGGATTCCACGATTTTCTTTTTTAATTCCACATTTAATCATTTGAATTCCAAGTGATATATATACCAGATGTAACACACCCAAAACAAAAGCCTTCAAATTTCAACGGTGAATTGAATCAGAGATCTGGAAAGAAGAAAAAAAAACTAGTTGCAATATACACCAAAAGTAAGTCAAACAGAGTTACGTCTCTCCCTTCTAACCTTTTGGCTTTTACATGCCAGCTTTGATGCGAACCTGAGACATAATTTGATTTTATAGACCTTCTAAAACATATATATAGATAGATAGATAGATTAGATCCTTCTTGCCGCTATTCATCTCAACGTGACTTCCACTAATATATATTTTGCATATCAATTTGAAGGGAATATTTTGTGGGCAAGGTTTTTTTTTATTTATTTATTTTAATTGGGATTTTTTCTGCTCAACTTAAAACACAGTGAACTTGTGCATAAAGATAAATTGATAACAAAAAGAAATTAGTAGAAAAAATTAACTAAATATGTAAAACACATAGAACTCTCATTTCAAACAAATGTGGGATTTTTTTCATACCTACAATGTTGTTTCAACCATTGCTGCAAAATAAAAAATAAAATGCATCCCAAATTCGGCATTGCTACAATATAAGAAAGTTCAAAGAAATTGTCAAAAAAGAAGAAGAAGATTCACACGCAAAGCTACATACTTTCTTTGAAATGGCCCCCCATCGATGCTCTCCTCCTATTTCATCTGTGAAAGCAAAATGATGAGTGACCACTATTACTGGATCTTAGAAGGCATATTTAAATTTTCAAAATTCGAAAGTTTGAGTCAAGTAATTATTGTAATATGAATGATTTTTTGAAGAACAATATATGGTAATTATGGTAATATGAAAGATAATAATTATGGTAATATGAGAGATTTAATAATTATGGTAATAATTATGATTCTTAGAAATCAAATTTCAATATTCAAAATTCGAAAGTTTGAATTCAATAATTATGGTAATATGAGAGATTTAAATAGTAATAATTGAGATGTGGGTTGAAATCCGGGTATGGGTTTCCAATTGGGTAATTGATTTTATAGACCTTCTAAAACATATATATAGATAGATTTGATTCGATGATTAATGCTATTGCAGTAAACCATTAATTGATTGGTTCTTTTTTTAAAAGAGAATTGATTGGTTTTTAATGGATGGATTTAGAGTAATAATTTATGTTGATCAATAATAGTATTACAATTGAGTAGGATTTTCAACGTGTATTTATTTTGTTGAATAATTATTCTAATAGGATTTATGATTTTTAATGTGTATTTATTTTGTTGAAAATTATTCTAATAGGATTTATGATTAATACTAATACATTATCGAGTGGGACTTTGAAAGTGTTTTGTATTGGGTTGAATAATTAGAATTTTTTTTTGAAGGAATTTTTTGGTAGTATTTTCTGAGATTTTTTATGCTATTACATTTATCCTTTTTTAAGGATTTTTTTGGTGGGATTTTGTATGAATTTTTTATGCTATTAGATTTATACTTTTGATTGAATTGTTTTTGAAAAGGTTTCTAAATTTTATTCTTGGGGTTAACGTGATTGTCTTTGAAAAGTAGGATATGATTTTCTAAGATTTTTTTAATGCTATTACATCTATCCTTTTCTTTTATAGATTGTTATTTTTCTTTAACAATTAATAGTAAAATATAGGGGTTAACGTGATTGTCTTTGGAAAGTAGGATAGGATTTTCTAAGACTTTTTTTATGCTATTACATTTATCCTTATTTATTTAAATTGTGGAGAAACATCCGAGGAGAAACACTTTTGATGAAAAACAACTCAAGCTTTTTTATATATATATATATATATATATATATATATATATATATATATATATATATATATATATATCTATATATAATATGTTTTTTAAGGTGTCTAAAATCAATTACCCGATTACCCGGACCAACCCCGCCAATTGACCCATTTTTAAACCCGTTTCATAAAAAAAGTCTGCATTCAATTAATTTTCTCCCCAACATCATCCCTTAAATTACTCTCTCAAATCTCTCATTTACTCCCCCAAATCTCTCATTGAATTTAAAACTAAATTCAAATTTCAGAATTTAAAAAATGAGTCTTTATCACCACCTTTCATCTTCATCCATATTTATTTTTTGACAGCACTCTTCAATTATTGTTTAGTTTGTTTTGAAGTAATATTAATGTTGTTGTTGTTTTTTTTTGTTTTTTTTTGCAGCATAATAGTCTTTTTGTTTTCTTTTGTTCTACTACCGCTTCTCTCCGCCGTACCTGCTTATAACCACCATCATCCTCCGGCTAAAATAGTTGTTTAGATTCTGTAGTCAAAATGTGTAACTTCTTTCATATAAACTTTATATTTTGTTTATTTCAATAAAATTACCAGATTTCTTAATATACTCCATGAATATACATTTTTTAGTTTTTTTGGGTTCTCTTTTGTAGTATAGAGGACGATTTTTTGGCTCTCTTATCTCCTCCAACTTCTATCAGCCATGTTCCAACTATCTATATCATGTTCTCATTTTATTAAAGTTCGATAGAATGTGTACTTTCTTTTTGATATACTTGTTTTTTTCTAATAATTTCGATGTATTATTTGTTTTCTTTTATAGTGTATCCAATTTTTCTCTTGTGTTTTTATTTTTATCTATTTATTCTTTTGTTCTCTTCAACAATATAATTGATATTTTGTTGTAATGCCTCAATAGTAATAGAGAGTGAATT
Organism: Gentiana straminea; assembly: GCA_036785695.1. Classification (NCBI taxonomy): domain Eukaryota; kingdom Viridiplantae; phylum Streptophyta; class Magnoliopsida; order Gentianales; family Gentianaceae; genus Gentiana; species Gentiana straminea. Next base: position 2,913,656 of record JAVUPR010000087.1, on the reverse strand, counting down.
AGATAAAAGTATAGAACAATTAATGTACCAATAGAATAAAATACCAATGCTACATCAACATTCTTTTGCCACCAATGTAAAAATCATAAGAACGGGATGTAAATTGCTTTGTAATACTCACATGAAAAAGGAAACAAGTAAAATTGATGTAAACGAAAGTCAATTGATCAACTCCCGGGTTACAAACAATGTGGAGAATAAAATAGGCACTCCCTTCACACACAAAAAAAGAAACGAGAGAGAAGGAGACGAAGATTGAGTAGTGGAAAGGATTCAATGCTCTAATAATTCTATAAGAGGGATATGCAAAAATAATTATGGGTGAAATTTCAGGGGTATTGAATTTGAATATTGAATTGTTGATTAAATAAATTGAAGTTTAGGTATTTTTTTATTTTTGAAAAAATGATTGAAGGCTTGACAATTTTGTAGGAATGTTAGGCAAGATTGCCGGAGAATTTAGGGTCGATGAAGTAAATATCAATGTTCAATTTTGAATGTCAATGAGCATTCGGGAATAATAAAAAAAAAATCTGGTACGCTGAGGTGCCTTAAGCCGATACAGGGCGGGCCACCAACTAAAAGAATATTACAATATTTAAATACACATAAATATTTGAAATTGGCGTACTTATACTTTATATCTTTATATTCATATTGAACTGTAATGTGTAAGACTATGTTTATTAATTATAAAGTTAAGTTTAGTAGTTATAGAGTGTGATAATATTTTGATTCGTATTTTCAATTTCCTGCTAATGTTTTCCAAACCATATAGATAGATAGATACAATTATCCTACTCAGGTAAAATTTTGTTTTTAACGAAGACGAAAGCTTATTTACTAAACTGACACCTTCTCTTTTGCCTCAAGGGAGGCTTGAAACCCTGACCTCTTGGTCTTCGGGCCTCGATTTTTATCCCCAGGGTAACGCTTCATCGGTTGTGCTACATAAATTTGAATAGATTCGGTATTTGTGATAAATAAAATTTATCTTTTATGTACAATAAGAAACGCTTCATCCTCTTTTACTATTGTCCAACGACTGTGATGAATTAAAAATAATGTTTTTTTTTCCGTAACTTTCAAAGTCCTACTTATTAGAATTTATTCTATGACAATACCATTGCGTTTTTTATTTTTATATTTATAAACTTACCTCCCGTGCATGATGCACGGGTTATTTGGCTAGTATATATATATATATTTTATATTATAGATTAGATAGAGAGAGATACTGTATATGGGAATTTGTACAAACCATCATTTAAACTCTCCCAATAATTGATGATGTATTTGAATCCCCATGTCAGAATGTTTATATCCGAATTGTTTGTGTTTGGGTCAAAGGCTTCCCACGAAGGTGTAGAGATCTAAAGTCACATGCAAATTAGGGACAACGAAGTATATGACTAAATGAAACAATTGTTCCATAACGTAAATGTCTAATTACCCAAAAACAAATCAAGTTGTCGTAGTTCACAAAGCGAGCGAGAATAACTTCCATCATTATTAAAATAGGTGTTACATAGAGATACGTGAGCATGATGCAAGAATATCCAAATTGTTGTCATGTTAGTCAAGTTAGTGGTCGATAATGAATTGTAAGAGGAAAATCTAGATGTGAGTATTTCTTGCAAAGTTGTAAGACTCGATATCAAGAAAGTAGTTGCAATAGTGCCCTAACATGATTTTAAAGGCCTTAAGGCATATTTACTTCTAAGGCCATTTTAATCTGAGGCATCAAGCCCTTTTGGAGTAGCAACGACAAAGTGGTCTCTCACCCCATGACAAGGGTGCCTTCGGTATGGACCCTAGATGCAACTTGAGCCCTCGCCTTCTCGAAGGATGCCGTGAAGATGTGGAGCCCTTGACCCGTGTTGGACTCTACATACTCCTCATGAGTTGCGGCAAGATATGCCGAGAACGCCTTTTGTACTCATCAAATCTGTCCATAGAGCACATAAGCAGCATACCAATGTATTGTTGTGATTCCATGATGCAGAAACTATTTTGAAAATAGATTTTGAAAAACTTTCTAGAAAAGGTTTTTCAAAAAGAGATCAAGTTTAGAGGGAGGGGGGTGAATAAACTGTTAGGAAATCTACACGGGAACGCAACGGAATTTAAAATTTATTTCCTTTTAACGAGGATCGACTTCGTTTAAGAAACAAGCATAAAAGAAGTAGGCGGGAGAATACCTTGGTTGATCCAATTGGATCAGCGCATTGTCTACGGTTGATGGTCCAAGCACCGAGCCTCCAAGTGTCCGGCCTCTAGCAGTAATCCACACGAACAATCGCTGGAATCTTCACAAGACTGCTACCGGAAAAAGTCGACTGCTAGGTCACCTTTTCTTCCTCCCATAGAACTCACTCAAGAAACTTTCTCTTTCTCTCACTAGAATATTGCAAGAATATTATGATACAAAAGAGCTAGCGCAACCTCTCTTTTTATAGATGGATGGTGCGCCCCTTTCAACTAGAGTGTAGTAGGGAACAAGAAACTATTTTCCCAATAGAATAAGGATTTAATAAATCAATTAGATAATTGATTGATTATCTCATTAAGTAATTACATTAATCTTATTAAGGATTTTCCTTAAACTCATATATGCCATATATATTTAATATCTTATATTAAATACTTCACACATATATTGACAATATCTCATATTAAATATATCTTTAATATATCACCATAAATTAATTTACACATGTGTGCAAATCTATACACATTAATATCTAATATTAATATATGATAACACTATTAATTAATTTGCAAAATCCATATATATCATATACACACATCTGCGCCCCACATGCCACAATATTGGCATCCGGATTATTCTTAACTGATTAATATAATATTATGATTAATTAATTCACAAAATACATATATATCCTATATACATATATATTTCGACAAATACATAAAATATGTATATTAATTAATCAACATAATTAATATCTTGTATTATATTTATTTTAATAAATAAATACCAGCATATTAATTTATCACTATAACCCTTTATAGTCAGCATAAACAAATCCTCATCCAGTTATCGATATAACCACAAATTAATTCCGGCTAGTTATTCATATGTGTGTGACCCAATATGTTGGCCGTAAGCATAAAGTGCATTTACTAAAATACCCTTCACACCTAACGATCATAGATAGCGTCTAGCAACACGTCCACAACCCCCAATCATCGGAAAGAGTCAAGTGCTATGACTACAACCTTTCATGTGTAACGGTTACCGTGTAAATACAAACATATCGCTGTTACAATATCCATACGGTCATATTTTGAGTGTCAATACATTAACGACCGTATCTTATAATCTAGATATCATGCTCTCTCGAAGTAATTCATTTACTTCCACTTTGCAAAGATTCACGAGAGTAAGACAATCCTTATAAGAAGGCCCTTTCGGATATTTACTCTATTTATAGGATACGCGATTTCCGGACGAGCAACATGAATCCTACGCATGCGTCAGTATTACACCCAATCACTACCGTATGATCGCCCCATGGTTAGGGGAAACCTCAATAGTGTCAAAGTATGACAATGCACACCGTGGTGCCATGAAGACTCCGGTCTTAGGATAATTACACAACCGCCACATAATGCGACACTTAATAAAGTAAGTGGGTCAGTCTAACGTAAGCATTCTCCAATACATGTCCACGTACAGTCCAAGTGTCATTACACTTCAATAGACGAGATCTATCCATATCTTCAATAAGACAGAAGACATTTAATACGTGCTAGTCTAATCCTACTATTAATGTCTTATTTAACAGTACATACGACTAGAGACATTTAAGTATCAAACCATTAAAGTGATTCGAGATCCCATCAACCATAATCACTATCATGGGTTCTCTATCACAGTTTAATACTAATGACGTTATCATATAACAATATCGTAATTGTTCTGTTAAACGAACAAATATATAATAACAGAAAAACCATTTATTATATGTATAAACATAAAGAAATAGTAGAAATGATACGACCTGGTCGGATCCGGTCCAACCCGACTTGGCCTTAATCGTAGAAATGTACGTAGAGACAGAGTTATTACTTTTGGCATCCGAACGTAAATGTTGTTTTAATTGTTCAATCCGACCACGACTAGGCTTACCAAAAGTGTCTGCGAGAATTGTCCATGCCTCACGAGCTGAATTCGTATGCTGAATAACATACATATATAATATATTATCACTAAATTTTCTCCTCTTTTTTCTTCGTACAACAATTGCCAGCAAAGTCCATCTTCCAATGTTTTTTATGTACATATTCTTTTCTTTTACTTTTCGGCAACTATTTCCTGTTCTTTTTTCTTTCTTTCGTCTATGATTCGCAGGAGCATATAAAATAAAGAAAAAATTAGTTTCTAGTCCATTTTTTCTTCTTTTAATTGTACATAATCCAAAGTCAAATTTTTAAATTTTTTGCGTTACGACAAATAAATAAATTCCATCGGACGAATATACCCCTATTTACCCATTCAAGTTGTTCTAACCCCGCCTGGATATAGTCGATCCGGCTTTTTCTTTAACTTTTTTTTTAACGATACTTCTTTTCACTTGAGTTTCTTCAATTTCACCTTGAAAACTTTTAACATTTTTTAACAGCGGATCCAAAACCCATTAACATTTTTTAATTAAGTGCTAATCCAGCTTCAAATTTTTAGTTGCATTAAGGACAAATAAATTCCACCGGACGAATATACCCCTATTTACCCATTCAAGTTGTTCTAACCCCGCCTGGATATAGTCGATCCGGCTTTTTCTTTAACTTTTTTTTTAACGATACTTCTTTTCACTTGAGTTTCTTCAATTTCACCTTGAAAACTTTTAACATTTTTTAACAGCGGATCCAAAACCCATCTCTATGAAAGCAGATCGCTTCCTCCTTTTTCAACTTCTTTAGCTCTGCATTTCTGCTCGGATCGAGACAATGTGTTCGCCACAAAATTCTGGGTTTTAGTTAAAATTCCAAGAATCCGATTTCGTTTTGGAAAAATGGAGTTCACAGATACTTATAAACAAACTGGGCCTTGTTCTTTCTCTCCTAATTCCAGGTTTCTTGCTATCTCCGTCGATTATCGGTTCGTAATTCATGATGTTCTCACTCTCAAGGTACTTAGCTTCAATTCAGTTATCTTTAATTTGAATTTTATAAAAAAAAAAGGGGACGAAATTACTCTCAATTTACATTACTAGCTATCATTTCCACCTCAAAGTCGTTCCATGGAGCTGCCAGAATTAGTAAAAGGGTTTCTTATTTTCATGATTTAGCATTTCTTTATCTTGCAATTTTTTGAGGTTTCGGATCCAGGGTCTCAAAACCTGTTAAACCTACTGGATTTATGTCAGCATTTATTACTTATATGTAATAAAATGAAAAAGTCCTTGTGTTGTTGGAGTAGAATAGGAACACCTCCCACTTTTTTGTAGGGGGAACAAAAAATGGGGAGAAAAAAAAGGATTCAAATTCATTTATCAGCGTTATGTCAGCTTGATTACATTTTCATGTGGATATTAGTTCATGCATAGAAAGGTGTGAGTAGCCACCCTAGTTTGTACTGGTATAGATACGGATGCATGGATACGTGTCAAGAACCGAAATGTTCGAATCAAGTTGAGCTTAGCTGGAGTATAGCAATTGAGTTAACTTAATGCTGATGTCATTACTTTAATGAATTATGTCTGGTATCTGACACTACGGGATATCCGGGCATGGGATTTTTAAAAGATATAGTATATGGGTAGGGATGAGATATGTGTAAAGGTATATGCTACATATGATATTCCATTCCTAATGGATCATGGAAGAACTTGATTGTCCTTTATCCAGTTTGAATTGTAAGTTATACAAGCTGCTAATATATGAGCCAGATATGATATTGTGTCCCTTGAATTAAGCCTTATATGAGCCAGATATGTATGCCTTGAAGTTGTCACTTGAATTAAACCTTAAATGAGATCGATACGATACGCGATATCGATATCATTCGTTATCATATCGTTATCGATACGATATTGTATGCCTTATATGATACTGTTAGTGATATTGTATGCCTTATATGAGCCTTATATGAGCCAAATATGATATTATGTCCCTTGAATTAAGCCTTAAATGAGCCTTATATAAGCCAGATATATGTGCCTTGAAGTAGTCACTTGAATTAAGCCTTAAATGAGACTGCTATGGGAGAATCAAGAAGGTATTCTATTTGAAATGAACAGATTATGTCTTCATTTTGTTTGACTCAAATGTGTGTGTAAACTTGGATTTTGATCTATTTTTTGGTGTGCAACTTTTTCGATTACAGAATACAAAAAATGGTGATGAAGTTATACAAGCCTTCATAAGCCTACTGCAACTCCTACAAAGAAGAAGAAACAAAGGCAGCTGCGCAGATTATGGAATTCAAAGGCAGCGGCAAAATTGTCGAGTCTAGATACATTGTTAAAGAAACCTGAGCCTCACGACTGACGTGGCCTTTTCTAGTGCTAATACCAGTCCTTAACCGACAGTGTATCGGGTCAAACTGTAGTGCTAGTATGGTGAGTCAGAGTATCGTATCCTCAGGGAACTTTGTAATTCTTCTAAGTGTGGTTAAACACCAAAGAGTACATTATTAACTCAATCTAAATCTCGGTTTATAGCACGGATGACTAATAACTTAAAATAAAATAAATGCATAAATTAAAATTTATTCTAATATAATATATATAGATATATAAATATATATAGATATGCATAAGTTGCAAAATATATATATAGATATAAATATATAGATGCCAAATATATTTTTAGAGAAAACTAGCCAAAGTTTATATAATTGATTTATACGATCTTTTCGGTGAATGGAATGTGCTCGATCTTTCTTTTTATATTAGGTTTAATTGAGTAAATGAAACGGTGCACTCCTAAGGTTAACAATTCCTCCTCACATTAGCGTACGAAATTGTCATATGTCCATTGTCATCGGTCAAATCCACAACCGTTACGGTTTTTCCGAACGGGTCCCGAGTACGATTCTACCCTTGAATAAAAGGAGTCATTCCGTTCGTCAAACGGTCAATTTTATTAAAAGGCTCCGGTTGTCAAAGCCGGGCGATTCAACTTTCCGGTTTAAGTTTCAATTAACTGATGAGTTAACATTATAATGATCTTGAGTACAAGTTTTAATAAGATTTATCTTTTTAAGACAAATCTGCCCCCGAATAGGAAACTGGATTCCGTTGTCACGTTTTCACTCGGCCACTTTTTACCCTCCGGTTTTTCTATTAACGAGTTCATAACTTAATTACGAGGTGTCAATTCATAATTAGATTATGAATTCTTTCAAGTCAAACTTTATCAATAGAAAAAGATTCAATTAGCTCAATTTTATTCAATTTTACTTAGACAACATTCCTTTACCGAAAAGATCGAAATAAAACGATTACATAACTTTGGCTAGTTATTAGATTTAGCCTACTAACATTATACGAAAAGATAAAAAACAAACATAATAAACATAAATACTTTAGAAATTTTACCCGATTACAACGATTGAATCGAGAAGATGTATTCTTCCGGATGCTACAACAACTTCAACAACTTCGATCTTCTCGGTAATTTCTTGAGCATTACAACGATACTACTTATTTATGGCTTAAGGCCTATATATATACATACTACTACTACTAAAAAAAAAGGTAAAAGAGATATATTTGGTACCCCTTTATGCGCTCGCAATGCTTTGCCCTATTTATAGGCAAATTTTCCACTTGCCGGATCGATCCGAGAAAGGGCCGGATCGATCCGGGAATAAAAAATATTATCCCGGGATATTCTCTGCGGGGCCACATGCTTTGGTCTAATCATGATGTCTCCTCGGATCGATCCGAGGTAAATCCGGATCGATCCGGATAGATTTTTTCTCAATCTTAATCCGAAACTTGATAAAATCATAACTTGAGTTCTGGATCTCCAAATGACATAATTCAAGATGCGTTGGAAAGCTCTTGAGGAGATCTATAACTTCCATGAAGACTTCTTTTTCAGAAAATGCCTTTTTACTGGGCCATTTGTTCGTTGAAAATATAACTTGATACGGCGTCACGAACCATTGATCCTTTGAACTTTAAATCTCGTGGCATTCCTTTATTCCTTCAAAAGATATGATTTTACTCCATAAAATGTCGTCACTCGGGGTCTTGGTTTACCTAAGGTCTGTAAAATACCAAAAATACCCACGTGAATCGACACGACACTCCGGTTATTAACCCGGTACAAAATTTATGACTTTTTATCATTTTTACTAGATTTTTATAGTATTTAGATTTATTCATAGCTATTAATATTTTATAAGATTATCGTTATATTTTATTATATTTTATATAAAAAGAGTCGATAACGTATATAAAACATCGTAATTTTTATCATATAAATGTTATACATCAACTACTCCCCACTTAGCTCTTTGATCGTCCTCGAGCAAAATAAGCGGTAATATATAAAAATTACGATAAAAATAATATAAGTGGTAGATACAATTTTAAATTAGTAAAATATCATTTCAATATTATAAACATATTAATTATATCTTTCTTAGAAATTAATAAGATAAAAAGTGTAGATAACTTTGATAAATTATTTATCAACTATTATTCAAATGAAATTTCACAAAATTTACTCAATAAATATAATTAAAATTCTAGAATTATTTTCCTATCTCAACTTATATGAAATATTTGGAATCAAAGACTAAGTCAAGTAATTGACAAGATGGCTCAAACTTTTTAGATAGGACATTGGTTAATCGAAAAGATAGAAAAAGAAATCAAAAATAGAAAGAGGCAAGTCGTACGTACTTACACCTTCACGTTTGATCAAAAACAGTTTCGATTAATAATATCTCCTTTTCCAACTATTTTTTCGATTTTCTCTCTTCTTTTTCAATATTAAGAACTAAAAGCGTGAGTGTGTGTAGAAAATCAAATTTACAAGCATTGCTTCATCAAGATTGATCGGAGTAATACTCTTTCGATCTAAAATTACGAGTCCGGTTTCCTTAAACTCGTAATCATTCTTGAGATCTTATGATTCGAATTTTTATCGGGAGCTTTATACCTCATAGTGATATAGGACGTTTCTAGATAACACCCTACGCACTCAAATCATCGGAAGCTACTACCGATATCCGTCGATCAAAGATAAGGAAGATACACAGTATTCGATTAATTCTCTGTAAATTTGGTGCTTTGTTCTCTTTTTTTTTTTTTTTTTTTTTTTTTTTTTTTTTTCCACCTCAACATACACCATCCTTAGCTTCGTGCTATCATCTCCTTTCATAAGTACGTACAAACTCGTGGGATTTTCGGGAAATGTAGACCAAAATAAGCCAAGGGTCGGTTATGATCAAAAATGGCTATTTCGAGTGAGGTCTTGATCACTCTAATCAAGGTTGAGGTAATTTTTGTGGTGTCAAAAATCTCATCATTCCTAATCCGATTCCATATTCATATTTCGTTTTACAAAGAAAATTATTCTAAAAAAAATTTATTATAAATATAAGTATTTTTGCTAAAATTTCATATGAAACCTACTTGATAATATTTATGTATAGTTACATATACTTAAAATCTTATAAAGATCTAAAATTGACATATATAATATAATTATAATATATCTACTTTATTTTACTTAATTAAAATCTATTCTTACCAATTTATATTGTTTTTATTCATATTAATTATCTAGTTATTTTGTTTCAAGAAAAATTAAACTAAGTATTGAGCAATTAAGTATAGATTTATATAAGAAAATTTTAATTTTTATTTACTAACTTACTTCCACTCCCCACTTACGAACTAACATCGTCCCGATGTTTAGTGAGTAAAATAAAAAGTAATTTGCAAATAAAATTAAAATTTTATATGATTTTGATTATTATTTATTATTTTTAGCAACCATATATTATTTTAATTAAAGAAAATGACATATATATTAAACACTATTACAAACTATAAATAAAAGTAACAAACAACAACAAACGATTTAAACAACTAATTTAAACAACTACCAACTTAATCAACATAACTTCTAACTGATTATCAAACCGTAGATGAACATCCGGGAGTATCCACCGGAAGTAATCCTAACTGAGAATCACGAGATGGAAAAATCTCGTCAGTAGCAAACTCAGGCACGTGATTCAGTTGGATACAAAGGTGAGAGATAACCCAGGCAAATGGTAACGGTTTTCCCCTATTACGTCTTTCTACTGCAAAATTAATTGCAGTCTTAAAAATCAAAACTCCCCAATCAATGTATGCTCCCACAGTCAATGCATACAACAGCAGCATCTCATCGTCCGTAACCCCATAAAAATCTCTAGTTGGATAGATTCGAGAATTAATGAAGCGTTTCCAAGCCCTTAAATGAGGGGGTAAAGCCAGAGTTGAAGAATCATAGTTATGATCAAACAACGGAAATACGAACTGAAAGGCTTCTGCAGTACGATTTACAACATTATACGCATCCCCAGTTCCCAAAGAAACTCGAAGTGTGGGTTTCGATCAAAAGTACATGGTGGAATTTGATAGATTTGATTTATGATGATTGGTGAAAACGAAATAACGGTGCCCCTAACTGTAATAAGTTGAGATGAGGCTACTGTCGTTATTTGAGTTAGAGATGCAAAGAAATCTCTAACAACCGAAATGTTTATTCGACCTCTGGGAGTCCTTATCAACTTTTTCCACCCACAACCTCGGATTAGATTACGTCCCCACTGATCAATTTTTTCAGTGTTTAAGCCTTTCTCCATCAGAATAGGAGAACGGACAAAATTTAGATGTCTCGGGACTTCATTATGAAAGCAAGAGGCATGCCCTTCGGGAACTACACCATCAGGCGTATGCGGCTCGTAACTATTAACCGAGGGAGATGATCGGTTAGACATTTTTTTTTTTTTGGTACAGAGATTGAAAATAGAATGAAGGAAAGAATGAGCAATTGTTTGGCTGCTGCTCTTTTCCTTTTATAGAAATATATCCATCAAGCAAAAGTAGAAAAGATCTACTTTAAGCGCGTTTTTGTACTTGCCGGATCGATCCGAGATAAGGCCGGATCGATCCGGCCTCTGAACCAGTAATGTTGTCAGGTCGGTAAACACACGTCGGATCGATCCGGTAAAAGGCCGGATCGATCCGGAACATTACTGTTCACGGACAGAGTTGATTTTGCTTGAAAAAAACTTAGTTTTTTTTTTCTAGGTGACAAGTTTTCTTCCAAAAATTTTTTTTTTTTTTTTTTGGTTCATTTCCATTATGTTATAACGCTAAATTATTCTCCACGATGCGTAGTACCATAATATGAAATGAAAATATGAAAATCGTATTAAAATAAAATCCTACTATGATCAAAACAACTTAAAATTTAACGAAAAAAAAAAAAAAACGTGCATGATAAATAAACTTGTTTCAATGTCAAAAACCATAGAATGTTTAAAAATTATCACTCCTCTTCATCACTCAGCTCGACGTGGCTTGAACTTGGCATAGCTTGAGAACGGGTCGATTCTTGGGATGGATCTTGAAAATAAGTTGACATCCGTACCGAGCTATCTAGTCCCATCGAGCTCATCTCTCTCGTGATATCGGAAAAAGTGCCTCCCCGTCTCATCGTGGTATGGCCAAATGATCCGGATCCGGTCCATTCGATGTTGCGGTTTGCCGTAGTACTGTCGAAAAAACTCCTACACCACTAGTTTGAAATCCAAAAGAATGTGGCATTTGTTGGAAATCGAGTGAGGTGGCATCGGTGGAATGAAATCGGGCAAGGTATAAGGCTGGGTTTGGCATTGCGGAATATCCATCTCGGCATAGGTAGGGTTTTGCAGTATATTCATTTGATATAAACCTCGTATGCCTTGACGTAAATCTTCGGACCATAATTTATTCCTTTCCGCAAAAACGACCATATTGGCATTAGCACGATGAACATCATAGGCCATGGATTGAAACATGTCATAAGTGATGGTATTTGGAAGATGAGTTTGAGTTTGATTTGGATGAAGGAGGGACGACGGTGGATGCGGTAGGGCGAGGACGTTGACGGTTAGGGTCCAAAAAGTTTATTCTTCTGCCGGCCTAAGTGGTAAACTAGGACCAATAAGTGTGTCATCTACCATCATCAAATTATCATTTGGGAGCTCGGGGACTCTATCGACGACACAAGGAAGAAATAAAACATGGAAAAGGCATGTGATTTGCACAGGTCTAGCGATCGGGGAAATTCCTTGGCCCTTCTATACATCACTCTGCCTATATCCACAGGTACATCATTAACTATAGCCCAAGCAATACACAAATCCTCTTTACCAAAAGATGTAAAATGCCGAGACGGGTAAAGAGTATGACTAATAAAGCGTTTGATGGCTCTCATATCCCGGATACATTTCCCGTAGGAAAATCTTTTTTCATGCCGGACGGCGATGGGATCTAACTCATCTTTGGGCTAGTGAAACAATATGATCAAAGTCTCGCCGGCTCATCCAAATTCCAAAGCGTATAATAATCCTCGGTCTACGGTATGTCGGGAATACCAAAAATAGCATTAATAATGTGAGGAGTAAAGGGCAACGTCCTAGTCCTCGGGTTGACGAAGTTAACTCACCATCTTCCGTAGCATCGTGAGTTGCTACCAAAGAATAAAATTACGCTACAAAGGTGGTGTTAATTTCTCCCGACCTTAAACTGGCTAATTTCATCCAATGCCTCCCTTCAAAAATTTCTTTGACCTCCTTCCCAAATCTTCAAAATCTAAACCCTCTCGACCGCAACTAAACACCGTCCAAATTTATTCTTAAAGGCGTTTCTAGGCGCAACGGACGCGATTCTATCAAAGCTAACAGCCAATTCTTCTTCTGTTAAAGGCCTAGTTTCTATAACTGGAATTTGGGTAGGGATATGCGGTTTACGTTTTTTACTAGCTTTGGATGATTCGGCCATTCTACGATAATGACAAAATTACAAAACAACACAAAACAACACAAAACAACAGTACAAATGTGAGTGACAAAACAGTTGAAAATGAATTAAAACTTGGAAAACGAAATTAACAAAATAAATAACTACACTATTACCTTATAAAGCTTGAAAAGGTTGAAATTTGGCCGGAAAAGATGGAAATTTCGCCGGAATAAAGTTGAAGCTATCCTTGAAAAATTCTTCAATTTAAATGCAACTTTGAAGAGAGGAATGGAGAATGAGAAAAATTTAAGAGGTGGTGTAGTTTAATGGTGATGTTGTGTGATGATTTGAAGGCAAAAAATTCGAATTGAGGGGAAAAGGGGAGGGGCGGCTGTTTTTAGAAAAAGAAGAAGAAGAAGAAGAAGGAGGTCCCCGTCCCTTTTTTAGGTTTTTTTAGGTTCCGGATCGATCCGAGGTTAGGTCGGATCGATCCGACCACTATTTTTTTTTTTTTTTTTTTTTTTTTTTTAAATACTTTTTTTTTTTTTTTTTTAAAAAAAAATATTTTTGGTATGATAATCCTTAATTATATCATATAAATAACATATATGATAAAAATAAGTTTTATCATAAAATTTTTGAAGTCTTAAAACAAAAATAAACAAAAACTTAATCTAATTCTACTCCCACCAATCTTAAATCTTCAAGATTTCTATAATAACGGTCCATTAACCTAATCTTAAGAAATGAGGCGTTCGAATTTTCTCTTTGATCTCCATCGGGATTTTCGGATAACCACCTAATCGTTCCCTTCTTAACAACATTCAAACACTCATCCCGTGATTTGGTTGTGTTTTCCCTACATTTCCCTTCATGCTCACTTTTTCCACAGCTTCTACACCTTCTTAAAAACTTTGCCCTTCTCTTTATCGAACTTCTCGAATTTCCATTACAAAGTTCTTTCAGTCTGATTTCTCTCAACAATTGCTTGTTTTTTTTAAAAACTGGAGCTTCTATTTTAAACGCGACATCTTTATCCAAGCCTAATTTCAAAAGCAGTATAAAAATTTCTATTCTATCTAAAAAAGACATCCAGTTCTTTTACGTCTATCCGGTAAAAGACGAAACTACTTTAAACATAAATAAAACACATAAAAGTAGAGTAAAAATAGATAGAACCTGGTATTCGGCTGAGTTTAACTCCCTTGCCTTTCAGTTTCTTGATTTCTCTGCTTTTCACTTTGTCGGAGGATCAGTTAGTAGCATTATTTCTCCCTTCAGTGCTGTTCCTTCTCCTTCCACAAATAACTTTACTCTATGGCCATTGGCTATAAAAGTTGTATTTCCATCGGTTAGTTCAACGACTCGATTTGTAAACTCTCGTTACTTTAAATGGACTGTCCATCTTGATTTAAGCTTTCCTGGAAATAACTTTAAACGTGAATTGTACAAGAGCACTCGATCACCTACATGGAACTCACGCCTATAGATTCTCCTATCGTGAAAGGATTTCGTGCGTTCTTGTAGATTCGAGCGTTTTCATAAGAATCGAGACGGAATTCTTCTAGTTCGTCAATTGAAGCAATCTATGATCACCAACGACCTTAGGATCGAAATTCAAAAATTTAATAGCCCGAAGGCTCGGTGTTCTAACTCAACCGGGAGATGACAAGACTTACCAAATACTAACTTATAGGGAGAACAACCAATTGGTGTTTTAAAAGCTCGTTCTATATGCCCATAATGCATCGTCTAGTTTAACCGCCCGAGTTTTTCGATTTGAATCCACTTGTCTTTTCTACAATTCTCTTGATCTCTCTATTAGACACCTCTACACGACCACCGGTTTGCGGATGATAGGGCGTTCCTAACTTATGCGTTACACCATATTTTTCAATTATCTTGGTAAATGGTCTATTACAAAAGTGCGAACCTCATCACTAATGATAGCCCTCGGAATGCCATAACGTGTAAATATATTTTTTTTTAGAAATCGTATGACAACTTTGGTATCATTAGTGGGAAGAGCTTCGACTTCACCCATTTCGAAACATAATCTACCATTACTAGAATAAATCTTTTTCCAAACGAAATAGGAAATGGTCCCATGAAATCTATACCCCAAACATCAAATAACTCACATTCTAAAATAGGTTGCATAGGCATTTCATGTTTTTTAGATACATTTCCCCATTTTTGACAAGATTCACAAGATTTGACATATTTATAAGCATCTCTATATAGCGTAGGCCAATAAAAACCACATTGTAAAACTTTAAAAGCGAGTTTTCCATCCTCCATGATGACCTCTTGCCTCACGATCATGACAAAATGATAAGATACTTAAAATTTCATTATCGGCACACACTTTCGATTATCCCATCCGAACATTTACGGAAAAGGTCCGGTTCCTCCCGGTAATAAAATTTTAAGTCATAAAAGAATTTCTTTTACGTTTGCCAAGTCCAATGAGACGGAATATAATCACAGGTTAAGTAATTAATGATATCTCCAAACCAGGGTGAAATTTCCTTAGAAGGAATTCTATTCTTTAATAACTGCATGGTTGAAGGAGTATCTATTCTAAAAAGTTGTTCATCAGGAAATGAATCTTTAATTTCTATTCCCTTTTCTACATCATTTTCCATTCTACTTAGATGATCTGCTACTACATTCTCACTTCCCTTCTTATCTTTAATTTCCAAATCGAACTCCTGAAGTAAAAGAATCCATCTAAGAAGACGTGGTTTCGCATCTTTCTTACTCAGCAAATACTTCAAAGCTGAATGGTCTGTATACATTATTACCTTAGAACCAACAATATATGATCTAAACTTATCTAAGGCAAAAATTACGACCAACGGTTCCTTTTACGTAGTTGTATAGTTCGGTTGAGTGCGATTAACGTGTGAGATGCATAGTAAATAGCTTTTAGAATTTTGTTATATCTTTGTCCTAAAGCGCTCCTACCGCTAAATCACCGGCATCACACATAATCTCAAACGGCAAATTCCAATGCGGTGCTATTAGCAGGTGCGATAGTCAATCTCGCTTTTAAGGTCGAAAAGCTTCCTTACATTTACTATCGAAGTTAAAAGGTACTTCCTTTTCAAGCAAATGACTTAGAGGCTTTGCTATCTTTGAAAAATCTGCAATAAATCTCCTATAAAATCTGCATGTCCAAGAAATCCTCTTAGAGTCCTTAGATTAACTGGTGGTGGTAATTTTTCAATTACTTCAACCTTAGCTTTATCAACTTCAATTCTATTTCGAGAGATTCTATGGCCTAGAACAATTCCTTCGATACCATTAAATGACATTTTTCCCAATTTAAAACCAAATTGGTATCTTCACGACGTTGCAACACTCTTTCTAAGTGCGACAAACATTTACCAAAAGAATCTCCGTAAACACTAAAGTCGTCCATAAAAATTTCCAAGAATTTCTCAACCATATCGGAAAATATAGCCATCATGCATCTTTGAAACGTAGGCCGGAGCATTACATAAACCAAACGGCATTCTTTTATACGCAAAAGTTCCATAAGGACAAGTGAAAGTAGTCTTTTCCCTATCTCCTGCTTTGCAATGAAAATCGTAAATAACTTTGAATAACCATCTAAGAAACAGTAATATTTATGACCACTTAACCGTTCCAACATTTGAACTATGAATGGAAGTGGGTGATGATCTTTCTTAGTATGATCATTTAGTTTCCTAAAATCAATGCACATTCGATATCCTGTAATTTCTCTTGTTGGAATCCATTCATTTCTATCATTTTCTTTTACTGTGAAACCTCCTTTCTTTGGTACCACTTGAGTTGGACTCACCCATTCACTATCTGATATAGGGAAAATTATTCCCATCTCTAATAGCTTAATGACCTCTTTCTTGATAATTAACTGCAAATTTGGGTTGAGGCGGCGTTGCGGTTGAATACAAGGCTTAGCATCTTCCTTCAGAATTATCTTATGAACGCAAATCTCAGGGCTAATACCTCGAATATCGGCAACAGTCCATCCAAAAGCTTTCTTATGCTTTTTCAACATTCTAAGTAGTTGATCTTCTTGTTGCTCAGTTAAAGTTGATGAAATAATAATCGGTAATAGATTATTAGTTTCAAGAAAAGCATATTTCAGATTTAAAGGTAATGGTTTCAATTCCAGATTCTTTGGCGGATCTTCTATTGACGATTTAAGAACTGGTCCTTCTAGTTCTAATTCCAAGTGCTTATGCCATGGTGGTTTAAAGGTAAAACTTTCTGTATCTAAAGATAGAATTATCTCTTTCATTTCAATGTCTTCCTCATCTTCTTTATAGATAGATAGAGTTAAGCATTCTTCTAATCTGTCTTCAAAAGTTGGTAAGCGATTATCATAGACGAATGAATATCTTCTATAAAAGAACATGATTCGATGATGCATAATTCATGGCTTTGAAAATATTGAAAGTAACTTCGTCTTCATTGACTCTTAAGATTAATTCTCCTTTCGAACATCGATTAAAGTTCTTCCCGTAGCTAGAAATGGACGACCTAGAATAAGAGGTCTTTGAATAACCGTCTTCCATTTCCATAACTACAAAGTCCACTTTGGAAAATAGAATTTGTCTACTTTAACCAATATGTCCTTTATAATTCCTTTAGGGTACTTAATTGATCTATACGCCATTTGCGAGTCATTTCGATCTTGGTAAGCTTTCCTATGCCTAACTTTACGTAATCCTCGCAAGACATGAGATTTATACTCGCTCTAGATCACATAAGACCTTCTTAAACGAAATCCTCCAATTTCACACGGAATGGTAAAACTACCTGGATCTTTCGGTTTAGGTGGTAACTTATGCTGCAGAATTGCGGAACATTCTTCATTTAGGCATACATTCTCATATTCCTCTAATTTTTTCTTGTTTGACAGAATTTCTTTCAGAAATTTTCCATAGGCAGGTATGTTAATCAGAGCTTCGATAACAGGGATATTAACTTGAATATGACGAAAAGTGTCAAGGAAACGAGCATACTTCTTATCAGTTTTTTCCTTTTTGATTTGATCTTTAGGAGGGTAAGGTAAAGATTCTAGATCTATAACCTTTGGCTCCTTTATCAGTTTCTCTTTTCCCTTTTCCTTAAACCTTTGAGTATTACTCAGTCGCCATATTTCAGGTTCTTGGATTCTTTCTTTTAAATTGTTCCCTGAATCAATCTCTACTTCAGATTCCTTCATTTCTTCATGTTTTTCATTCTTGTTTCCGTTTTCTTCTATTCTAATGTGTTCTTTAAATAAAGTCCTTAGGTCTTTATCCATGGGATCTTTCAGAATCCTTGGGATTTTTACCCATTTTTCCTTCTCACTTTCAGGTTCCGAACTTCTATTCCTTTTCAAGAAATTATCTATAATTTCTTCTTCCTCATCTGTAAATTCAAGTTCATCTTTAGCTTTATCATTCTTAACATCTAAGTCATCTTCTACTTCATTATTCCCAAAGCTTTCAACTCCCTTACTTCCACTGAGCTTCCTACTTCTCGTAACTACAACATTTACCTCTCTTGGGTTCCTTTCAGTGTTACTTGGTAATCCTCCCGGGGTCTGCTTGTTATTACGTTCACCTTCCCTACTCAAATGATCTTCCATGTTCCTTAATGAGGCTTCTATCGTTCTCATCCCGGTATCATGTCCACTCATAGATGTTTTCATTGAACTCATGTCCTTAGTGAGTACCAATAGAAGTCACCATTGTTTCTATATTTTTAGCTTGAGTAGATACTACACCCATCATATTTTCCATTAGTTTTTCCCATTTTTCAACTCCTTCACGGGTTGAGTTGAACTTTGAGTTACCGGTATACTTTGAGTGGTATGTTGAGGATAGGATCTAGGTAATGATGGCAAATTCGATTAGACGTGTTTTCTTGATAAACTTGATTATTATTCATATTCCTATATGGAGCTGGATACGGCGGTTGTCCTTGCTTGCTAGGGTTTTCGGACCATCGATAAGTAGGGTGATCTCTTCTAATAGCATTGAACGAGTTTGAGTAAGCATTGTTTAAATTTCTATCTTTCTTGAAGAAAACTCACCTCCTCTCTTGAGTATCTGTCGGTTCTTCAATCCCTAGTGGTATTTTATCTGATTCGAATATTCGGTTGGTGTACTATTTTCGAACTTTGGTTCTTATTCATTGTAATCCATCAAATTTCCTACTCAAATTTTCTAAATGTGCTAGAACTTCCGTGTTAGACGTGCATTCTCCTGCAAAAGCTACTTTTCTAGTGCTAGAACCGGTTTCCCACATTCTGTTATTTTTGGAAATCTTTTCTATAGCATCGTAAACTAATTGAGCTTCACTCATCATTAAAGAACCACCACATGCATGATCTACATCCGCACGTGAATCTTTTCTTAATTTACGACAAAAAAGCTGGATTTGCATGTCTAAGGAATAACCATGGTCGGGACACGCTCTTAACAGTTTTTTAAATCTTTCCCAGGCATTCCCTAGTGTTTCTTCAGATCCTTGTCTAAAATTAGCAACCTCGACTTTTAATTCCAAATTCCGTCCAGGAGTGAAATATTGTTTCAGAAATTCAGTTTGAATCTCCTCCCAACTTGTAAGTGAATGATGTGGAAGAGACATAAACCAATCTCGGGCTCGTCCTTTTAGAGAAAAAGGAAACATAGTCATCCTTGTTAATTCCTTGTGAGCACCTTGACTTTTGGCTGTATTGCACAGTTCTTCAAAAAGATAGAGATGATGATGCGGATCTTCATCATCTTCTCCTAGGAATTGGGCTCTTGTGTCAATCAAACCAAAAAGATGAGATTTAATCTCGAAATTATTCGCTCCTTCATTAGGTAAAAGTATGGGATTATTAGTCTGATTTCTTCTTATGGTTTGGTCACAAATAGGTCTTGGGTTTGGCGGATTGTTACGATTATTCTGGTTCCGATTCTGATTATCTCTATTATTATTATTTTGATTATTATTAGGGTTAACAGGGTTTTGTCCATGCCCTAGAGCATGATCTAGCCTTTGTTCGTTTGTTTCATCACTAGCTTGACCATTTTCGTATTTACGTTTGAAGATGATTCGTCGGGATTTCCCTGACTAGTATGACCACGTTTTCTCTCTACTCTTAACTGCCTTTCGTAAGTGTTTATGTCAGGCTTATAAGGAGTGAGTGGGGCCTTACCACTTCTGGTCATCAACTAACGAAAATAGAAAATAACACGAAATTGATAGTAGTAAAATTTGGTAACTTACCTATAAGGTAAGTACCAACGAAAATAAAATTAGAAATGAGATAAGAAAAGTGTTGACTTATTCTCGAGAATTTTGAGCTAATACAAGTAGTAACCATAGACACAAAAAAGAAATTAGCGTCGTTCCCCGGCAACGGCGCCGGAAAACGACGTGGCCTTTTCTAGTGCTAATACCGATCCTTAACCGACGGTGTATCGGGTCAAACTTGTAGTGCTAGTATGGTGAGTCGGAGTATCGTATCCTCGGGGAACTTTGTAATTCTTCTAAGTGTGGTTAAACACCAAAGAGTACATTATTAACTCAATCTAAATCTCGGTTTATAGCACAGATGACTAATAACTTAAAATAAAATAAATGCATAAATTAAAATTTATTCTAATATAATATATATAGATATATAAATATATATAGATATGCATAAGTTGCAAAATATATATATAGATATAAATATATAGATGCCAAATATATTTTTAGAGAACTAGCCAAAGTTTATATAATTGATTTATACGATCTTTTCAGTGAATGGAATGTGCTCGATCTTTCTTTTTATATTAGGTTTAATTGAGTAAATGAAACGGTGCACTCTAAGGTTAACAATTCCTCCTCACATTAGCGTACGAAATTGTCATATGTCCATTGTCATCGGTCCAAATCCACAAGCATTACGGTTTTTACGAACGGGTCCCGAGTACGATTCTACCCTTGAATAAAAAGGAGTCATTCCGTTCGTCAAACGGTCAATTTTATTAAAAGGCTCCGGTTGTCAAAGCCGGGCGATTCAACTTTCCGGTTTAAGTTTCAATTAACTGATGAGTTAACATTATAATGATCTTGAGTACAAGTTTTAATAAGATTTATCTTTTTAAGACAAATCTGCCCCCGAATAGGAAACTGGATTCCGTTGTCACGTTTTCACTCGGCCACTTTTTACCCTCCGGTTTTTCTATTAACGAGTTCATAACTTAATTACGAGGTGTCAATTCATAATTAGATTATGAATTCTTTCAAGTCAAACTTTATCAATAGAAAAAGATTCAATTAGCTCAATTTTATTCAATTTTACTTAGACAACATTCCTTTACCGAAAAGATCGAAATAAAACGATTACATAACTTTGGCTAGTTATTAGATTTAGCCTACTAACATTATACGAAAAGATAAAAAACAAACATAATAAACATAAATACTTTAGAAATTTTACCCGATTACAACGATTGAATCGAAGATGTATTCTTCCGGATGCTACAACAACTTCAACAACTTCGATCTTCTGGTAATTTCTTGAGCATTACAACGATACTACTTATTTATGGCTTAAGGCCTATATATATACATACTACTACTACTAAAAAAAAAGGTAAAAGAGATATATTTGGTACCCCCTTTATGCCTGCAATCTTTTTATTTATAGGCAAATTTTCCACTTGCCGGATCGATCCGAGAAAGGGCCGGATCGATCCGGGAATAAAAAATATTATCCCAGGATATTCTCTGCAGGGCCACATGCTGGTCTAATCATGATGTCTCCTCGGATCGATCCGAGGTAAATCCGGATCGATCCGGATAGATTTTTTCTCAATCTTAATCCGAAACTTGATAAAATCATAACTTGAGTTCTGGATCTCCAAATGACATAATTCAAGATGCGTTGGAAAGCTCTTGAGGAGATCTATAACTTCCATGAAGACTTCTTTTTCAGAAAATGCCTTTTTACTGGGCCATTTGTTCGTTGAAAATATAACTTGATACGGCGTCACGAACCATTGATCCCTTTGAACTTTAAATCTCGTGGCATTCCTTTATTCCTTCAAAAGATATGATTTTACTCCATAAAATGTCGTCACTCGGGGTCTTGGTTTACCTAAGGTCGTAAAATACCAAAAATACCCACGTGAATCTGACACGACACTCCGGTTATTAACCCGGTACAAAATTTATGACTTTTTATCATTTTTACTAGATTTTTATAGTATTTAGATTTATTCATAGCTATTAATATTTTATAAGATTATCGTTATATTTTATTATATTTTATATAAAAAGAGTCGATAACGTATATAAAACATCGTAATTTTTATCATATAAATGTTATACATCAACGACGGAGGTAATTCACCGAACGAAAACGGTAATAGACATGCCTCTTCGGTTCGGATGATGAAAGAAACATGGGAACGATTGTTTAAGGCTTATGTCTGCTGCAAGAGAAAGCCGATTGGCATGGTGGCCTTGAAGGGAATTGAAGTTCGGGACCGTCGGAAGAGTAAGAGTGACCTTGTGCTTTGATGAATCAATATTCATCAACGCCTGTGTAATTGATAGATTGAGTCTAAGAGTCTAAGAAGAGAAGGAGGGAGCTTTTTGTCCTGAATGAACCTAGGTGGCTAGCTAATCACTTAATAAACGTATTTGACTAGATAAAAGGTTAAACATCATGAGAGCTTGGATAGGCACAGTACAAAATCGGCAATGTGATGTTTGGCCAGATAAAGTGGTGATGATCACTTCCGGATTCTAGACCCTCCAGATAAAGTAATGATCATTCCGTCGGATGAACTCACAAACGAGATAGACATTCACCGGTCAGCTCTGTGGGTTGGCCAGACAAAGTGGAATGACTATCTCGGGACCACTAGAGATTTATCTCTATACGGTTGCGTCTTTTGTCTTAGTGCATATCTCACTAAGTGTAGTGCCCTCGCAAACATGTTGTAACAAAGATAATCTAAGTTAGTAACCCTAAGGACCTCATGTTATACTATGAATATAATGTGATAGCTTGGTGTAAGATCTTTAAAAACGGATTAATAATAAGACGGTGTTTACTTTCTTTTCATTATAAATCATATTAATCAATAGCTTCTACTCGTTACTAAGTATGTATGTACTTACCCGTTATATGTTTTGTTTTGAGAAGATGAACAGTTTTTTAGGGAGATGAGAACGATGAAGACATATGATGCATGATGCTTTTTGTTGACGTCGTTTTGAAGACTTTCTTTTATTTCACGTTTTGATTTAAATGATGTTGTTATTTCAAATTGAATGTTGTTTTTGTTTGGCTCGTTTTAGAGGCTTTTGATGTAAGACTAGATCGTTTGATTTCTTTTGGATGTTGAAACGTTTCAGTTTCCTTCCGTTTTGGTTTTAGTGCAGCATTGATTCGTATTCTAGTTGATCTTTGGAATTTTTTTCCCGAGTCGTTTTGCTTCCGCATTGTGTTTATGATATATGACGAAAGGATTATGTATAATATTAGATTTTATTTGATATTATACATGCCGGGCGTTCTTTTCCGGATAAGGACTCGGTGTCTGGGAACGGGGCGTCACACTCTACACAAGTAAAGCTCAGACTTTTCCCCAAAAACGATCAAGATTCAGATTTTAGGGCTAAAACGAAAACTTACTGTTTATAAAACGAAGAGTGTGGAAACGATCGCCTTCTCCCAGTGATCAATTTCTTCTATTGTCGCCCGCTTCCAGCACAAATAAAATCAAAAACAAAAAAAACAAATGTTGAGCCCTACTCTCTTCTTATAGGCCACACTTCCCAAACAAAAAAACAAGTCAAGTGTTGGGTCTCTCTCCGTTCTTATAGGCCCACACTTGAGGGGGCATGATACCCAAACAAAAAAAAACAAGTTAAGTGTTGGGCCTCTCCCCTTTCTTATAGGCCCACACTTGAGGGGGCGTGGTATAAGAAAATATATAGTAGCACATTTACTAACACCAATTGGTTTTAGTAGAACGGTAAGCGCTTGATCCTAATACTTTCCAAAATCAACATCTTCATTTGTGAAGATGTCTAAATCCTCACGGGTGTCCTTGCGGTGTTTGGATGGTGGATATCTGGCTGTATTTAAGGTGTGGGGATGCTCCGGCGGGTGGTGGTGTGGAGAGTTAGAATGGAGAGAGCTTTTGCTTGCAAATATAGTGTGTGTTTCATATCTCCTCTCCTTTAGTTTACAATGACCACCCCCTTTTATAGAGATGGATAACTTAGGGAACAAGTAATCTATTAGATCTTTTACTAATAGCTAGGTCTTACTTAGATACTAAGCAAGACGAAATATCTAAGTTACAAGTGGGGAAAAGATGCGGATCAATCGGCGGCCATCTCTCGAGGTCGCAAGGAGCAAGCCCTCTTTGGCCTCGCCCCCACGGCGACCCTTCTTGACCCGCTGAAGGAGATTCACGGGATCCGCAACTTGCACCGGGACCGCAAATGTTGTGGTCGCGGCGAGGTGAGACACAGTGGCCGCCCCTTTTGCGATCTCTCTTGTCATTCCGGAGGGTGGCCACAGTGGGCTGATTCCCACTGTTGAGGTGGTGGAATTATTTATACCCATCAATGGCCCCCTACTCCGTGCTTTAATGACATTCCCTGGGGATATGAAGGATGGAGTAATTATCAACACCTTTTATGACCTCTTTGTCGGATGCGACTTGTACACTCAGGGCCGTGCTTTCAAAGCAAGCGACCTCAAAGCAACTCTGGGTCTGTTTTTGCGACCTTGTCGTCTGATGCGACTTGTTCTCTAAGGGCCGTGCTTTCAAAGCAAGCGACCTCAAGGTAACTTTGGGCCTGTTTTTGCGACCTTGTCGTCTGATGCGACTTGTTCTCTAAGGGCCGTGCTTTCAAAGCAAGCGACCTCAAGGTAACTTTGGGCCTGTTTTTGCGACCTTGTCGTCTGATGCGACTTGTTCTCTAAGGGCCGTGCTTTCAAAGCAAGCGACCTCAAGGTAACTTTGGGCCTGTTTTTGCGACCTTGTCGTCGATGCGACTTGTTCTCTAAGGGCCGTGCTTTCAAAGCAAGCGACCTCAAGGTAACTTTGGGCTGTTTTGCGACCTTGTCGTCGATGCGACTTGTTCTCTAAGGGCCGTGCTTTCAAAGCAAGCGACCTCAAGGTAACTTTGGGCTGTTTTCGCGGGGCGAGGCCGCCAATCGCGGGCGACGTCGGCCCTCCGGGTCTTTTTTCTCGCGGAGTGATGCGGCCGTTTCGGCAATCGCTTTGCACAGGTAGTTGTACGTGGGTATTGATGGGACGCCTTTTCGTATTTCAAAGCCGACAACGCCGCCCTAATCGAACCGTTGGATGAAGCGTTCCCAACCGTTCGATCGTGGCCCCCTTGCCTATATAAAGCTTTCGCTTCTCACCCTTCACACTTTTAGTGTTTCTTATTTTCTCCGTTGTTTGTTGTTCTTAGAATTCTCAAGTTTACGCGAGATCTTTGAAGGTTCATACGGCGTTCCTGCGGTGGTTCTAGGATTTCACGGCGGTTCTTTTGAAGATTCCGGCCACCTCTTTGAGTATTTCCCAGCTTTCACGCGGTTTTCCAATCTTTCTCGGCAAATCGGTAAGAAATCCTTCTTGTTAACTCGTTTATTCATCCATCCTGCCTTGTTTTTCCATACACATCAATTTTGTCATTCTTTTTGCAACGGAAATGCAACATTGCCTTGTTTTTGATTAAAAACGGGGATTTTTCCCGGGGGAGATTATAGCTTTCCTGGGAAAATTGGGGTTTCACCCGCTCCCCTGCCATCCTCTCTGTAGCTTTATTTGCGATCTCTTGTAAAAACGGAGGAGGCGGTATTGAAGTGGGTGCGATCACCTTCCTGGGTTAATTTATTATTATACCAGGTCTGAAAGCTCCACCTTTTTCCTCCCTTGTTTTTGCAGGATGTCGGGGAATGACTATTCTGGCGACGACTCTACGGAAAGAGAGATTTACGATTATGCTGAGGATGACCCCGTACTATCTGCTGCCTCAGTTGGCGATCTGTTGGACGAGGTCGAAGTGGAAAGTAGTCGCGCAGATATTGGCGAGATTACCGCTGATGAGGTCGCTCATATGGATGTCGACCCTTTTGAGTTGGAGGCCTTCGTCTGCGCCGAAATCCGCCGCGCCGAGTGAGCCTTAAGGAGAAGGCGCGGGCTCAAAAGTCTCCAACGCGGCTCGTGGGGGTGAAGAAATCGCTTTCCCGATCGAAGGACAAGCTGCGGTCCCGAGTACTAGCGGCGCTCCCGACCATGACGAGGCTTATGTTCGGGACGCCGCGGTTCATGAGTTAATGGGGTCCGGTGAGGACGAAAATGCGGAGTTGCCCCGGAAAGATATCGGATGCTGCGAAGAAGCGAGAAGAAAAGGAAAATTGCGAGCCAAACCATGACGAGTTGGTGAGGCCGCCGCGGCCGATGCCCGGCGGAAGAGCTCTCGTCCTAACAATCCCGAAGCTATGCGAGAGTTTGCGATCGTGGCGGCGTATGAGAAGGACGTTGATAAGAAATGGTCCCGGCGTGCAAGAGCGACGATCTCAACGGGACCATTAATCGTATATTCGGAATCGACACCAGCGTGTATCGGTTTTCTTTCTTCGATTATGGGAAGGAGTCCGATAAATTTAAACCCGGGGATCATAAGGATTATGTATGCGCGCGTCGATCCGAGGACACCCTTATCCTCCATTTCCATCATTTGTGTGCGGGTCCGAGGCCTCCTTTCGATCCTTTCTTTGTGAAGGTGCGCAAGGAGATGGAGGCGCTTCCCTCCGATTTTGCCGTCGGGGCTATTATCCGGTGATGGCCTTCATCGTTATGTGCCGGATTCGAAGATCGAGCCGACGTTGACTTTATTGGGGCAATTTTATTCCTTACGTGGGACGTCTATTCCTGGACAAATCTCTCGAGGTCGCGGACTCCTCGCCTACTATTCTCGCTTCCCAATAAGTTTCACAAATGGGGGCGGCGGGTGCTTGAAAGTTGAGTCGAAGGTAGGTGGCCTTTTCCTAGGGCGGGGAGTTCGTGGAGGCAAATCCACGCTTATACTCTTTGACCCCCCTGTGAGTGAGCGGCGCTACGTAAAGGGGCTGATGACGTTGATTCAGTCGGACGGGGCGGCGCCATCTCGGAGAAATGTTTCCTGGGTTGACCTTCTTGATCTGGCCGAGCCCTTTGTATGCATGGCGGGCCTGGTGGGCAGAGGGAATGCCGTGCCCATGGTACGAATGGGTCCTGAGAGCTGCGATCCGGACTGGATTGGGGGTTGTCATATCAACAAATGTTTCCCCTCTGAGTGTTTGGAATGTGGGGGCGATCCTATACTTAGGCCGCTTTGTAACTTTCTTTGTCCACTTGTATTTATTTGTAAATATTCATTTTGTTTTCCTGGGTTCTAAACCGCTCTCTTTTTGTAGGTATGGATCCAAATGCTCGCAGGGCTCACCGAAACAAGCTTAATGCGGAGGCAGATAAGGCGGCCAGTGCTCGACAGGAGGCTTTGAAGAAAGCTCTAGGGATGGTGCCCCGAACTGTAGATGCCTCGATTGTCGAAGAGACACATAACCCGGAAGCTGCGACCTCTTCTGCCCTTGTTGCGACTTCAACTGCCGTTGTTGCGGGTTCCTCTGCCGTTGTTGCGGGCCCAGGTCAGGCTGGTGCCTCAAAAAAGACTCATCCCCCTACTAAAGAGTCGCATGGCCTGAAGCGACCTCAAACAGAGAAGGCGAAGGATGATCGCCCACCCAAACGGTCCGCTCCCAGCCCGGCGCATCTTGAAGAGTTTGAAACTCCCGTGGAGAAGAGCGCACCTGCTGAGACGCCGCCGCAAAGGACTTTGCCCCGAGGTTACTCTGGGAAAGAGGCCCTGTGGTTGGATCCGAGCTTTACCCGGGATCTTGACCTATCCAAAGCTCGCCGGGTTGGTGAAGCAATTGCTGACGTGATTCCTCTTGGGCCGATCCCTCTCGGTTATCCTGATCATGTTCAAGTGGAGATTGGCCGGGGCATATTAGCCCGCTTTGCGGCTCAAGACGACTCTCCGCCTCAAGATGAGATTGCTGAAATCAGAGATTTGAGCGGCCAGTTTGGGATTGCAGCTTCTCTGGTAAGACTTTTTTTTTTTTTTTTTTTTTTTTTTTTTTTTTTTTTTTTTTTTTTTGCTAATCATCCCCTGTTTTCCACAGCTCGGTGCTCGTTTAAACAGGGTACTTGAGGCCGCTGAGAGGCGCGATGCAGAGGTGAGGAAAGTGACGATGCAGCTGGGAGCAACTGATAAGGCGAGGGTTACCGCCGAAAAGAAAGCTAAACATGCGGCCGGCGAGGTGGAGAAGATGAAGGCAATCATGGAGGAGCACTCTAGATTGGATGCGAGAGATCAATGAGAAAGTTGCATCCTTGACAAAGGATTATGCGGGGGCGCGGGGAGGAGATCGCCGCGTTGAGGGTTAAGCTTGCCGAGGCGGAGACGGGCGCCAAAGAGGCTGGAGAAAAGCCATGGAGGAAGGCTGCGAAGAAAACGGGCCGAGGCCGTCGAGGAGGCCAAGTACGGGGCCGTTGCGCCTACAAGAATTCGGATGACTTCTTCGACCTTATAGAGAATAGCTTTGACCGGGCGTTAGTCACCTAGCTCGGCGTATGCGGGGCGATCGAGGCGGGGGGCACATCACTCTGAGGATATGGTGCGGTGGGTGAACACGCATCAAGGTCATCCCAATTTAGTGGCCTTTCACCCGGAAATCCCCTATGCAAGCGAGCTCATTACCTCGATTCAGGCTGAACAGCTTAAACGTGGCGAGCCTGTTTGGGATCCTGCTCCTGTCAATCCTGTGAATTTTGAGACGTTGAAGAAGCCGCCGCCCTCTGAGCAAGGCGACGAGTTTATCAGCACCCCGCCTACTCCGCATGCTCTCTAGATTTCTTGGACTTTTCTGCGAGCTCTTTGAAAATTTGATTTGTAACTTTGACTATTTACTTTGTGATTTGACTGAATCTTGATTTGTAATAGCTTGACAATTTATCTTCTGCATTTTTTCAATTTATACAACTTGGCTTTTCTTGTCTTTGATTCGATCTGGCGGCCTTTCGCGAGGCTGTGACAGGTTATTTTATTTTCTGTGCTTTCTCGATTCGTGCGAGGTCGCTTAATAATTTGGCGACGTCGATCTGTCATGAAACGTCGTCGTCTTGTTCTAACCATAGTCGCTAAGCGACGCTAATTTTTCAAAGTTTCGGCGGCCTCATTGAGAGCGGTGCTTTTGTCGAAAGATAGAGCCATTAAAGCGACCTTTGACCGTGTCATTAACGCGAGTTATGACCCCTAATGACTAGGTGTCAGTTGTAACTGTAGCCATAAATTTCGGTCTCTTTATGGTCTGGCGCTCCTGTTGCCTTGGTCTTCGGGTCAGTTTGCATATCTGGCCCTAGGATCCAGTTAATCCCAACCGTTGATTATACCCCTTCTTTAGTATAAAAAGGGGGTTATTTTGGAACTCACTTTACCTCTTGCCTCATACCGAATTTTGCTTTCTTCCCTCAATCGTTCATTATCCTCTTCCCTGTTTATCCTCCAAACTCTATGTCTCATCCAGGGGAAAGCAGCCAGGTTCGGATATTCAAAGCTCGTCCCATCCGGGATGTTTCCCCTTTTTTCACCACTGCTTCCCCCGTAGCCAAGGATTATTTACGGGATTTTTTTGAGTGGCGTGATATTATGAGGGAGAGGGGCTTACATGAACAACGAATAGAAGACGGCTCCATGCTGCGCGTTCGGCTTTCTGGCTGGTGGGAATTTATTGCTGAGCCTCTGGGAGCGGTTAATGTTACCATGATACGGGAATTTTACTCCGTGTTGTCGATGTAGCCTGCGGCGGGGGCGGTGAGCGGCATTTCTCTCCGGGGTGTTCCCGTTATCTTTACTCCGGAGAGAATTAACCAAGTTTTTAACATACCCGCCATAAATCCCTCCTCTCATTATGAGATCGCCCGGGACCTTGCGGATGAGGAAAATAGGCGGTTCGTCCGGGTATTGCAATGTGCGAGCTTGTTCCCCGAGAATCGGCGGGTTTGGTCTTTGGGAGTGACCGCGTCCGACCTCTCTCGCGAGCGACCGTGAGTGGAAGAAGTTTATAAATTCCCGCGCTCTTATCACTGCCGATGCTGATGTTGTTAGTGAGAGCGAAGCGCTCTTTCTGCATGCCATTCGCGACCATCGAGTGGATATAGACTGGGGAGTGTTAATCCATCGCGAGGCTCTAAGATATGCGTGCTCGGCGGTTCAAGGTCGTCGTGGTACCGGTCGCCGCATGCCTTTCGCATCGCTAATATCCAAATTATGCAGTGGCGCCAGGGTCCCCTTCCATACACTCGACCGATATGTTTGAAAAAACTTGTTCGGTGGAGCCCTTTGTAGGCATGATGCCGTTTTTGGACCTCCACACATGTGATCGGAGGAAGATAACCATCCTGCAGTTGATGGAAGTTTGTCCAGGCTTGATCGAGCAAAAAGTATGTTATGTCCCTGGTATTGGTTTTTACCAAGGCCTTAGCCTCGACCCATTTAGTAAAATAATCCACCGCGACGACAACGTACTCGCAACTTTATTTGAGCGACCCTTCTTCAAAGGTCCGATGAGGTCGATTGCCCACATGTCGAAAGGCCGCGGCTACCACTATGCTTTGTTCGGCGAGGGTAGCCCCTTATTTGCGAACCTCGGCAAGTATCACATGCGCGGGTATGAGCTTTGGCGTCTTCATCTAATTTTGGCCAATAATAGCCGGCTAGAAGTACCTTCGCGCTAGTGTTCGATTGGAGAAATGGCCGCCGCACATTCCCTCATGCGAACGTAGGATTCCCGTTACCTCCTCGAAGTCGTACGCATCGCGAAAGCGGTTTCGAGAATGAATGACGGTAAAGCACGTCGTCCATAATCGTATATCTTGCCGCTTCTTACTAAGGCCCTAGCTTCGCAAGGGTCACTCGGAAGCTTTCCTAACTCAATATAAGACTTCATGATGTCGACCCGCAAGTGTTACTTGGGTTGGAAATCCATGATCTCGCCCGGGAGATGGCGGGTTCCGATAAGTGTTCGACCATGATGCCTCGCACGACGCGTCTTCGCCGGTTAATTTGGACAAGTAGTACGCCCTATGATTGTCCTCTCGAGGGATGTTTTTGATTTGACAATATGTGAAGCTGCCTTCGAGTCTTTTGACGAGGTTAATATACCTTTGTAAAATTTCGCAATGAATGCCATATGACCCATTGATTTGATTTACCACCAACTGTGAATCGCAAAATACTTGTATATTTTCGACTTTCATGGCTTTGGCGAGTTTCAACCCAGCAATGACGGCCTCGTATTCTGCCTGGTTGTTAGAGGCGGTGAAATCAAATCTCAGAGCCTGCTCAATTTCTTCTGATGATCCTGGTTCTAACAGGATTATTCCTGCGCCGCACCCTTTGTGATTAGCGGAGCCATCAACGTAGAGCTGCCAACAGTGACTTGGCCTGATAGGCTCATCCTCTGTGGTGACCCTATCTTGGTTGCGTTCGGAGCAGAGCTGCTCTTTCACCTCTTCGTTGAAGCTTGTTTCTGCTATGAAATCTGGGAGAGCTTGGGCCTTTACAGCCTTCCGGGGCTCATATCGGATATCGAACTCAGTAAGCTCGATGGCCCATCGGAGTAATCGACCGGACAGGTCTGGCTTGTGAAGAACCTGTCTTAGCGATGCATTCGATAATACTACGATGGTGTGTGATGAAAAGTAAGCCCTTAATTTACGGGCAGCTATAACAACACAATAAGCCAACTTTTCTATATTAAAATAACGACTTTCAACGGGGCTTAGAGCTTTGGAAACATAAAAAGCGGCTTCTGCGAGCCTTCCTCCTCTTTTACAAGTGCGGCGGCTACGGCCCTATCCGAGGCCGCCAAATATAAAAACGAGTATCCCCGAGCCTCGGGCCGGTTAGCAACGGCGGTCTTGATAAGTATTCTTTGAGGTCTTTAAATGCCCTGGGAGCATTCCGCCGTCCAAGAGAAGGTACCGGCCCACTTTTCGAATTTTGAAGAAGGGCGGACTTCTTTCTGCGATTTCGAGACAAACCTACCCAAAGCCGTGATCCCGCCGTTGAGCCGCCGTACTTCTTTAATACCGGTAGGCTCGCTCATGTTGACCGGGGCCTCGATTTTTTCGGGATTTGCCTCGATCCCCCTTTGACTTACCATAAAGCCCGAAAAATTTCCCTGCTGGACCCCAAAAGTGCATTTCGTAGGGTTTAGTTTCATTGAGTGATTCTTCACGTTTGCAAAGGTTTCGCGAAGGTCCTCCAAGTGATCTTGGCGACTTGATTTCACGACCATGTCATCAATGTAGGCCTCCATGTTCTTGCCTATCTGCGTGCTGAAAACTCTGTTTACCATTCTCTGATAGGTTGAGCCTGCGTTCTTTAGGCCAAACGGCATCACCTCATAGTAATATAGCCCGCCGGCGGCCCTGAAGGCCGTTAGCTCCTTATCTTCATCGGCCATTTTGACCTGGTGGTAGCCGGAATAGGCGTCCAGAAAGCTTAAGGTCTCAAAACCCGCGATCCCATCCACCATTTTATCGATTCGAGGGAGTGCGTAGGGGTCCTTTGGGCAAGCTTTGTTTAGATCGGTGAAGTCGACGCACATCCGCCACTTGCCGTTGTGTTTTTTCACCATTACTACATTTGCCAGCCAGGTGGGATATTGAAGCTCTTTGATTATGCCTGCTGCTAAAAGTTTCTCGACCTCAATTTTTATCGCGACCTCCTTTTCTGTAGAGAATTGACGCGCCCTTTGTTGTATTGGCCTGAAGTTGGGATCGACACTCAAGTTGTGCAAGGCGACCTCCGATTCCACACCTCTCATATCAGTTACCTCCCAGGCGAATGCGTCTAAGTTTGCTTTCAGAAGCTCGATCAGTTCTTCCCTTTCTTCCTTGGTAGTTCTCGATCCTATTTTTATCTTTTGATCGGGATATTTGTCGTTTATTATAACTTCGACCAACTCGTCTTCGGCAGTGAAGTCAGGCTCGTCCCGAACTTGCAATGTTTCTACCTCTACGGCCTTCTCCGAGATTTCTTTCATCATAGCAATCTGATCCGTAGCTGTGTTAAGACCATCCAGTCGTGGTCGCTTAGAGTCGACCCTGTTTTTGGTCATATAGTCGAGGAAAGCTCTAGGTCGGCTGATGGCGATCCCAACTTCTTCCCCTACGTGAAATTTGACCCGTTGGTGGGGAACGGACGCCACCATTTGGAACTTCTTCATAGGCGGGATTCCCAAAATCATGTTGTAGTAAGAGGGCGGGTCGATTACCAAGAAAGTTATTATCTCCGTTCTACGGGGCTCATAGTCGCCCAAAATGATATTGAGGTCGATCGTGCCTTTGACCCGTCTTGTGTCGTTGGTAAAACCTTCGAGGACCCCAAGGTAGGGTTTTAACTTGGCCTCCCCGAATCCGATCTGTTTTAAACAGTCGAAATAGATGACGTCGCGGCCGGCCCCTGTATCGACCATTACTCGGTTGACGCCGTGCTTGTCGTTCACCCCCACCTTTAGAATGAGGGGTATCTCCATGGGGCCACCGACCGTTGTCAGCTCGCTTTTTGTGAACATGATTCCCTTCTCATTCTCTCCCAACGCAATCTGCCTTTCGAAGCCGCGGGTATTGATTTGATTTATCTGAGATTTCAGTTGATGGTTGCTGGGAATATTCCCGTGGATGACCTGAACCTCTCTCTGATAGACGCGAGGTTGGCGTCCTTGACTGGGAGTGTTGTTCCCCTCGCGCTTATATTTATTGGCTGGTCCCTCACGGATCAGCCTTTCTATCTCGCGCCTCAGGGTGAAGCATTCATCGGTGATGTGGCCATGGTCCTTGTGATAGTCGCAGTATTTGGATTTATCGCGGCTATCAGGATCGCCCCTCATAGGCTTTGGTTTGTCGAAATGTTCACGAATTTCAAACAGTATTTGGGATGCTTTGGTGTTGAGCGGGGTAAAATTATCCTCGCTAAATTTGTACGGCTTCTTTACCTCACGATCGCGATTAGTATCTCGTCCCTTTCTTTTTACGGTCATCCACGCGATCCTCCTTCGGCGAACGTGGCTCGTCTTAGGCTTTGCTTTCCCGGCAGATGGCGCCTCGCTGACCCCCATCATTCTGGCCCTTTCTAACATCTCCCTGAGACCCGCTTTGGGGGGCCGCAGATTGAATTCAGTTTTCATCGGGCCTTTGGCGATTCCGGTGAGGAAACATGTTATGACCGCATCGTCTGGAATGTTCCTTGTTTGATCATATATTCTGACGAACCGTTCGTAATATTCTTTTCCAGATTCATGTCCTCCCATACGAACCTCATATAGGTCCTCAATGGTTTTCTTCGGCCTGCTTGCCGATTCAAACTCTCTGACAAACTTTTCCGACAAATCCTCCCAACTTTCAACTGAGCCGCGAGGGAGCCCGCGTATCCAGGACGCAGCCCTATCCTGCATGCTGCCAACTAACGCGATGCACCAGGCGGATTTATTTTGTGTAGCAAGGGTGATGCGACCTTGGAACGCGGTGAGCCAGTCGTTTGGGCATGAGTTTCCATTGTAATAGTTGTAACTGGGATAACTAACCTTTTCTCTGCTGGGAGGCAATGTTTCGGTAATCCTTTTAGCGAGTACGTCGATCCCCGAAATAGGGGCGACTTTCTCGACGGGCCTCGACTTTTTTAATTCAGCAAGCTCTTTTCTCATTACCTCCATCTGTTCTGCCAAAATAGGGTCGATTCTGGGCCGCGACTGTGCTTGCGTATCAGCTCGCTCCGTTCTACGCTCTGACTCCCTATGATTTTGTGATCCCTCTTGGCGGGCCCTTTTTTCCCTGATAATTGTGCGGGCATCTTGTGCGTGTCTATCCTGCTGGATGGGCATCTCTTCTCTAGGAAGGCTGAGACGACTTGGGGCTAAAGCCTTGTCCTTCTCACCCAACCTATTAAACGCGGACCCTTTGTCTATCCTCTTTCCTTTTTGATGGTCGCGATCTTGGGGGGCCGAGGTTCGTGGAATTTCTTTCCTCGGTCTATAGCGATCTGAAGAGTGCACGCTCTCTTCTACGTCGATTTGCTGAATTTGGCTCGGCGGCCCTGGTCTGCGACCGCAAGAGGGATTTCGTTTACGGGAGGATTACTCGGGTCGAATCGTCATAGGGGCCTGGCCCTTAGCCACCAGGCGGGAATTGGTGAGATACATAGTTTCGGCGTACCGGCGTATTCCCTCATTTCGGCGACCTCGGGTCCCGAAAGCCCGGTTGTATTTACGGGATCGATCTTTGGCTTTGCTTTGTGACCTCTCTCTCGCGAGTTCCATCCAGGGCAACAATAGCCTCTTTCGACTTGGTTTTTTGATTAATGACATTTCGAGCATCGCTAGGTGCTAAGACCCCTCTCGGGATCCTTCTCCTTCTGCGGGAGATTGTCTAGCGTTTCTCCCGCGCCTTCCCCACGAGCTTGATGTAGCATAGTACCTTTTGCGGGGGTTTGGGGTGTTAGATGCCCTTTACTTCCAGCCATCTCTCGCGTGGTGGCTTTTTGAGCGATTTCTTTGGTAAAGGGAGGAAATAAAGGCAGTTTGAGGACTTTTCTTTGTAAGATTTAACTCCTCCTGAATGAGAGCTCTAGGTGATTTTTTACACAATCGGTTTCCCGGTAACGGAGCCAACTGAAGATGTCTAAATCCTCACGGGTGTCCTTGCGGTGTTTGGATGGTGGATATCTGGCTGTATTTAAGGTGTGGGGATGCTCCGGCGGGTGGTGGTGTGGAGAGTTAGAATGGAGAGAGCTTTTGCTTGCAAATATAGTGTGTGTTTCATATCTCCTCTCCTTTAGTTTACAATGACCACCCCCTTTTATAGAGATGGATAACTTAGGGAACAAGTAATCTATTAGATCTTTTACTAATAGCTAGGTCTTACTTAGATACTAAGCAAGACGAAATATCTAAGTTACAAGTGGGGAAAAGATCTGGATCAATCGGCGGCCATCTCTCTGAGGTCGCAAGGAGCAAGCCCTCTTTGGCCTCGCCCCCCCTGGCGACCCTTCTTGACCTGCCTGAAGGAGATTCACAGGATCTGCAACTTGCCTGGGACCGCAAATGTTGTGGTCGCGGCGAGGTGAGACACAGTGGCCGCCCCTTTTGCGATCTCTCTTGTCATTCCGGAGGGTGGCCACAGTGGGCTGATTCCCACTGTTGAGGTGGTGGAATTATTTATACCCATCAATTTGGTAGTCAATTCTAGACAGAATCCCAAACAAGTGTATTTCCCTTATACGCATGCAGTTTCAACTTCAAGATTTGGTGTTGTGTTTTCAACATGTGCAAGGCATCGGGCCCTTACTCAATTGATGTCTTAAAAGTGCTGAAGGACAAAAATCCTGCTTTTGCCGGAGGCTTTCAACAAATTGGATGGTGAGGAACGAAGTGGTGAAAATCAAAAGAGTTTAAGAAGTTTTCGGAGATATTCATAGTCTTTCATAGGAGAACATGTTAGAATATTGGATGGTGAGGAACGAAGTGGTGTATATAAGGGAAAATCAAAAGAGTTTAAGAAGTTTACGGAGATATTCATAGTCTTTCATATGAGAACATGTTATAATGAAAAGGGCAAATCGGGAAATACATTATTCTAAAAGCATGTTTTGTCGGAAATATTCGTTTAGACAGCCGGATTGTTGATTAAAGGTTTTTCCGGCAAAACATAAGGAGATATACTGTAATATTCCGATTTTCGAAAAGGGCATTTTAGTCATTTAACGGAAATCAGAGTATTAAATTTATTTTAATTAATGGAATTAAAGAAAAGGAAAAGAGAAAATAAAAGGGTTTTGAAAAGATTTTGGGATTTATTTTTTTTTTTTAAAAAGGATTCTTTTAATTAAGTAATAATGGGAGTTTAATTGCCAAAAACTTCTCCCATTATTTGCTCAGTTGTCAGAAACGGTTTTTACGTGAGTTTTTCTCTGGGGATTCAAGAAGAAGAAGAAAGGAATCGTCTTGAAACAAGGAATCTTTTGAGCCAAGAAGTTCTTCGTTAGGTGGCGGTAAGTTTTTAGCCTCTTTTAGAATTCTTGAGTTTTGGAAGTAATTCTTGGTTTAGGCGTTGTTGATCATCGTAAGGGCTGTGTTTTTGGGTTCAGAATCGTAGATTGATCGTTTGTGTTTAATCAATTGTAGGTTGGTGTTAAAGGCTAGGCTTTTGGCTATCAAATCATAGATTTGGTTGTGTTGCTCGCTATAAAAGGTAACGGGGTTTTCATATTGAATGATTGATGTTTTATAATGATTAATGTGAAGTAAAATGGTTTTCTACAATCGGTGTAGTGTTGTGCTATTGTTAATGGGTGTAGTAAATTGGTAGTGTACCGTGCGTGTCAAATTATATTCTGGGATTGCCTGTAGGTTCGGCCGATGCTATAGAGTATTACTCTACTTTTAGTTTGGAGAAGCCATAGTAATTAATATTACTATTATTATTATATTATATTATTGTACCATGTTTGAATTGGACCTGGACTATTCGCAGGTATGAGGTCGGCTTCTTTAAAGGAAAAAGAACACTTTTGTGCTTTAGTTTTCCTAGGCAGATATTATAATAATAATAAAGTAATAGCAGAAAGTTTTTGGTTTAGATATTTTTATTTGATTCATACTGCTGTTAACATTTTATATATATACAATCCTTCTCTATATGAAGTTAGAGCAAAAGCTCAAGTAAAATGCCACGTCCACAGTTATACACCATTTTATTCCGTCTGGGCCCTTTTTTTTGCAGCCCAGGTTATGAAATAAAAAAAGCCTTTTTCGCAGCCCAGTTTAAAAATAAAAAAAACTTGTGTTGTGTTGGCCCGTTCATAATGAAAAAAAATTGTGTTTCAGCCTATATGAATGAAACTACTTTACCTGAAAAACCCTAAAGGATGACTCCCCTCGCCTCTGCCGGCCTCCGGCTGTTGAAGAGAAATCTATCTTCGATGGCGTCATGTTTTCTGATCGATTGGATGTTTTTTGCTTCTCCATTTATTGATGCAGTAACACCGTTTAGCTTTGGTGCATGCTCTGGACGTTTTTGTACAGACGGTTGAAGACCCATATACTTCCGTCATTTCTGCTTTCAGATTGATATGATGTCTTGGCAGATATCCCGCTTCCGTCATTTCCGCTTCCGTCAATCCCGCTTTCAGGCATTTCCGCTTTCAGATTGTTCATGGCAGTATGTGTTTGATGCTTGCTTTTGTGTATTAAATGCTTGTGCCTAATTAAAATTCATTTATTGCACCAGGAAACTGTGAACAATTTGTTGAATCTGCTGTTTCAATCTGAGGTACAATTGACTTCTTTTCCATTAATTTTCTGGTGTGTTTGTTAGATAGAAGCTTTGCATCGTTTTCTTTCCAGAAATGTATATATATGTCATGCCTTCGTTTCTTCAATGGGTTTAAGCTTTTTGGTGTCTCGTTGCCATGTATATTATAAAAGGAAAAACAACGGAGGCT
Organism: Gentiana straminea; assembly: GCA_036785695.1. Classification (NCBI taxonomy): domain Eukaryota; kingdom Viridiplantae; phylum Streptophyta; class Magnoliopsida; order Gentianales; family Gentianaceae; genus Gentiana; species Gentiana straminea. Next base: position 2,875,053 of record JAVUPR010000087.1, on the reverse strand, counting down.
TTAAAAATAATAGACAACAATTTCTGGTGATGCTGCAGCTACTTATAATGTCAATCTTGTTGGGCTGCCTCTTAGTTCGAAAATTTTGCTTCTTTATAAGGCTTTATACTTTTTCCTGGATGAGCTGTGCTGAGTTGTTGTTCATGCAGTTTGTCAACATGAATTTATGTTCTGTGTGTATGCATTTAGGATGAGATATGCATAGTCATGTTGTGCGGGTATTCTTCTAGGTATGAAATGTCCAGAATATGAGGATCGTGTGATGTTAAATCTAGCCGACCATTACTATTAGCAAGCGTTGATTGCATAATGCTTATTGTGTTTTTCACTAAACCCGGTGTATGCATAGGAGTCCTTCATGATATGTAATCATACACAGGCTTTTGTGTATATGTTGTTGATATGAAATGTCACGGTATGAGGTATGTTTGTGTGGCACTGTGCAGGTGTCTGATTAATTACTCGCCTTCTTGCACATGCTTTACCTGGTATTTTGATAATGTTTCAGTTTCTTGTGGTTAAATCTTATAGGGTTTTTATTTCACAGGTGGTGCTGATTAGGATTTGGAGTTCGAGTTGTGTTTGGTTTCTTCTTGTTCGCCTTAAGCAATAGGTATAAAGCTTTATTAATGTTCAGTTTTGTGTTGCTTACTTTATTTGACATGTTACTTTTTTTATTACTTCATGTTCCAGCATGAGTAGGGTTTAGTGTTTTTGAAGGGCTATACTTATTAACTGTTGCAGCATAAAGAGAGATTCTTCTCCTTCTTTTGTAGCATGTCAATGTCTTTTTAAGTGTTCTTGCAGACATAATGATGGACGCTTCTATTTCTTGTGTAGTGTATCTATGTCTTTTGTAGAGTTACACTTTTTAGTTGTTCCTGCATTCTTTGCTTTTCATTTCGTGACTGTTTTGGTTTCTGTCTAGATGATACTTGGTTGTTTGTTGATGTTTTAAGACCTCTATGCGTAAGATTAAAGTTTTTCTCTTTCTGATAGGTAAAGGGGTTGACCTTTCTGTGCTTTTCTTGGCTGGGTTTTGAAGGGTAGCTAAAGTAGTGAAGAACATAAAATGAGAACTAACAATCACCTATCATTCACATCTCTTGGTTTAAAATATGATAAAAAAAACTAGCGAGAAGAGACAAAGGAATTTACACTTTTAGAGTTCAAGGCCAAGTTTATAGGCCAGGTTTATCATTAGTGCTTCTGGTTTTCAAAGTATTGCATGCTTAAATCTACTGTGTAAAACACAACCTTTTCATATTTGATTGCTGATATATATACTGCAATTTACTTCCACTCATTTTATATTTCTTTTACCCAACGAATTGTAGAAGAAATTAGTATTTCTGTTTTTCAAGGTATTGCATGTATAGATCTGTTGTGTACAAAAAAACCTTTTCGTGTTGAATATATACTCCATTTTGCTTTTACTGTATTATTCTGCATTAACACCTTCTCTGATCTGTTGTCTCTCTTATTAATTGGCTGAGATGCTTTGAATATTTCTACTTAATTCTCTTGCATTTATATGAACAACCTTTGTCTTCCAGCATTTTAGTAGACATTGAATGTTATTTATGGTTGCAGTACTTTGATCATATGTTTAGGAATGTGTTTTCGGTTGTACAGCTCTCATATGGCTATTTTTTCTTTTTTTTTTCAACTTTTAAAACAATATCATACCTTGTTTGCTTTCTGCATTTACAGTGATTTTTAGGGTAGGTTTGGTGGTTCATACATGTACTTATTTTGTGCTTTCTTTGCAGTTCTTGGCTGCTGATTCAGGTGTTTTCTATACAAGGTTTGTACTTTCTCTCTCTTCTCTTATCATGGTGTGTTTTCTTTCTTGTTCATGTTGTTTGTTGTGTTCTGCTGCTCTGTTGGCTGTGTTCGTGCTTTTACTAATTTTTTTATGGTTCTGTCTATGTTATTATCTGTCATCTTGCAGTTATTGGCTGCTGCTTCGGCTCTTTTCCATACCAGATCTGTACTTTTCTCTGTCATCTCTTGATATGGTGTTCTTTCTTCCTTGAAAATGTTGTTTCTTGTCTTTTAATGATGTATTGTCTGTGTTGTTTTGGTGCTTTCACTGAGTTCATCTCTCTTGTTTTGGTGTTTCAACTTTGCCTTCACTATTGTCTTAGCCATCATGCTTTGTTCAGTTCTTCCTTCCTTTTAGTCATCTTGCTCGCTTGAGTTTTCTCTTGTTTGTGTCTGGACCTGCCTTAGCTATTAGTGTTTGGGCTTTATTCATGGTCTGGGGTTGTTCTTACAGGACTTCCTTTGTGTGTTCTATACTATTATGCTGATTAGTTATTATATTGTTTGTGTTCTTCTAAATATTTAAGAGTGAATGTATCCCAAATGCTTGGTCCCCCTAACATGCTCATTAGCTGCTCCTTCATACTACAGATTTTTTCTTTTATATTGAGCAAAATTATCAACAAAAATTTGCAAATAGAAACAAAAATTGAAGTTAATTGCCGATATGCAGAAGAAGCTGTTCCAAGAACAAAATTCTCCATGTCTGTAGAAGGTGGAGAATGATGGAGGAGGAAGATGGTTCTTGTATCCATGTCTTCCACATTGTTCTTTTGGTACATTTAGTTCAGCTAAGTTTATATCTTGTTTTTTCGTTTTTTTTTTGTTTTTGTATTTTGTTAAGATTAAACATGAAATTCGTTTTATTGTGTGTAAAATTGTGCGTTGTTGATGTGAAATTGGTTTGTCATTCAAGGGGTTGAATTTTTGTGATAGATTTGAACAATCATGTGAAGAAGCCCTTTAACATTAGTGAATTTTTTTGATTTTTTTAGTTGTGAAGGTGAAATCTAAACAATATTGTATTGACAATAGAACATCTACTTATGCTTCAACTTCTTTTCTTCTGACCATACTAAAATAGCTCCTTTAGAAGAAAGTATATGTTTATCTACATTCTTTAAGTGTTGCTTCTATATAGACTTCGCTAGGGCAGTTCGTCGCCGTGCCTCGCACGACCGGATCTCACTAGTATATATATATATATATTAGATCCTTACTGTGAATATTGCCGAGAAGAAAAGGTAGACTTGTATATTTTTCTGTTCTTCCGGTTACTGTATTAATATTATAGTATAATAATAATTTTAATATAAAAAAAGGATACATGTGATGTGCAAAACGTGTAGAAGAAAAAAATAGAATAGCTAAGTGTTTAATTAATTTGTTTGTAGTGTAGTGGTATACTAGAGTATGGTTTGTGGTCTTCCTAATATGATCTAAACAACATTAATAAACATTCATGAACATTACAAAGCCATGAATAGGTTTCTAATGCGTTTAGTTCTGCACCAAGTGGACTTCTTATGAATGAAACTTGGGACCGTCGGAAACTTAGGATTGACCTTGTGCTTTGATGAACTAGGGATCATCATTGTCTGTGTATTTGCTAGCTTGAGTCTAAGGGTCAAAGAAGAGGGAGTATGGAGCTTTTTTTGTCCTGAATGAACCTAGGCGGCTAGCTAATCATTTAATAAACGTATTTGACTAGATAAAATGTTAAACATTATGAGAGCTTGGATAGGCACAGTACAATATCGGCAATGTGATGTTTGGCCAGATAAAGTGGTGATGATCACTGCCGGATTCTAGACCCGCTAGATAAAGTAGTGATCATTCCGCCGAACAAACTCACGAACGAGATAGACATTCACCGGTCAGCTCTCTAGGGTTGGCCAGACAAAGTGGAATGACTATCTCGGGACCGCTAGAGATTTATCTCTATAGGGTTGCGTCTTTTGTCTTAGTGCATATCTCACTAAGTGTAGTGCCCTCGCAAACATCCAGTAACAAAGATAAGCTAAGTTAGAAACCCTAAGGACCTCATGTTATACTATGAATATAATGTGATAGCTTGGTGTAAGATCTTTAATAACGGATTAATAATAAGACGACGTTTACTTTCTTTTCATTATAAAACGTATTATTCAATAGCTTCTACTCGTTACTAAGTACGTATGTACTTACCCGTTATATGTTTTGTTTTGAGAAGATGAACAGGTTTTTTATGGAGATGAGAACGATGAAGACATATGATGCACGATGTTTTTTGTTGAAGTTGTTTTGAAGACTTTCTTTTATTAAGTTTTGGTTTTAAACGATGTTGTTATTTCAAATTGAATGTTGTTTTTGTTTGGCTCGTTTTAGACGCCTTTGATGTAAGACTAGATCGTTTGGTTTCTTTTGGATGTTGAAACGTTTCAGATTCCTTCCGTTTTGGTTTTAGTGCAGCATTGATTCGTATTCTAGTTGATCTTTGGAATTTTTCCCCGAGTCGTTTTGCTTCCGTGTTGTGTTTATGATATATGACGTAAGGCTTATGTATAATATTAGATTTTATTTGATATTATACATGCCGGGCGTCTTTTTCCGGATAAGGACTCGGTGTCCGGAAACGGGGCGTCACATATACCATATATTATCAAACCATAGATGAGTAAAGACTTTAAATGAGAAACCAAGTAGCTTGTCTCAAGTGGTAAGTGACTTGAGAATGCCTAGGGAGGTCACCAGTTCGATTCACCCCTGAGGTGCCATATTCAAAGAGCTCTTGGTCATACATTACCCCTGAGTAAGAGTCAGATTTGCAGACACGACCCGACCGAACTCCGGATTAATCGGACCAGTTGGATCCGGATACCTATTGAAAACCAAAGTCAGTAACACGGACGTTGCTGTTCAAAAATGAAAGTCAATGACACCAACGTTTATGTTATAAAAGCGTTACAACTTAGAAACTTCAGTTCACTAACGTTGATATAGAAAAGTGTTACAACTTAGAAACGTTAGTCCACTGACGTTGATATAGAAAAGGAACGTCAATGTGGTGCCGAAATAAAAAAAAACAAGAATATATATGTAGTGCCGGAAATAAAAACAGTCAAAAATAAGTTGTCGATAGTAAAACTAGGATGCCGATAGAATAAAAAAAAAATTGGGTAAAATATAGGGTTTATTACTTAAAAGTATAGTTTTTTATACTTATTAGCCCCATAAGGACATAAAGAAATCTGTTGGACTTATAAGGACATAATATATCTACATGGACCAAAATACCCCTAATCTAATAAAATAACCTATCTAATTAGTCGATGGTTTGTCTGGTGCTCCTCTCAATTCGCCATGGTGATGATTTCGACCGTTAGCGCCGTTTTCAAAGAAACACAAGCGCATTACCGCAGATTTGATAGAGGCTGGGTCGATTGAGGGTTTAAGAAATTTCATTCCATCTGCGCGAACGTTCGATGATGAGGTGAAATCGTGGATCATTATCAAAAATTGATTCTGACTTCAAATAGCCGGCGTTGAGCAATACTTCAGAACGGAAATCTTATCTCGACATTGCAGTATTATTCACTTTAGTTTCGATTTCATTGAATTATCAAGATGACCTTGCTTTCATTGCTGGGGTGTCGTGGATCATTATCGAGGTTTGCGAGAGATTTGAATTGCTTTGGTGTTTTTGGTAGGCCGAAATGGTAAGGAGACAATCTCTGTTTCCCGGAGATTCTCGAATTTCAACAACTACTTCACATATTTAGGTGATACTCCTACGATTAACTGCTCCTTTTTCTTTTCTACTATGATTCAAATATTAATCCTTTTGCTAATCTTGAGCAATTCATTAATTGACTATTCTCTATTTGGATTTGACATTTTATGACCTCGATATCTAGTTTGTACCTCTTGAGGATCATCTTAAAAGACAATCATTACCCAAAGTAAATGTTTCCTTTGTTCTTTCAAGAGTACCTAAGTAGGCATTGGAGGATACAGTTTGAACAAAACTCGTTACGATTTGCGGGTGCCATAATGTTTGAGTGAGGGGATTAATTTGGTTGTTTCCCTTAGAAATTATATAAGATATGCATTGTCAAATAGTCATTGTTCCTTGTGTTGGATTATCGAGTCGGGTTTGTCTTCTCCATCGCGTCTATGATCGTCGCCGGAATAATCGAGAAAAAGAGATGAAATTCGGCTTTAGCACACCCGAACCCGGACGGAATTGCTCGATTACGCTTTTGGCTCGCCCCACGAGTTTATCCTAATGGGTTTATGTGAAGCATTCAATTTACTTGGACAAATCAAATTCTAGAACGGGGAATTTCCGGACGGTATGATTAGCTTGGCGAATTCTTTATTTTCCGTGACAATGGCCGGAGCTAATTACATCGGCTTGATTATTGTGAACGTTGTTCATAAAACTACGGGGAGAAACGGGCATCCGATTGGTTGGCGGGGATATAAATGCATGAAGATTGGAGTATTTCTACTATGTTTTAGCGGTTTTGGGGTTGCTTTGAATTTCGCGTATTATCCGGCTATTGCACCTGGATATAAGTATAAGAGCAGGGTTCGTATTGATGAAGATGAAGATAAAGAATCTCAGTTTGATATTGAGCTCAATGGCCTTAAACATTGAGTAATGTCTGCTTAATTGTTTGTAATCTAGAGGATCAACTAATGGATTTTGTGTAAATATTTGATGAAATTTCCGTTGGATTTTCTTCATTGCATAAATTGATATAATAAGACGTCATTGCATGACGTCACTGCATGATGTCACTGCATAAATCGATATAATACGACGTCACTGCATGACGTCACTGCATGATGTCACTGCATGGCGTCACTGCATAAATTGATATAATAAGACGCCACTGCATAAATCGATACCATAACACTTGGGCGGATTCGTGTATATAGAGGGTGTTGGTGATCTTGATCTTTAGATTAGTTACATTTTTTCGAGTTGAAGACAAATTTGAGGGATTACAGAAAGTAGATGTACTTCTTGTTTTTGGATTGACAGTGAATTTCTGAGACATTACCATTTTGTTAAGCAACATATTTTGTTCTGGGTGTTGGGATGACTGTAGAACTTGAATTTGTATTTGTTTTTTATACATTATATAAATGTCTATAAGTATTTAGTTTTGGTATTCTCGTAATATATATTATTTTGTGTGGTGCATTAATTAATTTCTCTTAAAATATGAAAAAAGATCATTATGAACCATTTGTAAAATGCTGTGTATAATATTTTCTGCAGTTTGTTTAATAAGCTGCAAATAATGATTACGGCAGCATGTTAATGAATGCCGCTAAAACTACAACAACGTGTTTTAAATTGATAAATTGATACATTATGATGTCACTGCATAAATCGATACAATATGGCGTCACTACTAAAAATATGACGTCGCGACGGTCAATCCTTATTCGCGATGTCTCTGCATCGTCAAATGATATTATATGTCTCAGAACTCAGAAAGCTTCGTTCAGTCTGTGGTATGAGATTCATAGGTTCTAGTCCCAACACTATTGCAGAATGTACTTGTTGTTCATAAAATTTAAGTTAATTGTTTGAATCCCCCTATGACAGGAATATTTGGTTATTGCCCATTAATCATGTTACAGCATCATGTTATAAAAGCCATCATGTAATTTTTTAGTATGCATAATCATTTGTTTATGAACTTACATATAGAACAAGATTTTTTTCCAGTTCATTATATCCAAAGTCCATCAAATTTCCTTATACCATCATTTCTACCCGAACGCTTATTAGCTATGGAGGAAGAGACTAAGATGTTGAAAGAAGCGTTGGCAACACGTAACAGTGAATTACAAACCTCTAGGAGATTTTGTACGAATACGCGAGCAAGCTTCAATTCCGGAGGCACGGATGCAATCTAATGGTGAACAGAGAAGTCCGAAACTCAATGGACGACTCCTTATCGATGATTCCCTGGGCCGAAGTTCAAGTCATATACCAAAAATACCTTATCTGTTGATGCAAGTGACGATGATACAATCATACAAGCCGTCTTGGATCTTGGGCCACGCCATCGGTTTATGAGATTTCCTATTTCAAGAATGAAAAGAAATCTAAGAAGCTTCAAGAATATTCTCATTGTTCCTTAACTCTTCACAAGCTATCTGTTTGATTGATAAGTGGCGTCGATAGCGATGATGAACAACAAATACGTGTATCTCATCAAATATAAACGCTAAAATGTATTACCTTTAAAGTCTGGAATGAGTTTTTGAGAGACTCGGTTTCAGATTCCATCCATTGAATTTTGGATGGAATGAAAATCATCCATTTTCATTCCGTTGGAATGAAATCATATTCCATTCCTCCGTTGCCAAACAAGCCAAATTGATATAATGTAATGAAAAAAGCATTTCATTCCATTCTATTACCGCAATCCAAACACGCCATTAGAGTTTCTCCGTTGCCAAACAAGCCAAATTGATATAATTAATGAAGTGACATTGATGTCACTGCAGATGTCACTGCATACATTAGACAACTAATGAAGTGACATTGATGTCACTGCATATGTCACTGCATAAATTGTTGATGTCACTTTGCATAAATGCGGTGTCAATTCATCGCGGTGTCTCTGCGCATCGGGGGTGTCTGCAATGCGGTGTCATTTCATCGCGGTGTCTTTGCATCGCGTTGTCACTTCGTCGCGGTGTCGTGCATCGCGGTGTCTGCGTTGCGGTGTCATTTCATCGTGGTGTCTATGCAATGCGGTGTCTCTGCATCGTCAAATGTTATAATATCACGATGTCTCTGCAATGCGGCGTCTCTGCATTGCGGTGTCACTTCATCATGGTGTCTCTGCAATGCGGTGTCACTTCATCGCGGTGTCTCTGCATTGCGGTGTCATTTCATCGTGGTGCAATGCGGTTTCTCTGCATTGCGGTGTCTCTGCATCGTCAAATGTTATAACATCGCGATGTCACTTCATCGCGGTATCTCTGTATTGCGGTGTCACTTCATCGTGGTGTCTCTGCAATGCGGTGTCACTTCATCGCGGTGTCTCTGCATCGCGGTGTCTCTTATTCGCGATGTCTCTGCATCGTCAAATGTTATAACATCGTGATGTCTCTGCATCGGGGGTGGTCACTGCATCGCGGTGTCTCTGCATCTGGGTTGGCCACTGCATCGTGGTGTCTCTGCATCGGAGGTGGTCACTGTATCGAGGTGATCAATGGATTTGGCGTGGTCAATGCATCGTGCTTCATTGAGGCGTCTCTGCATCGCGGGTGGTCACTACATCGCTGTATCACTTCATCGAGGTGTCATCGCCGTGCCTATACATCGCGATGGTCATCGCATTGGGCGTCACGGTGGTCTATGCATCAGGATGGTCATTGCATCGAGGTGGTCAATGCGTCGCGGTGAAAAAAAAAAAAAAAAAAAAAAAAAAAAAAAAACTTTCATCGTTCTCCAGAAAAAAAAAAAAAAAAAAAAAAAAAAAACTTTCATCGTTCTCCAGAAAAAAAAAAAAAAAAAAAACTAAACAAAACAAAACAAAACAAAACAAGAAGTTAAGTATAGCGATTGAAAAAAATTGACATTCAGCGTTCCCCACTTCCCCGCCTCTTCCCCCTGTTTTATTTTTTTTTTTTTTTTTTCATTAAGGGTATTTGAGTCTATCTATCTAATTTGTGTCCTTATAAGTCCAACAGATTCCTTTTTGTCCTTATAAGTCCAATAAGTCCGTTTTATGTACTTTTGGGTCTTTGGCCCTAAAATATATTGGCAGCACGCGAGCCCTTAACAAGCTTACAACTTCCCCTCCCCTCGCCGCCAATGGCTGCTTTGCTTATTGTTTCTCTGCTATCCCTTAATAAATTTGTCTTCTCCTCTTTAATCACGACATAGCTTCCTGTATCATTCAAAATCTTTAGCTTGCAACACAGCAGCATTACTGAAATTTTAACAATGAAAAGAAGATATTCTCCACCTCGGCGTTTACCAATTGCAATGAATAATATCAGCCGGAATAATTATCATAATAATCAATCCAGAGAAAATGCTTCGGCCAAGTGAGTTTGCAAGGAAATATTGTAATTAAGTGGATAATTATGTTAAGATAATTCTGATAAGTTTTTTATTTGATGATCTCTACAGACGAAGGAAGCTACTGCAACAGCGGAAGTCTCTGCCTATAGCTTCAGGTTCTGCTTTTTTTTTTGTTTTTGTTTTTGTTTTAGTTGTTGTTGTTGAGTTCAATTGATTATTCCCATATGGACCTCCGCTCAGCCCTCAAATTAAGGAGACGCATTCATATGTTCGACTATGATGAATTCCTGCATTTAAACTCCCTCACTCCCTCACTGACATGACTGATTTAAAGTTGTATTCGATCAAGTCTGGACGCTTTCCAGTTTTTATTCTATTGTTCGTTTTCAATCTTTATTTATAATCATAGATTTTTCTGAATAAAATTGGCTCTATTGAATTTTTAGGTTTATGATGGCATGACAGGGCATATTATTTCATATATAGCAAATGCATATTCTGGTGGGCACCTTTTCCAGGTGCAATAAAAGGAATTAGCTTTTGGGGGTGTATGAGGAGATATAATGTGGTCAGTAAGGAAATTAAGGGAAAAATGTGTTGTCCAACAATAAGGGATGCTTAAGTTTTACCCGGATTGAAATTAATTGTCTGATCCTCTAATCCCTTCTTGTATCTCTTCTCCATTTAATGCTAAATTTCGTGCTTCCGTCCATGGTTATGGATAACGATTCCTTTGTCAATTATTCTTGTGTGATGAAGGACTTCCACTTTATAATTACTCCAGTATCTCTGATATGATGGCTTCTTGCTGATGGTCTCTGCTACTTTTTCTAGTTGAGAGGGAGCTTTTGGAGGAAGTTCGGAAGAATGACACACTGATTATAGTTGGTGAAACTGGGAGCGGGAAGACAACACGTAAGTTTTCGTGCCAGGAAAGATACAATGTGACAAGATTGTGCTTCCAGTTCAAACTATATATATGTTTGAGGTGCTGCATTTGAGTGTCTCTACCACTCTTACAAAAAGGCTTGTTGTCTGCATTTCTTGGGTTTATTCTCGGGACAAAATTAAGTGTGTTGACTGTTAATATGTATCTATGAGCTTTTATTTACAGAAATATCTGAGCAAACTTGTAGGTGATTGGTTAGTATACTGTTAATACATGCTATTTTCTGGCAGCTATATTTTTTGGATTAGGTGGTAAATAACTAACCCCTTTTTTGTAAGTAAATAATCAACACTTTTTTTTGGTATTATTTTGTAGATTATTTAAAGTTGTACATACATGCTAATCTTGAGAATCCTTTCCAGAGTTACCTCAGTATCTTTTTAGCGGCGGGTTATGCCGTGATGGTGGGATTATTGGGATAACTCAACCCAGGCGTGTTGCGGCTATCTCTGTTGCAAAAAGGGTTGCCGATGAATTTGGTGTCCCTATTGGCCAAAAAGTTGGGTATGCAATTCGATTTGAGGATGTAACTTCTGGTGCAACAAAAATCAAGTACATGACAGATGGATTATTATTGAGGTATGGACTATCTATGATATAGTTGTCCTACTCTTGCAAAAGCTTTGGTTAATTTATGACACGGACTTATGTAATTTTTGTTATGTTGAAAAAAGCTTTGTGATTTTTCTTACCATTTGCTTGTCCCTCTGCCCAACAATAATCTATTAAAATCACATAAACTATTTTTAATTTTTTTTCTATATTCACCATCTCTCATTTGTACCTTGAAACTGAAAATTGTTGCAGGGAAGCGTTATTGGATCCATCACTCTCAAAGTATTCAGTTATTATTGTTGATGAGGCACATGAGAGAACCGTTCACACTGATGTTTTGCTTGGGCTGCTGAAGAATGTGCAGAAGACAAGGTCACGTCTTGTTGAAAAGATGAAAAATGCTGATCATGTGAAGGGCGAGAATGGTTCACTGCAGGAAGTGGAAAGTAATAGTCCGAGTTTTAATATACTGAGGTGTAGTGGTGGCAAAAAGATATCTCCATTGAAAGTAATCATAATGTCTGCTAGTCTGGATGCACATGTGTTTTCTGAGTACTTTGGTGGTGCTAAAGCTGTCCATGTCAGGGGGCGTAAATATCCGGTTGACACACACTACATGTTCCGGCCTGAGAAAGATTATTTTCCTGCAGCTTTGATGACTATATTTCAGGTATGCTCTCTCAACATATCAGGTGAATGATATGCAAATCTCTATCTTTTGGTTCTCGAGACCCTTTTTGCCCCTCTCTCTCTTTATTTTATTTTTTTGGACTTGACATCTTTCTCTTGGCACATTGTGATTTCGTTTGTTTCCTCCAATCAATTTTCTTATGAGCTCTATATGTATAAGGCAGGCCTTTGTCATTTGATTGACTGCACAAACCTTCCACCTTTCTAACAAACACAGCAGAACGTTTCATGTTTTTTTTTTTTTTTTGCAATTGTGTTTTTTCTTCAGATACACTTGGAAGAGGGTCCTGGTGATATACTCGTGTTTCTCCCTGGCCAAGAAGAGATAGAATCTTTTGAAAGGCTCATCCACGAACATCAACGTCAGTTACCAGAAGGCAAAAGAAAGATTTCTACTTTTCCTATATTTTCTTCCCTTCCTGCTGAGAAGCAGATGAAAGTTTTTATGCCCGCTGCACCTGGATTTCGTAAGGTTGCTATATTATCAAGAAACCTTTATGAGTTTTTGAGCTGATCTTGTTAAATCTGATAGTTTGTCGACGACACGGCTTGTACTTTGGACTGTATAGCTCTTATATATAGTGTCTTAGTAGGTTGGTGCAAAGTCCAGGAATTATTTGCAGTCATTATTATGCTCTCCCCCTTTTAGGATATATGTTATGTGGTTATTCGATCTTCAAACTTATCTTCTGAATCCTGTTATACTGTTTGTTTCTAAATTCTATGGCTTCCCTCAGACAATACAGTGCTGAGTCTTATTGTGTTTCTTGGTAGAAAGTTCAGAAGGATATGACTTATCCCCCTAATCATTATACTTAGTCAATTAGTCCATCTCTCTCAGTCTGTGTGTGCAGGGATATAAAGAGTTTAATTGGTTCTCATATAGGGTTTTTATCTTGAAATATACTAAAGGTCTTGTTCAAGGTTGAGAATACTTCCATTTTCTATGTTTGTGATCTTATATTAAATCTAACAACTACCGGCTATTGGTTTTATTGAAACATGTTTGCGTCTAATAAAGTGTTACTCTTTTTTATGAGGCTATCGATAATTTTGTTGCCAGACTTTGGGACATTGGTTACAAGATAACTTAGGGTAGGAACCATAAGCAGCAATATGTTGCGAGTCCAGAAACAAATCCTTGTCACTCTTCTTTGCCTGCTATAATGCAATTTTATGGAATGTGTAGGTGATATTGGCAACTAATATAGCCGAGACATCAGTGACAATACCTGGGATCAAGTATGTTATTGATCCTGGAGTAGTGAAGGCACGTATATATGATGGTGATACAGGGATTGAATCTTTAGAAGTCGTGAAAATTTCCAAGGCTCAGGCCCTTCAAAGAAGGTACTGTGCTGAAATTGAAGCGTTGCCTTAATTGTGTAAAACATCTGATTCTAACAATTCTTGATACAGAGGTCGTGCAGGCCGCGAAAGCCCGGGAAAATGCTACCGTCTCTATCCAGAGGCTGAATTTTATAAATTTGAGGATTCTACTATACCAGAGATCAAAAGATGTGACCTCTCCCATGTTATTTTGCAGCTCAAGGCTCTAGGAATTGATGATATTACTGGGTTTGACTTCATTGAAAAACCAAGCAGGTGATTTTGAGAGTGAAATGTTTTGTTGCAAATGAAAGTAGTGGCTAACACGGAGCATAGAGATGAATTGACACTAAAACAGTTTAACATGTATCACATAATTTATTTCCGCCATTACAAGACAGCAAAACTGAAACTTATAGTACATGATAGGCTTTAATTTATTAACATCTTTTATTCATTATGCTTTAACAGGACTGCTATTCACAGATCGATGTGGTTATTGTACCTATTGGGTGCATTGACAGAAGAAAGTAAACTCACTGATTCAGTTGGACGTCAAATGGCGAAACTTCCCCTGGAGCCATTGTATTCCAAGGCTCTTATTCTTGCGAACCAGTTCAATTGCTTAGAAGAAATGCTCATAGCAGTTTCTATGCTTTCGGTGGAATCTATCTTTTATGCTCCTCCTGAAAAGTTGGAAGAAGTAAGCAGCCCCCCCCCCCCCCCCCCCCCCCTCTTCCCCTTCCCCTTTCCCCCTGATATTTGATTGTCTGATTATTTGCTAAAATGGGGGTGTTAAACTGTCCAATTATTTTTTGACTAATGGATGGAAAATTGCTATCAAATTCTGATAGCGTCTTAACCTAACGGGTTTCCCTCTTTGATATGAAACTTTGTTGACCGACACCGGGAACCGACTTGGATAAGTTATCAGGAGGGTTTAAAAACGACGCTAGATAAAATTTTTGTAACCTGTAGTTTATGGGTTAGGCTGAGAAAGATTATTGTCTTAATATTTAGAGCTAATTATTTCAGTTTAATTGAGCTTTGTCATACTTTAGTTTAGTGGCTACCAGAGCAGTGCAACAGCCGCATTTGGTGCATCTTTGCTGGTTCCTGCCAAATTCAATAGGCTGAAGAGTTCCTTTTTCTCTTGCGCAGTCACGAACCGCTTGGAGATGCTTTTCAAGTGCAGAGGGAGACCATCTAACTTTGCTGAATGTGTACCGTGCTTCTCATGAGTTGTTGGAGCAACATAAGTTGGCCAGTGGCGAAGTAAAAGCTGAAAAAAATCTAAGAAAATGGTGCAAGGAAAATTACATAAACAGCCGCTCCCTAAAACATGCTCGTGATATTCACAGGTTGCTATGTTGCTGTTTTCTATTTTCTAAAGCTTGAAGCTAGTTGGCTGGATTCCTTTCATAACCCCCCCCCCCCCCCCCCCCCCCCCCTCTTCACAAATTCTTTACATTAAGAAAAGTCCAAATTTTTTTCTGCTGATTCTCTCTATAAGGCAACTATGATATCTTCTTGTTTTTCTCTAAAAAATCTCATTTTGTTGATTCTGCAGTTTTCATGGCCTCTGATATTTTTTGTTGTTCATTTGCAGTCAAATAAAGAGAAATGTTGAACAAATGGGTTTTCACATCACTTCATGTGGTGATGACATGTTAGCTTTCCGAAGATGTTTAGCTGCATCATTTTTCGTTAATGCTGCAGAGAAGCTGCCTGAAGTTGGTGGTGCATACAGGTAAAACTTAACTTGTGAAATTTGGTTGTTGTGTTTTTGATGATCTAAACCTAGTTAGGGTCCATTCTTTTATATTCCATAGCATGTGATAACATCAGATTTATTTTTTTCAAGATTGTCATTCTTGTGAGTTTATGTAGCCTGTGATACGGATACCACTCTGTTATGTGTTTTATGACCTCATGCATGGCTCTTTACTTGCAAGCAGGATTATTTCAAGTGGGCTGATAGTGCAAATCCATCCTTCTTCTGATTTATTTCGGGCCAAACCCGACTGTGTGATCTTTGACAAGTTAGTTCGGACTAATAATAGTTATATCCGAAACGTTTCTAGAGTTGATTACTTATGGTTGACTGAGCTGGCTCCTCATTACTATCGCTTGAAAGAATAGAGGCCCGGCCCCCGTTAATAATAATATTGGTGAGAGGGTGAATCTTTTATAATTTATACTGATTGTGTAACTTGTGCATCTAAATTGATATAATTTATCAAATGTGTTGCTCAGATGCTGTACACATATGGAACAATGGAGAAGTACAGAGTATATGTTTGTGTATCATGACGACGAAATCCTCTCTCCATGTGCAGTTAGTTTCTCAAGAACTCAAGCTTTTATCACTAGGCCAGATCCAATCCCTTGGCAGAATGCTAGACAACGTTATAGTTGTATAATTTGATGATCACGGTCCTTATTATTTATTTATTTATTATGGTACAGATAAAGTTTTGTTATGTACCAATACCATCAAGGGTGGTTAAATTGTTTTATGTTTATGTTTATGTTTATTCCCCAACGTGTTCCTCTCTGCTCGGAACATAGTTGAGAAGAAAGAGATAGAAACGTAGAAAGGTTACACACACACTAACTAACGGCCAAAGCTCGTTTAATTACACAAAATCCCTTCTTATTCTAGAATGAATGTACATGCTTTTGATCCGCTACTGTACAAGTGGAACCCACCTGGTGTCATTGCCTCCTGGCCCACGCGTCAGGCACATGAAACGACTATACACGTCTCTCCAAGAACCCAAAGCTTTCAGGACCTATGTATGCCACACGTGCGGGGATGCTTTATTCCATGGTTTACTCTCTAATTTAAAATGGAAGCTCAAATAATGAGGATTAATAGGGAAGCTTATTTACTTCATTCCAAGATGTAATCGATTAGGCAGGCAGCTATCAATTTGTTCTCCAAACAACTGATGAACAGCAAGCAAGAAAGGCAAGTACACCACTTCTTCTTGGGCTTGGCATCTGTATTTGAAGCCAGCTTTGTTTTTTTTTTATGATGGAATTTTCGCCGTGGAGCTGCCAACAATGACCATAAAATATTTACTTCAGTTCAAGTGCAATTGACATCTTAAATTGAAAAAAAAGATAATATGTGCAACAAACAGAACTAGTGGAGATTTCATAGAGGTACCTTTTGGAAGCAAGACAACAGAACATCGTTTTTAGGCTCCATGTTGGATGCCTGCACCGACAGTATTCCCATGTTGAAGGATTACTGCTACTGCTACAGCAACAGCTTGAAAAACTCGTCCGCTTCAATCCGCAACCTTGGGAAACCAGCTTCTTACAGGAGCAATCTGGCCATGAATGGCTAGTTAGACAGAGCTAAAACACTTGCAGGAACACAATCTTTACATATATGAGCAACCTGGCCATGAACAGCATGTAATAGTTGGACAGCTTAAACACTTGCAGGAACAATCTGACCAACAACAACAACACCCTTTACGGGAGCAACTTGGCCATGAACCGCATGCGCATTTTGGACAGCTTAAACACTTGCAGGAACAACCTGGCCATTGATAGCAGCAGCAGCAGCATGAACGCATAGAAAAACAACGACATGATGGGCAGCCACAGCTTGAACAAGCACATGATGACTTTGGGGACTTCTGTCTGTAGACAGAATAATCCACATATTTCTTATAAACAATTGAACAAGGTAGGAAGATGTACACTACTGATAAGCTATTTTTCGTATGTACGAGACGTGATCAAATCAAACAGAAGCATTCTGTGATTGTTATGTCAAGCATATATACAGAAGAAAGAACAAAAGGGGAGTATTACTTTCTTAACAGAATTAAGAACATAGCTGATGGAATACTCACTTTGACTGGGTGCCGTGAATCACGTTTCCGTTGCCAAATCCTTCCATCTTTATCTTGACGTTGTCATTGATGCTTCTGTAGTGTCTATTTGCAACCGCTTCTTCCGAGATTCGAGCACCTAAACCAAAATGCAGTGGAATTTTTTCTTCTTCTTTTGATACAGGTTCTTTACAAATCTCAAGCCCTCCAGATTCTTTGACTTGTTCAGGTTGGCAAAGCTTATGAGACTTGATCATTTCTCCTGATTGATTCAAACCATTAAGAGAAAATGAGCCTTCTTCATTTATGCTGAACTCTTTTGAATAATCTAAGTCTAGTATGAAAGAATGATCTTTGGAGAAGCTGTGTTTCCCTATCTGAATGCTAAACAAAGATTCATTTGACGCGAGACTCCAGTCCATCATCGTTGTGGGCTTTGCAAATATCGAAGCAGGAATTCTATCAGGATCAAAGCCTCCTGTTCTATCCATGACCTGAATAATAGGAGGACGGTGAGTTGGCAACACTAACACAGTTGGTGTGCCAGATTCATGGGTGACATCTGATATCTGTGAGGCCAAACTTGAAGAAGACCGAAAGTACTCTTCCAACTTACAAAGGGCATCATTGGAATCATCATTTTCCATTACTTTTACAGACTTAGGTATTTGAACTGAAGATATTTCTGGATGTACTTGTATCATGAACTCTTCTTTGGAGGTCGAGTCTGATGATGTGAGTGTGGAATTAGCATCAGTACTGGAAATTCTTGAACCTTCTGTTTGATGATCTGGATCATCAACTACTGATTCTGTAATTGATCTGCCTCCACTAGATCGTTGAGAAGCCGCGTTTCTGACATGATTCAAGCTAGCTTTAGCTCTTGGAGGCCTACTGGTTTGGCTTCCTTTCTTCAATTCCATCTCTACAAAATGCATTCTTTTCTTTAATCACAATAAACAATGAAATAAACTAATTAATGTACATAAACATAAGCGTGCCTCGAGGTTCTTTAAAGTGGTTATATCTTCAAAAGAGAGGAAACCAGAAACTAAAAGCGTATTAGAGTGTGAAAGCCATTAGTATTATTATAGATAAAACAGAAAGCTTTAACCTGGATTCAAGTCACAACAACGAAAAGTTGTTGTCTTTCTGTGAAAAACAAAAGCAAATGAGTTAATTAGTGCATCAATGAGTCCCGGAAAAATCAAAACAGCTAATTAATGCACCTAATGAGATGTATTTGCATCTCATGCAATCAACACTGAGAATTCTCTTTTACAACTGCAAATGTATGTGTTTTAGCTTAAATTGTTAATTTTTTTTTTTCTTTCTTAAATGCTTCAAACTTAAAGCTCACAGTTTTGTTTTTCCACATTGCTTCCATTATCATAATAGCCTTTCCTTTCCTATCAATATAGCTATAGCTTATTCTGTGAACTTCAGCTGAACCTGATAATTAAAAATAATAATTAAGGGAAAATGATCCTTCACCTGATTTATATGTATCAAGCTGCCATGGCCCATGAGCGAATCAAAAGGTAAGCATTTTCTTCCCTACAAAATACTAGGTGAAAAGCTAAATTGCCCCCAGGATGAAAATCTGGAAACCAACAAACACAAATTATAAAATAAAAATAAGGACACCCACAAAATTAGAGAAATTACAAAAAGAAAAAAAAAAAAAAAAAAAGAGATCATCTTTGATAAACAAACCATTTGAGAAACGTTGGGGGTAGTGGGGTGAATCCCCCATAGAAGGAAATGAAATGGTGTATTATTCCGGATACAGGGGTAAAAAAAAAAACAGGGGTTGGGGAAATGAGGAAAATTTTGATTAGGGTTTAAGGAAAGGATAATAGTAGTTGTGATCAGAATCGAATATGAAAGGAAGAACGAAGATTTCGTTGTACATTTCAGACGATTCTGAATGTAACTAACTTTCACGTCTTTTTGGCGCCATTCTTTAACTGCTTTGCCATTTCATGTGCTTTGCTGGATATATTAAAACAACTTTTTATTTTATTTTCAAAATTTTACATATACAGAGTGTACGTTATCTCATATATATATATATAATACAATATTAGTATGAACACAATAAGTGATTGAAAATGTAGTGTACCGAAATCAATCAATATCAATAGACTATCTATCGAATATACTATTGTGTAACATTTTCTTTTGGATATCTATTAAACATACACAAGTACACAACAAATATGATATGTTCATTAACAACTTGGGAAAAAATTCTTAGTCTAGAAAGAAGAGCCTATATTTGTATGTGCTTGATTTACTTCTTCTGATGAATATTTTATTTGGATCAACAATCGTCGATATTTTTCTCAAATTATTGTAGTAGACGATGTCTCTTTGAATGAACAAGTTCAACTGATTGCTTAATCAGAGTTGCGTAATGTATCCACAATGTTCAAAAACCTTGTTAGACCAACCCACTAGCAAAAGGGCAGACAAGAAAAAAGTTCATGGTATATGCGGTCTTATTTTTGCACTTGCTGCTTAATTAAAAGCTTTTAACTAATGAAAACCTTGCAGGAAAAACCTACTAAAGAAAAAATAGTACAACCATTAATTTTCAGGACCAATAATATATTTATATAGCTTTATGATTCATGTAATGAATCTTTATAGTATAAATCATATACTATACAAAATATTTTTCATAACTCTTGAGGAGTTTGATTATCATAAATTTAGATCCAAAATTTCTTCAAATCGAACAATTTATCTCGCGTATTGGATCCTTGAGGTAATAAATATTCTCACCACCGTTCTATTTGTCAGACATTTAAATGCTTCATGCATTTGATACTTCTCGAACTTTTTTCACTTCACCCAATTTATATATTTTGAAAATTAGGGATCTTCACTTTTTTTTTAAAGAAGCATAATATTATATTGGTTCTTATTTGTTTCCAAGGATTACAATTTAAAATCTCAAGTGTATACGACTTCTATTTGTTGGAAACAAATATCTTTCACGTTTTAGACGTTTAACAAAAATGTCAATACAGAACCATGCAATTCACTTCTTCAAGAATCATTCAATTTATGTTCACTTGTTATTTGGGAGAATCAATAATATAAAATGAGGTAATGGACTTCATGATGTAGGACATGACTGAGAGAACCAAATTCGTTATCGTACGAACGGACGGGATGATTGATATCGTTCAATCGGACGAAGAAAACTCAAGAACAAACACAAGCCAAAACACTTAACAAGAGAAAACTCTTATGATTTTATTGATACATGCATATTACTTCCTTATTCATTTAACACACATAATCAACGTACAATCAAGATCTTCAACATCTTAAACACATCCACATAACATCACACTTTCCAGGATGACTACAATATACAAGGCACTATGATTTACAAGTTAAAACTCAACCATTCGGCATATTAAGACATTTGTCATGTAGATAGCATCAAAGATCCTATAGGCATGATATCTAACAAGTAAAATCAGAAATATAACTCTATAATTACATCATAACATGATTACAAGAATCATTCACATATACCCCAAAGATCATGCTTTCTAATAACAAGTATTCTAAAAAATGCACAGAAATTGCATACGAACTCATATTCGAACCATTTCATTTCCAGAATGCTTTAAAACTTATTATAAATACTCAAAAGGCATAAAAGTTAGCGTTGAGCATGTGGAAGCTGTAAGGTGTAGTGCCCGAAAGACAATTGTATAATTGTTTTAGGACAGAATTAATAATTCATCTTATTACATGCATGTATGCTTATAATTAAGACACTACTGAAAACCCTAAGTACCTCGTTTATGTAATCACATAACTCGGTGTATGGCTATACACAAGAGGATTGAGTTAGTGAGATGTACTTAAAATTAACTTAGTCCGTAGCGTTTATTAATCGAGTATGGGTCTCATGATTAATTTGCTATTAATGCGCCCGAACACTTTAGGTGTGACAGCTTATCCGGACCGTCGGTAATAGGGTACCTAGTGGGGCATTTATATATGATGATAATCATATAGGGGTAATGGACCGATTTGATTTGAGTTCTCGATATAATTCCGTAGTCGAGAAGTCTTATCGAATCACAAGATGATCATGTATGGATTAATCTTAATCCCGAGGTGATCACGAACGATCGCTTAGACTAAGGTAGAGTTTGATGTGTTAGTAAGGATTACTTCGAAGTATGTGGTCCAACACTTCTCGTTGGCTCTATTCGGAATGAGTGAGTGGTCCGTGCTATCACGATATGGAATCCATTCCTTCCCTCGGGAAGTAGAGAGACGATTCCCTTATTTGTTGACCCTAAACCGATCGATCGGCCGAGTTCATATTATCTTGAATATGAACTAATTGATCACTAGGGGGTTAATGGTAAATAAGGATAATATGTTTCGAGAAGGGTTTACGGAAATATCCCGAATCGAAGTGAACAGTCTATGGAGGATTTATCCGTATGTAATGATTATATCAGTGGACGCTTTCGACTCATAATTTGAGTGTAAGTTATCTATATTCGATAGAGTTCAGTTTCGGGTTTATGGTGGTGTAATCCCGGAATTAATAGGTTTGATATAATTATTCGTACGACGAATAATTTTATCTAATTTATTGTAAATTTGAATATGGGTCCATGGTCCCCGACGTGACTCCTAACATAGCATATAGGTTTCTCGTCGTTGCACCTCAATTATAATTAAATAGTTGGATTGGACTATTTAATTGATATGTGGATTACTTGTTTAGTTGGACTAAATAATTAAATACGGAAAAGACATTTTTCGTGGACTACCAAATTGGTGTGTTGACCTTTTGACCAAATTGGTCAAATATAGAAAATGCGTGTGAACCTTTTTTTGATCAAAAGGTGGCACCATTTTAATGTTAATAATTAGAAAGAAATTAGTTTTCTTGGATAATTATTTGACATGTGATTTATCTTTTATTTGTTAAATGATAATTCATGGAATATTAGATATTAATATGATTTATCTTAATTTGTTTGGGATAATCATTTTGTTTATCTTTTATTTGGAATAAAGGATTATTGTAATAATTATCTCTTAATTATTTAATCCTTGGAGGTTAAGTTTTACTCTCCTATATAAAGAGAGTTCTCCCAAGCCTTTTGACATACACATAATTCACGCCATTATTGACAAATACTTGGGTTGATATTTCGACCAAGTATCTCGGGTTTCGAGTTGGAAAAATCTTCGGGATTTTTCCGGTAGCATATCAAGGAGGTCCGGCGGCGGGAAACACCATCCACCTGGTGTTGCTGGGAGACACACGTTGGAAGGCTGTGGCTTCTCAACTTGCGTGGATACTACTTTGTTCTTGGAGTTAAGCACCATAAAAGGTAGCCTCCCAAACCCCCTTGTAGTTTGATCTTTAATTTATGTTCTTTGTTTCGTTTAGATCTAGATCCGATACTTCCGCTGCGTAATCGGGTCAATCTATGATTGATCCGACGATATTACTTCTAACAAGTGGTATCAGAGCCTTTGATCTAACGATCAAAGTATATGAATTTTAGATCTTGGAGTGGAAAAGCATGTTTTAGATGTTTTATTTCGTTTTTTTTGGTAAAATTCGAATTTAATCATGATTGTATGCTTGTGATTGTTGTGGTTGAAGAGATGGATTGGGGTTGGTATTGTTTACTCGTTAGATCTATTGTATACTCATATAAATTCGTTTATATGAGTATAGGAAATTTTGTAATTTTAATTTCCTAGAAGTAGATCTGTTTTATTGCTGTTCCGTTTTTTATTTTTTCCCGGAGTTTGAGCCGTTGAAACGACAATCCCTCCGGTCAGAATGAAGAATAAAAGTTGAAGAACATGCCCTCAAAATTTCGTGACGATTGGAGTCGATCTCGATGTCTGATCTCTGCTATAAAGTAGCTGCTGTAACAGAAAAGCACAGCAGGCATTAAAACCCTAGCTGTGAGTTCGTCGAATTTCTGGAAAGAGATTGGACCGTTGAAACGCAGATCCGACCGTTAAGATCGACTACCATGGAGTTATGAACAAGCCCTAAAATTTTAAGGTCGATCGGGATTTGTCTCGATGCCCGATCGTCCCCAGGAAGACACTGTTGCGCCGC
The DNA here is from genome assembly GCA_036785695.1 of Gentiana straminea. Classification (NCBI taxonomy): domain Eukaryota; kingdom Viridiplantae; phylum Streptophyta; class Magnoliopsida; order Gentianales; family Gentianaceae; genus Gentiana; species Gentiana straminea. The sequence goes on along the minus strand of JAVUPR010000087.1, from coordinate 2,851,663 downwards.
AGTTATTAACAGATGCAGCAGTTAGATCGGCGGATTGCTGGAGAAAATTGGACCATTGAAACGAAGATCCAACCGTTCAGATTGAAGTAGGAGGAGTGAAGAACAGATCCATAAAGTTTCATGACGATCAAGGTTCGTTTGGATTTCCGATCATCGATAATTCGCAGCAGCAGATTATAAAATAGTAAACCCTAGTTAGGGTTTGTGTTTTTTTTTAAATAGGTTAGATACGGGGGTACCAACGATCCATCTCGGTGTTTATTTTTTCCGTTATTTTTTTCGTGTATGATCGAAAATTGTATGATATAACCGGAAAATTACCATGACATGCATCATATCATGATTCCACTCCAATGCATACATGTAGCTAGTTTATTTCGAATAAATTAGGCATGTATAACTCGAATAATTAGTATTAATGCTTCTTAATTTAATATGTGGTAGTTAAATAATAAGTAGCTAATTATAAAAACCGAGGAACCGGGTTTTTTGTCAATCGTTTACGATTTTAGTGATGGATTCTCGGTGAATCCCACTTGGAAAAATCGTTGAGTTTTTCGGTGATGACTTCTCAGTGAACCCACCTTAAACAGAAACGAGATTACGCGTTGGGTGACGATTTAGAAATCGGAGAATCTTAGTACATGGGTTCGGAAATGGTCTAACCATGGTTGGGCGAGTTCAACCGAGCTTCGGCTCAATCGACTCCCCTCCACGTGTGATGTACGTTACGACAGGTTCGACGGGACTTAGCATAGCCGATAAGCCTTCGGGCTAAACGGGGCTTCTCTTGCCGGATTGGCCCGAACTGTCACATATGTTCCAACGAATAAGACGGCGTAGGCTTGCCTACATAACCGACCCTATTCGGAGTAATTCGATTTATTGTTTCTTATTGTCAAGACCGCAACCGTAATTAGTAAACCCACCACTTTTTCAAAATATTGAGTGGGAGCGGTGAAGGCGACAGCCAACCCCACGGCCTCTACTATAGATGCAAGCACGTGAGAGAAGGGTGACGCCTCGAGCCGCTTTGATTCCGGCCCCTGCGGGTGGTGTTCACCCCTATCAAAATTCAAGGCTTGGTTTCCGAAAGGATAGGATTTCGGGTACTCGTTGAGTCACCGACCGACCCCCGCGGCGGCATACTCGGGGCGTACTTTGAGATCGATATAGTAGGTCACACTCTTTATGGATATTTTCGAAATATCTAGGCTAGAAAAGGAAGGTAATCGGTGATTAAGGTCCGGGATGTCGATTCCCGTGAGATGTTTGATTCTCGAAGATTAATCATTGAGAGAGATTGTCTCGGTTTAATCATCGCCTCTTTGACCGACCCCGCGGCGGCACCGAGGTGTGAGATTAAATCCTTGGAATGGTAGGATAGACTTTATAGTTTATTATTCCTAAAATATAAATCTAGTAGTGAAAATTTATTTTTGAATTTAACTTTCTCGTCATTTCATTTACAACTAAACCTCTAGGTTACTAAACTCGTTAGTAATAGGACTTCAATAAAAATGTGGAAAGTAACAAGTACGTTGTAATTATCAATAAATGCGATTAACTTTTCGGAAGAAATTTTTCTCTTGAGCCTTTAAAACTTAAGTGACATAGTACGGGTGTGTCACGGGTGTCACTCGTGTTGAACGAGAGACGACCATACTTAGTTTACAAAAGATGACATAGGACTATCAGATAAAATTCATTTAGTGAATTTTAAAAGTGTAATTACACATCAAATTTCTAATTGAAAAATTGGAAAATCATATACATAAGGCGTTGCTAGTTAGACGGTATTTGGAACCGATAAACTAGTGGGAGCCTTAGTCTTATGATTTGTTGTTTTTCGAATAATTAGAAATGTGTAATGGAATGCACAAGAGTTTCTCCATTCATTGGAAAAACAAGAATACACGTTACTAGTTAGACAGTATTTGGAACTGATAAACTAGTGGGAGCTTAGTTCTGGGGATTTTCTGATCTTTGAAAAATCATAAATACAAAGTGTTGCTAGTTAGACGGTATTTGGAACCGATAAACTAGTCGGAGCTTTGGTCTTATAATTTGACGATTAGAAAAACGGATAGTCCAAGCAAGTAACACTGAACGTCCCACGGTTCAAGAGTAGTGTCTACTCACACGAACCGCTAGTTCAAGACTCGTTTCCATCTAAGGAAAGTCGAGAATGGGAAAGAATGTTTATACGTGTTAGTCATCTAAACTAAGTAGTTTTAAGGCTAAACCGGAAAATTAATTGGAAATTAGGAGATAAGGAAAGTGATTTCGGATCAACGACCAATGCATCCTTAAATTTTCTCAAAAGCTAAGTTCTTTGGAAGAACTAGGTAGCTTTGCATTAAACGATAAATAAAATAGACAACGGGCGTTTATTTCGGATAGACTAGTGGGAGTGATACAAGGAAATGAATCTTGGATTCAATTCTTGAGTATCACGTAAAATTAATTTTACGTTTTTTCGGATTCGTTGGAACGAGCGTATTCATTTTCAATAGGGTAATTTGTTTGTCTTATTGACGATGAATATAACATTCGTAGCGCGAATCCAAGACTCGTACTTTTGTTTGATAAAGTCAGAACCACTAAGCATTGCTGAAAAGGTATTAGTAACGCATCTTAAAACTATATAAACGCAAATGGTTTCCGTATTTAGATAAACACTTCTTTATATACTATTAATTAGTGCATATTCCCCAACGATAAGATCTGCAGACTGGCTTAGGGTGATTCCTATCTCCCAGTCAAAGGAACCCTGTCTCAAAGGAACAATGCCTAAGTTTCCTTTCAATCGGGAAAGGGTAATAGATTCAAAGAAGTTACATAGCTTGTTCATATTGACCTTCGGGGTCGTATGAAAGGTACAAGCTAGTGGGAGTTTTTTCAAGTAGTGACATCTGGTCTGACAACTACTCGAAACTCCAATAAGTTTATCCAAAATATTTGGAGGAAATCTCGATTTCACCGCAGATAGAGTATTCCATACTCGAAATAGGTTATCGCGTAGTCTTCGGGACCGATGCTCGGCCCGCCTCCCAAAGTGGAATGTTTTCACTAAGGGATACACCATAAATTTGCCTTAAATAGTTATTGATGTGCTACGATACGCTGCTGAACTCATTTAAGATATTTGTTGCAAAATAACGGTTGTATTGAAAAACCGAGAAGTCTACCTAAAAGATGCCTACGCATTTGTGGACAAGGAGTGAATTCGGTTCACCCACTTCCGTAAATAGAGGCATTTAGCACCGAGTGCTTGAAGGTAGGACTGGAAATTTTGCGTACACGTTCAGGACGTGAAATATCTTAATGCATTGAGTAAAGGTTGGTTATGAAACTCAGAAAATCAGAGAATGACGGTTATACTGTCTAACTCGGTCTGATAGAGTCTATAAATAACAACCTTGGATCTTGAAGTATATGTACTCAAGATGTTACTAACTGATTTGTTCGGTCCACATCCAACACCGGCGATTGGTGACAACACTAATAAAAACTACTAAACTAGATCGGTATATCAATCCACCCAAAATGCGGTGGGAGTATGGTTTGTCCATTACCCATTGCGGGACCTTACGGTCTATAGGGCGGATTGATGACCTATAATCCTTTGTGGGCCGTGTAGGATCCCGATCATAGAGGTTGGTTAAAAGCCATAACCACGTGAATGGAGTATGATACTCCAATTCGTTGAGACTCTTGTAGAACCACCGAGTATCTCGGGCCCGGTGGGAGTAATTGGAACTACACGGAGAAGAGTCGAATGAATAGGAAAGTTTAACTTTCAATAGCAAAGCCGAGTAATTTAGGGGTGATTCCCTAAAAGGTAGAGAGTTAACCGGACCGTGCTCTCTTTATCACTCGGTCTTGCTTGATTTCGTCGAGAGAGCGGGAAATGGGGGTGATTCCCTAAGACTTTCTTGCCGAACAACGGAATCGAATTCATTCGAACGTAAGGGTTTTAGCTAAGAACAAATAATGGATTCGTTAAAACGCGAGAAAATAGGGGTGATTCCCTAAGACTTTTTTGCAAGACTAACGGTATCTTAATTTATTCGAAAGAACCTTTGGCGGGATGCCCTCGCCATAGCTTATATCCTTCGGGGATTAAAGCAAACCTCTAGGTCATACATTTTAATATGTGGACTTGACCAGAATGTTGATAAGTCTTTTGTAGACTTGGCATCAATATTAGTAAAGTAGTATGTAGATTAGTGTTTGTGAATGGTAACACTGAAACAATTGGAAACAACATGGGTGTGTTATCTGAAGTCAGAGTCTGACATGCCATCGGGATTCATTCTAAAGGAGTTGATTCGCTCAAATCCGCGAGAATCGATCATTGGCAATCCCACCCATTCACCTGGTTAAGATATTCTTGCATTTATGCAACATTCAACGATGTAGTCTACCCTACCTCTCAGGAATGGTTATCTAAACCTGAGGATGAATACGAAATGGGATGTTTAGTGAATCCTCAAGTATCTTCGGGAGAATGAGGAATAATATGCTAGTATATTCAGGTGCAAACTAGAATATAAGTGATGACACTAATTCTGACTTTAAGTCAGATTAAGGATGATCGTTAAGACGATTTCGTCCTCAGTGTTGAATCAAAGGCATATTGAAATCATACCACCGGATTAGATGGAAAGGCGATGTTTCGATCCCAAAGATTGACTCAAGCCGACATCCTACCTGATCAGTGTACCAAGTCACATGGTATTCGGATTCGAGTACGCGCCGGGTCACCGACCTACCTGCGGCGGCACACTCCGGTCGTGCTTGGAAGGATGAATTACTAAGATGCGCTTGGAGGGTACGATTTGAGGGATTCGTCTCACCTTTGTTTTGAGCAAGTGGGAGAATGTTGTAGATATAGATAAATAAGGGTGTGCTCTAAAACAATTAATCCACTTGCCTTTCGTGCAAGTGGGAGATTGTAAGGTGTAGTGCCCGAAAGACAATTGTATAATTGTTTTAGGACGAAATTAATAATTCATCTTATTACATGCATGTATGCTTATAATTAAGACACTACCGAAAACCCTAAGTACCTCGTTTATGTAATCACATAACTCGGTGTATGGCTATACACAAGAGGATTGAGTTAGTGAGATGTACTTAAAATTAACTTAGTCCGTAGCGTTTATTAATCGAGTATGGGTCTCATGATTAATTTGCTATTAATGCGCCCGAAACACTTTAGGTGTGACGATCTTATCCGGATTTGTCGGTAATAGGTACCTAGTGGGGCATTTATATATGATGATAATCATATAGGGCTGGACCGATTTGATTTGAGTTCTCGATATAATTCCGTAGTCGAGAAGTCTTATCGAATCACAAGATGATCATGTATGGATTAATCTTAATCCTGAGGTGATCACAGACGACTGCTTAGACTAAGGTAGAGTTTGATGTGTTAGTAAGGATCACTTCGAAGTATGTGGTCCAACACTTCTCGTTGGCTCTATTCCGGAATGAGTGAGTGGTCCGTGCTATCACGATATGGAATCCATTCCTTCCCTCGGGAAGTAGAGAGACAGCTTCCTTATTTGTTGACCACAAACCGATCGATCGGCCGAGTTCATATTATCTTGAATATGAACTAATTGATCACTAGGGGGTTAATGGTAAATAAGGATAATATGTTTCGAGAAGGGTTTACGGAAATATCCCGAATCGAAGTGAACGATCTATGGAGGATTTATCCGTATGTAATGATTATATCGGTGGACGCTTTCGACTCATAATTTGAGTGTAAGTTATCTATATTCGATAGAGTTCAGTTTCGGGTTTATGGTGGTGTAATCCCGGAATTAATAGGTTGGATATAATTATTCTGTCTGACGAATAATTTTATCTAATTTATTGTAGCTACTGAATATGGGTCCATGGTCCCCGACGTGACTCCTAACATAGCATATAGGTTTCTCGTCGTTGCACCTCAATTATAATTAAATAGTTGGATTGGACTATTTAATTGATATGTGGATTACTTGTTTAGTTGGACTAAATAATTAAATACACGGAAAAGACATTTTTCGTGGACTCGGCCCAAATTGGTGTGTTGACCTTTTGACCAAATTGGTCAAATATAGAAAATGCGTGTGAACCTTTTTTTGATCAAAAGGTGGCACCATTTTAATGTTAATAATTAGAAAGAAATTAGTTTTCTTGGATAATTATTTGACATGTGATTTATCTTTTATTTGTTAAATGATAATTCATGGAATATTAGATATTAATATGATTTATCTTAATTTGTTTGGGATAATCATTTTGTTTATCTTTTATTTGGAATAAAGGATTATTGTAATAATTATCTCTTAATTATTTAATCCTTGGAGGTTAAGTTTTACTCTCCTATATAAAGAGAGTTCTCCCAAGCCTTTTGACATACACATAATTCACGCCATTATTGACAAATACTTGGTGATGGGTAAAAATAATTCCACCACCTCAACAGTAGGAATCAGCCCCCTGTGGCCACCCTCCGGAATGACAAGAGAGATCGCAAAATGGGCGGCCACTGTGTCTCACCTCGCCGCGACCAAAACATTTGCGGTCCCAGGCAAGTAGCAGATCCTGTGAATCTCATCCAGGCAAGTCAAGAGGGGTCGCCAGGGGGGCGAGGCCAAAGAGGGCTTGCTCCTTGCGACCTCAGAGAGATGGCCGCGGATTGGTCCAGATCTTTTCCCCACTTGTAACTTAGATATTTCGTCTTGCTTAGTATCTAAGTAAGACCTAGCTATTAGTAAAATATCTAATAGATTACTTGTTCCCTAAGTTATCATCTCTATAAAAGGGGTGGTCATTGTAAACTAAAAAGGATATATGAAACACACACTATACTTGCAAGCAAAGGCTCTCTCCATTCTAACTCTCTCCACACCATCATCCGCCGGAATATCACCACACCTTAAATACAGCCAGATATCCACCATCCAAACACCGCAAGGACACCCGTGAGGATTTAACCATCTTCAGTTGGCTCCGTTACCGGGAAACCGATTGTGTAAAAAATCACCTAGAGCTCTCATTCAGGAGGAGATAATCTTACAAAGAAAAGTCCTCAAACTGCCTTTATTTCTTCCCTTTACCAAAGAAATCGCTCAAAAAGCCACCACGCGAGAGATGGTGGAAGTAAAGGGCATCTAACACCCCAAACCCCTGCAAAAGGTACTATGCTACATCAAGCTCGTGGGGAAGGCGCGGGAGAAACACTAGACAATCTCCCTGCGAGAAGGAGAAGGATCCCGAGAGAGGGGTCTTAGCACCTGCGATGCTCGAAATGTCATTAATCAAAAAACCAAGTCGAAAGAGGCTATTGTTGCCCTGGATGGAACTCGCGAGAGAGAGGTCACGGCAAAGCCAAAATCGATCCCGAAATACAACCGGGCTTTCGGGAGGACCCGAGAGGTCGCCGAAATGAGGGAATACGCCGGGTACGGCGAAACTATGTATCTCACCAATTCCCGCCTGGTGGCTAAGGGCCGGGCCCCATGACGATTCGACCCCGAGAATCCTCCCGGAAACGAAATCCCTCTTGCGGTCGCGGACGGGGCCGCCGAGCCAAATTCGACAAATCGACGTAGAGGAGAGCGTGCACTCTTCGGTCGCTATGGACCGAGGAAAGAAATTCCACGAACCTCGGCCCCCCAAGATCGCGACCATCAAAAAGGAAAGAGGATCGACAAAGGGTCCGCGTTTAATAGGTTGGGTGAGAAGGACAAGGCTTTAGCCCCAGTCGTCTCGGCCTTCCCCCGGAGAAGAGATGCCCGTCGGCGGGATAGACACGCACAAGATGCCCGCACAATTATCAGGGAAAAGAGGGCCCGCCAAGAGGGATCACAAAATCATAGGGAATCAGAGCGTAGAACGGAGCGAGCCGATACGCAAGCACAGTCGCGACCCAGAATCGACCCTATTTTGGCGGAGAGCGAGATGGAGGTAATGAGAAAAGAGCTTGCGAAATTAAAAAGTCGAGGCCCGTCGAGAAAGTCGCCCCTATTTCGGGGATCGACGTACTCGCTAAAGGAATTACCGAAACATTGCCTCCCAGCAGAGAAAAGGTTAGTTATCCCAGTTACAACTATTACAATGGAAATTCATGCCCAAACGACTGGCTCACCGCATTCCAGGGCCGCATCACCCTTGCTACACAAAATAAATCCGCCTGGTGCATCGCGTTAGTTGGCAGCATGCAGGATAGGGCTGCGTCCTGGATACGCGGGCTTCGCGCGGCTCAGTTGAAAGTTGGGAGGATTTGTCGGAAAAGTTTGTCAGAGAATTTGAATCGGCAAGCAGGCCAAAGAAAACCATTAAGGACCTATATGAGGTTCGTATGGGAGGGCACGAATCCGGAAAAGAGTATTACGAACGGTTCGTCAGAATATATGATCAAACAAGGAACATTCCAGACGATGCGGTCGTAACATGTTTCCTCACCGGAATTGCCAAAGGCCCGATGAAAACCGAATTCAATCGGCCCCCCAAAGCGGGTCTCGGGGAGATGCTAGAAAGGGCCGAGAATGATGGGGGTCGGCGAGGCGCCGTACGCCGGGAAAGCAAAGCCTAAGACGAGCCACGTTCGCCGAAGGAGGATCGCGTGGATGACCGTAAAAAGGAAAAGGGACGAGATACTAATCGCGATCGTGAGGTAAAGAAGCCGTACAAATTTAGCGAGGATAATTTTACCCCGCTCAACACCAAAGCATCCCAAATCTTGTTTGAAATTCGTGAACATTTCGACAAACCAAAGCCTATGAGGGCGATCCGATAGCCGCGATAAATCCAAATCTTGCGACTATCACAAGGACCATGGCCACATCACCGATGAATGCTTCACCCGAGGCGCGAGATAGAAAGGCCGATCCGTGAGGGACCGGCCAATAAATATAAACGCGAGGGGAACAACACTCCCGGTCAAGGACGCCAACCTCGCGTCATCGAGAGAGAGGTTCGGGTCATCCACGGGAATATTCCCGGCAACCATCAGCGAAATCTCGGATAAATCAAATCAATACCCGCGGCTTCGAAAAAACGAGATTGTGTTGGGAGAGAATGAGAAGGGAATCGTATTCACAAAAAGCGAGCTAACAACGGTCGGCGGCCACATGGAGATACCCCTCATTCTAAAGGTGGGGGTGAACGACAAGCACGGCGTCAACCGAGTAATGGTCGATACGGGGGCGAGGCCGCGACGTCATCTATTTCGGCCGTTTAAAACGGATCGGATTCGGGGAGGCCAAGTTAAAACCCTATCTTGGGGTCCTCGAAGGTTTTACCAACGACACGGTACGGGTTAAAGGCACGATCGACCTCGAATATCATTTTGGGCGACTATGAGCCACGTAGAACGGAGATAATAACTTTCTTGGTAATCGACACCGCCCTCTTACTACAACATGATTTTGGGAATCCCGGCTATGAAGAAGTTCCAAATGGTGGCGTCCGTTCCCCACCAACGGGTCAAATTTCACGTAGGGGAAGAAGTTGGGGTCGCCATCGGCCGACCTGGAGCTTTCCTCGACTATATGACCAAAAACGGGGTCGACTCTAAGCGACCACGGCGGATGGTCTTAACACGGCTACGGATCGGATTGCTATGATGAAAGAAATCTCGGAGAAGGCCGTAGAGGTAGAAACATTGCAAGTTCGGGACGAGCGACTTCACTTTGCCGAAGACGAGTTGATCGAAGTTATAATAAACGTCAAATATCCCGATCAAAAGATAAAAATAGGATCGAGAACTACCGAGGAAGAAAGGAAGAGCGATCGAGCTTCGAAAGCAAACTTAGACGCATTCGCACGGGAGGTAAGCGATATGAGAGGTGTGGAATCGGAGGTCGCCTTGCATAACTTGAGTGTCGATCCCAACTTCGAGCCAATACAACAAAGGGCGCGTCAATTCTCTGACGAAAAGGAGGTCGCGATAAAAATTGAGGTCGAGAAACTTTTAGCGACGAGGCATAATCAAAGAGCTTCAATATCCCACACGGGCGGCAAATGTAGTAATGGTGAAAAAACACAACGGCAAGTGGCGGATGTGCGTCGACTTCACCGATCTAAACAAAGCTTGCCCAAAGGACCCCTATGCGCTCCTCGAATCGATAAAATGGTGGATGGGATCGCGGGTTTTGAAACCTTAAGCTTTACGGACGCCTACTCCGGCTACCACCGAGTCAAAATGGCCGATGAAGATAAGGAGCTAACGGCCTTCGGGGCCGCCGGCGGGCTATATTACTATGAGATGATGCCGTTTGGCCTAAAGAACGCGAGGCTCAACCTATCGAGAATGGTAAACGAGTTTTCGGCACGCGGATAGGCAAGAACATGGAGGCCTACATTGATGACATGGTCGTGAAATCAAGTCGCCAAGATCACTTGGAGGACCTTCGCGAAACCTTTGCAAACGTGAAGAATCACTCAATGAAACTAAACCCTACGAAATGCACTTTTGGGGTCCGGGCGGGGAAATTTACGGGCTTTATGGTAAGTCAAAGGGGGATCGAGGCAAATCCCGAAAAAATCGAGGCCCTGGTCAACATGAGCGAGCCTACCGGTATTAAAGAAGTACGGCGGCTCAACGGCGGGATCACGGCTTTGGGTAGGTTTGTCTCGAAATGCGCGAAAAGAAGTCCGCCTTTCTTCAAAATTCGAAAGGGGCGGTACCTTCTCTTGGACGGCGGAATGCTCCCGGGCATTTAAAGACCTCAAAGAATACTTATCAAGACCGCCGTTGCTAACCGGCCCGAGGCTCGGGGATACTCGTTTTTATATTTGGCGGCCTCGGATAGGGCCGTAGCCGCCGCACTTATAAAAGAGGAGGAAGGCTCGCGAAGCCGAGTTTTTATGTTTCCAAAGCTCTAAGCCCCGTTGAAAGTCGTTATTTTAATATAGAAAAGTTGGCTTATTGTGTTGTTATAGGCGCCGCAAATTAAGGGCTTACTTTTCATCGCACACCATCGTAGTATTATCAAATGCATCGCTAAGACGGGTTCTTCACAAGCCGGACTGTCCGGTCGATTACTCCGATGGGCCATCGAGCTTGCGAGTTCGATATCCGATATGAGCCCCGGAAGGCCGTAAAGGCCCAAGCTCTCCCGGATTTCATAGCGAGAAACAAGCTTCAACGAAGAGGTGAAAGAGCGGCTACGCTCCGAACGCGACCAAGATAGGGTCACCACGAGAGGACGAGCCTATCGGGCCAAGTCACTTGTTGGCGGCTACGTTGATGGCTCCGCTAATCACAAAGGGTGCGGCGCGGGAATAATCTGTTAGAACCGGGAACATCGAAGAAATTGAGCGAGGCTCGAGATTTGATTTCACCGCCTCTAACAACCGGGCGAATACGAGGCCGTCATTGCTGGGTTGAAACTCGCCAAAGCCATGAAAGTCGAAAATATACAAGTATTTTGCGACTCACAGTTGGTGGTAAATCAAATCAATGGGTCATATGGCATTCATTGCGAAATTTTACAAAGGTATATTAACCTCGTCAAAAGACTCGAAGGCAGCTTCACATATTGTCAATTCAAAAACATCCCTCGAGAGGACAATCATAGGGCAGACTACTTGTCCAAATTAACCAGCGAAGACGCGTCGTGCGATCCCAGCATCATGGTCGAACACCTATCGGAACCCGCCATCTCCCAGGGCGAGATCATGGATTTCCAACCCAGTAACACTTGTTGGATCGACATCATGAAGTCTTATATTGAGATAGGAGAGCTTCCGAGCGACCCTTGCGAAGCTAGGGCCTTAGTAAGAAGGGCCGCAAGATATACGATTATGGACGACGTGCTTTACCGTCATTCATTCTCGAAACCTCTTCTGCGATGCGTACGACCTGAGGAGGTAACGGGAATCCTAACAGAGCTACATGAGGGAATGTGCGGCGGCCATTTCTCCAATCGAACACTAGCGCAGAAGGTACTTCTAGCCGGATATTATTGGCCAAAATTAGATGAAGACGCCAAAGCTCATACCCGCGCATGTGATACTTGCCGAGAGGTTCGCAAATATCCCCGAGCTACCCTCGGTCGAACAAAGCATAGTGGTAGGCTGCACGGCCTTTCGACATGTGGGCAATCGACCTCATCGGACCTTTGAAGAAGGGTCGCTCGGGTTGCGAGTACGTTGTCGTCGCGGTGGATTATTTTACTAAATGGGTCGAGGCTAAGGCCTTGGTAAAAACCAATACCGGGGACATAACATACTTTTTGCTCGATCAAATATGGACAAGATTTGGTGTTCCAAGAGTGATGGTTTCCGATCACGGACCTCGGTCGAGACGAATTCGACGGATTACGTGAAGAGAACAATGTTAAACATTGGCAATCATCCGTGTGCTACCCGCAAGGAAATGGGCAAGCCGAAAATGCCAACAAACGGGTCCTAAGTGTGTTAAAGAAGAGCCTGGGTGAGAAGGCGGGCCACCGGCCGGATCACCTTCCGGCGGCTCTACATGGGCGCTCGGGACGTCGCGAAAAATCACAATGAGGGAAACTCCTTTTGCTTTAACATATGGGTCGAGGCTATGGCACCCGTGGAAATGGCCTTACCAAGCCCTAGGGTCGTTTTTTACGGCGAGGTCAATAACACGGCGGCGCGTAAACTCGAGCTCGATCTAGTAGAGGAGCGGCGCATCCGGCAGCATACGGTCGTCGGTCAACTATAAACGGGCGGCAAAGCGTCATCACGACAAACGTATTCGCAATCATCACTTCGCCGTCGGGGATTACGTTACACAAAAAAGACAAGCCACGGGCCACGAAGCGAAAAAAGGAAAGCTATCGGAAAACGGGAAGGCCCTACGGATTTCGCGAGTTATCAAAAAGGGGACGTACATGCTAAGTGACAAGGAGGGCCGCGAGTATAATAGGCCATGGCATGCAGACAATCTGAAAAAATACTATATGTAACGAGCCAATTCAAATAAAGCTGTTCTTCCAAATTGTATTTACATCCTTGTCTTTTCGTCGTCATCAAAAAAAAAAAAAAAAAAAAAAAAAAAAAAAAAATGACGATGAAAGTTTTTTCAAACATATCGATCAAGCCTGGACAAACTTCCATCAACTGCAGGATGGTTATCTTCCTCCGATCACATGTGTGGAGGTCCAAAAACGGCATCATGCCTGCAAAGGGCTCCACCGGATAAGTTTTTTCAAACATATCGGTCGAGTGTATGGAAGGGGACCACAGCGCCACTTTGCGTAATTTGGATATCGGCGAATGCGAAAGGCATGCGGCGACCGGTACCACGGCGACCTTGAACCGCCGAGCACGCATATCTTAGAGCCTCGCGATGGATCAACACTCCCGGTCTATATCCACTCGATGGTCGCGAATGGCATGCGAAGGAGCTCTTCGCTCTCACTAACAACATCGGCATCGGCGGTGATAAGAGCGCGGGAATTTATAAACTTCTTCCACTCACGGTCGGCTGCGAGAAGGTCGGACGCGATCACTCCCAAAGACCAAACCCGGCGATTCTCGGGGAACGGCTCGCACATTGCAATACCCGGACGAATCGCCTATTTTCCTCATCCGCAAGGTCCCGGGCGATCTCGTAATGGGAGGAGGGATTTATTGCGGGTATGTTAAAAACTTGGTTAATTCTCTCCGGAGTAAAGATAACGGGAACACCCCGGAGAGAAATGCTGCTCACTGCCCCGCCAGAGGCTACATCAGACAACACGGAGTAAAATTCCCGTATCATGGTAACATTAACCGCTCCCAGAGGCTCGGCAATAAATTCCCACCAGCCAGAAAGCCGAACGCGCAGCATGGAGCCGTCTTCTATTCGTTGTTCATGTAAGCCCTCTCCTCATAACATCACGCCACTCAAAAAAATCCCAGAAATAATCCTTGGCTACGGGGGAAGCAGTGGTGAAAAAAGGGGAAACATCCCGGATGGGACGAGCTTTGAATATCCGAACCTGGCTGCTTTCCCCTGGATGAGACATAGAGTTTGGAGGATAAACAGTGAAGAGGATAATGAACGATTGAGGGAAGAAAGCAAAATTCAGTATGAGGCAAGAGGTAAAGTGAGTTCCAAAATAACCCCCTTTTTATACCAGAGAAGGGGTATAATCAACGATGGGGATTAACTGGATCCTAGGGCCAGATATGCAAACTGACCCGAAGACCAAGGCAACAGGAGCGCCAGACCATAAAGAGACCGAAATTTATGGCTACAGTTACAACTGACACCTAGTCATTAGGGGTCATAACTCTGCGTTAATGACACAGTCAAAGGCTGCTTTAACAGGCTCTATCTTCTGACAAAAGCACTGCTCTCAATAAGGCCGCTGAAACTTTGAAAAATTAGCGTCGCGTAGCGACTATGGTTAGAACAAGACGACGACGTTTCATGACAGATCGACGTCGCCAAATTATTAAGCGACTTCGCACGAATCAAGAGGACAGCACAGAGAACAAAATAACCTGTCACAGCCTCGCGAAAGGCCGCCAGATCGAATCAGCGACAAGAAAAGCCAAGTTGTATAAATTGAAAAAATGCAGAAAATAAATTGTCAAGCTATTACAAATCAAGATTCAGTCAAATCACAAAGTAAATAGTCAAAGTTACAAATCAAATTTTCAAAGAGCTCGCAGAAAAGTCCAAGAAATCTAGAGAGCATGCGGAGTAGGCGGGGTGCTGATAAACTCGTCGCCTTGCTCAGAGGGCGGCGGCTTCTTCAACGTCTCAAAATTCACGGGATTGACGGGAGCGGGATCCCAAACGGGCTCGCCACGTTTAAGGCTGTTCGGCTGAATCGAGGTAATGAGCTCGCTTGCATAGGGGATTTCCGGGTGAAAGGCCACTAAAATGGGGATGACCTTGATGCGTGTTCACCCACCGCACCATATCCTCCGGAGTGATGTGCCCCCTTGCCTCGATCGGCCCGGATACGGCGAGCTAGGTGACTAAAGCCCTGGTCAAAGCTATTCTCTATAAGGTCGAAGAAGTCATCCGAATTCTTGTGGCGGCGACGGCCCCGGACTTGGCCTCCCGACGGCCTCGGCCGTTTTCTTCGCAGCTTCCTCCATAGCTTTCTCAGCAGCCTCTTTGGCAGCCGTCTCCGCCTCAGCAAGCTTAACCCTCAACGCGGCGATC
This sequence comes from Gentiana straminea, assembly GCA_036785695.1. Classification (NCBI taxonomy): domain Eukaryota; kingdom Viridiplantae; phylum Streptophyta; class Magnoliopsida; order Gentianales; family Gentianaceae; genus Gentiana; species Gentiana straminea. The sequence continues at coordinate 2,836,515 of JAVUPR010000087.1, read as the reverse complement.
TCCTCCTGCGCCCCCGCATAATCCTTTGTCAAAGATGCAACTTTCTCATTGACCTCAGCATCCAATCTAGAGTGCTCCTCCATGATTGCCTTCATCTTCTCCACCTCGCCAGCCGCATGTTTAGCTTTCTTTTCGGCGGTAACCCTCGCCTTATCAGTCGCTCCCAGCTGCGTCGTCACTTTCCTCACCTGCGCATCGCGCCTCTCGGCGGCCTCGAAGTACCGTGTTTAAACGAGCACCGAGCGTGGAAAACGAGGGGATGATTAGCAAAAAAAAAAAAAAAAAAAAAAAAAAAAAGCTGGTCTTACCGGAGAAGCGCAATCCCAAACCGGCCGCTCAAATCTCGATTTCGACAATCTCATCTTGAGGCGGAGAGTCGTCTTGAGCCGCAAAGCGGGCTAATATGCCCCGGCCAATCTCCACTTGAACATGATCGGGATAACCGAGAGGGATCGGCCCAAGAGGAATCACGTCAGCGATTGCTTCACCAACCCGGCGAGCTTTGGATAGGTCAAGATCCTGGGTAAAGCTCGGATCCAACCACAGGGCCTCTTTCCCAGAGTAGCCTCGGGGCAAAGTCCTTTGCGGCAGCGTCTCAGCGGGTGCGCTCTTCTCCACGGGAGTTTCAACCTCTTCAAGATGCGCCGGGCTGGGAGCGGACCGTTTGGGTTGGCGATCATCCTTCGCCTTCTCTGGTTGAGGTCGCTTCAGGCCGTGCGACTCTTTAGTAGGGGGATGAGTCTTTTTTGAGGCACCAGCCTGGCCTGGGCCCGCAACAACGGCAGAGGAAGTCGCAACAAGGGCAGAAGAGGTCGCAGCTTCCGGGTTATGTGTCTCTTCGACAATCGAGGCGTCTACAGTTCGGGGCACCATCCCTAGAGCTTTCTTCAAAGCCTCGTCGAGCACGGCCGCCTTATCGCCTCCGCATTAAGCTTGTTTCGGTGAGCCTGCGAGCATTTGGATCCATACCTACAAAAAGAGAGCGGTTTAGAACCCGGAAAACAAAATGAGCATTTACAAATAAATACAAGTGGACAAAGAAAGTTACAAAGCGGCCTAAGTATAGGATCGCCCCCACATTCCAAACACTCGGAGGGAAACATTTGTTGATATGACAACCCCCAATCCGGTCCGGATCGCGGCCCTCGGGACCCGTTCGTACCATGGGCACGGCATTCCCTCTCGCCCACCGCGGGCCCGCCATGCATACAAAGGGCTCGGCCGGATCAAGAAGATCAACCCGGGAAACATTTCTCCGAGATGGCGCCGCCCCGTCCGGCCGAATCAACGTCATCGGCCCCTTTACGTAGCGCCGCTCACTCACGGGGGGGTCAAAGAGTATAAGCGTGGATTTGCCTCCACGAACTCCCCGCCCTAGGAAAAGGCCGGCCTACCTTCGACTCAACTTTCGGTACCCGCGCGCCCCCATTTGTGAAACTTATTGGGAAGCGAGAATAGTAGGCGAGGAGTCGCGACCTCGGAGAGACTTGTCCGGGAATAGACGTCCCACGAAGGAATAAAATTGCCCCGATAAAGTCAACGTCGGCTCGATCTTCGAATCCGGCACATAACGATGAAGGCCATCAACCGGATAATAGCCCCGACGGCAAAATCGAGAGGAAGCGCCTCCATCTCCTTGCGGATCTTCACAAAGAAAGGATCGAAAGGCGGCCTCAGACCCGCACACAAATGATGGAAATGGAGGATAAGGGTGTCCTCGGAGCGACGCGCGCCTACATAATCCTTATGGTCCCCGGGTTTAAATTTATCGGACTCCTTCCCATAATCGAAAAAAGAAAACCGATACACGCTGGTGTCGATTCCGAATATGCGATTAATGGTCCTGTTGAGATCGCTGCTCTTGCACAGTCGGGACCATTTCTTGTCAACGTCCTTCTCATACGCCGCCACGATCGCAAACTCTCGCATAGCTTCGGGATTGTTAGGACGAGAGCTCTTCTGCTGGGCGTCAGCCGCAGCGGCCTCACCAACTGTCATGGTTTGGCTCGCAATTTTCCTTTTCTTCTGCTTTTTCGCAGGCATCCAGATATCCTTCCGGGGCAATTCCGCATTTTCGTCCTCACCGGACCCCATTAACTCGTGAGCTGCGGCGTCCCGAACATAAGCCTCGTCATGGTCGGGAGCGCCGCTAGTACTCGGGACCGCGGTTGTCCTTCGATCGGGAAAGCGATTTCTTCGGCCCACGAGCCGTTGGAGACTTTTGAGCCCGCGCCTTCTCCTTAAGGCTCACTCGGCGCGGCGGATTTCGGGCAGAGACGAAGGCCTCCAACTCAAAAGGGTCGACATCCATATGAGCGACCTCATCAGCGGTAATCTCGCCAATATCTGCGCGCGACTACTTTCCACTTCAACCTCGTCCAACGGATCGCCAGGCGAGGCGGCGGATAGTACGGGGTCATCCTCGCATAATCGTAAATCTCCCTTTCCGTAGAGTCGTCGCCGAATAGTCATTCCCCGACATCCCGCAAAAACAAGGGAGGAAAAAGGTGGAGCTTTCGGACACGGTATAATAATAAATTAGCCCGGGAAGGTGATCGCACCCACTTCAATACCGCCTCCTCCGTTTTTACAAGAGATCGCAAATAAAATTACGAGAGGATGGCGGGGAGCGGGTGAAACCCCAATTTTCCCGGGAAAGCTATAATCTCTCCCCGGGAAAAATCCCCGTTTTTAATCGAAAACAAGGCGATGTTGCATCTCCGTTGCAAAAAGAATGACAAAATTGATATGTATGGAAAAACAAGGCGGGGATGGATGAATAAACGAGTTAACAAGAAGGATTTCTTACCGATTTGCTTTGAGAAAGATTGGAAAACCGCGTGAAAGGCGGGAAATACTCAAAGAGGTGGCCGGAATCTTCAAAAGAACCGCCGTGAAATCCTAGAACCACCGCAGGAACGCCGTATGAACCTTCAAAGCTCTGCCAGAAACTTGAGAATTCTAAAAACAACAAACAACGGAGAAAATAAGAAACACTAAAAGTGTGAAGGGTGAGAAGCGAAAGCTTTATATAGGCAAGGGGGCCACGATCGAACGGTTGGGAACGCTTCATCCAACGGTTCAGATTAGGGCGGCAGTTGTCAGTTTTGAAATACGAAAAGGCGTCCCATCAATACCCACGTACAACTACCTAGGCAGTTGCTGAAACGGCCGCATCACTCCGCAGAAAAAGACCTGGAGGGCTGACGTCAGCCGCGATTGACGGCCTCGCCCCGCAAAAATAGACCCAGAGTTGCTTTGAGGTCGCATGTTTTGAAAGCACGGCTCTTAGCGAACAAGTCGCATCAGACGACAAGGTCGCAAAAAATAGACCCAGAGTTGCTTTGAGGTCGCATGTTTTGAAAGCACGGCTCTTAGCGAACAAGTCGCATCAGACGACAAGGTCGCAAAAAATAGACCCAGAGTTGCTTTGAGGTCGCATGTTTTGAAAGCACGGCTCTTAGCGAACAAGTCGCATCGGACGACAAGGTCGCAAAAAATAGACCCGAGTTGCTTTGAGGTCGCATGTTTTGAAAGCACGGCTCTTAGCGAACAAGTCGCATCAGACGACAAGGTCGCAAAAAATAGACCCAGAGTTGCTTTGAGGTCGCATGTTTTGAAAGCACGGCTCTTAGCGAACAAGTCGCATCAGACGACAAGGTCGCAAAAAATAGACCCAGAGTTGCTTTGAGGTCGCTTGCTTTGAAAGCACGGCCCTAAGTGTACAAGTCGCATCCGACGATGAGGTCATAAAAGGTGTTGATAATTACTCCATCCTTCATATCCTCAGGGAATATCATTAAAGCACGGAGTAGGGGGCCATTGATGGGTAAAAATAATTCCACCACCTCAACAGTAGGAATCAGCCCCCTGTGGCCACCCTCCGGAATGACAAGAGAGATCGCAAAATGGGCGGCCACTGTGTCTCACCTCGCCGCGACCAAAACATTTGCGGTCCCAGGCAAGTAGCAGATCCTGTGAATCTCATCCAGGCAAGTCAAGAGGGGTCGCCAGGGGGGCGAGGCCAAAGAGGGCTTGCTCCTTGCGACCTCAGAGAGATGGCCGCAGATTGATCCAGATCTTTTCCCCACTTGTAACTTAGATATTTCGTCTTGCTTAGTATCTAAGTAAGACCTAGCTATTAGTAAAATATCTAATAGATTACTTGTTCCCTAAGTTATCATCTCTATAAAAGGGGTGGTCATTGTAAACTAAAAAGGATATATGAAACACACACTATACTTGCAAGCAAAGGCTCTCTCCATTCTAACTCTCTCCACACCATCATCCGCCGGAATATCACCACACCTTAAATACAGCCAGATATCCACCATCCAAACACCGCAAGGACACCCGTGAGGATTTAACCATCTTCACTTGGGTTGATATTTCGACCAAGTATCTCGGGTTTCGAGTTGGAAAAATCTTCGGGATTTTTCCGGTAGCATATCAAGGAGGTCCGGCGGCGGGAAACACCATCCACCTGGTGTTGCTGGGAGACACACGTTGGAAGGCTGTGGCTTCTCAACTTGCGTGGATACTACTTTGTTCTTGGAGTTAAGCACCATAAAAAGGTAGCCTCCCAAACCCCCTTGTAGTTTGATCTTTAATTTATGTTCTTTGTTTCGTTTAGATCTAGATCCGATACTTCCGCTGCGTAATCGGGTCAATCTATGATTGATCCGACGATATTACTTCTAACAGAAGCCATAGGGACTGCGCCGATCGTGAACCACTTTTGGCCTCAACATGATATCTTACCAATACATACCCGGCATTTCCAGTTCAGAAAATGCAAAACCGTAACATACTTGTATATTTTAAGACACATAAGCACATAAAACACATGAAATGCCAAAAAGCTTTGATGCTTGAGTCCTTACCTTGTTGAGTATGGGTGTTATTTGCATAAAATTCTTCTTCCGCAAGGTAGTACTCCTCTCCCACATTCTTTCATCCCATTGTTTTCCTAGAAACATGAAGAAACCCCTCTAAAGATATACATACTTAGAACTTGAAGATCATGATTCATACTGACTGAAACTTCGAATGACTGAGAAAATGATGATGTTATTGATCGAATTTGCTGCCTTGATGGTCCAAAATTTGAGAGAAAAGAATGAATTTGAGAGTGAATGTTTGAAATGATAGAAGAAAGGAAAAACAAAGATTGCAAATCATTTTTAAGGATTCAGAGAAACGGGACATGACCATAACTCCCTGTAATACTGGGAAGTTGCAGAAACCGAAGGGGTGTGTATGTTGGTTCTTAGGCTGTCGCATTCCCTGAGGTTGTCAGCGCTGAATCGGTGGCCACCGGAACTCCAAGGCACACTTGGTGTGTTTAAGAGGTATTTACAGTATTTCTAATGTATTATTTGTTGTAATTAAGTAGTTATAACTTTTTTTTAATTTCATTCCGACCCATTAGTTATGTATCACTTAAATTGAGTTCAGGGTATTAGAACTTATGTGTCGTCCTAATCACAAGTTGAACACGTGTTGAACCTGATTTTAGGATTGAACAATGATAATACCACAATACTTTTACACAACATTTGTCCACAATATGAGGCGACAATGACTACATGACAATGGGTCCCATTGCCACATCAGGTTAAATCAGATTATTAAGTGGGACTCACTGCTACGTGTCATTGTCATCTTATATTATGAACAAATGTTGTGTAAAAGTATTAGTCTCGAAGAAAAAATGATGGGTGATTGATGCCTTAAATACGAAATTTTAAACCCAACAGTCCCTTCAAAACCAAAAAAAAAAAAAAAAAAAAACCGAACAGATGATACGAAGCCATTAATCGTGAGATAAACCTGGTGTAAAATCCTTACAATATGTATTATCAGTCATCCTCTGTGGCAAAATCTATTAAGCCCAGTTTTCCTCTTGGCGCATTTAAAGGTTTGGAAATTTCAATTTTTCTGTTAATGTCTTCTTCGAGTGTATAGATCATTACTGACTATATATATTTCTTGCTGCTTTTCCGAAAAGGTTTGACTGCAATTTCTGTAATTTAGCTGTGATTAAGGCCGCTCTTTATTCTCCCTCCCCCTTTCCTCCTGCTCCTAATTCGGTTAAGACAATTGTAATTGATGGATTTTTTTTTTATGTAGAACTAGGAAGAAAGAGTGTCTCCCTCCGAAAAAAAAATAGTCTTTTTTCCAAATGTGCGAAATAGTAGAAGTAGAAAACGGGAATGATAGTTTCTAAGAAAAGGAAATTTTGATTAACTATGATAAGGATTTAGCAGCCTGGCGTTAAGAGACAGCACTTGGGGGTGGGGGAAGAAGGAGGAGCTGATAAGTGAAGAAGTTTTTTTGAATTAATTTTTTCAAGAATCATGAATGCGAAGAATTAAGGAACAATCTGCATAGTACATGGTTTTCTTTGGCTGGTTGTGAGGTTGTTATATGGGTTTGATTAATTCCATCTTTGAGTATTCACAGTGAAAATAGGGACATAGAAGATATAGATAGAACTTCTACAACCAATCACCATGGGCAATGCTTATTACCAGCATCTTCACTGGGAAATTGTTTGAACCAGCTGGGGCAAGTTGGTGTTGGTTTTTTCCTTTTTGTGTGTGTATTTATTTGGACTTAGTTTTGTATCAGTCATCTTTTGATTGGAGAAAGCTTCTCAGCCTACTTTTTTTGTTCTGTTTCTTTATCTGTATATGAAAACACGGGAACTTATCCCTATCTCTCTCTCTCAGGTTTCTATTAAAAATGTAGAGATTTTTGGGGAATTTGTCTATGCAAGGAGCTGTGAAGTCAGTGACTAGTTTCTCAGCTTGCACATGATTGGTAACTGTATGAGAGTTGCTGCTGCTTGTATCTCTGTCATTGCTAATTTGTCCAGGTGGGAAATCAGCAAAAACAGATGGCTGATTCTCCAGCCCCATTTTTCCCTTCTAATTTTCCTAAAACTCAAAGTAACGGTAGAACTCATCTAAGTGGACATGGTGGAGATTATCCCACTTCATTGAATTTTCCCGGCCTTAAGAAGAGAGGACATGTTCTAGGTAATCGGTCTTGGATAAAAATTGATGGATATGGGAATTTGAAGATTCTGGAATTGGATAAGGGTGCTTTGATGAGGCTTTGTTCTTTGCCAGCAAGAGATCTTCGTCTTTTGGATCCAATGTTTGTATATCCTTCCACAATTTTAGGACGAGAAAAGGCTATTGTCATTAGGCTCGAACAGATAAGATGTATAATCACAGCAGATGAAGTTATACTAATGAACTCGGTGGATGCATCTGTAGTTCATTACAAGTCAGAATTGTGCAAGCGCCTTCAAGCTAATAAAGAACAATCTGGTGTGTTTACATAACAGTTCTACTTTCCGATTGTTCTCTAATCTTGTGCAAGAGCCTTGCCCGTATTGCTCATATTTGGTCATGATTTGATGCAGATGATCTGCCTTTTGAATTTAAGGCCTTGGAATTGGCTTTGGAATTGACATGCATGTCCCTTGATACGCAGGTTTGTTGAGAATGGACTGATAAAACGATGTCCCTTGATTGCAATGTATATGTTGTACATATATATCTGCCTTGTACACATCATTTGTAACTCAGTGAAATACACTAGTCCTTCTTTCTAACTCGGTATCATATTTGGCCTGAATCCGCTTAAAGAAAGATATTATACCCCTACCCCTCATTTGATTGAATCTGGAGAAAGTAAAATTGGTTGTCTTACAATGCTTTCACATCAATCACTAATTTTTTTATTGGTTATTTCCATCATGAGTGATTTTTTTGTTTGTTTGTTGAGAAATGCTCTTGTGCATGGGCCATCCCATGTACTCTTCTGACATTCCACATGAACCATGACTTTTGAACTTTCTGGTGTAGTAGGTCAAAGAATTGGAAATGGAGGTCTATCCGGTTCTTGATGAGTTGGCCACATCTATAAGTACTCTTAATCTTGAACAGGTTCGTAGGTTGAAAGGACACCTCCTCGCTTTGACTCAACGAGTACAAAAGGTAAATATTACGTCTCTTTCTTGCTGTCTCACTTTGTCTTCTGCACCAGTGTACATCTTAAGTGGATTAAACCTTAATACGAGTGTCCAGGTCTGTGATGAAATCGAACATCTAATGGATGATGATGGAGATATGGCTGAGATGTACTTGACAGAGAAGAGACAGAGAAACGAGTCTATTCTCGAGCATGATCGAATCAGCGGTTCTTTTGGTGCCAGACTTGAATCCAAATCAGCTCCCGTTTCTCCTGTGAGCTCAAGTTATGGAATCCCAAAACTGGAGAGGACTTTTAGTTGTATCAGTTCAAGTAAGCATGGAAGCTTTACGAGTTCATCTAGTGGTGGAGAAAACATTGATCAACTTGAAATGTTGCTTGAGGCTTATTTTGTTGTCATTGACCATAGCCTCCACAAATTATTATCGGTAAGTGGGACTGCTATTTTCTATCATCTTCTAATCCATTGTGGTAGATGATTGTGTCAAAGTCGTGTTTCTGAAGTCCGAAATGTGCCATTTTCAATTTTGCAGCTTAAGGAATACATTGATGATACAGAGGACTTGATCAATATAAAGCTGGTAATAAAACTCAGACTCATGGTTTTATAAGATTTAGATTTTTTGCCTGTAATATGTATATACGCACGCAACTCTATGAAAAAACTGAAAAGGGTTTGATTTGATTTGGATAAACAAAACAGGGCAATGTTCAGAACCAGCTGATACAGTTTGAGTTGCTTCTGACCGGAGCTACGTTTTTGGCAACTGTTTTTGCTGTTGTGACAGCAGTGTTTGGAATGAACTTCAATGCCGCGATATTCGACGAACCTGGTGCATTTCATTGGGTACTAGTCTTATCTGGGGTTGTCTGTGGCATCTTGTACTTGTGTTTTTTACTTTATCTTAAGCACAAGAAGGTATTCTCTCTTTAGGTTTGGTTCAGTAGGTGAACAGTTTTATCTGTGATTCTTAGGCAGCATTACTATTTGTCAGCTTTTTTTTAAGCATGTCAAAGACGAGGAGGAGGGGATTCCGCCTTTTGTTACTATACCAACTTGTTTTATTTGGAGGGTCCTCTATCAATTCAAGTAGAACAAATTCATGTTTTATAGTGTGTTTAGTAGTGAGTCTTGTTTCAATCATAGATACGTGCCGGAATACACTCTTGGGATCAACTTGAAATTCTTTAAATGTTGGATATCATGTTTGGATATGCATGTACATAACTTAGATACGTGAAATGAAGAATTTCGAATGAATCAAAAAGCTAGAGTGGTGCTTGGGCAGCTATCCACGGCACAGGCCAAAATGTCTCTGTAATCTCGGGAAATCCTGAATGAATCATAAACTTTACCGTCACTGCTTCTTTTGTACTCAAATAAAAGATTTGAATGATCAAACGCTGTCAGTTTGACAAATCCGTGATCCAAATCTCTGAAGATACTCCACAGAGGTTGCATTCTAGAAAACGGAGAAAGGCTTGCTCCTGCTCCTCCAGCAGCAATATGAATTGTCCCATTTAATGCGCCCTTGTAGAAATGCCTCTCCCAATTTGTACATATATTCTGCAGAAAAAGAAAAATTACTGAAATCAAAGGTTTCATTTTCTTTAAGATCATGTTCATGAATGAATACCTCATGAACTGGACAAGTGCGTTCGTAGTTATGCACGTGCCCAAAAATGGCAAGATCAACTTTGTACTTCTGCCAGAGTTTTTGAAGACTCTCTCTATCCATTGGTTCTGCAAACGAGCCTTCAATGGCAACATAGAATATAGAATATAGAACATAGAACATAGAACATAGAACATAGAACATAGAAAGGGATATTGGTGTGTTACCAAAATTTAGCTCGGTTTTCTGCAGGAACATAGAACATAGTTTCAGCTAAAACACCACATTCACCACCGGAATCCATGTTTTTGTAGAATGAACCTGAACCCGGCCAGTCTCACTCAGGGTTACCACTGTAAAAGGGATCATGATTTTAGCAAAAATTTAGTAGTTAAACATATCCGTGCTTAAACACAAGTGTTTGTCGAATTACAAACCTTGCAATCATGTAAGGTACTCTTGAAGCAATTGGCTCAATCTGTGAAGTTAACTGATCCCATTGAGAAAGGTATCCCATGGCATAACAGATATCTCCAATATGGAAAACGATATCAATGTTCTCCAAGTCCTTAATTACTTGTCTCGTAGTATTAAGGGAACCGGGTTGAAAGTTGTGATACTCCAACGAACCATCTGCTTCACCCTGAGATGGAAATTAAAATTTGTTGTAAGATCCAGTCATATAAACCCGCTTTTAAAGACATTGTAACGCCTCTTAATAGGTTCTCTGTTTAGTAGACTTAAACATCACTTTTCTCCATTTTACGGATTCTCTGTTCAAAGTAAGGGTGTTTAAGGGGTAGCAGACCAAACCTTTCCCATGTCACCATAAATGACTACACATTGTAGAAAATTTTGACCAGGATAAGGCGATGCTCTAAACTGATACATCTGACTCCAGACATATGTTCCATCGAACAACCTATGCCCGAGCTTGTATGTATAGCTGCAAATGCATTGGCAAAAACACACACAAACCTTTGTCTTAAAAGGACATGTTTTCATTACTCAATCAAGATCGACTCAGAAAAGCTGGGACATGGGAAAAAAAATAAAGAAAATACTTTTAATTCGTAATGAGTGCATAACATACATTACATTTGTCCACAACTCCTTAAGAAAACTTGTATGGATATATAATATACTTTAAAGAAAACATGGTTTTTGGGTTGGTTTTTGTATTGTAAACAAATCGTGAAAAACAATTTGATTTTGATTTTCTATGATAAAAACCGACCAAACCGGATATATATATATATATATATATATATATATATGTGTGTGTGTGTGTGTGTGTGTGTGTATCGACATTATTAATTTAATCGAAGTCGCTTATCACAATACACCTACAAAATGTCGGTTCTATTGTGGTGCACATGTAGGGTAGTGCGCGAGTAGATTATGTTTGGTGTAAATAATATCCCCTTCAACTATCACTATATATAAATAAGTAATATTTCAGTCCATTATCTATTAATACTTCAACCAACCACCTCACACACGTAGGTTTTGTCTGTACCCTAATAGACAAGATAAAATAAAATAGTTTATGTATCTCATTTGATTAGCTTAATTGAAATGTATATACACCGTACACACATAGAGAAGATAAAAAACCGGAAAAAGTCAATCCAAACCGGACTGAATAAAATAGTTTCACTTAGTTATGGTTCGGTTTTGGTTAACAAATTTTAAAATCACGAAAAATAGTATGATTTTAAAAGTGATAAAATACGAAAACCGGACGATCTGCACCCCTATTCACTGTGTGAGGGAGCGCCTCGTTGAAAACCTCAAATAGACCAAGCTCGCCCCGTTGCATTCGAAAACCCTTATCAGCTTCGTACCTTCTTCCTCTCTCATTTCTCATCAGACCCAAGAATAAAAAAACCCGCAGAGGCGGAGCTGAAACGGTTTCAACGGGAAGAGGGGTTTCAAACGGATTTAAGGTCGAAATTCAACGGATTCAAACGGGAAAGGTTTCAAATCGCTACATCATCATCAAAATGGCTACTTCCAATGAAAGAGACGCACCTTTAGTAAGTTGTTTATGGTGTTATTGTGTTAAATTTCGAATTTGCAGTGTTACTGTGTTATTTCGAATTTCTTCTACTTTTCATATTCTTTATATAACTGATTCCAACATTATTGTCATCAGACTATCACATTTATCATTTTCAGTTAACATATGCCTCTGTTCTGTATGCAATTGCATCCTTTTTTGGTTTTTTGTAATATTGTTTGAGTCAATTTCATGCTGGAAAAACAGTACAACACCATAACACCTTAGATATTATGCTGTAGAAAAAAACTCAGATGGGATTTCTTTTTTCAGTGGATCTTTTTTCTTTGATTTGATTGATTTGGACATAAAGATCTGTTCTTGCCGGTTTGTTTTACTGCATTGGAAGCTTGGAATCGTAATGGGGTTGCTGAGATCAATGCATTGAGTTTTACTTGTAAGTCCCACTTCATATATGGTTTGTAATTGATGAAAAAAAATCAGATTAGAATTCATGGAAATGTGTGATTAGAACTATGGAAACGTATGATAGTATGATAATGTAATGTGTAGGTTTTTGTGATTAGAATTCATGGATACTTAGTAGGTATTGTATTGATGATATTATAATGTGTAGGTTGAATGAGTATTTTGTGATTAGAATTAATGGAAACTTGTTAGGTTGAATATATTATCGTATGATATTGTAATGTGTAGTATGAAACAAGCTTATTTTTTATTATTATTTTACGGTCCTTGCATAGTATAAATGTGTAGAATGAGAAGCCCTTAATTTTTTATTACGGTCCTCGGATAGTAAAAATGTATAGAATGAAATAGCCTTATCAGAACAAATTAACTGTTACGGGCCATTACAATAATGTCCATAATTTTATAACCCCTAAATCGATGATTAAAAAACGTGAAACACACGACAAATAAATGTTGTTTGAAATTACAATGAAAATCTCGACGTATTCTATGGTACGCCTCGACCTGGTGAGGTTCTTAGAATTGCATTCTTCCTTGGGGTGTTTTCGATTTCTTTTGATCCGCCGTGTCGGCCCGATCCCCAGGCGTAGCTCGTAGAATATTTCATTAGGTCTGCTGAATAGAACATCTTTTCCCGTTCTCAGCAGCTTGGTAAAGCCTCGGCCGGAAGTGAGGCATCCGTTAGATCGAAAGTCTAAGCTCCTCTGTCTAGCATCTGTTCTCTCTCGTCATCATCAAATATTCTATGACGCTGGTAAAAACAATCTTCTCTTCTATTACCCCGTCTACTGTTACAACACAACACAACGACATACAAAAATAAAAACAAAAAAATCTAACCATGCGTAAAATAATATTATATATATATATATATATATATATATACATGAAAGTTTATTTCTTTATATATATGTATGTTACTCCTAAGCAACGCACTAAATATGTATATACTTATAGAACAATTTTATAATCACTCGCAGACTTTCCGCTATTTGGGACCCATGGAGCATTGATTCATCCGCCCGCAAATTGGTTTGAATCCCAAATGAGGTTCCATGCGAAAAGGCTACTCTTACAAGACTACAAACCTTATTGGAAAAAGCTGCACCTGGTAAAAAATTGTTTGATAGATTGAAGGCAACATTGTTCGGTCGGTTTATTGATTTTTTTTGTGAGAACTGGGAGTACAAGGGGCGGCTCATAGCATTCATGTATTTCCATATGGTTTATCCAGACCGCGACGACGAGCTTCATTTTAAGGTTGGCGATAATAGAGTGAAGTTCGGGAAAAGGGAGTTTGGAATGATAATGGGGTACAAGTTTGGAAATTTGAACGTTGAATTGCCTCAACAGTCAATGTGTTTTGCACCAACTTGTGAACTTAGTAAATGCACCACGAGTGTCACATTGGAAAAAATTGAAGCAGCATTTCGAAGTAACCATAACCATGAAACTGTATACCGAATGGGTCTAGTGTACCTTATTTATGGCTTAATAATCGGAAGCGACCCGGGAGTGGTAATACCTAGCCAGATTTTTTATATCGTCGAGGACCTACGACTTGTTGAGACTTTTCCATGGGGGGAGTATTTGTTTCGGAATTTGATCTGGAATTGGCGTAAGATAGTACATGAATGTAGGGTACTTGGACCTAGAGTTGATAGGAAATCGCATAAGCCACAGGTAACAGGTTGTTTATACGCGTTACAGTTGTGGTCTTTTCATACCATGCCACGTCTTACAGAGTACGGGAAATATGCAACAGTGATAGAAGAACATGCTGATGCTCTTCCAAGTATTTTGAGATGGAAATGCAGTGACGGCGGGGTGTATTACAAAACACTGGTCTCTAAAACCGTTAGTCCATGGGTATGTACTATATTATCAATTTTATCAATCTACATTGTCAGCAATACTCTTAATATGTTGTATCTAAAACCGTGTGTTTTTTTTTCTATATGCAGGATGGAATGGTCGATGATATTCTGATAACCACTGAAGATAGGCGGTTTGTAATTTCACTGGGGTTGCCGGAGGCGGAGGTTACAGCTCCACCTCGTGTATTACCCATTCCCCCCGTCATAGCCCCGCCCCCTGTCAATGTTCCGGCCCGTGCCCCTGGCTATCCTGTGCATGGCCTCGTTCGTGAGCGTCCAAAAATTGATGATGAGGACGTGCGAGGTAGCCAATACCGTCGTGTGGATGGCCCGTCTACATCCGCAAACCCTCAGGGTAACCTGCAAGACGATATAGGCGATGGCAGTATACCTATTGTCGCCAGTGTGCGGTTGGAATCACTGATGCCTGTATTTACTCGTATAGTCCAAAAAGAGTTAGAAAAAACTAATTCTGAGTTAAGAGAAACGAGGACCGAGTTAAGTGAAGTGAAGGTTGAGTTGGGAGAAATGAAGGCTGAGTTAAGTATTTCGAGGACTGAGTTGAGTGAAGTCAAGGCTGAGTTAAGTGAAGTGAAGGCTGAAGTGGTACGTCTGAGAGCGGTTGCGGCAGCAACTACCAAAATAGTCGAGGAACGACATACGAAGTTTGTCAACTTTATACGAAATTTCTCGTAGTATTAAGGGAACCGGGTTGAAAGTTATGATACTCCAATGAACCATATGCTTCACCCTGAGATGGAAATTAAAATTTGTTGTAAGATCCAGTCACATTAACAGCTTTTAAAGGCACTGTAACGCCTCTTAACAGGTTCTCTATTTTGCATACTTAAACAAAACTTTTCTCCATTTTGCAGATTCTCTATTCATAGTAAAAATGCATCATAAACTATAAGCAAGATAGCTCATTGGCAAGATTTGTAGAAACATAGCTTCTACCTGACAGAAGGGCTGCTATTTCTATATGCCATTTTAACAAAACAAAAGTGTACCTAAACAGCGTGAAGAACGAAGAAGAAATACAGAATAGTTAAAGGTAAGCACACCAAACCTTTCCCATGTCATCATAAATGAGACTCAGGGATAGATAAGATGTACATTTTTGCCTGTAATATATATATATAGATGTCTCTATGAAAAACTGAAAAGGGTTTGTTTTTGATTTGGATAAACAAAACAGGGCAATGTTCAGAACCAGCTGATACAGTTTGAGTTGCTTCTGACCGGAGCTACGTTTTTGGCAACTGCTTTTGCTGTTGTGACAGCAGTGTTTGGAATGAACTTCAATGCCGCGATATGGAATGAACTTCAATGCCTCGATATTTGAGGAACCTGGTGCATTTCATTGGGTACTAGTCTTATCTGGGGTTGTCTGTGGCATCTTGTACTTGTGTTTTTTACTTTATCTTAAGCACAAGAAGGTATTCTCTCTTTAGGTTTGGTTCAGTAGGTGAACAATTTTATCTGTGTGACACTTAGGCAGCATTACTATTTGTTAGCTTTTCTTTAAGCATGTTAAAGACGAGGAGGCGGGATTCCGCCTTTCGTTACTATATGAACTTGTTAGTTGTTATTGTCTCCTCTATCCATTCAAGTAGAAGAAATTCATGTTTTAAAATGTGTTCAGTAGTGAGTCTTGTAACCAACATAGATACGTGCCGGAATACACTCCTGGGATGAACTTGAAATTCTTTAAATGTACAGATATCATATTTGGATATGCATGTACGTAACTTACATACGTGAAACGAAGAATTTCGAATGAAACTGGGAAAAAAAAAAAATTTATTGAAAAGCTGCCAAAATGACGAAAACCCACCGAAACTAAAGAAAATTAGTTTTATTTTATGAGATTTCATAGTTACAGTTTGTACTTTATGGCAATATAGTTCTATTATGTACAACACGGTCCCTATATTTTTTAATAATAACATGTATTCCCTCTACGCCTGTATCTTAAAAAAATTCAGAAACCCCCCACCTGCGCATGCATACCTGTGCAAGCATAGTATAACACATACCACAAGAGTGTAGCTAATAATGATTTGTGCTATCTTGATCTTAACCAACAACATTCATGTTCTTGGTCGAGGAAAAACTTAAAGGTGTTGGTCCAGATGTATAATCACATAGAGGATTACAAGATGAATCAAAATGCTAGAGTGGTACTTGGGCAGCTATCCACGGCACATGCCAAGATGTCTCTGTAATCTCGGGAAATCCTGAATGAATCATAAACTCTACCATCACTACTTCTTTTGTACTCAAATAAAAGATTTGAATGATCAAATGCTGTCAGTTTGACAAATCCGTGATCCAAATCTCTGAAAATACTCCCACAGAGGTTGCATCCTAGAAAACGGGGAAAGGCTTGCTCCCGCACCTCCAGCAGCAATATGAATCGTCCCATTTAACGCCCCCTTGTAGAAATGCCTCTCCCGATTTGTACATATATTCTGCAGAAGAAAGAAAAAAAAGAAAATCATTGAAATCTGCTGAATTGGAAAGTTTCATTTTCTTTAAGAAAGTGTACCTCATAAACTGGACAAGTGCGTTCGTAGTTATGCACGTGCCCAAAAATGGCTAGATCAACTTTGTACTTCTGCCAGAGTTTTTGAAGACTCTCTCTACGACTCTACCCATTGGTTCTGCAAACGAGCCTTCAACGGCATAGGAAGCGTCTGAAGAATAGCCTAGAACTCGATGAGCAAGGAATACTAGCCATGGTTGCTTCTGTCTATCCACAGATGCCAGACAATGCTCGATGAATTTGTACTGTTCTGTCCCCTCTCTCCAATCATGTTCTGTGTCCGCTACACAGAACCTGAACATCCCGTAGTCTGTAGAGTACCTGAGAGTTGCATGCACATAGAACTTAGAACATAGAACATAGAACATA
Source organism: Gentiana straminea (assembly GCA_036785695.1). Taxonomy (NCBI): domain Eukaryota; kingdom Viridiplantae; phylum Streptophyta; class Magnoliopsida; order Gentianales; family Gentianaceae; genus Gentiana; species Gentiana straminea. The sequence continues at coordinate 2,819,604 of JAVUPR010000087.1, read as the reverse complement.
GAAAGGGAGATATTGGTGTGTTAATTACCAAAATTTAGCTCGATTTTCTGCAGGAACATAGAACATAGTTTCTGCTAAAACACCACATTCTCCACCGGAATCCGTGTTTTTGTAGAATGAGCCTGAACACCAAACCTTTCCCATGTCACCATAAATGACTACACGTTGTAGAGAATTTTGACCAGGATAAGGCGATGCTCTAAACTGATACATCTGACTCCAGACCTACGTTCCATTGAACAACCTATGCCCGAGCTTGTATGTATAGCTGCAAATGCATTTGGCAAAACACAGATAACCAGTGTCTTAAAAGGACATGTTTTCATTACTCAATTAAGATCGACTCAGGAAAAAAAATGGGAAGAACCTTCTATAACAAATAAAGAAAATACTTTTGATTCTTAACGGGTGCATAACATACATTACATTTGGCCACAACTCCTTAAGAAAACTTGTATGGATATATCCAGGATCACGCCATCCAACAGTTCTAGCTGGAGCACCTGTTAAAACGTACGTATTTGCATTGCATTCATTTCAATAAAGCCCATGACTTCAAAAATAACCACAAAATAGGTATCCATGTAACAATTAATCTGGTTGAAGAAGTATCATCATGATGTAGTGTGGTATGTTACCGGAACAAGAACAACAACAGTCGCGCATGCCTTATTCTCGGTATGTGGGGTCAGCTTGGTATGTCGTTACTGGTAAAGTAAAAAAAGGAAAGGAACACCATACATGCAGAATATAAGTCCAAAAAGGTAAGAATTAGCTTACCACACATACTCTTGCGGTCTAAAGTCAGAGTCACGGCAAGAGAACGTTTCAGTTCTCTTCCTTGACGACCCCATTCAACAAATAGTTCTGCTTCATTGATTCCGTAACCACTTGTCCATGTCACAGTCATCTGAGTATGAAAGTAATTAGGAAAATGCCACATAGGATACAAGATAGTGATCATACTTGCATGGCTTATTGGGATTTTCCTACAACTAACTTTTTTATTTTCTTTCCTTTTTTTTCTTTCTATCTTGACGATAATAGAGAAAAGAGGATGTTCTTATACAAACGAATAACTTAAATGGAAGTAACCGAAAGTCCACTACGCCTTTCTTTCTTTTTCAGTTCTTTTAGCAAGTTCTGTAAGGCAAAACTAGGGTGAAACCACAAAAAGTAAGGAACTTACTTCATTCCATAGCTTTCCTTGGGCTAATCGTGGATATAGCAGTGCATTCGGATTCGCAAATGTAAGTATATTGGTGTCCAGCAACCAGTTTTGGCTGAAATGTGATCATATCCAATAACAAGTTTAAAAAAAAAAGTTATGAAGAGAAAATCTGAAGCAAAGTTAGTTGATTGATTAACACAGAAACATATACTTTAGTTAAGCCACCGGAAAATAAATCAAAAGAGAAGTCTGATCTTTGGTTGATTAACTGAAGCTTCAATGATCCTTTTCCTGAACTTGTGTATTCAGGAGATGAGTAATTTGCATATTGGAACTGCAAGAAAAAAGACACAGATTAACTTACCATTTTCAAACAAAAAGGCGAAAATCTTGAGCAAAACTGGAGAGGACTTTTAGTTGTATCAGTTAATGCAAGCATGGAAGCTTTACGAGTTCATCTAGTGGTGGAGAAAACATTGATCAACTTGAAATGTTGCTTGAGGCTTATTTTGTTGTCATTGACCATAGCCTCCACAAATTATTATTGGTAAGTCGGACTGCTATTTAGTATCTTCTTCTAATCCATGGTGGTAGATGATTGTGTCAAAGTTGTGTTTCTGAAGTCGTAAATGTGCCCTTTTCAATTTCTTTTTCTTTCCCGGGGGTGGGCATAATTGGCTTCAAAAGGAGCTAACAAGTTACTTTTATGATGGTGCAGCTTAAGGAATACATTGATGATACAGAGGACTTGATCAATATAAAGACGATTTACTACCTCCGTCCCAAAATGTAAGTCCTTTTAGCTTTTTTGTTTTGTCCCATAATGTAAGTCGATTTAGATAACCAATGAAATATTTATTACACTTTTCTCCTTTTACCCACCAAATTTTCACTACTTTGCATTAATAACACTCAAAGGTCATTTTAGACCTTTTCATCAAAATTAATGACACAAAACCAATTTAACCAACTTTCTTAATCCGTGTGAAAAACTCCAAATGGATTTACATTTTGGGACGGAGGTAGTACATATTTTGCCTGTAATATGTATATATATATATATGTCTCTATGAAAAAACTTTAAAGGGTTTGATTTCGATTTGGATAAAAAAAAAACAGGGCAATGTTCAGAACCAGCTGATACAGTAAGAGTTGCTTCTTCTGACGGGAGCTACGTTTATGGCAACTGTTTTTGCTGCTGTGACAGCAGTGTTTGGAATGAACTTCAATGCCGCGATATTTGACGAACCTGGTGCATTTCATTGGGTACTAGTCTTATCTGGGGTTGTCTGTGGCATCTTGTACTTGTCTTTTTTCACTTTATCTCAAGCACAAGAAGGTATTCTCTCTTTAGGTTGGTGGTTCAGTAGGTGAACATTTTTATCTGTGACACTTAGGCAGCATTACTATTTGTCATGTTTTTTTTTTAAGCATGTCAAAGACGAGGAGGCGGGATTCCGCCTTTCGTTACTATATGAACTTGTTATGGTCTAGCATTATTTGGTTATCAATTCAAGTAGAAGAAAATTCATGTTTTAAAATGTGTTTAGTAGTGAGTCTTGTAACCAACAGGAATACGGGCCGGAATACACTCTTGGGATGAACTTGAAATTCTTTTAATGTTTGATATCAGATTTGGATATGCTTGTACATAACTTAGATACGTGAAACGAAGAATTTCGAATGAAACTGAAAAAAAAAGCCAAAAATTATTGAAAAGCTGCCAAAATGTCGTAAACCCACCGAAAAGAAAGAAAATTTGTTTTTTTATTTTATGAGATTTCATAGTTACAGTTTGTTCCTTACGGCAAAATTTGTTTTTTTATATTTACATGTATTCCCTCCACACACACACACACACACATCTGAAATCTTTCAAAAATCCCGCACCTGCGTATGCATACCCGTGCAAGCTAGTATAATACCACAAGAGTGTAGCTAATAATGATGTGTGCTATCTTGATCTTAACCAACAACATTCATGTTCTTGGTCGAGGAAAAACTTAAAAGGTGTTGGTCCAAATGTATAATCACATAGAGGATTACAAGAGTTATACCACGTCACTTGGTACAATCGTTGTACCATTGATTTTTTTTGATGTAATGATGAGTCTTCCAGAGTGGTGAAAGATGGATTGATTACGTTGTGGTGATATGAATCAAAATGCTAGAGTGGTGCTCGGACAGCTATCCACGGCACATGCCAAAATGTCTCTGTAATCTCGGGAAATCCTGAATGAATCATAAACTTTACCATCACTGCTTCTTTTGTACTCAAATAAAAGATTTGAATGATCAAACGCTGTCAGTTTGACAAATCCGTGATCCAAATCTCTGAAGATACTCCACAGAGGTTGCATTCTAGAAAACGGAGAAAGGCTTGCTCCCGCACCTCCAGCAGCAATATGGATCGTCCCATTTAAAGCCCCCTTGTAGAAATGCCTCTCCCAATTTGTACATATATTCTGCAGAAAATGAAAATCATTGAAATCTGCTGGATTGAAAAGTTTCATTTTCTTTTAAGAAAGTGTTCATGAATACCTCATAAACTGGACAAGTCCGTTCGTAGTTATGCACATGCCCAAAAATGGCAAGATCAACTTTGTACTTCTGCCAGAGTTTTTGAAGACTCTCCCTACCCATTGGTTCTGCAAATGAGCCTTCAACAGCATAGGAAGCGTCTGAAGAATAGCCTAGAACTCGATGAGCAAGGAATACTAGCCATGGTTGCTTCTGTCTATCCACAGATGCCAGACAATGCTCAATGAATTTGTACTGTTCTGTCCCCTCTCTCCAATCATGTTCTGTGTCCGCTACACAAAACCTGAACATCCCGTAGTCTGTAGAGTACCTGAGAGTTGCATGCACATAGAACTTAGACCATAGAACATAGAACATAGAAAGGGATATTGGTGTGTTAATTACCAAAATTTAGCTCGGTTTTCTGCAGGAACATAGAACATGGTTTCTGCTAAAACACCACATTCACCACCGGAATCCATGTTTTTGTAGAATGAACCTGAACCCGGCCAGTCGCGCTCATGGTTACCACTGTAAAAGGGATCATGAGTTTAGCAAAATTTAGTACTTAAACACAAGTGTTTGTCGAATTACAAACCTTGCAATCATGTAAGGTACTCTTGAAGCAATTGGCTCAATCTGTGAAGTTAACTGATCCCATTGAGAAAGGTATCCCATGGCATAACAGATATCTCCAATATGGAAAACGATATCAATGTTCTTCAAATCCTCCATTACTTGTCTCGTAGTATTAAGGGAACCGGGTTGAAAGTTGTGATACTCCAATGAACCATCTGCTTCACCCTGAGATGGAAATTAAAATTTCTTGTAAGATCCAGTCACATAAACCGCTTTTAGAAGGCACCGTAACGTCTTTTAATAGGTTCCCTATTTTGCGACTTAAACATCACTTTTCTCCATTTTACAGGGTGAAGAATGAAGAAGAAATACAGAATAGTTAAGGGTAAGCACACCAAACCTTTCCCATGTCACCATAAATGACTACACGTTGTAGAGAATTTTGACCAGGATAAGGCGATGCTCTAAACTGATACATCTGACTCCAGACATATGTTCCATCGAACAACCTATGCCCGAGCTTGTATGTATAGCTGCAAATGCATTTGGCAAAACACAGATAAACCGATGTCTTAAAAGGACATGTTTTCATTACTCAATTAAGATCGACTCAGAAAAACTGGGACACGGGAAAGAAATAAAGAAAATACTTTTTGATTCCTAATGGGTGCATAACATACATTACATTTGGCCACAGTTCCTTAAGAAAACTTGTATGGATATATCCCGGATCACGCCATCCAACAGTTCGAGCTGGAGCGCCTGTTAAAAAAGTATTTGCATTGCATTCATTTCAATAAGCCCATGACTTCAAAAATTACCACAAAAAAGGTATCCATGTAACAATAGGAACACCATACATGCAGAATATAAGCCCAAAAAGTTAAGAATTAGCTTACCACACATACTCTTGCGGTCAAAAGTCAGAGTCACGGCAAGAGAACGTTTTTGTTCTCTTCCTTGACGACCCCATTCAACAAATGGTTCTGCTTCATTGATTCCGTAACCACTTGTCCATGTCACAGTCATCTGAGTATCAAAAATAATAAAAACTTCCTCAACTAGTTAGGAAAACTTTCATTCTTTTTCAGTTCTTTTAGCAAAGTTCTGAAAGGCAAAACTAGAGTGGAACCACGAAAAGTAAGGAACTTACTTCATTCCATAGCTTTCCTTGGGCTAATCGTGGATATAGCGGTGCATTCGGATTTGCAAATGTAAGTATATTTGAGACAGCAATCAGTTTTGGCTGAAATGTGACCATAACCAATAAGAATTAAAATAAAATAAAATAAAAATAGTTGTGAAGAGACAATCTGAAGGAAAGTTGGTTGATTGATTAACAGAGAAACATATACTTTAGTTAAGCCACCAGAAAATAAAGCAAAAGAGAAGTCTGATCTCTGGTTGATTAACTGAAGCTTCAATGATCCTTTTCCTGAACTTGTGTATTCAGGAGATGAGTAATTTGCATATTGGAACTGCAAGAAAAAAAAAGTGACAGATTAACTTACCATTTTCAAACAAAAAGGAGATAATCTTGAGCAAAACACGAAAGGGTGAAAAAGGAAAAGAAAACGAAAAGACGACACCTTTAATGGTGCAGTACATAACATTGGTTGAAAAACCATAGTTCCACCAGGACATGTAGAAGCACTGAAAGATGAATAATCACGGATGCGTTTAGTGAGCTTAATTAATTAATCATATACTACATACATCAATGGCTGCTGGTTATAGAATAATAAAGCGAAAATTAATTATAAAATAAACCTGAAGTTTGCAGGTGAAAAAACTCCAATCCAGTCATCATGAGATGGATTCATTAAACCATACTCTAAACTAATCATTTCTTTGTTTTGTCCCTGTGAAAAAAAAGCAAGCATAATAATTTTTAATAAAAGTCAATTGATCAACTGATTTAAATCCAAAACTTGAGGCTGCAAAAAACAAAAATATTAATTAGAATGGTTTTACATTGGATCCCAGAAGAGAAGGGGAGGCGGTGATATAAGCTTGAACATCAATATCAATAACGGCCTCGTGAAGAGCAATGAGTGAAAGAGGTTGGATTCCATGAGAATGAGATTTCACCACCAAAACCAACAACACCACTACTTCCAATAAAACAAGCATTGCGTTTGCGCCTGCTCCTGCTCCTGCTCGGCCCATTAATCTGAAGCACACTGAAACGAAATTTGCAGAGAGTTATTTTGTCAAAAACACTCCCTTTTTTGCAGGAAAGAGCATGACAAAACAAGAAAGAGTTTGAACTATTAATTAATGGATATCAAAGAGAACACAACAAATACACTCTCAAAGACAAATTAAGAGTAATGATATTTTCACATATTATTATTAGTGCAAAAATGATGGTTTTGGCATGACACTCACTGCCTGTTTTGTTTTATTGATCTTGTAAATTGTACTATATTATTGGTACCAGATTTTGCTTGCAAGGATTTAAGTATGGAAAATGATTTGGGCACAGAATTTCTGTGCCCTTATCCCCCGAAATTTGTGATTTTGTGGTACAGAATTTTTGTGTTTTTTTTTTTAAAATGTTAAAATATGTGGTTATAAAGTGTTAATGTGGATGAATTCTGTGTCTAAATCACTATCCTTAAGTATTAAGATAGTGGAACGTGGAAGAACAATAATAAAATAAGGGAAAATTATTTAAATAGTACGATCTCAAAGTTTTTTTTCCTAAATAATACTACCCAAAAACGTCTCTCCGATGAATCGCTAATTCATCGCGAATTCATCGCCAAGGATCGTCAATTCATCGCTAAGGATCGCCAAGGATCGGAGAGGCATCGCTAAGGATTGCAAATAATAATAATGTCTCGATCGTCAAGGTTACTGTTTTCTGATAAATCAGTTTTCTTGGAGGGAATTTTGGAATCTTGTAAGGTATATTGTATAAGTTTCCCCATTATTATCCATTGGAAAACGACCCTTTCATATAATAATGTAAATACTATAGAATCAATGTATGTGTGTGTGGTGTTGAAAGAATGGGCAGGTTTGCACGTAAAGTTTTGATGAAGAAGAGTGTACAACAAATCAAAGGGTAAAGTTATTGTGTGGTGAGAGATTTTGGGGTGAAACGATCAGAACCACACAGTTTAAATACAGAATAAATTTATGTGGTGTGTGGGCTGTCATACGGTGTTTCCGTACCGTGTGGAGGGGACCTTTGTCAAAATACCACTATTGAGACAAGGCAAATGTTGGGCTACCACTCAATTGTCAAAATATCACTCCGTTTTTCATATTTTAGGTGTTTTTGGGACCAAACTAAACCCTAATTGGGAAGGGAACCCCAATCCGATTTGTGTACCTTAAGATCGTGCACATTTGTGAAAAAAATAGGAGAAAATCACGAACCAAAATTGTGAAAATTACACTGAAGTGGTATTTCCACATATACACCACAGAATTGTGGCATTCCAGAAATAATCCCCGTGTTGTGAAAACACCACACAATAACTTCTCAATCAAAGGGGAGGAGTCTTGAATAGTGTGAAGGAGTTTCTCACTTTTAAGATATTTGTCTTTTACTTCTCCAAAAAAAAAAAAAGATAGTGGTCATTCTGGTGAACATCCCATAATTAAAGTTAGTTTTTTTTAGCGGTTTTTTTTTTTTTTTTTAAGGAATGCTCCATTTTAATGTAATACTCTCTCCGTCTCATAATATAAGTCTTTTTACTTTGTATGTACAGTTTAAGAAATATAATAAATGAACAACTTTTTAAGATTTCTAGAGAGTTTTTTACATTGTTTTTTTAAATTGACTTATAATATCGCATTGTTTAATGTAAAAGTAAAAAATATAGCATTTAATATTGTATTGTTCTGTGAGAAGAATTTATATTTTGAGACACCACTGAAAAGCCAGAAACCCCTATATATGGGACGGAGGGAGTAATAAAGAAGATAAAAATACAAAATATAATGTAATTATAATAACTATAATAGTGTGTATATATTTATAAAATAAAATTAAAAAGAAAAAGATGATCTTCCGTGCTGATTAGAAGAAGAAATACTATAAATTTCACCTAATTATGTTCATTTCACTCAAATCCCAACACTGATGCCTCTACATCCAAACATTTTCTGGTCTGCTCGTAGACCTTGATAAACCGCTCATAGTAGCTCCTTACCGATTCACTTTCTCCCATTCGGATCTCGTAAAGGTCCTCAATGGTCTTCTTCGACCAGCTCGCCGATTCAAACTCTTTTACGAACTTTTCAGATAGGTCCTCCCAGCTTTCAACCGAACCCCGAAGCTCGTGGATCCACGAAGCGGCCCTGTCCTGCATGCTTCCAACCAGGGCCATGCACCAGACTGATCTGTTTTGGGTCGCTAAAGTGATGCGACCCTGGAATGCAATGAGCCAATCGTTCGGACAAGTGTTCCCATTGTAGTAGTTGTAACTGGATAGCTAACCTTTTCTCTCCTTGTTGGCAAGGTGTCAGTGATTCTCTTGGCGAGCATATTTATTCCAGAGATCGGGGCGGCTTTTTCGGCAGGCCTCAACTTTTTCATCTCTGCGATCTCTTTCCTCATTATTTCCATTTGTTCGGCCATAAGGGGATCAATTCTTTGCCTAGGCGGGGATGGTTCAACTACTTGCTCAAACACGTACTTCGAGTCCGCGTGATTCCGTGCCTCTTCCTGTAGAACCCGCTTTTCTCTTATGATCAGGCGAGCATCTCGGTCATTCCTCCCCTCTTGCCTGGGAGTTACGCCTCTTTCCGGGAGGCCGCGACGGCTTAAGGCTAGAGCCTTTTCTTTTCCTCCCAGCCTTTTCAGGACGGATCCTCTTTCCTCGCTTTTCTCTTTTTGATTTTCGCGGCCAGGTTGAATCGAAGTTTGAATGACCTTCCGATCTACCCTACGACCCTTTCGGCCCGATGATTGGATGCTCACCTCAACCTCTATTCTTTGAGGCTGACTCTGGCGACCTCTGTCCGGCGCCCTAGGGTTGACCTCGCTCCTGGGAGGGATTGCTGCCTGGACTGGTAATGGTGCCCGGCCAAGAGCCACTAGCCGAGAATTGGTCAAGTACATTGTCTCATAATATTTGGCGTATTCCCTCTTTTCTGCGACCTCAGGATCTTCTTGGAATCCGGGTACCCTTTCCGGTATCGTCTCTTGGCTTCGCTGAGGTCTAGTCGCCCCGATTACAGTTTTTTCTTTGCGAGCCTCCTCTAAGGATGCAACGGCCTCTTTAGATTTGGATTTCTGATTCAAGACATTTCTAGCGTCGCTAGCGGCTAGAGCCCCTCTCTATGACCTGTCCCAATCTACAATGGGATTATCAAGTGTTTCTCCTCCGCCCTCAGCGCGGTGTTGATTGGACGCACCCCCTTTTGTCGGGTTTGGCGGTATCAGTGGAGAGCCCTTACTTCCTACCATCGCGATTTATGCGAGCTGGTTTAGCTTTGAGATAAGGTCGTTAATCTGGTCACCACCGACTGTCTGACAACCTGATCTTTTCTGACACCCTCAACTGCTTCATACTTTCTTTGACTTTTGGAGAGCTAATCAGAGATCTTTTGGATAGTGATAGCTCAGATGAGGGAGTGGCCGGAAATATGAATTTCAGGGGAAAAAGTGATGATTATAACGCAAAAATCCCATAAATTTGGTATGACTCTTTCTCTTGGAAACGCATGCACTATCAAATAAACAAATGGGGCTTCTTTTGACTGTGGTTTTCAAAATGACAAGAAAATGAACGCGATAACCTGGCTTCCTTTTGGTAAGGTGGCGATGCTGGACCTTAAAGATACTGAGAGAGGTGATTTCTCAAATGCAAGCTCGGTATTCCTCAAGCTTTTTAATACAAACACGAGCGTAGGGCTCCCAAGACTTCCAAAGCTTAACTAAAATCAAGAAACATGAGCGAAGAACACTATAAGAGAGGTGATTTCTCAAACGCAAACTCGTGAGTTTCGTGCAAGCTTTGTTAAAGTTACCTCTTTTGTCTTTCCTTTTGGTTGAGGTGTACTCTGAGACCTCTCCTTTGAGCAAGAAGAGCTCGGTGTGCCTGAAGAAGCGGTGAAGATGATGATCTCCGGCCTCGTCGTATGTAAGCTTTCCGAGCGCTCTTTACGTCCAAAAGACCGAGGAACGTGGTAGTGTTTCCCGGTAACGGAGCCAATTGATAATGCAGAGATTTATCACTGTGGCATAACGGTGCTTTTATAGTGGATATCTGGCTTATAATATGTGTTTGAATGATGAGAAGCCGGTGGTGCACGGCGGTGGTACTGTGGTGTGTATGAAAACTAGAGAGTAGATATTTTGGCAGAGTTGTGTTCTCTTTTGTATTTTGCATATATCATCTTAATTACACAAAGCCTCCTTTTATAGGGAGGAGGGAAGATTAGGGCTTAAGCAAAGACAAGTAGACCAAATATCTTAAAGACAAGCAGACTAAATATCTTGGCGGCGCGGCTATGTGGTCGCTAAGATCGCTATCCACAAGGTCGCCTGCTCCTCATCCTGTCAGCTTGCTCTGCTTCTCTCTCCAAAGGCATGTGCAGTCTGTTAGGTGTAGTGCCCGAAAGATAATTTATGTAATTGTTTTTATTTAATAAATGACAAATTTTATTTCATCTTATTATTTGCTTTGTGCTTATATTTAATACACTGCTGAAAACCCCAAGTCGTATCATATGTAGCCATATAACTTAGTGTGTGTCACACATGATGATTAAGTTTATGGTGATACACTTGAACTATTAGTCCGTGGTGAACTTAATCAAAATATGGGGTCTATTGATTAAACCACCATTAATTCGCCCAGAACACTTTATGGTGTGACCGTCTTATCCAGACCGTCGACATTGGTTGTCTAAGTGGGGCATTTATATATGATGAGAGTCATATAGGACTGGACCGATTTAATATGAGTTTCTCATATAATTCCGTGATTGAGAAATCTTATTAAATCACAAGATGATCATATATGGATTAACCTTAATCCTGAAGTGATTACAGACTCCTACTTGTTTCAGGATAGGGTTTGATGTGTTCGTTAAGGATCGCGCAAGAGGCGCGGTCCGAATCACTTTCACGTTGGCACTATTCCGGAATGAGTTAGAGTGTGTGTCTCACGATATGGAATTCATTCCTTCCTCGCGGGAAGTAGAAAGACAATCTCTTTATTTGTTGATCCTAGAAACTGATCGATCGGCCGAGTTCGTATTGGTTATGAACTAATTGATCACTAAAGTGGGTTAATGGTAAATAATGATAAGATGTATTGAAGAAGGTTTACGGAAATAATCATGCTTCATTACAGATAGTCTATGGAAGGTTAGTTTATATGTAATGATTATATCAATGGACACTTATCAACTCGACTCGACGTTTTTGAGAATAAGTTATATCTATAATCGATAGAGTTCAGTTTCGGATTTATGGTGGCGTAATTCCGAAATTAAAGAATTAAGTAGAAATATTCTGTTCGATGAATATTTTATTTAATTTGTTGTAGCTACTGGTTATAGGTCCATGGTCCCCGGGTTGGCTCCTAACACGCGAGTGTTTTCTCGTTTTATGGAACCTCGAGAATAAATTAAATAGTTGGTCTATTTAATGAATATGCAATATTATTTATCTAGTAAATAATATGTAAAATATAAAAGACATTTTCTATTAAATTCAATGACATTATTGGTGCCACACATGAGGATAAATTGGGAGAAGAAATTTTCCTAGATTATCTCATTTGTGTAATTAATTAATTATCTATTTGTTGGATAATTAATGGAAAATTAAGAGATTGATTTTTTGGGAATTATTTTTTATTTTGTAGCAAAAATATCTTTTCCTTATGGGAATAGGTTTTTGTGGTGTGAAAATGATAACTCTCTTAACTAGTTATTTTCCTATATAAAGAGAGTTCCTCCTAGCACAATAACACAACACTTTCTGCGCCACATATCAAATAAAGGAGAGAGAAATTAGTTTCTTGTTCTACTCATTGAGAGGAAGAGGTTCTTCAACGAGGATCGACATCCACCGGTCGTTGCTTGGAGATACAATCCGGATCGACATCCACCGGTCGTCGCTTGGAGATACAATCCGGAAGACTACGGCATCTCCCTTTGGTCAAATATCTATTCCTCTCCGATAAGGTAAATCTACAACCTTCTCGTAGGATTAATTAGTCATGTTTCATATCGTAAATAGCATAAGCTTCCGCTGTGCGAAGATCGAGTGTCTCGATCGGTGCTATTACTTCTAGCACGGTCTCTTATTGACTCTTTTTGGGATCGCCGATCGGCCCCCTCAGCTTCTAGTGGCCTTTTAGGTTTGATTGCTCTTGGCGGGGACTTTGACTTTGGCGACCTCAGTTGATTGCCGCCGCAGATGTTAAGCCGCGGATCTTTCCTTATCCATTTTGGTGGCTAGATAGGTCTTATTCGGCGACTCATAGGTGGCGGCGCTATTTAGTCATATCATCTCCTAATATATTATACAAAGAAAATCGTGTTTGAATGATAATTACCAAGTTGAATGACTAAAATAAATAAGCATCAGTATGCTGCTGAGATAAAGAGGTCGGGGATTAGGCTTTATTAGTAGAAGGGTGATTTTTTTTCCCTGTTCTTTTTAATGTGTTTACTTCACATGTTTTTTATAGGGAGTATTTATTTGCACCACACTAAATCTACCATTGCACCACACTATAATAAAAATATATGTCATCTACCTGTTGCACCACACATGTTATTTCTGAATTACGAAATCTATCTCTGCACCACATTTCTTTTTATAAAATAACAAAAAAAAAGGACTTTTGCCAATCATTTTTTACTATCTCCAAATTTTATTATTTTTATTTCATCCTCCAAACTTTTGAAATTAACAAACTCCCTTCCCAATTTCACCATCCTCCGGAAGTTTTTTTTTTTTTTGAGAAACTCCTCTGGAAGTTCTAAACTGACAGTAGAGAATATATGAAGGGAGAAAAGAAAAACAGCCAACAAGCACTAAATATTTTTCATGTGCTCACCCCTGAAGATATAACCATAATAATATTTTTTTTAGCTCCAAAATTTTGTGCAATATCATCGTCGTATATGAAAAGTCTCGAGCAGATTCAGATAAATAGCTTCAAAATCCGGTGGATAAATTGACATGATCATTCATTCGCTGATCTGGGTTAATATTACGACCAACCAGGTGGAGAAGATGAATATATGGGATTTTCAGGTCGAGAACGACCATTTGTAATCGGATTTTTCTCGCTTAATTGCTGGGCGGGGCTAGGGGAGTTTCGGATCCGGGGAGGGGGAGCAAGGGAGCAGGGGGCGAGGGGGGGGGGGGGGGTTGGTTTCAGGTGTGTAGTTTGGGTTTCAGGTGAGGGGAGGGAGAACGGTAGTGCAGATGAAATGATTTAAGGTAGGAGATGGTGGAAATAGGTGGTGGAGATGGTGAAAATGGGTGGTGGTGGGTGGATAATAGGAGATGGATGAAGATTGATTGATTTATTATTTTGGAAATATTGGACTACATTGTGTTATAAAAATTGGTCTTGAAATAGTATAAAAAAAATTGGTGTAAATAAAGAATAAAAACTGTTTAAAAATCAATGTGGTGTAAAGATAGATTTTGATTTCAGATGTGGTGCGAAGTATAGAGTGGTGTAAGAGTAGATTTATCATGCGAAATAAAAACTCCCTTTTTATATTCTAAAATATTTTTTATGTTTTGGAATTTATAATATTAATTCACTTTTTAATACGTGTAGAAACTTATACAGTGATTTATGTTTCGGGACAATATGAATACCCATTTTGTCATAGTGTGTTTAAGCGAGCCAAGTAACTCATGAGCAGTCGAGGTCGGCTCGATCCAAAACTCGATTCAACTCACTTCATATCAGCTCAAACTCGAAATCGACTCGACTCAAATATTAAAAAAACGATACTCGATCAATGTTATACTCGACTACTCGTGAGCAATCTCGAATTTATATATATATATATATAACAGAAATTAATATACGAAAATTTATACATATGTTACTATAGATATATATATATATATATATATATATATACTTTTTTCTTAGCATTTTATTTTTATAGTCAATGTAATTATCATATCAAATGTTGAAGCATTTATTAATTTTATATTTTTTTTGTAACTTATCGTTTATCAAATATTTTACATCAAAGAATATTGTTTGATACTCGAGAAATTCCTCGTTGCATCTATAACGAGAAGTCATGTAATTACTGTCTGAAATTACACTTTTTGTGATTATCATGTGATCATTATTTAAATTGTTTTCAAATCAAGTTTCAAAACTGGCCTATTAGACTCGATAAACTCGATCTGAAACTCGAGTTCGGCTCGATTATTTAAAACCTTTTTAAATAGCAGCTCGAAAACGAGTTCAAAATACCCGTGCTTGAGATCGAGTTCAAAATACTTGTGCTTGAACTCGAACTCGATAATGTTTTGAATTGTTCGACTTTTTATAGTGTAATACACAATTCAACTCAACTCGTTTAATCATCTATCAAAATAGGTTGTATTATAAGATTTCAAACAATATTTGTCTATATTCTACAACACAAATGTTTTTATTTAATACTCTACATTCAAAAGAAACGAGAAAAGAGAAAAGAAAAGGAGAAAAGAAAAGAGAGTTGTTATGACTCTAAATAAGAGCAATAAGATTTTTTTACATGTATCCTTTTTTTTTATATGTATCCGTAAGATGTGTATAAATTGTTAAAACGACACCTATTTTGAAAAGAATTGAGTAAATGTGTAGTGTATATTTCTTTATATACAATGTCTTCTTTATATACAATGTATGCACACGTAAGGACACGTCCCATTTCTATAAGGGTAGAGTGGATATTGAATGATAAAATCCTCTTAGTTGTTCGAGAGGTAAATGCAAAGTAAAACATTTACTACCCGTCTCAAAATGTAAGTTCTTTTATCTTTTTGGTTTTTCCGTTATAAAACTAATATAAGAAAGAACGATTGGCGAAATAAGGTGATCAAAGTAATAAAGAGGAAAATGAGAAATGCTTGTGTATTATTTCTCGTCAATTACTTTGCAATATCATATTACTATATCATAAATTAAGGTATTTATAGTTGAGATTACAAATCATGTTTATAGTGAATACAATACAATAGATAAACCAGAAAATCTTGTAATCAATTTGAATAATAGATAAACATATTATTATCTTTTATAACACTCCCCCTTGGATATCTATTATTCAACAAACAATAGATATGATATGCCTCATTAAAACCTTACTAAGAAAAAACCCAGTGGGAAAAAATCTTAGTTAAGGAAAAAGAGTACATATTTATCTATGTTGATTTACTCCCCCTGAACCAAGCATCAATTAATGTCTTTCAACGTCGCATCCCAATGCTCTTCACCAGTCTTTCGAATGTTGCAGTTGACAATGTCTTAGTAAATAAATCGGCCAGGTTGTCGGTTGATCGGATCTGTTGCACATCGATTTCCCCATTCTTTTGCCAGTCTATTATGTGGCTGAATTAATTTCTCAATCTGAGTTGCATAACGTATATGTCATGCACTATTAACTTTGCTAGAAAAACCCAGTGGGAAAAAAAAAACTAGACAAGGTAAATAGTTCATGTCATATGCGTTTTTATGTGTTGCACTAATCTAACCTCGTTAAAAACCTTTAACTAAGAAAACCCCGTGGGAAAAACTTGGTTAAAGGGAAAAAGAGTACGATCATTATGCTTAAAATAACTTTGAAGTTGTCGCTCCCCCTGACGACAACATCTACTTTATGTACGCATTAAAGTATTATAAACACATTCTGTTCCAAAACAGATGTAGAAATGATTTTAGTGAACAATTTTTCTAGATTGTTACTATAGCGCACTGTGTATATCCATACCTTCCGGACTTCATGTAGATAATTGAATGTAGGGGCTAAATACTGTCATGCCCACTACTCATTCGGGCAACGCATGGAACTCGGTCAGAACTATAATTATAAAAACAATGGAGAAAGTAATATAATCGCAATTGCATGCGTATATTCCACTCTCACACGTCGTAGTGCTATAAATTCATGACACAAAGTTTGAGTTACTTATATATTATTTCCTCAATAGGACTATACTATAGTCATATTACATTCAACATGAATGTTAATGATATTTTTAACTTAATAGTATGCATGTTGCGATTGTCATATTAACTTGTTTCTGAAATCCACCAAGGATTTTCATATCTATATTAATGTCCAACGACCCATAAATATGTGGTCATGACATATGAAAACTCAACATTACTGCCAGATATACTAGTTAGCGGAACATAACATTATCTATAATGGGAGAATATATTTGATCATTAATAAACAAATATTTCTAATTCAAACTCAACCTCAATTGCTTATTTCATTTTTACCTAGTCTGAGTGTTTCTGGCACTCTGCGAATGACTTAGGTACTTGGATCCGTATATAATAATAGCAATTAAAGAGGCAAATATGTCGTCGACGACTATTATATTTTATTATAATTTCTCCCATAAAATTCATTGCTAATTCGATATTAGCATAAACCAATTCCTTATCAATGTATGGATTGGTTGTTCCGCAACCCCAATATTTAATCATTTGATGCACGTGCAATTTTTGTTTTGGGGTTTTCGTCTACAAGACGAATCTCTTTAAGAGATTTCATGAGTGACGAATATCAATAATAAATTGATCATTCTTCCGTGGATTTTTATCTTTAACACCGATCGGTCTTCTACGCTTCGAGCGTAGAGAAATATCTTTAATCATACTGTTGGTGCACTTATAAATAATCACTCATTTAATTTCAATATAGGTATCTGGCATATTACTTGTTAAATACTACAAGTAAGATTATTTTCGTAGTTCAGTTAAACTGATGCGTGGAAGATCGTTTATCTTGTTAAAATTTCTCGGCATTCTTTTATTCTAACATGAGATTTTCTTTATCTCCCCCTAATGCCGAGAATCGATCTTCATCGAACATGTTGCACCGAGCTATACATTGATGCTCTTTTATTCGCTTCATGCGATTTACACATATAAAACATTGTGGTTTCAATTAAATATCTCATTCTATGAGATTTTTGAAAGCAATATCTCTCTTGCGCTTCATGCGTTTAATATATCACTATGTGATTTTAGATTCTTCAAGAATCGTTCGAAAAAATTCACGTTATATTTAGAGAAATCACTAGAATGAGACAACGAACTTTTGGTTCGTTTCTCCCTCTTTCTCGAAAAATATTTGATATATGCAAAATGTGCATAATCTACCCTTCGTGGGTTTCATGTAAATGAATAATATATGAACTCATATTCAATATGTTCATATTTGTCACGAGATATAATGGATTTCCCTCCTCTTATTCTCGGACAACACTTTTTCACAATCGTTATCTAGAAAATTTGCAATTACCCGTGACGGATTCAACATTTTAATGTTAGAGATCCTCTTATGCGGGTATCAACAAATTTCTTTAATATTTTCCGATTTGGGGAGAAGCATTATCTCCTTTAGAGATATTTTATCAATTCTCACAATGCTTATTAGGATGATTAAGTCAAGCAGATTTTGAAATTAATAATAATATTCACAATTAAACAACACAATGTATCATGTAAATGATAATATTGACAATCAAACAACACAATGTATCACGATTCCTAAGACAAGCAATTCATATGGGATCTATTACTAGAACAACTCAAGGAATCCTCGATAACTGAAAAATCGGTAAAAATTATATGTCAATAGACACTATATTACCAAAATATGATCACTTACATAATAAATGGCAGCAACTTTTCTTGACTAAATGCATGTTTCTGTCGTATATTATGAATAGATAAATCATGCATTACATAGAGCATAGTATTAAAGATGATTTGATCTAATAATGTGTTCAACTTCTCAAAAGTAATGAGAATGAGTTCAAATATTTCTAAGAATTAAGTAATAGTGTATCAAATTCTAAAATATTTTAGTGAATTAATATGATAGAAATGAATTGTTATATTGAAGAAATCTTCACCGTTGATTAGAAAATTGTATTAGTATAAATCGATTTTCTACAAATTGAGAATATCAATTGAAACTGTGTAAATCTATTCTTATGCAAAAGGTGTATGAACTAAGATGCTCACGAAAATTGGCATCGAAAGATACATTTTAAGTTCAACACATTTAATCATTTTATTTAGCCATAAGCGAAAATCAAAACGATCATTGAAAATATAATAAAGTCTTATCAATAAGTGTAGAGCATCCTAAACAAAGAGTTTTGGATCTATAATTATTATTATAACACACTAACCCATATCATATCATTTTCAATGCAACTACCATTTCACATTAACCCATATCATTTTCAATGTAGCTACCATTCGAGTTCACTTAATATTGCTATTATGGGAAGAGTATTTTATATGTGTCAAGAAGAATTCATCTTAATGCCCATAAATAAAACCAACCTATCGTATATGAAGATCAGCATTGTATTATTAAAATAAAAATTACCATCAAAACTGTGTCAACTTAGAGGAATTACATACCACAAAGAGAGGAATTGCCAATCATCGAGAAAAAATGATTAACAGAAGCCAACTAACTTCAAGTTGTGAAGCCAACTAACTTCAAGTTGTGATATTAGTGGCATATCAAAATCAAATAAATAAATCCACAACCTCAATTTGACATAGTGACATATTAACCAAAATACGAGCTGTGACATATTGGCATATTAACCAAAATATTGGCATACTCCCAATAATTAATATATGGCCTTGTCTTAATTAATGGATGGCATTTTATGCATTTTCTATAATTATTAGCTGGCCTTTTCTATAATTAATAGCTGGCCTTTTATGCCTTTTTTTTTTTTTTCTATCTTTTCTATTTGTGACGGCATTTCAACCAAAATATTGGCTTTGTCTCAATTAATATTTTTCACGGCCACGACTTGTGCCTTATCTCAACTATGTTATGATTGTCATTGTAATAGGAAACTTGTCATTGTGATAGGAAACATATTTTTCACGACCGCGTCCACGACCACGGCCTCTACCACGATCTCCACTAGTGCGACCACGTCCACCGCCAAAAGGGCCAAAATTTGAAGATTTTGTCGCATTCACTTCAGGGAATGAACTTGCACCAATAGGGGTTATTTGTTTTCATATCCCACACCTATGGTAGGTGTGGTCTGGTCTATTTTACAATCGGTAGTGCCACTTCAAGGGCATACCATTACGATAAAATGATAATCATATAACTTTATTGATATATTCAGTAGATTTTTATCTCTGAATTTCAGATCACTCGTGGAAACATTTTTTAATGGAGTTCAGGTCCTTAGTTATTTCTGTGAATAACATCTCCACGTTTTTGCTATGAATCTCAAGTTCACTTTTAAGAGTATTTGGCATGTCTGACGTTCAAATATGTGAATTTCATATTCACTTTCGTCAACTGACGACATGTCCGTTAATGTGAATTTTATATTCATGTCCGTTAATGTGAATTTTATATTCACTTTTACGAGCTTTATATTTTCATATGGATTTCTGGTCCATTATATACTCGTTTCGAATATTGATCATCTTCACGTGATCATATATATGTTTCCATAATAAAACTTAGCCTTCATGGCTCATATCAAATTTATTGACTTGATCCATCATTTTATTAATGTTATCAAGATGCACAAATCAAATCGATAAATTAATTTTGCCATATAATTTCAACCGTGGTGTAATAAAAATGGTTGAATTAATAACAGATTTAAAATACTGCGAATGCAGGTTGAGCCAATCATGTATGAGTTTCGGTTAAACGACCAACTCTCAAGTGGCCGAACCATTCTTTCAAAGTTCATAAGGATCTCATACGGATCTCGAACCTTTCGGTAAAACGACGACCAACTTCGAGTGGTCGAACCTTTTCTCAAATTTTTCCATAATTCATATGGATCTCAAACCTATCTTTCAAATGGTTTTATAATTCATACGGATCTTTCACCGTTAATACTCATATTCTATCTCTCGTCAAAATAATGACGGAGAAATATCATGGCCTTTACACGGTCTTGGTTTGTCTCAATATTATTAATGACAAGTTTTACCAAGACCCATAATTAAGTGCAATTCAATATCCATGGCCCATGATAAATAATTTTTTCCTCGATAGGAACAAATTTTTGTTTAGTGATGCTAGCCATTTAAAACCAAACAAAACAAGAAAAATGCACATAAATAAAATTTTACCTCTGGATAGTATTAAATACTCCTGATCTATTTATTTTTAATATAATATATAATATGATATGATTTTACAGATTGATCAGCTATTCTGTTCACCATCTTTGCCTTCAAGGTTCATAAAGGAAAGCTATAATCATATCTGCGAACTGGGCCAAATAAAATAAAATAATCAGAAATTATAGACTTGACATTCAAATCCATCAAACAAATATAAAAGAAGATATAAGAAATAACTCCCTGTGGCTGTTGTTTTGAGTATTGATCCATGATAAAGAAAAATACGTAAAGAGTATTATTTATATTGTATAAATCAATTGTATATATCAAGTAAGGCATCACGGCAAAAATATTTCAATTTGAAGAAAGTCAAAGAAGACTTATTCTTTCTGTCGTAATCCAACATCTGATGGTATCCTCCGGGAACAGCCGATCGATTCCACAACAAAGATCAGAGACTCGTGCTGATAACGTGTTATAAAACTAATATAAGAAAGAACGAAACAAAGTAATAAAGAGAAAGGAGAAATGCTTGTATTATTTCATTTCATCATATTTATAATAGAGATTACGGTGTGAATACAATAAAATAGGTATCATCAATTTGAATAATAGATAAACATATTATTATCTTTTATAACACACACTACTTACTTAGGGTTATTTATAGTTGAGATTACGGTGTGAATACAATACGGATAGATAAACCGAAAATCTTGTAATCAATTTGAATAATAGATAAACATATTATTATCTTTTATAACAAAAATTCATTGTCGGGATTCACCGATTTTCGGGATTCACCGTCAAAATTCACCGTCGAAATTCACCGATTTCGGGATTCACTAGGTAGATTCACCGATTTTCGGGATTCACCGTTTGTCCTTCTCGCTATAAAAATTATGCAAATGTCCTTCTCCCTATAAAAAATATGTAGTTGTCCTGTTGCTTAATAATATTTCAGATTGTGTCCTTATCCCTAATTTCCCATATAATATAATCACAAGGCAAAACAGAGTTCAAAAGGAGCTATACTACAGTATAAAAAAAACGGTTAAGCTCTCTAACCGCGGGCGCTTCTCGCCCCCGATTCCACAAGAATGCGAGAGAGGTTGGTTAATCGTGAACCTGTAGCCTTAGAGTCGATCGTTTTAGTTCCCCATCATCGAAGTTTTAGCTATCGAAATCAACCCCTTTTACGAGAATCGAACCTCTGACCTCCAGCTTAGGGTTCGGATGTCATTACAATATTCCAGCTCCTCACCACTAGGCCATATCCAGGGGATGCTATACTATAGTACCATACCTCTCTTTCCACTGCTTTAGACATAAAAACGTGGGCAGTAGATAACAATATTTTATTTTTTTTTCTTTTTCAATTGTCTTTTTTCCGAAAGAAAGGAAGAAAAAAAAAGGACTGCTGGGTTTTGCTCCTTGAATCAGTATACCACACGGTAAAGTTCTCTATTCTTTGTCATTCCATTCAAAGAAAAAATATATCTGATTCTCTTTTTGTCAATTTTGATTCATTTTGCATGATTGAAGTAGCCTATCTATGCGTCTTTTAACTTGAAGGCTCAAATTTATTTTTTATTTTTTGTTGGATTTTGCAATGAATATATACTTAATTTTATTTTTATTCTCTGTGTATGTGTAATCATTCTTGTGCTGATGATTGTGAGTGGATTCAGGTTTGAGTTGAATGCAATCAGCAATGCGAGTATTGTTCATTTTAGTGGGAGTTTTGTGGTTTCGATTTTGCATCCAAGGGGTTATATCACATGGTGGTCATCCCCTTTCTAAGATTGCTATTCATAAGGCTGTTGCTTCACTTGATCGAAATGCTTACATTAAAGCCTCTCCTTCTGTTCTTGGATTAAAAGTAAGTGTCCATTGCCTTCCTCTGGTTATTTTGAAGTAATTCTACAGGCATACTAGTCTCCAAGATTGTTCACTATATGTTAGATTGATGTATATAAGTATACATAAGTTAAGATGATCCAATTTTTGATTCTACAGTACATGCCTTTTTTGTGTTAAGTGAGATTTAACCAAAGAATGATAAAATATGTTGTTTGTGACTTTATAGGATCAAAATACAGAATGGGTCACTATAGACTTTAGCATTTCAACTCCATCTATACATGATTGGATTGGAGTATTTTCTCCAGCCAATTTCAGGTAAATGATATTATTTTTGTTCATTTATTTGATGATTTTATGTTTGCCCCTTTTCTTACACATATGACACTCACGTTTTAGGTTTAGAGACATGCAGCAAAGTGTGATTAATGTTTGTTTTCTTCTTTCTTAAAGATAATTGACTGTTGAATCTTACATAGATGCTTCTATTTTGATTATTTTCAGTGCGTCTACCTGCGTTCCTGAAAATCCAATGGTTTCTCCACCCCTATTGTGTAGTGCACCCATAAAGGTTTGGGGTTTGTGGTATCTTACTTTTCACGGAATCATTCTAACACCTAAAGTGTCCAATTTCAAATGATTCTTTTGGCTTTGTGATGCAGTATCAATATGCAAACTACACTAATCCCAACTACAAAGATACTGGAAAAGGTTTACTCAAGTTTCAACTTATCAATCAGAGATCTGACTTTGGTTTTGCTCTTTTCTCTGGTGGAGTATCAAATGTATGTTAATAATGGATCTTTTGTTCCCCCCCCCCCCCCCCCGTAAACTACAATTTCAGTAGAAGTATTTTAATGAAGTAGAAAAGGTTATAGATCCATGGGATACTTTTCGGGGACCAGGAAAGGGGAGTGACGCTGGGGAAGTGTTATGATTTTCTGCTGCTTGTCTTTTTCATTGGGGTGGGGTGGGGTGGGTGGGAAGGGGGGTCAATCAACACGTCTTCACATTCACACTAAATCTCTTTGCTTTGGCTATTTTGTTAATTATTTTATCCTTCTTTCCTTCTAATGTTTACTCTGCCTTCTTGTAAAACAGCCACAGCTGGTAGCATTGTCGAATTCAATAGCTTTTACCAATCCAAATGCACCAGTTTATCCTCGATTGGCACAAGGAAAGGAATGGAATGAAGTATGTTTGCTATCTTGTACTTCCAGATACCATGTTAATTTAAATATGCCGAGACAGATAAATCATCCATTTGCTAACTCTTTGATCTTTCTGTGTCCCCCCTTCCCCCTTTTGCAACAAGCTTTATTGCCAAGTATTTTGCTTCTTAAACTTAAAAGTCCATGACCCTCAAAAAATAAAAATAAAAAAAACTTAAAGTCCACAGGACCGTACTTTTTTTTGTTGTTGATCTTATTCTTGGATTTATTCATGTTATATGTTTTATGAGATAACTCAGAAATGTTGTAATTAAAACTAAATCCAGATGACTGTGACATGGACAAGTGGTTATGGAATCGATATTGCTGAGGCTTTTGTTGAATGGGCCCCACAAGGTGGTGAGCAGAGGCGTTGTCCAGCTGGGACGCTGACTTTTGATCGTAACAGCATGTGTGGTATGATTTAACATGTTCTACTTCAACATTACTCTTAACATGGACTCCGTTGTTTGTTATGTAGCTATCTCAGAGGCAAAACGAAAAGGGCGCTTTCATGGTTGCTGTGATTATTACTTTTGGGCTATGGAATTTACAGATGCATATGCAGTAGCTTTTGCGTATCCATTACTTAATAGTCGTGTCAATTGTGTCTAAGGGAACGAGAATTTCAAGAACCTTCATGTTGCTTTTACCTTGTTATTTCTTAATTGAGACGAATATTTGTCGTTTTTTTCATTCCTATACCCTAGCTGGCCGAATGCATCAGGATATTAGTTTTTTTTTTTGAGGAGAATCATATTACTTTTATGATACAGTTTTTTTTTCCATAATATTTTGCAGGGGCACCTGCGAGAACCGTTGGGTGGCGTGATCCTGGATTTATCCACACAAGTTATTTAAAGGACTTGTGGCCCAATGCCCAGTAAGTGTCCTTACTTTGTAAGAGTAAGTCAGGTTGAACATACACATGTTTTATATTTTAAATAGTTTGTCATTTCTAGTGTCTCATATTTGAGGGAATTTAGAATATTTTGTTGAATTCAAGTACTGCGTTGCATCGAAACATAAATGCTTTGAATGCTATAGATAAGACCTCCATGTTTATGCCTTCTGGTGATATTGAGAGCAATTTCTCATAAAGGCATGATCTCTGAATGCTGTGAACACTTAAATCTTATGGGATGACCCATCATAGCTGTCGTGAAGCAGCTATTTTGTTGTACAAATTATATCTAAAACTAAAAGTCCTCTAAATGTTATTCGTTTGCCACCGTCTTTTTATAATCATTTTCTCACTTTTCTCCTTCAAGTTTCTTCATTATTTTGATGTAATAAAACAACTATGGCAAGGTTAAGTATGTGCATAAAATCATCCTTTTACATTGTGTATACGTATATATGTACAAAGGTATGTAATTTTACATACATCTTGTCCTTATGCGTTCTCCCATTTCACATGCAAAAATACAAAGCGACTTCATCAGGATTCTGGGCATGGTTGACCGCCAATTTCAATTCAAGAAGAGATAAATCAGCATTTCCGGCATTGCAACAACAATTAAGATAAAGGTCCTACTAATACAAATGATATACTAAAGTCATTTTCAATATTATGAAGGTGTTTTTATAGATGCGGGAAAGTCCATCAGGCTAACGTAAGTGGATCCTAAAATTCACCTCACTCTTTTAGGCTGTATCAAGATGAGAAATGATGTTTAATGCACCAAATGGACTGGATTTAGATTATGTAAATGCCTAAATTCTTTCAGCATAATATTATATCCTTTGGCTGGTCGTGGATTTCCTAGATACATCAAAAACTAAGGCATTACTATTTCATATCGTATCCTGATTCATCCTTTTTAGCTTCGTGGAACTTAATTCGTTTTCATGTGTTATTGATGGATGTGCAGCTACACATACAAGCTGGGGCATCGATTATTGAACGGTACCTACATTTGGAGTGGAACATACAAATTCAAAGCATCTCCATATCCCGGCCAAAACTCTCTACAGCGCGTGATCATATTTGGAGACCTGGGAAAGGTTTTAATCAATTTTACATATCTGTTCGTATCATGTTGACCTTCTTCACTTGGTCATGACAATTGTGAATCACTATAAGAAAAAGAAAAGGAAAATGTCAACTTTCTTAGGTATTAATGTTAAGAAGGCTTCTGTATATTGTGTTGACTACCTTGCTTAGAAAAACTGCAAATGAGCATCGTTTATACAGGTATTCATCTAATATGTGTTGCGTACTTAATTGGATTTGGAGAGTGTAAATCTTAATAGCAAGGCTATTGTAACTACTACATAAGATGGCGTCGGTGAACACATTCAGCTCTTGAAATATATGTCTCTATACGTTATTACAGGGTGAGGCTGATGGCTCCAACGAATATAACAATTTTCAATACGGCTCCCTTAACACGACCAATCAGCTTATCCAGGACTTAAAGAACATTGACATTGTCTTCCATATTGGGGATATAACTTATGCCAATGGGTACATCTCACAGTGGGATCGGTTTACTTCTCAGGTTGAGCCGATCGCTTCACGTGTGCCATACATGATTGCAAGGTATTGGCTTAAAACTCTCGTGAAACTTATTTATGATGACTTGCTGTTCTCTTTTTTTGTGTTAATAACTAAGAATAAATACAGTGGCAACCATGAGCGTGACTGGCCTGGGTCAGGGTCGTTCTACGGGAACATGGATTCTGGAGGAGAATGTGGTGTGTTGGCTGAAAATATGTTTTATATTCCTGCTGAAAACAGGGCTAAATTCTGGTAAGGCTGGACTTCATTAGCTGAAATAGTCATGTGGGCTTGTTTACTAATATTGTGCTAATCCTTGCCAGGTATTCTACTGATTATGGTATGTTCCGGTTCTGCATCGCGGACACAGAACATGATTGGAGAGAGGGGACGGAACAATACAAGTTCATCGAGCATTGTTTAGCATCTGTAGATAGACAGAAGCAACCATGGCTTATCTTTATAGCACACCGGGTGTTGGGTTATTCTTCTGCTAAATGGTATGCCGAGGAGGGATCATTTGCAGAACCAATGGGGAGAGAGAGTCTTCAAAAACTTTGGCAAAAGTATAAAGTCGATATTGCCATCTACGGTCACGCCCATCATTACGAAAGAACTTGTCCCGTTTACCAGGTAACTCAAGACACTGGATCTCCTCTTTTCTTCCCTTTATATTTATATTTGTATTCATCATCTCCTGTCAATATTACGTCCTTTTTCTTGGCTGTTTGTCTTTGTTGCAAAAAAGAATCAATGCACAAACGACGAGAAGCATTTCTACAAAGGGACATTGAATGGGACGATACACGTGGTTGCCGGGGGAGGAGGAGCAGGGCTTGCAGAGTTCACGACGTTGCAAACAAAATGGAGTATATTCAAGGATCATGATTATGGTTTTGTAAAGATGACTGCTTTCGACCATTCGAACATGTTGTTGGAGTACAAAAAGAGCAGTGATGGAAAAGTGTATGATTCTTTTAGGATTTCAAGAGATTACAGAGACATCTTGGCTTGCACAGTTGATAGTTGCTCTAGTACCACTTTGGCTTTTTGATTTGATTTTGAGTATAATAATAATGTTTGAATGGAGAGGCATCTGTGTTGAGATTTGAATGAAATGAACATAATTCGGGTGAAATTTATAGTTTTTCTTCTGTCTCTAATGTATGAAAATGAAACTAGTGGTCGGCACTGCTTAAACTCAATTTATTCAGCACTACGGAAGATTATTTTAAAAAAAAAATATATATATACACTATTATAATAATTATAATTTAATTATATTTTGTATTTTTATCTTTATTTTTAATATAAAAGATCCAATATGTTTCACCTTATTTTTTATTTTTTATTTTTTTTTTTTTTTCACCGAAGACGAAAGTTTTTATACTAAAAACAGATTTACAACAAAAACTAGCCGAAGCTAGACTCAGAAAACACGGCCCAACACCGTATTACAACGCGGCATAACGCCGCACTACAAGCCGGCCTACCGCCAGACAAACCAAACAAAAGGTGCAACACAACAAAGCCGAGTAATAGATCAGGTCGAGGATGCTGAACAGAAGGAAATTTCCCCAGAGAAGCGGGAGGGCCCGGATGCGTTCAGACACATGGATCCTCTATGTTAATCTATTACCCGACAACGAAAGAACAGAACAAGAAAATACAAACAAATTTTCCAGTGGCCGGAACCACCACCGGAAAAGCAAAACGACAAACTAATAACTAGACTAGCAACAAAAACTCGAAACTATGACTCGCTGATGGACGACTCAGCCCACGGCCCGCCGACCGCCGCCTCCGAGCGGAGAGAGAAGCCCGTTAGAGATGACTAACACCTCCGTCGAGAGAAACGACTACCATAACCGCCATTTAAGAGCCTAGAGCCTTAACGGAATTATGAAAACCACGCATCGCCGGAACACCGCAGCGCCACCACCAGCCGAATGCAGAATCAACCAAGTCGCCAGCCAAAGTAGATTGAAATATAAGGATTTTAACTTCATGCCATCAGGACTCCAATGAACAGCACCACCACAGCTGAACAAGAAAACAGCAAATCCGATAGACCCCCCGCCGGAGAAACCTGTCTGCAGCCCAGATCAGCCACAAAAATGGCATAAAGTCATGGATCTGTGGAGCTCGAGGCAGGAGCAAAAGGCGGCCGCCAATCCGCATCTCACAACCACAACCAAGGCGAAGAACAATCAGATCTGGTGAAAGGCGAACGACAGACACGAACCATGGAACCCCACAGATCAAGAGCTTAAAAGAAAAGCTAAACTACTTACAAAGGCTGACGCCGGCAGCAAACGCCGCCGCCGACGTCGGAGGAGAAACATGTACGAGTGGAGTTTTTGCTGAGAGGTTTTTTACGAACTGGATCTCCTGCTTTTGTTACCTAGCATCCGCCCAGCTTTTGCCGACGTGGCCGAACAGCGGCCACGCAAATGTGTTGTGCTCTCTCTCCAGTTCGCGAACGGACGGCTGTGATCCGGCCACGTCCCCAAAGCAGGGGAGAAGCCGGGTAACAAAATCCGAGGATCTGAATCCGGTTTTTTATGCAATTAAGAGAGGGAGAGAGAAAGTCCTTTTTCAGTTTCCCCTTAAGTTTATCTCCCTAATTTATTTATTTTCATAAAAATCAATAATCAGTATTGTTACATAGTATCAAATGGATACCGATGAGGCCTGGCTCAACTGGCTAGAGCTGAACTGTATTTTTTTTTTAGCTTAAAGCCTCCGGTATCCGCGACCAATTAGCCGACTAATCCAGAGTTCGGCGGTCTTTAGCTAATCTTTGGGTCCTAATCCGGA
This sequence comes from Gentiana straminea, assembly GCA_036785695.1. Classification (NCBI taxonomy): domain Eukaryota; kingdom Viridiplantae; phylum Streptophyta; class Magnoliopsida; order Gentianales; family Gentianaceae; genus Gentiana; species Gentiana straminea. The sequence continues at coordinate 2,790,609 of JAVUPR010000087.1, read as the reverse complement.
GTTCGGTCCGGGTCATGCTTGCAGAGTCTGACTCTTACGCACAGGTAACGTTTGGCCAAGAGCTCTTTCAATATGGCGCCTCAGAGGAGAATCGAACCGATGACCTCCCTAGGCATTCTCAAGTCTCTTATCACTTGAGCCAAGCTACTTAGTTGGTTAACTGTATTTTCTTTTACTAATAAAAAATAAAAAAATATTTAAAAAATAACTATATTACAAAAATATATAAAAACTAGTTAATAACTCGTGCTATGCACGGGGTGTATAAACATGAGATTTTTTTCGCTTACATAAACAATATGTATGAAACAAACCCTTCAAACTGCAATGTAATTTAACTTAATAGTTGTAATCCTCATAAGTAAAAAGCTAAAAGACTCCACTCATTTGGTTAAAACAAAAACTAAACAATTTCTTTTTTCTTATATGTTAAGTGATACATTAAACAATAGTTGGTTGAAGAATGATAAGGTAGATTCGGAAAGGCAAACCTGAAAACATGATTTTATTGAATAAATTTTTATTCATAGCCATACTTTGGATAAATTGGTTACAACAAAGTTTAACGGATGTAACATGTTGTTTGCTCAAGAGACCTTATGTATCACGCTAGCATTTAAGCTTTTAAACCTTGGGGCTTCAATAAGACTTGTATGTCGTCGTTATGTTAGGTAAATGACATTCATATGAGAATTCCTAACATGCCTAGTTATAGAAATAAATACTCAGCCCACAATGGAGCATGATATTCTCAACTCATATGATAGCAAAAGATCGGGTAAGCCTGAAGCAGTGCATCCAAATAAAATTAATTATTACTCCACTTCTTACGCAATGAATGTCCAATTCTTACCACAAATCATAGACCAACATTCATAATACACCATAAAATGTAGCAGAGCGAAAGAAATTACAACCATCGTATGCTTTGTAACGTAATATCAGGACACAAATGCTCCATCTTCTACAGTTATTTAGTAGTGAAACTGTGGCTTCCCATGACAGGTAACTTTTGTATCGGCTCTCGTCTTTCATAAATAAGAAATATTGTTTGCGTTAAAAAACTACATAGTGAAACACCTTGTTTTGCTGCATTTCATTTCCATGTATTCATTCCCAGACTTTAATTCAAGGAGTTCCTCGTAATAATCGATAGTTGTTAGTTGGCATCATCCAAGGAAAACAACAGCAAAATTTCAGCCCATTCCACACAATTTACTTGGCATAAATGAAAAGATAATAACATAAAAATATACCCGAAGCCCTAAATAGATAATGGTAGAAATTTATCAATGATAAAAAAAAAATGCTAAAGCAAATTGGGGTGAACGGGAATGCAGCTAGAATGAGATATTTCTATTTTATTTCAAGTACTAGTGGAATTGAACCGTGCAAGGCACGGCGGGCCCAATATAACTCGTTACCAACAATAATATTAAAGAGTAGATACCGAACGGAAAAAGTCAGCCCAAATCTAGACCGAACGTAATGGAAATGGTGCCGCTTTAATGGAGTGATGCTATAATGAAATGAGTCCCTCACACACACACACACAAAAAAAAACGAAGTGAGACACATCACGGCAGTTGTAATGAAAATACCAAACTTTTCAGTGGTAAAAAACAGTTCCATAGCCTGGAAAAACTAAGATATAAGCTAAGTTTTTAAGTCTTAGGTACACACCCACAGAAAGGATCAACATATCACATACATAAAGTCAACTATGAACATAACAACCAAACATAGAAGAGAGGAGTGCATCACCTCAAATTCCCAGCAGATGTGTATTTCTCAAGCATTATACGTTAATAGCGACATGTAATACCTGTAATTCACAACTGTGGTACCAAAATACTACATAATTAGATGCATAAGTTTTAAGTACAAAAGACACGAACAATCAGATCATGTTTGGCTTCTAGGCTGGAACTCCCAAAGCCAAGTTCAACTTCTCATTCGTCTTCATTTTCTAGTACGGATCTGGTTTGGCTTCTAGGCTGGAACTCCCAAAGCCTAGTTCAACTTCTCCTTCTTCATTTTCTTAACCGGACTTCCGAAAGGATCAGATGACTCAGTTGGTGAACCATTTGCCGCATCTGCTTGCTTTTCCACCTTCACATCAACACCAGTGTTGGCATGTGATCCTATCACATTAGGAAAACCAGGAGGTATCATATCCACTCCTTCAGGAAGAGAAGGGCAAGCTGGTGGATCAATGGTCAGAAGTGGAGTTAACGGGCATGGTTGTTTGAATTCAAGACATTTCTTCACAAACGAGGCCTCATTGGAACTACCAGCGCCTTCAGCTGAAGATGTGATCTCATCCAGGACCTGTTTGGTTGTTGGGCTGAACAATTGGTAATTGACCTCAACACCCTGCGCAGCCTGAACATCTCTACCACGGTCAGCCTGGGAGATTGCTGTCTCATCATCCGGTGCAACCAAACGAGGACCAAAGCTTTCTTGTATGTAGACCTTCACGACATGGTAGTCATGGATATTATTCCCCATATACTTCCTGTCAATGTACTTCAAGAAGCAAACAACATTCTTCCCATTTATAGCCTTCGCAACATCATCCTCAAATGGAATTCCCTGTACCATTACAAAACAGAATATGCCATTTAAGAAACGAATACATAATACTTTAAGGTAATCACGATATCAGCATACATGACATGGATATATAACAAAACCTTGTATCCCATAATTAGTTTTTTTCAAAGCGAAGAAGTAACCGAAGATGGCCAAAAAAAGAGAGGGATGGTGCAGCTACAAAGAACTTTGAAAAATAAAATAAAGAATACACTAAGCTCAATTATGCAGGCATCACTTCCAGCAGCATACATAAGTTTGAAGAAATTGTGTGATCAATTAATCGTTGTATGTAGGTTGGTGTAATCATCTTCTCAGAAAAAATGGAGGAAATCAAGAAAAGTTGGTGAAAAGCAACAAGGAACTTGGTGGAAGAAGAACGCCAATAGCTCTACAACAACACCAAAAGCAATGAAGATCTTTCGAGAAAAAGTAGGAAGATTGAAGAGCATCAGCAACGCCTCAAAGTTCCTCAAGAAAAGGATCAAGAAATGCCAAGGAAAACAACAACAAAACGGTGGAGGAAATCAACAACAACAAAAGGTGAGAAAGTCAGAGAAAAAGCTTCAAAGCCCTCTACTCCAATGCCAAGAAGAAAAGAAGTCCTAAAAAGCCACAATCCTTCAAAGGTGGCTTCAAAAGGCATCAAGAATCAAAAGCCAACGCCTTCAAAGGAATCTGGCGTTCTGCATCAACCAACATTCGAAGGTCAGCCGTCGTTCTTCATCAAAAAACATTCAAATATCTTCCAAGGGAAACTTGAAGTTCTTCAATAAGATGAAGAAGATCAAAAGCTTCAAAGCGCCAAGAAAGATCATCTTCAACAATCGAAAATCTTCCACAAAGTCGAAGTTCTTCAACTAGGAGATTGAAGGTAATACAAAGCATTCCTTCAAATCTTCGTCAAAGTCAAAGCTCTTCCGCCATATACGGGAGTTCTACAACATCAACACAACAACAATTGGTGAAGAAGATGGAGACAAAGCATTAAGCTCATCCGTTCAACCACCACGGAGAAGATTGAAAGAGCAACAAACAAACCTTCAAATTCTTCAACAACATTCGAAGATCATCCGCAAATCGGCGTTCTTCAACAATATTCGAAGATCATACGTAACATCCGGTGTTCTTCAACATATTGAAGATCATCTGCCATATTCAGTGTTCTTCAACCAACAACAGAGATCATCCGCCATATCGGGAGTTCTTCAACAAGCAAAGGTCATCTTCCCAACAAATAGGAGGAGCACCGCTAAAGTCCGGGACTAAGTCACCGCAACCCTCGGAGAAATCAAAGGAGAAAATCAAGGAAGCATGAAAGCATCCAAGTCATCTCCAACTAGTGAAGATAATCTGCCATATCCGGAGTACTTCAACAAATATCGAAGATTATCCGCCACATTCGGAGATCTTCCATAAATCAAAGGCGTTCTTCCCACAAATTGGAGGAGTAGCGACAAAATCCGAGAACAAGTCCCCGCGACCCTCGGAGAAACCAAAGGAGAATCAAAGGCACCCCATAGATCTAAGGAATTGCTAGAGATTGTACCCACTCTAATTTTGAAATTAATAAAATTATATTTGTCACAAATTTTCTTGTCTTTCTTTTAATTTTTAATGGAGGACAACAAAATTTGTGTTACATATAGTGTTCAATATAAGTGATTAAATATCAAATTCCAGTTCATTGGCATATTGTAATGTTTAATAATGATTATAAGTGATTAAACATCAAATTAAAGTTCAATTAAACTTATATAGTGTTTAATGGTGATTATAAGTGATTAAACATCAAATTCAAGTTCATTTAATTATATTGTTGTTGAGTATTTTGTGTTGATGTATTTCAAAAAATATTTTTTTGGTATTTATCCCATAATTACTCTACAATTAAGTTTGTCACTAATTGTGGGTCATCTTATGTTTGAAAATTATCAAGTCACATGGACGCTTATATTTCTATTAAGTCTTTAGTATATATTTTCTCTATAAGTATTTTTTCTATTATGTGTATGTCACCATGGGCGGTTGTTGGAATTCTAGGACACTGGTCGGGATCGAAAACAACACATCGTATTATAAGTATATAGACATTAATTTTAAAAATCCAGACAGTATTATGGGTCAAGGGTAAAGTTTGAAAAAAATTAACGGATCAGATACTACATATTAGTATATGAAAATTTTAAATAGTGTAAAAAAATACATAGATTTTTTTTTAGATTGGGGTCAGCTGCCCCATAAGAGGCCTCTTTGGAGCCGTCCCTGTATGTCACACTAAGAGTTCAGTTTATTAAGTGTGTCAATTGATTTTGGTCATGACATCACTTTATTATAATCCTATATTTGACATAGATATTTTTTAGTGTTATTTGTTTATAAGGACATGTTTTGGGACTTAATTAGGCGCTTAGGACACCCAAAAAAGATCATTCGTTATAAGGACAAAATAATACTTCTCGGACAAATCTAACCCCGATCCTTCTTTCTCAATTTACAAATCCAACAAATGAATTCAATCCCATGGCGTCGTCCCACCCTTCTCCCGAGCTACCCTTTTCATCTCCTCCTTCCATGGTTGTTTTCCAGCGTCAATCTCGGCCAAGAAATCATGTGACCGGAATGCTCACCGGCAAACTATCACTTCATCTTAAGTGATAGTTTTCCTTCCTTTCTGTTCGCCTCCTGCATTTCTCTGGCCGGCCTAATCACTATGACTCAACAGAAAGAATCCACCATATCAATCACCACCTACAGATTCAGCCAGTTGTATGTATTCTGTCGGAGCTACAAAGAAGTCGCCATTGAATTAGGCGAAGAATGGGTGTCAATGAATCTCGACCTGGTTTACGGCGGTGGAAGCATAGGGCTGATCGGTTTGATTTCAAAGGGCGTTCATAGCGGCGGAAGGCTTGTGATCGAAATCATACCGAAAATGCTGATCGGAAAAGAAAAAACCGGGGAAATAGTGGTTTTGGGACACTTGAATAAGTGTTGGAGGTAATCACATGGGCTCAATTAGGGATCAATGATAAGCCTGTTGGATTACTAAATGTTGATGGATATTACGATCTTTTGACTGATTTCATTGATAAGCCTGTGAATGAAGGATTGTTAAAGCTTCTCAAAGAAAGCTTTTTGTTGCTGCTTCAAATGCTGGAGAATTGGTTCACAAAATGGAGGAATTTGTTCTTAGGCCTCATCAAACTAAAATTTTAGCTAACCTCAAGTGGGAATGGGATGCTTCTGCTGTTGTTTTTTTTTCTTCTGCTGATGGTTGGTGATGATCTGTTGCTTTGCTGCTGTTGGTTTGATGCAGCAGGCCTGGTTTTTCCTAGCAATATGATGGTTATAGTAGGCTTATTTTGCTGCTCGATCAACTTTTTCTTTTGGATATCATATGTCTATGGTCTTTTGGCAAGAAAAAAAGAAGTAGAAGAAGAATACCTTGGTATTCTGTGGTGGAATCAAAGATGGACAACAAAGGAGGCATTGTGGTACAAGACTGTTGCTTTTCTTTTCTGTTAACTGCAAGATTAAGATTTGTTCTATGCTTTCTATATCTGTGGTTTCTTTGAATTTACCAATTTGAGTTAGGTAAGCAAAGAATTCAACTTTTGAAAGCACTACTTATGCAATTAATTGTGGATAGTATTTTTGTTTAGTGTCGCACATTGATGATGGGATGATTGTTCATTTTCCCATGTCTTTCCCCAAGTTTCCATGTTAAGAAAATTATTTAGATATAAAGGCCTTGAGAGTTTGGAGATTTGATTTCATTTTCTGACTGTGCAAGTTTGCAACTGGTAATTGATTATGCTTAATCCTTCTTAAAATAAAAACACGTTTTCGTCTATGTTAGAGTTAGTACCTGTACTTGCTTCTTACAGATTTTGGTTTGAATTTTCCAATTGTTTAAGTTCAATTTGTGTGTTTCCAAATGTTGATTTTTGTTTTTTATTTTTTATATTCATATGAAATTTTGCTTTCAAAAGGGATCCTACATAATCATTTGACTCTTTATACTCCTCATCAGCACCGGAAGAAATAAGATTTTTCGTTTCTAGATCCTTTTCAACAGATTTTGGTTTTGATGATTTTGTAAGCTGTGAATGTAGTAAGGTAGCTACCGCATTTTTTATGTTTATTTTTTGGTTGATGCTCAACCGCAATTTTGAATTGGCTTATTCTTGGAGTTTGATTTGTCTTGGAGTGATGGCTGTTGTGCATTTTGGATGGTTGTTGTGCAAGAAGGTGCTTGCATTTTGCAACCTAAACATATGGCTAATCTTCTAGTATTTCCTCTGTCATGAACCTAAACATTGTTTTTGCTGTTATTCCAGACCTCTCATAGGAATTGCATTCAGATGTTTGCGGTCTTTACTGTGTTTGCCTCCCAAAAAGATTGTGGTTATTCATTTACAATCTGTGAGCAAAATTGAGATTGGTTCAATGAACCTAGCTGCCTAGACTAACACCGTTGATCATGATGTAATAATGATCAATTAGTTTAACATGCATCACATTGAAACAAAGAAAGAAAAGTTATACGTTGATGGGGGTTTGTGTATGATTTGGAATAAAATTGATGCGGTGATATTGATGTCACTGCATTTACAGTTAGAGAATTTATGCAGTGACATCGATGTCACTGCATATACAATTTACAAAGTTTTTGTTTTTGCAATTTGGGTGTTGATGTCACTTCATAAAAGGCTGGTGTTATTGTGTGTCACTGCATAAGGTGTCATTTCATAAAATGAGATATCATAATAAAAAGGACGAAAAAATATGAATTATAGTGAAAGAATTATGTTGATCGGAGTTTTATATCAAAAGATATAGCCGTTTGAAGTCGAATTTATAAAGAAAAAAATCAATTTTCTGAAATTAATTCGGAAAATTGTCAAATGAGATTTCAAAATAAAGAGGACGAAAAAATATGAATTAGGGGGAAATAATTATGTTGATCGGAGTTTTATAATTCGATACTCCCTAGGCTCGAGCTCGAATTGACTAAAAAAGTTCGGATTCGATTGAGCTATAAAAAGGCAACATCGAACTCGACTGACTAAGTACTCGATATAGCTCGACGCGGCTCATAAGCTCGATTTCCCCTGAAAAATCTTCTTAATTCCAGGACAAAAAGTTCAACAAAAATGTTGATGTCACCGCATATTTGATTGCCGATGTCACTACATAAATTGTTGATGTCATTCATATATGATTGCTGATGTAACTGCATAAAATGTTGATGTCACTGCATATCTGATTGCCGATGTCACTGCATAAATTGTTGATGTCACGCATATATGATTGTTGAAGTCACTGCACATATGATTGCCGATGTCACTGCATAAAAATATGAATTAAGGTGAAAGATTTTTGTTGATTGTAGTTTTATATCAAAAGATATAGCCATTTGAAGTCGATTTTATGAAGAAAAGAAATCGATTTTATGAAATTAAGTCGGAAAAATATCAAATGTCATCACGGTGTTGCTTCATCAAATGTCACTGCATCCCGATGGTCTCTGCATCGCGGTGTCTCTGCATCGGGGGTTGCCACTTCATTGCGGTGTCTCTGCATACCTTGGTTATACAATTTTTTACCTTTAACCAAAAAAATAGAAGGATACAGAATTACATTCCAGAGTATTGATGCCACTGCATAAAATGTTGATGTCACTGCATATCCGATCGCTGATGTCACTGCATAAATTGTTGATGTCACGCATATATGATTGCCGATGTCACTGCATAAAATGTTGATATCACTGCATATATGATTGCCGATGTCACTGCATAAAAATATGAATTAAGTTGAAAGATTTATGTTGATCGTAGTTTTAGATAAAAAGATATAGCCATTTGAAGTCGATTTTATGAAGAAAAGAAATCGATTTTATGAAATTAAGTCGGAAATATATCAAATGTCATCACGATGTTGCTTCATCCCGGTGATCACTGCATCCCGATGGTCTCTGCATCGCGGTGTCTCTGCATCGAGGGTGACCACTTCATCTCGGTGTCTCTGCATCGGGGGTTGCCACTGCATCGCGGTGTCACTTCATCGCGATGTCTCTGCATATATGATTGCCGATGTCACTGCATAAATTGTTGATGTCATTCATATATGATTGTTGATGTCACTGCATAAAATGTTGATGTCACTGCATATCTGATTGCCGATGTCACTGCATAAATTATTGATGTCACGCATATGATTGCCGATGTCACTGCATAAAATGTTGATATCACTGCATATATGATTGCCAATGTCACTGCATAAAAATATGAATTAAGGTGAAAGATTTATGTTGATCGTAGTTTTATATCAAAAGATATAGCCATTTGAAGTCGAATTCATGAAGAAAAGAAACCGATCTTATGAAATTAAGTCGGAAAAATATCAAATGTCATCACGGTGTTGTTTCATCAAATGTCACTGCATCCCGGTGATCACTGCTTCTCGATAGGTCCAGTCCGATGTGCAAAAATCAAATGTCACTGCATAAATCGTTGCAAATGTTCTTGTCACTAAATCGCGGTGATCACTACATCCGGGATGGTCAATGCGTCACGGTGGCCACGGCATCACGGTGGCCACGACATCGCGGTGGTCAATGCGTCACGATGGTCACGCCATCGCGGCGATCAATGCATCGGTAAAATAAAAAATAAAAAAATAAAAAATAAAATTCAGCCCCTGCTATTAAAAATAAAAAATAAATAAAGAAAAAACTTTTGGCGTCCAGGAAATAAATATAAAAAAATAATAATTTAACAACAACATTCATGTTTAAAGGCCGTCTGTTGCCTTTTTTTTAATTTTTATTATTTATTATTTTTCTTGAGTAAGGGTATTTGAGTCTATCTACCTAATTTTTATCTTTATAACTAAATGTTTGTTTTGGGTGTCCTTTTTACCTAATTAAGTCCAATATGCGTCATTTTAGATAATTGTCCCTATTTTTTATTATGTTAAGTTACAATATATTTATAGAAAAATTTTATGGTGCAACCGTTGTATGAAGGTTGTACCAAGTGGCATATTTTACCACCTTTCATTTCTAACCTCTCACACACGCCAAAAGTGTATTATGTGAAAGAGAGTTAAAATGAATGGCTCTAAAGTATGCCACTTGGTACAACCTTCCTACAACCGCTGCACCATAAAATCACTCATATTTATAAGGTTGTATTAATTACTCACTACTTTATTAAACTAATAAATATATATCATATTTTCTATGGTACTATTATATATTTCAAGCTACATATTATTATATTATATATATAAGTATATGTTTGGAAGAAAAATCTGATCTGTGACAGCCAGCCCTTTTCTATTACCCAATCTTTTTCCGTCCCATTAACCCTTTTTTCAGACACCCTTTTATCTATAATTATTATTGTTTCCAGCCTCTTATTCTTAAATCCTAAATTACCCGGCCCTTTGGCCCAGTTTTCTTTTCACCCTAATTTTTACTATAAAACATCAAACCCTACTTCTTTTTTCTTTGTCTTCTCTACCGCCTCCTCACTACCCCAGGAAGCTCTCCCCACACCTGTCCTTCTGAAAAGTTCTTTCTATTCTCATCTCTAAAGTCTTCTTCTACTCCTACTCATGTTCTTTCTGTTTCTGGTTTACGTTTCTTTAGTTTACTGATTAAACAATTACGTTTCTTTAGTTTACTGATTAAACAAAAACATTGGTAGTAATTTTTTTCCTCCATCTTCTACGGTCCCATCTTTCTTCTTCTTTTCACTTACAATGTGGTCATGTGACCTTTTCCATCATAAGGTGAAGAACAAGAATCTTTCAAGTGGTTCAACTGACTACATCACATGATTTTCCCTGTATAATTGTGAGTATCTTATTATTATTTAGTTTTAGTTTGTCATTTATTATTACAACAATGCAGGAAAGTATTTTGAGTGGAAAGTATTACTACAATTACTACAATGTATCATTACTACAATGTAAGAACAAGTCAGGGTAGGAAGGTGAATAATGCTATATGTGTATTTTACATATTTACATATTTATGTCTTTAAAGTTATGGTTAGATTGCATTAGAGAATCAACGATGCAGATTATTGTTGTGTACCTGTGGGTCAGTCATGTGACCCAGCAGAGCTTTTTTTTAAATATTAAAATAATATAGTTTTATTATTAAAAAATATTATTTTGTGGTATAAAAAAAAAATATGGTATGCTGAGATTTTTTAAATATTAAAATAATATAGTTTATTATTAAAAAAATATTATTTTGCCTTTCAAACAAAAAAAAATATTTACTTTGTGGTAAAAAATATAGTGTTAACTGAGATGGTGATGGTATGTATGCCATAGAAGGCATATACTTTTTTTTTTTTTTTGGAATTTCGATTGATATGTACCAATTGTACTCTGGCCGAAAGACTCTTATAAGTTGTTTTGTTTGTTACCCAAACCTGGTACTCTTTTATAGCATAATCATTTGTGTAGAGCTGCATTTTTTTTCCAACATTTGTGCGGAATTGCATTTAAGATTTAGTGTGATCTGCACTTTTTTTAACATGAATATATAGCTACTATGATATGCACTTTATTTTTGTTATTAGGTATATGTGAATTCTTCTTTTATAGATGCAAGGTCATGCAACCTTTGGATTGTTGAAACTTCATCCAAATATTCATGTTATATTCTAGTTTTGGTTAATAAGTTGTTTTGTTTGTTACCCCAACCTGATAGTGTTTCAAGGTACTCTGTTATAGCATCATCATTTGTGCAGAAGTGCACTTTTTTTTTTTTTATCATTTGTGCATAATTGAATTTAAGATTTAGTGTGATCTGCATTTTTTTTTCAACATGAGGTATTGTGATATGCACTTTATTTTTGTTATTAGGTATATGTGAATTCTTGTTTCTTTTATAGATGCATGATCATGGAACATTTGGATTGTTGAAACTTCATCCAAATATTCATATTCTTGTTTTGGTTAATGAAACTAAATGTGCTTAAGAAAAATTATTGAATACTATATTATAGGTATTATAGGTATGTTTTTTCTTGGATGTTTTCACACAAACACATGTTTTGTTAGGTATAAGTTACGTTATACTTGGATAACAAATGACACTTATATATAAATATATAACTAACTAAGTCTTTAGTTGTAGAAGCTCATCCAAACCAATAGAATTTTGCAGAATTTGAGGATTTGAACAGGAAGATGGACAATCAGTCAAGGATCCTTGAGGTATGTTGTTCTTAAAATAATAAAAAAAAAACAAAAAGAATACATTGTTGTTCAATTTTCTATTTAAGCCAATTAATATAACTTTTGTTTTGGTGTAGGCTCTGAATGAAAAAAATATATCTAAAGCTAAAAAATTCCTGAAAAGAAACCTCGAGGAAGACGTGGACTACATCCACAAAATGAGAATGCAAAAGAAAATATAAGAATTTAGCAGTCTGACGTTAAGAGACAACACTTGGAAAGAAACCTCGAGGAAGACGTGGACCACATCTACAAAATGAGTTGGTTAACTATCAGCCTGACGTTAAGAGACAACACTTGGGGTTGGGGGAAGGGAATAAGGAGAAGCTAATAAGTAGATGATATTTTTTTGAATTAATTCTTTCAAGAATCAAGAATGACTTAATTCTTTCAAGAATCAAGAATGCAAAAAATTTAGGAGCAATTTGCATAGTACTCCCTCTGTTCCGAAATAATTGAGGCAGTTGCTAAAAACACGCATATTAAGAATGTGAGTTAATGCTTTATTTTGAATACCAAAATGACTAAAAAAAAACCCTTAGTCTATAGTTAATGTAATGTTGTATTTATTTTCCCATTTAATAAATAGGAGTAGATGTAGGAAAAAAACAATAATGTTGCATTGGAAACCATTTGTTCGGTCTGGTTTGGTTCGACTTGATTCCTGTTTTTACGGTTTTCTTTACCGTATAATGTCTATGTTATGTGGAAGAGGATGATTTGTACGAACATGAATTCCACTAGTGAAAATCTCTACTTCTGGAATGCTTTAATGCTGCACAATCAAGATTCTGTAATGAAATCGTCAAATGATAACGTGAAAATTGACGTACGTACCAAAATGTACAAAATTACCGGAATACACATAACAGTATATTTGCAAAAAAATGTGAAAGAACACCCATAAATTAAACAACGCACCAGTATGTTATTTGTCATGCCATAATGTTTTTTCCACCGGACTAAAAACCAAATACTTCACACTAATGACAATTCACACTAATGACAAAGAACACATACATGAATAATAGAATCCTTTAAGGGATGATAGCAGCAAGAAGTTCTAGCAAGACGGATGCAGTAAATGTCATCCAAGACATGGGAAGTGATGTAGGGGTGAGAGCTGCAGATAAACTGAGGCTGATGAGATGTGGCATGGAAGCTAGTGAAGCTGCTAAACACATATCTATAATGGAAGAAATGATGACCGGAGGGTGAACAGAAAATTAGAACATTATTCCACAGTCTTACAGACATGTTGTACTTTCTTTTACGATTCCTAATGCCTATGTTGTAGTTGTTGTTGAAACCTATGATTTTTTATGATTTTGGTTTGTTGCAAACCATCAATAAAAACTTGACAACTCCCCATTTGGTGTGCAGAAGAATGTCTTGTCCATTTTTCCACATTTGCCCTTGGCCCATCACCTCCAACAACAACTCCACTTCTTTTTCACTTATACCCTCACATTTCAACCTCTTTTCATCACTTTGATGTGTATCGCCCTTCTTAACTCTACCTTCATGTTTTCTTTATCTCTGTCACTTAAACTATATTTTATCCGTCCGTACTTGTCCTGATCCGAGTCCTTAACCAATGAAAACAAATCGGTTGTTCTCGCATACTTCACTACCCTTTTATTTATTTCAACTCTTGATTCCCGTGGTCGGTTGGACTCATTGCCGCAAATTGTTCCGGCCCCTAAAGCCGGTGTTTGCACAATCGCCCTTATATTTGAAACATCACTCTTGACTTTATGTATTTGATGTGATTATACCTCCCTCGTACATTTTCCCTTAAATTTCGGAACAAGATTCCGGAAAATACCCCCATGCCAACAAAACCGGGTGTAAACGAAGACTCTTCCCAATGTTTTGATTCTTTAAACCGCTCGAGATCATCAATGGAGGTGTTTATAAAGACCTACAAGCTGAGATTGTGATTTTAGGCGACCTGCTCACCTTTTTCTTGCAAATAATTTCCCCGGCGAACTGCTCCACCTTTTTCCGACGAGACCCTTCCGTCACTTTCCGGCAAATTGCTCCATATTTTTCCGGCGAAATCCTTCGCATTTCTTCTTCACCTCATATTGATACTAGTTTTTTTTTTTTTTTCTCATTTGAAACAGATCTTGATTGTATTTGTTTCTAGATTGAAGTTTTATTTTGTACTCTTTTATGACTTTCTTTTCATAAAATTGTGTTGCTGGAATTTTTAATTTTTTTTCCTTCTTTCATTTTTTACTGATTATTCAAGATTGAGTTTAAATTTTGTTGTTTTGAAGTTTTTTTTTCCCTCATAGTATTTTTTTTCCACTTTTTTATGTATAAGATTGAAGATAAGAAAAAGTAGAGCATGATGGAAAACGTTCAAAGGCCATTGTGGAGTAGGAGGTGGATGTGAATGGGATTGTGAAGCCAACTAGATGTCATTCCTTTAGAAAAATGATATATCCACTACACATAGAGTGTCGTGGATATACACTGCACATATTTTATCCATACATTAAAGTATACTACTTTAAATATGTGGGTAAAATGTGTGTAGTGTATATCCACTCCACACTATGTGTAGTGGATACATCACCATTCCTTTAAGGAAACTTGACATTATATGCCTTAAAAGTAAAACATCTAATTAATATGCTCCGTATACACTATTTTGAAAAATATGTTCCTACCCGTGGAATTTGCGTGTGAGGTCAACAAACAATTCACTAATAGTATTTTTTTTTAATTCACTATTAGTTTTCCATTTATATTGAATAAATTTTGATCCGAATAAAACAAGGCAAAATATATTTACACCATATTTTTATTATTGATTTTTTTTTAATATTATTTTTCGTTTACTTCACCATACCAATACCATCAAATTACTTTTCGGCACCGCGATACGCACGTCAGTGTCACTGACGTTCGTTTTCGCAAACAACGTCAGTGTGACTGACGTTTTTCACCCATGATATATTTATAACTATAATATCAGTGTCACTGAGATTGATATTGAAAACCAACCTCAGTCCAGTGACGCGTGTACTAAAAAATGACTTATGTGACACATACGTTATGTTGCACAAAATAATAAAAATATGATGGTGGGGTCAATAGTAATTTTTTGAGTGCTTTAAGCAATCGTGGTGTCAAAAATAAAATGTGGTGCAGATAGAAGCCGCCTAAAACAATTATTCCTGAGTTATCGTTTTTTTTTTATAGACAAAACTCCCGGTTACATTTAAGCCAATATTAGGGAGATCAAGATTTTCAAAACCGAACCAAATCATGTCAAACCGATACAAACCGAACCGTTTAGATGTTTTTAAAACTATGAAAACCGAAACATACTGATTTGAATTGGCTCGTTTTTGGTGTTTAAAAGTTAAGACAGAAAAACCGCCCCGAACCGACAGCTAATATATATATATATATATATATTACAGTTCAATTTGAGAATTATATCAACATATTGACTTATATACCCATTGTGAGTATAGTATGGGTGTAGTATGTTGAAATTCGTACAGTGTTGACATTTTTTTATAACTACATTTTTCTGTCATTCCGTTAGTTGTAATCAATGTTGTGTGATATTCCTTGTAATTTTCTGTTCATAATAAAAGATCTTCTTTTCGGCCCGTGGATTAGTCGGCATAACGCCGGATACCACGTTAAATTACTGTGTTCTCTTTGTTTCTATGTTTTATCAATCTCCGCCTTTACTTGTGTTAATCTTTCTTCAAATGCAAGTTTCTCGTATGTGTTTTCAACAGAATAGAAAAAAACACTCCGAAACTGCTATTAAACCAAACATTAACCGACAACCGAATGACAGAAAAATGCTGCCATAAAGAAGTGTCAACATTATACGAATTTCAATATACTACACCCACAATGGGTATATAAGTCGATATGTTGATATAATCCTCAAGTTGAACTATATATATATTAGTTGTCTGTCGGTTCGGTTCGATGCGGTTTTTCGGTCTTAACTTTTAAACACCAAAACGAGCCAATTAAAGTCGGTATGGTTCGGTTCTTATAGTTTTAAAACCATCTAAACGGTTCGGTTTGTATCAGTTTGACCCGGTTTGGTTTCGTTTTGAAAATATTGAACACCCCTATTATTGCTTGCATGTAATAAAAAGTAAAAATAAAAAAGGACAAGAAATCTGGAAAAAAAATATTGGGTTTATTGTCAAAAAGGAAAATTTGAACATAAAAATATGTAAAGAGGACAATGGAATATTTTTCTAGGTAAAAATGATATATTCTTATTCCACTATGATAGTGAAACATTAGATTTTGGGTCAGTTCTACTACAGCAAACAGTGAATTTGGGGTTATGAACAATGCATTTGTCCTTATCACCCAATTTATATTTTCACTGTCCTGATTCCTATTTTCCCCCCTCTTTTTTGTCATTTTAAACCACTCCCCCAAATATAATTTAGGCAGCTTCTATCGACACCACACTTTTACTATTGACACACGATTGCTTCAGACACTCAAAAAATTACTATTGGCTCCACGATAATATTTTTATTATTTTGTGCAACATAAAGTTTGTGTCACAAAAGTTTTTTTTTCATTACGTACGTCACTGGAACTGACGTTAGTTTTCAATACCAACTTCAATAACACTGATATTATAGTTATAAATGTATCATTGGTGAAAAACATCAACACCACTGATGTTGTTAGCGGAAAGGAACGTCAGTGGTACTGACGCGCGTACCGTGGTGCCGAAAAATAATTTGGTGGTATAATGTAGTGAATGAAAAAAAATAATAATAAATAGTGTCATTAGTAAAAATATGATGCTAATAAAACTCCCTTTATTTTATTCAGATAAAAATTTATTCAATATAAATGGAATAGCTTCTTCTAAACAAAATGGAATAGCTAATACAGTAAATTGTTTGTTGCTGCAAAAAAAAAAAAAAAGTAAATTGTTTGTTGACCTCCCACGCATGTTCCACGCATAAGGTATTTTCTTTTGAATGCGTATACGGAGCATATTAATAAGATAGTTTACTTTTAAAGCATAAAGTGTCAAGTTTCCCTTCCTTTATCTATTCCGTTAAAGTTAAAAGTAAAAGTAAGTTATGAAAAGCAAATGGGGATTGTTAGCAGAAAAGGTAGTCCTGATCCGTCCATACTGTTAGATGTAATATCGTCGGATCAATCATGGATTGACCCGATTACGCAGCGGAAGTATCGGATCTAGATCTAAACGAAAACAAAGAACATAAATTAAAGATCTAAACTACAAGGGGGTTTAGGAGCCTACCTTTTATGATGCTTAACTCCAAGAACAAAAGGTCTCCAAGAACACGTGATTGAGAAGCCACAAATTTCCAACGTGTGTCTCCCGACAACACCAGGGTGGATGGTGTTTCCCGCCGCCGGACCTCCTTGATATGCTACCGGAATAATCCCGAAGATTATTCCAACTTGAACCCTAAGAATAGAGGCCGAAATTTTCAGCCAATTTCTCTTGTGAATAGTGACGTGAATAGTGTGTTTTAAAAGGCTTGGAAGAACTCTCTTTATATAGGAGAGTAAAACTTAACCTCCAAGGATTAAATAATTAAGAGATAATTATTACATTAATCCTTTTTCCAAATAAAAGACAAATAAAATAATTATCCCAAACAAATTAGGATAAATCATATTATTATCTAATATTTCATGAATTATCATTTAACAAATAAAAGATAAATCACACATTAAATAATTATCCAAGAAAACTAATTTCTTAATAATATATTAATGCAAATATGCGCCCCAACACTTAGTCAAATAAGTCATGCGCATATTTCTATATTTGACCAATTAGGTCAAAAGGTCAACACACCAATTTGGTAAGTCACGAAAAATGTCTTTTCCGTGTATTTAATTATTTAGTCCAACTAAACAATTAATCCACATATCAATTAAATAGCCCAATCCACTATTTAATTATAATTGAGGTGCAACGACGAGAAATCCAATTATGCTATATTAGAGGAGCCACGTCGGGGGCACGACCCATATTCGGTAGCTACAATAAATTGAATAAAAATTATTCTTCGACGTAATAATTATATCCAACCTATTAATTCCGGGATTACACCACCATAAACCCGAAACCGAACTCTATCGAATATAGATAACTTACACTCAATTTATGAGTCGAAAGCGTCCACCGATATAATCATTACATACGGATAAATCCTCCATGATCGTTCACTTCGAGTCGGGATATTTCCGTAAACCCTTCTCGAAACATATTATCCTTATTTACCATTAACCCCCTAGTGATCAATTAGTTCATATTCAATATAATATGAACTCGGCCGATCGATCGCCTTAGGGTCAACAAATAAGGGAATCGTTCGTCTACTTCCCGAGGGAAGGAATGGATTCCATATTCGTGATAGCACGGACTACTCACTCATCCCGAATAGAGCCAACGAGAAGTGTTGGACCACATACTTCGAAGTGATCCTTACTAACACATCAAACACTACCCTAGTCTAAGCGATGTCGTGATCACCTCGGATTAAGATTAATCCATATATGATCATCTTGTGATTCGATAAGACTTCTCGATTACGGAATTATATCGAGAACTCAAATCAAATCGGTCCAAATTTCCCTATATGATTATCATCATATATAAATGCCCCACTAGGTACCCTATTACCGACAAAACCGGATAAGATCGTCACACCTAAAGTGTTCGGGCGCATTAATAGCAAATTAATCATGAGACCCGTACTCGCATTAATAAACGCTACGGACTAAGTTAATTTTAAGTACATCTCACAAACTCAATCCTCTTGTGTATAGCCATACACCGAGTTATGTGATTACATAAACGAGGTACTTAGGGTTTTCGTAGTGTCTTAATTATAAGCATACATGCATATAATAAGATGAATTACTAATTCTGTCCTAAAACAATTATATAATTGTCTTTCGGGCACTACACCTTACAATCTCCCACTTGCACGAAAGGCAAGTGGATTAATTGTTTTAGAGCACACCCTTATTTATCTATATCTACAACATTCTCCCACTTGCTCAAAACAAGTGAGACGAATCCCTCAAATCTGTACCCTCCAAGCGCATCTTAGTAATTCATCCTTCCAAGCACGACCGGAGTGTGCCGCCGCAGGGTAGGTCAGTGACCCGGCGCGTACTCAGAATCCGAATACCATGTGACTTGGTACACTGATCAGGTAGGATGTCGGCTTGAGTCAATCTTTGGGATCGAAACATCGCCTTTCCATCTAATCCGGTGGTATGATTTCAATATGCCTTTGATTTAACACTGAGGACGAAATCGACTTAACGATCATCCTTAATCTGACCTAAAGTCAGAATTAGTGTCATCACTTATATTCTAGTTTGCACCTGAATATACTAGCATATTATTCCTCATTCTCCCGAAGATACTTGAGGATTCACTAAACATCCCATTTCGTATTCATCCTCAGGTTTAGATAACCATTCCTGAGAGGTAGGGTAGACTACATCGTTGAATGTTGCATAAATGCAAGAATATCTTAACCAGGTGAATGGGTGGGATTGCCAATGATCGATTCTCGCGGATTTGAGCGAATCAACTCCTTTAGAATGAATCCCGATGGCATGTCAGACTCTGACTTCAGATAACACACCCATGTTGTTTCCAATTGTTTTAGTGTTACCATTCACAAACACTAATATACATACTACTTTACTAATATTGATGTCAAGTCTACAAAAGACTTATCAACATTCTGGTCAAGTCCACATATTAAAATGTATGACCTAGAGGTTTGCTTTAATCCCCGAAGGATATAAGCTATGGCGGGCATCCCGCCAAATGTTCTTTCGAATAAATTAAGATACCGTTAGTCTTGCAAAAAAGTCTTAGGGAATCACCCCTATTTTCTCGCGTTTTAACGAATCCATTATTTGTTCTTAGCTAAAACCCTTCGTTTTGAATGAATTCGATTCCGTTGTTCGGCAAGGAAGTCTTCGGGAATCACCCCTATTTCTTGCTTTCTCGACGAAATCAAGCAAGACGAGTGGTGAGAGAGATCACGGTCCGGTTAACTCTCTACCTTTTCGGGAATCACCCCTAAATTACTCGCTTTTACTTGTGAAAGTTAAACTTTCCTATTCATTCTACTCTTCTTCATGTAGTTCCAATTACTCCCACTTGGGCCCGAGATACTCGGTGGTTCTACAAGAGTTTCAACGAAATTGGAGTATCATACTCCATTCACGGGGTTATGGCTTTTAAACCAACCTCTATGATCGGGATCCTATACGGTCCACGAAGGACTATAGGTCATCAATCTACCCTATGACCATAAGGTCCCGCAATGGGTAATGGACAAACCATACTCCCACCGCGTTCGGGGTGGAGTGATATACCGATCTAGTTTAGTAGTTTTTATTAGTGTTTTCACCAACTTGCCGGTGTTGGATGTGGACCGAACAAATCGCTTAGTAACATCTTGAGTACAAATACTTCAAGATCCAAGGTTGTTATTTATAGACTCTATCGGACCGAGTTTGACAAGATAACCGTCATTCTCTCGATTTTACGAGTTTTATAACCAACCTTTACTCAATGCATTAAGATATTTCACGTCCCGAACGTGTACGCAAAATTTCCGATCCTACCTTCAAGCACTCGGTGCTAAATGCCTCTATTTACGGAAGTGGGGTGAACCGAATTCACTCCTTATCCACAAATGCGTAGGCATCTTTTAGGTAGACTTCTCGATTTTTCAATACAACCGTTATTTTGCAACCAATATCTTAAATGAGTTCAAGACGACGTATCGTAGCACATCAATAACTATGTAAGGCAAATTTGTGGTGTATCCCTTAGTGAAAACATTTCACCGGGAGGTAGGCCGAGCATCGATCCCGAAGACTACGCAATAACCTATTTCGAGTATGGAATACTCTATCTCTCGTGAAATCGAGAGATTTCCTCCAAATATTTTTGATAAACTTACCGGAGTCTCGAATAGTAGTCAAACAAGATGTCACTACTTTAAAAGCTCCCACTAGCTTGTACCTTTCATATGACCCCGAAGATTGTTATGAACAAGCTATGTTACTTCTTTAAATCTATTACCCTTTCCCCGATTGAAAGGAAACTTAGTCATTGTTCCTTTGAGACGGTGTTCCTTTGACTCGGGAGATAGGAATCACCCTAAGCCGCCTTCGATCTTGTCTTTAGGGAATATGCACTAATTAATAGAATAGAAAGAAGCGTTTATCGAAATACGGAAACCATTTGCGTTTATATGTTTTAAGATGTGTTACTAATACCTTTTCAACAATGATTAGTGGTTCGACTTTATCAAACAAAAGTCCGAGTCTTGGATTCGTGCTACGACTGTTACATTCATCGTCAATAAGACAAACAAATTATCCTATTGAAAATGAATACGTTCGTTCCAACGAATCCGAAAACGAAAATGAATTTTCTGTGATGCTCAAGAATTGAATCCGAGATTCATTTCCTTATATCACTCCCACTAGTCAATCTGAAAAAACTGCCCGTTGTCTATGTTATTTATCGTTTAATGCAAAGTTACCTAGTTCTTCCAAAGAACTTTAGCTTTCAAGAAAATTGCTAGGATACATTGGACAGTGATCCGAAATCACTTTCATTATCCTCTAATTTCCAATTTATTAATTTTCCGGTTTAGCCTTAAAACTACTTAGTCTAGATGACTAACACGTATAAACATTCTTTCCCATTCTCGACTTTCCTTAGATGGAAACAGTCTTGAACTAGCGCTTCGTGTGAGTAGACACTACTCTTGAACCGTGGGACGTTCGATGTTACTTGCTTGGACTATCGATTTTTCTAATCGTTAAATCATAAGACCAAAGCTCCGACTAGTTTATCGGTTCCAAATACCGTCTAACTAGCAACACTTTGTATTTATGATTTTTCAAAAATCAGAAAAATCCCCAGAACTAAGCTCCCACTAGTTTATCGCTTCCAAATACCGTCTAACTAGAAATGCTTTGTTCATGATGTTTCAACGATTATAAAATCTCCGTAACTAAGCTCCTACTAGTTTATCGGTTCCAAATACTTGTCTAACTAGTAACGCTTTATTCTTGTTTTTCCAATAAATGGAGAAACTTCGTGCGCCTATTACACATTTCTAATAATTCGAAAAAACAACAAATCATAAGGCTAAGGCTCCCACTAGTTTATCGGTTTCAAATACCGTCTAACTAGCAACGCCTTATGTATATGATTTTCCAATTTTTCAATTTAGAAATTTGTTGTGTAATTACACTTTTAAAATTCACTAAATGAATTTTATCTGATAGTCCTATGTCATCTTTTGTAAACTAAGTATGGTCGTCTCTCGTTCAACACGAGTGACACCCGTGACACACCTGTACTATGTCACTTAAGTTTTTAAAGGCTCAAGAGAAAAATTTCTTCCGAAAAGTTAACTGCATTTATTGATAATTACAACGTACTTGTTACTTTCCACATTTTTATTGAAGTCCTATTACTAACAGTTTAGTAACCTAGAGATCTAGTTGTAAATAAAAATGACGAAAGTTAAATTCAAAAATAAATTTTCACTACTAGATTTATTTTAGGAATAATAAACTATAAAAGAGTTTATCCTACCATTCCAAGGATTTAACCTCGCATAGTATCGTCCGAGAGGGTCGATATCAGCACTATGATGGTTAAACTGAGACAATCTCTCTCAATGATTAAGCTTCGAGAATCGAACATCTCACGGGAATCAAACATCCCGGACTTTAATCATTGATTACCTTCCTTTTCTAGCCTAGATATTTCGAAAATATCCATAAAGAGTGTGACCTACTATATCAGATCTCAGAGTACGCCCCCGAGTATGCCTACGAGGGGCGGTGTCGATGACCCGACGAGTACCCGAAATCCTATCCTTTCGGAGACCAAGCCTTGAATTTTGATAGCGGTGAACACCATCCGAAGGGGCCGAAATCAAAGCGGCACGAGGTGTCACCATTCTCTCACGTGCTTGCATCTATAGTAGAGGCCGTGGGGTTGGCTGTCGCCTTCCCTGCTCCCACTCAATATTTTGAAAAAGTGGTGGGTTTACTAATTACGATTTTGTCCTTGACAATAAGAAACAATAAATCAAAGTACTCCGAATAGGGTCGGTTATGTAGGCAAGCCTACGCCGTCGTATTCGTTGGAACATATGTGACAGTTCAGGCCAATCCGGCAGGAGAAGCCCCGTTTAGCCCGAAGGCTTATCGGCTATGCTAAGTCCTATCGAACTGCTGTAACGTACATCACACGTGGAGGGAGTCGATTGAGCCGAAGCTCGGTTGAACTCGCCCAACCATGGTTAGACCATTTCCGAACCCATGTACTAAGATTCTCCGATTTCTAAGTTGTCACCCAAAGCGTAATCTCGTTTTTGTTTAAGGTGGGTTCACTGAGAAGCCATCACCGAAAAGCTCAACGATTTATCCAAGTGGGATTCACCGAGAATCCATCACTAAAATCGTAAACGATTGACAAAAACCCGGGTCCTCGGTTTTTATAATTAGCTACTTATTACTTAACTACCACATATTAAATTAATAAGCATTCATACTAATTATTCGAGTTATACACGTCTATTTTAATTCGAAATTAAAAAACTACGTGTATGCATTGGAGTGGAATCATGAAGATGCAAGTCATGGCAATTTTCCGGTTATATCATACAATTTTCGATCATACACGAAAAAAATAACGGAAAAAATAAACACCGAGATGGATCGTTGGTACCCCCGTATCTAACCTATTAAAAAAAAACACAAACCCTAACTAGGGTTTACTATTTTCTAATCTGCTGCTGCGTATTATTGATGATCGGAAATCCAAACGAACCTTGATCGTCATGAAACTTTATGGATCTGTTCTTCACTCCGCATACTTCAATCTGAACGGTTGGATCTTCGTTTCAATGGTCGAATTTTCTCCAGCAATCCGCCGATCTAACTGCTGCATCTGTTTATAACTACGGCGCAACAGTGTCTTCCTGGGGACGATCGGGCATCGAGACAGATCCCGATCGACCTTAAATTTTTAGGGCTTGTTCATAACTCCATGTTAGTTGATCTGAACGGTCGGATCTTCGTTTCAACGGTCCAATCTCTTCCAGAAAATCGACGAACTCACAGCTAGGGTTTTAATGCCTGCTGTGCTTTTCTGTTACAGCAGCAACTTTATAGCAGCGATCGGACATCGAGATCGACTCCGATCGTCCCGAAATTT
This sequence comes from Gentiana straminea, assembly GCA_036785695.1. Taxonomy (NCBI): domain Eukaryota; kingdom Viridiplantae; phylum Streptophyta; class Magnoliopsida; order Gentianales; family Gentianaceae; genus Gentiana; species Gentiana straminea. The sequence goes on along the minus strand of JAVUPR010000087.1, from coordinate 2,766,452 downwards.
TGAGGGCATGTTCTTCAACTTTTATTCTTCATTCTGACCGGAGGGATTGTCGTTTCAACGGCTCAAACTCCGGGAAAAAATAAAAACCGGAACAGCAACAAAACAGATCTACTTCTAGCAAATTAAAATTACAAAATTTTCTATACTCATATAAACGAATTTATATGAGTTTACAATAGATCTAACGAGTAAACAATACCAACCCCAATCCATCTCTTCAACCACAACAATCACAAGCATACATCATGATTAAAATTTCGAATTTACCAAAAAAAACGAAATAAAAACACCTAAAACATGCTTTTCCACTACTTAGATCTAAAATTCATATACTTTGATCGTTAGATCAAAGGCTCGATACCACTTGTTAGATGTAATATCGTCGGATCAATCATGGATTGACCCGATTACGCAATGGAAGTATCGGATCTAGATCTAAACGAAAACAAAGAACATAAATTAAAGATCTAAACTACAAGGGGTTTAGGAGCCTACCTTTTTATGGTGCTTAACTCCAAGAACAAAAGGTCTCCAAGAACACGTGATTGAGAAGCCACAAACCTTCCAACGTGTGTCTCCCAAAGAACACCAGGTGGATGGTGTTTCCCGCCGCCGGACCTCCTTGATATGCTACCGGAATAATCCCGAAGATTATTCCAACTCGAACCCTAAGAATAGAGGCCGAAATTTTCAGCCAATTTCTCTTGTGAATAGTGACGTGAATAGTGTGTTTTAAAAGGCTTGGAAGAACTCTCTTTATATAGGAGAGTAAAAAACTTAACCTCCAAGGATTAAATAATTAAGAGATAATTATTACATTAATCCTTTTTCCAAATAAAAGACAAATAAAATAATTATCCCAAACAAATTAGGATAAATCATATTATTATCTAATATTTCATGAATTATCATTTAACAAATAAAAGATAAATCACACATTAAATAATTATCCAAGAAAACTAATTTCTTAATAATATATTAATGCAAATATGCGCCCCAACACTTAGTCAAATAAGTCATGCGCATATTTCTATATTTGACCAATTAGGTCAAAAGGTCAACACACCAATTTGGTAGTCACGAAAAAAATGTCTTTTCCGTGTATTTAATTATTTAGTCCAACTAAACAATTAATCCACATATCAATTAAATAGCCCAATCCACTATTTAATTATAATTGAGGTGCAACGACGAGAAATCCAATTATGCTATATTAGAGCCACGTCGGGGACCAATGGGCCCATATTCGGTAGCTACAATAAATTGAATAAAAATTATTCTTCGACGAAATAATTATATCCAACCTATTAATTCCGGGATTACACCACCATAAACCCGAAACCGAACTCTATCGAATATAGATAACTTACACTCAATTTATGAGTCGAAAGCGTCCACGATATAATCATTACATACGGATAAATCCTCCATAGATCGTTCACTTCGAGTCGGGATATTTCCGTAAACCCTTCTCGAAACATATTATCCTTATTTACCATTAACCCCCTAGTGATCAATTAGTTCATATTCAATATAATATGAACTCGGCCGATCGATCGGTTTAGGGTCAACAAATAAGGGAACGTTCGTCTACTTCCCGAGGAAGGAATGGATTCCATATCGTGATAGCACGTACTACTCACTCATCCCGGTAGAATAGAGCCAACGAGAAGTGTTGGACCACATACTTCGAAGTGATCCTTACTAACACATCAAACACTACCCTAGTCTAAGCGGTCGTACGTGATCACCTCGGGATTAAGATTAATCCATATATGATCATCTTGTGATTCGATAAGACTTCTCGATTACGGAATTATATCGAGAACTCAAATCAAATCGGTCCACTATATGATTATCATCATATATAAATGCCCCACTAGGTACCCTATTACCGACAAATCCGGATAAGACCGTCACACCTAAAGTGTTACGGGCGCATTAATAGCAAATTAATCATGAGACCCGTACTCGGATTAATAAACGCTACGGACTAAGTTAATTTTAAGTACATCTCACAAACTCAATCCTCTTGTGTATAGCCATACACACGAGTTATGTGATTACATAAACGAGGTACTTAGGGTTTTCGGTAGTGTCTTAATTATAAGCATACATGCATATAATAAGATGAATTACTAATTCTGTCCTAAAACAATTATATAATTGTCTTTCGGGCACTACACCTTACACATACCCCAATGTATGTTATGTCTGAATAGGTTTCACCTTTTTTTTTTTTTTTTAACTTTAGCAAAGAAAAGGTGTAATAAATTTACTTTATTTTGTCTTCACATGTCCCATGATACATGAATAATATAAATATAGTTTACTGTCGAAAGAATGAGAAGTTATTATGCATTTACATTGAAATGACGTATAAACAAATCTACATCACACAGCTTCAATTCAGTTTAGAAATAAAAGATCCATATCGTGCACCGAATAACTTCTCCAAAAGAATAGTCTCTTGCACTTTAATCATACATACACTAACAGGTGTACATGCTACAATACATCTTCTATTACACACTTTTATCACTATCTATATATACTAGTAAACAGAGGCGGACGCAGGATCCCGGGTGATGTGGGCGATACTATGACGAGTGTATATTCTAAGGAGGTGGGGGGCTAAAAAAAAAAACACAACATACATAATAGTGTTTTTTCCGGATCCGAGGAGGGATTGCCCCCCTACGCACCATGTACATCCGCCCCTGCTAGTAAAAAAACACGTGATATATATGTAGGGAAACTTGAAAAAATATATTTGAAAAAAATACTTATTTGTGTGGTATACCTTAAAAGATAACATTTGAAATATATGTCTGAAAAAACATTTCGTGGCGATTTCAAAACTATTACGCAGCAAATCCGTTTTTCCTACTAGTCGGGTGATATGTCGATCATAATAATGTGGGAGTGGGAATAGGATCCTCTCAAGTAACTTGAGGAAATATTCTCTCAAGTATGCATGATCCAACCACACACCCCAAAAGTGTAAAACATCTAGCCATTGATTAACTTTTTCCAAAACTACGTAGTTTAGTTCATTATATGTAAAAACACCAACTTTACCCTTAAGTTACTTGAGAGGATCTTGATCCTGTGGGAGTGCTTGATTTGTAATTTTTGATGAACATATGGATGTAAAATTGTATATTTGTACTACCTTAAATAGCTAAGAATGTGTTACTAAGCTACTTAAGTAAGAAAGTTAAGAGCGAGCTGCTATGGGTAGTGAATCAACAAGTTAAATATGTAAGGATGAGGTAAATAATATGAAAGTAAATAAAAGTACCATTATCTGTATATTTATTTCTGACACATTTTCAGCTTGAACACAGGTATAATAATATTGTAACGACTTCTTATATCCAAAAAAGAAATATTCAACATAATCATATGAAAGAAAATAAAAGTTACCTTATTTGTATATTCATTTCTGAAACATCTTTTGAGTTGTCTAACGCTCGAATACAAGTATAATAATATTGTAACGACTTGTTATATCCAAAGAAGAAAAATTAGAGATAAGACTAGTTGTTATATGTCATGTTAAAAATATGTTCATTCTGAGACACAAGACATTAAACAATAACATGTGACATAACATAATTTTTACATGATATATTATAATATGATTAATACTATGTCACAAATGTTTTACTATAATAGAAGCTGAGAGTTTAACCGTCTGCATATTCTAAAACGCCGTGGTGGTAAGAACGGTTTGAGTGAGAAGTGCCTTACTTGCATTAGAAAGAGTGGATGCTTTCCATGCTTGAAGTTTAGCCCAGACTTTATCAACAACAAATGTGAAATCCTCCTTTTTTACTCTCCCGTGATGAATAGGCATGCCAAGATATTTTTCAAAGTGCTTCGTGTGCATCATTCCAAGAACTTGCGCTATACATTTAGTGGTTTGGGAGCTAACGTTTGGGGAAACTGCGAATTTAGATTTTAAAATGCTGATTTTCTGCTCGAAATATCACAAAACTGCTGAAGAACCCGGTCCATTTCTTGAGCTTGATCAATATTGGCTTCCGAAAAGAGGATGAGATCATCCGCGAAAAATATGTGAGAAATCCGATGGCCGCCCCGTGAAATGCATATTGGTTTCCACTTTTTATCATTAACTGAGGTATTTATCATTTGGCTCAACACTTGCATTACAAAGACGAAGAGGTACGGGGCAAGAGGGTCGCCCTATTTGAGGCCTCGATGTGGAGTGAAGGCTTCTAGCGGACGACCATTCCAAAGAACCTCCAAAGATGTGCTGGATAGGGAATACATAATAATAAGCTCAATCAAGTCACTAATGAGATTCCACATCTTTCTAAAGACACCCCTATTTTTACTCCCGACACCACAAAAAATTATTTCGGCATCACGATGATTTTTTATGAAGGGAACGTCGGTGCAACTGGTGTTCGTTGTTTTATTAAAAATTAAAATAAAACACCACATCAAATATAAATAAATAAAAATAAACAAAACATACCAATTAAATAAAAATAAATAAAACATACCAATTATCCAGTTGTATTTCCTTAACACGTTAAAATTTGTTTCTGCGCTGATTGAAATGAATTTAAAGAGTGCCGACGAGTTTTTTCTTTTTCATACATTAGAGACAGAAGGAATACTATAAATTTCACCCAAATTATGTTCATTTCATTTCATTCAAATCTGAACACCGATGTCTCTACATTCAAACATTATTATACTCAAAAATCAAAAAGCCACAGTGGTACTATAGCAACTATCATCTGTGCAGGCCAAGATGTCTCTGTAATCTCTTTTAATCCTAAAAGAATCATACACTTTTCCATCACTGCTCTTTTTGTACTCCAACAACATGTTCGGATGGTCGAAAGCAGTCAACTTTACAAAGCCATAATCATGATCCTTGAATATACTCCATTTTGTTTGCAACGTCGTGAACTCTGCAAGCCCGGCTCCCCCTCCCCCCCGGCAACCACATGTATCGTCCCATTCAATGTCCCTTTGTACAAATGCTTCTCGTCGTTGGTGCATTGATTCTATTTGCAACAAAGACAAACAGCCAAGAAGAGGGACGTAATACGGACACGACAAGAGATGATGAATATAAATATAAAGGGCAGAAAGGAGGAGATCCAGTGTCTTGAGTTACCTGGTAAACAGGACAAGTTCTTTCGTAATGATGGGCGTGCACCGTAGATGGCAATATCAACTTTATACTTTTGCCAAAGTTTTTGAAGACTCTCTCTCCCCATTGGTTCTGCAAATGATCCCTCCTCGGCATACCAAGTAGCAGAAGAATAACACAACACCCGGTGTGCTAAAAGGATAAGCCACGGTTGCTTTTGTCTATCTACAGATGCTAAACAATGCTCAATGAACTTGTATTGTTCTGTCCCCTCTCTCCAATCATGTTCTGTATCCGCGATGCAGAACCGGAACATACCATAATCAAGTAGAATACCTATGGTTAAATAGCATGACTATTTCAGCTAATTAAGCTGTGCAAACAGCATTAACAAATTTCTTTCTATGGTTAAATTTAACAATATATATATACACACACACACATATATGGGAAGACGCTCAAGTAAGAAGACTCTGCGGCAGATGAACAATAAATGAAGTCCAGCCTTACCAGAATTTAGCCCTGTTTTCAGCAGGAATATAAAACACATTTTCAGCCAACACACCACATTCTCCTCCAGAATCCATCCTCCCGTAGAACGACCCTGACCCAGGCCAGTCACGCTCATGGTTGCCACTGTATTTATTCTTAGTTATTAACACAAAAAAAAGAGAACAGCAAGTCATCATAAATAAGTTTCACGGGCGTTTTAAGCCAATACCTTGCAATCATGTATGGCACACGTGAAGCGATGGGCTCAACCTGAGCAGTAAACTGATCCCACTGTGAGATGTACCCATTGGCATAAGTTATATCCCCAATATGGAAGACAATGTCAATGTTCTTTAAGTCCTGGATAAGCTGATTGGTCGTGTTAAGGGAGCTGTATTGAAAATTGTTATATTCGTTGGAGCCATCAGCCTCACCCTGTAATAACGTATAGAGACATATATTTCAAGAGTCGTAATGTGTTCACCAACGTCATTTTATTTTATGCAGTAGTTACAACAGCTTTGCTATTTGGCTTTACACTCTCCAAATCCAATTAAGTACGCAACACGGATTAGATGAATACCCGTATAAAACGATTCTCATTTGCAGTTTTTCTAAGCAAGGTAGTCAACACACTATTTACAGAAGCAATTTTAACATTAACAACTAAGAAAATTGACTTTTTTTTTCTTTTTCTTTTTCTTAAAGTGATTCACAATTGTCATGATCAAGTGAAGAAGGTCAACCTGATACGAACAGATATGTAAAATTGATTAAAACCTTTCCCATGTCTCCAAATATGATTATGCACTGTAGAGAGTTTTGGCCGGTATTAAGAAATAGGTGTGACATGTGTCATCTCTATAGTGTGACAAGTGTCTAGCTGGTAGTAAGACAAGTGTATTAGTCTTATCTTTATTGTATTAGCCTTATCATATATCATCTTGTAAAAATACACTCGAGGAATCTAATGAAACCTTCTGTACTATTCCGTTTTCTTGGTATCAGAGCATAGGTGTGTCCATGGCCACCACCACCGGCTCGCCGGCAACGGGAAGCTCAGGCAGTGAAGCTCCCGAAAGCTCACTTTCACCGGTGTCGTCTTTCCAACCAGTTTTCTCTACCATTCCGTCTATTGGAACTACGATTCCCAGTCAAATTCAGACTACAAGACTCAGCTTCAACCCTTCAACAGCAGGGCTCAGCTTCCCCTTCTTCTCCGACGGAGTAGTCACCGGAATACCAGTCATGAGCTCAGGTATTCCTCCACTGCACACCCAAGCTGGAACTTCTTTCATCAGATCAGAGTCTCCATATGCAAATTTAAGAACTACCATGCCCACACCTCATCTTTTTGGATCTGTAAGTCCTAATCCAACCTCACCTTTACATCCACCCTTTTCCAGCAACCTAAATCAGACATGCACTGTTAAGCTAGATCGAAACAATTATCTTTTATGGCGGTATACTGTTTTACCGATTATTCGAGGATATAAGCTAGAAGATCATCTGTTCAATCCGATGCCTAATTTCAATGATCCTTTGCAGCACTCAAACCTCACTAATCCCACACTTCAATTGTTAAATGAAGACTGGCACACTAAAGATAACCTATTGATGGGATGGCTTCTTGGATCTATGACTGAACAAGCCATGAGTGAAGTAGTTGGTTGTGCCACTGCGCATGAAATTTGGACCACTCTTGAGACTCTTTTTAACAACAGATCTGAATCAAGAATGTTAGTATAAGGATGCTCTATCAAGAGCTCCCAAAGGGTCTAAATCTATGTCTGACTATCTAGCTCAAATGAAATCCTATTCAGACAATTTAATTGATGCAGGTTATCCCATTACTAAATCTGAGCTCATCTTGGCTACCTTGGGAGGTCTGGATAGAGATTATGAGTCTGTTGTAGTGAACATCACATCTAGAGTTGGATCTTTGAGCTGGCATGATGTTCAATCTCAACTGATAACGCATGAAAGACTCATAGCTAGATACTCGGGCTCTGGTCCTACAGCAAATCTTGCCCAAGGGCAACAGGTTAGGACCAACTCCTCATATGGTAACTCTGGTGGAAGGCCACCTAATCAGCAAGGCACTGGTGGAAGAGGTAGAAACACTAATGGAAGATGAAATAGAGGTAGAGGCAGAGGCAGAGGTGGAAGTGGTAGAGGATCTGGAGGCTACTCAGGGAACAAGATGGTATGTCAATTATGTGGGAAGACTGGTCATATAGTAACCTCTTGTCGGCACAGGTTTGAGGAGGATTTCATTCCTCCAAACAACATGTTTAGTGATGATAAAAAAACAAGCATCTGCCTACATTGCTTCACCACAATCTGTTGGAGACTCAGCATGGTATATGGACAGTGGAGCCTCTAATCATCTCACTGGTCATATAGTAACCTCTTGTTGGCACAGGTTTGAGGAGGATTTCATTCCTCCAAACAACATGTCTAGTGGTGATAAAAAACAAGCATCTGCCTACATTGCTTCACCACAATCTGTTGGAGACTCAGCATGGTATATGGACAATGGAGCCTCTAATCATCTCACTGCTGATCTCAATAACCTTCATCTCAGCTCAGGTTATAATGGTTCTGAAAATTTAGCTGTCGGAAATGGTGAGAAATTGCCTATCCTTCACACTGGCATGACCTTTTTCCTACACAGTGTCCACACACCACTCTAACTCTGAAAAACATTTTTACATGTCCCTCTCATTACAAAAATTTAATTAGTCTGTCCAAATTACTCTATGATAATCATATTGTTGTTGAATTCACTCCTTTTTCTTGTTATGTGAAGGACAAACAATAGGGACACTGCTTCTGCAAGGAACTCTCAAGGATGGCCTGTATCAGATCAAGTTTCCAAATGAGACATTCCTTCACTCCAAATTCAAGACTCCTAACAGTCAGACTGTTCCTATCTCTCTAAGTGCTCAGTTGAGTGTTTCTAGCCCTAATAAGGACCCTAATGTCTAGCATAGACGATTAGGTCATCAATCTAGCCAAGTTTTAAGTCAGATTTTGAAATCTTGTAATGTTGAACTAAAAGATCAGTTAACTTTTTGTGATGCTTGTCAATTTGGTAAGGGCCATGCTCTACCCTATTTGAATTCTGAATCTCATGTTGCTCATGTTCTTGATTTAATTCATACTGATGTCTGGGGCCCTGCCCCCATTAAATCTGTTTCTGGCTTTTCCTATTATGTTCATTTTATTGATGATTGGTCCAGGTTCACTTGGATTTGCCCTTTAAAGTCAAAGTCTGATGTCTTTCATACTTTTATTCAGTTCCAAAAACTTGTTGAAAATCAGTTTAATGTTAAAATTAAATGTGTACGGTCAGACTGGGGGGGAGAATATAAGAGTCTTGAAAACCACCTTCAAAATCAGGGGATTCTTTTTAGACATCCCTGCCCTCATGCTCACCAACAAAATGGTAGAGCTGAGAGGAAACATAGGCATATAGTTGAATTGGGGCTCACACAGATGGCACAAGCCTCACTTCCACTTAGGTTTTGGTAGTTCAGTTTTCTTGAAGCAGTGACTGTTATCAATATCCTTCCTACACCTGTTTTACAAAACAAATCTCCTTATGAAGTTCTTTATAATAAGAAACCTGACTACAAGTTTTACAAGGTGTTTGGTTGTGCATGTTTTCCCCATTTGAGACCCTTCTCTCCTACCAAATTCAAGTATCACACCGGTAAGTGTACTTACTTAGGTGTCAGTCCCAGTCACAAAGGTTACAAGTGCCTGGACACTTCTAGTAGAATTTTTATTACCAGGAATGTAGTGCTCAATGAAAATGAGTTTCCCTTCAAAGAAGGGCACTACAGAGAAGTTCATACAGATCATGCTCTCCTCATTTCCCTTCCCTTTCCTAAATCTGATGTTCCTAATCAAGAATTGTTGTCTGATACTGGTGCATCTGAGAGAGAAACTCCAGAGCAGGATGCTCATGTCCAGACTTCTACACAACAAGAGGTACAACCTACTTCTCCTAGTTTTCTTTTCCTGATTTACACACACATAGTCCTAGCCTTAACAACACATCACCACAAAGTCCAAGTACTAGCACACACAGTCCTAGCCAAAGTCCTCAATCTCCTAATGATGGAAGTCCAGTTTCAAGTCAAAGTAATGTGTCTGAACCTGTTCAACAGCAGTCGCAGCCTGTTCAGGGTCATCCTATGCAAACTAGGTCTAAGAGTGGCATTTTCAAGCCTAAAACCTACTCTGCATAAATTCACTCCATTGTACACCCTAATCACCTTTCTGAACCAACTAAAGTTTCAGAAGCTTTAACTTATACTGAATGGAGGCATGCCATGATCATTGAGTATGAAGCCTTGCAAAAGAATGAGACTCTTGTACCAGCATTGAGAAATCAGAATCTAGTTGGTAGTAGGTGGGTGTTCATATTGAAATTGAGCCCTGATGGAACTGTTTTGAAACATAAAGCTAGACTAGTAGCTAAGAGTTTTCATCAAACCTATGGAGTTGACTTTACTGAAACCTTTAGCCCTGTGGCAAAGGCATCCACTATTAGAGTAGTCCTAGCCCTGGTTGTGAACTTGAATTGGCAAATACACCAAGTTGACATTGATAATGCTTTTCTTAATGGCCCCTTGTCTGAAGATGTCTACATGCATCAGCCTGAAGGATTTGTTGATAAAGAAAGGCCTCACTATATGTGCAAGCTATACAAAGCACTTTACGTCAGCCTGATGGACTTTCCCGCGTCTATAAAAACACCTTATTAATATTGATAATTGACTTTAGTATATCATTTGTATTAGAAGGACTTTTATCTTAATTGTTGTTGCAATGCCGGAAATACTAATCTAGCGCTTCTTGAATTAAAATTGGCGGTCAACCATAACCAGAATCCTGATAAAGTGAGTTCGTATTTTTGTGTGTGAAATGGGAGAATGCATGAGGACAAAATGTATGATAAATTAAACACCTTATACATATATATGTTTTAACAATGTATAAAGATGATATTAGCACATACTTATCCTTGACATAGTTGTTTTATTAGATCAAAATAATGAAGAAACTTGAAGAACAAAAGTAAGAAAATTATTTTAAAACGACAGTGGCAAATTAATCATTAGACTTTTAGTTTTAGAAATAATTTGTACAACAAAATAGCTGCTTCAGGGCAGCTATGATGGGTACATCCCGTAAGATTCAGTCTTCACGACATTTAGAGATCATGTCTTAATGAGAAATTGCTCTCAATATCACCAGAAGGCATCAAAATGGAGGGCTTATCTAGCATTCAAAGCATTTATGCTCCGATGCATTCCAGTACATGAATTCAACAAAATACTCTACATTCCCACAGCTATGAGACACTAGAAATGACGTACGGAAACTATTTAAAACATAAAACATGCCTATGTTCAGGACACTTACTGGGCATTGGGCCACAAGTCCTTTAAATAACTTGTGTGGATAAATCCAGGATCACGCCACCCAACGGTTCTTGCAGGTGCCTCAGCAAAAAAATTAGGAAGAAAAAAAAACATGTAACATAAAAGTAAATATCCTGATTCTTTTGGCCAGCTAAAGTATAGGAATGAAAAAAATGACAAGAATCCGTCTCTTTTAAGGTGAAAACTACATGCAGGTTCTTGAAGTTCTCGTTCTGCTAGACGTGATTGACACGACTATTAAGTAATGGATACGCAAAAGCTACTGCATATGCATCTGTAAATTCCATAGCCCAAAAGTAATAATCACAGCAACCATGAAAGCATCCTTTTTCTTTTGCCTCTGAGATAGCTACATAACAAACATTTGAGTCCTAATTCAGCATGTTAAAAGTAATTTTGAAGTAGAACATGTTAAAACATACCACACATGACTATTTCAGCTAATGAAGTCCAGCCTTACCAGAATTTAGCCCTGTTTTCAGCAGGAATATAAAACATATTTTCAGCCAACACACCACATTCTCCTCCAGAATCCATGTTCCCGTAGAACGACCCTGACCCAGGCCAGTCACGCTCATGGTTGCCACTGTATTTATTCTTAGTTATTAACACAAAAAAAGAGAACAGCAAGTCATCATAAATAAGTTTCACGAGAGTTTTAAGCCAATACCTTGCAATCATGTATGGCACACGTGAAGCGATCGGCTCAACCTGAGAAGTAAACTGATCCCACTGTGAGATGTACCCATTGGCATAAGTTATATCCCCAATATGGAAGACGATGTCAATGTTCTTTAAGTCCTGGATAAGCTGACTGGTCGTGTTAAGGGAGCCGTATTGAAAATTGTTATATTCGTTGGAGCCATCAGCCTCACCCTGTAATAACATATAGAGACATATATTTCAAGAGCTGTAATGTGTTCACCAACGCCATCTTATGTAGTAGTTACAATAGCCTTGCTATTTAGATTTACACTCTCCAAATCCAATTAAGTACGCAACACATATTAGATGAATACCCGTATAAACGATGCTCATTTGCAGTTTTTCTAAGCAAGGTAGTCAACACAATTTACAGAAGCATTCTTAACATTAACAACTAAGAAATTTGACTTTTTTTTTTCCTTTTTCTTAAAGTGATTCACAATTGTCATGGACTCATGATCAAGTGAAGAATGTCAACATATTACGGATAGATATGTAAAAACTGATTAAAACCTTTCCCATGTCTCCAAATATGATCACGCGTTGTAGAGAGTTTTGGCCAGGATATGGAGATGCTTTGAATTTATATGTTCCACTCCAAATGTAGTTACCGTTCAATAATCGATGCCCCAGTTTGTACGTGTAGCTGCAAATCCATCAATAACACATGAATACGAATTAAGTTACACGAAGCTATTTAGGATGAATCAGAATTATGAAATAGTAATGCCACAGTTTTTGATGTATCTAGGAAATCCAAGACCAGCCAAAAGGATATTATATTATGCTGAAAGAATTTAGGCATTTATATCATTTAAATCCAGTCCATTTGGTGCATTAAACATCATTTCTCATCTTGATACAGCATTACAACCTAAAAGAGTGAAGTGAATTTTAGGCTCCACTTACGTCAGCCTGATGGACTTTCCCACGTCTATAAAAACACGTTATTAATATTGAAAATGACTTTAGTATATCATTTGTATTGTTGGGACTTTTATCTTAATTGTTGTTGCAATGCCGGAAATACTGATTTATCTCTTCTTGAATTGACATCGGCGGTCAACCATAACCAGAATCCTGATGAAGTGGTAACAAAATGGAGGGCTTATCTAGCATTCAAAGCATTTATGCTCCGAGGCATTGCAGTACATGAATTCAACAAAATACTCTACATGCTACTTTAAATAACTTGTGTGGATAAATCCAGGATCACGCCACCCAACGGTTCTTGCAGGTGCCCCTGCAAAAAAATTAGGAAGAAAAAAAACATGTAACATAAAAGTAATATCCTGATTCTTTTGGCCAGCTAAAGTATAGGAATGAAAAAAAAAAAAAAAAAAAAGGGACAAGAATTCGTCTCATTTAAGAAATAACTAGGTGAAAACAACATGCATGTTCTTGAAGTTCTCATTCTGCTAGATGCAATTGACACGACTATTAAGTAATGGATACGCAAAAGTAATCACAGCAACGATGAAAGCATCCTTTTTTCTTTTGCCTCTGAGATAGCTACATGATGATACGCGGATTTACTCCTCCACGTGGAATTATCTAATTGGTCCACCTGGCATGTGGAAAAGTCCGTGTTGGCCATCTACATCGGATCGATACGAGACGTACCAGTAAAGGCCGCTGTTTAGGGGAGATTCTACAAGTGTCCGAACTCGATTTCCCACGTCGGTGTTTATAGACCCGATACCATAGACTTCAGTCTAGGCTCCTGGGCCCGCATCCAACAGGTTACTTGGGCAAGGAGGCAAGGCCCATTTAAGGGTAATTACGTCAATATACTAAACCGCCCCAAGTTTAGGGCAGAAGAAGAGCATGTGCCTATAAATACATCATTCCAGGAACTACGTAAGGCTTGATTCCTGGACATTACACAGGATACGTAGGCAATCCAAGATACATTCTTGGACTCAGCCATAAAACACTCAAAAACATTGCCTTTCCACCCAGTTACAGCCATTCAATCCCATTACAGCTCACCCTTAGATTACACGTGGCCCTGTTATTCCGGTGGTGCTTCATTTAGCATCATCATTTGGCGCTAGAAGGAGGGCCATCTACCGGTGAGTTGGTAAAGGTTTCGCAATGGTTCCACCAACAAGGAAGAAGATAACGAACAGCAAGAACATGCAGATCGAAGAGCACACGGATATAGATCCAGCAGGGATTCCATCCCAGGTTCAAGAAGTCCCCACCGGATCTAGACCCGCAGGTTGCGGATCCACCAGGCCTCAGCCTTCCTCCCCACCGCAAGATATGGCAGATCACTTAGCGTCTTTAGATGAAGACGCCCTGAAGAGGGTAGTGGCTTCGGCGTTCTTAGGCAAGGGAATCTGTAATCCCCCTGAAGGACACCTGTTAGACCCACAGGGTCATAAAGAAATTGATAATGCTAGAGGGAAGAGGCATGTCGATCCTCAAGAAGAGTGTGAGGAAGGTGCAATTGAAATCAGCGTGACTAACGCCCGCAAACGTCCTGAACAAGAAAAGCATCGGCGAGGGTCGAGGACGATTCGAAACGAGTTCAATCGCATCGTGGGGAAGGAGCGAGGTCGCGAAATGGCTCGAATCGCCATTTAGTCCCGAGATTGAGATATACACGATGCCCGAGTCATTCAAACCACCCAAGATGGAACCTTATGACGGTACAACAGACCCAGAGGATCATCTATATCGATACATATCTTTGATGAGGTTAAGGAACGCGAACGATGCCATGAAGTGTCGAGCTTTCGACACGCTGCTCACGGGTCGAGCTCGAGAGTGGTTTCACAAGCTACACCCCGGGTCGATCTCAAGCTTTTTATAGCTGGGGCAGAAATTCCGAGACGCTTTCATTGGGAATAAGAAGTTCCACCTTAGTGCTACACACCTCATGAATATCAAGCAGGAAAAAGGGGAATCGACTATCGACTTCATGAGGCGTTTTAATCTCGAGGCCATGAAAGTGCATAATGCCAGTGATGCATTGCAAGTTAATGCTTTCGTTGGAGGTTTGCGGAATATGAAATTGTATGACAAGTTGTCTAAGAAGATGCCGAATGACATGGACGAATGTGTGAACATAGTCCATAAGTTTTGCCAAGGTGAAGAGGCAGTGCGCTTGCACACCATTTCACTTGGCCTCAATTCGAGGAACGACTCCCGAAGCCAGACCAAGGGTCAGCCTAGGGGTCGGAATGAAGAAAGCAAGACCAACGTGTTTGATCGACTGACAGCTCCGATATCGGATCGGCTTGGAAAGAAAGGGAATCTGAAAGATCGAGATTTTATACCCCTCAATCGGTCTCGGGGAGAGGTGTTGGCAATTATGATCAAGAAAAATATTGCCCGAACACCCAAGCCGATGTCCAAGGACCCGGAGAAAAGGAAGAACACTCATAAGTATTGCGACTATCACAGAGACGTGGGGCACGACACGGAGGAATGTTTCGATCTGAAGAGGGATATCGACGCCTGCATTCAAGAGGGTCGATTGGATGAGGTAATTGACAAAGTCGAAAAGGACGAGCCAAAAGGCCGTCGAGAGTACAAGAGGAAGACTTATAATGGAAAGAAGGATCGATCCCCGCGTCGTGACAATCGAAATCGTCGAGACAGTCACCGAGCCGGCATACCGAGATAATCGCCGTGATGACCATCGAGAAGATCGAATCGAGACCCCACCGTGATAATCGCGCCGGGTATGACGTAAACACGATTGTTGCAGAGCATGAATCAGATAGACCTCGATCCAGTCGACATTCTTCAGATAGATCTAGAGAATCGAAGAAGCTGAGATTTACTACGAAAGTGGGCTACGGGCCAAAAGATGATATTCCAAGTTCTCATAGTCATAGCGAAGGGTTGGTGATCGAAGCAGTAATAAGTCGAGGTCGGATCAAAAGAGTTTGTGTCGACAGTGGAAGCGCCGTAAATATTCTCTACTATTCGGCTTTCAAAGCTATGAAGTTGAAAGATGAAGACATTATACCGTTGTCTACTCCTTTGTTTGGATTCACAGGGCGGGCCATCCACCCTGTCGGATCGATTAATTTGTTGACAACGTCGGAGACGGAGAAAAGGGCCGAACTATGGAAATGACCTATGTCGTGGTCAAGTCCCCGTCAGATATAACGCGATACCGGGTCGGCTGCCTTATACGATCTCGGGGCCATCATCTCGACATTCCACAACAGCATGAAGTTCCCCACCTGGTATGGAACCCATGAAGTAAAAGGAGACATCGAGGTGGCCAGAAATTGTAGTTTGGTCACGACAAAGGGGAAAGGAGTTGGACAAGTTTTGATTGAGGAATTGATACCAGAAGAGGAAGAGGATCGAAGCTGGATATCCGTCGATCCGACGGAAGAGGTTTGTGTCTGGAAGGAAGATGAGGACCAAGGGGTCCAGATCGGGAAGTGGATGCCACACCCCGATAGGCAAGCCCTGGTCGACCTCCTAGCGGAATATCGAGACGTTTTTGCTTGGAAGGCAGATGACATGCCGGGTTTATCGGCAAACGTGGCAGTGCATCGCCTTAACGTCGACCCAAAAAAGAAGCCGATACGGCAAAAGAAGAGAAATCTTGCACCTGAAAGAAAAGAGGCAGTGAAGAAAGAAGTTGACAAGTTGTTGATTGCTGGGATCGTGAAGGAGGTATTATACCCAGATTGGTTAGCCAATCCCGTGTTAGTCAGGAAGCCTGATCAAAGCTGGCGGATGTGCGTCGATTTTACAGATCTCAATAAAGCATGCCCCAAAGATTCATATCCTCTTCCGAAAATTGATCAGTTGGTCGATTCGACATTGGGCTTCGAGGTTTTCGGTTTTCTCGATGCGTACGGGGATACTATCAAATCTTTATGGACCCTCGTGACTCGGAGAAAACCGCGTTTATCACCGAATTTGGTACTTTTTGCTTTGTAACAATGCCGTTTGGTTTGAAGAATGCGGGGCCACTTATCGAGGGGCCGTCAATAAGATCTTTGAGAGACGATATAGGTCGGAATATGGAGGTTTATGTTGATGATTTAGTGATCAAGAGCAAGTCCATGGGACGCTTTCTCGTCGATCTCGGGGAAAGTTTTCGAGGTGTTGCGGGCGCAAAAATGAAGCTTAACCCGAAGAAGTGTACCTTCGGTGTTCGATCCGGAAAATTCTTAGGCTATATGATATCGGGGACGGGATTCGTGCCAATCCAGATAAGATCGAAGCTCTAAAAA
The DNA here is from genome assembly GCA_036785695.1 of Gentiana straminea. NCBI lineage: Eukaryota > Viridiplantae > Streptophyta > Magnoliopsida > Gentianales > Gentianaceae > Gentiana > Gentiana straminea. The sequence continues at coordinate 2,749,443 of JAVUPR010000087.1, read as the reverse complement.
ACATGCCCGCACCTCGTAACGTAAAGGAGGTGCAACGATTGACGGGTCGGATGGCCGCCCTCAATCGATTCTTGTCGATATCAGCCCAGAGGGCCCTGCCCTTCTTTAAGATACTGAAAAAGGCGAGTCCATTCCAGTGGGATGAGAAGTGTCAAAAAGCGTTCGACGATCTGAAAAAGTATTTATCTGATTTACCAACGCTGTCCTCACCTCGAGAAGGAGAGAAGCTCTTAGTTTATCTAGCAATCTGCGAAGAGGCTGTGAGCGCGGTGTTAGTTCGAGAAGGGGACCAGGGGCAAATCCCGATTTATTTTGTAAGTAAGGCATTGCATGGGGCCGAGATCAGATATACACCTGCCGAAAAATTGGCATTGGGTCTGGTTCATGCGTCAAGGAAGCTGAAGCCATATTTTCAAGCGCATCCCATCGCTGTGGTGACTGATCGACCTTTAAAGCAAATTCGGCAAAACCCGAGACATCGGGTCGGTTAGCCAAGTGGGTTGTCGAGCTAGCGAGAATATGATATCGAGTTCTTACCCCGTACCGCCATCAAGGGTCGGGCCCCGGCGTACTTCCTAGCCGAAGGTCTGTCGATTCAATTGGAGCAAGAAAAGCGCCGTCGGAAGAACAATGGACCATCCACGTCGATGGTGCCTCAAGTAAAGAAGGAGCTGGGGCTGGATTATCACTGGTTAGTCCGAAAGGGGAAGAGTTCCCATATGCACTCCGATTCGAGTTCAAAGCTACGAATAACGAAGCCGAGTACGAGGCCATGATCACGGGCTTGAAACTGGCATCGAAGTTGGGGGTCGAGAATCTTTTGGTATACAGTGACTCTCAGCTCGTGGTAAATCATATACGGGGAGAGTATGAAGCTAAAGAAGAATCAATGAAAAGTTATCTAAAAGTTGTACATGGATTAATGTCGAAATTCAAGACAGTTCGCATTGAGCAGGTGCCTCGGAGCGAAAACAAACGAGCCGATGCTTTGTCTAAGCTCGCGTCAAATTTTAAATCTAAGAGGAAAGTTCTGGTCGAGATGCTAGCGAACGAAGCTATAACGAGGTCGACGTGCAGCCAGTGGTTCAAGGATCAACATGGATGGATCCGATAGCATTATTCTTAAAAGATGGAGTTCTCCCATCTGATAAGTCTCAGGCCAGAAAAATTAGATTGCAAGCCTCGAGGTACGCCCTATTCGACTATGTGCTTTATCGAAAATCGTTTGTAACACCTTGGTTGCGATGTGCGTCGGAAGATGAAGGGGCGTATCTACTCGAAGAAATACATCGAGGAATTTGTGGTAATCATTGCGGAGCTCGAATGTTGACAAGAAAATGCAAACTGGCAGGATATTTTTGGCCCTCTATGCAGAAGGATGCAAATCGGTTAGTTATGAGTTGCAGGGCTTGCCAGGTACATGATGTGGTGACTCACCAGCAAGCACGAGAAATGAGTGCCATCGAGTCGGTGTGGCCGTTCGATGAATGGGGGATCGATATAGTCGGACCTCTGCCTCGAGCTCCGGGAAATTTCAAATACGTGGTCGTTGCAGTTGATTATTTTACTAAGTGGGTCGAAGCCAAAGCTCTTACTGACATCAGGGCTCAGACCATCAAAAAATTTCTTTGGGAGAATATTTTGTGCAGGTTTGGGATCCCAAAGTATTTGATCTCGGACAACGGAACTCAGTTTCTTGATGATAGAGTGCAGAATTGGTTGAAAGAATTCAAGATCGAACACAGAACGACATCGGTGGCCCGACCTCAGTCCAACGGACAGGTCGAGCAGACAAACAGGCAGCTCAAGTTTGGGTTAAAGAAGCGGTTAGAAGACGAAGGTCGAGATTGGGCAGCTCGCTTACCCGATACCGTGGTCATACCGAACAGCACCCAATTCAGCTACCCAAGAAACTCCTTTTGCCATGGCCTATGGATGCGAGACAGTGATACCTGCGGAGATCGGGCTAGCATCACCTCGGGTTTTAGCTTACAATGTCGAAACTAATGCAGCCGATCTAATGGAAGGAAAAGATAACGTCGAAGAGAAGAGAGAGATGGCGGCATGTCGAATGGCCAGTTATAAAAGGAAGATTTCACAGTATTACAACGCAAGGGTGAAATACAAATACTTCCAAGTAGGAGACCTTGTGTTAAGAAAAAACGAAGCCAGCAAGCAGGACCCAATAGGCAAGCTCGAGCCGAATTGGGAAGGTCCGTATAAAGTCTTAAAGGTACATCCTAAAGGGTCGTATCAATTGGGGAGATCAGATGGCAGCACAGTAACTCGGACCTGGCACGCCACCAATCTCCGGAAATACTACGTTTAAGATTGTTCAATTTACGACAATCGCAACTTCAACTCTTAGTTACTTGTAATGTAATATGTCGATGTGACGGTTGCTTTTAATGCCTTTTATTCAAGTAATTTTCTTTTTTATATTACGCTTAACATGCTCATGTAAAAAACAAATGGGGGGGCTGGAAGAAAAAGACCAACAAGAAACCTCGACACGAGGGAATCAAATTGGAAAAGTGAATAAAGCCAAGTCACTGACAATGCTTAAATCACTCCCGAGCTGCGTATCATCGACTCGACAGAGTTATAGCGAAGTGGTGAAAAAAGCCAAGTCACTGACAGTGCTTAAATCGCCCCCGACATGCCAGTAAGCCACGATGCTAAGCAGTCGGAAAATCCCATGATGGATACCCAACTCGACCAGATCATAAGCACCACGATGTGCGACAGTTGAGTAGGGACTTCTTAATCGATACCCGTATAAGCCTGACAAGGCAGGAGAGTCGAGTCGAGCTCCGACCCAAAAAGCTAAGTCAAGCCAATAAGGCAGTACAATGCTAGGTCGACTCATACTCAAGTGTACCACGAGTCGTATACTCGTACTACACTTCGAGGGGCCAGCAGGGGAATTAAGTCCGAAGGACTACACCCCATAAGGCAACATTTTCGAGGGAATTAAGTTCAAAAGGACTACACCCTGAACAAACGATCAGTAAGAAACAAAAGACATTCAACTAAAAGCATAAGATTCAAATCTGAGGGAGGGTCAAAATGCAAAATTGAAGTGTCGAAGTTTACAAGATCGAATAGACAAAGTGAAAGTTCAGACAAATAAAATCATAAGAATTATTACAACCAAATCGAATCGAGTTATTTAAAGAGACAAAAGAGGAAAAAGCATCAGGCGGCAGGCTGGTTCGAGGTCGAAGTGTTGGGATCAACTTGATCCCCAGACCCGACATTTTCGGCACCGTCATCGTTCAGAACGGAAGTCACATACTTCCCATATAAAGAGATGCCAGCCTTGAACTCAGAAAAGTATCGCCCATAACGAGGAATGGCCTCGAGGTCATATAAATAGGGCTTCGCAATGGCAGACACGTCGAAGTTCGGATCGACTTCCTTGACTTGGTCAATGGCCATTGTAAACCCCCCCTTCATGCCTTGAGTCATAAGCAGCGTCAGGTCATCTTCGAGCTCCTTTGAGGCCAAGAAGTCCAGCTTGGCGGTTTCTGCTCGAGTCGTTAAATCATCGAGGAGGGACTGAACGGTGGTACGAGCCTTGACCGCCTCAGCCAGTTCGGCTTTAGTCCCCACAAGCTCCGACCTCACCCCTGCCAATTCCAGCTTCACCTCTGCTAATTCCGATCTCATCACCGCCATCCCAGCATCCCTGTCAGATACATCTTTCAGGGCCTTGGACAGATCGTCTCTAGCCTTTGTCAGATCCGACTCCAGCTTCACGCGACGTTCGTCCAACTTGTTCATCTTGACCTTATGCTTCTCGATGTCAGTGGTCAGCTTAGCAATGGTTTCCTTGTGTTCCTCCGGGCAGCTGACGGGGACACAATCCTGTTGAGGGCAGCTTTAGCTGCGAGTCGTGTCTGCAAAGGAACACACTGATGATATCAAAAACAGACCCAAATCACGAAATTATAAGGAAAATAGAAAGAAGGCTTACAGCTCGATTACTCTTCATAATAAAGTCGTGCAGTTCCTCCGGAGTCATGCCTTCCATCTCCGCCATGCTCAGTGCAGGGAAGCGTGTCGGTGGAGTTAGGAGGGGCGAGGTTACGGGTCTCCTTCCCAACCCCGTGCCTCACCTCTGTTGTCTTCTGACGCTTTCTCGGAACGAGACTCTCTTCAGTTTCCTTGGTCGGGTGAGCCTCGTCGGGCTGGTCCCTAAGAATGTTGGACGTCGACACAGGGGTAGCAGGTCGGGCTGGAACCCTTAGACTCCCAGAAGTCGTAGCGCCAGACGCAGGCGTCTTCGACCCGATGCCTACCAGTCCTTGAATTTTCTTCGGGTCTGTGGTCTTAGGGTCTGGCATTCTGCCCAGAGCGTCCATCTTTGAGAAATTCTCCACTGCGAACAGAGAAAAATCAACATCAGAGTACGATTAATACGGAGTAAACGCAGAAAAAGTACAAAATACTCAAGTATTGCAGCTCGACAGAATGAATAAAGGTCCTACGCAAAATGCGACATCCTCATCAAGTTCGAGGTATGCGCCCGGGCCAGCTGTCTCGATATCAGCATAGGGATACAACGAATGCAGGTTTCGAGTAGCGATGTCGGGATGAGCGATCTCGAGGGCGCCACACCCGTCGGGGGTATCGGGTCCAAGCCTGTCATGCCATGTCTGAGGCCTGTTATACCAAGTGTAGACATCGATGTCCACCAGCCCGTGACGGATGAAGAAAAACTGGGGCTTCCACTCACCCTGAGATGAGGTCACCTTCCTCACGAATTCCGACGTGAGGGGACGCTTCTGAAAAGTGTACCAACCAACATCTTGTAGACTTTGGATGGCATAGTATTGTCGGAATAATCGAACCGAGAACTCGACCTTGGCGATTCGACACGCCAGTACGAATCCCATAACGCTCCTAACGCCATTGGGAGCAAGTTGTGGAACGCTGATCCTGTAGTGTCGAAGAACCTCGATGAGGCACGGGTCGAAGGGAAACCTCAAACCTTCCTTCAATTGTGCCTCGTAGATGGCACAGAAACCGGGAGGAGGATCACAAGCAAACTGGAATCGATCATGCGATACCATGACGTTTGCAGGAGAGTAGGGAATGCCATATCGTATGCAAATGACCTTGGCTTTCTCCGGGGTCAGGTTGGAGATACATCCGTATGGCCCTTGACCCCTCATCCTTGTTTGACGCTTGGTAGCAGGGCGGGGAGACGACTCTTCTTCTCTTCCCTCTTCTTCTTCTCCGGTAGCTCTTTCACCGGAGGCAGTTGGGTGCTCAGAAACCGTTTCCTCAGAAGTTTCTTCTTCTACAATAATTTCCTCTCTGTTTTGGGAGTCGCTATCGCTACTAGACATGGGCTTGGGCGAAAGATACAAGAAACAAAAATAAGAAGAAAATTTAAGTAAGATTAAGGCTTACTTGAGTTTTCGGCTAAAAAGATTGAGATTTGCAGAAGTTTGCAATGGCGAATGAGAAACGTCAAGATCCCGGGCTCCTTTTATGCTAAGAAAATCCCTAAATGATTTGAAAGGGTAGGATTTTGGGCAGTTATAGAAGCGAAGCGCGAGAATCAAGGGCCAAAGCTCCACGCGGCCCAATAACAAACGTTTCGTTTCCTGCACCATTTAATGCTGACAGCATGACGTCAGCCTATGACAGCCTAAATTGGCTAGGACGGACAGCTGTGTTCCCGCTTAAAGAAGACCACGTGTCGAAAAGGTAATTCAAATTTTCAGATCCGACCTCAGCACTCGAGATGAGCTTCTTTCCGATCTGGGGGGCTTATGATGATACGCGGATTTACTCCTCCACGTGGAATTATCTAATTGGTCCACCTGGCATGTGGAAAAGTCCGTGTTGGCCATCTACATCGGATCGATACGAGACGTACCAGTAAAGGCCGCTGTTTAGGGGAGATTCTACAAGTGTCCGAACTCGATTTCCCACGTCGGTGTTTATAGACCCGATACCATAGACTTCAGTCTAGGCTCCTGGGCCCGCATCCAACAGGTTACTTGGGCAAGGAGGCAAGGCCCATTTAAGGGTAATTACGTCAATATACTAAACCGCCCCAAGTTTAGGGCAGAAGAAGAGCATGTGCCTATAAATACATCATTCCAGGAACTACGTAAGGCTTGATTCCTGGACATTACACAGGATACGTAGGCAATCCAAGATACATTCTTGGACTCAGCCATAAAACACTCAAAAACATTGCCTTTCCACCCAGTTACAGCCATTCGATCCCATTACAGCTCACCCTTAGATTACACGTGGCCCTGTTATTCCGGTGGTGCTTCATTTAGCATCATCACTACATAACAAACATTTGAGTCCTAATTCAGCATGTTAAAAGTAATTTTGAAGTAGAACATGTTGAAACATACCACATATGCTGTTACGATCAAAAGTCAGCGTCCCAGCTGGAGAACGCCTCTGCTCACCACCTTGTGGGGCCCATTCAACAAAAGCCTCTGCAACATCAATTCCATAACCACTTGTCCATGTCACAGTCATCTGGATTTAGTTTTCATTACAACGTTTCTCAGTTATCTCATAAAAGATAACATGATTCATGAATAAATCCAAGAATAAGGTCAACAAAAAGAAAAAGTAGGGTCCTATGGACTTTAAGTTTAAGAAGCAAAGTACTTGGCAATAAAGCCTGTTGGACGAGGGGGTGGGGCGGGGAGGAGGAACAGCCAAAATATCAAAGAGTTCAGGAAACGGGTTATCTGGAATTACAAAATAGCAAACATACTTCATTCCATTCCTTTCCTTGCGCTAAGCGAGGATAAACCGGTGCATTTGGATTAGCAAAAGCTATTACATTCGACGATGCTACCAGCCGTGGCTGTTTCACTAGAAGACAGAGTAAGCATTCGAAGGAAAATGAAACCAAAACTAGAAGTAAACTGATAAATTTCATACGAAATAAGTAGGATAACAAAATTAACAAATAGCAAAAGAAATTCTAAGAAGAATAAGTGAGAATGTGAAGACATATTGATTGACCCCTCCACACACACACACACCCCACCTCCTGCCCAACCCAAAGAAAAAGACAAGCAGCAGAAAACCGCAACACTTCCCCATCTAGTTGGGAACCATTTACAGAATCACTCCTCCTCTGTTCTGTTCCCCAAAAAGTACGTATCTCATGGCTTCATACCTTTTCTACTTCAATAAAATAGCTATACTGAAATTGTTGTTTACAAGGGACAAACAACAGATCCATGATAAACATACATTTGATACTCCACCGGAGAAAAGAGCAAAACCAAAGTCAGATCTCTGATTGATCAGTTGAAACTTGAGTAAACCTTTTCCAGCATCTTTGTAGTTGGGATTAGTATAGTTTGCATATTGATACTGCATCACAAAGCCAAAAGAATCATTTGAAAATGGACACTTTAGGCGTAGAATGGTTCCATGAAAATTAAGATACCATAAACCCCAAACCTTTATGGGTGCACTACACAATAGGGGTGGAGAAACCATTGGATTTTCAGGAACGCAGGTAGACGCACTGAAAATAATCAAAATAGAAGCATCTATGTTAGATTCAACAGTCTATTATCTTTGAGAATGAAGAAAAGAAACATTAATCCCACTTTGCTGCATGACTTTAAACATTATACGTGAGTGTCGTGTGTAAGAAAAAGGGGGTAAAAAGAAAGCAAACATAAAATCAAAAAAATATAGTATCATTTACCTGAAATTGGCTGGAGAAAATACTCCAATCCAATCATGTATAGATGGAGTTCGAATGCTAAAGTCTATAGTGACCCATTCTGTATTTTGATCCTATAACACAAACAACATATATTATCATTCTTCGGTTAAATCATTGTACACAAAAAAGGCATGTACTGTAGAATCAAAAATTGGATCATCTTAACTTATATTGAAATTCAGAATTGAAATGATTGTGAAACAGAAACACTTATTGGAAATTTTGGCTTTTTCTGTTTTGCCAAAGGACATACAGTGCAAGAATGAGTAGGTACTTTAATACTACTATCAATCATATTCAAACACTTCATTCTTTCTAGAGAAGGATGTCCTAGTCTAGTAAACATTATTAGACATTGAAACACAATCTTTCTTTGAACTGATATGAGGATCTGCCTTTAAAATGTATAATCCCTTTCTCAATTCAGCTGTACCAATCCTCTTCAAAGTTGGTTGGTCCTGCACAATGCAAAAGTTAGAAGAAAAACTGACCAACAAACCACTGTCAAACACCAACTTCCTGACAGATAGTAAGTTGTACTTGAATGTAGGTATAAAAAAATACATTTTGCAACACAATGAAAGGATAAATTCTGACTTTTCCTATATGTGTAACCACAATAGAAATTCCATTAGGTAATCTGACAGATAAGTCATGCACAGGGCTTATATCAAACATGTTTTGCAATGAAAAAGTTATATGATCAGTAGCTCCTGAATCCATAATCCATTGGAGACTACTGTCAAGGATACCTGGCCCTTGTGAGACATTGTTAGCAGTTGAAATTACAGAATTGCACTGGCTAGGGTTAGCCTGCAGACCCTGAATTAGAGACAACAAATGATCATATTGAGATTGTGAAATTCCACCAGTAGGGCCTGAGCTTGGAATTTCCTGACTAGAAAACTCATCCTCATGTTCTTCATGAATATCTTCAAGATTGACATTATTAGCCATGGAACTTCCTGCACCTCTGCCACTGCCAAATTTTGGGGGAAAACCATACTTTCTGTAACATTTGTCCACTGTATGACCCTCTTTTCCACAGTATGAACACTGAGGCTTCTTATAACCTCCCTGTCCTCTTCCTTGTGCACCATATCCTCTGCCTTCCCCCTTCCTTGACCTTGAAACTTGGATTGCATAGCAACATTAGAGCTACCAGGAAATTGAGGCTTATTGTCAAATTGAGCAGCCAGAACCACAGAATCAGCAGCCACAGAGCTGTAATCCAGTTGTTGCTCATGATTGAGTGCCATTACAAAAGCAGTTTTAACATTTGGCAAAGGAATGGTCATCAATACTTGAGATTTAACCGCACTAAAATTGCCATTCAAGCCTTTTACAAATCGGTTGTATAAGCATTATCATAATACTCCCTGATTATTTGCAGTGCTGGGCACACACAAGGAGGGATAGGCTTCAAGATTAAGTACTGATCCCAAAGAGACTTAAGCTTTGTGTAATAATCAGTAACGTGTTCCTTGCTTAGTTTTTTCGATTTCTTCTTCAAGATTTGAAACTCTATAAGCATTACCTCTTCCAAACCTTTCTTGAAGATCAATCCAGATTTCTCTTGCTTTGTCAAAGTACATGACACTTTCTGCAACATTAGGAACCATGGAGTTAATGAGCCACGAATGAACAAGATCATTGACTTGCATCCAGGCAGCATATCCAGCATCACCAACTTCTGGCATTGTTGATGAACCGTCAACAAGATTCAATCTACCACGAGACGACAAAACTTTGGTCATTGACCTCTTCCAATGATTGTAATTATCAGCTCCTTTCAAGAGAGGACGAACAATTACCAGACTCGGATTATCTAAACTGCAATTAGAACTTTCAGCCATTGATGAAACTTCAAGAAAAACCGACAACAAAAAATGCAATTTTCCGTAAAATTGACTAAGAACGATCAACGGATAGCTTTTATCTCTGATACCATATTGAAATTCGAATTGAAATGAGAATTGAACAAGAATCAACTCAATTTCCAGAAAATGTGACGAAGAAGATGGAGATCATCTTCATAAATTCAAAACAGAATTTGGCGGGAAAACTGGAAAATATCTATCAAAGTAATAACAACTCGAATTGAATATGCTACCTAATTCAGTACTTAATTACTACTTCTAATTACACTTTATATAGGTTGTAGAAATCTCAACTTGCTGTAACTAACTTGTGGCGGTTGTAACTAACTTCCTAATTCACCATGTGACCAAAATGCAATACTCTTGTGTTGATTTGAGCTTTAACAACTTATGTATACTTATGCACATCAATCTAACATATAGTGAACAATCTTGGAGACTAGTATGCCTGTAGTCTGTAGAATTACTTCAAAATAACCAGAGGCATTGGGCACTTACTTTTAATCCAAGAACAGAAGGAGAGGCTTTAATGTAAGCATTCCGATCGAGTGAAGCAACAGCCTTATGAATAGCAATCTTAGAAAGGGGATGCTACCATGTGATATAACCCCTTGGATGCAAAATCGAAACCACAAAACTCCCACTAAAATGAACAATACTCGCATTGCTGATTTCATTCAACTCAAACCTGAATCCACTCACAATCATCAGCACAACAATGAATACACAGAGAGATGCAGTAACCCTTTTATGAACAAAATATATTCATTGCAAAATCCTACAAAAAAAAAAGCAAAAATGAATAAATTTGAGCCTTCAAGTTATAGATAGGCAACTTCAATCATGCAAAATGAATCAAAATTGACAAAAAGAGTATCAGAAATGTTATTTCTTTGACTGGAATGACAAAGAATAGACAACTTTACGGGAAGTTATTGTGTGGTGAGGTAATTTGAGGTGAAGTGACGGGTGAAACGATCAGAACCACACAGTTTAAATACATAATTAAACTGTGTGGTTTGTATGGTGCCACACGGTGTCTCCGCACCGTGTGGAGACACCACAATAACTTCCCCAACTTTACAGTGTGGTATACTGATTCAAGGAGCAAAACCCAGCAGTCCTTTCTTTTTATTCCTTTTTCGGAAAAAAGAATTGAAAAAGAAAAAGAAAATTGTTATCTAATGCCCACGTTTTTATGTCGTAGAAAGAGAGGTATGGTACTAGTCTATAGTACTAGTGGCATTATTCACCGTGCAAGGCACGGTGATGTTCAATACAAATGTTTATTTGAAGCAAAATAAACACCCTCAAAATATACATACACACCCTCAAATCATGGTGCAAATGTTTGGTATATAATTAAGGATAACTTAAAATCACATCACTTTTATTACACTAAAACACCACACTATTTAATTATTAAAGGAAATGACATTATTTTACCTTGTTAGGACATACTTTCGTATATTATGGTGTCATAAAATTTTACCTCAGGTAAAAAACCAATAGGTGTAATATACAAAATGTTTTTCCCATTATAACAAACACAAGATACAATAGGTAATATGGACCGCAATTATTGCAATTAAAAAATGGACTTTGTCTAGCGTTTATTTCTCTTGTTTTGCTATTTCTCTCTCCAAAAAAAAAAAAAAAAAAAAAAAGTCATAGAAGCTTTGGGGATAAGTCCTCAGCAATTCAAAAACTTGATAGGGAAACATACACTAACACTTTTTGTTAGGGAAAAAAAAATTCAAAAGATGATATATATAACCACCTTATTCACTTTGGCCAAGTTGATGTCCTGTTAGAAATGTATGCATCAAATACATATATACATATGACAATGACACAAACAACAACAAATACAATGTTTTGAAAGCAATATCACCGAAGCATGACATTATACATACACCATTCTTCCACTATGTGAGTGTGATTTGGTGGAGAAAGATCGTGAGCTTTTAATTGACACAATGTCTTTGTAAAAGATAATCCAAATCAGTGAGTCACCGTTAAGTATTGACATTTTCACACCTTATCACGTTAATCGTCACTCCTAGATATTCAGACTCATATGTTTATTCATAATATTTTACATGATGTTTATTCATAATTATAATATTTTACATGATGGTCACCTATTTAGATGGTAATTTAGGTGGAAAGTATATTATAGTGACTACACAGCACATACCACTGTATTATGATTATTATCAAAAGGACTTTGCTAACACCTAGCTAGCTAGAACACAGAAGGCTTTCAAATACTTTGAAAAAGTCGGATTTTGAAATTTTCAATGTACCAATTAAAAAATCCTAACTAAGTGTTACCGTAGAAAGATAACATCGCCTTGAAACGGCAAAATTTTCAACAACAAAAAGAAATATGGCTTTTAATGCATCAAAATCATCAAAGGCCGACAATTCCATGTATAAAAAATGATATGTTCCAGAAAATTACCTAAATCATTCATTTTTGTATTGTAAAAATATTGATAAATCACCATACAAGTTCTCAAATATACAAGTCTGCCACTTCAAATGCCTAAAAACACCTTTCATGAAAGAAATTAAAGAAAGCGAGAGATTAAAATTTAGTAAACAAATAGAAAAAAATCTCTAGCAGATGTTATCAACATACCCACTATTCACAAAAGGGACAATGTCCTGCAAACTTTCCAAAGAATCTGATCACCTTGTGTTCATTTCCATATGTTCAAACCAAATCCGAATGAAAGTAATAAGTTATGTGGGTTATTTATTATCCTTCTGAAATTTAATTTCTATTTAACAAAAGGAGTAATAAGGACATATATCCATATAAAAAAAATAACATTAACAAAAATATAAATCACTGAACATAAAACAACGAAAACAGAAAAAAAAAATAAAAAAAAAATCAAGTGAGATTGATTAATTAATATGAATGCCAAAAATCCTTCAGAACCCCTTCCGAATTGGTAATATGAATGTATGGAGAACATGCATAATCTAAATTAAGGGGATGAGAAGCTGGGACCAGGGTTTTGGTTCAGAATCCATCCAATGATGCTTGTAATATCCATATCCGCGCCAATTCTTGCAGTAATGTAATCAAACAGCTCACGTTCTACATACATCCACACATCGATCTGAATTCATCCAAATCCATAGTTGACTTTTGATCATCTTCCATTATTTGATTCTTCATTTTCCTTTATTATTCAAATCCTTCTATAAAAACAAAAACAAAAACAAAATCCAGCGGTAGATGATGAAGAACTGATTACATCAATCAGTTTCACGATCTACCCATCTCAGAGATAAAAGAATCGTAAGAGGGGCCAAAAGTTTTCTTAATTATGTATGGAATACTATTTTGAAGATGAAAAAGAAGGCAACACAGAAGATGATAATTATGTAATGAAGAAAAAGGTTGGGCCTTTATCCTTCATTTATTTATTGATATATCATCTCATCATCCTCCGAGCGCACAAAAGGCACCCGATAATCCAGCAGAAATCGCAGAGCAACAATGCTATTTTTTCGATTAATGCTTTAGCCGATAGAAGTGATGGAAAAGACAAAGGGGGTGAAAGGAACGTTCGTTCCTGTACAACAGCCGGAGCTTACTCATATTTGGATTCTAGAATATAAAAAAGTATTAATAAAAAAAATAAAGAAAAATAGGAGGAGAATTACGTGTAAGAAAAAGAAGGTGGACAAATGCCAACTATTGCCTTCACATAGAAAAGAAGGACGTGGAACACTGTATTCTTAGATTCCTCTCATCTTATAGTACTACTAGTGGGGTTAGGCCTCGCACCGCGAGGCCCTCGTAAGGCCCTGCATCATATACAAACTTTTTATTATGTTTTAGTGGTGTGTCTAAAGAGATGTAGGTAACCGGTAAATGTTAAACTTATAATAGCAGCAAACTTAAATGTTGTTCTAAAACAATATGTACGGAAAACTTGGACAGTGTGTTTTAATGGCCAGTCTAGTACATAGCAGTGCAACTATTCTCATAAGCAGAACACGCCTGAGCCAATAAAATCATTCATAATATAGGGAGCAGTTAGATGTAAGCTGGGGTGACCAACACATTACAGATAAGTTGAGCTCATAAGGTCATATATTACACACAGAAAGCATGAAGCAAAAGGAGTTATCTTATCTGATAATCACATAGGCGCAGCTATCAGATTGCCATCAACACCTTCGGTTGAAGATTGTGATGGCTGCAAAAGAACATAACCGACAAAGCAGAAACATGTTTTGTAGGTAGAATATGTTACAATGGGAAGTTGTTCATGGGTTATTTAAGTAAACAACAGGCTAAACCTGATTGTCCTGTCCCTTGGTTTTTTTCTTCGGTGATTCAGCAACCTTTTGAACATTTGAAATCGAGCAGCTGACAGGCAACGGGCCCCAAATCTTCAGGAGTTATTGTTCCAAAGGTAATTGTCCTCTTAACATTGGAAGGCTGTGGATTGCTAGACTCCCCTGGTGCACATTTTTTGGCAGCCGCTTCAAGGAAACGTACCTGGTTTTTGGACGGCGGACAAAAAAATCAAAGGGACGTACCTGATTTTTGGGCGGCGGACGAACCCAAATTTAGTGGGTAAGAAACTGATTGATTATGGATGGGCAGGAGGGCTTGTCTTTATGTAAAAACCCAAAAGTTGCAGGCTGTTCAAACCTTTAAAATAAAAACACCATGGAATAAAAGCCTTCATGAGTGCGGAAATGGATGCTAATGATGCTAAGATAAAAAACAATTGAATTTATTTTACATATATTTTTTACATGGCGAACTCCTATAGTAAGCCCAACATTCTTTTGAACCAGGGGTAATCCATAATAAGGATGGTAACCATTTACAAGAACAATCTTTTAGTCTTAAATAATTCATGACAACCGAATATTTCACGTTTTAACCCAGTATATTGCTGAAAGACTCGTATGTGTTTCTCATACCTGGATCATGATTGCGATGAATGCTCAAAATCGGAAAATGTGGCATTGAATAGCGATGCCAATGCACAGCTGCTCACAAACAGAAATATGTGTCGTTAATGTTGCCTTTTAATGATGACATTGACAATGTTGATATTTTTTTGTGTGTGCAAGAGAGGGCGATAGAACAACATAATACCTCGTGGAAAATAGCTGATACAACGAATACAATCAAAAGGGCAGTCCCCTGCAAAAATAGCGAACTGCGTCTCAAGATCAACAAAGCAAAAACACTTGAATCCTTATTGAGTGTGTAAGGGAAAAGGGGTTTTTGGCTAAAAAGACGAATCCACATATTGTCGTTTAAGAGCATCTGTAGAAGTCCTCTTCTTCCAACCTCCCTTCCCTTCTTTCAGGAGTTCTTGTGACAATATTTGCCAAGCTCTATTTGGCTCGTAGTTCGCCTCGCATAGTATTTTCGGTACCAAAGGATGACTAAAAGCCAGTAGAGGAAAATACAACAAATTTCTTTTCATCTGTTGAAATAATATCTACTTAGACAGTTAATCAATAAATAAGCAATAATAACCAAAGGCTGTTTCTTTCTAATAACGGTAAGCTATCAGAAAGATTAGAGGAAAAATGAAGCGAAACAAACTTCTGAGTGACATACATAATCTCAAGTACATTTGGTATCCCGTTTCTTAAGCATGGAAAGTAAAGCTGGCGCACCATCCACTTGTGCACTGGCTGCAATATGCAGCAAATTAATGAATAAATTATAAAACGAGCATAATTATCAAGACCGTCTAATCGAATAGCAATATAAGTACTACAACATATACACTTGACACTTTTTCCACAGGGTGGAAACGCTCACATTGATGCTTAAATGCGTTGCAATGTATAATGTACCATTGTATCTGTAATGCCCAAGCATGCACCATGTTCAGCCGTTTTCAGTTTTGTGAGGCTTAAGTCCAAATATGAGAAGTTGTAATAAAAGGTTTGAAGTTTATGAAAGTAAACAAGAAAGGCTGGTACAACTATCTTTCTGCTAAAAGACTCAGCAAGCAAAGTACACCGGCCATCAATTTTTACTTAAACAGTAGATAGATTTTCAAGTAGATTAACATACCATAGTCCACATTCGCCAATACTGATAACCGCAGCAGAAAAAGAACCGTGCGAAACAAAAAAAATCAATCAGATCTCCAAGAGGTGAAGAATTCAGGAACAAAGGGATAAAGGGCTGGGAGTGGGGTGGGGGGGGGGGGGGGTTAGAACAATTTGTAGCAATGGCTGGATCTAATAGCTACCTACCTCATCAAAAGTTTTTGTGTTCCACCAATCCTTGTAAAATTCACGGTCACCAAACAGCAGAAGCTCTGCAAGTATGTTTAGCCTACATGAAACCACTACACATTAGTTAGATTAATATGCATTTTACATGTCATAGGTACAAGCACCATAGATGCCACTGGATACATAACAAGCATTCAGAGTAAGTATTGCACGTTGCAAGAAGAACATGGATGTTTGCAATTTTGTAAACGGAAAAAAAAGCATGTTCAATATGAAAAATAGGAGATTAAGGAGAAATTATGAAATAAATATGTACTTAGTCCCATGTTAGTTCCACAAGACATTAAAGCCGAGACAGATGATAAAAGATGTAAGAGAAAAATGAGGATATTCTTAGACTAAAAAGAACATGCGACCTATTGTAACCTTAAAAATTAGGCCAGTCCTCTAAATAAAATAAAAACGAACTGATTGAGCTTTAAATTTCATCATGAGGAAGCCAAACCCACAAAAAACAAACAATATATAATCATACGATTCAATTTAAAACCATCCTTGCTGAATCTACCCATAGAGTGTCAAACATAAATATTTTACACATGCAAAGAATAATATGGAAAAAGAATTATGATAGTGTAAGTTTACCTGACATGATTTTGGAATATGTTCTGCAATCATAAAAATCGAAAGACAGAAAAGTTTCATAAATAATAGCTCCAATCCATTTAAAATGTTTTTCAAAGTTCCTGATGTATCATGTATGTGGGAGGGGCACGATATTGACAAAAGTCATGCGCAAATAACTTGCATCGATCATTTTCAAACTCAATGACAAGGCCGGGTAAAGGAAATAATAATCAAAGTAATATTGATTAAATTCAATAAATAAGGATGATAATAGATAATTAAAGATGAAAGCCGTAAAGACACTTACATTGAAAATTGTCAACGGCTTCCTCATCAACAGAGACTTGAGTTAGACACCCGTCCTAATCAAGTCTGCATAGCAGTTTTTGAGATCTGAGGTATAGTTTCATTCTTTTGATCAGACATGCTTATAACATCACCAAACAAGAGGAAAATCAAACAAATATGAAAACGTACCAAAGAATCTATAAATAAAACATCATACTACCATTGGCATCGTCGTCACCTGCAAAAAATCATACACAAAACAACCATACAACACCATATTTTGCAATGCGCCACCAATAAATTGAAATCATGAGAAATAGGATATCAACAAAAATCACAATATAAAAGGTAAGCAAGAAATCTAGAAGAATCTTCAATCTACCATGTTTTAGCTAAGCCAGCTTACCAAAGTCTAGTTTTAACTAAAGGTCTCTTGGGTTTGTTGGTTATCCTTCTGCCCGTACTGCTTGTTTATAGTGCACAAGTTGTTTAAACTCCCTACAAAGATGCAGTACATGTCATTTATCCCACAGAACAACCTTTATATATATATATATATATATATATATATATATATATATATATATATATATACCAAATTAACAATAGTAGAATCATTAGATGATCTTACCCACCACTGACGTAACATTTGCGAAATCGATATGTTTCAACATATATACTGTTTGGCTTGCTAAAAATGTTATATATATATATATATATATATATATATATATATATATATATATATAAACAAATTAGTTTGCCTCTGTCATCATCTACACTAATCTATTATCCATTCATCAATTTCATGTGCAGTCTTCTAAGAAGACATTACTCTTAGCGGAGGTAGAGCCAACACAACCATGTACATTATTGATTGCAAAGGTTTATACACATATAATGCAGATCATTAAATACTCCTTAAAAAGAATAGCCTCCCTAATGAGGATATTTGGTATACAGCAAGGCCTCAAGGTTAAAATAGCCTCTATTTTGCACAACTGAATAAGAATTTAAAGTCAGTGAGAAAAACCATTTTTCTTTTATGTATGGTAAGATGAAGGGAAGTTGCACCGGCAACATTCAGCACCATCCCATGTTCAATCTGAAAAATGAGAAATCATGTTAGTCAAAGTCCAAGAGATTAAGAGAACAATTGGATCTTCAATCGAAATCTTTTAGCGATCATCAATCCCTGCATTACGAAAATATAAGAAGCTGCATCTGGTAGAATCAATTATGAGTTTTTACTCTACCTTAAAGAAAATATCATAATGAGAGAGAAAAAATGTATGAGATGCATATTCAGATTGAAGACTAAATGCTATATAAATCCCTCAATACTTTGATCATCTCATTTAGTGTCCCACCTGTGCATCTTCGATCAGTCTAAAAGCAATACGGATCCCTCAATACCTGTAAGCACTCAATAGTCGTTCATAAGAAAGTAAAAATAGAAACAAAAGAAAAGGTAGGCAAACGCATCCGAGAATCCATATGCTACCAAAGTAGAAACAAAGGCTCATAGTGTGTACAATAACCATGGATAACAAGCACGGCATTTCAAATGGTGATGATTTCTCTATAAAAAAACGAATATTTATTTATATACCAAGGGCGCTTGCAGACGTAGAGGTTTCTTTCTCATATCAGCGGCAAGAAAAGCCTGAAATAAGAAATAAAAAAATACAATATTTTTAGATGTAAAAACTAAAACCCATATAGAGAAAAAAGCCTGAAATTAATACATGTATTAACCGTGACTGGAAAAGCTTCCTTGTCACAGTACTACTACAATTGTAATAAATTAATTTAGACTTTGGCGATGAACCAACAACGCCCTATCATCGTACAAGCCACATAACTAACAAGATGACACAACACGGGCAGGATCTCTCTAAAATAAATAAACATATCCAATCGAAGCTTTACAACCGAAAGAGGTCTCGGATTTGAAGCAAAGAAATATGACCGTGTAGGATTCCAATATGGCAACAACATATAACATAATAAATGTATTCATACAATCAAATAAACGGAACTCAAAAAGTTACCTTGGGTTCTTCATCCAAAAAAAGCTCATCAACCAAACCAGTTCCACAAGGCTAAAGATACATACCTTTAACATACCAAGGCAGGTCATTTGCTTCTGTAGAAGAGCCGAATCGGCAAATAGAGAACAAGAATACGAAACTGGATCAATACCATGATTTAACATTGCCTCCAACAGTGACTTTGCTCTAAACCTTCACTTTTTTTCAGGAGGCCCTGAACAATTGCATTATATGTAAAACTATCGGGCAGACAACCAAATTTTGACATTTTAGCTAGCAACTCTTTGGCATCCTCTAACAATCCTTTCGGCAAAATGAAGGCTCTTTTTCTCAAACAAGAATATTGATCATTGCAAATGTAAAAAAACAAAAAACCAAAAACAAAATTTCACTTCAAACTAAATGAAATCGCTACGAAACTAAGACAATAAGTTATTAAAGTTTGAACAGATAATTAATTCGACTTACCTTTTTGTTATCATTCTGGGGAACTTCATTCTCCTTCGTCTCAACATGAACAAATTGAGGTGCAGAGAAAAGAAAGAAACTCATCAGACAAAGCTTAGCTTCCCCCTCAAATTAGCAACCTTTTTTCCAACAATTAATTGAGTCTATCACCCAAATACATAACATTTATTAAAAAATAAACACACAGAAGCTCAAATTCGATTGATTATAGCTATGATTTTGAACATGTAAGCTACTGCCCAATCAAGCATAGCGTGAAGACTGTAATCTATACTCATTAAAACACTGATCTTGACCATGCTGAACAAAGGGTGGCTGCCAAGTAGGAGAATGGAAAGAAATCAGCACAGGATTCAATGCATATCAGAATTTAAAAAACAGAATCAGCGTTTAACAAGGAAAGAATACACCTTGTCAAGAACTGAGTGCAGGGTTCCTTGGAGTCAAGCCTTCTACAGAGGAAATCAACACATGGTTGCTTGAATCACGCATCAAATCAGAGGAAAGGTCAAGCCTTTCACACACAACCTTCACGAAGATGCATTCAGCAAAAAATCAGGGCAGCTTTCCGAATTAAATCGATTTAATAAAATGATATTAACTCAGGAAAAAGGAATTACGAAACTGCCCTGAAATAGAATGCCGGAAAGCATGGATTCAAAAAATACAGCTTCGATTTTGCCCACGTGAAAAGCATGAGCTACGAAAGGCCATGCCTTTAACACATCAAGGCTGCCAATCGAAATATACGCAATGAATCAGTATAGTATCATGAACATATCAGTCGTTTAAAGTTCGTATCAATTCAAATCAGAAAATAAAGACTAAAAGGAGACTTCCCTGAAATAGACAGATTCGAAGGTTTAATGCTTCGATTTTGAGCACTGGGAAACGCCAATCCGCCAGAGTATTGAGGAGCTGCGACTGGAGGGATTGGGGCGGTTGGGGGAGGAGGGATGGGCAGTGGCCAGTGGCTGGGAATGCGGAGGGTTTGAGAATTTGGAGAAGATGAATAATAAAATTAAGTTGTTGTAAATGTAATACAGGTTGTGTTTGTTTTGGGTTGGAGTTTTTTTGGGAGTTTTTTTTTGGAGTTTTTTTTGATAAAGTGATTGAAGTAATGATTAGAAAGTTGAATGGGTAAAATAACGTAGAATAATGATTGGTGTAGATTATGAAATGATTGGTGAAATAAAGTAGAATAATGAATAAAATAATGGTAAAAAATGTAATAAAGTTGATAAAGTGAAATGATGAGAGATGATTTAATTTTTTTTATTTGTAGTTGAAGATTTGATTGGTGAGAGAATTGTAAAAAATGATTGGTGATGTGATGTAAAAAAAACGCCCAAAAAAACTCCGGCCAAAACAAACGGAGCGACAGTCGTTTTTTTCCTACTGGACCGGACCAAGCATGAACAGTTGTAAAAGGATGATAAACAGTAAAAAAAAAGGAAAATCTGGGCTGGATGATGAACAATAAAAGCAAGGAATAGGCTGGTTTATGGACAGTAAACTATGAACAGTAATTATAAATAAAAAAAAAGAGGGAACCAATCAAAAAAAATACACTTGTCACTCCCTCATCAATCCTTCTCTTCTTCTAAGATAGATTGATGACTAGTACTAGTAAAATTTCCTGCCATGCAGTATACGGCATCGACCCAGGCTAAGATAACGTTGTCACTTAGCAAAACGTCAACTGGAAATGAATCGTGGGACTATAATACTAATAAGAGTGATTTTGTCTTGAGACACCACTTCCTATAATAACATAACATATAACATAAGAAACGCAACATCCAACATCCATTGAAGCCAATATATAAATGGTACCTACAACTTCTCAAGAACTCGAAAATAAATCAGAGAAGATAAATATGAGATAAAACACTAATATTGGTTGTTAAATGTGCAACATCCATTAATACGGGTTGTTAAATGTGGAAGATGAACGATTTCTCCGTTTATTATCATGTTATATTTCTCCATCTGCATATGGCATTTCAACGATAGTATTTTCAAAAGCAACTATCCAATATGATACATCTATTGAGCCCAAACAATGCGAATATTCTTCTGATTTTAGGAAACAGCTAGGTATAGCAAAACCCGTAGGTGTAAAAGCAGTGACGTAAATTAAAGTTTTTTTCTTCATTAACAACTAATCATCTTGAACATTGTACTCAAGGTTTACACCCACATTGCGTCTTCGATCCTTGATTGTAACTTATGAAAACTCTCCAAGCTTTCATGTCGCAAAGTTCCTCAAATTTATTTTGCACCCGATTGCGTAATTCCTTGCATATTCCAGTAAGTCACTGAGATTTGAAAGGGTAATTTGGCCACTAAGGTTGACGTGGCCAAATTGGGACGCAAATGTTTATTTTTCAGGAAGTGCAGACGTGTTATGATTATTATTTGCTTGGGAAAACCGTCCACGTGTCTCATGAGGAGAAACCCTCCAACTCTGATGTAGTTTATGTGAGCACTCCCTACATTCAACATGAAACCAACTGGATCCCAAAGACAAACATTGAATTATGGAAAAAGCATCCAAAACAAGAGTGTATGGAAGCAACTTACCGGAGTATTCCCTACAGCAACACCATAATTATTAGCAGCATTGACATCAACATTGTTGTATCCGACAGCCATGTTACTGAATGCTTTCCTTCCAACCCTGCTCAATGCAGAGAATAATGTCTCTCACAGTCCTCTGTCAACTACAAAACCCCATACACATAGACTATGATCAGAAAGCCGATTGAGACTCTCAAGAAAACAATCAATTTCCGATTGAGACCCTCAGGAAAACAATTAAAATTGAAGTTGTATTAAGATCTCGGCTCCCTCGGTAATTGGTCTATCAACTCAGCTGCAAAGCCACACAACTCAACTCGGTAAGATCTCGGCTCCCTCGGTATTATATATCGTATTTAAGTGCATCTCTAAGTAACATGAGATTTCTGATATTTAAACACTACATGCGTTACTTTTGTTTGACATTATTAGATGAAAGTAGATACCATAATATAATAGGTACTACATATGTTTGAAGATAAATAATACAATAAAAAGGCATGCATATATTACAAAGGTGATAGTGTCCATGATAGGTTATAAAGCCAACTAAGTATTACATCATCAGTAATAATATTCGATGAAAACAACTTGAGCAAAATACATACCGAAATTTTCCACTTCACAAACAAGCAATTTTACATATTACCCAAAACTATTAATTCTCGATAAATGCACAACTAATGACCATAATATGTAAATATCTTCGGTAATTAAAACGGCTAAAAGTCACACACATAAGATATGGGCTACTTAGCATGGCTTCAAAACAAGGAACAATCACTGTTTTAGTTGCTTCTCGTTGTCTTTTTCTTAAGGTTTTTCACCGGACATTGAACACCAGCATTTGGTACGACAAATTCATGGGTAGGAGATGGAATCTTCCCAGAAACGAGCACATCTGCTTTTTCACCAGAATTATCAGCAAATATGATTTTTCTTTTTGTAGATACAAATGGTAGTATAGTTCCCTTATCCATAGCAGTTGTAAATGATACTCCTTCAATCACATTTTTTGTTGATAGAATAACTACATTGGCTTCTTATTCTGCATGAGTATACAAATTTAGTATCAGGTAGGTCCTTGAAGTCTGTTCACGGAATCAACTATCAAACTAATACAGGGAGCACACATCTTCTTTCTTGTGAATTTTACTCTCAGCTTCATTGTTCAATGCAACATTTTGTGGTTGAGAAATGTACAACCAGTGAGAAACGATATTTTCCATAGATCAAGTATAAAACATCACTCTTACAACAACATCTACTTTACATGAAAAATCACCGGACAGACTTTATTCAATGCACAAATTTGTGAAAACACCAGGGGATCAATATATAATATTAATAGGCTGAACATAAGGGAAAAATCGACAAACAGAAAGATTATAATGGCAACTCTACTACCCAAACATCAAATCCACATACGAGCAATTATATAAAATGGTGTGAAGGTGGTGAATTTTCCACCAACTAAGGCGAGCAATCAAAACACACACACAACTGCATAAAGGCTAAAGGAACAATATGTTATCCTGCAAACATTCAAAGGTTAACAGTTCTGCAAGACTAACCATCAGTAGGAAACAATTAAAGACATATTTGGTACCAAAAAAAAGGTCCTATGTAAGAGCCTATTCTAAAGGAACATAAGGAAGTTTATAAGCAAGACATCTAATTTCAATCTAAAAACCAAACAACAATGGCAATATGAAAATGCAAAAACCTTTAATTCAAACATTCCACTTATGCACAACCCCTTTTAAATCAAACATTTCACTTATGCACAACACCCAAAATCGCTTGAGTAAAACGAAACACCGTATCACCATCGACATGGAGCTCGATATATATATATATATATATATATATATATATATATATATATATATATATATGAAGACATGTATGTATCAACTTCCAAAAGCAATTAATAAAACAAAGTACGGTTTATGTTTGAAAAGAAGGAACTACAAGCACTTACCACACAACAACAACTACATGGAGAAGAACAATCAAATGAGGGAATATATACCCAAACAACCACCACCGAAGGTTGGTGAAGGAACAAATGCACTACAAAAACACGTTGAAATACTCAAGCTGCAAAGAAAAAGCACAAGAGATGTTTATTTCGCAATGAATGCAAAATCCTAATATTTAAATGAATCCACAAAGAGCTCAAATAAATAACAGTTGTGTATGGCAACAATTTAGCACCCAGATTATATAAGAAATTTGCACACAAAAAAAATCCTGAATATAACCAAATTTCTCCAGAGATAAATTCACTTGGTTGGCAAATGGCAAATAGGAAAAATCATTTCCAGCCTTAAGCTTGACTATAGCAAGTGTATACAAAAGTACAACTGAAGTCAGGAATTACAAAAATAGAAAAATAGATTTAAAAGAAATAGTTCGTTGGCCCGACATAAACATGACCACTGTCAGTCTTATTGATCTGTCCAGACGATAGTATAAAGTTTCTGCTAACCTCATCAGAGTCGACAGCTTAAAAGTTTACCTGCATCCCAGTTTCAACACAGACAATTAACATCGTCCAAATTTGCTGAAATTCTGTGTTGGACCTGCATAAACGGGAGGAATAATGTAGATAATGGTAATAAGATGAGGGATGATCCAGAATGAAGAACGACCAAGTGCAGTATGAGACAAAAATTAAATTTAACCAAAAAAAAAAGAATTAAGCTCAGGATGCAATTAAATTTCAAACCAAAGAAAGAATCACGACTCGTAAATGCAGTTTTTTCAAATGCCAAATTTGGCTCTGAACAATACCCAACCTAAATGCCAAAACTTATATCATAAAAAAATAGAAAAAGAAATAGTTCAAGAGCATCATTGGCAGTTATTTCCTGGCAGAAACATACATGATCACGGATGTTGTAGAAAAGTGGACAGTGAAAAGGCAACAAATGAAATATTAACACGATAAAAAGCACAAAATTTCACCTCCAACATTTCAAGTTTTTTCAGTAAGGTTGGCCCTTGTAAAACCCCTACCAGTGTTTGCCCTACATTCAGCATCAGAATATATAAGGACATAGTTAACATATTTGCATTTTAAACCACAAAAAATTACCACAAACTTTAGGTGAATGAAGCATGCCTTTGATTAACTGGTCCAAATATTTTCACCCCGAGCACACAAGCTTCTTTTCCACCCATCTGTGCTAGTTACTGGTGGATATAAACAGAAGGTATGGGTCACATATTTTCGGATTGACATATACTCGAATTGCACACCTATTCCTCGCTAAAACCCAACGGAAAAAGCCTTCTCTCTACAGCAACCACAAGTGACTTTCCAAGAAATTTAGTAATTTTTTTGTTCCTCGGGGGAGATGAGCTTTTTAAAGCTGTTTGGAAAAATATAAAATGAAAAAAGCTAAATGAAATCATCTCTTTGGCTTTTCTTTAAAGTGAGGACAAGCTTGTTGAAAGAACCCGACAATACTTATATTTTGCAAGCTTTGTAACTTCTTATTGGCAAGCTTGTTCTCACTTTCAAAATGTCTTCCAAACATCTGTTGCTTCTCCTCAGTATTACTGCCTACTATCTGCACAACACAAACAAAACTACCGAGTGATGACACAAAAAAACTAAAGCTGCAAAGAATCTTGTTTTCAATATCAAACAATACAAGGTGTTTTAGCAATTACCTTAATGGCAACCTTCTGGCCTTTATCTGCGCAATCATCATCAACCGGTTTGAGGTTATTTTCAATAAAAGCAATCCGTCCTATCTCAATAAACAAAACACAAGAAATGTAATAAAATCGTCAATACAAAAGAGAACAAGAGATTACAAATATAAAAAAAAAAGAAGAAATGTTAAATACCAATTCTTGTAAGTTCAGATCTGTGTTGACATAATGCAAAAGAGATGCACAACCACCACCATGACTGAAACCAAAATCAAAATCCACATAAGGACTACAATAATATGAATAAGTGTAATGTTTGACTGGTGAGGAGAAGGAATATGTGGTGTGGGATAATTGAAGGATTGAAGAGGAGGAGGGGATGAAGAAACGACGGAATGACAGGGGAAGGTGAGGAGAAGTAGGTGTGAAGGATTGAGTGGAATACAGACTAGATTTACTATGTCCTTCAATAATGGAGTAATAAAATAAATAATAAATATAATAATAAAACAAAACAAAAGGCTTCAATTACGTGAGGTGGCAAGCAGGGAGAGCTCTCCAACTTTCTAAAATGGCGACGTGGCTTCATGTGAGAGCTTTTTGCTCTCACAATTAATAAGTAGTAGGATATATATAGATATAGATAGGCGAGTTCTATCGGCACACCTCTATTTACTCCCGGCACAACAAAAAA
Organism: Gentiana straminea; assembly: GCA_036785695.1. Taxonomy (NCBI): domain Eukaryota; kingdom Viridiplantae; phylum Streptophyta; class Magnoliopsida; order Gentianales; family Gentianaceae; genus Gentiana; species Gentiana straminea. The sequence goes on along the minus strand of JAVUPR010000087.1, from coordinate 2,723,193 downwards.
TTACCTCAGGCACCCGGTGATTTTTTACAAAGGGAACGTCGGTGGCACCGGTGTTCCTTGTGGAGCACCAACGTCGGTGTGACGTTGGTGCTCCACAAGGAACACCAGTACCACCGACGTTCCCTTTGTAAAAATGTTAAAACTTAGAAAACGTCAATCCACGATTTTCCACCGGCGTTCATTGTTGCACACCAACGTCAGACGTTAGTGTTCAACAAGGAACGCCGGTACCACCGACGTTTTTTTCGTCTGAAAAAATAAACAAAAAATGGGTGTAAATAGTAATTTGAGGTGTGCCCATAGAACCCACCTATAGATAATATAGCTCATTTTGAACTCTGTTTTGCCTTGTGATTATAGGGCTTTTGACACTTTTAGGACCTCATGTTTTACCATTGTGTCAAAATTGACCCTTATCTTTTAAAATGACAATTTTAGGACCTCATGTTTGTGTTTTTTTTTTTTTTTTTTTTTTCAGTTTTAGGACAATTTCGAAATTTCCGTCTAAGTTAACGTTAAATTTGACGGAATATTTGAAATTGTCCTAAAACTGAAAAAAAAAAAACACAAACATAAAGTCTTAAAATTGTTATTTTAAAAGATAAGGGTCTATTTTGACAAAAAGTTAAAACATGAGGTCCTAAAAATGTCACTTTTTAAGGGAATTTTGACACTTTTTAGGACCTCATGTTTTAACATTTTGTCAAAATTGACCCTTATCTTTTAAAATAACTATTTAGGACCTTATGTTTTTTTTTTTTTTTTTTTCTTCAGTTTTAGGACAAATTCAATTATTCCGTCCAACTTAACATGTTTTGCCGTTAACTTAGACGGAAATTTCGAAATTGTCCTAAACTGGAAAAAAAAAAAAAAAAACACAAACATGAGGTCCTAAAATTGTCATTTTAAAAGATAAGGGTCAATTTTGACACAATGATAAAACATGAGGTCCTAAAATTGTTAAAAGTCCGTGATTATATAACCTCATGAAAAATTAAAAAGATTAAAAAAAAATGGTTGTCCAATCCAAACGCGCCAGGACAAGTATATTCCACTCAACAAATTCAAGTTATTAATTTTAAAATTCTCATTGGTTTGACTTCTAATTGGTTTTTTTAAAGCGATTATTATTCAATAACTAATGGAAATATCCCACCATTTCGTTACAAACGTGCTAATAATATCACACTATTAAATCACATTGAATTAAACACACTACTTACATGTCAAGTAAGTAGTGTGCTTAATTTAGTGTGATTTAGTAATTGATATTGCAAAGTAATTGACGGTAGAATTAATCTTCCAACCCTAGGCTAAGCGGAGATCCTTAGTCTTTTGGATCGCATTCGAGATGAAAACTTGAGAAGATGGCCTCAGTAGAGATGGGTCATGGATCACCTTATTTTGTCAATGACAGATTCCGTAGCAGATCTTACCATAAACATACGGTCATTTGTTCGCCAATGCCAGATTCCGTAACAAATCTTTTGAAAAACATAATTGGTTTTCTTTTACCTGAAATGATTATAAAAAAAACGTATCATATAATGTAATTTTTCTGTATATAAAATAGTGAAAACATATAATTTTTTACTTTGCATTTGTCTCTCGAAGCAACTAGAGGATTTTATCATTCAATATCCACTCTACCCTTATCGAAATGGGACGTGTCCTTACGTGTGCATAAATTGTATATAAAGAAGACATTGTATATAAAGAAATATACACCGCACATTTACTCAATTCTTTTCAAAATAGGTGTCGTTTTAACAATTTATACACATCTTATGGATACATATAAAAAGATCTTATTTCCCTTATTTAGAGTTACTAGTAAAGTGCACGTGCATATTGAGAGAGAGTACCGCCTGATTAGATGGACCGGCGACGTTTCGATCCTAAAGATCGTCTCGAGCCAACAACCTAACTATTCAGTGTACCAAGTGTTAGGAAATCTACGCGGGAACACAGCGGAATTTAAAATTTATTTCCTATCGACCCAAGATCGACTTCGTTTAAGCAACAAACAAATAAGCTAAAGACGGTGGTTACCTTGTTTGATCTAAAAGATCGACGCTTTGACCGTCTAAGGAGAGTAGTTCTGCTTAGAACCGCCCAAGTGTTCGGCCTCTACCGCTAGTCCACACGAACAGCCCGCCGGAATCCCATCATGGATTGCTATTAGAAAACTCCGGTTGCTAGACCGGCCTTTTTCCCATCTCTCCAACTCTCTATAGGGTGCTCTCTATTTTACACAAGAACTATTAGTTCTTAGAATTGTGATGTCCAAAAGATCTTGACACCCACCTCTTATTTATAGTGTCGGGGGCGCCCCAACCTAGAGTGGAGGAGAAGAAAATATTTTTCCAATAAAATATGGAAAATATAATTGATTGATTTATCTCATTTAATATTCAATATCTTATATTAAATATTTTCAATATTTTGTCAATATCTTATATTGACTATATTTATCTTATTACCATAAATCAATTTACACATGTGTGCAAATCTATAGTCATTAATATCTAATATTAATATATGGTAATCTTATTAATTAAATTGCACAATCCAAGTGTATCATATACACAATGAAAGTGGCGCCCCTCTTGCCAAAGATTTGACATCCGGAATATTCTTTAATTAATATAATACTATGATTAATTAATTTGCAAAATACATGTGTATCAATATACACAATAATTTCGACACACATACATTGTGTATATTTAATTAGTCAACATAATTAATATCTTGTATTTAATTTATTCATAATAAATAAATACCACCATATTAATTTACCACTATAACCTTTATAGTCTCGAGATAAACCTTCCTTATTTGGTTATCATCTATAACCACATTTTAATCCGGCTAGATGTTCTTATGTGTGTGACCCGATAGGCTTCCGAATATGTTGGCCGTAGACGCAAAGTGCAAATTACGAAAATGCCCTTCATGCCTAACAATCACGGGATAGCGTCTAGCAACACACCGTGACCCCCAATCATCGGAAGAGTCAAATGCAATGACTGCTACCTTTCATGTGAAACAGTTACCGTGTAACTTACAATCCTATCGCTGTAATAATATCCATACGGTCGTTAGTCGAGTGTCAAAACATCAACAACCGTATCTTATAATCTGGATATCAAGCTCTCTCGAAGTAACTCATTTACTTCCACTTTGTAAAGATTCACGAGAGTAAGACATTCCTTATAAGAAGGCCCTTTCAGATATTCACCCTATTGATAGGGTACGCGATTTCCAGACGACCAAACATATATACTCCGCATGCTTCAGTATTACACCCAATCACTACCGCATGATCGCCCCGTGGCTAGGGGAAACCTCAATGTCAAAGCATGACAATCCACACCATGATGCCATGTAGACTCCGATCCTAATGATAATTACACAACCGTCACATAGTGTGACACTTATCCGTGTAAGTGGGTCAGTCTAACGTACGCATTCTCTAATACACGTCCACGTACAGTCCAAGTGTCTCTACACTTCGATAGATGATATCTATCCCTGCCCTTAAAGACAGAAGACATCTAATACGTGCTAGCATGTTCATACTATCAATGCCCTGTTTAATAGTACATCAACCTAGAGACATTTAAGCATCAAACTTATTAAAGTGATTAGAGATCTCATCAACCATAATCGCCTATCATGGTTTCTCTATCACAGTTTAATACCAATGACGTTATCATATAACAATTCATAATTGGTTCACTAAAAGAAAATATATATGACAACAGAAAAGCCATTTAATATATGTACAAACATAAAGAAATAAATAATCCGACCCGGTCGGATCCGGTCCAACCCGATTGGGTTTAGGACACTATTTCAACAATCTCCCACTTGGCCTAAAACCAATCACTCGCACACACAAGACCAAGTTGAAACACAAGAATCTTATGCAATGCTCGCAACTAGCCCTAGCCATGAACGGATCGCTATCCGTGGAGACTCAGACTATCTTCATACCATACTCCAAATGACCAAGTCAAAGGAACCACCTCAACACACACATGAATCTCCGACGAGACACTCGTCCTTGCTTCAAGAAATGAATCCACTTACTATATCAACTATATAGAAAAGGTGGAAGAACCGTATAAGGTTCATGAATGAACCTTCTAGATCCATGTACTGCTCCCGCTGCGCCTCTAAGGCACTACCGTGTTTTGGCCTGGTTGCAGGATTCACAGTGACCCATAGCTAAGAACATTTCCATCTCACTGTATCACTTAATCAAAGTGACTGCAAACCCATATTGTAGCTCCCACCAGCCTTCTAATCTGAGTCACTTCTCGTTGGCACTATTCCCTGATGAGTGAGTAGTTCTGTGTTTCACAGACATGAAATCCATTCATTCCTGCAGTAAGTAGAGAGACAGTCCACTTATTTGTTAGCCCTAAGAAAATGATCGATCCCGGGAGTTCATATTAGACTAATTAGCTACTAGTCCGGTATGTGAACTAATTGATCACTAGCGGGTTAATGGTAAATAAGGATAAGATATTCTGAGTCGGGTTTAAGGAGACTTCCCACTCAGAATGGACAGTCTATGGAGGGTTAGACCGTATGTAATGATTATATCAATGGATGCTTATTTACTCATAGGATTGAGTGTAAGTATATATCTATAATTGGTAGAGTTCAGTTTCGGGTTTATGGTGGCGTAGTCCCGGATTTAATAATTTAAGTGTAAATATTCTGTTGTATTTATGGTTGTTTATTGTTGTGACGCCCCGTTTCCAGACACCGAGTCCTTATCCGGAAATGAACGCCCGGCACGTATATAACTCGTATTTATACCAAATTATATATGTAAGCCTTACAAATACGTTATCAGAGTATAATTGCAGAAATTAAAATGACTCGGGGAAACACACATAACTACGGGTAGAGTGGGAAAAACCATATGTCGATATCAATACAACATATATAGTCTAAGAGTTCAACGATAATCCACAAAGCCTTCACTTTACAAGGTTCAACAGCTATACAAAACGAGATAGCTTAAAATATTACCTAATTGAGATAGAATAACATTAACAAAAGAACTTCCAAAGCATCCCGAGGTCACTCCTCGAAGTACTCATAATCACAGACGTCGTCGTAACCTGCATCACCTTCTCGGGATGGGAACAATATAATGAGGGGGTAAGTACATACGTACTTAGTAAGGAGTAGAAGCATCAAATCTATACAAACAACAACAATATATTTAGTCTACACACACTACCAAGTATGTTATAATTGCACACTCCCCTCCAGCTAGCCCTGCTAGCGATCTCACAAAACAAAGGGGATGAGTTGCATAAAAGTCCAAGGACACTTTGCGAGGTGACGGATGGACCACGACAGATTCAACCCCTTAAAAGGCATAGGGCTAGCCCCTAGGTGGAGTCCTACTCCCGGCTTCGATATAGAAACGTGCCTCACCAAGGACTATAATGCTTTATCTTTTAGACTCTCAAGTATGTATTTAAGCGTTTAATCTAACCTCCTGAGTTCATTGCACATAGAAAGGCTTCTAAGGACTACTAGACCTTAGACAACTCTAAGTTATGTTACCTAGCACGTATCACAGAAATATAGGATTCTAATCCAATACCCACAAGGCTAAGGAATAAGGTTTCCGATGATCCCGAGTTTCTCCCCGCAGAGGGTCTCCACAAGGTGCTGAGTCAAATCTACCAGAAACCGAACCCCTAACTTTGCCATATAACAAGTAGGCATTGACTATCAGAGTCAATATCACGTAAGGCAAAACGAGATGTGTTCCGATGCTCCCGTGAGTAACGGTGCGGAGCCAAAGCCACTAGAACACAAACATTTCACTTTACATCACACAACAAAAGGATCTATACTTAGACATGCTTATAACAAAAATAGATTCAATTGAACACCTCCCTACCTCAAATTATTGAAGAAAGGCTTAAGCCAAAACGTTGCTCTCGTAGCTGTGAATCTCGTGGTGTGCTCATGGTGATATTAGGCTAATACTAGTTGTCTTTTGACAGCACTTCGGGTGTATTACTATTGCTCCAGAACAACGACACGATTTATATTTTACGGTACACAAGATATATAATATATAAGTAAACATTATCAACATGCTGCAAGCTACCACGTAAACATATATTTATAGGCATGACAAACAAAGATGAGTCACCTTAATAACTTAATAGATACACATGCACTAGCCTATGGCTTCCCACGTTAAAAGTTTGCTGACTAACCATTGTAAGTAGTGAATCATTAATCAACGTGGCAGGTTTTCTAATATCCTAATCTACAAAGGTAAAGTTAGTATATATCTTTCATGCTTTTATTGTAATTTATTCAATATATGAAATTGTATGCACATTCTAAATATGTTATATTCATGTATGAAAAAAGGACACATGCAAACGTATAATACATATATACTTATACTAGTGCATATAATCTACACTTATATATTATAAAGAGCATCAGTCCTCATTATAAAAACTATGTTTGATAAATCTAAATATTTTAAAGAATTACACATAATAACCTAACTCGATTGCCTAATATATATGTGATTGATCTCGAAAACCGATAGGTAGATCGATTAGAAAGGATGAAGGGTGAATGTCTTAACTTTGAAGTGGGAAGATAATGATAACATTAAATATACCCATAAAATCCCCGAAATGACATATTTGCCCTTTCGTGAAATTACGGGGTATCACAATTGTTAGTAAATCTGCAAATGATGTCGGTCCTCTAACATGATTAAGCAACAACCTAAGATAATACATTTCTTCTTCCGTTGGATTTGCACCACCATATATACAACCAATCACATGTCTTTGTATCCTCTCGTTCCAATTTTGTGTGCTATCCATACAAAAAATTCTGGAATTTCATTATACAAACAATATTTGGCTTTTCATTGAGCGACTGAGGGTGAAAAATTTTGTGAACATTGTTTTTTAGGCAAATTTATTTCGAATGAGATCTTCCAGTTTTTGATTCTCCCAAAATGAAACACAATTGTTTTCAAGTAGATGAAGTTGGAGACACATAACTGCCGGTTGTATGTCATTCAAAGGAAACTCAAATATTCTCCACAATGCATGTTGGGCAGGTAGCCATCTTGCATTTTGAAATTAATTTATTTCATCAATTATCTGATTATCTTTTTTAGGAGAAATGCATAATGCAATATGATCATGACCTTTATAAATGTATTTGTATAAGTACTTTACTACTTGAATTCTAGAATAAAATTTGGCGTTTATAAATTGTATCTATGAGAAAATAAGTAACCCAACACATAATGACATTAAACAGTTTGACTTTAAAAACATGGCAAATAATTTTGAATCTTCTATTCATATCCACTCATATATGTATATATTGCGGTCATTTGAGTATACCCGGCATCTGATCAAGTTGTCAAATATGTTTGGGCAATTGCATAACATATTTTGTTTAATCACAACTATACTTAAATTGCTTTGATTTGAATCAAGTCATCAAAATAGTTTTTTCACGACTCTGTATTTGCCTTTGTGCATGACCCTTTGACCAAGGGGCGTGCACCTGGGCCACTTCCGTCAGACATTCCTTCGGCTATTTTCTTTCTTACTTCAATTGGAGAGAAGCCCCCTTGTTCACAAGCTAGTAAAATACACGTGCAAACAATGTTCATTTTTCATAATATAAATAAATAAAAAATTTAATTTACATTTATGAAAGTGCTCTTTTTTAACTTCTTAGTTATTTGAAGGTTATAGCTTCAAAAATTAAATCACCAAAAGGATTGGACTTTATATTGGTTGAGTTAAAATTTCTTATAATCATCTTTAATCCTTAAAAAAAATAATATGCTATACGACCAAACTATCGTAAAATTTGTGTTATGATGAAAAGGAAGAAACATGTAATTTAATTGGATAGAAGGTATGTATTGTAAGGAACCATCCACCGGTTGTCTAACAGTGCATTGCGTACACGGATTTGTAATCCTGTTTTTCTTCTCATGTACATAAGGCATCCATCATTCCCTTGTATTATACATTTGGAAACCTCACGAGGATAATGGAACTTGCACTCCTCATTCCCCATGCATGAATTAATTTTATTTAGTAATCCACTTAGGCCATGCACCATATGTTTGAAGACTAACTGAAACCATTCATGATACTTTTCATTACTTGGAATTTCAGCACATACAAACTTGTCAAATTGATCAGGTGTTGTGATTTTAGAGTTGGACTTTAATATAATCAGCATGTGTGCCTGAGGTAATCATATTTTTTGAAACTCAATGATTTCTACATGAGCTGTTACTTCTCTAAAGATTTACTTCGAATAATACAAGATCTCTTAATCTTGTAGCTTTGCATGAAATACTCTAGGTGTTTGACCTTCACATAGGTTTTCGTCAATTTCTTTCCATTCTGGATTGCATGTCATGGTAATAAAAAGATATGGTTTCCCGAACTTTTGTACTAAAACCATGGCATCCAGATATATACACCACATGTCTCTTGGGCCTCCAATAAACGATACATGGAATACACTCTTTTCCCTACCGTGCATCCTCTCCTTTCTCCAGCTTTAACACTATCAACTATCCAATGATAAAGCTTAGCCCTCACTTTATATTGGTGAGTATGGAAACCCTACTGCACATCCTCTCCTTTCTCCAGCTTTAACACTATCAACTATCCCTTGATAAAGCTCAGCCCACACCTTATCTTGGTGACTGAGGAAAAAGTCAAGTCGTGTTGTTTCCAACTTTATATACATGTACGCAGCAAATTGATGAAATAACCGTCCAGCGAATAACATTGATGATTGTCTTGGGTGTCTTATTTGCAATTATTATCGATCCAAGGTGATTTGTCTGCAATTACGTGTAGAATTTGTGTTTGTATGGTGTGACTGTTAAAGGGGAGTTTTGTTATGATCCATATGTTTCCTTACATGTGATTAGAATATGTTTGACGTGTTTAGTGAGGATTGGGATTTAAAAATTGACTACCTATTGCTATTAGGTTTAAAGTGTTGTAGCATGAGGGAAAAATGGCATGTTGAAGCATTTATCCTTTGTAAAGACTATTTTTTTATGGATAAGAAAGAAACACACGCACACACACTTTTTGTCCTCACTGGGACTCCAACCTGGAACCTCCGGGTTAATGACCGTAGCACTTACCGATGGGCCGATGCCATGTTGGTGTTTGTAAAGACTTTAATCGTTTAATTCTTGCATATGTAGATAATTGTTTTAATGGTTATCCTATTGCTATTAGGTTTTGTGTTTTGTATAAAGTTGCTATGTGGGCGAAAAGGCTTCTTGTGGCATTTTTCCTTTTTAAATAATTTAATTGATTAATTATTATAGATAATTGTTTTAAGTTTAACGAGGAACTAAAAAATGTACATATAGATAATTGTTTTAGGGACCATCTTTTTACACTAAACATATTTTACACATTTCAAAGACGAGAGTGAGCTTCGTTTTGACTTTTAACACGCACATCATTCGGACCATAAATGAGTCTGGAATTATATATTATTCAGACATGTTACAGGCCAATAACATTATGTTTTCCGGACCAATGTTTGGTCTGAATAAAGAGACATTCTTACGTACGTTTGAGAAACAATACGGACCAATTACAGGTAGAAAAATTACGTTTTTCGCTCCTAATTCAAGTCAAAATAAAATTTCGAAAACGCATCGGACCATTTTAGAGGCCGAACATGAAATGTTTTCCTGACCACGTTCGGGTCAGAATAAGCTAAATTTTTCTGACCACATTTGAGTAGGTATAATCCTATTTTAAGTCAAAATATAACCACGCCTCTATGAAAATTTCGCAAACGTATCGGACTATTTTAGAGACCGAACATGTAATATTTTCCTGAACACGTTCGGGTCGGAATTAGCTAAATTATTCTGACCACATTTGGGTAGGTATAATGTTTCACATTCTGACCGAACTCCGGTCAGAATGTATGCGCGTAAATAAAATTAATTTAAAGGTAAAATTAAAAATTAATTACTGTGCAATAAGACAAATAGCTGCGTGAAAAGATATTTCCTTGTTTTAATGGTTTCTGTATTATATAAATTATCCTATTGCTGTCAAGTTGCTATTAAGTATAAGTACGGGTGGGGAGAAAAAGTAAAATTGTGCATATAGATAATTGTTATCAGTTTAACGTGAAATCTAAAAAAACTAAAATAAAATAAAATTGTGCACATAGATAATGTTTTATGTTTAACGTGAAAACTAAAAGGGAAAAAAGTAAAATTGTGCATATAGATAAAAAAAAATAGGATACGTGCATGTAGATAATTGTTTAAGGATATAAAAATAAGCAAATTTTAATTATTATAATCTAGAATTTATATATACCAAATTCTAATTATTACTCTGCGAGACACTATTGAATTCTGGAGATTTTTATTCCGCGAGATTGTCCTAAGCATTTGGTTTTGGCGTAATCAGGAGTTTCATCATGAAGAGCTCCACCGACCCCCCCGAAGAGTGTTCATCTCGGAAGCCATTAGGTGTGCTCGAGAGCTTCGATTGGCGTGGCCTTGAGCCTTTATTGTATTTGTTTTTCTAGTGTTACCCTCTGTAAAGTTTAGCTTTTGTTAAATTCGTTTGCTTGTACAGTTTTTGTAAGTTTTTTTTAATAAAATATCCGTTTCGACCAAAAAAAAATTCTAATTATTATTAGTTTAATTAAATTTATTATGCTTAAGAAAATAAAAAATTATTATAACAACTTCTAATTATTATATACGCAGAATCCTTGATTGAATGAATGTTTTAACGTGTTTTTTAATTATCATTCTTTTTATGGTAGGTTTATAATTAAATGGATAGATATATATAGAATTTAATTAAGGTTTATAATTGACTGGATGTATATATATGGAATACTAAATTAAATTTATAACAATTTTCAAGGAGGAAACACTTGACGGGGAAAACACACCGGCTCTTTGATTAAAAATAGTAATGATAATGATAAAATTAATTTTCTATAGCCTCCCAACAACTCTCTTTTCTTTTCTCTTTTCTCGTTTCTTTTGAATGTAGAGTATTAAATAAATGTGAGTTCTATTAGCACCCTCATTTTTACTTCCGGCACCCATTTTTTGATTAATTTTTCGGATGAAAAAAAACGCCAGTCATACTGGTGTTTCTTGTAGCGCACCCACGTCAGTGTCAATGACGTTGGTGTGCCACAAGGAACACCAGTAGAAAGTCGTGGACTGACGTTTCTAAGTTTTAACACTTTTTATATAGGGAACGTCAGTCACACTAGTGTTCCTTGTTGAACACCAACGTCAGTGTTGGTGTTCAACAAGGAACACCAGTGTGACTGACGTTTCCTTTATAAAAAATTACCGGGGTGACGAAGTAATTTTTTGTGGTGCCGGGTGTAATAGGGATGTCAGTAGTAAATTGGGGGTGCCAATGGAACCCCCTAAATAAATACATTGTGTTGTAGAATATAGACAAATATTGTTTGAAATCTTATAATACAACCTATTTTGATAGATGATTAAACGAGTTGAGTTGAATTGCGTATTACACTATAAAAAGTCGAACAATTCAAAACATTATCGAGTTCGAGTTCAAGCACAAGTATTTTCAACTCGATCTCAAGCACGGGTATTTTGAACTCGTTCCCGAGCTGCTATTTAAAAAGGTTTTAAATACTCGATCCGAACTCGAGTTTCAGATCGAGTTTATCGAATCTAATAGGCCGGTTTTGAAACTTGATTTGAAAACAATTTAAATAATGATCACATGATAATCACAAAAAGTGTAATTTCGGACAGTAATTACATGACTTCTCGTTATAGATGCAACGAGGAATTTCTCGAGTATCAAACAATACTTTTGATGTAAAATATTTGATAAACGATAAGTTACAAAAAAAAGTATATAAAATTAATAAATGCTTCAACATTTGATATGATAATTACATTGACTATAAAAATAAAATGCTAAGAAAAAAGTACTATATATATAGATACATATAAATATCTATAGTGACATATGTATAAATTTTCGTATATTAATCCTTTTTTTATATATAAATTCGAGATTGCTAACGAGTAGTCGAGTCGAGTATTGTTCTTTTAATATTCGAGTCGAGTCGATTTCGAGTTTGAGCTGATATAAAGCGAGTTGAATCGAGTTTTGGATCGAGCTGACCTCGACTGCTCATGAGTTACTTGGCTCGCTTAAACACACTATGACAAAATATGTATTCCTATTGTCCCGAAACATAAGTTTTTAATTAAACACTCTTTAGTTTCTAAAATTAATCCGGGTATCTAGTTTTTTTTATCGTATTCTTAGGTATGATTTGTTTGTTCACGAAGGAATTTTCTATTTAGAGGTGTACACGGATACGGTGTATCCGAAAACCGAACTGAACCATGGGTATTTAGTTCGGTTAATACTTGTTTCCGGTTCGGTTTCGGTTGGTATAATAGAGAAACCGAAATTTTCGGTTCGGTTACAGTTCACCTTACAAAGTATCCGTAATCAAACAGAACTAAAACCGATCAATTAAGTGAACATAAACCGTAACAAACAAAAACCGTAATCGAACAGTTGATATCCAACATGTATAATTAGTTTTTACTAACCAATATATTAATTTTTTTTATAAATATTTCTCATTACCGAATCGTTAACCGAACTGTTTATAACCGAATAAAAAACTGAACCGTGTATACTCCTATTTCTATTCTATTTCCCTATTGCCCTTATGCTACTATATATTTAAAATACAACTCCATGTAAAATATTGATGAACAACTGGTTGATGAAAATGAAAATTTAGTAATATGGGCATTTAGTTGATGAAAAATTCATTGTGATATAGGAGGGCTTTGAAAAGTGCTTGCTCATAGTTGGTGTATAAGAGCACTTGCAGTAGATATTGTTAATCTTTGAAAAACCGTATTTTAAAGATTTCAACATTTAGATTTAGGAAAAGTAGCACTGTAGTACTCTACATTTTACTGTAAACTACATATTCTGTAAAATTTCCTTTACATCTACCGTATTTATCCAGATTTTGTAAATTTTCCCTTATATCTAACTCATTACGTAAAATAGAGAATCGGATGCATTTCATCTTAGATAGAGATTCTGTAAATTAGAAAAATATGTATTTAAAACTGTAAAATAGAGTATTATTTTAGACCATCTGATGCTAGTGCTCTAAGAGAATATATATACATGCTTTAAAACTTGACACACATCTCATATATCATTAGATATACTTATAAGTATATTAAAATGTTTACGAGTTACACATACAACAAAATCATTACGAGTTATATATATTAATTTAAAGGGTACCCCATGTCGGTCGATAATTGTCTACAATTTATATTTGTAGACAATTACCGACTGTGCAACACACTTCGAGATTTTTTAACTCAAATTCGACTCGAAGATGTTTAATATCACTGTGTGTCCTGAAATTGAATTCAATATGATGTCAATAACAATGTCCAGGTTGCTAATTTTGGGAAGAGTTTGGGTCTTTTTTGTGTGTGTGTGTGTGTGGGGGGGGGGGGGGGTTTGGATCGGTTTATGGCTAAATAATTTAAATGACCACCTAAAAGAAATTCTTATCGCATCTCTTGCATTTATCATCTATTTCTATATATAATAATACTAGTCATAAACCCGTGCATTGCACGGGATTGTTGAACCTCACTGTTTCGTGCGATTAAAGAAAATTTAAACTTCATATACATGCGTGTGTTTCATTGCAACCAGTAATCGATAATGAAAAAAAATCAAATGCTATGTCTTCTCCATAAGTAATAAACCAGGTTTAACACAATATCAGTCATAAGTTTATACAATAAAATATTTGCACCATGATTATGAAACAAGAAGCAGTGTAACTTTCTTATCCGCACTATCAAGGCACCCAAACTTAAGCACATGAGAAAACTAATTGAAGATTTTGTTACTACGAAAATGGATATAATGATATCGAACTAATAACGATATACACAACTTCAATTTCACTTGTAAAGTGTTTTTTTTTTCCGGATTCATAAATATGTAACTCATTAAAAGCACATAATATGCCCCACACTAATTTATACAACTTTGATCAAATTCATAATTAGTCACAACAATGGCAGACCAATTTACACCGATTCCTACCGGTGGAACAATTATGTTGACAGCAAAATAGTAAACCAACTCACTTTGCATTCCAAGAGAATTGTAATAAGGTTAAGTACAAAACAATTATTATTGCATCTCAAATTAACAAACGTACATGCCTTTAAAGAGCAGGACGTATATGTAGGTCAGCTACCAACTAAGCTAGGAAACCCGGCATGTAGAAATATATGTATTGATTATAATTATTATATTATATACGGACCTTTAGCTATTTTGATAATTATACCCAAAAGAACTTTGAAAGCACAAATTTGATTTTTCTAATAAATAACACCCGAGTTTTAATGCAGGAAGAGCAGGAAGATAATCTTTTAAATTTATGTGAATTGATTTGAAAATTTTCTTTTCAAAATTTCAATTTGAACTGTAGATTATTTTCCCTTTTAGTATTTACATTAATTTATTTTTTCAATTAGATTTTTTTCTTGCAATTTATTCAACACTGTTAAAACTCTTTTTCTCCCTCAATCAACATAATCAATTTCAATATTTTAAATTTATGTGAATTGGTTTGGAATTTTCCTTTTCAAAATTTCAATTTGAACTGAAGATTTTTTTTTCCCTTTTAGCATTCATATTAATTCATTTTTCCATTTTTAGCATTCATAATTGCTTGGAAATCAATTAGATTTTTTTTGTGGGTCATTCATTACTGGAAGGAAAAATGAGAGAGATTCTCATATGATAAATAAAATAAAATTATCAGTCTTTTCATACATATATTTTTGAATTCAAAATATATTTCCCATCAATTATAATCATAAATATCATTCATTACAGGAAGAAAAAAAAGGAAGAGAATCGGATATGATACATAAAATAAAATCATCAATTTTTGCACACATGTCTATGAATTTAAAAAATATTTCCCATCAATGATAATCATAAATGTCATTCATTACAGGAAGAAAAAAAACTAAGGAGAGAATATCATATAATAAATAAAATTAAATCATCAGTATTTTGACACACGTCTTTGAATTTAAAAAATATTTCACATCAATGATAATCATAAATGTCATTCACTACAGGAAGAAAAAAATAAAGAGAGAATTTCATATGATAAATAAAATAAAATCATCAGTCTTTTCGCACACATAATTGCCTATTAGACCCGCTCCAAACACGGGAATAAATAGCCAAATCACATTAGAAAAAAGAATAGAAGAAAAACACACGTTAAAAAATTGAGTGTAATAACGCATTTCCTAAAATGTCTCCGCAATTAATTTATTCAACACCATTAAAACTCTTTCTCTCCTCAATCAACATAATCAATTTCAAATCTTTTAAATTTGTGTGAAATGATTTGAAAGTTTCCATTTCAAAATTTAAATTTGAACTGAAGATTTTTTCCCTTTGAATATTCACATTAATTAAAAAAAAGAGTATTCAAAAAACGTATTCACATTAATTCATTTTTTCTGTTTTAGCATTCATAATTGCTTGGAAATCAATTAGATTTTTTTTGCGGGTCATTCATTGCTGGAAAAAACAAAAAATCAAGAGAATCGAATATGATAAATAAAACAAAATCATCAATCTTTTCACACAAACATCTTTGAATCTAAAAAAATATTACTCATCAATGATAATCATAAATGTCATTAATTACATGAAGAAAAAGAAAAGAGAATCGTATATGATAAATAAAATAAAATCATTAGTATTTTCACACGCGTCTTTGAATTTAAAAAGTATTTCCTATCAATGATAATCATAAATGTCATTCATAACGGTAAGAAAAAAAGGGGAGATAATCTCATATGATAAATGTTAAATAAAATAAAATCATTGGTGTATTCACACACATCTATCTATGTACTATATATCAAATCACACTAACCAAATCTAGTATAAAACACCTGCAATGTACGGGAGACTGTAATATTTGAAAACGATAATTAAAGTTGCATAATTGTATACCATAATTATAAGTGAAAATACTCTATTCAAGCAAAATAATTTTCTTCTTTGGAAAAGCAAATTCTGGTAATAGGACATATAATACAATTACACCGCCAACTATAGTTACAATTTAAAAATCCCTATTGTTTTTGTCCACCCAACTTTATCTTATCCGCGGTGTATAATGATTTATTCCTTATATTCAAATATCAACAAAAGGTGTATTTTTTATATTGAGTGTAGAAGGTAATTTATTCAGTAGTCAATAAAATACCGAATACAAAAGTAATGATCGATAATTTGAATATCAACAGAAAATGTATTGTTAAGGTTGAGTCAAGAAGTGAATTGATTCAATAGTCAATATGGCACCCCATACAAAAGGAACCAAAGCTGTCAATCATTGAACACTAAAAAAGACGTACTACATCAAGCAAAACACATGAAAACAAAACTATTCCAGAAAATATGATTTCTCCTAGCTGGGAGTCGAAAGAAACACCAGTGGAGCACATCCCACTTCACTCGATAAGAAACACCAGTGCAGCATATCCCACTGCACTCGATAATTAAGTAGAGAAAAAAAAAATGTCAACAAAATCAGATTTTCTATTTTACATAATGAGTTAGCTATAAGGAAAAATTTATAGAATCTGGATAAATATTATAGATGTAAAAGAAATTATACAAAATCTGTAGTTTACAGTAGTATCTACTGCAATGCTACTTTTCCTAAATCTAAATGTTGAAATTTTTAAAATATAGTTTTTAAAGGATTTACAGTATCTACGGCTAGTGCTCTTAGTGATACTAAAAAAACATGAGAGATTAGTAATCAAATGAGCAAAAAAGGAAAACACATGAGAAAAAATAATTCATCTAAAATATTGAGTGGCCAAAACATATTACATACATCACCAAACTGGAAAATGTGAACAATGGACACAAAAAATGAGGCAAAATCATTCCGGAAACGAATCTGCAAGAAAAAAAATGATAATTAATCATCACAAAAGATTAGTGATACTAAAAAAACACATAAAAAATTAGTAAACACATGAGCAATTAAAAAACACACATGAGAAAAAAAATAATACATCACCAAACATACACTCCCATTATTTAGTTAATGTGAACACAAAAAATGAGGCAAAATCACTGGATAAACGAATCTGCAAGGAAAAAATGATAATTAATCATAAAAAAGGATTAGTGATACAAAAAAAACATATCAAAGATTAGTAAACACATGAGCAAAAAAATAATTCTTCAAAAATGTTGAGTGGCCGAAACGTATTACACAACTCCAAATTTACCCTCCTATCATTTAGTGGAAAATGTGAACAATGGACACAAAAAATTTAGGCAAAACCATTCAGTAAACGAATCTGCAAGAAAAAAAATGATAATTAATCATCAGAAAGGATCAGATATACTCAAAAAAAAACACATTAAAGATTAGTAAACGCATGAGTATTAATTCATCAAAAATATTGAGTGGCCAAAAAAGGAAGAGAAAACCCTCTTCAAATGATTGCACAAAAATATGTAAAACTATTATCATATTTTATGAAACATACTGGAAGGCATTCAAAACCCATAAATAATAAGCCTTTTTTAAACTTGCAATTCATTCACTGTAAATTGCATCCATGAACAAATCCGCAGTGCATATGCTTATTTGGCCTCACGATAAAGCATTCGCGGTATTTGAACAACAACAGAAGGGGCTGATTATTTTGCCGATGTATTAAAAAAATTATCTTCATAAAATCAAAAGGGATGCAAGTGTCTAACCGATGCTTAAACTTTATAGGTGAGAGTCGTGGCGTGGACGTGTTTAATGGGCTGTAAATTATGGAGATTTTTTTTAGGGGTGTAAATTATGGAGATTTTGAACGGGAGGAATTCTTGCTCATAATTTAAGGATGGAGTTATGGTTGATTTGATTTGATTTTTTTTTAAATTTAAGAAGATCTGATTTGGTTTTTTTTATGGTAATATATTCACGGAATAGGGTGGTGGAGGATCCGCATGTGTTTTTATAGAGTTGGAGCGGGTCAATAGCGGGTAATTGGGTTTAAAACACTCGTCTATATATTATACTAGTAGGAAACCCGTGCGATGCACGGAAAATGTAACATTGAAATAAGAATATAAAGGAAAATGTCATGTTAAAAAGATGTTGTGTGAAATTAATAAATAACATTTAGTTTGTTTGTATGAAATTACACCACATATAGCACCATTCTTCCAAAATACAGAAACGGGTCAATTTTGCAGTTATTTACTGTGAAATATAATATAAGATATAGATAGATGTTTTTGAAGGTGTCTAAAATCAATTACCCGATTACCCGCACCAAATCCGCTAATTGACCCATTTTTTAAACCCTTTTTATTAATAAAGATTGTGCATTCAATTAATTTTCTCCCCAACATCATCCCATAAATTACTCCATCAAATCTCTGATTGAAAAATTAACATCAAATTCAAATTTCAAAATTTAAAATGTGAGCATTTATCACACCACCTTTCATCTTCACCCCTATTTATTTTTTGGCAGCACCTTTCATCCTTAGTTATTGTTTTGTTTGTTTTGATTTGATGTAATGTTAATATTGTTTTTTTGGCCAGCATAATGTCCTTTTTGTTTTCTTTTGTTCTACTACTGGATCTCTCCCCGTGCCTAGTTACAACCACCATCACCCTCCGGATAAAATAGTTCTTTAGATTATGTAGTCAAAATGTGTAACTTCTTTCTTATAAAATTTCTATTTTGTTTATGTCAATAAAATTATCATATTTCTTAATACACTCTTCGAATTTACATTTTGGTGTTTTTTTGGTTCACTTTTGCAGTATAGAGGACGATATTTTGGTTCTCTTTTCTCCTCCCCTTCTATCGACCGTGGTCCGGCTTCCTACACGACTGTCATGTTTTCATTTTATTAAAGTCGGTAGAATGAGTAATTTCTTTGATATAATGTTTTTTTTCTAATAATTCCGATGTATTATTTGTTTTCTTTTATATTGTATTGATTTTTTCTCTTTATGTTTTTTACTCTTTATGTTTTTTACTCTATCTATTTATTCTTTTGTTCTCTTCAACAATATAATTGATATTTTGTTGTAATGCCTCAATAGTGATAGAGTTTGAATTAGATAAAACTATAGAACAATCAATGTACTGATAGAATAAGATATCAATGCTACATCAACCTTCCTCTTTTTCTCGATAAATTTTCGTCATATTCATCAAGACACCCATCGTCTAAATAGACATGACAATATATTGATAAATGCTAAAATCATAAGAACGGGATGGAAATTCCTTCGTAATACTCACATGAAAAAGGAAACGAGTAAAATTGATGTAACCGAAAGTTAATCAACCCGGGTTACAAAAAAACCGGAGAATAAAATAGGCACTCCACTCACATACACACACGAACACACAAAGAGAGAGAGAGAGAGAGAGAGAGAGAGAGAGGGAGAGAGAGATTGAGTGATGGAATGATTTCAATGCTCTAATAATCCAGCATACGCAAATTAGGCAGGGGAGAAATTTCAGGGGTATTGAATTGTTGATTGAAATTTGAAGGAATTGAATTTTTGGCAATTTTTATTTATTTTTTTTGGAAAAAAAAGATTGAAGGCTTGAAAACTTGGTAGGTATGGTAGGAGAAATTTCCGGAGAATTTAAACATCAATGTTAAATTTTGAATGTCAATGGACATTCGGGAATCATAAAAATATAATATTACAAAAAAGAAAAAAAAGTCTGGTACGATGTGGCCCCTTAAGCCGATATGGGGGGGGGGGGGGGAGGGGGGCGACCAACTAAAAAAATATTAGAATAGAAATTGTTTTTTTAAATATACATGGATATTTGAAATTTGTCTGCTTATACTATGTATACGTTTTGAGTTGTAATGTATAAGACTAAATTTAGTAGTTATAAAGTCTGATAAAATTATGATTCATATCTTCAAATTCTTGCAAATGCTTTTCAAAACATATAAATTTGACCATGTTTTGTATTTGTGACAAATGAAAGTGTCCAACGACTGTAATATGATGAATTAAGAAAAATGTTTTTTTTTCGAAACTTTCAAAGTCCTACTGATTTTCGATCACAATATCACAGTGTTTTTTTATTTATTTATTTATAAACGTACCTCCCGTGCATGATGCACGGGTTATTTGGTTAGTAATAATATGTTTTAGATGGTGTTTTAAATCAATTATCCACAAACCCGCCCCAAACCCGTAATTGACCCGTTTTTAAAACCCGTTTCATAAAAAAATAGTATGCATTCAATTAATTTCCTCTCCAACATCATTCCTTGAATTACTCCCTCAAATCTCTCATGAAATTAACACTAAATTCAAATTTATTTTAATTTAGTTGTTTTTTTTTTGCAGCATGATAGCATTTTTGTTTTCTTTTGTTCTATTAGTGCTTCTCTCTGTCGTACCTGCTTACAACCACCATCATCCTCTAGCTAAAATAGTTATTTATATTCAGTAGTCAAAATGTGTAATTTCTTTCGTATAAACTTTCAATTTTGTTTATTACACTCTTTGAATATGCATTTTGGTGTTTTTTTTGGTTCCCTTTTGCAGTATAGAGGAAGGTTTTTTGGTTCTCTTCTATCCTCCCGCTTCTATCCGCCGTGTTCCGGCTATCTACAAGACCCATATATTGTTTCTATTTTATTGATTTGGATAGAATGAATATTTATTTTATTGACGGTTTCAATTTTATTCATGTTGATTTATTTCTTTGTGCTCTTTAGCCTTCACCTGCACTTTATGCAACTAGCCAAAAAAACGATAAGGTAAATAACATGATAATTCAACCATAAACACCTTAGAATAAATGCTTTTATGATATCACGTTTTCATTTTATAAAAGTCTATAGAATGAGTAATTTTTTTATGTAATGTATTTATTCTAATAATTTTGATGTATTAATTGTTTTCTTTTTTAGTGTCTCGAATTTTTCTCTTTATGTTTTTACTTTATCTATTTATTCTTCTGTTCTCTTCTGCAATATAATTGATATTTTGATTTACTGCATCAATAGTAATAGAGTTTGAATTAGAGAAAAGTCTTTCTAAAAAAAATTAGAGAAAAGTATAGAATAATCAATGTACCGATAGAATAAGATACCAATGTTACATCAACTTCCCTCATTTTCTCAGTAAATTGTCTCATACTCATCAAGACACTCATCGTCAAAATAGACATGACAATATATTGATAAATGCAATCATCATAATAACGGGATGGAAATTGATTCATAATACTCATGGAAAAGGAAACAAGTAAAATTGATATAATTGGAAGTCAATCAACCCGGGTTACAAATAATTCAGAGAATAAAATAGACACTCACTTCACACACACAAAAGAGAGAGAGAGAGAGAGAGAGAGAGAGAGAGAGAGAGAGAGAGATAGATAGTAAAGAGAGATAGATAGAGAGAGACTAAGATTGAGTGATAGAATGGATTCAATGCTTTAACAATTGTGTAAGAGGAATAGGAAAAATTAATTATGGGAGAAATTTAAGGGGTATTGAATTTGAATATTGAATTGTTGATTGAATGAATTGAAGTTTTGTTTTTTTTTTTTGAAAAAACGTTTGAAAAGGCTTAGTAACTTTGTTGGAACGGTAGACAAAAATTCTGGAGAATTTAAGGGGTGATGCAGTAAATATCAATGTTCGGTTTTGAATGTCAATAGGCAATTGGGAATCATATTTATAAAAAAAGAATGTAGGCGGAGGCACCTTAAGCCGATATGGGGCGGGCGACTGTAAAATCCCACATCGGGAAATTAGCAGAAAGCTCACCTCCATATAAGTGTGAGACATAAAATATCTTGTCAACTCGGGTTAGCCCTTTTAGACCAAGCGAGGACGGCAGTCTAAGCAGTTGACCGGACATTTATGACTCATTTAGCGCTACAGGCCCGGGGTCTGGGGGCGTTACAGAATGGTAGTAGAGCCGACTATCAGACGGAACTATGCGCTGCACCGTATAAGAAGACGGTGTAAGGATGGCCTCTAGTTACCTCTGGTAGGGACGATCCAGGACCAGTCTTGGCCGTCCTGGCGAGGACGCCAGTCCCTCATAAGGGGGGGAGAATGTAAAGTCCCACATCGGTAAAATAAGAGAATGCTCACCCCCATATAAGTGTGAGACATAAAGGTCTTGTCAACTCGGGTTAGCCCTTTTAGACCAAGCAAGGACGACGGTCTAAGCAGTTGACCGGACAATTTATGACTCATTTAGCGCTACCAGGCCCGGGGTCTGGGGGCGTTACAGAATGGTATCAGAGCCGACTATCAGACGGAACTATGCGCTGCACCGTATAAGAAGACGGTGTAAGGATGGCCTCTAGTTACCTCTGGTAGGGACGATCCAGGACCAGTCTTGGCCGTCCTAGCGAGGACGTCAGTCCCTTATAAGGGGGGAGAATGTAAAATCCCACATCGGGAAATTAGCAGAAAGCTCACCTCCATATAAGTGTGAGACATAAAATATCTTGTCAACTCGGGTTAGCCCTTTTAGACCAAGCGAGGACGGCCGTCTAAGCAGTTGACCGGACATTTATGACTCATTTAGCGCTACAGGCCCGGGGTCTGGGGGCGTTATAGAATGGTATCAGAGCCGACTATCAGACGGAACTATGCGCTGCACCGTACAAGAAGACGGTGTAAGGATGGCCTCTAGTTACCTCGGTAGGGACGATCCAGGGACCGGTCTTGGCCGTCTGGCGAGGACGCCAGTCCCTTATAAGGGGGGGAGACATAAAGGTCTTGTCAACTCGGGTTAGCCTTTTTAGACCAAGCGAGGACGACGGTCTAAGTAGTTGACCTCCTGGTAGCGCTAAATGAGTCATAAATGTCCGGACCTTTATGTCTCACACTTATATGGTGGTGAGCATTCTACTATTTTTCCTATGTGGGACATTACATTAATGTAAAGTCCCACATCGGTAAAATAAGAGAATGCTCACCCCCATATAAGTGTGAGACATAAAGGTCTTGTCAACTCGGGTTAGCTCTTTTAGACCAAGCGAGGACGACGGTCTAAGCAGTTGACCGGATAATTTATGACTCATTTAGCGCTACCAGGCCCGGGGTCTGGGGGCGTTACAGAATGGTATCAGAGCCGACTATCAGACGGAACTATGCGCTGCACCGTACAAGAAGACGGTGTAAGGATGGCCTCTAGTTGCCTCTGGTAGGGACGATCCAGGACCAGTCTTGGCCGTCCTGGCGAGGACGCCAGTCCCTTCTAAGGGGGTGAGAATGTAAAATCCCACATCGGGAAATTAGCAGAAAGCTCACCTCCATATAAGTGTGAGACATAAAATATCTTGTCAACTCGGGTTAGCCCTTTTAGACCAAGCGAGGACGGCAGTCTAAGCAGTTGACCGGACATTTATGACTCATTTAGCGCTACAGGCCCGGGGTCTGGGGGCGTTACAGCGACTAACCAAAAAAAATATTACAATAGATATCTTTTTAAATACACATACATATTTGAAATTAGCCTGCTTAGATTTTATATATTTATTCGTTTTGAGCTATAATATGTAATACTAAGTTTAGTAGTTATAAAGTTAAGTTTAGTATTCTAAAGTGCGATAAAATTTTCATTCGTATCTCCAAATTCCTGCAAATGGCTTTCCAAAACATATAGATAGAAAGATAGATTCAATTATCCTATTCAGTTATAACTTTATTGTTTTAACAGAGACGAAAGCCTATTTACTAAACTCATACTCTTTTTTGCCTCAAGGGAGGCTTGAACCCATGACCTCTTGGTTTTGGGACCTCAACTTTTATCACCAGGATAATGCTTCATCGGTTTGCCAGTTTGCCGCCGGTTTGTGTTATTGGTAACCGGAACCGGAACCGCCGGTTCAAACCGGATGGCCGGAACCGGGTAAAACCGGCCGGAACCGGAACCGCCGGTTTAACCGGCCCAACAGTTTTTTTTTTTCTGGATGCATGTAGCGGCAATAAAAACAATTTAAACAAATAAACCATAAAAACTATATAAAAAAAAACCTAAAAAATTATATACAAACCTAAAAAATTATAAACCTAAAAAATACTATAAAATTATATACTAACCTAAAAAAAACCATATACAAACCTAAAAAATTATATGAAACTATGTAATACAAACACATAAGAGTACTATAAAATACTACAATAACAAACTATAAAAAAAACTATAACAAACTATAAAAAAAAACTATAAGAAACTATAAAACAACATTTATAATCAAAGTATACTTAAAACCTACTTAAATAACTATAAAAATCATTACAACAAACTATAAAAGACTAAAAACATAAACAATTAGAACTACATTCGCTTTGATTTTTTTATATGTGTTGTGCCTCCGACACGATTACATATAAAAAATACGTAGGCAGCCGAATTACCGGTACAAGCGTTGAAAAGATAACACAATTTACATATAAGAAAAACAACATAATTTTTTAAAATAACATTATTTACATATAAATAAAATAACACAATATTAATATTATTTTTAAAACCGAATAGAAATCTATTTAAAATAATATATATATTGCATTCGCTTTAATAATTATAATTAAAATAATAATAATTTGTTATTGTAGTGAAAATAATAAGTGTTATATAAAAATGAAAAGAAAAAAAAATGAAAATTTAAAACCGTGATCTGAACTGTGATCTGAACCGGGAGCAAACCGGAACCGACCCAAACCGGCAACCGGCGGTTTTGAACAGTAAACCGCCGGTTTTTCAAACCGGCGGTTCGTCAAACCGGCGGTTAGAAAAACCGGCGGTTACACCATTTGGCCACCTCTTGTGCTACATAAATTTGACCATGGTTGGTATTTGGGACAAATAAAATTTATCTTTTATGTACAAAAAGAAACGCTTCATCCTCTTTTACTATTGTCCAACGACTGTAAGATGATGAATTAAGAAAGATGATTTTTCTTCCGAGACTTTCAAAGTGTTCCTGATTAGAATTTATTCTATGACAATATCACTATATTTTTTTATATTTATAATCTTACCTCCCGTGCATGATGCGGGTTATTTGGCTAGTTTATTCTAATAATTTTGATGTATTAATTGTTTTCTTTTTTAGTGTATCGAATTTTTCTCTTTATGTTTTTACTTTATCTATTTATTCTTTTGTTCTCTTCAGCAATATAATTGATATTTTGTTTTACTACATCAATAGTAATAGAGTTTGAATTAGAGAAAAGTCTTTCTAAATTTTTTTAGAGAAAAGTATAGAATAATTAATGTACCGATAGAATAAGATACCAATGTTACATCAACTTTCCTCATTTTCTCGGTAAATTGTCTCATGCTCATCAAGACACCCATCGTCTACATAGACATGACAATATATTGATAAATGCAATCATCATAATAACGGGATGGAAATTGATTCATAATACTCACGGAAAAGGAAACAAGTAAAGTTGATGTAACCGGAAGTCAATCAACCCGGGTTACAAATAATTCAGAGAATAAAATAGACGCTCACTTCACACACACAAAAGAGAGAGAGAGATATATACATATATATATATATATATATATATATATATATATATATATATATATATAGAGAGAGAGAGAGAGAGAGAGAGAGATAGATAGATAGATAGAGACACTAAGATTGAGTGATAGAATGGATTCAATGCTTTAATAATTGTGTAAGAGGAATAGGCAAAATTAATTATGGGAGAAATTTAAGGGGTATTGAATTTGAATGTTGAATTGTTGATTGAATGAATTGAAGTTTTTTAATTTTTTTATTCATTTATTTTTTTTCAAAAAAAAGTTTGAAAAGGCTTGGTAACTTTGTTGGAATGGTAGACAAAATTTCCGGAGAATTTAAGGGGTGATGCAGTAAATATCAATGTTCATTTTTGAATGTCAATAGGCATTTGGGAATCATATTTATAAAAAAAAAAAAGAATGTAGGCGGAGGCGTCTTAAGCCGATATGGGGCGGGTGACTAACCAAAAAAAATACTACAATAGATATTTTTTTAAATACACATACATATTTGAAATTCGACTGCTTAGATTTTATATATTTATTCGTTTTGAGCTATAATATGTAAGACTAAGTTTAGTAGTTATAAAGTTAATTAAGTTTAGTATTCTAAAGTGCGATTAAATTTTCATTCATATCTCCAAATTCCTGCAAATGGCTTTCCAAAACATATAGATAGAAAGATAGATTCAATTATGCTATTCAGTTATACCTTTATTGTTTTAACGGAGACGATAGTCTATTTAATAAACTCATACTCTTTTTTGCCTCAAGGGAGGCTTGAACCCATGACCTCTTGGTTTTGGGACCTCAACTTTTATCACCAGGATAATGCTTCATCAGTTGTGCTACATAAATTTGACCATGGTTGGTATTTGGGATAAATAAAATTTATCTTTTTTTTTTTTATTTTTAAAACCGATCAGCTTTATTCATTCAACAAAATGCGAAGCATTTACAATCTTTCGAATTGTCACGGGACTATTAACAAAGAATTATTGTTCTTCTAACCCCCAAGCTAATATGATATTTCGAGCCCTTTCCACCATTTGAGCAACAAAGACATGCGGCGGAGGGCAACAAGAATACTCTTCAAAAATCCGTTTATTGCGCCAGGACCAAATACCATAGATAAGCTCCCTCCAGATGTAGCTGCATTTTGGTGAGGCTACGACAGCAGAAACGTTATGTAATGACAAAGCAACCCATTCTTTGGTCGTCTCGGCAGCGAAGAAAGCATTCTTGTGTGCAGGATCAAGAAATTTCTCCCAAATTGCTTTCGGCCAGTAACAATCGCGTAGTGCATGAAGAGAGGTCTCTTCCGCAACACCGCAAAAACCACATATACCGGAGTCCACGGTTTGGCGGCGATAAAGACGTGCATTAACGGGTAAAGCATCGCGACACGAAAGCATCCAAACGAAGTGATTACCTCGACTTGGTCCTTTGAGCTCCCAAATCGCCTTCCATATGGGATCGATACTCTGTTGAACTCTCACATATATTTGAGAACAGTACCCTGAGTTAACCGTGTACTGCCCTTTTGAGTCATCCCGCCAAACAAGAACGCCATCTATTAACTCAGCTCCACCATCAATAATCGCAATACTACTTTTAATACTCCTCCAAACTTTGAGCTACCTTGTTTTAACGGTTGGTGAATGTCCCCGTATTTTTCTCTTAAAACATCAACCCAAAGAGATTTCTTACCCTTTATATATTGCCACGCAAGTTTTGCCGGAAGGCCCGATTCATATGTGCAAGATTTTTAAAGCCTAGTCCGCTTTGCTTCCTTGGGCAAGCATAATTTATCCCACGAAATATGATGCATCGTTCTCTTTTCCATTGTATCACCCCAATAAAAACTTCTACAAATGCGTTCAAGTTGAGATATAATACCTGCTGGCAGTTTGATTGTCTGCATGGCATAAAAAGGTTGTGAAGCCAAAGAAGTTTGCATCAGAATAGCCCGACCTGCTCGAGATAGAGTATGTGATTTCCACAGTGCTAGTTTTCGCCTCATCTTATCCACAAGATAGGAGAAGGTAGATATCTTCAATCTGCCCTGAACCAGAGGCATCCCTAAATATTTTCCCAAGTCCAGTGTGTGTTGCATTTCTAGAGCTCGACTGATGAGCTCCCGTCGTATAGGACTAATATTTGGAAAGGTTTGGAACTGAGATTTGGAGACATTTATTTTCACACCAGAAATACTGCAGAAATCCTCCAAAACAGAGTCCATAACTAACGCTTGCACCTCAGTTGCTTCCCCAAAAAGCAGCAGATCATCCGCAAAGAACATATGAGAGATTTTAGGGCCATTTCTAGAGAGTTTGATCGGTTTCCACAAACCTCCTACTACCGCTGCCTCAATTTTCTGACTCAGTACTTCCATCACCAAGACAAATAAATAGGGGGCTATTGGATCTCCTTGTCTAAGGCCACGTTTCGGTTTAAAGGGTGGTAATCGTTCTCCATTCCAGATAACCGACAGAGAAGCAGATGTCATGCAAAACATGATAAGATCACATAGCTTTTGATTGAATCCAGTAGCTTTCAATATCTGGTGAAGAAATTCCCAATCAACATGATCATAAGCCTTTTCAAGATCAACTTTAACCATCATTACCCCTTGCTTCCCTTTCTTCTGACGCATATAATGCACAATTTCCTGAGCAAGAATAATGTTTTCTGTTGTCCCTCGATCAGGAATAAAAGCTGCTTGGGTCTTAGCAACTAATTTGTCAATAACTGTGCGTAAGCGATTGCCTATCACTTTGGTGATAGTCTTAATGATGACGTTCACCAAGGCAATTGGCCGGAAATGTGAGCTCACCTCTGGACGGTCTATCTTTGGGATGAGAGAGATCACAATTTCATTCATATGCTCTGGAAAGGTCCCATACTAGAAGATGCGAGTAATGAAGCGAACAACCGACTCCCCCACAATATCCCAACAACGTTTAAAGAACAAAGGCGGTAACCCATCCGGACCAAAGAGCGGCTTTATACGAACCCATATCAAAAATGGCAGTAGCTATCTCATTTTCGCAAACATCACGATTCAAAAATTGCAAGTCAGTCTGGTCCAAAGTGGTTAGGCATATAGATTGATCCCGGTAAACAACATGAGGTTGACTCGCATAAATATCCACAAAATGTTGCTTTGGACAATGTGTTTAATTTCCTCTTCACATTTATACCCCCAATAGTTCTCCCTCCATTCTTGTCCTCTTGGTTGATGACTTGATTAAAGTCGCCAATTAAACATCACGGCTTCTGATGCATACGACAAATTCCCTCCATATATTTCCAAAATTCATTTCGAATCGATGCAGTAGTAAAGTGGAGCATTCAGATTTAAAGACCCACCTTTCTTGTCTTCTTGGTTGAGGATCCAAGCGACCGAGTTGTGTATACGACGATTCCCTCCATATATTTCCAACATTCGAAGTAGCGGCGTGGTTTGTTATCTTGGGGTTTGTCTTGGGAGCAATTTTAACATTAGATCAATATCCTTCCAAAAACACCAAATTCCCCCCGAAAACCCCTTGCTTCAATAGCCAGAAGATTAGAAAATTACAACGCCTCAAAATCTTTTTAGCCTTAAGACTAGACGTTCGAGTTTCTAGCAAACAAAGCAGAGCAGGATCATGCTTGCTAACACACTCTTTCAGATGTCGGAAAAAATCTGTGGAGGCTGCCCCACGGCAATTCCAAATTAATAGCTTCATTGGGTAACAAAATTTTCACCATTCCGGCCCGAAACAAATCTTTGGGCCCCATCTTTCATAAAGTGGTACCCATCACCTGGATCGATTTCCATAACCCGATCATTACTTTTGATCGATTTCCATCACCTGGGGGATTCGTTTTAATATAACTTGAATTACCTGAAAGAGGCGAGTTACGGATTTCACCTCCTTGGACCGCACCTATTGAGTCCTGCACATGTTGAGATTGAGATAAGGGAGGCCAATTTGAGACATCTTGCAAAGCTGTGAGAGAGGTGCCTCTTTGCAAAATTGAGACCGAGTGCCGTTTGCCTTGCACATTTTCCATGGGTGATTTCTTACGTTTATCTCCAGTGTTACTTGGGGAAGCTGAATTATGTCGTGGACCGGTAGTCTGTAGAAATGTAGCTTGTTTTGTTGGTCCCGTTGCATGATCTTTCGATGTAACTATATTTGTTCTAGACATGGCGGATATCTGAGGTGCAGCACCATACAAGGGAACTTTGTCCATTCTTTGTGCCATTTCTCTAAGTTCATTTGGAACTTCAACCTCTTCAACTTTACTTTGATCATGTTCTGTTTCTGTAGCCAAAACATCAAATCTTGACCCTGATGGCCTATCTTCTTCCATAAATTGGGGTCCATTACCAAAAACATTATTCTCCTCTCTAGTTTCCGTTCCCGGTGTCTGTTTCCTCTATTACCGGTATACTATTTTTACCCCAATTGAGTTTCTTATTCGGGTTTGAGCTACCATCCAGGGCCCAAAAGGTTTATCTGGGGTCGGCCCTGCTTCCGTCGGAGGAGATTTGCTTGCTTCAAACTGCGGTTCCGTATTTTTCTTTAACGGGCATTCTTGACTTTTATGACCGAATCTCCCGCAAACAAAACAAATCATCTGAAGAGCTTCATATTCAAGTTTGAATTTATGCCCATTCATCACAATGTGAGTTTCCAGAATACGTTCAAAATCAACTTCGATACAAATCCTTGCAACCTCGCCCTAGAAGAAACTTGTGTAAAAGATCAATCTTAATTGGCTTACCAATTTCCTTGGCGAGTTCCTCGTGATTTTCTCATTGGAAGGAATTTCCTCTTCAAACATCTCACTGGCTCGTAAAACGGATTTGCCGTATGCGTATCCACCTTATACGAAATATTTCTACCCGAGGGTAGCCTCCACGTGATTTGGTCGGGGATCAGCGGCGGCCGGCCAAGGGTTTCGTATGTTTATTTTTTCTTTATTTTGTTTGACACAACACTAGTTACCATAACTCTAATAAAATTTATCTTTTATGTACAAGGTTAAACGCTTCATCCTCTTTTACTATTGTCCAACGACTGTAAGATGATGGTTTAAGAAAGATGATTTTTCTTCCGAAACTTTCAAAGTCTTCCTAATTAGAATTTATTCTATGACAATATCACTATATTTTTTTTTATATTTATAATCTTACCTCCCGTGATGCACGGGTTATTTGACTAGTTATCTAATAAACAAATTTGCTAATATTAAACCCGTAATAATTATTGAGGATTCTATTAAGATGTTTATTTAGGATTAACACACATAATAACAGAGTGTTAAGAGCTTGAATATTGGTGGACTCTTGTCTTCCTCAACTTTTTTTCCGTTTAAGTATACATCTACAATGCAATATTTAGATTTGACATTTTAAATTTGTTTCCTTGAGTTATAAATGTAATTTCAAATACACAAAATATAATTTCAAAAGATGACATAAAAGTGTAATATTCCGATTTTCGGGAAAAGGCAGACGTGTCTTTTTGCGAAAACGAAATATTGGGTTCGGTTCTTTTTAATCGGAGTAAATTAATTTGGACGTTATATATATATATTTCGAGTGGTAAATATATATATAGTAAGGAAATCTTTTTTTATAACTAAGGGCAAATAAGGAAAACTAAGGTTTTATGGGAATGGGTATTTAAAGGAAAATTTGACTGATAATCCCCATAATCTTTTTTTTTTACAAAAAAGAGCAGCCACGTTTTCTCCTCTCTTCTGCGCATTCAAGGAGAGAGTTGAGGGTTGGGAGAGTTTCACCAATAACTGAAGCAACTCTTGGTGATTTTCAGATCAGACGGAAGATTCGGAACCGTTGTGAAGGGAGCAACGATTGGTTACCATTTTGGTTGGCAAAGCTGCAGGCTTTTGTTGAGGTTTTGATCAGTTTCTGCGGCTGCAAATAGGTAAGGAACTATCCCTATGATCTCAATTGTCTTTTATGAGGTTTAGATGAAATTGTAGGGTGTTTTGATGCTAGATTGTTGAGTTTATGGATTGGTCATTGACCATAAGTGCCATGATATGTTTAGACATGTTTTTCTGAGTTTTTTTTCTGTGCTGTTCTTGCTGTGGTTCGGTTTGGAATCGTTTTGGAAATCGCATGATGAAGGGTTAGGGTTCTAGTCGAACCCAGGTGGACGAGCGTCGGCCTCCCCGGACGGGCGTCTACTTGGGGCACATTTCGGACGAGCGTCTGGCTTTACTGGACGGGCGTTTGAAGTGTTGTTTTACATTCAGGATTGAAACTGTTTTAGGTGGACGGGCGTCTGGGTATAGTGGACGGGCGTCCATCTTTGGACGGGCGTCCAATATGGTTCAGACGGGCGTCCAGAGCCTTAAACGGGCGCCTAGCTTGTTTTTGTCCTTCTTCCTTTGTTAGTTGTTGTTCAGCCTTATAAGCATGATTTAGCTTTATGAAACCTTTAAACATGGTATGTTAATACTGTATAAACTTGGACAAGCCTGAATTGAGCTTCTGATTCGTTCAGTTAAAACACCGAATGTACTCTTAAAGGGAGTTGAAGTTCGGATCCGTCGGAAGAGCATGATAGGCTTGTGCTTTGATGAGTTAGTATTCATCAATGTCTGTGTAATTGCTAGGACTTGTCCGTGTCTAGTGGTCTAGGAAGAGAGTAGTTTGTGTGAGGGAGATTATTTGAAAGCACTTAGGTGGCTAGTTAATCACCCTAATAATCAACGTACTTGACTAGTAAAAGATTAAACAACATGTATCTCTTGGCTAGGCACCAGGCTAAATCGCGATGCATGTGCTACCTCTGAAGGTGGAGGAACTCTGTAGGTCATAATGACCCTAAGTACAGAGGGACTCTGCTGAGACGCGCAAGCTATCGGAGTCTACCTTTTCTAGACTTCGTGGATATTGGTGTGATCCACTAATATGTTGCAAAAGAGTGTTCCCGAGGTGGAAGAACTCCGTAGGTCATAATGACCCTAAGTACGGAGGGATTCTGCCAAGGTGGATGCGCGTAGTGCCCTTGAGTGCGGTTGTAACATAGATAAGCTAAGTAGGAACGTTTAGTCAATTCGTGTTGATGGACATGAATTGAACCCTAGGTTGAGTCGGTTTCACATAAACAACCAATTTAATTAAATATCTTTTCCTTATAAACTATAATTGTTATCATAGCTTCTCTTTCTTATTAAGTACGTTGTACTTACCTCAAATGCATGTTTTCTATGTGTTTGGGGATGAGAAGACGAACAGGGTTTCGAGGAGGAGTTCGACGACGACGTTTGACGGCGCTCGTTGAAGACTTATCATTTTCAAGCTTTACTTTTACATTTGGATTTCTTTGATACTTTTGAGGTAGACTTTTGGTCTTTCGAGACTTGTAGCACTTTCCTTTTGGGATTTTTCGTACTTTCTCAAATGTAATAAATTTACATTTCCGCTTTTAGATTTCCTTTTCTATTCTTAAACGTTTAGAAATTTTATACCCGAGTTTTTGCTTCCGTTTGCTTTAATTTGATACGACGTAGTAGAGGCTTACGTATAAAGTGAATTTACTTTTATTTTATACGTGCCGAACGTTTCATTTCCGGATAAGGACTCGGTGTCCGGGAACGGGGCGTTACAGTTGGTATCAGAGAAAAGCGTCCTTTAGGCTTCCTTTCTTTTAAGATAAGCTTCTTTAGATCTTTTAGTAACGTCTGGTTTTCTTGATCATCGGGATGGTGTTCACGAGGACCGGAGCGGGTGCGAGTCTTCCGAGTTCGAGGGGAAAGTCCCGTACCGGTTGTAGGGGGTGGTGTAGTGAGGCCGATACCCTTAACCCAGCAGAGTTTGTCACCACCACCTCATACGGCGACACCGTCACCGAGGTCTCATCAGAGCTTGTCAACCCGACCTCATCAGGAACGACCTCCACGATGGCACGTGGGAAGTTCGGCTCAGTTCACCATGGTAAGTGATATCCCAGCTGGCTATGTACCACCACCTGTGGCTAGCGTGTACCCTCCACCAACAAGTGTTTACCCACCTGTGTATCCTCAGCAGCAGCAGGTCTTTTACCCTCCTCCTGTAAGTCATGCTCCTCAACCTACCGTACCACCTTCACCACGCCTTGATCATCAACAAGGCATTGGTTACCCACCTTTTGGTTTTCAGCAACCCCGGTACCCTCCGCACCTCATCGGTTTACCCTCAGGGATACTATCCTTACCAGCCTGCGTACCTCAAGCGTATCCGGCTCACCCTCCTCAACAACAGTACCCACAGCATATACCTTATGGTTACCCACCGGTTTACCCACCAGCTAGACCGGCTTTTGAGCAAGCACCAGTTGTAGATTGGTACACACGTTTAAGAAGGAATCGGGTTGAGAACTTTTATGGAAATGTGGAACATATGAAGGCAGAAGAATGGCCGAGAGGTTTTGAAAAGGCTTGCAGGAATATACATGTTCCCGAGACGAAAATGGCACGGTTGGCAGTCAGTTTCCTCTTAGGCGCAGCGGAAGCATGGATTGATGCCATTCAAAGCAGTAACGGTAAGATAACGGACTGGAAAGGTTTTAAAGCTATGTTTTACAACGAATACTTTCCGGCTACGGTGCAAGCTGATAAGGCAAGTCAGTTTTTGAAGTTTAAGCAAGGTACTCAGTACACAGTGACCCAGTACACCAATAAGTTCAACGAATTGGGGCGGTTCTACCCCGAGTTGATGAAAGTGGAGGAAAGAAAGATGGCTCTTTACAAGGACGGCTTGGCTTATGAAATCCAATCAGGCATGTTGGGATTTACAAGCAAAGAATATGGCGAGCTACTCTGAATAAAGCTTTGGAAGTCGAGACCTTTAGAAAGAAGGCTACAGTGGTTGTTGGAAACAAGAGAAACTTTGGGACTAGTCAAGGCAGTTATAGGGGAGCACCGCAACAGAATGTCAAGAAGACGACGGCTCCTACGGCAGCTAAGGCCCAGAGCAGTGCACCGCTTTGCTCTAAGTGCAATAGAAATCACTCAGGAGAGTGCGGGCGAACAATGCGGTTGCTACGTACGCGAAGAGCCGGGACACTTTTCTAGAGCGTGTCCAAATAGAGGGAACAAAGGTAGCTCGAGTCAAGGAAGCGGAAAGAGCGGCCCAAGCCGACCAGTTCGAGTTTTTGCAGTTGATGCTGGTCTTGTGGAACCAGAGGATGACGTTATTTCGGTACCATGTTGTTGTTTTGTTCTTTTGTTAAGATATTTTATAGCGTGTTTATTCATGTTGTAACTATATTTAAATAAATGAATATGCATCCTAGGTACGATAATGTTAGAAAACCTAGTGGTCAAGGCTTTGTTTGATACGGGAGCGTCAAATACTTTTGTGTCAACCAAGGTCGCTAAGAAATTGAACTTACCTTCGAACCTTTAAGGAACACTTTGGAAATAACTACACCGTTAGGGAAGGTAACAAAGGTGACTAGGATAATACCTCAAGTGGAAGTTCGAGTTGGACCTTATCGATGCAAGAGCGACTTCACAGTTTTGGACTTCTCGGATTTTGATGTAATCCTCGGAATAGATTGGCTATCCGAGAATTATGTTCACTTGGACTGTAGAGAGAAGAAAGTGACTTTTAAAGTACCTGGAAAATCAGACAAGACGTATCAAGGGAATGTGTACAAGCCAGGTAAGAAGCGACATCCGATCATCTCGGCAATTAAGGCCATCAGGGCTTGTCAGAAGGGTTGTGAAGGCTACTTGTTGTATGCAGTGGATGTGGAAAAAGTGAAGCCAAAGTTAGAAGAAACTCCTATTGTAAGAGAGTACCCCGAGGTGTTTCCCGGAAGAGTTACCGGGAAACATGCCGGATAGGGAAGTCGAGTTTGAGATAAAGTTGTTACCGGGGGCGGCACCAGTTGCTAAGGCACCTTATAGGATGGCACCGGCTGAATTAAAGGAGTTAAAAGCTCAACTTAAAGATATGCTTGAAAGGAACATAATTCAGCCCAAAGACCTCGCCTTGGGAGCCCCCGTTTTGTTCGTGAAGAAGAAGGATGGTAGCATGCGGATGTGCATCGATTACCGAGCGCCGAATAACCTTACCATCAAGAATAAGTACCCTCTACCAAGGATAGATGATTTGTTTAACCGGTTGCAAGGCAAGAGAGTGTTCTCCAAGATTGACTTGAGATCCGGTTATCATCGATTGAAGATTAAAGTGGCGGATATATACCGAAGACGGCTTTCGGTACAAGATATGGACATTATGAGTTCCTTGTCATGCCATTTGGACTCACTAATGCTCCATCTGCATTTATGGATTTGATGCAACGTGTTTTCATGCCGTATTTGGACAAGTTTGTGATTGTGTTCATAGACGATATCCTTATCTACTCAAAGGATGAAAAGGAACATGAGGAACACTTAAGGATAGTGTTGGAGACCTTGAAGAAGAATCAATTATATGCAAAGTTTTCAAAGTGCGACTTTTGGTTGGATCGAGTTAGTTTCTTGGGTCATGTGATTTCTAGAGATGGTATTCAAGTTGATCCAAAGAAAATTGAGGCGAAACTTGAGAATTGGCCTAGACCTACCACCGTTTCGAAGTAAGAAGTTTTCTTGGGTTGGTCAAGGTTAATACCGGAAGTTTGTACAAGACTTTTCGAAGATAGCTACTCCACTCACTAAGGCGACACGAGAAGAATGTGAAGTTTGAATGGACTAGAGAGTGCGAAATAGCTTTTCAGACACTGAAGAATAAGTTGACTACGGCCCCAGTGTTAGCAGTTCCGGAGATCTTTGATAATTACGATGTCTATACCGATGCTTCAGGACAGGGTCTAGGTTGTGTGTTAATGCAAGGAGGGAAAGTGATCGCCTATGCATCTAGGCAGTTGAAGGTGCATGAGAAGAATTACCCGACACATGATCTAGAGTTGGCAGCGGTAGTTTTTGCCTTAAAGACTTGGAGGCACTACTCCGTATGGAGTTAAAGCAAGGATCTTCACCGACCATAAGAGTTTAAAGTATTTCTTCACCCAAGAGAATCGAATATGAGACAGAGAAGATGGTTAGAATTTGTAAAGGACTACGATTTAGATATTCAGTACCATCCGGGAAAAGCAAATGTAGTAGCAGATGCTTTGAGCAGGAAACCAGTGTTTGCAGCTTCCAGTGTTGAGATAGTGGCAGAAAGGCTAGATGGGCTGCAAATCAGAAGCTTTGATCAGATCGAAGACCGACAGTTTGTGGCACCGTTGTTGGCAATATCAGAATTGATGGATGACATTCGGGAGAAGCAGGACGAAGATCCGGTTTTGGTTGATTTGAAGCGGGTTGCTAGGGAGAAGCCTACAGTTGGCTACGTGCTAGACAAGAATGGGAATCTGTGGTACCAGGATCGTCTGTGTGTACCTAATGTCGGCGACCTAAGACAAAGAGTTATGGAAGAGGCACACAGAATTGCTTTTGCGGTTCATCCAGGTGCTACTAAAATGTACAGAGATTTAAAGGAAAGATTTTGGTGGCCCTCAATGAAGTTGGAAATAGCCAAGTTTGTGGCAGAGTGTGATGTTTGCCGAAGGTTAAAGCGAGACATAGAAGACCCGCGGGAATGCTTAAGCCATTGGACATCCCTGAATGGAAGTGGGATAAGATTACGATGGATTTCATCACCGGATTACCTAGGACAAAGGGAGGGCATGATGCGGTTTGGGTAATTGTGGATAGGCCGACCAAATCCGCCCATTTCTTGCCATACAAAGTTGACATGCCGTTGAAGAAGATGACGACACTATATCTGGATAATATAGTGAAGCTACACGGAGTCCCTATCTCGATAGTTTCGGATCGTGATTCGAGATTCGTCAGTCGGTTTTGGAAGAGCTTACAAGAAGCCTTTGGAACTAAGTTGGATTTGAGTACGGCTTTTCATCCTCAGACAGATGGACAATCTGAGAGGACTATCCAAACACTCGAGGACATGTTAAGAGCTTGTGTTTTGGAGGTAGGCGGATCATGGGATGATTACCTATCGGTAGCAGAGTTTGCCTATAACAACAGTTTTCATGCAAGCATAGGCATGCCGCCGTTTGAAGCGTTGTATGGGAGAAGATGTCGGACGCCACTATTTTGGGATGAAGTTGGGGAGAGACAGATTGCAGGGCCGGAAATGGTTGAACAAGCAAAGGAAAGGGTTCAGTTGGTCAAGAAAAATCGAAGACAGCTCAAGACAGGCAGAAAAGTTGGGCTGATGTTAGAAGAAGACCTCTAGAGTTTGAAGTCGGTGATAGAGTTTACCTCCGAGCTTCACCGATGAAAGGAGTGAAACGCTTTGGACAGAAAGGAAAGCTAAGTCCAATGTATGTCGGACCTTTTGAGATCTTGGAAAGAGTTGGAACGTTAGCTTATAAGCTTCGGTTACCAGGATCGATGTCGAGAGTCCATAACGTATTTCACGTTTCGATGTTGAAGAAATGTCTGACAAAGAACGATGTTGAAACTACGGTTGATCCAGAAATCCTACAAGATAATCTTTCTTACGACGAGAGACCTATCAAAATTTTAGACCGGAAAGAAAAGACGTTTAAGAGGCGGATGATTCCCTTGGTGTTGGTTCAGTGGAGCAATCATTCACCCGAGGAGGCAACTTGGGAAGTGGAAAGCGACATGATCAGTGAGTTCCAAGAGTTTGCGGACTTACCAGGTATGTTCTAGTTTCGAGGACGAAACTCCTTTTAAGGGGGGAGGAATGTAATATTCCGATTTTCGGGAAAGGGCAGACGTGTCTTTTTGCGAAAACGAAATATTGGGTTCGGTTCTTTTTAATCGGAGTAAATTAATTTGGACGTTATATATATATATATATTTCGAGTGGTAAATATATATATAGTAAGGAAATCTTTTTTTATAACTAAGGGCAAATAAGGAAAACTAAGGTTTTATGGGAATGGGTATTTAAAGGAAAATTTGACTGATAATCCCCATAATCTTTTTTTTTTACAAAAAAGAGCAGCCACGTTTTCTCCTCTCTTCTGCGCATTCAAGGAGAGAGTTGAGGGTTGGGAGAGTTTCACCAATAACTGAAGCAACTCTTGGTGATTTTCAGATCAGACGGAAGATTCGGAACCGTTGTGAAGGGAGCAACGATTGGTTACCATTTTGGTTGGCAAAGCCGCTGCTGACCTTTTGTTGAGGTTTTGATCGGTTTACTCGGCCGCAAATAGGTAAGGAAACTATCCCTATGATCTCAATTGTCTTTTATGAGGTTTAGATGAAATTGTAGGGTGTTTTGATGCTAGATTGTTGAGTTTATGGATTGGTCATTGACCATAAGTGCCATGATATGTTTAGACATGTTTTTCTGAGTTTTTCTGTGCTGTTCTTGCTGTGGTTCGGTTTGGAATCGTTTTGGAAATCGCATGATGAAGGGTTAGGGTTCTAGTCGAACCCAGGTGGACGAGCGTCTGGCCTTCCTGGACGGGCGTCTACTTGGGGCACATTTCGGACGAGCGTCTAGCTTTACTGGACGGGCGTTTGAAGTGTTGTTTTACATTCAGGATTGAAACTGTTTTAGGTGGACGGGCGTCTGGGTATAGTGGATGGGCGTCCATCTTTGGACGGGCGTCCAATATGGTTCAGACGGGCGTCCAGAGCCTTAAACGGGCGTCTAGCTTGTTTTTGTCTTTCTTCCTTTGTTAGTTGTTGTTCAGCCTTATAAGCATGATTTAGCTTTATGAAACCTTTAAACATGGTATGTTAATACTTTGTATAAACTTGGACAAGCCTCGAATTGAGCTTCGATTCGTTCGGTTAAAACACCGAATGTACTCTTAAAGGGAGTTGAAGTTCGGATCCGTCGGAAGAGCATGATAGGCTTGTGCTTTGATGAGTTAGTATTCATCAATGTCCGTGTAATTGCTAGGACTTGTCCGTGTCTAGGTCTAGGAAGAGAGTAGTTTGTGTGAGGGAGATTATTTGAAATCACTTAGGTGGCTAGTTAATCACCCTAATAATCAACGTACTTGACTAGTAAAAGATTAAACAACATGTATCTCTTGGCTGTGCAGGCACCGCTAAATCGCGATGCATGTGCTACCTCGAAGGTGGAGGAACTCGTAGGTCATAATGACCCTAAGTACGGAGGGACTCGCCGAGACGCGCAAGCTATCGGAGTCTACCTTTTCTAGACTTCGTGGATATTGGTGTGATCCACTAATATGTTGCAAAAGAGTGTTCCCGAGGTGGAAGAACTCCGTAGGTCATAATGACCCTAAGTACGGAGGGATTACGCAAGGTGGATGCGCGTAGTGCCCTTGAGTGCGGTTGTAACATAGATAAGCTAAGTAGGAACGTTTAGTCAATTCGTGTTGATGGACATGAATTGAACCCTAAAGTTGAGTCGGTTTCACATAAACAACTAATTTAATTAAATATATTTTCCTTATAAACTATAATTGTTATCATAGCTTCTCTTTCTTATTAAGTACGCTGTACTTACCTCAAATGCATGTTTTCTATGTGTTTGGGGATGAGAAGACGAACAGGTTTTCGAGGAGGAGTTCGACGACGACGTTTGACGGCGCTCGTTGAAGACTTATCATTTTCAAGCTTTACTTTTACATTTGGATTTCTTTGATACTTTTGAGGTAGACTTTTGGTCTTTCGAGACTTGTAGCACTTTCCTTTTGGGATTTTTCGTACTTTCTCAAATGTAATAAATTTACATTTCCGCTTTTAGATTTCCTTTTCTATTCTTAAACGTTTAGAAATTTTATACCCGAGTTTTTGCTTCCATTTGCTTTAATTTGATACGACGTAGTAGAGGTTTACGTATAAAGTGAATTTACTTTTATTTTATACGTGCCGAACGTTTCATTTCCGGATAAGGACTCGGTGTCCGGGAACGGGGCGTTACAAAAAGTTTCTATACTGTATCCGCAATGTCACAGAAAGTAAATGACATCATTTGAAAGTATGTAAATCATAACTCAGATGCCTGGTTTCGAACCCGTGACAATAATAAAGTTTCTAACCAGTTGAACTGTACAAATAATTGCATTAGAGATTGTCTAAAATGATATACATACCAATTTTAATATTATTATAGAGGTATATTAGTAAATTTCGCCTGGAAATTTAAATGAAGTCAATAGACCCTATGTTCATGTTGGTCCGCCCCTGCTATAAAGTCAAGAGGAATATATTTTTTTTTTTGCCCCTAACTGGATTCGAATACTGGTCTCCATGTCAGGTTATAGTCAAGCTCACCATTAAACCGATGCTCCTTGTGCAGTCAAGAGGAATATTTAAATGTCCGTTTGAACATGCTAATCTCTTTCATAAAATAATTATTTATGTTTAAGTTAACTTTCCTTCTTCTCAAAAAAAAATGTTAACTTTCCTTGTTTATTTGGGCATGTATCTTAATAGCTTAAAAAAAGGGGGTCAAATAAACAAGTTGTATAATTTATTTTAGGATTTTGGTGGCGAAATTTATTGATAATTATTGAAATTGGTAGCAAAATATATAAGTAGTTGTTGAAATAGGTGGAAAGTTATATTTTAATTAATAAAAAATGTCTTCATGTTGGTTATTTTAGTTGTCGTTGTGATAGGGAAAAAAAAAAAAATGACAATGTGGTCAATTAGGACAATTTGATTCTTTTGAAAGGACGGAAAAAAAAAAAAAAAAAGGACAAAAGTGATTGTGAAGGGTTTTCAGTATTAGGAAGGACTAGATTCCTGAGTACGTACGAGCACACAACACATGTCAATTGGATTCTTTATTGTATCACAACAAGTATTATAACGTAAAATTTCATCATTAATTAGTCTATATGAATAATATAATAATCAAAAATGATAAAAGTGGGGTCTTAATTTACACAACGGTTAGTGCATCATGTACACCATAACATAATTGATCTTGTGAAATTCAATTTTAGAATCAATCGATTTTTGTCTTAGAATCGACTTTCAAAATATTGATTCTGTGAAAACGATGCGATACAGTAATAGGTGGATTGCGACGGATAAAACATATGTAGTACACCGGTAGCTAGGTGGGGTGCACATGACCGGCTTTAGAAAGTTTTGGGTCTTCTGCGAAGTCGTCGAATTAGATCTTTTAATTCGAAGTGTTAATTTTTTTTTCTTTTCGAAAACATACTTACAAAATATTACTTCAATACCGCATTTGTGAAATATGTAGATACAAAATTCAAATTCATTGATGTTAGATATTTTTTTTCATATATTGTTGTCGTTTACATTTGGCTTGTAGTAACAAAACGGTGTTCGACTCGTGGGGCTCGGGGGGCAACAACCCTAAAAGCTAAACACCTCTAGCTGAACGGATGCATCTATGAAATTCGAATTAATGCATATGAATTATTATAAATTTGGGCTTAATGGTGAGAAAATTCGTCACCCTAAAAAAAATACTTCCCAAGGATTTACCCTTGTATTATACTACCTCCGTTCCAAATGTAAGTCCATTTTGGGTTTTCACACAAATTAAGAAAATTTGTTAAATTAGTTATGTGTCATTAATTTTGATGAAAAACACTAAAATGACCTTTGACCTTTATTAATGCAAAATAGTGAAAAGTTGATAGATATATAATAAATAAGGGGTAAAATGAGAAATATGTGATAAATGTTTCATTTGCTAAATGGACTTACATTTTGGATGGAAGTAGTATGTACATATGTGTTGTATGCCTATAATTAGGTCATTGTAATTTGTTTGGCTTTTATCAATTCAAGTAAAATTTTTTGGGTCTTTATCAATTCAAGAAAAAAAAAATATAACATGTTATATTAGGTTGATAGAGATTGAATATACACGATTTTTTTTTTTTTTTTTTTGCGAAACATTTAATTTCAGGCCTCCCGAAATGGTTGGGCCTTCGACCGCCGCCTAATAAGCCTTAGCTTTGGGTCAGCCTTAGTGGTGCACCAGATAAAACAGTTGTGGGGTAAATAATAGTTTCTAAAAGTGTGTCGTGGAACTCGATGTATCACCATTTTTATTTTTTTAGAATATCTACCACCTTCTTTAAAAGCAAGAAAAGTAAGTTGAGTCCTCATAACATGGCCCAGTGGTAAAGGAAATATATGCTTTAAAATGACAGTTGAAACTTAAGCTGGAGTGTAGAGGTTCGAACCCTGAAAATAAACGACTTCTTTCGGTTTTTTGGTATAATAGCAAATTTATGACTCTAAGTCACTAAGTTATCTGATCAAGATCTTCACCCGTGAGACATGTGATGAGAGGATTTAACCATTTTAAGAAAAGTAAAGTTGAAGTTTTTGTAGAATTGTTATTTTTGAAGTGAGGTTTGATTTGAGCTGCTCATATGGCCATTAAAGGCTTAAAGCCAACGGTTAATGCACATTGGTTTTTATTTTTCTTTCTATTCAAACGCACTGATTTGTAATAATTATTAAGGAGAGATACAATCTCGGAGGCATCACAATTATTTTGTATCACAGTGAATTGATTTTCGAAGAATAAAATGTTTAGCTAAGAATCGATTATATAAATGTTGAACGTGAAGATCAATTTTTGGAAAATCGATGTTTATTTAAACTATAGTAAAGGCTAATAGAAAAAACAAGTAACATTCAATGTGATGTACTACTACTCAACTTGTTACTATAGTTTATTTATTGAATCAATTCGAATTTTTATCAAGACACCATTTAAGATATACCACATGAAATTAGCTTTCACAAAATCGGATATTGAATCAATAATCCGTAAGTTGACAAGGATGCCACACAAAACTCCCCAGATCTTGGGTTTAGCAACGCTATTTAAGTAATAAGGGATACGATAACCACTTAGGCTCATTGTCATCTCTTGGTCTAAAGGCTAAAACACCCAATAAACCGTTGGGTGGATCACTTCTTTGTGTAGTCTACCGAATAATAAAAAAAAACAAAAAAAAATTATGTCAAGTATTATTTAAGGGAATAGCTAGGTTATTTTTCCCTAATCTAATCTAATCTTCACAACTTTAAGGAGGCAAAAAGAAGAAAATTCGCAGCTTCTTTGGTTTTGT
Organism: Gentiana straminea; assembly: GCA_036785695.1. Classification (NCBI taxonomy): domain Eukaryota; kingdom Viridiplantae; phylum Streptophyta; class Magnoliopsida; order Gentianales; family Gentianaceae; genus Gentiana; species Gentiana straminea. Next base: position 2,679,361 of record JAVUPR010000087.1, on the reverse strand, counting down.
AGCAGGAACTTTCCGGCGACGATCGGGCATCGAAACGGACTCCGATCGACATGAAATTCTTCTGCAATCTGAACGGTGGATTTTTTTTTTTCAACGGTCCAATTTTCGGCAATAAGGCACCGACCTGACTGCTGCGTTTTCGGTGATATTTTTCAACAACTCTCGCATTTGTATTTTTAGTTGATACTTTGGTGTAGTTAAGTTGGTTGATGTGTTTGAAACACTTTTGTATCATCTTTTGCTGATTAGTGGAGATTTTTGTGGACCTCAGCCTCGTGGTTTTACTCTCTCTAATCGAGAAAGGTTTTCCACGTTAAAATTGTGGTGATGATTTTCTTGTGTTTTCATTTCGTTTTATTTGTGATTTAGCTTCGTTGGGCTGCCTCGTTTAATTCCGTTGGGTGTCAATGGAAAGACTTTGTGGGTATTTGTGATACGTGTGGAATTGCGGTTGTTTGTTTTTCCAACATAAACAAGTCCATATGTATCAAGATATTTTTTCCCACACTTTTGTAACGTTTAATCCATAGAGAAATGCTTGTGCCTCAATTAAATAGCGACAATAAAATATCACAACACATTTTTATACCAATGATCTTTATGAGACTAACAAAAATTGATAGATTTCACTTCATAATCAATTGTAAGAAAAATGTGTTGTAATCATTTACTGTGACACTATCACTACTCAAACCATAACAATGCAAAAGTGTTTCAAATGTAAAACAGTCCATTTAACATCTTTGGTCAAACATTACACTCCCATCCCAAGATGTAAGTTCATTCGGCTTTTTTTGGGTCCCATAATATAAGTCAATTAAAAAATCAAATGAAACATTTATTATATTTTTCTTCTTTTATCAATCTATTACATATTCACTCGTTTTTCACTACTATAAATTAATAACAGTCAAAAAGTTATTTTTAATCTATGTGAAAATTTCAAACGGACTTACATTCTGACGGAAGTAGTATAAAATATAAATGATAACTTCCCCACCAAATTGTTTTGAATAAAAACACAATTGATATGATGATGTGAACAATTAGTTTTTAAAAAAATACAATGTGATATCTTGTGAGGGCAATTTGGTCAATAAAACATTGAAGTAAACCCTACCCTCATAGCTATATATACACCCGTTTGTTTGCATCTTAGCTTCTATTACATGCTACTATATATATTTTACTATTCAAAGGAATCTTTGGTTTGCTCTTGATTATTTAAAGGTTTAATGTGGTGATTTTTAGCATTTTCTAATAAAGAATTGCTCTTGATTCTTCAAAGGTACTATTCTTGATTCTTCAAATGTGTTATTTTTAGCATCTTCAAACAAAAAATGTCATAATATTTAGATCTGCTAATTTTCTACTAACATAGGTGGATAAAAAGTCTATTTTTGTGTTATATTGCTCTCCTTTTTTTTTCTGATCAAAAAGATAAAATTCATGTTTCAAAATTTTAGATTTGCCCGTTTTCTAGTAACTTATCGAAGTTATGTCATTTTTGAAGATGCCACATTTTCATCCACATTTTGATAAGGTACTAGAAAACAGATAAATCTAAAATTTTGGAACATGAATTTTATCTTTTTTACCAGAAAAAAAAAGAGAAATATAACACAAAAAATAGACTTTTTATCCACCTATGTTGGTTATTAAAAATTAGCAGATCTAAAATATTATGACATTTTTTGTTTGAAGATGTTAAAAATCAACACATTTGAAGAATCAAAAGCAATACCTTTGAAAAATCAAGAGCAATTATTTGTTAGAAAATGCTAAAAATCACCACATTAAACCTTTGAATAATCAAGAGCAAACCAAAGATTCCTTTGAAGAGTAAAATATAAATAGTAGCACGTAATAGAAGCTAAGAAGCAAACAAACGGGTGTATATATATAGCTACGAGGGTAGGGTTGACTTCAATGTTATATTGATTAAATTGCCCTCACAAGATATCATATTGTATTTTTTTTAAAAACTAATTGTTCACTTCATCATATCAATTGTGTTTTTATTCAAAACAAATTGGTGGGTAAGTTATCATTTATATTTTATACTAATGTAAGTCCATCAGAAGTCAAAGAAAGTAATGTTCTATATTTTAGATCTGCTCATATCTTACCTTAGAGCCATCCACTATGACACATTTTACCACCCTGCAGAGTGAATGTGATGCAGCAAAACATGAAGTTTCTCCACTATGGCTCAATTGAAGCGTTAAGTGGCTCTACTATGCACAATGGCTCAAAGGATGTGCTTCTACTTCACACAATAATGCGTACAGTGGCTCAAGTAAACACACCGTGGAATAAAAAATGCGGAGTTGATCTGGGTCTGTCCACTTTGAATCCCACGGTGTGAGACGAAATTTAAACAATAAAAAAATAGATTTTTCTTCAATATCCTCATTCATCCTTTTCTTATTTCTTCTTGATCTTTTTTCTAATTGAAGATTTTATCAAGTACCCATTTGCATACTCTGCTAGATTTGCACCATCGTTGTTAAAGCTGGAATATTTTTTTCACTAATGGATTAAAGAACGAATATAGATCTGGGTCTTTTCTTTTCTTTTTTCATTCTTTTTGTTTTGTTGGGTATGTATAATGAATTCTGGATTCTTTAAGGGATAAAAGATGAGAAATGATTAACGGCTTAGTGAATTTGGCATTTTGACAATCTAGATTACCTGCACGGAGTAGAAAAGGGAGGAGAGGATGGAGGAGAGAGGAGGAGAAAAGGGAAGGGAGAGGGCGGAGGAAAAGCTCAGAATGCTTTTATTTTATTGTATTTTTGACTGTGGAAAAATGGGTCACATTGTGTGGATAAAAAAATGTAGATGAAAATGTGGCATTAAATAAGTTCATACCACTACATTGGATGCGCGAAGAGGAGCCGTAGCGGTCGTATGTAAAGGACCCATGGACTATGTCAAAATTGTGGATGTAGCATAATTTTATTGGAAGAGAAATGTAGAATAGTTGTATGTGTGTTGTATGATTGATAAGATGTTGTAATGATGTAAAATAATTTAATGTTATCTATCCAGGAGAGTGATACATTACTCCGTTGAATCTACACCATTTTTACACCATCATCAACTCACAACATATTTTTTACTTGTAAATTTTTTAAAAAAAATACTTGAATAATCACAGCCATAAAATTCTCTAGGGTGTAAACATAATTTAGACTTAAGTGAGTAAACCTATCGTTACCCATCCAATAAAATATTAATAACCCCACCCGTAAATTTGCTTGATGTGACAAAAAAGAGGAAACATGGGATGCTACACGTGGCATCTGCTATTGACCCACTTGTTGAAAATACAGCCTAGAATTACACTATTATTTTAGTTTAAGAAAAAAATCCAAATGTTAGTTTAGTTTAGTGTGGGAAATTAAATTAATTTCATGCCTCATATATTTGCTCATCTATCTATTTTATATTTTACTCCTTCTGTCCTTCAAACAGACAGCATCAATGACGACAAGCATAACAAATGCTGTCTAAAGCTTCAATGAGTCGTACATCACAACAAAACTACAACAGTGAAGTTTGGATATGATTCAAAACTACAAGAGTGGAATTGAATAAATATTGCATCTTTTATATGTTTTTTATATAAATGCGTGGTTGAATGATTTGGTTGACGAGATGGATTGGGGTTGGTACCTGTTTACTTTTAGATCTACTGTAAACCAAATTTTTCTGGGTATAGGAAATTATGTAATTTATTTTGTTGTAATTTAATTTCCTTGTAGCTAGAAAAATTTTGGATGAAAAAGCCGAGTTGTTTTTAATTTAATTTTAGAAGAAGATTAACAAACGGAAGCAATATCCTGGTGGTTAAGTCGTTGCATCACCAAATTGGAGAGCCGAGTTCGACTCTCCCTTCCCCAGCCAACGCAATTTTATTTTATTATTACATCCAGAAAAATCAATTTTCAAAGAAAAAAAGGTTGCAGCTGAAGGATTCGAACCCAGGTTGCCACATTAGAAGAAGGAGACTCTCACCAACTCGGCTAGAGCAGAAAATTCTTATAGGGCGGCGGCGGCTATACATAAATTTTTGAACCTAGGGTTTATTTATTTAATTTATAGATTAGATACGGGGGTACCAACGGTCCATCTCAGTGGTTTATTTTTCGCATTTATTTTATTTTGTGATTATTTATGTGATATAACCATGTCATGCATCATATTCATGAATTCCACTCCTAGCATATGCATACATGTAGAAAATTAATATTGACATTAATTAGACATTTATGAACACGATAATTAATTTAAAAATAAATTAAATTAATTAAAGGAAACGAAATTTCATCGGGATATAAAATTCACATGATAAAACTAAAATTTACTTGGTAAATTTGTTTTTGGGATCTAAAATTCTTTAAGAATTTCAATTATGTAGTGTCTACATAAAAGGATTTTAATATCCGAAAATTTGGGAAAACGTGAAAAGATGGACACTAACTAGACGGTATTTGAAACCGATGGTGATTGGTTTTTGTGTTTTATGTTTTCGGATTATTGAAAACAATTCCGAGATCCAAAATTTTTATCATGACAATATTAGGACTATAAAATTCTTTGTTGAATTTTAATTGTGTAGTGTCTACACAAGAGATTTTCTAAATAATCGATAAATTGAAAAATCATGAATATAGTGTCACTAGTTAGACGGTATTTGGAACCAATAAACTAGTGGGAGCTTTAAATTTGTGATTTATTGTTTTTCGAATTTATGGAAATTCATAAGTCCTAATATATTAGGATTATAAAATTCATGGTGAATTTTAATTGTGTAGTGTCTACACGAAGAATTTATAAATCCGAGAAATTGGAAAGTCGTGAATAAGCGACACTAGTTAGACGGTATTTGGAACCGATGAACTAGTGGGAGGATAATATTAAATATTCATGATCTATTATTTTTTGGATCATTAGAAAATTCTAAAATCCTAATGAGACTACCTAATTTTCAAAATAACGAGTGGGAGCGGGGAAGGTGACAACCGACCCCTCGGCCTCTACTGTTGACGCAAGCACGTGAGAGAATGGTGACGCCTCATGCCGCTTTGATTTCGGCCCCCTGAGGGTGGCTTTCACCGCTATCAAAATTCAAGGCTTGGTCTCCAAAAGGATATGATTTTGGGTACTCATCGAGTCACTGACCGACCCTGAGGCGGCATACTCGGGGCGTACTTTGAGACCTGAAACAGTAGGTAACACTCTAAAGGATATTTTAGGATATATCTTGGCTGAAAAAGGAAGGTAATCAGCAATTAAATAGAGATGTCTGATTCTCAGTTAGTTGTTGAGAGAGATCGTCTCAATTTAATAGTCACCTCTTTGACCTACCCTGAGGCGGCACTGTAGGTGTGAGATTAAATCCTTGGAATGGTAGGATAAACTGCATGCATGACATCACGTTTATAATTCCTAAAATCATTATTTGTTGTGGTGTATAATTTGATTTATATTTCTGTCGTAATTTATTTCTAAACTACATATTATCTCAAGGTGACTAAACTGCTTAAGTAATTAAAATTGACTGATGACGACTTCGTAAAAGTGGAAAACTAACAAGAACGTCGAACTCATTAATCGAGAATGCAATTAATTTTCGGTAAAGGATTCTCCTCTCGAGCCTTCAAACTTAAGTGACATTGATAAGTATGTCACTGCTATCACTCATGTTGAACGAGAGACAACCGATATTAGTTCAAAGATGACTAGAATGATTTGGTATCAATCTCACTAGACATCCCACGGTTCACGAGTAGTGTCTACTCAAATGAACTGCTAGTTCACGGCCATTTCCCTTAAAGAAAGCCAAGAATGGGAAGGTAAATGTCTACAAGTACAAGTCATCCAAACTAAATAAGTTAAAGGCTAAACCGAAATATTAATAAAAGAAATATAGGATAAGGAAAGTGATTTCGGATCACTAACCTATGAATCCTTAGAGACTTTCTTAACCGAGTAATTTGACTCAGAAGCTAAAGTTCTTTTGTAAGAACAAGGTAGCTGGGCATTCATGATGAAGAGTAGACAACGAGCAGTTATTTCAGCTAAGATAGTGGCAGTGATATAAGGAAACAAATTTTGGATTTTAATCCTTGAATGTCGCCAAAATTTAATTTATGTTTTCAGATTCGTTGGAACGAATGGATTCACTCTCAAATCGATAAAAGTGAATATGACATTTGTATACGATTCTGATACTATGACTTTTGTCTGATAAAGTCAGAACAACTAAATAATGCTGAAAATGTATATGTAACACATCATAAACTATTAAGACAAATGGTTTCCGTATTTAGATAAACGATTCTTCAACATCTATTAATTAGTGCATATATCCTAAATATAAGATCTGAAGAGTTGCTAAGGGTGATTCCTATCTCCAGTATAAGAGCACTATCTCAAAGGAAAAATGACTAAGTAACCTTTCAATTATGAAAGGGTAATAGAGCTGGAGAAGTATCACAGCTTGTTCATATTGACCTTCGGGGTCTTGTGGAGGATACAAACTAGTGGGAGCTTTCAAGTAATAGACATTTTGTCTAATGACTACTCGAAACGCCGATCAGTTTATCTAAATATTTAGAGGAATCTCTAATATTACCAGAAAAACGTGTATTCCATGCTCAGATATAGGCTATGGCATGGTTGGCCTACCTCCGAGTGAAACAATTTCACTGAAAGGATAAACCTTGTATTGTCTTGTATAGTTATTGATATGCTACATTACACTGCTTAACTCAATTAAGATATTAATTGCAAAATAACGGTTTACATTATTATGTAATACCTAGAAGTCTACCTAGAAGATGCTTATGAATTTGTGGATAAAGAGTGAAGTGAATTTACACCACTCCCGTAAATAGAGGCATTTAGCACTAGAGTTTGAAGGTAAGACTGGAGATTTTGCATACACGTTCAGATGGTGACTGTTCGTGAAATATCTTAATGCAATGAGTAAAGGTTGGTTACAAGATTCTCAAGATCGGATAGTGACGGTTACACTATTACATCCTTTCTGAAAGAATGTTTAAATAACAACCTTAGACCTTGAAGTAAAGTTACTCAAGGAGTTACTATCTGATTTAATCAGACCACATCCAACATTGGTTGTTGGGAGTTACACTGATAAATACTACTACACCAGATCAGAAAATCAATCCACCCACATGCAGTGGAAGTATGGTTTATCCATTGACTCGCTGTGACTATGTAGACTTTACAGTCTGCTGGGGGTGATTGATAACCTATGGTCTTTTGGAAGGACTGTATAGGATTCTGATGAAAGGAGGTCGGTTTAAAGCCATAAACCTATAAATGGAGTTTTGGTACTCCAGTTCTGTTCACAATCTTGTAGAACCACCTGAGTGTCTCAGGCCCAGTGGGATGAATTGGATCTACGTGAAAAGGAATCGAATGAATGATGAAGTTTATCTTTCTAAGCAAACCCAAGTGTCTAGGGGTAATTCCCTGAGAAGTAGATAGTTAAATAGGGGTGATGCCCTGAAACTACTCACCACTCAGCCTTGCTTGACTCCATGGAAAGCAGAAAGATTAACATGGGTGATGCCCTGAAACTTTCTTGCCGTACAATGGAGCTTAGATTCATTCGGAACGGAAGGGTTTTAGCTTAAAGCCAATGACAGATTGACTTCCTATGCTTATATCCATGGGTGGATTAAAGCAAACCTCTAGGTCATTAAAAGTCACATGTTTGAAATGTGTGGGCTTGACCAGAATATTGATGAGTCTTGTGTAGACTGGAGAATCAATATTGGTAAAGTAGTAGACGTTAGTGTTGATGAAAGGTGACATTGCAACAGTTGTAAGCAACATGAGTGCGTTATCTGAAGTCAGCAACTGACGAGCCAAGATTCTCTAAATTAGAGATGTGGACTATATTCTTAAAAATCGATTCGGTCGAATTCATGAGAACAAGTTGTTGGCAACATCCCATGAATCTTATTGGTTAAGATGATGATGCATTTTCGTATGCAAAATTCAACGAGAGGTTTCTTACCCAACCCCTCACGGATTAATCCTCTCAAATCTTCAGATATAGAGAAAATGGGATAAGTTCTCTTTTAATAGAGAATGTCAGATTATTAAAAGTCAATTGTAATCGAATCTTGGATTCGAGCATTGGACAGCAGTACAGTGCATCCTCAAGTACCTTTAGAGAACGAGGAGTTGTATGCTTGAGTATTCGGGTGGAAACCTGAGTATTGTTGACTACACGGATTCTGATTTTTTTTTCAGATTAAGGATGATCGTGAATCGATCTCAGGCACAGTGTTTACTCATAGTGATGGAGGTATAAACTAGAGCAATCCAGTACTGCCAATCCGACTTTGTAAGTCGAATACATAGCAGCTTCTAGAGCAGCTAGAGAGGCAGTATAGCTTGAAAGGTTCATTGCTGATCTGGGAGTAATTCCACTTCTGGGTAAGTCGATATCAGTTCGCTGTGAAAATAGTGGAGAGGTAGCTTATGCAAAGGATCTTCGCAATCACAAGAGGACAAAAGCATATTGAGAGAGAGTACCACCTAATCAGACAGACCGTGCAGAGAGGCGACGTTTTGGTCCTAAAAGATCGCCTTGAGCCGACAACCTAGCTGATCAGTTTACCAAGTCGTGTGGCATCTAATGTCACTGATAAGCGCTTGGCGGGTATAAAATTGGGAGATATGTCTCATCTGTTGGATCGATAATGGCGCAAATAGACACTCTAGAGGGTGGGTGAATAGAGTGTTGGTGAAATATTGCTTCTTTTTCGATCGATTAAACAACACAAGTACTAAACAACCAAGTGCGGATGCTTACTTAGTTGTTTATTCGCTTGTGTTATAAACCTATGTGATCAAATGATTAATAAAATATATGTGATGTTATAAAATTATTTGTGATCAAAACAAACATAACAAATGTAGATGATAAAAGTTGAGTTACACGTAATGTCAATTGATTCAGCAAATATCAAATATGAGCTATACAAAACAGATTGATATTATCAAATCAAAACTTATAGTCAAATATATCTTAGCAGCGGTTATCACTGCTAGACTTATAGTGACGCTTGTCAAAACGTCACTAAAGAAGGACAAACGTCACTATGGCAAATCTTAGTGACCACTATACCCAAAGTCTCAAGTTTATTAGCAATATCTAATGGTCACTATACCCTAGTGGTCATCACTAGGCTAATAAACTTAAGACTTATAGTGACATTTTGACAAGCGTCACTAAAGATCAGGTAGCAGTCCGATCTTGAAAGAACAGATTCAAAAACAGATTGTACTTGATCAAATTTACAGCCAACACAGTTGTATAATCAAGTAAATTACTTAGGCTGATTTTGCAGAAGCTATTGTCCTAAAGTTTAAGTTCAGACTGAGATACGGAAGAACTAATACAGTAGATATCAATTTACAACCCCAATTCCAATTACTATCAAAAATAGATCAGCTAGATTTTATACGGTAAATACGACAACTTGAGGCGATCGGAAGGGGAACCGATCACTCGGTTGACTTTCGGTGATGATAGTCAAATCCAAGGGATATGACTATCGGGACGATAATCAATGCGAGAACGAAAGATCGACGGATCGGCACAAAACTAAACAAGCTAACTACACGGTTACTCGGCGGGCGGGATTTAGCCAAAACTTAGCACGGCAAGTGCGGGCAATCGAAGCGACAAGATAAATGCAGCACTTGAGTAATTCAGCGGGTTAATGCATAGGCAGGAGCAGGATTTACAACAGGATTTAAGCAAGCCAAAATGAGCAAGGTTCAGCAGATTATACACCAAATAATGCAGCATGAGATATGCAAAGCAACTCAGCAGAATTGGATAACCAAAACGGATGCAGTACTAAACAATTGAGCCAACGATTCGGTGCAAAAGATCAGTGAAGACTAGTGTGTGCAAGTTAACAGCAAGTTATCAGGACTAATAAACACAATGCCAAGCACAACAAGTAGCAGATTATGTGCACGATAGATATAGCAAAATTGCAAGCAATGGACTGAAATTCAGTGAGCTAGTCACAAGGATCAGTCACTGAATTTCTTAACAGATTAATGGGGATTTTTTAAACAAAAGGATCAACACCAAGGTTTGTCAGTCAAACCAGAAGTGATGAGATTCCAAGTGTGCAGTCTGTTCCAAGTCGTATTCACGAGACTAACAAAGAACAGATCCTGACCACTTGATCAAAAAAACACTTCTTAGTTCTCTGATAAACTTTGGAACAACTAGAGTCAAGTTTTTCAGTGAGGAGTTCAATCCACAGCTTAGTGAGAAATCAGTGATGAAACCTTGCACAAAGGAAGTGACTTGGCTTATCAAACCAATCACAATGAAACCACCGACTTTCTGACAGATTAATGGATTACACACAAAACTGAGAAGCTTTTCTAGCACAGACTCAGTCAAACAACACACAACAATAAAGAAAACGAGTTTTCTAAGTACACAACTAAGAAAAGCGTAAAACAAGTAATCACACCGACCAATTTGGAGAGACTACAACAACGACGTTCTGCTCTTCTGTATGCCACAGAAAGCACGAACTTGTATCTCCTCCGGTTCTTGACTCAATAATGATCTACTTCTACGACCACAACTTTCAACACACAAAGACAAGACTTTTGAGAAAAAATGTGGGATTGCTTGTGTTATCGACTGGTGAGCAATCCAGTGTGATATGACTGGCTATTTATAGCCTTGACGTATAACTTGAACCTCAAAGGATTGTGAGGACAAAATCAGAGAAATCAGGGGAAATCCGAAGGACATTTATGAGGTGATTTTCCGGCCTTGGTTAACCCTTAGTTTGTATTTTAGGTCAATGAACTATGTAAACCCCTTTTGAGGGTAGTACTAGTCAACGAGCCTCACAATGATTTGGTTTAACCAAGCAATCACCTAAAAACCGAAGTGACTATCCTGTCATGGAACCAATTTTGGGTTTTATGGTCAGTGAACCAAGTATGTCTGGTCAATGAAACCATGTGAGTGATAGGTTAACCACACAGTCACTTTTATAAGATTTGATTTCTCTAAGTAGTGTCCTAATAGGACAGTGTAGAGGCACCCGATTTGGTCATGGTTCAATTTGACACATTTAGCAACTTACCTCAATTGAACCTGACCTAATCTTAAAACCAAATTCAGAACCAAATATGATGCCAAATGGTTTGAATTTAATTTTAGGGCATCATTGGGTCACTACCCTCAGCATTGGCCTGAGCAAACCGGGTAGAGATTCACCGGTTTGAGTTCGTAGAGTCTGAACACTGAAGCTGACTTGCCAAGGACAAAATCTATTGGCTGCAAGCCTTCACATTTAATGCTCCAACGGCTCAGCAAGAACCTTGCCACAATAATGGCTGCGTATCCTTCAAATCGTAGGCTGATTGCTTCAATTCAGCATGAGTGTGAATGCCAAGTCAAGCATTCATATCAAGACTTCAATCGAGGGAAAACTTTATGCTGAAACGACCATGCCTTCAAATTACAACAAGGCTGTCAAAATGAATTCGAAATAACATTAATGCAGTATCAAATTCAAATAAGTAGATAATTTGTTCTTATCAATTCAGATTAGAGCGATATTAACAGAAAACGAGGGTAAACGGTTACTTCCCTAAAATAGCAGAGAATCGGGCATTCAAAGCTTCAATTTGACAACGTGCAGAGAGAAAACGCCAGCCACTACAAGGGCTGCGAATCAAATCGGCAGTATCCATCGTCTTTAATGCCTTCCATAACCGGGTGATTCGGTTGCACAGAGTAATGACTCGGATTTGAAATCAAATCAAAAGATAAACAAAAAAGGAAAGAATCAAGCAATAAGTAGAACGATTTCACCATTGCAGCTATGAGGATTGAGCCTTCACGTTTTCGAGTAAAACGTGTTGGAAAACCATAGAATCAAAGCACTTAATCCTCGAATATCATCAAAAAAGGAAGGAGCAGAAGAACGATCATGATTTTCTGGGATTGGAAACGATTCAGGATTTAATTCGAAGATTGAATGAAGAAACGGTTTGGGGATTAGGGTTTCTGATAATTTGGGGAAAAAGGAAATGATTTAGGGGATCGGGTTTTAGAAAAATATACCCCAGCAGCATAATTGATAATTAAATAATTTAAATAATATAAATCAATTTAATGAAGCATTAATTAAATTTAAAATTATTTAATTTAACCCTGCAAAATAGTAAACAAAAATGATGCCATATGACGTGAACATTGTCGTTTCATGGCCATTAGTCACAATGATAAATATAATGATATAATAAGTAATAACATAGATAACTATATAAAATCTTTAAATGAGGGGATACTTGAAAATTAATCAACATATAACTAGAATTACAAAATACTCAACATCATCTGCTTTAGAGCAAGTGGGAGAATGTTGTGGATAGATAGAATAAGGGTGTGGTGCTCTAAAAACAATTTTTGCTTGTCTTTATGGGCAAGTGGAAGATTGTTGGATGTAGAGTGCCCGAAAGACAATTGTTGCATGTCTATACGGGCAAGTGGGAGATTGTTGGAAGTAGCGCCCGAAAGACAATTTCTGTAATTGTTTTTATAATTAATAAATGACAGATTTATTCTCATCTTATTATTTGCTTCGTGCTTATATATTTAATACACTACCGAAAACCCCAAGTTGTATCATTTGTAGTCATATAACTTAGTGTGTGCCACACATGAGGATTGAGTTTCTGGTGATACACTTGAACTATTAGTCCGTGGTGAACTTAATCAAAGCATGGGTCTATTGATTAAACCACCATTAATGCGCCTAGAACACTTTATGCTGTGACTGTCTTATCTGGACCGTCGATATTGGTTATCTAAGTAGGGCATTTATATATGATGTAGTCATATAGGACTGGACCGATTTAATCTGCATTTCTCATATAATTCTGTGATTGAGAAATCTTATTAAATCACAAGATGATCATATATGGATTAACCTTAATCCTGAAGTGATTGCATACTCCTGCTTGTTTCAAGATAGGGTTTGGTGTGTTCGTCAAGGATCGCTAAGAGGCGCGGTCCGAATCACTTTCACGTTGGCACTATTCTGGAATGAGTGAGAAGTGTGTGTCTCATAGATATGGAATCCATTCCTTCCTGCGGAATGTAGAAATACAATCCCCTTATTTGTTAATCATAGAAACTGATCGATCCGCAGAATTCATATTGGTTATGAACTTATTGATCACTAGTGGGTTAATGGTAAATAAGGATAAGATGTATTGAAGAAGGTTTACAGAAATAATCCCGCTTCATTACGGATAGTCTATGGAGGGTTAGTCTGTATGTAATGATTATATCAATGGACGCTTATCGACTCGACGTTTTGAGAATAAGTTATATCTATAATCGATAGAGTTCAGTTTCGGATTTATGGTGGCGTAATTCTGGAATTAATAAGTTGAGTAGAAATATTCTGTTCGATGAATATTTTATTCAATTTATTGTAGCTACTGGTTATAGGTCCATGGTCCCCGGGTTGGCTCCTAACACTTTAGTGTTTTCTCGTTTCGTGGAACCTCGAGAATAAATTAAATCGTTGGTCTATTTAATGAATATGCAATATTATTTATTTGGTAAATAATATGTAAAATAGAGATGACATTTTCTATTAAAATAATGAAAAACATGTGGTGCCCCAATTGGATAAATTAGGAAAAGAATTTTTCCTAGATTATGTCACATGTGTAATTAGTTAATTATTTATTTGTTAGATAATTAATGGAAAAGAGATAAGAGATTGATTTTTTGGGAATTATCTATTATCTTATGGCAAATATATTTTCCTTATGAGAATAGGTAATTGTGGTGTGAAAAGGATAAATATCTCTTGACTAGTTATTTTCCTATATAAAGAGAGTTCTTCCCAACACAATAATAATTCACAAATTGCGCCACTTTTCACCAAATAGAAAAGAAAAATTAGTTTCTTGTTCTAGAAAAATTAGGGTTTTTCTTGGGCATATTCGAGGAGGTTCTACGGCGATGATCGACGTCCACCAGTCGTCGCTAGGAGATACAATCCGGAAGATGCGGCTGCTCCCCTTTGGTCGACTATTTTTTCCTCTCCGTTTATATAAATCTTCAAACTTCTCATAGTTATATTAATTATTTATGCGAATCAAATCGTGGTAAAATCGCATGCGAATTTATTCGTAGCTTCCGTTGTGCATGATCTAGCGTCTCGATCAGTGCTGTGAATCAGATCTGACGATCCAATTATGGATCGGATCCGGATTCGGGTTTCTGTATATCCAGGATAGTATGCCTATAGAGTTACTTCAAAATAACTAGAGGCATTGGACACTTACTTTTAATCCAAGAACAGAAGGAGAGGCTTTAATGTAAGCATTCCGATCAAGTGAAGCAACTGCCTTATGAATAGCAATCTTAGAAAGGGGATGACCGCACGCCATGTGATATAACCCCTTGGATGCAGAATAGAATGTTAAAACACAGACGAGAAACTTGCACTTGAAGAAAGATAAAACAGATGCAATCTAACAGAAAAATAAGGCGGAAATTGATAAAACACATAAACAAAGAGAACACGGTGATTTAACGTGGTTTCCGGCGTTGTGCCGACTACTCCACGGACAGAAAAAGAGATATTTTATTATGCACAGAATTACAAGGTTTTCATAAGTGTGTGAATAACACTTTGAAAGACACATTGCATTGATTACAACTTCGGTATTTATAGGCACAAATCCCAAACCCTAACCGCCAAAGATCTTTGTCGGAATTGTCATAAATACCCCAGATGTGGACCCCAGCTCCAGCTGTTATCCAACAGACGAAACTCAGCTCCAAACTGACTTTCCCAGAAAACTCACTTTTCAGAAGGAAAAAAACTCACTTGTAATCAACAAACTTAGATGTAGAACTTAGCAAACTCAGTTTCCACCAAAACTCAGTTTCCCCCAAAACTCAGTTTCCTCCAGAACTCAGTTTCACTTCACAAAACTCAGTTTCAGCTTTCAGATTAGTTCTACCAGTTTTAGAGATCAAGTCACAAAACTAACAAATCTCCACCTTGACTTGAACTCTCATTCAACGTCACCAGATTGCATGATTCATATGTACTTGTACCAGATGCATTCGTCAATGCCAGGATGTACTTGTACCAGACTTCTCCACATAATCCACCTAGCTGCCCTCAACTGAGTTTCCAGAAAACGGATTATAAGCTTTGAATGTTAAGCAAGTCGAGGCACAACTGAAACTTGCTTTGTTGAACTGGTTTAGTAAACATATCGGCAGGATTTTCCTTGGTGCTGATCTTCCTCACTACAACCCTCTTCTCATTTCTCAGAAAATGATATCTCACATCAATATGCTTGGTTCTCTCATGATGAACCTGATCCTTAGCTAGACAAATTGCACTCAAACTGTCACAATAAATCTCAGCTTGATCCTGATGCAGCCCCAAATCACTGACTAGACCCTTCAACCAGATTGCTTCATTGGATGCTTCAGTAAGAGCCATATACTCTGCCTCAGTTGTTGATAAAGCTACTGTTGCTTACAGAGTTGCTTTCCAGCTGACAACTGAATTCCCCAATGTGAGAACATAACCAGTCATTGATTTTCTATTGTCCACATCACCTGCATAATCAGCATCACAGTATCCTGTGACCAAACTCTGAGTATCACCTCCATAAATGAGACCAACATCAGCTATATCCCTAAGGTACCTGAACATTCTTTTCACAGCTTTCCAGTGTTCCTTTCCAGGTTGAGCCATAAACCTGCTGGCAACACTGACTGCCTGAGCCAGATCAGGCCTAGTGCACACCATGGCATACATCAGACTGCCAACTGCACTAGCTTAGGGAACTTTTGACATATATTCCTTCTCCTCAGCTGACTGTGAAGCATAAACTGACAAATGAACATTTGATGCCATAGGAGTATTTATTGGCTTTGCAGCAGACATACCATACTTGGCCAAAATCTTCTGTATATAGCCATGCTGAGATAAAAACAATTTCTTCTGACTTCTATCTCTCCAGATCTCCATCCCCAAGATTTTATTGGCTGCACCCAAATCTTTCATTTCAAATTCAGCACTAAGAAGGTCTTTCAGATTCTAAATATCAGACTTCTTTCTTGCTGCTATCAACATATCATCCACATACAAAATAAGATAGATGTTTGATCCATCTTCTAGCTGACTATTGTAGACACAACAATCAAAAGGACTTCAACTATAACCCAGTTGGATCATGTAACTGTCAAACCTTTTATACCACTGTCTAGGAGCCTTCTTCAACCCATACAAGTGTTAGGAAATCTACGCGGGAACACAGCGGAATTTAAAATTTATTTCATATTGACCCAAGATCGACTTCGTTTAAGCAATAAACAAATAAGTAGTAGACGGTGGTTATCTTGGTTGATCTGAAAGATCGACGCTTTGACCGTCTTAGAAGAGTAGCGATGCACGGAGCCGTCCAAGCGTTTCGGCCTCTACCGCTAGTCCACACGAACAACCCGCCGGAATCCACCATTGCTACTAGAAAAATCCGGTTGCTAGACCGGCCTTTTCTCCCTCTCTAATCTCTCCCTAAGAAGCTCTCTATTTTTCACAAGAACTATTAGCTCTTGGAATTGTGATGTACAAAAGAGCCAGCCAAGCCTCCCTTAAATAGGGTGACCTGCGCCCCTACTGTTCCTAATCTGATTGGGATTAGCTTCTTAATAGATTGAGGAGAAAGAAAAATTTTCCTAATAAAATAAAGAAAATATCTTTTGTTGAATTATCTCATTAATATTCAATATCTTATTAAAATATTAAATATTTCCAATATATTGTCAATATCTTATATTGATTATATTTATCTTATTACCATAAATCAATTTACACATGTGTATATATCACATATATATATTACAAATATAAATCTATACATATATATTTATCACAATTGTGAACATGCATATCTTATATGCAATTCACGTGTGGTGATCATATATATTTATATGTTAATATCTTAGATTAATATATGGTAATATCATTAATTAAATTGCACAATCCAAGTGTATCATAATACACTTATTATTGGCACCACCTTTAGCCTATTATTAGCATCCGGAATATTCTTTAATTAATCAATATAATTAATATCTTGTATTATATTTATTCATAATAAATAAATACCACCATATTAATTTACCACTATAACATTTATAGTATGAGATAAATTCTTTCCTTATTTGGTTATCAACTATAACCACATTTTAATCCGGCTAGATGTTCTTATGTGTGTGACCCGATAGGCTTCAGAATATGTAGGCCGTAGAGACAAAATGCAAATTATGAAAATGCCCTTCATGCCTAATGATCACGGGATAGCGTCTAACAACACACCGTGACTCCCAATCATCGGAAGAGTCAAATGCAATGACTACTACCTTTCATGTGAAACAGTTACCGTGTAACTTACAATCCTATCGCTGTAATAATATCCATACGGTCGTTAGTCGAGTGTCAAAACTGTTGTGCCCTCGTTTTGGTAAGTTTGATTAATTTTCATATTTACCCTTATTATGTGTTAATTATTCTATATTTCGTGTACTAACACTTTTCTCGAGCATTTCTTGCAGGTACACTAATCACATCGTAGATGATTAAATTATAGCTCTATGATACGATGTGCAATATTGCAAATTAGTGATAAATTTAATTCATGACATGTGATGGCAACTTTATGTTGTACACATTAAATGAATTTTATTTTATAACTTTTATGGCAATATAAAATTAATTTGATTAATTATGCAAACAAATTATTGTGTTATGGCATAATTTGTATTGAATTAATTTGTTGGGCTACTTATATCAAATACATGATAATTAAATTAAATGATGGCCCTACAGGCCCCTACTATCTTCTTTACCCGGCCCTTTTATTTTTATTTTTGGCCCTGCTAGCCCAATATATTTTCTCTTAACCTAATTCTTGTTATAAAAAATCTGAAACCCTACCACTACTCCTCATAAGCTGCCGCCCACCCCCTCTTTCCTAGAAACCTCCGTCCTTTTAATTACCACCACATATTTATCTCCCTCTTTCCAATACAAGTCTCTATCATTTACTCTCCCCAATACCCCTCCCCCCCTCTATATCTAACGTCTATCTCTCACTCTTCTCCTTTCAGTAAACATTTCTCTTGCTTTTTCATTTCCAGAAAAGCATTGTATCTATGTCCATTAAACAAATCTTCTATCTTTCTTTCTCGACTGCAATCTCTGAATCCCTTCTTCCCTTATGTAAATCTTTTCATCTCCTTTCTCTGGTTCCAGAAAATTCATTTCTTTTTCTATACAAAACTCGTCCTTCCGTTCTTACTATAAAACGAGGAGCTTTTTTGCTTTAGTGACTTTCTGACATATTTGTGAAGGTATAGCAACCCTAGCTTACAGTATGGTCAAGATTTGTGGATGGCTCTGCAACACAGGTATGAAATAGGCATCTATTGATGTTACACCCGCTGAGACCATTAAAGGTGGACTCCACCGAGGTCAATGATGCCCAAAATTACCCTTATCACCTCTTCTCAATGAGTTTGTGATAAAAGGCTGAATCTTGTATTTATTAGTCTTTTTCTTGATAAAGTTTTTTTTGTGGTTCTGAGTTCGTGTTTTTTTTTTGGGCGTTTCCTGATTATAACAAAAATGATGTATGTTAGACCTGTATTTGCTAGATAAAGGTGAAAGTCTGAATCTTTTGTTTGCTTTTTACCCTTACCGTCAAATGCATTCCCTGTTTGGAAAGATGAAGACCGTTCCGTTTGCCTTCTAATAAAAGTCGATCTCTTTTGTGTGTATGATGTCCGAGTCTTTTTATTTATTTATTTTCAGCTACGAATTTCTCTAACTGCATGTTATTTAAAGTTTTAATATCATAACATTTCTTTTAATACCTTTTTCTTCTGAGTCAAATGATAAATCTTTTCATCTCTTGTCTGTATGTTTTCGATCTTTCTTTTTGTTGTTTTCCCTTTGACTATAAAATTTTATTTAGATCTAATATATTTTAGTTATGTGATATCCTTTCACTTTCACACACAGCACAAAGTAAAAAAAATAAAAAAAATAAAAAAAATAAAGAGTTATGTAATATTGCTAGCTATGTAGTTTCTGTATTGTTTTCTTGACCCGTGACTCTCCTTTCTTGTCTAGCCGTTGCTTTTGTCTTTATGCTGACCTGTCAATCTAAATGATTTTATCTCTTGAAATCTACTAACTCTTCTGTTAAATGTGCAGTATATATATGTATATACATGTCCAGCCACTTAAAAATGAAGAAGAGCAAGAAAGCAAAAAGCACTAAAGTCATTTGGTCAAAAATCCTCTCATACACAACTCGGTTTCTCTCAAGTTCAGTCAAAGCTTTAAGGAGTTCTCTACCTCCTTAAGTTTGAAGAGTAGATTAGGAGTTGGTTAGTGAGTGTTTGAGTGATCTTTGAGTGTCATTTGTGAGGCATCAAACATGTGGTGAGAATAGTGATTGTACTCTTACACTTGAGTGTTAAACTAGTATAAGTGAGGAAGAGAGTGCTTTACTTTTCTGCATTACGGTTTGAAGTTCATCAAGTCAAGGAAGGAGCTTGGTGGTTCAACACACACAGCTTTGTGTGTTGAGAAGAGTGCTGAAGGGCTGCGCTTGGAGGGCTCCGGTCTGCACCTTTCTTTGCCATCCGAGCTGTAGGCTCCGGTGGGGTAATTTTTGTATTTTGTTTGTAATCGTAGATATTTATAGTATAGCTTTAGTGTTATACTTGAATCTTGACCTCAAGTGTTCTTTCTAAGCTTGGCTTGGATTCAACACTTGGTTGATTCAAGTAAAACATTCTTGATTGATTGTTTTGCTTGGATTGTTTTGTTTTGTTTTGTAACACCTTAGGACTTGCACTGTTATATCGGGAGTTACTCCACGTGTTGCTTGACGTTAGTTACTAAAACCTGCTAAGTGTTCTCTCACCTACATAACACAACACTTAGGAAATATCTTGCATGCTAGTTACAACCTAACCTGATTTAAAACAAGTTTGTTTGTAATCCTGTTAGGTGCAACTTAGATCACTTAGATAACTAGGATAACTTAGTTTTTCTTTTTAATTAGATAGTCTTCCGCCTATTTAATTAACTAAAAAGTAGGTTGAAACTCCGAAATTATCTTAAGTCGAAAAAGTAGTCATAATCCGGTAATTACTCTATTCACCCCCCATCTAGAGTAATTTAGTACGCGTTACGATCCAACAATTGATATCAGAGCAAGGTTACTAGTTGTCTTGCTTTTGTGTTGTTTTGTTGTGATCTGAATTTGCTATACGTGCTATTTGTGCTATCTGTGTAGTATCTGTTGGAATAGTGTCCTAAACCCAATCGGGTTGGATCGGATCCGACCGGGTCGGATCATTTCTACTATTTCTTTATGTTTATACATATATTAAATGGCTTTTATGTTGTCATATATATGTTCTTTTAAGAACCAATTATGAATTGTTATATGATAATGTCCTTAGTATTAAACTGTGATAGAGAAACTATGATAGGCGATTATAGTTGATGAGATCTCTAATCACTTTAATAAGTTTGATACTTAAATGTCTCTAGGCTGATGTACTATTAAACAGGACATTGATAGTACAAACGGACTAGCACGTATTAGATGTCTTCGTCTTTAGGGCAGGGATAGATCTCGTCTATCGAAGTGTAGAGACACTTGGACTGTACGTGGACGTGTATTAGAGAATGCGTACGTTAGACTGACCCACTTACACGGATAAGTGTCACACTATGTGACGGTTGTGTAATTATCCTTAGGACCGGAGTCTTCATGGCATCACGGTGTGGATTGTCATGCTTTGACACTATTGAGGTTTCCACTAACCAAGGGGCGATCATGCGGTAGTGATTGGGTATGATACTGAAGCATGCGGAGTATACATGATTGGTCATCCGGGAATCGCGTATCCTATGATTGGGATCGAATATCCGAAATGGCCTTCTTATAAGGAATGTCTTACTCTCGTGAATCTTTGCAAAGTGGGAATAAATGAGTTACTTCGAGAGAGCTTGATATCCGTTATAAGATACGGTCGTTGATGTTTTGACACTCGACTAACGACCGTATGGATATTATTACAGCGATAGGATTGTAAGTTACACGGTAACTGTTTCACATGAAAGGTATTAGTCATTGCATTTGGCTCTTCCGATGATTGGGGGACACGGTGTGTTGCTAGACGCTATCCCGTGATCGTTAGGCATGAAGGGCATTTTCGTAATTTGCACTTTGTGTCTACGGCCAACATATTCGGAAGCCTATCGGGTCACACACATATGAACATCTAGCCGGATTAAAATGTGGTTATAGATGATAACCAAATAAGGAAATTTTATCTCGAGACTATAAATGTTATAGTGGTAAATTAATATGGTGGTATTTATTTATTATGAATAAATTAAATACAAGATATTAATAATATTATATTAATTGAAGAATATTCTGGATGCCAATTTATTGGCTAAGGTGGCGCAATTTGTGTGTGTATAAGATACACTTGGATTGTGCAATTTAATTAATAATATTACCTATTATCAATATTAGATATTAATAAAATAAAATAATATAGATATATTATGAATACATGCGTGTGTGCATAAAATGCAAATTGGATTTGCATGCATGCGCACCAAAGTATGCATATATATATATATGATATTAATAGATTTATTTGTGTAATATATATGTGATATATACACATGTGTAAATTGATTTATGGTAATATAATAAAGATAGTCAATATTAGATATTGACAATATCTTGGAAATATTCAATATAAGATATTGACAATAACCTAGATTTATTTAATATAAGATATTATAATAAATGAGATAAATCAATCAATTATATTTTCCTTATTTTATTGGGAAAATGTTTTATTCTCCTCCACTCTAGTTGGGGCGCCCCTCTCACAATAAATAAGAGGTGGGTGTCAAGCTCTTTTGTACAACACAATTCCAAGAACTAATAGTTCTTGTGTAAAATAGAGAGCATCCTATAGAGAGTTGGAGAGAGGGGAAAAGGGCCGGTCTAGCAACCGGAGTTTTCCAATAGCAATCCATGATGGGATTCCGGCGGGTCGTTCGTGTGGACTAGCGGTAGAGGCCGAACACTTGGGCGGCTCATGCGGAACTACTCTCCTTAGACGGTCAAAGCGTCGATCTTTTAGATCAACCAAGGTAACCACCGTCTACTAACTCGTTTGTTTATTGCTTAAACGAAGTCGATCCTGGTTAAAAGGAAATAAATTTTAAACTCCGCTGCGTTCCCGCGTAGATTTCCTAACAGTATCTGCTATAGATTTGTTGTGTGTTTTCTGTTTGTTGATTTTATGTGTTTCTTTTTGTTGTTGCTTGTTGCTTTCCTGCTCGTTAGTGTAACTGTTATTAGGTTCCTCTCTTTGACCCTAATTTACTGAACTTAAAATCAGTCACTAACTCAGATAATAATCGGCCTGCAACATACATAGGTGCGCACACCACTCACTACACTTCGACTGTACACACAATCCACTTCTTGTCTTTGTGTCACGGTTTATTAAGGTTCATCTAAAACTGCATTGTAATCATTGTAGTTGTTAGGAGATCTTGCATTGTATCACTACATTAGTATCTTAGTGCATCTCTGCATTGTAATCTGCATTTCATTTATCATTCAAAATTTAAAAAAAATCATAACATTTGTTAGCTTGGCTTCTTCCAGCCTGAATTTGCCCCAGAGAGAGGGTATGTCTAGCACTAGACCACTCTTCTTTGATGGTACAAATTATGGTCGTTGGAAACGTGCTATGAGACTTCATTTGGAGTTTATCGACCTCCAGCTGTGGTTCTGCATTGAGGATGGTCCTTACATTCCAATGAAAACCATTAAGACTGATGGTGTTGAGACTGAGGTTGTTAAGGAAAGAAAGGACTATACTCAAGAAGATATGAGACTTCTTGCACTACAATCCAAAGCAATGTCCATTCTTTCTGGTGCACTCAATCCATTTGAATGTGACTATGTATCTTCATGCAACAGCGCTAAAGAAATGTGGGATAGTCTATGCATGAGGTATGAAGGTACTACTCAGGTTCAGAAGTCTAGATTGAGTAGGCTCATGCATGAATATGAATCATTCCAAATGAAACCTAAGAACCAATCAGTGACATGGACTCAAGATTTACCGGGATTGTCAATCAACTTAAGTCACTAGGTGAACACTTCACAAATGAAAAACTCTGTCAGAGAATATTAAGGTGTTTGCCTTTCGGGTGGGATCCTAAGACCACAGCCATTGAGGAGGCAAAAGACCGTGATATTCTCAGTAAAGAGGAATTAATAGGTTCACTACTTGTCCACGAGGCTCAAATGAATTCTCGTAAACATCTTATGGACCGTTCACGGAATGTAGCCTTTCAAGCTGAAGTTCCTAGAGTCAAACCTGAGACTGCCTTGAGTGAAAGCAAAGATGATGATGAGGAGATTGCACTTCTGGTTCGAAAATTCAAGAAATTCTAGAAACAGAAGAAGGGAGCAACTCATCGTCATTCAGCTCATCAAATGCTTAATAAAAATGAATCATCTTCTACTGAAAATAAATGCTATAACTGTAATCAGAAAGGTTATTTTAAAGCTAACCGTCCTCATCCTAAGAAAGTTAGATCCGTAAATGTAGCACGCCTTAAACTTAATTCGGGTCAAAAGTACAAGGGTCTTGCTGCTTGGGACGACAGCTCTGAAGCCGAGTCTGATCAAGGCTCAGTTAAGAGTGAACAGGCCAATGTTTGCATATCCAAGGACAATCTGTGTCTGATGGCTCATTCGGACCACGAGTATGACACGAGAGGTAGATAATGCCTCTCCCACCAAAGATGTTTTGTATGATTTGTCTGAAGTTTTAGCTGCATGCACATTGCATTTAAAATCTGAAATTAATGATCTAAAACAGGAAGTAGAAGAAAAGGATAAGCTTACATGCTCTCTCTTGAATACTATTGCTGAGTTGGAGTCTAGGGCAGAAAACTTGCGCAAGGAGAGTCAGTCCTTGAAAGATGAGAAGCTTAAGCTCACACAGACCATTCAAAGGTTTGAAATTAGCTCTAAACAGCTTGATGAGCAGGTCTCGTCTCTCAAAGACCCAAAGGACAAGAGGGGCATTGGCTTTCAATCTTCTTCGAAGGATATTCCAGCCAGACCCTCAGTCTTTGTCTCCAGTGGTAAAGAGAAAGTTTATGAACCTAGACCTATTACTGCAGAGAAAGCATCTAACATTGCCTATTCCTCTACTTCTAAGAAATCACCTATGTATGCTTCATCTACGTCTGCACACACTACACAGCATGCTGATTACACTAGAACTCATTTTGACTATGCTGCATCATCTAGGATGTCTCACGCATTCCAGTATCACAGAAGGGCTGCTAGGAACACCACTCCTAGAGGTCCTAATTTTCAAACTGGATATGTTGCACCTTATTCGGCATATCAGCATCCATCTAGATTCCATGATTCTAGTGTACACATGGCACCCAACTACACTCATATGCGTCCACGCATGGCCCCTATTCATACAAGGTTCTATGAGAACAACCATTTTGGTCAAGGTTATCCTTATCCACATCCTCTTTATTTTGGCTTACTTGGGACCGGCTCTAGGACCCGGCGATCTTTGCTTTTGGTAGTACTTTTAGCTCTAACAGCTTTCCTAAAATGCCTAAAATGAATAAGGTTTGGGTACCAAAGGGTACCTTACCTAAATGAGTCTAACCCAATTAGGACCCAAAGACTTTGGGGTACCTCAGCTTCCATTATTGGTTGTAGGTGTGCCTTAAGTCTAAGGGAATGGACAACAACACCAAATGGTGTTTGGACAACGGCAGTTCTAAGCATATGACCGGTAACAAAGACCTTTTCATCTCATATACTGCCAAAACATCTGGTGGGACGGTAACCTTTGGTGATAGTCGTAAAGGGAAGATTCTTGGACAAGGATCAGTCGGTAATCTTAAACGCTTAGTCATCAAGAACGTGCTTTACGTCAGCGACCTGAAATATAACTTAATCAGCATCTCACAACTCTGCGATGCAGGAATGCGTATTATGTTTAATGAATCTGTTTGTGAGATAAGGAACAATCGTGGTGATCTTGTGTTGTCCGGTCCTAGAGAAGATAATATCTATAAGATCGAACTGGACAACCTGACTGATTGCTCTATAACCTGTCTTGTGTCACAGCACGATAACATCAACCTGTGGCATAGACGGTTAGGTCATGTCGGTATCACCACCATCCAAAAACTGTGCAAACAGAATTTGGTTCGTGGCTTATGATGAGAGACAAATTAATGATCATTATTACGACATTTTACCCCAATATTGATACCACTTTGAGCATTATTGTACCAATTCAAGTCATAATTACTAAGTTTTATCCAAATGTATAAGTAGTAATTATTATATAAATTATTGTATTTTACTAGGTTTTATACCGGTTTAGTGATATGTGATAAAAATATGATAAAAATTACTATATTTTATAAACGTTTTATTTTTCACTATTATGTTAAAACTAAAAATATCATAACTAAAGACTGTAATATTAACCTAAAAAGAGTCAGTAAAATTCAACGCAGTTTACGAACTTTTATTGTCAGATTTACTCGCGGTTCGTTTCTTTGTATTCGGGTAAGAAAGATAAGATTTACTACGGAGACGAAACTAAAGACCGGATAACGAGACGAGAGTTTTGCCTGACTGAAGAAGGATTACTTGGAACCCAAGGCCATACTTGGAGCCCAAGGCCATCAAAATATTCCACGTAACGACATGTTTCGAGCCTAAAAAGATGTATTTTGATGGATGGAAGAATGTGCCATAAGCTAACGAGTTCAAACGGATCAATTGTCCTGAATGCTTCTACCGTAAAATATCTACGACAGACATTTGACCCAACTTAGAGGCATTTTCTGGGGAAGAGTTCTTCATAAAAGTTGTAGATATTCAAATGAGCTTTCCAACGCATTTTGAATCACGTCAATTGGAGGTCTACAACTCAAGTTATGGCTATTTTATCGATAAGCGCTGCAATAGAAACGCCGGGAAAAGTGGAGATATTCTCCCAACTTGATTATCTTCTCCTAAGGGTGCATGTGAGGAGTCATGATTGACTCTAACAAACTTCTAATAATATCCAACGCCATGTGCTCTTATATATATATATATATATATATATATATATATATATATATATATATATATATATATATATATATATCTCCCCTATATATACCTCTCCAAATCCTTCAAATACAACCGCCCCATATATATGTATCTATACATATATATCTTCTCCTCCTCTTTCTCTTCTTCTTCCATTTCCCCTCTTCTTCCATCTCCTTTCTTCTCTTTTCTTGTTTTGGGCCCTTATATATACATATGTCTATGTATGTATATATATGTTTATGTGTATAAATAAATAGAGTAGTATCGTTGTAATGCTTGGATTTATTATCGAGGATTGTTGTCTCGGAAGCCGTTGTTACTTTCACGAGGATTAGGCTCCGATTCAGCAGTTGTAATCGGTAATTTTCTAATGTTATTATGTTTATTATTTCTATCTATTTAAATACATATATATATTAGTAGTAGTAATATTAGCCAAGATATGTAATTGAACTATTTTAATCTTTTTGGTAAAATGGATGATCGACTCTGATAATAATGATTAAAACCAATTATAATGAATCTCTTTCTATTTACACTTAAATGTACGGATAGAAAGACCGGAGGGTAAAATTGGCCGAGTGAAAATGTGACAACGGAATCCTATTTCCTACCCGGGGGCAGATTTGTCTTGGGAAAGATGAATCTTATTAAATTTGTGCTCAAGATCGTAATAATGTTAAAATCAACGGTTTAATTGAAACTAACACCGGAAAGTTAAATCGATCCGCCTGACAACCGGAGCCTTTTGAATAACATCGGCCGTCTGACAAACGGAATAACCTCTTTTATCCGGGGTAGATTTGTACTCGGTACCTGTTCAGACTA
Organism: Gentiana straminea; assembly: GCA_036785695.1. Lineage (NCBI taxonomy): Eukaryota > Viridiplantae > Streptophyta > Magnoliopsida > Gentianales > Gentianaceae > Gentiana > Gentiana straminea. The sequence goes on along the minus strand of JAVUPR010000087.1, from coordinate 2,652,148 downwards.
ACTGAGATTAACATGGGGCAGTTGTGGAGATTAAACTAATGACAATTTGACATATGACAATTTCATACGCTCGTATGAGGAGGAGTTGTCTAGCTTAGGAGTACACCGGTTCATATATAATTGACCTCCTTGCATCAAGGAAAAGATCTGTCTCATTTATTAACTAAAAAGAGATCATGGTTTAATAACATTATCTTGGTTAGTTTTTATATATTATATTAGTTTCTATACATTATATTAGTATTTATATTATATATATCTATATATCTATATAAGTATTTATTTACTGCTTTACTAACAATCTAACTACTAGCATAATCTAACCCGATAAAATGGTAAAAACTACGACTTAGATCGAGTTAATAATAGCTTCTTGGTGTTTAACCACACTTTGAATTAGATCTTCATTTCCCTGAGGATACGACCTGACTCACCGAGACTAGCACTACAATTTGACCCGGTACACGCCGGTAAGGATCGTAACACCTAGAAAAGGTCCGTCGGCTTTTACGGCGCCGTTGCCGGGGAAACGACGCTAATTCATTGTGTTCGAATGGTTTCTACTTGTATTAGCTCAAAATTCTCGAGGATAAGTCAACACTCTTCTTATCACATTTCTATTTTTATTTTCCGTTGGTATCTACCTTCTTTTAGTTACCAATTTTCTTCTTCTACCAATTTCGAGTTATTTTCTATTTTCGATAGTAGAAAGTAAACGTGGTTCGTTTATTTTTGTTGGTACCTACCTATTGGTAAGATACCAATTATTAAAATAAAAAAAAAGACACTCGGTAAATACCGAGTGGATTCGGTAATTACCGAGAGAAGAAAAAAATGTGGTTTTTTTTATCGATTTCGTGTTATTTTCTATTCGATATTTTCTATTCCACAAGAATTGTCAAATCGAGTTACGAAAATGGTCGAAACCGTTGGTGAAACACCTGAACAAGGGATTGCTCATGCTCAAGGGCATGGCCAAAACCTTAATCGAAATTTACCTCAACCTAATAACCGAATCGAATAATAGAAATAATCGGAATCGGAATAAGCATACTCGTCGAAACCAAATTCCTAACCCGAGACCTATATGTGATCAGACCGTAAGAAGGTACCAGATTAATAATCCAATTCGTTTACCCAATAAAGGAGCAATTAATTTCGAAATAAAATCTCATCTTTTTGGTTTAATTGACACAAGAGCCCAATTTCTAGGAGAAGATGATGAGGATCCACATCATCATCTCTATCTTTTCGAAGAATTGTGTAATACAGCCAAAAATCATGGTGCTCATCGGGAATTAACGAGGATGTCTATGTTTCCTTTTTCTTTAAAAGGAAGAGCACGAGATTGGTTTCTGTCACTTCCACATCATTCATTGACTAGTTGGGAGGATATTCAAACCGAGTTCTTAAAGCAGTATTTTACTCCTGGTAGAAAATTGGAATTAATAGTCGAGATTGCTAATTTTAGACAAGGATCTGAAGAAACGTTTCGGAATGCGTGAGAAAGATTTAAAAAGCTACTAAGAGCTTGTCCCGATCATGGTTATTCCTTAGAAATGCAAATCCAACTTTTCTGTCGTAAATTAAGGAAAGACTCACGTGCAGATGTTGATCATGCATGTGGTGGTTCGTTAATGATGAGTGAAGCCCAAATAGTTTACGATGCTATAGAACGATTTCCAAAAATAACAGAATGTGGGAAACCGGTTCTAGCACCAGAAAAGTAGCATTTGCAGGAGAAAGTACATCGAATACGGAAGTTCTAGCACACTTGGAGAATTTGAGTAGGAAATTTGACGGCTTATTAGCCAGTAAAACGATAAACTCAGAAAATATCATATCGAATGAATACTCAAGTCATGATAATGTGTCATTAGGGATGGAAGAACCAGAAGGATATTCAAGGGAAAAGGTGAGTTTTTTGCAACAGCATAGGAATTTGAACGATGCATATTCAAACTCTTTTAATGCTATTAGAAGAGATCACCCTACTTTTCGTTGGTCTGGAAACCCTAGTAAGCAAGGACAACCACCGTATCCAGTTCAATATAAGAATTCATACAATAATCCAGTTTAGCAAGGAGATACCTCGAATCAGAACCTACAATCATTACCTAGACCGTATCCACAACATACCACTCAAAGTATACCAGTCACCCAAAGTTCAACTCAACCTGAAGGAGTTGATAAATGGGAGAAATTAATCGAAAATCTGATGGGTATGATGTCAACTCAAGCTCAAAATATGGAAACCATGATGACTTCTATAGGTACAGTCACCAAGGATATGAGTACGTTGAAAACATCTATAAGTGGACATGATACCAGAATAAGAACTATAGAAGCTTCAATAAGGAATATGGAATATCATTCGAGTAGAGAGCGAGAACGTAAAAACAGTAGACCCCCAGGAGGACTACCAAGTAATACTGAAAGAAACCCGAAAGAGGTAACTGCTGTTATTACTAGAAGTGGAAGAATCTGTGGAAGTAATCGATTAGAAAACTTCGGAATTAATGACGTAGAGGATGATTTAGATGGTAAATATGAGAAAAACACGGAATCTAAAGAGGAAGAGGACATTATTGAAGATTTCCTAAGACAGAACAGATATATTGAACCTGGAAGTAAGGATGAGGAATGGGTCAAGGTTCCTAGAATATTGAAAAATCCAAGAATGAGTAGGACCTTGACCAATGATCATGTTGAGAATGAATCAAGTTTGGAAAGGCCAATTCAAACCGAACCTTATCCGGCTCAATCCAAATTCACCTCGATTCAATCTGATAGGGCGACACCATATCCAGTGCATCTTTTGAAGAAAAAGGTACAGAATGATGACACACAGTGTCCTCAAGAGGCACAATCATTCCAGGAAGCTTTACCATCTTCGTTTAACGACAAGGGTAAGGGAAGTATACATTCTAACCCTAATTTAATTGATCTTGAATTACTCCCCCATTCCCCGAAAAAGGAAATCAAAGAGATGAAGTTGGATAAGAAGTATGCACATTTTCTTGACACTTTTCGGCACTTAAAAATTAATAGCCTTTTCATCGATGTTTATAAGGGAGAGCTTGGTTTGGGAATTAATGATGAGCGCGTTGTCTTTAACATTTACAATTCATTGAAATATCCATGCACTACACTAGAATCTTGTTCTTGTGTGGACCCTTTGTGTCCTTTTGCTGTGTATAGTACTAACACGCAGGTAATTGAAGAAGATGACTTCAGCAATAATGTGAAAGCTCGCAAACCCAAAGCTCGAAAATCAAAGGAAAAGGTCAAGAATCGCTTGGATTGGTGGAAATTGTCTGCTCTATGTTGGAGACCGGTATTAAAGACGGATGCGGTGCGTGAGGATGACCCACCACCTGTGCATTAAAAACTGAAGCAAGGAAAAGTCTAGCTATAGACTATAAATATAGTGAAATCACGGGTACTATCCTTCCTATTTACTCATTAAGCATTTTTTTCTAGTTAGTTCACGAAATTAATTATTACATGCTTTTGTGAGTAAATGTTAGAAGTATCCTATTTTATTTTAGTATATTAGTTAATCATCATCATTTTGGTTGTTTAAGTTTGTCGAGCAAATGACGTTAACCAAAAGCGCTACCGGGAGGCAGCCCGCAAAAATGTTAAATATAATAATTACTCATACTTTGGATGATACTTTGCGAATACTTCGGATTGATTTTCATTTTGTTTCACCAAGTCTTAGGATGAATGTTTAAATGTCATTAAAAAAGGGAATGATTAGGTGGTTATCCGAAAATCCCGATGAAAAAAAAAAGAGAAAAAATCAAATGCGTCATTTCTTGGACTTAGGTTGTTCGAACGATTTGAAATAACCCTTGAGGATCTGGGTATAAAAGACTCAGAGTTAATACTTTGCCATACGTTACATTTCATGATCTAGTCTGTTTTAAATTTCAAATAACGTGTGACATGTATTAGTTCAACTACTGTGGAATATTGTGTGTTTTAAATCAATAAAAGTTTATGTGGTGTGTTTATCTACCCTTTTGCATTACACTGTCACACTCCACACACTTTTATTTCATTTGCACACACAACGGTCATAACTTTGACCCACCCACCCACCCATTTTATCATCCCAGTATTTGTTTTGACTTGTTTTAGTGCACCATTGCTTTCCCAACAACTTATTTACACTCACTTTACATTGAGGACAATGTAAGTTCGTAAGTGGGGAGTGGAGTCGTTGGTCTAGCAATGGAATTAATGTTTATTTTGTATCAATAAATCCCTTAGTTTTCGATTTTTTTCGAGCATTATTGAGTTGATTAAAATAAATTGTATAAGGTATATATTTCATGGATTTGAAGATATAATGATCAATTTGGATGTGTATAACCAACGTGAACCGTAAGTGCATTGTAATTCCAAATATATTTGTGTAACATGAATTCCTTCACGTAAAGCCTTTGATATTGAAGCGGAAAATTTTAAACTGTATCCATTCAGTATCCTAGTGGTTATTCTATAGATAATTGCAGTAACTTAGTACCTAACTTTTGAATGTGTACTGTGAATATCTGAAAGTTTGAATGTGATAGGAAGGATATAAGTTAAAGAAGAATACCAAATTAAGATGAACTATCTATATGTCGGTTGTAGCTACCAATGATTTGAGTGCAGTAGGGCGTTATCACGAAACGTCCTATATCACTATGAGGTTTAAAAGCTCCCGACTGCCTGATGATAGTAGTCCAGCTAGGGTGTTATCACGAAATGTCCTATTGCTGGGAATGAAGGCATATGCTACAAATGTGAAAATTAAAAAAAAATGACAATATGGAAATATGGTTGAAAACTTAGTTATCTTCTGACTATCCCCAGTATAAACTGAATGATATGCTTTAGGGATTATCCTAATAAGTACACGGAAGGACTTTGTGTGGAAATGTTACTGCTTATACCTAGGAAAGTCATTAGGACTGTCTGAATGGATATTTGTGCGTTTGCTTGAATTATTCAAGAGAGGATAGTGGAAATTGAAAAGGCTTGTCACACACACACTCTGTTATACATTTATATTAAGGTTAAAGCCTGGTTGTAATTCTAATGGTTGTATTATCTGGTTGTCCCTTATATCTTATATCTTCATGAATTTATCTCTCATTCATTTTGTTTTATCGCTTGTTTTGCTCGAGGACGACCAAAAGCTAAGTGGGGGGTTGTGATTAGAGACAAATTAATTATCATTATTACGACATTTTACCCCAATATTGATACCACTTTGAGCATTATTGTACCAATTCAAGTCATAATTACTAAGTTTTATCCAAATGTATAAGATGTAATTATTATATAAATTATTGTATTTTACTAGGTTTTATACCGGTTTAGTGATATGTGATAAAAATATGATAAAAATTACTATATTTTATAAACGTTTTATTTTTCACTATTATGTTAAAACTAAAAATATCATAACTAAAGACTGTAATATTAACCTAAAAAGAGTCGGTAAAATTCAACGCGGTTTACGAACTTTTATTGTCGATTTACTCGCGGTTCGTTTCTTTGTATTCGGGTAAGAAAGATAAGATTTACTACGGAGACGAACTAAAGACCGGGATAACGAGACGAGAGTTTTGCTCGATCGAAGAAGGATTACTTGGAACCCAAGGCCATACTTGGAGCCCAAGGCCATCAAAATATTCCACGTAACGACATGTTTCGAGCCTAAAAAGATGTATTTTGATGGATGGAAGAATGTGCCATAAGCTAACGAGTTCAAACGGATCAATTGTCCTGAATGCTTCTACCGTAAAATATCTACGACAGACATTTGATCCAACGTAGAGGCATTTTCTGGGGAAGAGTTCTTCATAAAAGTTGTAGATATTCAAATGAGCTTTCCAACGCATTTTGAATCACGTCAATTGGAGGTCTACAACTCAAGTTATGGCTATTTTATCGATAAGCGCCGCAATAGAAACGCCGGGAAAAGTGGAGATATTCTCCCAACTTGATTATCTTCTCCTAAGGGTGCATGTGAGGAGTCATGATTGACTCTAACAAACTTCTAATAATATCCAACGCCATGTGCTCTTATATATATATATATATATATATATATATATATATATATATATATATATATATATATATATATATATCCCCTATATATACCTCTCCTAATCCTTCAAATACAACCGCCCCATATATATGTATCTATACATATATATCTTCTCCTCCTCTTTCTCTTCTTCTTCCATTTCCCCTCTTCTTCCATCTCCTTTCTTCTCTTTTCTTGTTTTGGGCCCTTATATATACATATGTCTATGTATGTATATATATGTTTATGTGTATAAATAAATAGAGTAGTATCGTTGTAATGCTTGGATTTATTATCGAGGATTGTTGTCTCGGAAGCCGTTGTTACTTTCACGAGGATTAGGCTCCGATTCAGCAGTTGTAATCGGTAATTTTCTAATGTTATTATGTTTATTATTTCTATCTATTTAAATACATATATATTAGTAGTAGTAATATTAGCCAAGATATGTAATTGAACTATTTTAATCGTTTTTGGTAAAATGGATGATCGACTCTGATAATAATGATTAAAACCAATTATAATGAATCTCTTTCTATTTACACTTAAATGTACGGATAGAAAGACCGGAGGGTAAAATTGGCCGAGTGAAAATGTGACAACGGAATCCTATTTCCTACCCGGGGGCAGATTTGTCTTGGGAAATATGAATCTTATTAAATTTGTGCTCAAGATCGTAATAATGTTAAAATCAACGGTTTAATTGAAACTAACACCGGAAAGTTAAATCGATCCGCCTGACAACCGGAGCCTTTTGAATAACATCGGCCGTCTGACAAACGGAATAACCTCTTTTATCCGGGGTAGATTTGTACTCGGTACCTGTTCAGACTAACTGAGATTAGCATGGGCAGTTGTGGAGATTAAACTAATGACAATTTGACATATGACAATTTCATACGCTCGTGTGAGGAGTTGTCTAGCTTAGGAGTACACCGGTTCATATATAATTGACCTCCTTGCATCAAGGAAAAGATCTGTCTCATTTATTAACTAAAAAGAGATCATGGTTTAATAACATTATCTTGGTTAGTTTTTATATATTATATTAGTTTCTATACATTATATTAGTATTTATATTATATATATCTATATATCTATATAAGTATTTATTTACTGCTTTACTAACAATCTAACTACTAGCATAATCTAACCCGATAAAAAGGTAAAAACTGCGACTTAGATCGAGTTAATAATAGCTTTTTGGTGTTTAACCACACTTTGAATTAGATCTTCATTTCCCTGAGGATACGACCTGACTCACCAGACTAGCACTACAATTTGACCCGGTACACTGCCGGTAAGGATTGATAGCCTAGAAACAGTCCGCCAGCTTACCACAACTGGACTTAAATGGGTTTGAAACTTGTGAGCCTTGTATCAAAGGAAAACAAACTAGAACCTCATTCAAGTCTAAGCAGTTGGATGTAATATCGCCAAGACGGATCTAGATCCGCCCGATTACGCAGCGGAATAAACAAGAGGATCACGATCATATAAAATTAAACTACATAATTGAAGATCTACCTACAAGAATGTGAGATCTGCTTACCAATCAAAAGCGAGATCCAAAAGATTGATGAAGTCGAGATCCAATTTGAGATGCCACGATCTTTCGATGTGTATCTCCAAGCAACAACCGGTGGATGTTGATCCTTGATGCTTGACCTCCTTGATATGCTACCCGGAAAATCCCGAAGATTTTTCCAACTCTAAAACCCTAAGCTTGGCTGAAAATTCCTAGCTTATTTTGGATGTATGTATGCGTGTATATGGATGATCTAAAAGGCTTAGGAGAACTCTCTTTATATAGGAGAGAAATCCTTGTCCTCCAAGGATTTAATAATTAATACAAAATCAATTATAATAATCATTTTCCACAAAAGATACTCTTAATATAATCTAGAATAAATCTAGAATATCTAAGGATCAATCTAATATATTTTCCTTAATTAATTATTTAACAAATAAACAATTAATCACATGACATGTAATTATCCAAGAAAACTAATTTCTCTCTAATTACAACATGTACAAAACACGTCTATCAACCCTAAAATTAGTGTTTCACAAGCCACACTCAATCATGGGCCGAGTCCACGAAAAATGTCTTTTCCATGTATTTAACTATTTAGCCCACTAAATAATTATTCGCACATCAATTAAATAGTCCAACTACTTAATTATTATTTGAGGCCCAACGTCAATAAACATATGCATGTTAGGAGCCACATCGGGGACCATGGACCTATAACCAGTAGCTACAATAAATTAAATAAAATTATTGATGCAAACCATCCTAGGGTTCCAATCTCACCGGCAGTGTACCGGGTCAATTGTAGTCAAGTACGGTGGTCAAGGTCGTATCCCACAGGGATGTGAGGTCAAACACCAATTAGTTATTATTATCTTGATCCGAGTCGCAAGTTTGATTAAGAAAGTAATGTTTCTAGAAATCTACTACTAAAAAGGGTGATAAAATGATAAAAAAAAGCTAGCCAAGACAATGTGTAGACTAGAAAATCTCTTATAGTATCATAGGAATGATTTCCTTCCATCTAACCAATGGTGTTCAAAAGTGTAAAATGGTGCATTCCTAAGTAAGTAGTTCCCCCTCATACGAGTGTATGAAACTACTCTATACCTCCTCCTTGGCCTAGGTGCCCTAAACCTAAGGAATTGGTATGATAAGCACTTGAATGCAATGACAATGTCAACTATCCCCGGATAAGAAATCGAATGCCAATTAAGGTCAATTTTACCTTCTAGTTCTCATATTCCTTCTCCCACACCTAATATATCCTTTCGGCCTCAACTAAGTGTGTGTGTGCTAGTGCTAGGTGATCAATCCAACACCAACAAGCAATACATTGTAAATAGGAAAAGATTCACAACAATTGAAACTAAACAACATCAACAATCATTCACAATCAACATAAGAAATTAACTAGTTCTACAACATCATCTTGGCTAGTTACAATTTAGCTACTCATTACCATAAGCACTAATAAATTAAGATTAGCATTCATAGTAACAAGAACAAACAAAACAACATAAAACTAGAATGTTACCGATTACAAATGATGAGTTTGCAAGGGGAAGCTTGCATTCATTTCCCAAGAGCATCGATGGAGATTGCACACCAAGTATTTAGCTTTCTCCAATCAAAACTACCCAAAAGATTAAGCTAGCATTCTAAGGATTACACTTGTGATGATTTGCTAAATGGATAAATTTTTGGCTAGGGGAGCCCCTAGGGGCGGTTTCGGTGGCTACAAAGAAGAGGAAGATTGGAGAAGATGAAGTTGGGGCCAAAAATTAGGTAAAATTCGATCAAAAAGGGGATTTTAATGCTGAATCTGCTTTTTCCGATGCTTGGCGCGCGCCAGACCTTTCACTGTAGCTATTCAGAGAGTTCCAACTTCACAGCTGCTCAGAAAAATCGCCATAACGTGAGTTGTAGAGCTCCGATTGATGTGATTCAAATTGCGTTGGAAAGATCGTTTCTTCATCTACAACTCTCATTCAGAAGTCTTATTCAGAAAATGCCTCTAAGATGGATAAAATTTCCGTTGAAGATAGGCTATGGTAGAAACACTAAGAACAATTGATCCGTTTGACTTGTTAGCTTCCGGCACACTCTCCTAGCCTTCAAAAGACGTGTTATGCTCACATGTGGGGTCACTCGGGGTCTTGGTTAACCTATAATCCTGCAATATAACACAAAAATACCAAGCGTAAACCCGACACGACGCTCCGGTTACTATAACCGGTAAAAAACTTATCAAAATATGATAATTTATATAATAATTACTATCTACACATATGGATGAAACTAAGCAAATAATGACTTGAATTGATACGAAAACATCCATAAATTCATGAGAAATGGGGATAAAACATCGTAAGTGGTATCATCTAGTTGACTTACATCAATTATTCATCGAACAGAACAATTCTTATTCAATCTATTAATACCGGGATTACGCCACCATAAACCCGAAACTGAACTCTATCGATTATAGATATATACTAACACTCTAATCACTGAGTCGATAAGCGTACATTGATATAATCATTACATACGGATAAATCCTCCATAGACTGTTCGTTTTGATTCGGGATATTTCCGTAAACCCTTCTCAAAACATCTTATCCTTATTTACCATTAACCCCCTAGTGATCAATTAGTTCATAACTAATATAATATGAACCGGGCCCATCGATCAGTTTCTAGGATTAACAAATAAGGGAAATGTCTGTCTACTTCCCGCAGGAAGGAATGGATTCCATATCTGTGAAGTCACGGACTACTCGCTCATTCCGGAATAGAGCCAACGAGAAGTGTTCAGATCACATGTATCCAAGTGATCCTTAACTAACACATCAAACCCTACTTTGAACCAAGCAGTAGACTGTGATCACATCAGGATTGAGATTAATCCATAAATGACCATCTTGTGATTCGATAAGATTTCTCGATCACGGAATTATATCGAGAATTCAAATCAAATCGGTCCAGTCCCTATATGATAGACATCATATATAAATGCCCCACTAGGTACCCTATACCGACGGTCCGGATAAGACGGTCACGCCGTTAAGTGTTCGGGTGCATTATTGGTATATTAATCATGAGACCCATACTCTGATTAAACTCACCACGGACTAAATAGTTTTAAGCATATCATCACTAACTCAATCCTCGTGTGTATGCCATACACTGAGTTATGTGATTACATACCGATATACTTAAGGTTTTCAGCAGTGTATTAATATAAGCATAAATGCAAATATTAAGATGAATTATAAATCCTGTCAAAAACAATTACAGAAATTGTCTTTCGGGCACTACACCTAACATAAGCATGACATTACCTCCTCTCGGATTCTTGAACTAATGCATGGAGATTTGTTTGGCCCTATTCGAACTAAAATCTTGGGTAGTAAGTTTTATGTACTTGTTGTAGTAGACGATTATTCTCGTTATACATGGGTTTTGTTTTTGACTCATAAGAGTGATAGTGCTTTGGCATTTGAAGTGCTTGTGAAGCAATTACAAAACACTTATGATATAATGGTTGTAACCGTTAGGAGTGATAGAGGAGGAGAATTTTCGGATACTCCACTTATTCACTTTTGTGAACAGTCAGGTATTAGGCATGAATTCTCAGCCCTTAGAACTCCACAACAAAATGGTGTAGTGGAACGCAAAAATCGTACCATCCAAGAATGTGCTCGAACAATGCTGAATGAATTTAACCTACCTCGTTTCTTATGGGCTGAAGTTGTATCTAGTGCATGCTATATAAATAACCGTCTGACAATTCGTAAGAAACTGCACAAAACCCCATATGAGTTGTTGAGAGGCCGACCTCCAAAAGTTAGTTATTTTCATGATTTTGGCTGTAAATGCCACATTCTCAATGACAAAGATAACTTGGACAAGTTTGCATCTAAGTCTATAGAGTGTATTTTCGTGGGATATTCAGAAAACTCTAAGACATACAGATGCTACGACCCAAGTAATCGGCGTATTATTGAGTCCATCCATGTCACCTTTCTTGAATCTACTTCCATGACTAATCCTGTTGTTGAGAATGCTGAATCATTAGAACAGGACTTGGAAAATCTGCATATGGATGATGAATCTGATCTTTTGCTTGCTGCAATGAATGAACATTCTGATCCAGCCCATTCAGCTCATTTTCTAGCTCCCCGAGAATTAAATTCTGGTCAAACAGTCCAAACCCCTGCTCCAACAGTCCAAATACAGCAAGATCAGCTCGAATTGTATAATGCTGAAAATGCTGACATGCAAACAGCTTCATCTAATCGATGATGGGATCGCTGCCATTCACAAGATCTCATAATTGGAGATCCTAATGCTGAAGTAAGCACCCGTAGGTCCACTATTCACCCTTCACTTTCATCATTGCACGCCTTAGTGTCAGAAATAGAACCTAAAAACATTAAAGATGCACTACTTGATACTACTGGATATCGGCTATGCAAGACGAGTTACACCAATTTGACCGTAATAATGTTTGGGAACTTGTTCCCTAACCTAAAAACAAGTCTGCCGTAGGAACCCGCTGGGTCTTTAGAAATAAGCTTGATGAAAATGGCAAAATAACTCGGAACAAAGCTAGGCTGGTGGCTCAAGGGAATTGCCAAGAGGAAGGCATTGACTACGATGAGACCTTTGCACCAGTTGCTTGATTAGAGGCTATTCGTCTCTTAATTGCCTTGGCATCAGCTTATAATATAAAATTGTTTCAAATGGATGTAAAGAGTGCGTTTTTGAATGGGTACATTAAGGAAGAATTGTATGTTCGACAACCTGCAGGTTTTGAGGATCCACTTCATCCGAACCATGTTTACCATCTCAAGAAAGCACTCTACGGTTTGAAACAAGCCCCTCGAGCTTGGTACGATAGACTTTCTTCCACCCTTACCTCAAATGGATTTTCTCGTGGACCCCACTCTTTTCTATAAGTCAATCAGGTCCGATATTCTTTTAGCACAAGTGTATGTCGATGACATTGTTTTTGGCTCTACTAATGAATCACTTTGTGCAGAATTTCAATCACTCATGGCCTCACAGTTTGAAATGTCGGCTATGGGAGAGCTCACTTTCTTCCTTGGTCTACAAGTCAAACAAACACCCTATGGCACACACATTAGTCAAACGAAATATGTTAATGACATGCTCAAAAAGTTCAAGTTTGAAAATCTAAAACCGGCTACAACACCTATGAGTTCGTCAGTCAAACTTGAGCTTGATGAGAATGGTCAACCGTTTGACTCTCACATCTACCGTAGCATGATAGGTTCACTATTTTATCTCACTGCATCTAGACCCGACATCATGTTCTCTGTGTGCATGTGTGCACGTTATCAAGCTAATCCTAAGATATCTTATTATAATGCGGTAAAACATATTTTTAGATATCTTAGACACACACCCACACTCGGTCTCTGATACTCAAAGGCCTCCACCTTCACACTACTTGCTTTTCGTGACGCCGACTATGGTGGTTGTAGGATCGATAGAAAGAGCACGAGTGGAACGTGACAATTCTTAAGTGATTGACTCATTTCTTGGTATTCTAAGAAACGACCTAGTTTTGCTCTTAGTACTACCGAGGCCGAGTATGTCTCCCTAAGTAATTGTTGTGCCCAAATTCTATGGATCAAACAACAACTTTTAGATTTTGGTGTTACCTTCTCTTCCGTGCCAGTCTATGTGATAGTACCAGTGCCATAGACTTGTCACGAAACCCCGTCTTACACTCCCGGGCTAAGCACATAGATATTCGCTATCATTTTATACGTGACCACGTGCAAAATGGTACCATTTCTATTGAGTTTGTGCCTACGAACCAACAAGTTGCGGATATTTTCACTAAGCCGCTTCCTCAAGCGCTTTTTGAAAAGTTTCGTAGTGATCTACATATGATTCCTTCCTAAATTTTTTTCTTTTGCTTAAGTATTCAAACTAAGGGGGAGAAGTCATATGTAGGGGGAGTATAGATCTAGGGGAGTTTTTCAAAGTTTAAGGGTATTTTGAAAATAAGGGGGAGAATTGTTGTGCCCTCGTTTTGGTAAGTTTGATTAATTTTCATATTTACCCTTATTATGTGTTAATTATTCAATATTTCGTGTACTAACACTTTTTTCGAGCATTTCTTGTAGGTACACTAATCACATTGTAGATGATTAAATTATAGCTCTATGATACGATGTGCAATATTGCAAATTAGTGATAAATTTAATTCATGACATGTGATGGCAACTTTATGTTGTACACATTAAATGGATTTTATTTTATAACTTTTATGGCAATATAAAATTAATTTGATTAATTATGCAAACAAATTATTGTGTTATGGCATAATTTGTATTGAATTAATTTGTTGGGCTACTTATATCAAATACATGATAATTAAATTAAATGATGGCCCTACTATCTTCTTTACCCAGCCCTTTTATTTTATTTTTTTGGCCCTGCTAGCCCAATATATTTTCTCTTAACCTAATTCTTGTTATAAAAAATCTGAAACCCTACCACTACTCCTCATAAGCTGCTGCCCACCCCCTCTTTCCTAGAAACCTCCGTCCTTTTAATTACCACCACATATTTCTCTCCCTCTTTCCAATACAAGTCTCGATCATTTACTCTCCCCAATACCCCCCCCCCCCCCTATCTCTAACATCTATCTCTCACTCTCCTCCTTTCAGTAAACATTTCTCTTGCTTTTTCATTTCCAGAAAAGCATTGTATCTATGTCCATTAAACAAATCTTCTATCTTTCTTTCTCGACTGCAATCTCTGAATCCCTTCTAACCTTATGTAAATCTTTTCATCTCCTTTCTCTGGTTCCAGAAAATTCATTTCTTTTTCTATACAAATCTCGTCCCTCCGTTCTTGGTATAAAATGAGGAGCTTTTTTGCTTCAGTGACTTTCTGACATATCTGTGAAGGTATAGCAACCCTAGCTTACAGTATGGTCAAGATTTGTGGATGGCTCTGCAACACAGGTATGAAATAGGCATCTATTGATGCTGCACCCGCTGAGACGATTAAAGGTGGACTCCACCGAGATCAATGATGCCCAAAATTACCCTTATCACCATGAGTTTGGGATAAAAGGCTGAATCTTGTATTTATTAGTCTTTTTTTTTATAAATTTTTTTTGTGGTTCCGAGTTCGTGTTCTTTTTTTGGTCCTTTCCTGATTATAACAAAAATGATGTATGTTAGACCTGTATTTGCTATATAAAGGTGAAAGTCTGTATCTTTTGTTTGCTTTTTACCCTTACCGTCAAATGCATGCCCTGTTTGGAAAGATGAAGACCGTTCTGTTTGCCTTCTAATAAAAGTCGATCTCTTTTGTGTGTATGATGTCCGAGTCTTTTTATTTATTTATTTTCAGCTACGAATTTCTCTAACTGCATGTTATTTAAAGTTTTAATATGATAACATTTCTTTTAATACCTTTTTCTTCTGAGTCAAATGATAAATCTTTTCATCTCTTGTCTGTGTGTTTTCGATCTTTCTTTTTGTTGTTTTCCCTTTGACTATAAAATTTTATTTAGATCTAATATATTTTAGTTATGTGATATCCTTTCACTTTCACACACTGCACAAAGTAAAAAAAAATAAAAAAAATAAAGAGTTATGTAATATTGCTAGCTATGTAGTTTCTGTATTGTTTTCTTGACCCGTGACTCTCCTTTCTTGTCTAGCCGTTGCTTTTGTCTTTATGCTGACCTGTTAATCTAAATTATTTTATCTCTTGAAATCTACTAACTCTTCTGTTAAGTGTGCGGTATATATATATATATATATATATATATATATATATATATATATATATATATATATATATATATATATATATATATACACATGTCCAGCCACTTAAAAAAAAAGAGCAAGAAAGCAAAAAGCACTAAAGTCATTTGGTCAAAAATCCTCTCATACACAACTCGGTTTCTCTCAAGTTCAGTCAAAGCTTTAAGGAGTTCTCTACCTCCTTAAGTTTGAAGAGTAGATTAAGAGTTGGTTAGTGAGTGTTTGAGTGATCTTTGAGTGTCATTTGTGAGGCATCAAACATGTGGTGAGAATAGTGATTGTACTCTTACACTTGAGTGTTAAACTTGTATAAGTGAGGAAAAGAGTGCTTTACTTTTCTGCATTACGGTTTGGAGTTCATCAAGTCATGGAAGGAGCTTGGTGGTTCAACACACACAGCTTTGTGTGTTGAGAAGAGTGCTGAAGGACTGTGCTTGGAGGGCTCCGGTCTGCACCTTTCTTTGCCATCCGAGCTGTAGGCTCCGGTGGGGTAATTTTTGTATTTTGTTTGTAATCGTAGAGATTTATAGTATAGCTTTAGTGTTATACTTGAATCTTGACCTCAAGTGTTCTTTCTAAGCTTGGCTTGGATTCAACACTTGGTTGATTCAAGTAAAACATTCTTGATTGATTTTTTTGCTTGGATTGTTTTGTTTTGTTTTGTAACACCTTAGGACTTGCACAGTTATATCGGGAGTTACTCCACGTATTGCTTGACGTTAGTTAAATAACCAAAACCTTCTAAGTGTTCTCTCACCTACATAACACAACACTTAGAAATATCTTGCATGCTAGTTACAACCTAACCTGATTTAAAGCAAGTTTGTTTGTAATCCTGTTAGGTGCAACTTAGATCACTTAAATACCTAGGATAACTTAGTTTTTCTTTTTAATTAGATAGTCTTCCGCCTATTTAATTAACTAAAAACTAGGTTGAAACTCCGAAATTATCTTAAGTCGAAAAAGTAGTCATAATCCGGTAATTACTCTATTCACCCCCCATCTAGAGTAATTTAGTGCGCGTTACGATCCAACAATTGATATCAGAGCAAGGTCACTAGTTGTCTTGCTTTTATGCTGTTTTGTTGTGATCTGAATTTGCTATATGTGCTATTTGTGCTATCTGTGTAGTATCTGCTATAGATTTGTTGTGCGTTTTCTGTTTGTTGATTTTCTGTGTTTCTTTTTAATGTTGCTTGTTGCTTGTTGCTATCCTGCTCGTTAGTGTAACTGTTATTAGGTTCCTCTCTTTGACCCTAATTTGCTGAACTTAAAATCAGTCACTAACTAAGATAATAATCTGCCTGCAACATACATAGGTGCGCACACCACTCACTACACTTCGACTGTACACACAATCCACTTCTTGTCTTTGTGTCACGGTTTATTAAGGTTCATCTAAAACTGCATTGTAATCATTGTAGTTGTTTGGAGATCTTGCATTGTATCACTACATTAGTATCTTAGTGCATCTATGCATTGTAATCTGCATTTCATTTATCATTCAAAATTTTAAAAAAATCATAACATTTGTTGGCATGGCTTCTTCCAGCCTGAATTTGCCTCAGAGAGAGGGTATGTCTAGCACTAGACCACCCTTCTTTGATGGTACAAATTATGGTCTTTGGAAACGTGCTATGAGACTTCATTTGGAGTCTATCGACCTCCAGCTGTGGTTCTGCATTGAGGATGGTCCTTACATTTCAATGAAAACCATTAAGACTGATGGTGTTGAGACTGAGGTTGTTAAGGAAAGAAATGACTATACTCAAGAAGATATGAGACTTCTTGCACTGCAATCAAAAGCAATGTCCATTCTTTCTGGTGCACTCAGTCCATCTGAATGTGACTATGTATCTTCATGCAACATCGCTAAAGAAATGTGGGATAGTCTGCGCATGAGGTATGAAGGTACTACTCAGGTTTAGAAGTCTAGATTGAGTAGGCTCAGGCATGAATATGAATCATTACAGATGAAACCTAACGAACCAATCAGTGACATGGACTCAAGATTTACCGGGATTGTCAATCAACTTAAGTCACTAGGTGAACACTTCACAAATGAAAAACTCTGTCGGAGAATATTAAGGTGTTTGCTTATCGAGTGGGATCCTAAGACCACAGCCATTGAGGAGGCAAAAGACCTTGATATTCTCGGTAAAGAGGAATTAATAGGTTCACTACTTGTCCACGAGGCTCAAATGAATTCTCGTAAACATCTTATGGACCGTTCACGGAATGTAGCCTTTCAAGCTGAAGTTCCTAGAGTCGAACCTGAGACTACCTTGAGTGAAAGCAAAGATGATGATAAGAAGATTGCACTTCTGGTTCGAAAATTCAAGAAATTCTAGAAACAGAAGAAGGGAGAAACTCGTCGTCATTCAGCTCCTCAAATGATTAATAAAAATGAATCCTCTTCTGCTGAAAATAAATGCTATAAATGTAACCAGAAAGGTCATTTTAAAGCTAATTGTCCTAATCCTAAGAAAGTAAGATCCGTAAATGTAGCACGCCCTAAAAATAATTCAGGTCAAAAGCACAAGGGTCTTGCTGCTTGGGACGACAGCTCTGAAACTGAGTCTGATCAAGGCTCAGTTAAGAGTGAACTGGCCAATGTTTGCATATCCAAGGACATTCTGTGTCTGATGACTCATTCGGACCACGAGTATGACACAGAGGTAGAGAATGCCTCTCCCACCAAAGATGTTTTGTATGATTTGTCTGAAGTTTTAGTTGCACGCACATTGCATTTAAAATATGACATTAATGATCTAAAACAGGAAGTAGAAGAAAAGGATAAGCTTACATGCTCTTTCTTGAATACTATTGCTGAGTTGGAGTCTAGGGTAGAAAACTTGCTCAATGAGAGTCGGTCCTTGAAAGACGAGAAGCTTAAGCTCACACAGACCATTCAAAGGTTTGAAATTAGCTCTAAACATCTTGATGAGCAGCTCTCGTCTCTCAAAGACCCAAAGGACAATAGGGGCATTGACTTTCAATCTTCTTCGGAGGATATTCCAGCCAGACCCTCAGTCTTTGTCTCCAGTGGTAAAGAGAAAGTTTATGAACCTAGACCTATTACTGCAGAGAAAGCATCTAACATTGCCTCTTCCTCCACTTCTAAGAAATCACATATGTATGCTCCATCTACGTCTGCACACACTACACAGCATACTGATTACACTAGAACTCATTTTGACTATGTTGCATCATCTAGGATGTCTCACGCATTCCAGTTTCACAGAAGGGCTGCTAGGAACACCACTCCTAGAGGTCCTAATTTTCAAACTGGATATGTTTCACCTTATTCGACATATCAGCATCCATCTAGATTCCATGATTCTAGGGTACACATGGCACTAAACTACACTCATATGCGTCCACGCATGGCCCCTATTCATACATGGTTCCATGAGAACAACCGTTTTGGTCAAGGTTATCCTTATCCACATCCTCTTTATTTTGGCTTACTTGGACCG
The DNA here is from genome assembly GCA_036785695.1 of Gentiana straminea. Classification (NCBI taxonomy): domain Eukaryota; kingdom Viridiplantae; phylum Streptophyta; class Magnoliopsida; order Gentianales; family Gentianaceae; genus Gentiana; species Gentiana straminea. Next base: position 2,633,215 of record JAVUPR010000087.1, on the reverse strand, counting down.
GCTCTAGGACCCAGCGATCTTTGCTTTTGGTAGTACTTTTAGCTCTAACAGCTTTCCTAAAATGCCTAAAATGAATAAGGTTTGGGTACCAAAGGGTACCTTACCTAAATGAGTCTAACCCAATTAGGACCCAAAGACTTTGGGGTTCCTCAGCTTCCATTATTGGTTGTAGGTGTGCCTTAAGTCTAAGGGAATGGACAACAGCACCAAATGGTGTTTGGACAGCGGTTGTTCTAGGCATATGACCGGTAACAAAGACCTTTTCATCTCATATACTGCCAAAACATCTGGTGGGACGGTAACCTTTGGTGATAGTCGTAAAGGGAAGATTCTTGGACAAGGATCAGTCGGTAATCCTAAAACCTTAGTCATCAACAACGTGTTTTACGTCAGCGACCTGAAATATAACTTAATCAGCATCTCACAACTCTGCGATGCAGGAATGCGTATTATGTTTAATGAATCTGTTTGTGAGATAAGGAACAATCGTGGTGATCTTGTGCTGTCTGGTCCTAGAGAAGATAATATCTATAAGATCGAACTGGACAAGCTGACAGATTGCTCTATAACCTGTCTTATGTCACAGCATGATAACATCAACCTGTGGCATAGACGGTTAGGTCATGTCGGTATCACCACCATCCAAAAACTGTGCAAACAGAATTTGGTTCGTGGCTTACTACAACTGGACTTAAATGGGTTTGAAACTTGTGAGCCATGTATCAAAGGAAAACAAACTAGAACCTCATTCAAGTATAAACTGTTGGATGTAATATCGCCGGACGGATCTAGATCCGCCCGATTACGCAGCGGAATAAACAAGAGGATCACGATCATATAAAATTAAACTACATAATTGAAGATCTACCTACAAGAAGGTGAGATCTACTTACCAATCAAAAGCGAGATCCAAAAGATTGATGAAGTCGAGATCCAATTTGAGATGCCACGATCTTCCGATGTGTATCTCCAAGCAACAACCGGTGGATGTTGATCCTTGATGCTTGACCTCCTTGATATGCTACCCGGAAAATCCCGAAGATTTTCCCAACTCTAAAACCCTAAGCTTGGCCGAAAATTCCTAGCTTATTTTGGATGTATGTATGCGTGTATATGGATGATCTAAAAGGCTTAGGAGAACTCTCTTTATATAGGAGTGAAATCCTTGTCCTACAAGGATTTAATAATTAATACAAAATCAATTATAATAATCATTTTCCATAAAAGATACTCTTAAAATAATCTAGAATATCTAAGGATCAATCTAATATATTTTCCTTAATTAATTATTTAACAAATAAACAATTAATCACATGACATGTAATTATCCAAGAAAACTAATTTCTCTCTAATTACAACATGTACAAAACACGCCTATCAACCCTAAAATTAGTCTTTCACACGCCACACTCAATCATGGGCCGAGTCCACGAAAAATGTTTTTTCATGTATTTAATTATTTAGCCCACTAAATAATTATTCGCACATCAATTAAGTAGTCCAACTACTTAATTATTATTTGAGGCCCAACGTCAATAAACATATGCATGTTAGGAGCCACATCGGGGACCATGGACCTATAACCAGTAGCTACAATAAATTAAATAAAATTATTGATGCAAACCTTCCTAGGGTTCCAATCTCACCGGCAGTGTACCGGGTCAATTGTAGTCTAGTACGGTGGTCAAGGTCGTATCCCACAGGGATGTGAGGTCAAACACCAATTAGTTATTATTATCTTGATCCGAGTCGCAAGTTTGATTAAGAAAGTAATGTTTCTAGAAATCTACTACTAAAAAGGGTGATAAAATGATAAAAAAAAGCTAGCCAAGACAATGTGTAGACTAGAAAATCTCTTATAGTATCATAGGAATGATTTCCTTCCATCCAACCAATGGTGTTCAAAAGTGTGAAACGGTGCATTCCTAAGTAAGTAGTTCCCCCTCATACGAGTGTATGAAACTACTCTATACCTCCTCCTTGGCCTAGGTGCCCTAAACCTAATGAATTGGTATGATAAGCACTTGAATGCAATGACAATGTCAACTATCCCCGGATAAGAAATCGAATGCCAATTAAGGTCAATTTTACCTTCCAGTTCTCCTATTAATTCTCCCACACTTAATATATCCTTTCGGTCTCAACTAAGTGTGTGTGTGCTAGTGCTAGGTGATCAATCACTACAACATTTTTGGCTTTTGACGGCACAAAATAAATGCCGGGACAATAGTAATTAAGCGCCGTAAAAACAATAACGACACATAAAATGGCGTTTATTTAAGTGTCGTGAATACTGGCGTCGGCAATGTTTGCGGCACTTTTTTTTCCGTCGGTAAACTTTTGCGGCAATTATATGGAAATTAGTAAAAGTGTTGGATTTTCTTTTGCGGCACCTTGTCGACACTTTCCTAATGTGTCGAATTTCTTTTATGGCGGTTTTTCCGTCACTTTGCACTTTCTTTGTGGCAAATTTGCCGACAATTTTTCATTTAGAATGACACAAGTTTGTGGCATTTTACCAACATTTGTTACATATGCCGTAGTTTTTTAAATAGTAAAATTTACCAACATTTGTTTATTATAATCATGATTTTTGCAACAATTGTATGGTACATAGTAAAACTGCCCATTTTGTACAGTTTTTGAAACATAATACATTTCTCGGGGATCTAGTAACCAACTTTCTTACACACTTGACAAAATTGTTGTCCATGTTTAGGTCACAGTTTACCCATATATGAGTAAAGTACTAAACTTGGGCATCAATGTCTTGCATTTCAAGAACCTCACCGAAAAACATGGTCAATATAAACAACACCTCAATCAAATTGATATTCAAGAGTTCAAAACATAGATCAAATTTCTCTAGCTACATTCTAGATTAACAATAGTTTCCCTCGGGTGGAGTTACAGAAAATGAAAATTTAATAATTGATCAAGTTGAAGAATTCACCCCAAATATAGTTCATATCTTTTGTTGTTTACTCCCTCCATAGTGTTCCTTCATCTTGCAGGCAGTTAACCACATCGAGCAACAAAGTTAAGTAACTTCAGCACCTCTTCTTGATCCACTCGCTTTCATTATTTTAACATTTCTTGCATGTTTGAAACCACAAGTCGAATATCTTATCCTTGCAGTAAAACATTTTACAGGTATGAGTGATTGTCGATTTGATGTTTAGCTTACCCAATTACAGTGTTTGTGGTTGATTAAGCTTGATCGACCATCAATTTGAGGTTCACCTATCTCGATTAAAGTATCTCTGTTTGATCAGGCATAATAAAAGTTCAAATTGAAGTTCATCTAACCCAACTACAATGATTAAGGTTGATCGGGCTTGATTGACCGTCAATTTGCGGTTTAGTTAACCCAGTTACATTCTTTATGGTTTACTAGGCTTGATCTATCATCAAAATTATGTTCATGTTAAGACAATTATGGTGTTTAGGTTGATTATTATGCTTGATAAACCGTCAATTAAATGTAAAGTTATCATGATTTTAGTGTTTCCGTTGATCGTGTTTGATCGACCGTCAATCTCAGGTTCACTTAACCCGATTACAGTGTTTAGCGCTGATCAGGACTGTCAATTTGATGTTCACTTAACTCATTACAATGTTTGGGTTTGACCAGGCTCAATCTGCCATCCGTTTATGGTTCGCGTAACCCGAGTGCAGTGTTTTTGGTTGCTCAAGCTTGATCGATCATCAATTTAAGGTCTAGTTAACCTAATTGCATTGTTGAAGTTGTTCAGGCTTGATCGACCGTCAAGTATAATGATTGTTATGTTATAAGTCTCATGTCAATTAGTTTATGTTATTATTATTTAATAATATTCACTATTATTTCTGTACACTATATATTATGTAACTAATTTAAAGTAATTATATAAGTGCTCTTTTAGGAAATTATATAAGTGCTTTAAAACCAAATATATAATACTTTGAATTATTACCCTTTCAAAAAAAAAAAACTTAGAATTATTATGCTTGATATATATATAAAATTGATGTGCATGTGATATAGTATAATTATTATTTTTACATGTATCATACATTTATATGTGTATTTATTATATGTGTGTTTTTCAAATAAATATATTTGTGATATTTATAACTTTTTTAAGAAGGGAACAATTTCTTAACGATGAAGCCAAAAAGAGAGAACTACATATATTGTGATAACTTTTCAGAAATTGGTACAATAATTATAATATATATTCGATTTTAATTACCAAATTGTTTGGTAGCTTGGTTGGTATAAACCATAGTTATCAGAACCGGACCGGACATTGAACCGGAAAAGGCACCGGGTCACCGGGTCATCGGTTCAACCGGCGGTCGTCGGTTCAACCGGTGGGTCATTTCTTATATATATATATATATATATATATATATATATATATATATATATAAAAAAAATTATAATATGACATCCAAAATTAATTCCAAAATATTCCGACATCTAAATCGATCACAAGCAAGATACAAATGAAATATGTAAATTATAAATACACTACAATACTAAATGAAAACCCACAAAAAGTTTCGAATAATATATATTGGTTTGTAAATTTTGCACATTGTAAAATAACACCATACTAGTCCTTAATTTTCAAAATAGTACCAAATTCATGATCAAAAAATTTGAAATACTGAAACTTATCAGTTTTCATAATTAATCCAACAAAAGAGAAGAAATAAGAACATATAAAATAAAAGATTTTAATGAGAAATAATGAATTTTTTACAGGATTTATTCTAAAATGGACGAAGCTTGAAAGAATAAAAATGTTAATAATTGATGAGTGAAATTAAATCTTTTGTGTTTTGCTTTGACTATACAAAGGTAAAATATTTGTTTTTTTTTTTAAAGTTAAATCTCACCAAATTATTAATAAAAATTCAAAAAATAAAAATAAAAACCGGTTCGACCGATAACCGGCCGGGTCACGGTTTAGCGGTTCAACCGGCGGTTTTACCGGTTTTGAGCGGTCGGGCTCCTTAACCGGTCCAATGACTGAACCGGACCGGTTCTGTGTCCGGGTCACCGGTTTTACCGGTCCGACCGCCGGTCCGGTCCGGTTTTAATAACTATGGTATAAACATGAATCTTTATCATTACGTCAGAGGTTCAAGTCTTGTTGGCTACATTATATTTTTCGAATTTTATAAATTGAGAGAAAGGGAATTATTTATTATTGTATAGTCATAGGTTCGAGGCTTGCTACTCAATAAATACTAAATTTATAAACCCGTGCGCATCATGCACGGGATTAGTAAAAATAGACAACGTGAAGCATGAGACCGATAAACAAAGGATAATAGAATATGTGAAGCATGAAAATTCATTTGAGTTATGCAAAGCAAAAAGACAAATACCACAACAGAAGACGGAAACTTCAACCTACTTCCACATAACACAACACAAAAAATAATTCCCTGTATCGCATCAGCTTTAGTTGTAATAATGCATATGTTCAGATACTATATTACGCTCATGCAATTCAATACATTCATAATTATCCAAAACTATGTAATACTTAATTGAACTATATTTGATGATTTATAACACCAAAAAGAGAGTCCCATGCTCAAAATTAAAATTCATCTGCCGGTCTCATGATTTTACTCTTTTGATGATGGCTTTCCACATGAATATATAACTTTTGTAATGTCCTGACAAATTGTGGCTAGATTCCTGCAACCGAATCAAGTTGTTCTTTTATACTTTGCAGTCATGTCCTTTGGCCCCAAAAGAAATCACTCAGGCAGGCAGGTACCGATAATCTCATATGGAATTTTGATACAAGCAAAAATCAGAAAACAACCATTGTTAGAAGAAATAAATATGATGGATTCAGATGGTAATGGAATGTCAAATGATCGGGAGAATACCTTATTAATGTTTATTAGCAATGACAGTGCTAATGAGGTTATTCATGATGACTTAAATACCTGGAAGTCATCAGACGATATATCTTCTGGCTGTGACAAACATTCTGGTATGTAGAAGGGACCTCTGATAAGCTTTATTCTAAAGGCAACTCTAATCACTAAGGCATGGACAAAATGTTATTAAACCAACAATGAAACCGAAAGACAATAACACCAAAGACACTGAGATATCGTAAAGCCAAATAAAGCAAATAATCTTGTATAAACCTATTAAAATGTCCCCAGCCCAAAAATATCGGTGTTGCAACTTAAAAGATGTAACTACACAAAAGGTTCTCAAAACCATCCCAAAGACACAACTTCATAGTCAATAGAAGGAAAACCATGAAATCTCTATTGGTTTGAAACCAAAAAGGTTACCTGCGCTTTGGCTGTTGAATAGTGAAGAAGATCGGCAGCTCCCTCCTATTTTACTCTAATTGCTAATCCATTCCATTCATACCTTCCATTTACATTGATGCCACAGATGGTAATAATCTACTAATGTATTTTTTTTTTAGGCTAATGTAATAATCTACTAATGTATTGTATGCATTGCAATTCAAAAATTTCTTGCTTAAACGACACGACAAAACACAAATGGTTAGAATCCATTTCGTTAGTTGATTTACTGGGGAATTTTAAAGCATAAAAACTGTTTGAAAAAAAAAGTGGTCATCCACATAAAAATCTAAAGCAAGAATAAATGTTGAGGGCGTATTTAGCAAACAAAAATTCACTATCAAGCAACATTGCATGGAAGAAATTAAAAGATACGAAGGAGAACAACTAATCGTGCGGACAAAACAGATTGCAACGAAATGGGAAAACTAAAAGATGCACTCGTGTAAAGATTGTTAACAAAAAAGGTTTATACGAACGATATACCAATAACTATAGCATCAACAAATGAGAATACACTATTATAGAAACATAATCGTACGAACTTTCACACAACGCAACCGAAGTAATTTCGGTAGCATGAATCACCGAGCATTCAATCACGCTTTATGACAAATAACAAAGAATAACATCTTGCATAGCTCAAAACCAATCTTAGTTGTATTGGTTTCTTAGGAGCTGGAAACCGACCGTGAATTTTGTTCTCCCGATTAAAATTGACAAGTGTTATACCCACGATCTCCGTCTTCATTTAACCTCCTCTTCCTCCCCAATGTGAATATCAAATATCAAAATTTTCATAGCTACACAATTATAACAAAAAAAATGATTAAAAGTTGCATAGAATCAAAAAAAGGAATGGTGATGAGGTTAGGAATGATCGACCCATTTATAGATGGGAGCCAGACTTCTCTTCCAAATTGTTCAATTGCAAACGTATGTCGCTCAAACGAAGTAACCGCATTTTTCAACATCATCAAGGTATAAAAAATCCCACCGAAATTAAAATAACAAAACATGGGATTAGATGGAGAAAAGAAAAATAAATGGAATACACGGAGATAGATGGATGGAGTAAAACCATCTACAACACCAGCAAAAAGTTCTAAAAAAAAAATAAGGGATATGTGACATATGTCCGAAGATAAGCTTAGAAGTTGCATCACAAAAAAATGACTTTCTTTTCAAGTAGGGAAAGTAGTTCAACAAAGATGTAATTACAGCTACTACTTCTGAGATAGCATGAATGCGATGAATTCAAACAAATATAAATAAAGTAATTACAACTTGAAAACAATCATTTCAAAGTAGTGAATCTTACTCTGTTGGGACATTTGAGGGAATCAAATTTGATTGCCGCTTGCCCGAAATCAAAACACCATATCTGCAGTTTCATAAGTAAAGCATAATCAGTGTGAATAAAATGCTATGTCCCGATTCATTGCTTTCAAAGAGATTTAGGAATGGAATTGATATTTGACAATCGACAATGAAAAAAAGGCTTTACATCTTCATTCAATCGATTCTTCGAACTTCAATACATGAAAGGCAAAAGATTCGATAATTGACATTGAAATAAAGCTAAGAATAATGAAATATTAGATGCAGAAAAAAGGCAACTTTTTACTTATTCATTCAATTGATTCTTCCAACTTGAATACATTGAAGACAAAAAGATGGTAATCTGGCCTGCTCCACCATAAAATCCACCGATCCCGCTGCTTCTGCCGTCGCGTCAATAAGCCTCACATTCATTTCCAAAGTCGCACGCAACCCTGGTCCAAAATCCAGATCTCACCTGACAAAGAAGGGCAGTTGTTGACAATAGAAGGGCATTGCCGGTAGTAGTACTCTTTCCTCAAATTGACAGCATCAAAGGCGAGAGAAAGATAAGTTCAAACCATACACCACCTAAAATCCAAACTCACTAAGCAAAAACACACTCAACCAAATAAAAAAGGAAATTTTAAATGGAGGACACCAACCTGGCCAGATCTCTTCAGGTGCAAACTGCTACCAATAGTTGCACAATCAATTTTAACATTTCCATTATCATCTCTCAAAACTCTATAAGAAACTTGCTTCGATTCCTCATCTTCCTCCCAACAAACCTATTTACAAAAACAAAAGTATTCTCCGGATTCACCACCGCTTGTCTCTTCGCGTCCCAACTAATCTATCGCCGGATTTCGTATAAGCCACCACAGACGGTGTCGTCCTATGCCCTTCTGCATTAGTCACTATTGTGGGCTTCACTCCTTCCATTGCTGCCAAGGCTGAGTTTGTAGTACCCAAACCGATTCCCACCGCCTTTTCGTTTACTACTTAAGGGACGGTAATATTGACCGGCCCTTTTGAAATCTCTTCTGAAACTGCAAAAAGATGATGACTTTTCATGACTGCTTGAATTCGAATAGATGTTTTTCGAAGTCTCTTGTGCAACTGCAAAAAGATGACGACTTTTCATGGCTGCTTGAATTCGAATAGATGTTTTTCGAAGAAAGAAGGGTAGGGCAATTGATGATGGTGATTCGAAAATAGAAGAATAAGCGGTTCGCCGATTGGTATAGATGAACAGATGTTGTTGTGGGGTGGACATCGTGGGAATTGTGGCAGTTTTCTCCAAAAATTAGGGCATAATTCAAGATAGATGAAGAATTGGGGTTATAGTTAGCGGAATATGTTACGCTTTTTTTTTTTTTTTTTTTTTTTGAAATTTTTAATTTTTTTTAGCAAGAAATTTCAATTGAATGTTGAGACAAAACCATCCTGTGCTGCAGTTTTCTTATTTTATTTTTTAAGTAATGCGTGTAGATGATGTATTATCTGGCAGAATTCACCCATCCTCTAGATGTATTATCATTCGATTTCCACCGGCAAGTGGAAGTTGTGGGAAACAAAAAGGAATTAGGAAAATTAAAGAACGAAATTTGTGGGTTTCTTTTGCCCAAATGGAGAGAACGTGAGATTGGTTTAGAAGTCTTATCACAACACTAAAATTGTAATATGTGTTGGTATCTATATCAACCTTTGAAACAACTAAAATATCTTCTGAAATGCATTATTAATGCCATGGAAATTATTGGAATGATAAAAATCCACATACCTTAAGTTTATGATGTTTTGCCCGAAAAAAACAAATACACCACAACTGTATCCATCATTTGTGTCCACTCCCCACGAAGGTTTTCTTATACAAAGCAGATTCAACAGCAGAATAGCAGACCCTCATAGAACTTTAATGAACAATGTCATTCAAAGAACATAAAAATATCAGGCCTAGGTCGAAAATTCAAATGATGAATGCATTATTGGAATATGAATCATCAATCAAAATGAGATGGTTAAAATTCTTTAGCAAGTCGAAAAAACAAAGGGAATGTAATTGCCTATTTCAACCGAGTGTCGCCGCCTAAAGAGCATCCAAACGCATGCATCGGTACCTTATTCCGCAATTGCTTGCCTCGGTACCTTTTCTACAAAAAGAATCACACAAAAATAATTTTTCCGGTTTTGTTCAATAATACCAGACATTACATCATTGCAAAACCAAATATTGAATGTGACCTGGCATTTTCACTCACCACCAGAGTACTATATTCCATCAGGAATACAAAGGCTAACAACATGTTGACGCTAAGCATATACAATTCAATATAACGGTAAAGAGATGTTAGAACAAATCCACAACATCATACGAAAGTGTTTGACATACCAAAAAACACACACTTGTGACGTTTCAATAAAAAAACAAAAAAAGCATCAAAATTGCAAGTAACCAACACATGTACAATGTTGATCCCGCACTAAAGCATCAATAAAAATGTCATAGATCAGAAAATTACCTGTAAGAGGTAAAGAAAGGTCTTTCCAAAACCCGCCATTGTAAGCACACAGATTCAAGAAACACGGAAATGATGGGCCCTAGGGTTTGTATCATTGTATGCTGAACATATCTCACAATATCGAGTCTGCACATGGTGTGAAAATGACATTTTTTTATCATGAAGGAATCCGATTGAACTTGAAACAAAACAATTATGACATAGTATTTTTAAAGAAAACTCGAAACTATAAAAAAAAAATAGACGTCAATAAATGGTATAAAAATTGTAATGATCTCCTACTCCTCACGCATACTCATGCTAATGCTAATTACCTGATACCTGTTTTTAAACCCCACCCCCCCCCCCCCCCCCCCCCACATACAAAAAAAAACCAACAACAACAAACTTCCATTTTTACTGTATGCACTTAAAAAAAATCTAATATAATTTACAGCTTACCTTTAATATCCATACAAAAATAGAGAGAATTCGGTTGAGGAATCCGAATTTCCAGATTCAGTAGATATGGACGCTGCAAAAACAAAAGCAAGAAAGGAGCAAATTAGAAACCCTGGAGAGCTTCAATAGAGGAAGCAAAGCAATTCCTTACTATGGATAACTGAAGAATCCTGAAGCAGACGGAGAACTTTCAGATCATTTTCAGATCGGTGCCAAAGGAACATATAGCAGACAAATTTAAGGGTATATAGAGGAAAATTCATGTAAAATACACACACAATTGACCATTTGTCTACAAATACGCATAGACAATGTATTTGAAAGCACAATGGACTCAACTTACCAACTGCACCAATTCCTTCTCCCTTCAAAGGTAAAACGACAACTTTTCATTATAGGAAAGCAAAGCTACACAACTGCTTCAAAAAAAAAAACTGCACAAAAATAAACCTCCAATTGATTCCTTCGATTGCCCGATTTCGAAGTTCCAAGAGGGAAATCATTTTGCAAAACAAAGCCATTGATGGCTACTTCAATTGAAAGGATAAAGCCATTTAATGTTGTACCTAGAGATACTTTTGAAAGAATGCAACATACCAAATTTTATTTTAAATTGACGCAAACCGAAGGACATTGGGCTGCTTGACATTTTTGGATTGATTGTTGCTGAAGAATGACTGGGTGTTTTGAATTTGGTGCTCCGTTGGAAATGCTGGATGATGCCGTCTCTCTTCATATACCACAGTTGAATTTCTGAATTCCGTGCAATCGTTGCATCGTGGGGGAGGTTTACGAAGCAGCGCTGGAGGTTTCTGGAAGATCGTGTAAAGGCTATAGTAAACTGTTGATTTGAATGGAAAGCCGTCATATTCCCTTTATTTATGGCTGATTCGTGGCTTCGGTAATCGTTATTGTAGGCTGAAATTCAACTTCGTTAGTTTCCATCTGTCCATAATGAGTAGATCACAACTTCTTCTTTATTTTGCTTGAATGTTGAGCTCATATTCTGCAACTGTGTTGGAACATTTTTTCTTTAAATCATTCTCGGATGCAAGAGAGATAGAACAATGCATTATGTACATTAATATTTAAAAACATAAGTGACAGAAAACATCAAGTGTACCAAAATCTTCAAAGATTGCTCAAACGATAAACATAGAGTTTTGATCAGTCTCTCCCCACCGGGAACAAACATAAGAAGATGCCACATGTTTAGAGAGAATGGAAAGCGAAATTGTACATATTGACGACTATGGAAATGCTTCATCGGCCATACAATCAAATCACCCACTGAATCAACTCTCTGTCACCTTTCACCCCATGGATGGCTGCAATGAAAAAAAGCCCATCATTTGAATAGAGATATAACCACATAAGAGAATTATTTGTGTCGATTGTATTGTTGTATCCATCATTGTCTAAACATGTACATCTTACTCAAAATGGTTTTCTAAGGTGCACAAATGGTTTTAAGGTTAAATTTGTACTATGATTTTCCAATAAACACATGACTTTAGGGCCGGAATTATCCACAGAAATATTGGTGATGCAATTGCCTCCTTTAAAAACCTTACAAAACATACACATAAAGGATAACGTAATAAAGCATAAAACTTTTAAGGCTAAGCGCTACGCTTTCGTAAATGCAATTGCTTCCTTCGTAAATGCACCGTCTACATTGTCTGTAGAAGTGCCCCAAAAAAACTCATTAAAATATTACTATAGCAAACAAAACATAATCCAAAAACCTACACACAATAAAACCTCCAACCTACACACAAAATATTACTGTAGCAAACCTCCAATTGATTCCTTCGATTGGCCGATTCCCGAACTTCGAAGACGGAAATCATGAAGAACCTGCATAAACAAACAGAAGGAAAATATTGAAACTTAGTACATCCACCATTGCCGTCGGTTCCAAGTAAATAAGACTGAATATTCATTTCCCCAAACGCATCCCTCATCCACGGGATAATCTGATGTTCACAATTCACAAATCCCAAATCCCAAATCCCTGAAAAGAGGAACGGAGGAAAGAAACATAAGTACTGCAACTGGGTAATAATTACAAAGCTTTCGATTGGAAAAATAAGAAGGACTAAGAAAAAGATTCACCCGAATGGAACGCACAGAATAGCGCCGCCGCCACCACCTCACAAACCGGCATCAATGGAGCCGGAGTCGCTATCGCGGAGGGACGACAATATTCATAATTTGCCGACTTCTTTATGAACTCTATACAATCGGCGACAACTTCAATCCGATGCGGCTCATACGGTTGATTTTGATAAACATTCTTCTTCAAATCGGACGATCGTCTTTCATTCCTCCCGCCGCCGCCGGTGGTGGTGACATTAGCGACCGAAAAACGCCTTCCCGGACTCGATCAAACAACGAAATACGATATTTCGGACGGCCGTTTTTTCCGTCCAGCTTGTTGGTTGCCGCCGCCTTTCGTCCTAGCCGGCATACAAAAATGGTTTCTTACGTTGAAATTTCGACCGAGGCATTTTGTTTTCCAAATTTTGGGCAGAAGAATGGAACCGCTGAGACTTCATGGAAGGAATAAGAATTAAACTACGGAGGTTGCAAAAGATAAGTGGGTTGAGGACTACGTGGGGGAGAACGAATCGGCGTGGGTGCAGAAAGAATGAATTTTTCTTTTTTTTAATCATGTAAAGGAACGGGTGTGGGTCGGGTCAATTGGCCAAAACGGGTCAATTGACGGTTTTTCGATTGAAAATATAATATAAGATACTAGTAAAAACCGTGCGATGCGCGAAGAGAACGTTATATTTAAAAAGAAACATCGAAGGAAAAAAATATGTTATGAAAAAATGTCGTGTTTAAACAAACTAACATATAAAAAAACGATTGTATCCATAAAAAACATAGAATAAATTTAATATGTGCGAATACGAAAAAAAAAAAAGTCTAAATGAGGACAACCACTTCGAACGTTAAAGCTACGAATCATCATCATAAAAGATGTATCACATAAGATAAAGACAAAACCTTCCTTCCCATTAAAGTCCTAAGACAAAGCAAACCAAAAACTCATCAGAAAAAGACAACAACTTTCATTACATATGATATGCATATTTTTACTCACAGAAAAAGAGCTGTAAATTTGCTGTAAACCCATATTTTCAGAGAAGAATGGAAATATCTTCTCCTGTTGGTTTCTCCCCTTATTCTCATCAAACTATTCCAAGCAAGCCAAATAAATGAAATAAATGCATTCGTCTCAAACAAATCATGTCAGAATCCTAGCCATAAGAATCGATTCATGGTTATTACAAAAAAAAAACAACTAATTACCATAGCTAGAGCTTGAAACTGGCTGAATTTGTTGCTTCCAGTAAAGCACCAAAATAAAAATGAACATTTAAATGCGAAAAATTCTGATGTTCCGCTTACAATAATATAATTATGTATAAATTTCCACTTAAATTTCCATTTAAGTGGATAATTGCTAATTTTTCAAGTTACCTTCCAGACTAAAAGGTCGATCTCAAATTGGCGTCCAGAACAGGAAGAAATGGGTGCAATGGCACCCCCTAATGCAATATCATTGTTGGCTTGAACGAAGCCCGAACAAAGCAAGTTGTAACAATCCGTAGTTTGATAATAAGCACACAAATTCACTCTATAGAAATTATTAATGACAATCTTGGATACACCTGTTTTTTTTAGCCCACAAAAAAAAAACATATAATCATGTAGAATGTTAATGTTGTTTTTTTTTTCGTAATTATCACGGTAAAAAAAACTTGCCTGCCATCCAACTTCAATAGTGTTCAATTCGAAATCAAAACCACCTACAATCCCATATCTGGGTCAAGCTGAATTCGGTAGGCACTCCAATTTTTGGCTGCCAAACGTTTATGCCTGCATTTGTTCCAAAGTATTTGCCATTGTCTACATAGCAGCATACTAAAGAATTCAAAAAAAAAAAAAAAGTTAATAAATGATGGATTGAATATCCAAAATCTTCTTGAACATTGGTACCTCGTGAGCTTTTGAGTTGTCCGTGTTGAGAGTAACTTTCGGCATTGGAATGCTTCCGAACTCTTCTTTCCAAATCGCTCCACAGAGTCCGCTCTCAGTAAATATTCTTTCGTGGTTCTTCTTATCAGAATCGTTCCATCCGGACACCTACCATTCTTTTGCCATAGCTGTTGAATGATCGTCTCAAAATCACCAATATCGTTGTCTTCAAACATGGTGTTTTCGGTTAAATTTCTCTCGGAAAATAACTCTTCTGGATAAGAATTTGGCCTCATCTGTAAAATCACATACAAATTCACTTCCCCCAATGAGAACTATGAATTAATTAGAACCTTATTTTTAGTCGAAATCATATAGTCGAAATAAATATATGAAAATGTATAAAAAGGAAAAAAAGAAAGCATATGCACCTGAATCGTATGATATCTGAGCAGATAGTAGAAACACATCAATAAAAGTACCATTCACATGAGATTATTCGTCAGGTGTGAATCCAGGCCGCCAAACCTTGCTCCGTGAATCTAAGAATAGAGTAATAATCAATAAACAGAATCAATAAACATACGATAAAACAATCACACACACACACACACACAAAAACTTTTAAAGATGCTCATTCATTCAATATATAGTTGCGAGCTTTTATTTTCTAGCCAACCATGTCAACAAGAACAATGTTCGAAGTTCATCCAGATCTGTTGAAACTAATCGTTGAACACTTGTGAAGGGAAGACTACTTCTTTAAGTGTTGTTATGCTTTCCTTTGTGAAAGCGACAAAGATAATATTAGAACCTTTAACGATTGTATTGGAAACCTCAAATGATAATATTGGGAGTTCATTGCTGTTGGTTGTTGTAACCGAAACAAATTTGCTACTTGGATTAAAGCCATTGACGGTGCTTCCAAGACTTTCTATTACTCCAGCAGCCTTCCCGAGTCTAGCTATTCCTAAAAGAGAACTGACATCTGAAACCTGTATAATTGTTACAATGAAAATTTTATGTTCATAGACATAGAGCCCTCCAATTGGAAGCTTGCAAGCATCATACCCAAAAAAATTGGCCTACCAGGGAAAGGAAAGAAACAAAAACAAAACCGAAATTTTACCTGCCGTAAATATCAGAAGACCGGCCCTTTTTGCAAGGTTTATTAGTAAAATCCAGAGTCTATCTAAGAAACAATAAACAATGCCCATAAAAAAGGACATAAAAAGCTCCAAATTGGATCCCATAATTCTACCGATACCTTGTATCATTGTCATCATGTTTATCAATTGCAGTGCATGCCAACAAACTTGCTACACATTAGCTTCACAAACAGTAAGAACACAACAACCTACAACACAAAACAAATAGTAAGACTCTTCAGAAAATTGTGTAAGAATAGACAAAGCAAAACCATAACATGAAATATACAAAGTAATGAATTGAAGTACTGTGCATGCTCATGTAGAGACACTTAATGCATTCTGCTCAATAATGCAGAAAAGTTCTTTGCTATGCATTGAGATAAAACATCCGACGTGAAAATCAAAGCGTAGATTTTTAACCAAAGCACAAACCCACGCCAAACATTGAATGGCAAAAAACAGAGAACTATGTATGACGCCAGCATCATTTCTCTATACAATTAAGCTAGTAAAACATTGTAAATCCCTAAAGAACAATTAAAAATCTATGAATCCTTGAAAAATTAAAAAAAGATGAAGTGCCCAATCATGTTCCGATATTGTGCCGTTTTCATTCCGATTTAAGCCATCGCACAATAGTTTTAAGCTTCTCTGTAATTGTTTTCGACAAAGAAAGTAGCAAATGGGAGGGTTAGAGAACTGAAATAGCTAATAAGGGATAAAGAAATGGTTTGAACGTGGGCAAATGGTTGAGGGGTTTGGTGGGACAGAAATGAGTAGTTAAACAGAAACACCATCACAGAGTTCAATAGTACAATCATCATTAAAAATTCCCTAAACCACTAACATACATGAATATCCTGAACCTAACACAGTGCATTCTCTGATTAATCATAACATACTAACGGATATTGTTGCATTTTTTAGTTTAAACATGACGATGTTTTCCTCAACTAACGGTGACATTGGCAACATACCTTGTAAACCAATGCCGAGAAATCCCGAAAGGCATCACAAAGTCCATGCAAGATGCACACCATTCCATGGTGAATGAGCAATGATCGGAAAGATAGAACCCGAATAATCCACAAACATCATCGAAATGAAAACAAAGACAAGCAAATAGATCCAATCACATCAATTGAAGAATATCAAGTCATACACAAACCGATGTCTATAATCACCCACTTCAATCTTTAACAATAAGAGAAATTCGCATCAATGAAAAACGAATCTTGGATCGACAACTTCGTGCTTTGATTAAAAGCGAGGATTCACTTGGCTCGAAAGCTCAATAGATTCGATGTGGGCAATTATTAAGGAAGAAGAACAATAATAATGGCAAAAAAGAAAGGAAAAACGAAACAGAAAAGTGGAGGATTCATGAAGTTATAACTTGCAAATCAATTACTGCATTGAATAATTGGTTCATATCATCATTGTTAGCAATGTGATCTCTGCTTAAAATTTGCCTGATTTCGTGAGATTCACCTTCAAAATTTGAGTGAGATTAAATTTTTTCCGCGTAACGTAATGACGGTATAAACTCGCATCAAAAGAGCAATTAGCATCAACAAAGCAAAATTAACACGGAATCACTTTCAAGAAAAAATTATGTCTCCAAAAATCAAGAAAGGTTCAAAATTGACATCAAAAGAGCAAAATCAATACAGATTCACCTTCAAGAAGAAATAGTGATGATCCAATTGAGTCCACTATCAATACTTTTCTAAGATTCGGATGCAAAGCCAACCAAAAAAAAATCAATTGGATCACAATACTTTCGCCAATATTATATCAAAACCAATTAGATCAAAATGAATTGGATCAAAATGCTTTCTCCATAATCGATATGAAAACCAAATACTTTCGAGCATTCAAGAATATTTACCAATTCAAGCATAAGTTCCTTCCGAGACGGCGATGCGGGATCAAAGCTTTTCCTCCGTCATTTTTTTACTTTTGAAGAAGAAGAAAATAATCAATTAACATAACAAAACCACTATGTTTTCTATTGCTTTGGTTCGAAAACGAAAAGAGAATTCCCACTTGTATAAGTCGTAACTGCGAGAAAGTGGAGCGCCGTATTGAAGGTAACGACCTTTTCGTAAAGACGACGACGCCATTCTCATGGTCCAGTTTTGTGGATTTTGGGAGATGGTTCTTGAATGTCAATTTTGTGGATATGCATTTGTAGAAGAGAGGAGTTTGGAGATGAATGGATTGCGGGGAAGTTAGGGGAAAGTAGAATCGGGGAGGGTTATCGGAAAGCGGTCGTGGGGAGTTTTTTTTACACATTTTGTGGGCAGTTATCCGGAAGGAGATCGTGGAGGCAGACACGTTAGGGTGAATTCATAAAATGATCCCTTGGCCCTAAATTTTTTCTACGAAGAAAACAAAACCTAGGATGAGATCCGCGTGTTTTGAAACTGCAATATACCCGCCCCCTCCCCCCACACCCACGTAAACCGCAATATACCTAAATCGCAAATTCATTTCTCATGTTCCCACGTCCCACGTTTGCCTGAAAAAAAAATTCAAATACCAAAGTAGTAAAAGAGATAAGAGTGAAAGAAATTAAAAAGAAATTTTAAGCTATCACCACTAATAAAAAGAAATTAACCAACCCACTATTACCACAACTTCCATTCTAACTCCCCACTATTCCATGATCCGTTTTTTAATAAGATTTATCTTTTATTTTTAGCGGGTTATCGGATATTGAAAACGGTTTTGCAGTGTATTTTCCGGGTCAATTAACGGGTAATTGGGTTAAAACCGTTTTCAATATCCGATAACCCGCTAAAAATAAAAGATAAATCTTATTAAAAAACGGATCATGGAATAGTGGGGAGTTAGAATGGAAGTTGTGGTAATAGTGGGTTGGTTAATTTCTTTTTATTAGTGGTGATAGCTTAAAATTTCTTTTTTAATTTCTTTCACTCTTATCTCTTTTACTACTTTGGTATTTGATTTTTTTTTTCAGGCAAATGTGGGACGTGGGAACATGGGAAATGAATTTGCGCTTTAGGTATATTGCGCTTACGTGGGTGTGGGGGGAGGGGGGCGGGTATATTGCGCTTTCAAAACACGCGGATCTCATCCTAGGTTTTGTTTTCTTCGTAGAAAAAATTTAGGGCCAAGGGATCATTTTATGAATTCACCCTAACGCGTCTGCCTCCACGATCTCCTTCCGGATAACTGCCCACAAAATGTGTAAAAAAAACTCCCCACGACTGCTTTCCGATAACCCTCCCCGATTCTACTTTCCCCTAACTTCCCCGCAATCCATTCATCTCCAAACTCCTCTCTTCTACAAATGCATATCCACAAAATTGACATTCAAGAACCATCTCCCAAAATCCACAAAACTGGACCATGAGAATGGCGTCGTCGTCTTTCTGAAAAGGCTGTCGTACCTTCAATGTACCGCTCCACTTTCTCGCAGTTACGACTTATACAAGTGGGAATTCTCTTTCTCGTTTTCGTAACCCAAAGAATAGAAAACATAGTGGTTTTGTTATGTTAATTGATTATTTTCTTCTTGCCGCCGCAACAAAAGTAACAAATGTACCGAGGAAAAGCTTTGATCCCAAAGATCGCCGTCTCGGAAGGAACTTATGCTTGAATTGGTAAATATTCTTGAATGCTCGAAAGTATTTGGTTTTCATATCGCTTATGGAGAAAGCATTTTGATCCAATTCATTTTGATCTAATTGGTTTTGATATAATATTGGCGAAAGTATTGTGATCCAATTGATTTTTTTTTGGTTGGCTTTGCATCTCAATCTTAGAAAAAGTATTGATAGTGGACTCAATTGGATCATCACTATTTCTTCTTGAAGGTGAATCGTATTGATTTTGCTCTTTTGATGTCAATTTTGAACCTTTACCGATTTTTGGAGACATAATTTTTTCTTGAAAGTGATTCTCGTGTTAATTTTGCTTTGTTGATGCTAATTGCTCTTTTGATGCGTAGTTTATACCGTCATTATGTTCTCGCGGAAAAAATTTAATCTCACTCAAATTTTGAAGGTGAATCTCACGAAATCGTGCAAATTTTAAGCGAGATCACATTGCTAACAATGATGATATGAACCAATTATTCAATGCAAGTAATTGATTTGCAAGTTATAACTTCATGAATCCTCCACTTTTCTCGTTTCGTTTTTCCTTTCTTTTTTACCATTATTATTGTTCTTCTTCCTTAATAATTGCCCACATACGAATCTATTGAGCTTTCGAGCCAAGTGAATCCCGCTTTTAATCGCACGAAGTTGTCGATCCAAGTTTCGTTTTTCATTGATGCGAATTTCTCTTATTGTTAAAGATTGAAGTGGGTGATTATAGACATCGCTTTGTGTATGACTTGATATTCTTCAATTGATGTGATTGGATCTATTTAACTGTCTTTGTTTTCAC
Source organism: Gentiana straminea (assembly GCA_036785695.1). NCBI lineage: Eukaryota > Viridiplantae > Streptophyta > Magnoliopsida > Gentianales > Gentianaceae > Gentiana > Gentiana straminea. The sequence continues at coordinate 2,613,024 of JAVUPR010000087.1, read as the reverse complement.
CGATGATGTTTGTGGATTATTCGGGTTCTATCTTTCCAAATATTGCTCATTCACCATGGAATGGTGTGCATCTTGCGGACTTTGTGATGCCTTGTCGGGATTTCTCCGGCATTGGTTTACAAGGTATGTTGCCAATGTCACCGTTAGTCGAGGAAGGTCGTCATGTTTAAACTAAAAAATGCAACAATATCCGTTAGTATGTTATGATTAATCGAGAGAATGCACCGTGTTAGTTCGTGATATTCATGTATGTTAGTGGTTTAGGGAATTTTTAATGATGATTGTACTATTGAACTCTGTGATGGTGTTTCTGTTTAACTACTCATTTCTGTCCCACCAAACCCCTCAACCATTTGCCCACGTTCAAACCATTTCTTTATCCCTTATTAGCTATTTCAGTTCTCTAACCCTCCCATTTGCTACTTTCTTTGTCGAAAACAATTACAGAGAAGCTTAAAACTATTGTGCGATGGCTTAAATCGGAATGAAGCTGGCACAATATCGGAACATGATTGGGCACTTCATCTTTTTTTAATTTTTCAAGGATTCATAGATTTTTAATTGTTCTTTAGGGATTTACAATGTTTTACTAGCTTAATTGTATGTAGAAAATGATGCTAGGCGTCATACATAGTTCTCCTGTTTTTTGCCATTCAATGTTTGGCGTGGGGTTTGTGCTTTGGTTAAAAATCTCTGCTTTGATTTTCTGTCGGATGTTTTATCTCAATGCATAGCAAAGAACTTTTCTGCATTATTGAGCAGAATGCATTAAGTGTCTCTACATGAGCATGCACAGTACTTCAATTCATTACTTTGTATATTTCATGTTATGGTTTTGCTTTGTCTATTCTTACACAATTTTCTGAAGAGTCTTACTATTTGTTTTGTGTTGTAGGTTGTTGTGTTCTTACTGTTTGTGAAGCTAATGTGTAGCAAGTTTGTTGGCATGCACCGCAATTGATAAACATGATGACAATGATACAAGGTATCGGTAGAATTACGGGATCCAATTTGGAGCTTTTTATGTCCTTTTTTATGGGCATTGTTTATTGTTTCTTAGATAGACTCGGATTTTACTAATAAACCTTGCAAAAAGGGCCGGTCTTCCGATATTTACAAAATGCGAGGTAAAATTTCGCTTTGTTTTTGTTTCTTTCCTTTCCCCGGTAGGCCAATTTTTTTGGGTATGATGCTTGCAAGCTTCCAATTGAGGGCTCTATGTCTATGAACATAAAATTTTCATTGTAACAATTATACAGGTTTCGTATGTCGGTTTTTTTAGAATAGCTAGACTCGGGAAGGTCACGCCGAGTAATAGAAAGTCTTGGAAGCACCGTCAATGGCTTTAATCCAAGTAGCAAATTTGTTTCGGTTACAACAACCAACAGCAATGAACTCCCAATATTATCATTTGAGGTTTCCAATACAATCGTTAAAGGTTCTAATATTATGCTGTCGCTTTCACAAAGGAGCATAACAACACTTAAAGAAGTAGTCTTCCCTTCACAAGTCGTTCAACAGCTAGTTTCAACAGTATCCGATGAACTTCGAACATTGTTGTCGTTGACATGGTTGGCTAGAAAATAAAAGCTCGCAACTATATATTGAATGAATGAGCATCTTTAAAAGTTTTTGTGTGTGTGTGTGTGAGATTGTTTTATCGTATGTTTATTGATTCTCGTTTATTGATTATTACTCTATTCTTAGATTCACGGAGCAAGGTTTGGCGGCTCGGATTCACACCCGACGAATAATCTCACGTGAATGGTACTTTTATTGATGTGTTTCTACTATCTCGCTCGTATATCATACGATTCGTGTGCATATGCTTTCTTTTTTTCCTTTTTATACATTTTCATATATTTATTTCGACTATATGATTTCGACTAAAAATAAGGTTCTAATTAATTCATAGTTCTCATTGGGGAAGTGAATTTGTATGTGATTTTACGTACGAGGCCAAATTCTTATCCGTAAGAGTTATTTTCCGAGAGAAATTTAACCGAAAACACCATGTTTGAAGACAACGATATTGGTGATTTTGAGACGATCATTCAACAACCTATGGCAAAAGAATGGTAGTGTCCGGACGGAACGATTCGATAAGAAGAACCACGAAAGAATATTTACTGAGAGCGGACTCTGTGGAGCGATTTGGAAAGAAGAGTTCCGGAAGCATTCCAATGCCGAAAGTTACTCTCAACACGGACAACTCAAAAGCTCACGAGGTACCAATGTTCAAGAAGATTTTGGATATTCAATCCATCATTTATTAACTTTTTTTTTTTTTTGAATTCTTTAGTATGCTGCTATGTAGACAATGGCAAATACTTTGGAACAAATGCAGGCATAAACGTTTGGCAGCCAAAAATTGGAGTGCCTACTGAATTCAGCTTGACCCAGATATGGGATTGTAGGTGGTTTTGATTTCGAATTGAACACTATTGAAGTTGGATGGCAGGCAAGTTTTTTTTACCGTGATAATTACCTGAAAAAAAAAACAACATTAACATTCTACATGATTATATGTTTTTTTTTTTGTGGGCTAAAAAAAAACAGGTGTATCCAAGATTGTCATTAATAATTTCTATAGAGTGAATTTGTGTGCTTATTATCAAACTACGGATTGTTACAACTTGCTTTGTTCGGGCTTCGTTCAAGCCAACAATGATATTGCATTAGGGGGTGCCATTGCACCCATTTCTTCCTGTTCTGGACGCCAATTTGAGATCGACCTTTTAGTCTGGAAGGTAACTTGAAAAATTAGCAATTATCCACTTAAATGGAAATTTAAGTGGAAATTTATACATAATTATATTATTGTAAGCGGAACATCGAATTTTTCGCATTTAAATGTTCATTTTTATTTTGGTGCTTTACTGGAAGCAACAAATTCAGCCAGTTTCAAGCTCTAGCTATGGTAATTAGTTGTTTTTTTTTTGTAATAACCATGAATCGATTCTTATGGCTAGGATTCTGACATGATTTGTTTGAGACGAATGCATTTATTTCATTTATTTGGCTTGCTTGGAATAGTTTGATGAGAATAAGGGGAGAAACCAACAGGAGAAGATATTTCCATTCTTCTCTGAAAATATGGGTTTACAGCAAATTTACAGCTCTTTTTCTGTGAGTAAAAATATGCATATCATATGTAATGAAAGTTGTTGTCTTTTTCTGATGAGTTTTTGGTTTGCTTTGTCTTAGGACTTTAATGGGAAGGAAGGTTTTGTCTTTATCTTATGTGATACATCTTTTATGATGATGATTCGTAGCTTTAACGTTCGAAGTGGTTGTCCTCATTTAGACTTTTTTTTTTTTTCAGTATTGCACATATTAAATTTATTCTATGTTTTTTATGGATACAATCGTTTTTTTATATGTTAGTTTGTTTAAACACGACATTTTTTCATAACATATTTTTTTCCTTCGATGTTTACTTTTTAAATATAACGTTCTCCGTGCATCGCACGGGTTTTTGACTAGTATCTTATATTATATTTTCAATCGAAAAACCGTCAATTGACCCGTTTTGGCCAATTGACCCGACCCACACCCGTTCCTTTACATGATTAAAAAAAAGAAAAATTCATTCTTTCTGCACCCACGCCGATTCGTTCTCCCCCACGTAGTCCTCAACCCACTTATCTTTTGCAACCTCCGTAGTTTAATTCTTATTCCTTCCATGAAGTCTCGCCGGTTCCATTCTTCTCGCCCAAAATTTGGAAAACAAAATGCCTCGGTCGAAATTTCAACGTAAGAAACCATTTTTGTATGCCGGCTAGACGAAAGGCGGCAAGAAGACTAACAACCGGACCGTAAAAATGTACCGTCCGAAATATCGTATTTCGTTGTTTGATCGAGTCCGGGAAGCCGTTTTTCGGCCGCTAATGTCACCACCACCGGCGGCGGCGGGAGGAATGAAAGACGATCGTCCGATTTGAAGAAGAATGTTTATCAAAATCAACCGTATGAGCCGCATCGATTGAAGTTGTCGCCGATTGTATAGAGTTCATAAAGAAGTCGCAAATTATGAATATTGTCGTCCCTCCACCGATAGCACTCCAAATCTCCATTGATGCCGGCCGTGAGGGCGGGTGGCGGCGGCGCCTATTCCCGTGCGTTCCATTCAGTGAATCTTTTTCTTAGTCCTTCTTATTTTTCCAATCGAAAGCTTTGTAATTATTACCCGCTTGCGTACTTATGTTGTTTCTTTCCTCCGTTCCTCTTTTCGTGGATTTGGGATTTGGGATTTGTGAATTGTGAACATCGATTATCCCGTGGATGAGGGATGCGTTTGGGGAAATGAATATTCGCCTTATTTACTTGGAACCGACGGCAATGGTGGATGTACTAAGTTTCAATATTTTCCTTCGTTTGTTTATGCAGTTCTTCATGATTTCCGTCTTCGAAGTTCGGGAATCGGCCAATCGAAGGAATCAATTGGAGGTTTGCTACAGTAATATTTTGTGTGTAGGTTGGAGGTTTTATTGTGTGTAGGTTTTTGGATTATGTTTTGTTTGCTATAGTAATATTTTAATGAGTTTTTTTGGGGCACTTCTACAGACAATGTAGACGGTGCATTTCTGAAGGAAGCAATTGCATTTCTGCAGCAGTAGCGCTTAGCCTTAAAAGTTTTATGCTTCTATTACGTTATCCTTTATGTGTATGTTTTGTAAGGTTTTTAAAGGAGGCAATTGCATCACCAATATTTCCTGTGGATAATTCCAGCCTAAAGTCATGTGTTTATTGGAAAATCATAGTACAAATTTAACCTTAAAACCATTTGTGCACCTTAGAAAACCATTTTGAGTAAGATGTACATGTTTAGACAATGATGGATACAACAATACAATCGACACAAATAATTCTCTTATGTGGTTATATCTCTATTCAAATGATGGGCTTTTTTTCATCGTAGCCATCCATGGGGTGAAAGGTGACAGAGAGTTGATTCAAGTGGGTGATTTGATTGTATGGCCGATGAAGCATTTCCATAGTCGTCAATATGTACAATTCTCGCTTTCCATTCTCTCTAAACATGTGGCATCTTCTTATGTTTGTTCCCAAAGGGGGAGAGACTGATCAAAACTCTATGTTTATCGTTTGAGCAATCTTTGAAGATTTTGGTACACTTGATGTTTTCTCGTCACTTATGTTTTTAAATATTAATGTACATAATGCATTGTTCTATCTCTACCGCATCCGTAATGATTTAAAGAAAAATGTTCCAACACAACTTGCGAATACGAGCTCAACATTCAAGCAAAATAAAGAAGAAGTTGTGATCTACTCATTATGGACGGATGATGGAAACTAACGAAGTTGAATTTCAGCCTACAATAACGATTACCGAAGCCACGAATCAGCCATAAATAAAGGGAATATGACGGCTTTCCATTCAAATCAACAAGCTTACTATAGCCTTTACACGATCTTCCGTAAACCTCCGCCGTACGTTTCGTAAACCTCCCCCACGATGCAACGATTGCACGGAATTCGAAATTCAACCGTGGTATATGAAGAGAGACGGCATCATCCAAAGATTTCCAACGGAGCACCAAATTCAAAACACCCGACTATTCTTCAAGAACAATCAATCCAAAAATGTCAAGCGTGTTCCCCAATGTCCTTCGGTTTGCGTCAATTTAAAATAAAAGGCCGGTATGTTGCATTCTTTCAAAAGTATCTCTAGTACAACATTAAATGGCTTTATCCTTTCAATTGAAGTAGCCATCAATGGCTTTGTTTTGCAAAATGATTTCCCTCTTGGAACTTCGAAATCGGGCAATCGAAGGAATCAATTGGAGGTTTATTTTTGTGCGCTTTTTTTTTTTTGAAGCGCTTGTGTAGCTTTGCTTTCCTATAATGAAAAGTTGTCGTTTTACCTTTGAAGGGAGAAGGAATTGGTGCAAGCTTGGTAAGTTGAGTCCATTGTGCTTTCAAATACATTGTCTATGCGTATTTGTAGACAAATGGTCAATTGTGTGTGTATTTTACATGAATTTTCCTCTATATACCCTTAAATTTGTCTCGCTATATGTTCCTTTGGCACCGATCCGAAAATGATCCGAAAGTTCTCCGTCCGCTTCAGATTCTTCGCTTATCCATAGTAAGGAATTGCTTTGCTTCCTCTATCAAGCTCTCCAGGGTTTCTAATTTGCTCCTTTCTTGCTTTTGTTTTTGCGGCGTCCATATCTATCGAATCTGGAAATTCGGATTCCTCAACCGAATTCTCTCTATTTTTGTATGGATATTAAAGGTAAGTCAGAATTATATTAGATTTTTTTTAAGTGCATACAAGAAAATGGAAGTTTGTTGTTGTTGGTTTTTTTTTGTATGTGGGGAGGGGGGGGGGGGGGGTGGGGTTTAAAAACAGGTATCAGGTAATTAGCATTAGCATGAGTATGCGTGAGGAGTAGGAGATCATTACAATTTTTATACCATTTATTGACGTCTATTTTTTTTTTATAGTTTCGAGTTTTCTTTAAAAATACTATGTCATAATTGTTTTGTTTCAAGTTCAATCGGATTCCTTCATGATAAAAAAATGTCATTTTCACACCATGTGCAGACTCGATATTGTGAGATATGTTCAGCATACAATGATACAAACCCTAGGGCCCATCATTTCCGTGTTTCTTGAATCTGTGTGCTTACAATGGCGGGTTTTGGAAAGACCTTTCTTTACCTCTTACAGGTAATTTTCTGATCTATGACATTTTTATTGATGCTTTAGTGCAGGATCAACATTGTACATGTGTTGGTTACTGCAATTTTGATGCTTTTTTCTGTTTTTTTATTGAAACGTCACAAGTGTGTGTTTTTTGGTATGTCAAACACTTTCGTATGATGTTGTGGATTTGTTCTAACATCTCTTTACCGTTATATTGAATTGTATATGCTTAGCGTCAACATGTTGTTAGCCTTTGTATTCCTGATGGAATATAGTACTCTGGTGGTGAGTGAAAATGCCAGGTCACATTCAATATTTGGTTTTGCAATGATGTAATGTCTGGTATTATTGAACAAAACCGGAAAAATTATTTTTGTGTGATTCTTTTTGTAGAAAAGGTACCGAGGCAAGCAATTGCGGAATAAGGTACCGATGCATGCAGTTTGGATGCTCTTTAGGCGGCGACACTCGGTTGAAATAGGCAATTACATTCCCTTTGTTTTTTCGACTTGCTAAAGAATTTTAACCATCTCATTTTGATTGATGATTCATATTCCAATAATGCATTCATCATTTGAATTTTCGACCTAGGCCTGATATTTTTATGTTCTTTGAATGACATTGTTCATTAAAGTTCTATGAGGTGCTATTCTGCTGTTGAATCTGCTTTGTATAAGAAAACCTTCGTGGGGAGTGGACACAAATGATGGATACAGTTGTGGTGTATTTGTTTTTTTCGGGCAAAACATCATAAACTTAAGGTATGTGGATTTTTATCATTCCAATAATTTCCATGGCATTAATAATGCATTTCAGAAGATATTTTAGTTGTTTCAAAGGTTGATATAGATACCAACACATATTACAATTTTAGTGTTGTGATAAGCACTTCTAAACCAATCTCACGTTCTCTCCATTTGGGCAAAAGAAACCCACAAATTTCGTTCTTTAATTTTCCTAATTCCTTTTTGTTTCCCACAACTTCCACTTGCCGGTGGAAATCGAATGATAATACATCTAGAGGATGGGTGAATTCTGCCAGATAATACATCATCTACACGCATTACTTAAAAAATAAAATAAGAAAACTGCAGCACAGGATGGTTTTGTCTCAACATTCAATTGAAATTTCTTGCTAAAAAAAATTAAAAATTTCAAAAAAAAAAAAAAAAGCGTAACATATTCCGCTAACTATAACCCCAATTCTTCATCTATCTTGAATTATGCCCTAATTTTTGGAGAAAACTGCCACAATTCCCACGATGTCCACCCCACAACAACATCTGTTCATCTATACCAATCGGCGAACCGCTTATTCTTCTATTTTCGAATCACCATCATCAATTGCCCTACCCTTCTTTCTTCGAAAAACATCTATTCGAATTCAAGCAGCCATGAAAAGTCGTCATCTTTTTGCAGTTGCACAAGAGACTTCGAAAAACATCTATTCGAATTCAAGCAGTCATGAAAAGTCATCATCTTTTTGCAGTTTCAGAAGAGATTTCAAAAGGGCCGGTCAATATTACCGTCCCTTAAGTAGTAAACGAAAAGGCGGTGGGAATCGGTTTGGGTACTACAAACTCAGCCTTGGCAGCAATGGAAGGAGTGAAGCCCACAATAGTGACTAATGCAGAAGGGCATAGGACGACACCGTCTGTGGTGGCTTATACGAAATCCGGCGATAGATTAGTTGGGACGCGAAGAGACAAGCGGTGGTGAATCCGGAGAATACTTTTGTTTTTGTAAATAGGTTTGTTGGGAGGAAGATGAGGAATCGAAGCAAGTTTCTTATAGAGTTTTGAGAGATGATAATGGAAATGTTAAAATTGATTGTGCAACTATTGGTAGCAGTTTGCACCTGAAGAGATCTGGCCAGGTTGGTGTCCTCCATTTAAAATTTCCTTTTTTATTTGGTTGAGTGTGTTTTTGCTTAGTGAGTTTGGATTTTAGGTGGTGTATGGTTTGAACTTATCTTTCTCTCGCCTTTGATGCTGTCAATTTGAGGAAAGAGTACTACTACCGGCAATGCCCTTCTATTGTCAACAACTGCCCTTCTTTGTCAGGTGAGATCTGGATTTTGGACCAGGGTTGCGTGCGACTTTGGAAATGAATGTGAGGCTTATTGACGCGACGGCAGAAGCAGCGGGATCGGTGGATTTTATGGTGGAGCAGGCCAGATTACCATCTTTTTGTCTTCAATGTATTCAAGTTGGAAGAATCAATTGAATGAATAGGTAAAAAGTTGCCTTTTTTCTACATCTCATATTTCATTATTCATAGCTTTATTTCAATGTCAAATATCAAATCTTTTGCCTCTCATGTATTGAAGTTCGAAGAATCGATTGAATGAAGATGTAAATCAATTGTCAAATATCAATTCCATTCCTAAATCTCTTTGCAACCATCGAAACAGGAAATAGCATTTTATTCACAGTGAATAAGCTTTACTTACGAATTTGCAGATATGGGATTTTGATTTCGGACAAGCGTCAAGCAAATTTGATTCCATCAAATGACCCAACAGAGTAAGATTCACTACTTTGGAATGATTGTTTTCAAGTTGTTCTTACTTTATTATATTTGTTTGAATTCATCGCATTCATGCTATCTCAGAAGTAGTAGCTGTAATTACATCTTTGTTGAACTACTTTCCCTACTTGAAAAGAAAGTCATTTTTTTGTGATGCAACTTCTAAGCTTATCTTCGGACATATGTCACATATCCCTTATTTTTTTTTTAGAACTTTTTGCTGGTGTTGTAGATGGTTTTACTCCATCCATCTATCTCCGTGTATTCCATTTATTTTTCTTTTCTCCATCTAATCCCATGTTTTGTTATTTTAATTTCGGTGGGATTTTTTATACCTTGATGATGTTGAAAAATGCAGTTACTTCAGTTTGAGCAGCATACGTTTGCAATTGAACAATTTGGAAGAGAAGCTGGCTCCCATCTATAAATGGGTCGATCATTCCTAACCTCATCACCATTCCTTTTTTTGATTCTATGCAACTTTTAATCATTTTTTTTGTTATAATTGTGTAGCTATGAAAATTTTGATATTTGATATTCACATTGGGGAGGAAGAGGAGGTTAAATGAAGACGGAGATCGTGGGTATAACACTGTCAATTTTAATCGGGAGAACAAAATTCACGGTCAGTTTCCAGCTCCTAAGAAACCAATACAACTAAGATTGGTTTTGAGCTATGCAAGATGTTATTCTTTGTTATTTGTCATAAACTGTGATTGAATGCTCTGGTGATTCATGCTACTGAAATTACTTCGGTTGCGTTGTGTGAAAGTTCTGTCTGATTATGTTTCTATAATAGTGTATTCTCATTTGTTGATGCTATAGTTATTGGTATATCGTTCGTATAAACCTTTTTTGTTAACAATCTTTACACGAGTGCATCTTTTAGTTTTCCCATTTCGTTGCAATCTGGTTTTGTCTGCCTGATTAGTTGTTCTCCTTCGTATCTTTTAATTTCTTCCATGCAATGTTGCTTGATAGTGAATTTTTGTTTGCTAAATACGCCCTCAACATTTATTACTGCTTTAGATTTTTATGTGGATGACCACTTTTTTTTTTCAAACAGTTTTTATGCTTTAAAATTCCCCAGTAAATCAACTAACGAAATGGATTCTAACCATTTGTGTTTTGTCGTGTCGTTTAAGCAAGAAATTTTTGAATTGCAATGCATACAATACATTAGTAGATTATTACATTAGCCTAAAAAAAAAATACATTAGTAGATTATTACCATCTGTGGCATCAATGTAAATGGAAGGTATGAATGGAATGGATTAGCAATTAGAGTAAAATAGGAGGGAGCTGCCGATCTTCTTCACTATTCAACAGCCAAAGCGCAGGTAACCTTTTTGGTTTCAAACCAATAGAGATTTCATGGTTTTCCTTCTATTGACTATGAAGTTGTGTCTTTGGGATGGTTTTGAGAACCTTTTGTGTAGTTACATCTTTTAAGTTGCAACACCGATATTTTTGGGCTGGGGACATTTTAATAGGTTTATACAAGATTATTTGCTTTATTTGGCTTTACGATATCTCAGTGTCTTTGGTGTTATTGTCTTTCGGTTTCATTGTTGGTTTAATAACATTTTGTCCATGCCTTAGTGATTAGAGTTGCCTTTAGAATAAAGCTTATCGAGGTCCCTTCTACATACCGTAGAATGTTTGTCACAAATTTTAAGATATATCGTCGATGACTTCCAGGTATTTAAGTCATCATGAATAACCTCATTAGCACTTGTCATTGCTAATAAACATTAATAAGGTATTCTCCCGATCATTTGACATTCCATTACCATCTGAATCCATCATATTTATTTCTTCTAACAATGGTTGTTTTCTGATTTTTGCTTGTATCAAAATTCCATATGAGATTATCGGTACCTGCCTGCCTGAGTGATTTCTTTTGGGGCCAAAGGACATGACTGCAAAGTATAAAAGAACAACTTGATTCGGTTGCAGGAATCTAGCCACAATTTGTCAGGACATTACAAAAGTTATATATTCATGTGGAAAGCCATCATCAAAAGAGTAAAATCATGAGACCGGCAGATGAATTTTAATTTTGAGCATGGGACTCTCTTTTTGGTGTTATAAATCATCAAATATAGTTCAATTAAGTATTACATAGTTTTGGATAATTATGAATGTATTGAATTGCATGAGCGTAATATAGTATCTGAACATATGCATTATTACAACTAAAGCTGATGCGATACAGGGAATTATTTTTTGTGTTGTGTTATGTGGAAGTAGGTTGAAGTTTCCGTCTTCTGTTGTGGTATTTGTCTTTTTGCTTTGCATAACTCAAATGAATTTTCATGCTTCACATATTCTATTATCCTTTGTTTATCGGTCTCATGCTTCACGTTGTCTATTTTTACTAATCCCGTGCATGATGCACGGGTTTATAGCTAGTATTTATTGAGTAGCAAGCCTCGAACCTATGACTATACAATAATAAATAATTCCCTTTCTCTCAATTTATAAAATTCGAAAAATATAATGTAGCCAACAAGACTTGAACCTCTGACGTAATGATAAAGATTCATGTTTATACCATAGTTATTAAAACCGGACCGGACCGGCGGTCGGACCGGTAAAACCGGTGACCGGACACGAACCGGTCCGGTTCGCCATTGGACCGGTTAAGGAGCCCGACCGCTCAAAAACCGGTAAAACCGCCGGTTGAACCGCTAAACCGTGACCCGGCCGGTTATCGGTCGAACCGGTTTTTATTTTTATTTTTTGAATTTTTATTAATAATTTGGTGAGATTTAACTTTAAAAAAAAAAACAAATATTTTACCTTTGTATAGTCAAAGCAAAACACAAAAGATTTAATTTCACTCATCAATTATTAACATTTTTATTCTTTCAAGCTTCGTCCATTTTAGAATAAATCCTGTAAAAAATTCATTATTTCTCATTAAAATCTTTTATTTTATATGTTCTTATTTCTTCTCTTTTGTTGGATTAATTATGAAAACTGATAAGTTTCAGTATTTCAAATTTTTTGATCATGAATTTGGTACTATTTTGAAAATTAAGGACTAGTATGGTGTTATTTTACAATGTGCAAAATTTACAAACCAATATATATTATTCGAAACTTTTTGTGGGTTTTCACTAAGTATTGTAGTGTATTTATAATTTACATATTTCATTTGTATCTTGCTTGTGATCGATTTAGATGTCGGAATATTTTGGAATTAATTTTGGATGTCATATTATAATTTTTTCTTATATATATATATATATATATATATATATATATATATATATATATATATATATATATATATATATATATATATATATATATATATATATATATATATAAATGACCCACCGGTTGAATCAATGACCCGCCGGTTGAACCGATGACCCGGTGACCCGATGCCTTTTCCGGTTCAATGTCCGGTCCGGTTCTGATAACTATGGTTTATACCAACCAAGCTACCAAACAATTTGGTAATTAAAATCGAATATATATTATAATTATTGTACCAATTTCTGAAAAGTTATCACAATATATGTAGTTCTCTCTTTTTGGCTTCATCGTTAAGAAATTGTTCCCTTCTTAAAAAAGTTATAAATATCACAAATATATTTATTTGAAAAACACACATATAATAAATACACATATAAATGTATGATACATGTAAAAATAATAATTATACTATATCACATGCACATCAATTTTATATATATATCAAGCATAATAATTCTAAGTTTTTTTTTTTGAAAGGGTAATAATTCAAAGTATTATATATTTGGTTTTAAAGCACTTATATAATTTCCTAAAAGAGCACTTATATAATTACTTTAAATTAGTTACATAATATATAGTGTACGAAATAATAGTGAATATTATTAAATAATAATAACATAAACTAATTGACATGAGACTTATAACATAACAATCATTATACTTGACGGTCGATCAAGCCCGAACAACTTCAACAATGCAATTAGGTTAACTAGACCTTAAATTGATGATCGATCAAGCTTGAGCAACCAAAAACACCGCACTCGGGTTACGCGAACCATAAACGGATGGCGAGATTGAGCCTGGTCAAACCCAAACATTGTAATGAGTTAAGTGAACATCAAATTGACAGTCCTGATCAGCGCTAAACACTGTAATCGGGTTAAGTGAACCTGAGATTGACGGTCGATCAAACACGATCAACGGAAACACTAAAATCATGATAACTTTACATTTAATTGACGGTTTATCAAGCATAATAATCAACCTAAACACCATAATTGTCTTAACATGAACATAATTTTGATGATAGATCAAGCCTAGTAAACCATAAAGAATGTAACTGGGTTAACTAAACCGCAAATTGACGGTCAATCAAGCCCGATCAACCTTAATCATTGTAGTTGGGTTAGATGAACTTCAATTTGAACTTTTATTATGCCTGATCAAACAGAGATACTTTAATCGAGATAGGTGAACAAGTGTATGTCGATGACATTGTTTTTGGCTCTACTAATGAATCACTTTGTGCAGAATTTCAATCACTCATGGCCTCACAGTTTGAAATGTCGGCTATGGGAGAGCTCCCTTTCTTCCTTGGTCTACAAGTCAAACAAACACCCTATGGCACACACATTAGTCAAACGAAATATGTTAATGACATGCTCAAAAAGTTCAAGTTTGAAAATCTAAAACCGGCTACAACACCTATGAGTTCGACAGTCAAACTTGAGCTTGATGAGAATGGTCAACCGTTTGACTCTAGCTCACATCTACCGTAGCATGATAGGTTCACTACTTTATCTCACTGCATCTAGACCCGACATCATGTTCTCTGTGTGCATGTGTGCACGTTATCAAGCTAATCCTAAGATATCTCATTATAATGCGGTAAAACATATTTTTAGTTGTCTTAGACACACACCCACACTCGGTCTCTGATACTCCAAGGCCTTCACCTTCACACTACTTGCTTTTCGTGACGCCGACTATGGTGGTTGTAGGATCGATAGAAAGAGCACGAGTGGAACGTGCCAATTCTTAGATGATTGACTCATTTCTTGGTATTCTAAGAAACAACCTAGTGTTGCTCTTAGTACTACCGAGGCCGAGTATGTCTCCCTAAGTAATTGTTGTGCCCAAATTCTATGGATCAAACAACAACTTTTAGATTTTGGTGTTACCTTCTCTTCCGTGCCAGTCTATGTGATAGTACCAGTGCCATAGACTTGTCACGAAACCCCATCTTACACTCCAGGGCTAAGCACATAGATATTCGCTATCATTTTATACGTGACCACGTGCAAAACGGTACCATTTCTATTGAATTTATGCCTACGAACCAACAAGTTGCGGATATTTTCACTAAGCCGCTTCCTCAAGCGCTTTTTGAAAAGTTTCGTAGTGATCTACATATGATTCCTTCCTAAATTTTTTTCTTTTGCTTAAGTATTCAAACTAAGGGGGAGAAGTCATATGTAGGGGGAGTTTTTCAAAGTTTAAGGGTATTTTGAAAATAAGGGGGAGAATTGTTGTGCCCTCGTTTTGGTAAGTTTGATTAATTTTCATATTTACCCTTATTATGTGTTAATTATTCTATATTTCGTGTACTAACACTTTTCTCAAGCATTTCTTGCAGGTACACTAATCACATCGTAGATGATTAAATTATAGCTCTATGATACGATGTGCAATATTGCAAATTAGTGATAAATTTAATTCATGACATGTGATGACAACTTTATATTGTACACATTAAATGGATTTTATTTTATAACTTTTATGGCAATATAAAATTAATTTGATTAATTATGCAAACACATTATTGTGTTATGGCATAATTTGTATTGAATTAATTTGTTGGGCTACTTATATCAAATACCTGATAATTAAATTAAATGATGGCCCTACTATCTTCTTTACCCGGCCCTTTTCTTTTTTTTGGCCCTGCTAGCCCAATATATTTTCTCTTAACCTAATTCTTGTTATAAAAAATCTGAAACCCTACCACTACTCCTCATAAGCTGCCAACCACCCCCTCTTTCCTAGAAACCTCCGTCCTTTTAATTACCACCACATATTTCTCTCCCTCTTTCCAATACAAGTCTCTATCATTTACTCTCCCCAATACCCCCCACTATCTATAACGTCTATCTCTCACTCTCCTCCTTTCAGTAAACATTTCTCTTGCTTTTTCATTTCCAGAAAAGCATTGTATCTATGTCCATTAAACAAATCTTCTATCTTTCTTTCTCGACTGCAATCTCTGAATCCCTTCTTCCCTTATGTAAATCTTTTCATCTTCTTTCTCTGGTTCCAGAAAATTCATTTCTTTTTCTATACAAATCTCGTCCCTCCGTTCTTACTATAAAACGAGGAGCTTTTTTGCTTCAGTGACTTTCTGATATATCTGTGAAGGTATAGCAACCCTAGCTTACAGTATGGTCAAGATTTGTGGATGGCTCTGCAACACAGGTATGAAATAGGCATCTATTGATGCTACACCCGCTGAGACCACTAAAGGTGGACTCCACCGAGGTCAATGATGCCCAAAATTACCCTTATCACCATGAGTTTGTGGTAGAAGGCTGAATCTTGTATTTATTAGTATTTTTTTTATAAAGTTTTTTTGTGGTTCCGAGTTCGTGTTTTTTTTTTTGGTCCTTTCCTGATTATAACAAAAATGATGTATGTTAGGCCTGTATTTGCTAGATAAAGGTGAAAGTCTGAATCTTGTGTTTGCTTTTTACCCTTACCGTCAAATGCATGCCCTGTTTGGAAAGATGAAGACCGTTATGTTTGCCTTGTAATAAAAGTCGATCTCTTTTGTGCGTATGATGTCCGAGTCTTTTTATTTATTTATTTTCAGCTACGAATTTCTCTAACTGCATGTTATTTAAAGTTTTAATATAATAACATTTCTTTTAATACCTTTTTCTTCTGAGTCAAATGATAAATCTTTTCATCTCTTGTCTGTATATTTTCGATCTTTCTTTTTGTTGTTTTCCCTTTGACTATAATTTTTTTTTTATTTAGATCTAATATATTTTAGTTATGTGGTATCCTTTCACTTTCACACACTGCACAGAGTAAAAAATAATAATAATAAAAAAATAAAGAGTTTTTGTAATATTGCTAGTTGTGTAGTTTCTGTATTGTTTTCTTGACCCGTGACTCTCCTTTCTTGTCTAGCCGTTGCTTTTGTCTTTATGCTGATCTGTCGATCTAAATTATTTTATCTCTTGAAATCTACTAACTCTTCTGTTAAGTGTGCAGTATGTATATATACATGTCCAGCCACTTAAAAAAAAGAGCAAGAAAGCAAAAAGCACTAAAGTCATTTGGTCAAAAATCCTCTCATACACAACTCGGTTTCTCTCAAGTTCAGTCAAAGCTTTAAGGAGTTCTCTACCTCCTTAAGTTTGAAGAGTAGATTAGGAGTTGTTTAGTGAGTGTTTGAGTGATCTTTGAGTGTCATTTGTGAGGCATCAAACTGTTAGAAGTAATATCGTCGGATCAATCATGGATTGACCCGATTACGCAGCGGAAGCATCAGATCTAGATCTAAACGAAACAAAGAACATAAATTAAAGATCAAACTACAAGGGGGTTTGGATTTTACCTTTTTATGGTGCTTAACTCCAAGAACAAAAGTAGTATCCACACAAGTTGAGAAGCCACAGCCTTCCAACGTGTGTCTCCCAGCAACATCAGGTGGATGGTGTTTCCCGCCGCCGGACCTCCTCGATATGCTACCGGAATAATCCCGAAGATTATTCCAACTCGAAACCCAAAGAACTATAGCCGAAAATTCCAAGCTATATTCTTCCAATATGGCGTGTTTTATGTTGTGTGGCAAAAGGCTTGGGAGAACTCTCTTTATATATGAGAGTAATCCTTGTCCTCCAAGGATTTAATAATTAAGAGATAATTATTACATTAATCATTTTTCCAAATAAAAGATAAATAAAATGATTATCCCAAACAAATTAGGATAAATCATATTATTATCTAATATTCCATGAATTATTATTTAACATATAAAAGATAAATCACATGTTAAATAATTATCCAAGAAAACTAATTTCTCTCTAATTATTAACCAAAATTGCGCCACCTTTAAAGAATAAATGGTCCACACGCATTTTTCTACATTTGACCAATTAGGTCAACACACTAATTTGGACCGAGTCCACGAAAAATGTCTTTTCCGTGTATTTAATTATTTAGTCCAACTAAACAATTAATCCACATATCAAATTAAATAGCCCAATCCACTATTTAATTATAACTGAGGTGCAACGACGAGAAATCTATATGCTATATTAGGAGCCACGTCGGGGACCATGGACCCATATTCAGTAGCTACAATAAATCGAATAAAAATTATTCATCAGACAGAATAATTATCCAACCTATTAATTCCGGGATTACACCACCATAAACCCGAAACCGAATTCTACCGAATTTAGATAACTTACACTCAATTTATGAGTCGAACGCGTCCACTGATATAATCATTACATACGGATAAATCCTCCATAGACTGTCCATTCTGAGTGGGAAGTCTCCGTGAACCCGACTCAGAATATCTTATCCTTATTTATCATTAACCCCCCAGTGATCAATTAGTTCACATATCTGACTAGTAGCTAATTAGTCTAAATATGAACTCGGCCGATCGATCATTTTCTTAGGGCTAACAAATAAGGGAATCGTCTCTCTACTTCCCGAGGGAAGGAATGGATTCCATATTCGTGATAGCACGACTACTCACTCATCCCGGTATAGAGCCAACGAGAAGTGTTGGACCACATACTTCGAAGTGATCCTTACTAACACATCAAACTCTACCCTAGTCTAAGCGGTTTCGTGATCACCTCGGATTAAGATTAATCCATATATGATCATCTTGTGATTCGATAAGACTTCTCGATCACGGAATTATATCGAGAACTCAAATCAAATCGGTCCACCCCTATATGATTATCATCATATATAAATGCCCCACTAGGTACCCTATTACCGACAAATCCGGATAAGATCGTCACACTTAAAGTGTTCGGGCGCATTATTAGCAAATTAATCTTGAGACCCGTACTCAGATTAATAAACGCTACGGACTAAGTTAATTTTAAGTACATCTCACTAACTCAATCCTCTTATGTATAGCCATACACTGAGTTATGTGATTACATAAACGATGTACTTAGGGTTTTCAGTAGTGTCTTAATTATAAGCATACATGCATATAATAAGATGAATTATTAATTCTGTCCTAAAACAATTATATAATTGTCTTTCGGGCACTACACCTAACACAATCATGTGGTGAGAATAGTGATTGTACTCTTACACTTGAGTGTTAAACTTGTATAAGTGAGGAAGAGAGTGCTTTACTTTTCTGAATTACGGTTTGGAGTCCATCAAGTCAAGGAAGGAGCTTGGTGGTTCAACACACACAGCTTTGTGTGTTGCTAAGAGTGTTGAAGGACTGTGCTTGGAGGGCTCCATTCTGCACCTTTCTTTTCCATCCGAGCTGTAGGCTCCGGTGGGGTAATTTTTGTATTTTGTTTGTAATCGTAGAGATTTATAGTATAGCTTTAGTGTTATACTTGAATCTTGACCTCAAGTGTTCTTTCTAAGCTTGGCTTGGATTCAACAATTGGTTGATTCAAGTAAAACATTCTTGATTGATTGTTTTGCTTGGATTGTTTTGTATTGTTTTGTAATACCTTAAGACTTGCATGCTAGTTAAATAACTAAAACCTGCTAAGTGTTCTCTCACCTACATAACACAACACTTAGGAAATATCTTGCATGCTAGTTACAACCTAACCTGATTTAAAACAAGTTTGTTTGTAATCCTGTTAGGTGCAACTTAGATCACTTAGATAACTAGGATAACTTAGTTTTTCTTTTTAATTAGATAGTCTTCCGCCTATTTAATTAACTAAAAACTAGGTTGAAATTCCGAAATTATCTTAAGTCGAAAAAGTAATCATAATCTGGTAATTACTCTATTCACCCCCCTCTAGAGTAATTTAGTGCGCGTTACGATCCAACAAAAACATCAACGACAGTATCTTATAATCTGGATATCATGCTCTCTCGAAGTAACTCATTTACTTCCACTTTGCAAAGATTCACGAGAGTAAGACATTCCTTTCTTTATTAAACTGTTGAAATAGTTGAATGCGGTCTTACTCTCGTGAATCTTTGCAAAGTGGAAGCAAATGAGTTACTTCGAGAGAGCATGATATCAAGATTATAAGATACGGTCGTTGATGTTTTAACTCGACTAACGACCGTATGGATATTATTACAGCAATGGGATTGTAATTTACACGGTAACTGTTTCACATGAAAGGTAGTAGTCATTGCATTTGACTCTTCCGATGATTGGGGGTCACGGTGTGTTGTTAGACGCTATCCCGTGATCGTTAGGTATGAAGGGCATTTTCGTAATTTGCACTTTGTGCCTACGGCCAACATATTCGGAAGCCTATGGGTCACATACATATGAACATCTAGCCGGATTAATATGTGGTTATAGTTGATAACCAAATAAGGAAAGAATTTATTTCACGACTAAAAAGGTTACAGTGTTAAATTAATATGGTGGTGTTTATTTATAATGAATAAATATAATACAATATATTAATTATGTTGATTAATTAAATATATATATATTGATACATATATATTTCGAAATATGTGTATATATATTATATACATGGATTTTGCAAATTAATTAATCTAGTATTATATTAATTAAAGAATATTCTGGATGCCAAATCTTTGGCTAAAGGTGGCGCCATATTGCAAGTGTATTGGATACATTTGAGTTGTGTAATTTAATTAATAAGATTTTTATAATATTAATATTAGATATTAATTGATTTTGAAAAATAGATTTATGGTAATACGATAAATATAGTCAATATAATATATTGACAATATATTTGAAATATTTAATATAGGATATTAAATTAAATGAGATAATTCAATAAAGGATATTTTCCATATTTTATTAGGAAAAAGTTTTATTTCTCCTCAATCTACTAGGAAGCTAATCCCAATCAGATTGGGAGACATGAGGGGCGCCCCAACACCTATATAAGAAAGGGGTTGGCTGGCAATTTTATACATCACAATTCCAGAGCTAATATTTTTTGTGAAAAATAGAGAGCTTCCTAGAGAGAGAAAAATTCGGTCTAGCAGCCGAGTTTTTCTGGTAGCAATCCATGATGGGATTCCGGCGAGGTGTTCGTGTGGATCACCGGTAGAGGCCGAACGCTTGGGCGGCTTCGTGCAGAAACTACAATCGTAGACAAAGCGTCGATCCAATTGGATCAACCAAGGTATTCTTTTGTCTACTTCTTTTATGCTTGTTGCTTAAACGAAGTCGATCTTGGGTAAAAGGAAATCAATTTTTTGAATTCCGCTGCGTTCCCGCATAGATTTCCTAACAAGATATCCAATACCTTACTCAAAAAATCGTAACACACTCCTACTATCCCTCTTGCACATTGGGCATATCCTTTCTTTTGACTAAATCAAACTCCTTTGATTATCAAACAAAGAAATTGTCTAGAGAAACTTGTTTGAGTCTATAAATGGATCTCATGGGCTTACATATCATGTTATCGTCTATGAACATCGAGATTTCTGCCCAACGTCTCAACACTATCATATAGCCATGATACGAAGTTACAACAAGCATAGTCTGAATGGAACTGGCTCAACTGGCAGCATAAAGATAATTACAAGGTTTACACCCCGTATCCTTCAGCCGTCACTATAGCCTTCTGGTAATCATATTACTATCCATGTCAGCCTTTTAGGGACATTCCCTTTAGGTAAGACAGACTAGGTTCATAACCTGGTTGTCATTAATGGAATCTATTTCAGATATTATGGCTCCAGGCCATATCTCTCAATCTTGCCTATCAATCATTCCTTCATAAGTCGTGAGATATTCATTCTTCAAGATGAACATACCAACAGCCTTTTCAAGCCGGAGGTTATCCACAGACTTATAGAACTTTTTGTGTGCACTGAGCAGTGTTGTACGCCTCATCACTATGTGGCGTATGCTCACGTTCCAATGGTTGAATATATCTTTGTGGTTCTCAAACTCCTTTGAGATCTTATTTACTCCCACTATTTATTTTGGAAGAAACACTTCCTCTAGAAGACAGCATGTCTGAAGAAAAACAGTTTTGCTCCACGGGTAAGTAACATTATCTAGCGTACTTGCTAAGATTTTCCACAAAGTTGCATATGTCGCACTAGGCTCCAAGCCTTTCTGAATTTGCCTACGACAACTTCAAATCATCGGTTAAGATAGATTTGACATTATCCTCTTCCATATCTAATATGGAATTTATACCTTTATTCTTTGAAACTCGGTTAAGTATAATGGCACTATTGTTCAGGGTCAATTTGTAGTGTTTTATAAGGATATATTTTACATCAATATTCCCCGTATATGGATGTTTTTCATAGAAATCGAGCCTATAATCGATTAATTGAGTAAATAGTGTTTTTAATAGGTTAATTGCAAAATGTAACGATTTATGTGCTTAAATTGTGATTTTATGTTATTTTGGGATTGTGTTACGCTTCGGTATATTTTCCTATGTTATAGATACATATTTTGGCATGCCATAGTAAATGATGAGGTTTTGCATGGAAGAGAAGTGAAATGGAAGGAAGATGGAGATAAAGCTTGGAATGAAGCTTTCAAGCAGCCGAACTTCCGATGCAGTTCTTGATATGATAACAACCGATTTGACTCTGGACCTCAAGAGAAGAGTTGTAGGGCTTGAAGAGAGGATTCTACAGGATTTTGAATCACTTCATTCCGACTTATGAGGCCCGAGATATGAGCGTTACAAGTTTGGATGCTGTTGCTGAAACTAGTGGAAAATCCCGAAATATACTCGGAATACGATGGGCTAGTCAAAAAGGCGTTTTATGAAGAAGAGTCCTTAATGAAAGTTGTAGAGTTTTCCGAGAGCTTAATTATGACATTCGGATCATAATTTTTGGAGGTCTACAACTCAAGATATGAATTTTAGAAGTTGAGTCCGTAGTTGAACTAGCGTCCGGTCACCCGGCCGACCTACATTGCCGACTTAAAAATTGCAGCCGCCTTACTCATCTATAAATTCAGCCCTTGCTTCAACCCTAATATCACAATAATTCATATACATTAATTCCAAAGCCGCAATTCACAAGAAGGGAGCGGCAACTTCGGGAGCAAGGCCGGTCACCCGAGCCTTGTGCTCGGGTGATCCGGGGTTAGATTAGGATGTCGTTTTTCTTCCGTTTTCGATTCATGGATTCAATCATGTACCAAACTACGTGAGTTTATTTATTTAATTTATTCAGTCCTTATTCGTTTTTATGATCTTTAATTTATTTTGTATCGTTCTATGATTTTGATGCTATGATGTGAATTAGATCGAAAGATCAGTTTGCTATTGATACGTTTACAACATACGGAAGTTGCGTTGACTAGATCACCATAGAAAGATAGGATTTTTAATCATTAATTATGTGACAAATTAATTGGTTAATTATCTAGGTTGTTAGATTCTAAAATACGAGAGTTAACTCCGAATCTACACCGAGTTTTGTTTGGTAAATCAATCTCAACATTCGGAAGATGAGAGATTGATAAATTGAATTCACTAAGGAATTAGGGATCCATAGCTTGAGATTAAATTCACTAAGGAATTAGGGATTTGTGTCTCGTGTAAAGGTGAAACCACAATTTGAATTAAAATCATGAGATGAACTAGGATTGAGATCACTTGGTTTGTGCAATCGTTTGATCCCATGTATCTTTAGTTTAGGTTTTTATTATTTGCTTTAGCCTAGATTTAGTTTATTTGTTCTTCAATTTATTCGTTTTTCGTTTTTAGTTTCGTTTTTATAGTAACAATTTAGAAGAATTAAGGAAGTTAGATTCAACATCCCTTTTCCCTGAGGATCGATACCCGTACTTATCCAACTTTACTAGCAACTGCCCGGTATTCGGCCGGTTAGGAGGTAGTTTTGCATGGTAGTATAGGTTTATAAATTTTCTTTTGTTTTAATGATGCAAAATCTCTCCAACAAAAGTGGCGCCGTTGCCGGGGAATAGGTGTCATGTTGAATCTGATCTTGTTATTTTTCTCGATTTTGTTACGTTTATTTTTCGTTTTAATAAAAGTAGCGTTTACCAAATCGAGAGTTTTTATTTTGCCGTGTTTCGATGACCATAAGGTTAAGAATGTGCAAAAGTTTTTTACTCGATTTGTTTAAACGTGAAGTATGTGTTTATGTGTTTTCTGATCTAACCTCTTTGTGCTTTGATTGAAAGTGGTCGCTCGTGATCCGTGTTAATATGTGTTTTAAGTTTTTAGGGTTTGTCGCGTTTTCTGCTCTCTGCCGTGTATTCGTTGTATGGACGAGCGTTCAAGTTAGTGAACGCCCGTCCAGTTCTTTAGCTGCAGGTAAACGAGCGTTTGAAAGTATTGGACGTTCGTCCGTTCAAATATTTTTGACTCTGTTCTGGTTTAAAGGACCAGACGAGCGTCTATGCTTTCTGAACGTCCGTCCGGTTGGTTTTCAAGTCAACCGAGCGTTTGTTTTGCTGAACGCTCGTCCAAAGCTGTATTTTGAGGTGAACGCCCGTCTATTGTGCTGAACGCCACTTCAGTAGTCCAGGTTTTTCTTGATCTCATTCCTAATGCTTTTATTTAGTATGGATTGCTTACATTCGAGCATCCGTGGCCTATTTATTTTTTACATAGATGTCCCGAATATGAATGTTATACCTTTCCATCTATGAATTCATGCTAAGTAAATGATCTTATTCCTTATACATGATTCATCTATGAAAGTTATAGTTACTGTCGGTTCTCGTATGCTATAACTGGTCTTATTGTTAATTAGTAGCTAATGTCGGTTTCCGTATGCTACATATCGTTATGATGAATCTTTTAAGCTTTGAGACTTATGTGCTTCCTTGTTATTTTTATAACTCATTTGGGTAGTAATTGTCGGTTTTCCGTATGCTACGTCCAGGCCATATGAGTTATATCTGTTTAGTATAGCTAACTGTTGGTTTCCATAATGCTATCACCTTCAATGAGTCTTAAAGCGCGTCTACACTGCATGTAATGAACAGCACTGTCGTTTATCGTAACCTGTCATTATTTGGTAGACGTTTATTTTATATCTGTCGTGTTGCAAATGAGTGGGCTAGTTTTCTTTCTTTTATTTTCTTTTATTTTTACATATCACTTAGATGCATATCATTTAGTTGCATGTCATCTAGTTGCATTGTTTTTCTATTTTTCTTTTATTTTTCTTGAGTGTAGTTAACTGTCGGTTTCCGTAATACTACCTCGTTTTTATTTTAGTTTCTGCATAGGCCGTAGTCACTGTAGAGTTGTCAGGGGTCAACTTGCTCAGCCTGAGCCTGTCAGAATTTATTTTTTTTATTTATTTTATTTTTAGGATTGCATATCATGTAGATTGCATTGTAGTATATTTTCATATAGTTGCACCTAGCCTACGACTTTGTAGTATTTCATGTATAGTATTCAATCTTTAGTTGAGCTTAAGTTGAAAAATCTCTATGATCCTTTTCTCCATGTGCTTTATATATGTAATCTTTTCTTTTTCCCCGTAGACTCTTTTTGCACTGATCAAGTCTGCAGGATACTTTCTATAGCTATTGTGCACTTTAAAGATGTATTCAGTTTACCTGTGATGCTCCACGATCTCGAGCTATGCAGCAATTTTGGTTTTTACCGATTTTTCCGGAATTGCCAGCATCCAATCAGCTAAGTTCTCTAATTTTTATTTCTATATAACTTGAGGACAAGTTTCAATCTAAGTGTGGGGGAGGGGATAGATGATTTATGTATCTACTTTCATTTGCTCATATTAGTTATAATTTTCTATGAAAAGTGCTAATTTTCAAATTTTTTTGTTTAGTCCTGAGTAACATTTCACTGGCATGCTAGTTTTATAATCTGGCACCTGTAGTTGTTATCAGTAGTCGTACCATGTTCTAAGAATAGGTTTGGTAGATCTGATACTCACTTGAACTTCAGTACACGAACCTGTTAGATGAAGAACCAAAATTTAAATAGTTTCCGGTTAGTTAAAGGATAGCCGATTCTCGATGCAGATAACACTTACTTAGCATTGATGAAAGTTAAGAACTTGTGCTATACTCACAGTTAGAATCTCAGTACCTTAGTGTTCTTGAGAACTTTGAGAGTCTTGAATGTGTTAGAAATATATTTGACCGAGAGTTTCCAAAGAGTTTGAAAAATATAAAAATATATATATCTATAAATAATAAATGAATAGAATTTCTTTGCGGGAATTTTGTTTGTAACTATCACCTCGAGTCCATTTGGATACCGCCCCAATTGGGGAGTGTGGTTTACCTTGGACATGGGGATTGAGTGATCTCGGGGTGACCGCCTCTAATGTAGGGGAGTGTGTTATACTTTTGAGACGCGACGATAGGAAATATAAAATATACGCTTTTTTTTTGGAATTCTAAGTCAAGTTGATCTAAACCCGAGAGACCCGAAAGGTATTTTCTTGGTACTAAGTAAAGGAATTTAGTTGTGAGTTGGTTACTATGTTCTTGGTAATTAGTTTTTGTTAGGTAAGTGCTTGTAGATAGAATGAAGTTTTCGGTTAGTTGACCGGATAATCGTTAGTGCTTGATGTATTATATCAAGAGAGGATCGGTGGAAGTTTAGTAGGTTCTCACACACACATCACCGAGTGAGGTCGATTTGCTTGAATACTAGCTTGTCATGATTTTGACTATATCTCGTGTCGTTATGTGGATTCTTGATGGTATGTTCTTGTTTTGTTTTACTCGAGGACGAGCAAAAGTTTAAGTGTGGGGGTGTTGTTCAGGGTCAATTTGTAGTGTTTTATAAGGATATATTTTACATCAATATTCCCCGTATATGGATGTTTTTCATAGAAATCGAGCCTATAATCGATTAATTGAGTAAATAGTGTTTTTAATAGGTTAATTGCAAAATGTAACGATTTATGTGCTTAAATTGTGATTTTATGTTATTTTGGGATTGTGTTACGCTTCGGTATATTTTCCTATGTTATAGATACATATTTTGGCATGCCATAGTAAATGATGAGGTTTTGCATGGAAGAGAAGTGAAATGGAAGGAAGATGGAGACAAAGCTTGGAATGAAGCTTTCAAGCAGCCGAACTTCCGATGCAGTTCTTGATATGATAACAACCGATTTGACTCTGGACCTCAAGAGAAGAGTTGTAGGGCTTGAAGAGAGGATTCTACAGGATTTTGAATCACTTCATTCCGACTTATGAGGCCCGAGATATGAGCGTTACAAGTTTGGATGCTGTTGCTGAAACTAGTGGAAAATCCCGAAATATACTCGGAATACGATGGGCTAGTCAAAAAGGCGTTTTCTGAAGAAAAGTCCTTAATGAAAGTTGTAGAGTTTTCCGAGAGCTTAATTATGACATTCGGATCATAATTTTTGGAGGTCTACAACTCAAGATATGAATTTTAGAAGTTGAGTCCGTAGTTGAACTAGCGTCCAGGCCGACCTACATAAAAATCATTGCCGACTTAAAAATTGCAGCCGCCTTACTCATCTATAAATTCAGCCCTTGCTTCAACCCTAATATCACAATAATTCATATACATTAATTCCAGCCGCAATTCACAAGAAGGGAGCGGCAACTTCTGGGAGCAAGGCCGGTCACCCGAGCCTTGTGCTCGGGTGATCCGGGGTTAGATTAGGATGTCGTTTTTCTTCCGTTTTCGATTCATGGATTCAATCATGTACCAAACTACGTGAGTTTATTTATTTAATTTATTCAGTCCTTATTCGTTTTTATGATCTTTAATTTATTTTGTATCGTTCTATGATTTTGATGCTATGATGTGAATTAGATCGAAAGATCAGTTTGCTATTGATACGTTTACAACATACGGAAGTTGCGTTGACTAGATCACCATAGAAAGATAGGATTTTTAATCATTAATTATGTGACAAATTAATTGGTTAATTATCTAGGTTGTTAGATTCTAAAATACGAGAGTTAACCTGAATCTACACCGAGTTTTGTTTGGTAAATCAATCTCAACATTCGGAAGATGAGAGATTGATAAATTGAATTCACTAAGGAATTAGGGATCCATAGCTTGAGATTAAATTCACTAAGGAATTAGGGATTTGTGTCTCGTGTAAAGGTGAAACCACAATTTGAATTAAAATCATGAGATGAACTAGGATTGAGATCACTTGGTTTGTGCACTGTTTGATCCCATGTATCTTTAGTTTAGGTTTTTATTATTTGCTTTAGCCTAGATTTAGTTTATTTGTTCTTCAATTTATTCGTTTTTCGTTTTTAGTTTCGTTTTTATAGTAACAATTTAGAAGAATTAAGGAAGTTAGATTCAACATCCCTTTTCCCTGAGGATCGATACCCGTACTTATCCAACTTTACTAGCAACTGCCCGGTATTCGGCCGGTTAGGAGGTAGTTTTGCATGGTAGTATAGGTTTATAAATTTTCTTTTGTTTTAATGATGCAAAATCTCTCCAACAACTATCCCGAAATGGGTAAGGGATGCTTTGCATGGATTGCTTCACACTTTTATCATATAAAGTGTTGTTTCCATTTTAGGAACACAATCTAATTGCGTAACACAAAGATGGTATCCTTCAAGGGAAATAATCTAGTATGTTAGATTCAGTGACCTTTCAACTTTATCGGAATAACATTTATTCCTTACAATTGAATATGTCTGCTAAATCCTAACAAATGACTGAACTTGTGTTCTTCATAAGAACCGAAACATAATAACATTTATTTAGTTCCCTTACAGTTTACTAGACTCAGAACACAAAACTGAAAAAGTCGCAGCGTTTGCTTCACTTCTGTATCTCAGTGTATTCCGTATTTAATCTTTATAATTTAATCACACTCGTAGGATATCATATATTCGAGAGTTGACTTGAGTTTAGATAGATTTGTCTCAACGTGCTTGCTTAGGATAGAGGCTCTAATAAGTCCTCTATATTTAAGCACTTGCCCTAACTTTTAATTTTAATCCTTTAAGCACTTGTAAATATTTCTTAGTGTAGTCTTCATAAGACTTAAGAAAGATCACAAGAGCATTGTCTTTAATTTCCTTTCATAAAGAAAATCTAAACTTTATCAAATAGTTCACTTAACATTTTGAATCGTGTTCAAAACATTGACTATTTAATTAACCTTTAATTTAAACAATGATTAAAGAATTAAGTCGATACTTAAATCTTACAATCTTGAAAACATCTTTTCCAAAATTCGGTCTGGTCATTCTTATCCAACGTTTGAATTAATTGTCATCGTATGACTGAATGATTATATTGGATCGTATCCAATATCACGAGCTTCCGTTTTTCTTTAATAATTAAAGTCTTGGAGCACTGCATTGAATATGTAGTCTCCTTGTCTCTAACTACTATAACGGGGTTGCTCGCGTCATTGCTTTTTTTACAAAGATTAAAATTTAATTAACCATTTTGAGAACGTTTCTCAAACAGTCATAATTTAGTTTTACTAATCGAGAATAAAAACATAAATATAAAAGTTTGCTAAAAACTACAACATTAAATAAAGATAAAAGAGTGTTGTTGTTTATACACGCAAAATCAAAAATGGTCTTGGGTTTACGATTTTGCTCCCACTAGTCAACTACTCCCAATTGACTTTCGAGAATTATCCAAAATTCTTTAGTGGCTGGAATCCTATCTAGTTGACTCGATCCCCGACGTGGGCCGATCGACCGGGTCAATTTTGACGGGTAGGTACTTCTTACCAATCGCGTCCAACGCGACTTTCAGTAGTTTGACTAGTCAACTCTTTGACAATTCACATCGTCTATGTGATAGTCAACCTTATGTCTCTAAAATCAGACGGTCCTGACGTGGGCCAATCACCGCAAGATTCGTAGTTGAGTCGTAACCCAAGTATTTATGAGATCTCATAACGATCATATCTCGATAATGACGATATACCCGAGGTAGGTCAACTCCCTACGTGGGCCGATCAGTTGGATCCGAACAAGGGCTCTTCACCGTCACTATAATATTGGGAGACATATTATGACTCGATTTTTGTTGTGGGAGTAATTTTAAATTAATTCACTTAATTAATTTCAAATTAATTCTCTTAATACAGTCTCATCATGTATATCTATCTCTATAGACATACATCATACACATTCATCTAGATCGTGCCTAGTTATGCATATATCGTATCATATAAAATAAACGCAAGCACAAAATAAATAAATGCATAAAGTAACCGGTATGATCATGAATTTTTCCTAGGTGCTGTTTCGAATACAATTTGACGAAACCGCGGGTCACAATCTAAGGGTAGCTGCAACCTCCAATAGGATCTTTAATGCGCTATCTCCAATGGGATCTTTATTCTTCTCTTTCTTTGGTCTCCATCTTCTGCTCCATTCTTGTTACATTTAATTCTATCTAATAAAATAAATACACCCGCCGCACACGGGGGGAGTCAACGGGAATGGGATAAATGCAGAAAATAAATTAGGTCACGTTCTTTATAACGGCCTAGGATAATTTTTAAACCAACGAAAAATAAAATCATTCACATCTATCCTATTAGTCGAGTCCATGATCAATCGGGGTCCATATAATCATATTATATCTACATAATATCTAATCCATACAATAACATCTTATGAAAAAGATAAAATTAAAAATTAACTACTTGCGTCTTAATTAATCAATTAACATTTAATCTATTAAATAATTTTATCCAATCAATTAACTAATTAACATTTAATTAATTAATGATTTTAATGGAAATAAAATTAACGATTAATTTTAAACCGATTTCAATTTCAATTTTAATTAATTAGAACTATTCCAAAAATAAATCAAAATTAAAATAAGGTCATTTTTGTTTCTATCCTTTTGATTCCTAATCAAAAGGGATGCCTTTGGTTTCCTAAACCAAAAGGCATCTCCTTTGGCCCCTTCCAAAATCAAAATTTTGAAAAGGGCCTAGACCTATTTCAAACAAAATTTGAAAATACCAATATTTTGGTTGATATGCCTGGCCCCTTTCCAAAATCAAAATTTTGAAAGTGGCCTAGGCCTAGGCCTTTTTCCAAATCAAATATTTGGAAAGGGCCTAGGTCTATTCCAAATAAAGTTTGGAAATGTCATTATTATTTTAATGCCATGTGGCATCCCAATGGCCGAAACTATTTGAACCATTGGTTAGCCACATGACACAACTAAACAAATGAGGAATTATCAATCACAACTATGAACCATATTGAAATACAAAATACACAAAACAAAATTTAGGGATCCACCACTTTTGATCAGTCAACCGACACCGGAAGCAGGTTGCCCCGCCGCCGCCGCCGACCCACCGCCGATGGTGGTGCCGCCGCCAGTCGGCCGAGCACCACCGGATCCCCATTTTTTGTGTATCGTTTTGCGAATCAAAAATCTTTCATCTTTTAATTACGTGATTTGGACGATAAATCTAACTACATAAATTAACATGCTTATTGCTTAAGCTCGAAACTCGCTCCGATACCACTGTTAGGAAATCTACGCGGAAACGCAGCGGAATTTAAAATTTATTTCCTATCGACCCAAGATCGACTTCGTTTAAGCAATAAACAAATAAGTAGTAGACTGTGGTTACCTTGGTTGATCTAAAAGATCGACGCTTTGACCGTTTAAGGAGATTGGCGATGCACGGAGCCGCCCAAGCGTTCGGCCTCTACCGCTAGTCCACACGAACAACCCGCCGGAATCCACCATTGGATTGCTACTAGAAAAATCCGGTTTCTAGACCGGCCTTCTCTCTCTAATCTCTCCATAAAAAGCTCTCTATTTTTTCACAAGAACTATTAGCTCTTGGAATTGTGATGTACAAAAGAGCTAGCCAAGCCTCCCTTAAATAGGGTGACCTGCGCCCCTACTGTTCCCAATCTGATTGGGATTAGGTTCCTAGGAGATTGAAGAGAAATAAAACATTTTCCTAATAAAATAAGGAAAATATCTTTTATTGAATTATCTCATTAATATTCAATATCTTATATTAAATATTTCCAATATATTGTCAATATCTTATATTGACTATATTTATCTTATTACCATAAATCAATTTACACATGTGTATATATCACATATATATATTATAAATATAAATCTATACATATATATTTATCACAATTGTGAACATGCATATCCTGTATGCAATTCACGTGTGGTGATCATATATATTCATATGTTAATATCTTATATTAATATATGGTAATATCATTAATTAAATTGCACAATCCAAGTGTTTCATAATACACTTATTATTGGCGCCATCTTTAGTCTATTATTGGCATCCGGAATATTCTTTAATTAATCAATATAATTAATATCTTGTATTATAGTTATTCATAATAAATAAATACCACCATATTAATTTACCACTATAACCTTTATAGTATGAGATGAATTCTTTCCTTATTTGGTTATCAACTATAACCATATTTTAATCCGGCTAGATGTTCTTTTATATGTGACCCGATAGGCTTCCGAATATGTTGGCCGTAGACATAAAGTGCAAATTACGAAAATGTCTTTCATGCCTAACGATCACGGGATAGGGTCTAGCAACACACCGTGACCCCCAATCATCGGAAGAGTCAAATGCAATGACTACTACCTTTCATGTGAAACAGTTACCGTGTAACTTACAATCTTATCGCTGTAATAATATCCATACGGTCGTTAGTCGAGTGTCAAAACATCAACGACCGTATCTTATAATCTGGATATCATGCTCTCTCGAAGTAACTCATTTACTTCCACTTTGCAAAGATTCACGAGAGTAAGACATTCCTTATAAGAAGGCCCTTTCGGATATTCACCCCTACTGATTGGGTACGCGATTCCCGTACGACCAAACATGTATACTCCGCATGCTTCAGTATCACACCCAATCACTACCGCATGATCGCCCCATGGCTAGGGGAAACCTCAATAGTGTCAAAGCATGACAATCCACACCGTGATGCCATGAAGACTCCGGTCCAAAGGATAATTACACAACCGCCACATAGTGTGACACTTAACAGTGTAAGTGGGTCAGTCTAACATACGCATTCTCTAATACACGTCCACGTACAGTCCAAGTGTCTCTATACTTAGATAGACGAGATCTATCCCTGCCCTTAAAGATAGAAGACATCTAATACGTGCTAGCATGTTTATATTATCAATGTCATGTTTAATAGTACATCAGCCTAGAGACTTTTGAGTATCAAACTTATTAAAGTGATTAGAGATCTCATCAACCATAATCGCCTATCATGGCTTCTCTACCACAGTTTAATACTAAGGACGTTATCATATAACAATTCATAATTGCAGGGCCGGCCCTATGCTAAGGCCGGCGAGACCCGGGTCTTAAGCCCAATTGTGTCGGAGGGCCCAACGGTACATGTTTCGCTAAAAGAAAAAAAAAATCGTGTAGATTTAATCCGATTCAACCTAATATAATATGTTAAATTTTTTTTTTGATAAAGGCCCAAATTTTTTTTTACTCTAATTGATAAAGGCCCCAATAAAAAAATTTACTTGACCCAAAAAAATAGATATATACAAACAAGTTTTTTTTTTGTTTTATGACTTTATCTATATTATTAATTTATTATATATATCTATATTATATAAAAAAAAGCACACACAAAAATAAATAAAACAAACAAAAATAGATAGAAATCATTTTTCACTCCTAAGTTCCGGCCCTCCCCTTCAGTCCTGCCTTCGTTTCCCCAGCTCCCCTGCCGCTTGAGCTGTTGATTTTTTTTTTATTTTTTGTTTTTT
Source organism: Gentiana straminea (assembly GCA_036785695.1). Classification (NCBI taxonomy): domain Eukaryota; kingdom Viridiplantae; phylum Streptophyta; class Magnoliopsida; order Gentianales; family Gentianaceae; genus Gentiana; species Gentiana straminea. The sequence goes on along the minus strand of JAVUPR010000087.1, from coordinate 2,579,874 downwards.
GTTTTCCTTTCCTTCTTTCAATTTCCCATTCATAAATTATAAATTATATTCTCAAATTCTCAATTGAGAAGAATATGGTTAATGAAATTGACAATTCTACTTTGATTAGTGATTTCGTCTCTAAATGTGTTGCAAGAGCGATCTTGAAATAGTAATATGTAAGTATGTTTTATGTATACGTATGAATTTGGATTTTGTTTCTAAATATGCTAGAAAAGACAACTTTGTAGGCATGTTTTGAGACTATCAATAATGTTAGAAAAATGTGATAAAACAAACAGAATTGGATGATCTCCAAGGCATGTATAAAACGTTTCTTTAAAGAGATGTTTTAAGATCTCTGTCAGGATTCAATGGAGTGCTACTTTAGAGACGCAATATGTTTGTACTGATGATGCTTCTAAAAAAACTTCATTATCTTTCACACCGAATGCTGACGTCTCTCTATTTATAGACAACGAAAAAATACTGTACCGCTTCACGAAAGAACAAACCAGTTCGTTTTCAAAGGATGTGTCCCAATGAACAAACCAGGTCGAACCCCGTTTCTTTTCGGCGACACCTGTCGCACTCAGTGTGCAACAACACATTCAAAACAAAAATAAAAACAGACTTTGTGAATAAAATGTCTAACAAATAACTTGAATTTTGTATTTACGGATGTTAAAAACGCGATAAGTATGTTTTTCAAAACAAAAAAAAAAACTTCTACTAAAAGGCCCAATTCGGGGACTTGGTCTTAAGCCCAACAAATGCGAGGGCCGGCCCTGTATAATTGGTTCTTTAAAAGAACATATATATGACAACAGAGAAATCATTTAACATATGTACAAACATAAAGAAATAGTAGAAATGATCCGACCCGGTCGGATCTGGTCCAACCCGATTGGGTTTAGGACACTATTTCAACACAAGGACTTTTTCAGCTTACAAACAAATGCTTCTTTACCCGGAACTTGAAATCCCTCAGGCTGAGTCATGTATATCTCTTTGTCTACCTCACCATGTAGAAAAGATGTCTTCACATTGATGAGAGTCAAATTGGCTATCATTTTCTATGTAATTATATCCCGTTTATACCTCGTTTTATATGTTTCCGGAGACATTTGATTGTATTTTGATGTATTTTACACCTTGGTTATCATTTCGAGACCTAGGACAAAAAATCCGGAAATCTCATTATTTTTCGGTGTTTTAATACATTCTCTGTCACCCTAGTGTCCTGTAGGGATTACGTGTGGTATTTGTTGTGATGTTGTACAGGAATTAGGTGTTCGAGAAGTCCGGAATGCGAGTTACGAGGATTGGAACGTGTGCCCGAAGCTTAAACGTTCAAACGGATCAAAACGCGGTGGTACTACAACCATACCTTCCATTTATCTGCATTTTGATCAACCTTAGAGGCATTTTCTGGGCTGGACATCTTCATGAAAGTTGTATACAGTTTCATTAGCTTTCCAACGGATTTTGAATCACTCAATTTGGATGTCTACACGCAAAGTCATGACTGTTTTTCTGAAGGTGTGTCAGCTAGGCGCGCGCCTGAGAAATGCTAGGCGCACGCCTAGCAGTGAATTTTGGCCAGAAGTTTCAGTACGTGATTTTAACATCCTAGGCGTGCGCCTACCCTTTCTTAGGCGTACGCCTAGCGTCCAGAACTCATAAAACACTATAAATACCCCCATTTTGGATCTAGATCCACACCATCTTCTTCCCAACTCGTTTTTCATCATTTTTCTGCGTTTTTCTTAGCTTAGATTAGGTTTGTAGATAGATTAGCTTAGTTTAGTTGTAGATTGTTGTAATCCGGAGGATCTTGAAGATAGCTTGATGCGTTATTGATGGGATTTCATCCGGTGAACCGATTTTCTACGGCATAATTTATTTGGTACTTCTTTTTCATTTCGTGTTCTTGCTTTCGTTCTTTATTTTTGTTTTATGATTTGTTGATTTCTTGTTGTTTTTGTTGTTATAATGAGTAGCTAGTTTCTCGATAGTCGAGTTATGTGATAGTCTATGAAATCGAGCCTTAGCCTGTTCGTGTGGTGTTCTTGATGTTTTATTGTTGATTCTCGATGTGTTAGTAGTCCTAGAACTTATTCTTAATGACCTTTATTGAACTCGCGACTCGATAAATGTATTTACACTTATCGTCTTTACATATGTATTTTGCGAGAGGATATGGGAGCCGGGGTTCTAGGATCACTGTGTAAAACCGACTGAGTTGTTCAGACTCGGTTTCGTTGTGAGGTTTTGTATCGACTTGTCGAGCGTTTCATGAATCGTAGACCGTGTGAGGTTAGTTAAATCCGGTCAACGGACTGTTGAACATGACATAGGAGGGTAGATTATTGAAATAATGTCTATTCTCAGAGCTAGGAAACGACACCCTACTTGACATCGAGAACGTTTAGGTGAATCAAGAATACCTCGGGACTTGGCTAGGGTTAGTGAGTATTAGATTGGATCATAGCTCGGCTATCTCTTTTATATAGTTTTAAATCTTTGTTTTGGGTATTTTTAGTTGTTAGAACCGGTGATCTGACAAATCACCACGTTCAATATTTGTGTTGACCTGAACTAGGGACGAGACCGACTTTGGTACTCGACCAGATTCCCTGTGGGATACGACCTTGACTCACCAATTCTAGGCTACGTTGACCCGGTACACGGCCGGTGAGATTGGACACTTAGAAAAGGCCGATCAAGTTTTCGATCGGCCTTTTCTAAGTGTCCAATCTCACCGGCAGTGTACCGGGTCAACTGTAGCCTAGAATTGGTGAGTCAAGGTCGTATCCCACAGGGAATCTGGTCAAGTACCAAAGTCGGTCTAATTCCTAGTTTAGGCCAACACACATATTGAACGTGGTGATTTATCAGATCACCGGTTCTACAAACTAAATATGCACAAAACAAAAGAGTTTAAAACTATATAAAAGAGATAGCCGAGCTATGATCCAATCTAATACTCACTAACCCTAGCTAAGTCCCGAGGTATTCTTGATTCACCTAAACGTTCTCGATGTCACAAAGGGTGTCGTTTCCGGCTCGAGAATAGACATTATTTCAATAATCTACCCTCCTATGTCAGGTTCAACAGTCCGCTGACCGGATTTAACTGACCTCACACGGTCTACGATTCATGAAACGCTCGACAAGTCGATACAAAACCTCACAACGAAACCGAGTCCGAACAACTCGCCGGTTTTACACAAAGGATCCTAGAACTCCGGCTCCCGTATCCTCTCGCAAAATACATATGTAAAGACGATACGTGTGATACGATTATTAAGTGATCAATTCAACAAACGTGATAAGAATAAGTTCTAGAACTTTGGTAACATCGAGAATCAACAATCAAACATCAAGAACACCACATGAACAAGCTAAGGTTCGATTTCAACGATTATCACATAACTCGACTATCGGGTTATTACCTACTCAATATAACAACAAAAACAACAAGAAATCAACAATAAATATAACTTAAACAAGATTAAAAGCAAGAACAAGAAATGAAAACGAAATACCAAATATATTATGCCGTAGAGAATCGATCCACCGAACGAAATCCCGTCAATAACGCGTCAAGCTATCTTCGAGAATCAACGGATTACAACAATCTACAACTAAACTAAGCTAATATACCTAAGAACTAAGCTAAACTAATGAAAAATGAAAAAAAAGTGAAAAACGAGTCTAGGGGAAGAGGAGGTGTTTTGATCTAGATCCAAAATGGGGGTATTTATAGTTTTTTATGAGTTCTGGACGGTAGGCGTGCGCCTAGGAAAGTGCAGGCGCACGTCTAGGATGATAAAAACACGTACTGAAACTTCTGGCCAAAATTGACTGCTAGGCGTGCGCCTAGCATTTCTCAGGCGCGCGCCTAGCTGACACACCCTCAGAAAAACAGTCATAACTTTGTCTGTAGACCTTCGATTTGAGTGATTCAAAATCCGTTGGAAAGATAATGAAATTTTCTACAACTTTCATGAAGATGTCCAGCCCAGAAAATGCCTCTAAGGTGGATAAAAATTCAGATCAATAGAAGGTATGGTTGTAGTACCAACACGTTTTGATCCGTTTGAACGTTTAAGCTTTGGGCACACGTTCCAATCCTCGTATCTCGCCTTCCGGTCATCTCAAACACCTAAGTCCTGTACAAAATCATAACAAATACCACACATAATCCCCACAGGACACTAGGGTGACCGAGAGTATAGTAAATTACACCGAAAAAGACCGAGAATCCCGGACTTTACGTCCTAGGTCCCGAAATGATAACCAAAGTGTAAAATACATCAAGATACAATCAAATGTCTCCAAATACATATAAAACGAGGTATAAACGGGGTATAATTATATAGTAAATGATAGTCAATTTGACTCTCATCAACTACCCCCTACTTAGCTTTTGCTCGCCCTCGAGCCAAAATAAACGATTCAAAAATAAAGATGGAGTCAACATTGCTATCATACATCAAGTCTATAAGAATTGAAATGGTAAAACAAAAGTAATTGACACAAATGCATATGATTTAAGTTCTACCTTGCATTGAGAAAAGAATGTGTGTGTGTATAGCTTCTTCAACATTTATCACCAATGACCGGTTTAGATTATAGACGTATAATGTACCGAGGCTACACCATAGGCTTATACGTCGTAAACATCTCCACTAATCGAGGTCAATCAAAGTCTAGTACGGTCGAGCAGACTTGAAGGGTTATAATGTTAAGCTAGCTAGGGTCGGGGCTAACGAAAGGATATTTACGATAAAAATAGAAAAAGAAGGTGCAAAAGAGCTTTAACCAAGTCATATAAACAAAACTCGGTATCAACTTCGCTTCAATTTTCCAAATATTTACATCTCCGGAGTCCAAACCCTAACTCCAACTTCACATATTCCTTCATTATACAACACTTCAGTCCCTTTTTGGACTTATAACAAACTATAAAAACATACATTTACTACTTCTGTTTCTTTTCTTTTCTTTTTTTCTCTCTTTTTTTTTCTTATAATTTTTTTCAAACTATATACCTGCATGTATATAACTATACACAGAAAAATTCTGAACAAAGTCGAACCAACACACTGTCACACTCTCATACCGGATAACTCGAATAATACAATGTCACAACAGCACTCCCATACCACAACACCTCGCAACATCGTATAAATGTGCGGAAATAAAAGCTCAATTGCAAGGTAGTCAATGATACATAGACCGAAATAAGGCTAGGGACATCGATTATACGGGTTAGTAACAAAATGGTCAGTTCGGGCGGCGGTCTAACCACCCTACAAAAGGCTTAGAGGGGTAACAGTGGATTAACCGTTTAGGTTGGCCTTTTGCTCTGATCGGGTCAAAATAAATGCCAAAACCGTCATCCCGTACCTAACAACAATGACCTTTCTATTTCGTCTCGAAGTTACTAATATAAGTTCTAGGTAACCGGGTCATTAATAACTACCATAATCGTTCACTAGTCGAGGTGATCCATGAATTCGAAGCTAACGTGATAAAACTATTCCATTCTCAATAAAAGATCCCAACTCAAATGAAATGCATTCAAATAATCACTATATGTTCAATCAAAACAATATCAAAAGGCACAATGTATCAAAACCAATGTCAAAGGCTCAAAATTTCTAAAAACTGACTCATTTACACCAAAGGAATAACAATCACTAAGTATAACTCGTTCTACATGAAAACGAAACATTGAGGCTAAACCAACCACCCCTACTTTAAAACGAAACACGAATGATAAGGGTAGAAAAGTTAGCTTACAACCGGAAAAAGGCACGAGTACGATCATGTAGCATCCGTAAATGTCCTCCCAGGGTACCTGTACTTATAAAATATACACAACCAACACCAAAGGTGTACAAGTATGGAGTATAACACAATGAAACTACCCGGATTACCACAACTCATCAAAAACAAAAACACCAGACTAACCCCCCAAAACACACTTCTTCGAGTTATATAACAACAAAAGGTACTCGAACTATCAAAATAGAAACTAAAGAAACACACTGAAACACGAGGGAAAATATAAAGCAATAAAAACACATTCTGAGTTTATAGTCCTCAGCTCGACTTTCTACCCCCAAACATGTCAAGGATAGTTATACCAAATGAGAGCAAATCTCTGCATCTCCCTACCAAAATCGTAGGAATTGAGCACCCCTTGAAAGTAAAATACATAAAACATGGGGCTCAATCCCCACCACCAAGATTGGTTCGATGATTCCATTGCACAGAACAACGAACTCACTTTCCCCGAACTAAAACATATCCCAACTAACAACGACTCTAGCTCCAAGTATGCACATTTAGGCTCAACATCAACAACAAACTCAATAGGGTGCACCCCCGTAGGTATAACAGTAGGGCTCGACGAAAAAGGAATAGATGATTCAATAATATCAGGATTCATACCCTCTTCGTAGCATTCCTCAGGGGTGACTTCAAGCAAAGTCTCACATTCTCTCCTCTCAAACTCCTCAAACAGTTGTTGCACTTTAAGCTCCAAGTTTCGTATGGCTATTTGCATCGTTGCTAAGTCATTACGAAACTCTTGGTGGTGCTCTTCGACCAATTTACTCAACTTTTCAACAGTTTGCTCAAGTGCCATCCGCTGCTCCATTGAGGTCTCTGATTCTTGAGGCGGAGGTGGAAGAGTATCGAGTTGTTGATCAAAGTAACTTGGGGCATTATCCCACGCATTCCCGTAAGATGTGGCGTATGCGTTGAACTGGTAAATGTTAGTAATATCATCCGCAACGGAAGTGATTTAATGGATCTAGATCTATACAATACACGTAATAAAACAACTAGATCTATTCTACAAGGGGGGTGTAGATCATACCTCTTGAATCTCAAAATTCAAGTTGAAGAACCGCAAAAGGATGAATGTGAAGAAGTGAAGAGCACCACAGTCTTCCGATCGTGTGATCCAAGCAACTCCCGGTGGAAGGAAATCCTCGACTCGAACCCTTCCGATATGCTACCCGGAAAAATCTCCAAGATTTTCCCCAAAAAACCCCCTTGGCCGAAAATTTTCTTTCTTCTCCTCTCTAAGAGGTGAAGTCGAATTATGTGTGTGTTATGAGGCTTGGGAGAACTCTCTTTATATAGGAGAGTAAAACTTAACCTCCAAGGATTTAATAATTAATACAAAATTAATTATAATAATCCCATTAAATAAAAGATAATCCCATAATATTCTAGAACAAATCTAGAATAATATTTATCTTTATTTCTTTCCATAAATATTTATCCAATAAATATTTTATGCACATGTCTTATTAATACACAAGAAAATAATTTCTTGTTCCATAAAAAAATAAGCCATGGCCGAAATTCATCATCATTGACCTAGTCAATGTTATTTTCGGCTAACACACTAATTTTGCCAAGATTATGAAAAATGTCTTTTCCACATATTTAATTATTTAGCCCAACTAATTTAATAGTCCACTAAACAATTAATTCACATATCGTTTTAATAAAGTCCAATAAGAACTAGATTAATATTATTAGGATTCGACGTCCGAGAATAGCTATGCTATATTAGGAGGCACGTCGGGGACCATGGACTAATAATCGGCGGCTCCGATAAATCAAATAAATAATTATCTTACGAACGTAATAATTATATTTGATAAATCAATCACAGGAATATGCCACCATAATCCCGTGATCGCACTCCTCCGATTATGAGATTATATTTATCTCCTCACGAGAATAATAATAAGCGTCCATTGATATAATCATTACATATGGATTAATCCTCCATAGATCGTTCATTCTAAAACGGGAAGTTACCGTTAACCCTTTTTAGAACCTCTTATCCTTATTTACCATTAACCCCCTAGTGATCAATTAATTCATACAACTCACCGGTAGCTAATCGGTGTAATATGAACTCGTACGATCGATCGGTTTCTAGGATTAACAAATAAGGGAATCTGTCTATCTACTTCCATAAATGGAAGGAATGGATTCCGTATCCGTGATAACACGTACTACTCACTCAATCCAAGACAATGCCAAGATGGGGTAATTCGGACCACGGACTCGGTGTAATCCTTAACCGTCAAGTCAAACTTCATACCGATTCAAGCGGTTGACTCGTGATCACCTCGGGATTAAGATATATCCATAAATATGATCATCCATTGATTCGATAAGACTTCTCGATTACGGAATTATATCGTGAACTCTAATCAAATCGGTCCACCCCTATATGATATATCTATCATACATAAATGCCCCATTAGGTTCTCTTAACCGAAAGTCCGGATAAGACAATCACACCTATTGTGTTCGGGCGCATTAATAGCACGTTAAAGGAGAGACCCGATACTCTCGATTAACTTCACTACGGGCTAATTGTATTTTAAGTACATCTTCACTAACTCAATCCTCCCGTGTATATACCATACACCGAGTTAAGTGATTACATAAACGATATACTTAGGGTTTTCTCGTAGTGTAAATACTATTGTCACATCGGTGAATATGAGAATAATAAATATGAATAATAACATCATTTCATTTATTAAATAAAACAAATGGTTGTGTTTGGTAACCCATAGCACCGTAGTTGTAATATCCGAATGGGTAAGGATAGGAGCCGTAATTGTAGTATGGATTCATTATCCGCAAATCAAGAAATAAACACGAACACAATCACGGTAACTCTGTCACTACCACTACCGAAGTAAATGGTGTGACACTTCAACAAAAACAAATAAAACAAACTATACATAAAAAAACAAATAAGAAAAACGACCTAATCGTAAGAACTTAACTAACTTACAAGATATCAACCCGATTCCCCGGCAACGGCGCCAGAAAACTTGATCGGCCTTTTCTAAGTGTCCAATCTCACCGGCAGTGTACCGGGTCAACTGTAGCCTAGAATTGGTGAGTCAAGGTCGTATCCCACAGGGAATCTGGTCGAGTACCAAAGTCGGTCTCGTTCCTAGTTCAGGTCAACACAAATATTGAACGTGGTGATTTGTCAGATCACCGGTTCTACAAACTAAATATGCACAAAACAAAGATTTAAAACTATATAAAAGAGATAGCCGAGCTATGATCCAATCTAATACTCACAAACCCTAGCTAAGTCCCGAGGTATTCTTGATTCACCTAAACGTTCTCGATGTCACAAAGGGTGTCGTTTCCTGGCTCTGAGAATAGACATTATTTCAATAATCTACCCTCCTATGTCAGGTTCAACGGTCCGCTGACCGGATTTAACTGACCTCACACGGTCTACGATTCATGAAACGCTCGACAAGTCGATACAAAACCTCACAACGAAACCGAGTCCGAACAACTCGCCGGTTTTACACAGTGATCCTAGAACCCCGGCTCCCGTATCCTCTCGCAAAATACATATGTAAAGACGATACGTGTGTGATACATTTATTAAGTGATCAATTCAACAAACGTGATAAGAATAAGTTCTAGAACTATGGTAACATCGAAAATCAACAATCAAACATCAAGAACACCACATGAACATGCTAAGGTTCGATTTCAAAGACTATCACATAACTCGACTATCGGGCAATTAGCTACTCATTATATCAACAAAAACAACAAGAAATCAACAATAAATATAACATAAACAAAGATTGAAAGCAAGAACAAGAAAGGAAAACGAAATACCAAATATATTATGCCGTAGAAAATCGATCCACCGAACAAAATCCCGTCAATAACGCGTCAAGCTATCTTCGAGAATCAACGGATTACAACAATCTACAACTAAACTAAGCTAATATACCTATAAACTAATCTAAACTAATGAAAAAAGAATGAAAAAGCTGAAAAAAACGAGTTGGGGAAGAGGAGGTGTGGATCTAGATCCAAAATGGGGGTATTTATAGTGTTTTATGAGTTCTGGACGCTAGGCGTGCGCCTAGGAAAGTGTAGGCGCACGCCTAGGATGTTAAAATCACGTACTGAAACTTCTGGCCAAAATTCACTGCTAGGCGTGCGCCTAGCATTTCTCGAGCGCGCGCTCTAGCCGACACACCTCGAAAAACAGCCATAACTTTGTCCGTAGACCTCCGAATCGAGTGATTCAAAATCCGTTGGAAAGATAATGAAATTGTCTACAACTTTCATGAAGATGTCCAGCCCAGAAAATGCCTCTAAGGTGGATCAAAATGCAGATCAATGGAAGGTATGGTTGTAGTACCACCACGTTTTGATCCGTTTGAACGTTTAAGCTTCGGGCACACGTTCCAATCCTCGTATCTCGCCTTCCGGTCATCTCAAACACCTAAGTCCTGTACAAAATCACAACAAATACCACACATAATCCCTACAAGACACTAGGGTGACCGAGAGTATAGTAAATTACACCGAAAAAGACCGAGAATCCCGGACTTTACGTCCTAGGTCCCGAAATGATAACCAAGTGTAAAATACATCAAAATACAACCAAATGTCTCGTAAACATATAAAACGAGGTATAAACGGGGTATAATTACATAGAAAATGATAGCCAATTTGACTCTCATCACACATCATTAATGTTCAAGTCTTCTTGTGCCAATTGCTAGTAACACTCGATTGAAGTATGTCGAGAATATCTCATCAAAGTCCACCCCTTCTTTTTGAAATGGTGCCTTATAACTCTTTGAATCCTTTCTTTTTCTTGAAGATCCATTTGCATGTAACAACTCTCCTATCAACTGGATGTTTAACAATATCCCAAGTTTGATTCTTTAGTAATGACTCCATTTTATCTCCCATGGCAGCAAGCCGTTGAGATGACTCAAAACATGTCACTACTTCCCTGTAAGTAGAAGGTTCAAAACCATCCACTTTCTCTGCAACTTGAAGTGCGTATCCAACCATATCTTCAAACCCATACCTTTTGGGAGGTATCCAACATTGGATCTTCTAGCTCTGCCGATATGCTATACTTTGCCGACCAATATCGGTTTGACGCTCAACTACCCCCGTTGCCTAGTGATCGGCTTGGATTCGGTTCGGTTCGGTAACCGATCGATGAAAACCGACTTTGTTTGGATCGAGTGCTTGTTGCATTCCAACTAACTCCACCTCGAAGCTCCACTTTACCGTCGCTTTTCTCGCTCCAAGATCGGTTTAACTTTCAGTTATCCTCCCAATTGATGAACCGAGCATAGAATTTTCATCAAAAACTGTATCTCTACTGAGAATAACTCTGTTTTCTGCTGATGACCAAATTGTATAACCCTTAACTCCATCACCATACCCCACAAACACTCCTTTCTTGGCCCTTGGTTCCAGTTTCCCTTCACTGACATGATAGTAAACTGTGCTTCCAAATACCCTTAGAACTGAGTAATCAGCAGGCTTTCCTGACCACATTTCAACCGGTGTCTTGAAACGATCCTTGTGTGAGGACTTCGTTGATTAAGTAACAAGTTGTGCTTACGGCTTTCGCCCCCAAAATCTTCTTGACAAACCAGCATGAGAGAGCATGCATCTTGCTCTCTCCAGAAGAGTTTGATTCATTCTTTCAGCTACACCATTTTGCTGAGGTGTATTCCTTACGGTGTGATGTCTAACAATGCCCTCAGTTTTACAAAATGTATCAAACTCCGTCCAGCAGAATTCCAGACCATTATCTGTACGAAGACTCTTGATCTTTTTTCCCAACTGATTTTCAACTAGAGCTTTCCACAGCTTGAAGTTATTAAATGCTTCACTTTTGTGTTTCATCAACACCACCCAAGTCATCATTGAATAGTCATCTATGAATGACACAAAATATCTGTGACCACCCAATGACTCCACCTTTGATGGCCCCAACGATCAGAATGAATGTAATCAAGTGATGACTTTGTGCTATGTATCCCTTTTGAGAACTTGCCCCTATGAAGCTTCCCAAACACACAATGCTCACAAAAGTCTAGATTCTTGACCTTACATCCCCCAAGAAGTTCTTTCTGAGAAAGAATCTACATCCCCTTTTCACCCATTTGACCCAGTCTCATGTGCCACGCTTTTGTCACCGTGGATCGATGAACTTCGGCGATGCTACATAAGCGAGACCCGAACAACCGATCCTTGCAAAATATACAAGGTTCCCTTTAAATCCCCCGAGAACCTCGAAACCGAGTTTTTGTAGACACTCGCTTTCCACTTTCACCCTTAAAACCGAATCCCTTGTCGTTTAAAAGAACGAGAGATACCAAGTTCTTGGTCATTTGTGGAATATGTATAACTTCACTCAACATACGAATTTACCATACTCTGTCGTCAACCGAACCGAGTCAATCCTAACTATCTTGCAAACCTTGTTGTTTGCCATAGCTATATGACCACCATTTATTTGCTCGATAACTTGAAGAACCACTCTCTGTGTGGACAAATATGATAAGATGCTCCATAGTCCGAATCCACACATCGGCATGATGTGCCGATTCTCCTACCACTAGAACCATGTCCTCATCCGAATCAAACTCGCTCGCAACAAGCCAGCTGTGCCAGAATCGTTCTCCCGTCGCTTTTTTCTTTGGACAATTGGACTTCCAATGTCCCTACTCCTTACAGTAATTGCAAACATCTGTGGATTTAGGACCTTCGGACCCTGTCTTCTTGGATTTCATCTTCTTCCCAGACTGATGCCCATGCCCTTTTCCACTACTGCTGCTGACTACCAGTCCAACATCCTGACTGTTTGCCCCATCTGCCTTATGTCTCAGCTCCCTGGCATGTAAAGCTGACCTTACATCTTCCAATGCAACTGTATCCTTCCCAACTACTAAGGATTGCGCAAAGTTCTCATAAGAATATGGTAGTGATACCAACAAAATCAGAGCTGCATCTTCATCCTCAATCTTCACATCAATATTCCTGAGATCAAGTACTATTGTGTTCAACTGATCAAGATGATCTCTCAGCTGAACCCCCTCATGCATCCTTAGGATAAACAACCTCTTCTTTAGTAGCAACTTGTTGGTCAATGACTTAGTCATATACAGTGTTTCAAGCTTTGACCATAACTTAGCAGCAGTGTCTTCCTCAGCAACTTCCGTGATAACATCATCAGATAAGCACAACATGATGGTGGAATGTGCTTTCTCTTCCAGACTGACGTTATCTGCTGCATTGGCATCTCCTTTACCGGATAAATGAGTCACTTGTACTATCCTTGGCCTTTGCAGGATATTAATAATTTTTTAAAAATATTAAAGTAAAACACGTCGCTCTGTGCTGGACATGTGTCTGAGACATGTCAGAAGCATGTCGGGTTGGAAATATATCTGATATTGCGCACATCCTCCAAATAAAGTGTCGGTGCTTTATAGTTTTCGTACTATCCTTGGCCTTTGCAGGATATTCCCTTTTAATTACAAAATACTCCATCAATTAAGATTATTCTTTAAAACGAAGTTCCTAAAATAACCTTATCGAATTAGTGTAGTAACTACTTCAAATAAAGTGTCGGCGCTTCATAGCTTTCATACCATCCTTGCCCAGGGGTGTTCATGGTTCGGTTTGGAACGCTTAATTGCCGCAATCGAAACTGAACCGTTTGCTTTAAGAAACCGAATTGAACCGAACTGAAATATATGGTTCGGTTCGGTTAACCGAAAACTGAAATATAATTTAGCAATTCTATTTGATCATAAACGTTTCGGTTTTTTATTCGGTTTTTCCATTCGGTTATAAATGGTTCGATTGTAAGCAAATTTTATAAAAATAAAAAAATATTTTGGTTATAAAAGCTAATTATACATGTTGGATATAAATTGTTCGGTTACGGTTTTTTGTTTGGTAAGGTTCTGTTTCGGTTAATTGTTCGATTTTTGATTCGGTTCGGTTACGGATAATTTGTAGCGTGAACCGTAACCGAGCCGAAATTTTCGGTTTCACTATAGTATTAACCGAAACCGAACCGAAAACGAGTATTGACCGAACCGAATGACATCGATTTGGTTCGGATTTCGGATAAACCGTATCTGTAAACGCCCCTACTTGGCCTTTGCAGGATATTCCTTTTTAATTACAAAATAGTCCATCAATTAAGATTATTCTTTAAAACAAATTCCCTAAAATAACCCAAGTGAATTAGTGCAGTAACTATCACAGATGTACGACTACGAACCCCGCCGTTTTATGGAAACATTTTTTCACGACAAACTATTCTGACCGAATACATGTGATATAACGATGACTCGATTAAACAAATGATGACTATTTTGACATTTAATTTTAAACATACAACGGTATTATTAAAACTCAATATTTGTTGTAAAGTACATGAAATATATTCCGATCACAATTAGGGCCAAAAAAAAAAAAAAAAAAAAAAAAAAAAAAAAAAATCTGTTAACATTTTTCTAAAATTGAATCAGAATGTGGAACCAATAAAACAAGGGGTGAAAGTGCAATAAAAAATACATTGTAGTAAAATTTGAGGGATTAAACGAGACAAAAAATATTTTCACTACACATCCCTTTTTTATTTTTACCGTTCCCAAAGGTCGAGTCTTTCCTCTGCTCAACCAAGTTCGTGTCTTTCCTAGCTCAAATCCATTGCTGCAAAGTAAGTTGCTTAGCTTCATTGTTTTGGTAAGTTCCTTATCTTGTTTTTTTTTTTTAGCATCTCTTCTTGTTAATAATTTGAAATTCGAAAATAGTGTAGATTGCCCAAACTTGGCTTCGTTTGTTGTTAGTAAATTTTCTTTTGATCCGTACAACATACATCGCTGCATTGTTTGCTTAGCTTCCTTGTTTGAGTAATTTCCTTATCTTGTTTTTTTTTTTTTTTTTTTTTGAGCATTTTATCTGGTTGATAATTTGAAATTCGAAAATAGGGTAGATTGCCAAAACTTTTGCTATTTTGTGTTCCGTATTTTTAGGGCGCACCGTACTTCTTGTAAATACACGGTATATGCAAATCGCTGTTGGTAAATCACTCAAATACCGGAAATATTAAACGAAAATGCACGCCCAAGAAACAATTCCATGAGCAACTGCTGCGGAAAGGCCTGGTAGCCAGTAGCTTCTCGTTTGCTTCATTAATTGTACTAAACTCTGCAAATCATGTTCATGTGCCTGTTGTGCCCTGTTATATGGAAGAGGATGATCATAACAGAATACACGTAGCAGTATATTTGTCCTTAATGCTTGTTTGTGCTGTGATGGCTTTTAGGAATGGACAAGAGAATTATTAGAGGAATGATGGCTTCAATAGCGGTAAGAAGAAGTTCAAGGAAGGCACTTGATGATGCCACTGTCATCAGAGACTTAAGGTCAGCAGTCATCAGAGACTTAAGGTTAGATATGGCGGCAAGGAATGCCGCTAAAGTATCGCGTATTAGAGCTGAGCATCACTCTCAAATCCTTGAGGCATGTTTTTCTTTCTATTTGAAATGAGAAAAATGAGCTATATTGTTGCTTTACGATTTAAGAAGCTATATAACTTGTTCTTGTTTGTTGTAGGCACTTAAGGAGCAGAATCTGATGGCATTCAACCTGAAGATGGCCCATCATCAGTCTCAAACTGAAATCCTTGTTGAGGCATGTTCTTAAAAAGAAAAGAAGCCGTGGAGCTATGTTGTTCCTTTCCAATTTAACCCATTATATAACATGTTTTGTTGTAGGCACTTAAGCATAAGCATAATCTGATGGAAGAAATCAACTTGAAGATGAACCATCAGGCTCAAATCATTCTGGAGGTATCTTCTTCTTAAAAAAAAAGAGGAAAAAGAAGCTATACTGTTGTTCCCTCCCAATTTAAGCCAAATGTAAGCTATTATATAACCTATAACCTGTTTTGTTGTAGGCACTCAAACATCAGAATTTGATGGCAGAATTCATATTCAACATCAAGATGGACAATCAATCTCAATTTCTTCTTGAGGCATGTTCTTCTGAAATAAAAAGAGGCTATATTGTGGTTTCTTTCCAATTTAAGCCATTATATAACCTTTTTGTTTTGTTCTAGGCCCTTAAGACCCAGAAAAAATTGGGTCAATCCAAAAATATTTGGAAAAGAACCCTGAGAGACCACATCGATAACCTGTGTGATACAAGTTTTATAAAAATTTGTGGGTTGCTGGTTATGGTTGGGGGACTTTGTCATGAAGTCAATAGACTAAAGGTGGCCAATAAAGAGATGATTGAGGAAGCATTGGTAGCAATGGACAAAAGCAAGGAATGGCTTAAAGACATGGATTTAAAAAGCAAGTTAACTGAATGGCTTGAATCTCTAAAGAGGGGGCGGCTGTTGGGGGAGAAGGAGGTGCAGGTGCCTGATGAAAAGGAGGGATTTGGAAAGATCTGAAAATTATTCCACTTCATCATCTTTTGAACACTTTTCCACTTGATCATCTTTTGAACTTTTTGAACTTGAACTTCATCTTTTGCTTTTAGAATTATGGTTTTGAGAATGTTGCTTTCCTGCTCATGGATATGCAGATGGATGGTTGAAAATTGTTGGTTTCATTTTCTTCAGTGGTATTTATTTTGTTTTGGGACCAGGGAATCGATGGGAAGGGGAGAGATATTACCCATAGTTTTTATAATAAAAACATAAAGATAAAGAAAAACTATTTTTTTGCACCCACCTAAACTTTATATCAACCACCGCCACATGGTATTGACTTGACTTTTTTATTCTTCCGCTTTACTAGATCAAGTCGTTTCAATCCGTTTTTTTTTTTTTTTTTTTTTTTTTTTGTTTTTGGGAAACAGTAACATCTACTCCATTAATTTTTCTCTTTTTCATTTTCCCAATGTGTCAAGTTGGTTGGTGTATTTATTATTTATTGTTTTATTTTTTCGAAGAGTCGAGTTGCCTAGAGTATTTATTTTATTTGTTGTGAAAGGATGCTTCAATTGCCTTAAGGAAAATATTCTACCTCAATTTAAGGGGGATTTTATTGACACCCCTTTCTACTAGAGGTGGCCAAATGCTCAAACCGAACCGAATCGGGCCGGAACTGTCGGTTTCTTTTTGTCCGGTTCGTGTCGGTTTTTTGAATCGGCGGTTTAAGTGAACCGCCGGTTCACAGAACCAGCGGTTTACGGTTCAAAACCGACAGTTCACGGTTCATACGATACACGGTTCATACGGTTTCCTTCCGGTTCAGATCACGGTTTTAAAAATTATTAATATATTTTTTTTTTTTACATTTTTCGTATAATACTTATTCTTATCACTACAATAACATATTACTATTCTTTTCGCTACAATTACCAAAGCGAATGTAATATAAAATTTTTTAAATAGTTTTCTATTCGTTTTTAAATATAATATTAATATTATGTTGCTTTTTTATATGTAAATTATGTTATTTTTAAAAATTATGTTATTTGATATAATAGTAAAGTAAATTTGATTATAAAATGGAATTTTTTTTAACACTAGCAAAAAAAAGAATTGAATAAAAAATACAAACCAAATTTACTTATAACTAAAACTGTATTGAAGTAACGATTAAATCAGAACAACTTCGAAAATCGGTATCGTAAAGTAAATTTGATTGTTGTTTTTAACAACTAAAGTTTATAATTGAGAGAAGTTTAGAATTTAGACTACTTACACACACTTACTCCCGGCACCACAAATATTTACTTTTGGCACCACATGAATATTTTGATTATTTTCTTACTTCTCACACCACAAAAATAATAAGAAAATCACTTCTTACACCACAACTTTTAGAAATTATAAAATAGTCCTCCAAAAAATTAATCAAACACTATTATCCTTCTATTAATCTAATCCACTAATCTAATCTAAACTAAAAAAACATTTAATCATTTCATCTACAAACTTAATTCTAATACAAATTAATAATCTTAAACATAAAAAACCTTCATCCATAAACCAATAAAAAAAAACTCCATCTTCTTCCTCACTTCATTATCATCTTCATCATCCCACAAAAAAATCCATGGAACCTTCACCATCATCCAATACAACACCATCATCCAATACAAGTTTCAAAGGTCATCATCTTGAATCAACTTATATCAATCAACAAATGCATTGCAATGTAGAAGATGTAGCAATCTCACTTGAAGATATACCATTTTCAAGCCAAGTGGAGAAGAAGATGAACCCCTCAAATTTGGTAATTTCTTGATCTAAAAATCATATTTTGATGTTCAATGTGTGAGTTAAGTGAATGGGTAAACTTCCTACACACATATTATCATGGTATACATTCATATATGGAAGAAATTATGGCTATTTCGCGTTTTCCGATCGTCCCTAGGGCTTTCCCGTCGTTCATTTGCGTCCAGCATCGTCCATGCCAGACGCAGGGAACGCCCCCCACACCGACGCCCGATTCTGCAAATGAACGTCAGCTGTATCGACGTTCTGCCACACAATACAATATATTGTGTAATGCATGAACGTCGTCACCACCAGCGTTCATCTTGCATAGGGAACGCCAGCATAGTTGACGTTTTTAAACGTCGGCACTGCTGATGTTTGTAACTCAGAAGAAACATTGATGTGGATGACTCTCTAATCGATGGGTAACTTCGGCCTGATGACATCAGAACGTCAACCATGCTGGCGTTTGTTTTGCCAAACCAACGTCGATATGCCGACGTTCTGTATCAGTTTTCATATTTTTCCATCCATGTGTATTGAAATAACATTTACTTGTATTTATTAATATTTAATCCATAGAAACAAAGAGATGATACAAATTATGACAAGAGAAACGATGCGGGGGCATTAGAAGACGACGACGACGAGTATTTTAAGGTAAGAAACCATTAAGTCAATATGTTATTCTCATCCCAATTGACTATGACTTTATTTGTACGTTTCTTTTGTAGCATTTGGCTAATGAAATGATTGATGAAGATCAAGAAAATCTTAAGAATCTTCAAGATACCACACTTGCATTGAGGGATGAGTCACCTGAAGAGTTATCAGTCGATATGACTTCAATTTTTACAACTGATCAAGTATGTCTTTAAAACTTATACTATTTCAATGTTAGTGCATTTCAAACTTGATTTTGTTTTTTCATTACATTTATATATTGTTCACAGTATTTGATTCGCATGAAGCCGTCACCAAACACCTCAAGGCATTGGCAAGAGCGAATGGTGTCGTCATTGTGAAAATGAGATCTAATATGACCGGAAAGCGGACACCGTTCATTACATTCCAATGTGAGAGGGGTGGATTCCTAAGGGATCATCGCAAAGGAGGAAAGTACGAGAAAAAAATTGGCACTACCGGAAAGAATAAGCCAAGGGAATCGTCCACAAGGAAATGCGGATGTCCGTTTGTATTGAAAACCAAGAAGGATACATTTAGGGCGGTGTGGACCGTAAAAGTAGTGAATGGTGTGCATAATCACAAAACATTCAAGTATGATGAGGGCCATGCATACCTTGGTCGGATTGATAAAGAACAAGTCCGTGTTGTTGCAACAATGACTTGAAATGGCATTTTGCCAAGAAATATACTACGGATGTTGAGAGAGAAAGATGGGAAAAACTGTACGTCACAGAAGGCGATCTATAACATTCGTGCTAAGATAAGGAAGAATGCACGAGGGTCGGACAATGATGCAAGAGGTTTACAATTTGGCGGATAAGACCACATCCTTCGTTCATTGTAGGCATGATGAGGGCAACGTAGTGAAGGATGTTTTTTGGGCCTATAACGATAGCTTGTCTCTTGCAAGGTGCTTTCCTTCTGTCATGCTTATGGATTGTACCTACAAGACAAACAAGTACAAGATGCCCCTCTTGCAGATTGTTGGCGTTACGTCTACGGACATGTCATTTTCGGTTGGATTTGCACTACTATGTTTGGAGAGGGAAGACAACTACACTTGGGCTTTGACTATGCTTCGCGAAGCTATTGGTGACCAAAGCGAGCGAATATGTTGTATCGTGATAGATAGGGAAGAAGCTTTAATGAACGCAGTACGGGTGGTATTTCCAAAAGCAAAGAACTTGTTATGCCGGTGGCACATCGAGAAAGGTCTTGTGTCGAATTTGAAGACGAAGACTACGAGCGAAGGTTGGCAGGATTTAATGACAGCATGGACAGAGGTTGTTAAAGCAAACTCAGAAGAGTTGAATGAGCGATTGGAAGAGTGTAAGAAGACTTTTAGTGAAGACGCCATGAGTTACATTTCATCTACATGGTTGAACGCACACAATGAGGCATTCGTCTCGGCATGGACGAACACATCAACCTCGAGAGTCAGGGAATGCATTCAGTGTTTAAAAATTGGCTAAAAACCGGGCTTGGGGACTTGGTTGTGGAGTGGGAAGCCGGTCTTTGCGCGATTGATCAAGAGATAAAAAAACATCAAAAAATCCTTTGAGTTATCTCTTTTCATGGAGCCTAAAAAATTCAAAGACGAGCCGTTGTTTAAAGAGCTTAAACATCATGTATCTATATACGCATTGGACTTGTTGTATGATGAGTTGAAAAAACCGATGATAGCAATGCGTTGAGTAAGGAGTGTGGATGTACTATTGGAAAGACACACGGATTTCCGTGTAGACATGAGATGGAAAGGTTTAAGAAGAAGCCCGGATGCATCCCTCTATCATCGATCGATGTTCATTGGAAGACCCTAGATATCAAAGGGCCACCTCCAAAAGAATCGGATTTAGACTACGTGCCAGTTTTGCATGCCATGAAAGAAAAATAGATGGTAGACGTGTGGGAGAGACAGAGGTTGATAATAAAGATATATGACATTTGTCAACCGATTAATACGGTGTTGCAAGAGCCGAAAACGAAAATGATGGGTCGTGGCCGGCCTAAGGGATCCGGAAACAAGAGGAAATTAGTTGAGTACGACTCAACTAAGAGGAAGATGAGAATGTTTGAATGAGTTGAGCGAGAATTATCGAGTGTTAAACTCCACCTTATCTCAAGGTGTTTCTTCTGCCAAAAAGAAAAAATCTCCATGTACTCGGGGACCATCCAAACGTGCAAAGGTCTCGATGGCTATATGTTCTACCGTTGGATACATATTTTCCACCAAATGTTCATGAGCACATTTCGTCAATGGTTAATGTAGCTCCGGATGGAAATTGCGGCTTTAGAGTAATAGCCCACATAATAGGGCTTGAAGAGAGTGCATGGCCACATGTGAGAAAAGCGATGCAACAAGAAATGATGGCAAACAAGGATCATTATATGGCCTTATTTGATGGACAACAATATGTCTACGACAAATGCATGTCCTCACTTGATCATGAAGATGAAGGGTGCGGAGAGGAGAAGTATTATGACAATTTCCTTGGTTAGGCTGTGTGCAACGTATATGGTGTGTCCCTAAGCATATTGTCTACATCGCACAGAAACCAAACTTTCCTTCCCAATAAGAAAAAACCTTCGGTTTGGCTACCTAACCATATATGGATGGGTTTTTGCAATGGTAACCATTTTGTTCGTTTGTTTATGAAAGATACTTGTCCAATACCTAAGGTGAATGTGGTTTGGCATAACGTTCGGACGTTGGAAGCAAAATAATTGTATGACAAATATCAGCATAGGATCGGTCTATGGCATGATGTGGTCAATGATCCATGGATGGGGAATTATGTTGATTTAGAAGCGCCGGGTACCTAAGCATGAAGTTTTAGATCATACTTTTGAGCTACTTTTAGATCATATTTTGGAGCTACTTTTAGATCATACTTTTGAGCTACGTTGATCTACTTTGTAGTACTTTTAAATCATACTTTGTAGCTACTTTGATGTATTTGATCTATGTTGATGAATTATGTCTATTTTGTTGTGAAGTATGCTAGTAATATCGATGTTTTTGTTGTTGAAATGTGTTATATTTGGTGTAATTTTGTGGTCTGATTGTGTGTTAACCGAGGGAAAATGTTGGTTTTGTGACAAAGAACGCCACCATGGCTGGCGTTCATAGTGATGAAGCAACGTCCCTCAGGGTGACGTTTTAAGATCAAAAATATCAAATTTTATGTGACTCTCTGTACCACAAAAACCTCAAAACGTCAACCACGGGGACGTTCCTATGGTATATGCAACGACGGGTTGACTGACGTTTCAAGAAATTTCATCAACAGAGCCATGCCCACTATGTTTCATCACAACGCCACCATAAGTGACGTTTGTATTGATAAAAAAACGTCGGCACAACTGACGTTGCAAGAAAAAGAAGCAACAGATCCATGCCTCTGTTTCCTCAAAATGCCATCCTTGGTGACGTTGCAGGTGAACAAGAAACGTCACTACAACTGACGTTTCAAGAAACATAAGCAACTTGATCTTATCAGTCTCTGTTTCCTTAAAATGCCACCCTCAGGTTCGTTCCAACTCACAAATCCAAATCAAAAAATATATGAAATCCAAAATCACAAATCCAATTCAAAGTACTACCAACTTACAAACCAATTCAAATCCAAAATCACGGGGATGAAAGTACTAAAAATCCAAATCAAATCAAAAACCAACAATGAAAGTACTAATCGAACACCAAAGACCAATTCAAATCCAAAATCACAGGGGATGAAAGTACTAACAGAATATCAATTCAAATCCAAAATCACAGGGGATGAAAGTACTAACATAATACCAACTCACAAATCCAAATCAACAATACCAAAGTAAAAATCCGAACACCAAAGACCAAGTAAATGAAATCCAAACACCAATCGCCAAATGAAGTACGGAAATGAAAACTACAAATATTCATTAAATGTACCAAAGACCTAAGGAAACTATCTCTTTTTCGTAGTCTTTGGACGTTTCTTCGGTCGTTCAACTTCTACTTGACTAGATTCTTCGGCTTTGACACCGACACCTTCAACATCTGGAGTACATACACCTGTAGTCAGAAACTTGAATGCCATTTGAAGCGCCTTCACTAAATCCTTTTTGTTCTTTTTTGAAGCATTCGTAATCGTATCTTCTACAGCATCAACAACCCTAGCCTTGCTTTGCCTCATCCTATATTTAAAACAGAAAAAACGTTAATGACATTGAAATCCCAAAAACACAACTGATTGTATATTCGTAAATTGATATGGTCAAGCCTCTCTTGAACCTCGCTGCTTCTGCTTGCTCACACCAGTCAGACGACATACGACAACACCTCGATACCAGTTCATGTAATCAAGCGTGCATTCCCAATCAAACCTCGCTTTCCCCATTCTTTGATCCTTATTTACTAGATGATTCACAAAATGAATGAAGTCATCGTCACGTGATTTGTGGGTGATGTTGTATTGTTTCACCTTCCCGGTTCTATGTGATGCTTTTGGAGGAATCGGTGACTGAGGTATGGATTGGACATGACCCAACTGACGGACGACACTGTTTGAGTGATACACATCTTCCATGTCCAGTGTCCTTGTGCAACCATAAAACCAGCATACATCGTTATCAGGCACCGTTCTCACTTGCCGATAAACATCCCAAACAACCTGCAAGATGGAAAATGCTTAAGTATAACCAAACGAGCTATTATCTTAGTTAATGCAAGATGGAAAATGCTTAAGTATAACTAAACGAACTATTATCTTACATCTCATGCCTCCATCAAGTCTAAGTCCTCTCTCAAATGCCTTAATGATGACAATGCCACATGATTGTTAATTCCAGTAAAAGGTTTCCACTTCAATGACCGTACCATCTCCCTTTCATTGAAGTTTGTGTTCGTCGGAGGTCGCAATACTGGGAAGTCTTCGTACACCCATCCCTGTAAAACACATATTACAAAACTGTCGTGTAAGCATTGAAATATACACATTAAACACAACGAAAACATTTAAATAACAAGTGTTTCCTCTAGCAATGTCAGGTATCCAGAAACTCCAACAGTATTGTTCCTAGAAGCCTTCGATAGTTGCCGGTACAGATTTTCCAGTGTAGCAGCACCCCAAGCCCACTCACCAACCTTATCCAGATCCCGTAGAAAATGAAGGTAAGCTATGTTTTTCTTATCTCCACTGTGGTCTTGAATCAAAGTACATGCAAGCAGGTACAACAAATATCCGTGCACAGCTTGATCCCCAGTAATGATCGGTGCAGTCTGACCGGTATTGGATCCCTTATCCGCATTACTTCTTACACCTCATCTACCCGCAAGGTTGTTCTTCAGCCAAATTTTAAACACTCATAGTCCACCAACATGTCCTAACTCCTCTGACACTTCATCTATAGAAATCCCTAACAACTCGTGAACAAATGAAACTGGGTTATCCTCTTTTGCAAATTTAAAGTTCATGACCATACCGTCAACCGGTAAGCTTGTGATATATCGGACGTCGTCTAGTGTGATCGTCATCTCACCGAATGGCAAGTGGAAGGTGTTTGTTACTGGATTCCACCTCTCAACAAAAGCACTGACGACCACATGATTGGCTTGGCCGTATGAAGACTGTACCAGATTGTACAACGGATTAGCTCTCAACCTTGCCTTAAATTCTTCACATTCTACATCAATCTTCCACAGCTTACGGGAAGATGTGTATTGCTTACATCCAATTATACCTCGGTTCTGCTCAAATCACGATACGAATATAAAGTTATATATATGAAAAGAATATAAGTTTAAAACAATTTGATCAAATTATACAACTTAAAAAATATCATACATTTTGCTTATTAAACAACGCATAAACAACATGTTCTTCCCAATCCTTCCCCAATAGAATATCGGTGTCTATCACCACACCATCGTCACTGTCATACTCTAAACACTCAGCTGCGGCTGCTTTTGCCTCTGTCGGTGCCTCGGCACTGCCGGATGCCTGTCTTGTACTGGACCCGGATGTAGTGACCACGGCTATACAGGCTGCTTGAGCACTTGATGGCAGTCTTGTACTGATGCTTGTAGGACCCCCCACCAGTACCAAAAGCCTCAACTGATGCCTCCGCTGATGGCCTCACACTAACAACTGCATCTTCTTGTGTCGTAACTCCGGCTCTCAAATCTCCAACTTCCTCCGTCATAGCCCTAGCACAAACTGTCTCAAGTATCACTGAAGGATCCTGCACTCCCAACTGTGTCTGAATTGACTCAGTGGTAGCCCCAGACTTAACAAATTTCTGCACAAACCAGACTTAACAAATTTGTAGCAATTGTTCTGTGCAGAAACGTCATCCAAGTTGACGTTTCTAATGTGCCATTGAAGGTGACGTTTTACAGAAGAAGCCTAATAGAAAATAATCGTGTAAACATCACCCATGCTGACGTTTTTCATGTACAAGGAACGCTACCGTTGGTGACATTTTACAGAAGAATCCCCAATGATATATAGTTGCTTCGACGTCACTCATACCAACGTTTCCCCAATAACATAGAAAGCCCCCCACACCAGCGTTAATGTAATAACCCTAATTTCAACATCATTGACTAAACGTCAGTCTGGCCGACGTTGGTTCAACAATACGAGCGACAGTCTTGGTGACGTTTCCATCTCGGTTCATCTTCCCCGACTGTATCGTCGGAAAACGGCCGGAAAATGCAATAAAACAGAAATAAACCACCTTAAAATCACTTTTGTAACCCGATTTCAACTACCCATGATTACCTATTGCAATCAAACAATAATCTACATACCTTTTACGATTCTTCCCTTCTTCTTCTATTCTTCTCCTCTTCTTCTATGGTCCGATTCTTTTTTTTTTTCTGCTCCGATTTTTGTTTTTTTTCTTTCCAAAACCTTATACACTAAATAAGGGTTGGGAGGGAAATTATTTGAATAAGGGGGTGGGTTTGTTAATTTGTGTATATATCTGTATAAGTAGGTTTTTTTAGAGTTTAAAAAAGTCTGGGGACTAAAGTGTATTTTTTCTCCTTTTATTTTTATTTTTATGTGGTGTAATAAGTGAAATGGTGGTGTGTAGAAGTAAAAAAAAAATCAAATAATGGGTGTAATTTATAGAAAGGGGTGCCAATAGAACCCAGTAATTTAATACTACCACCTTTATTTTTTTACCTTTAGTTGCCTGGAGAACTAAATATTCTATAGATTCGTATCGTATGTTGTTTTTATGAGTTTAATAACTACTACTCCATTATTCCACCTCCCATTACAAAAATAAAATATAGAATTAGGAAAAATGAATAAGGACATTTACACATTTTAATTCAACTAATAGTCCAGTTTATTGTTTCATAAGGCATTAAGGATAAGTGACACATATTATACCTAAAATACCCCTAATTTTTTATTTTTCCAGAATATCCATTTTAATTACTTTTTTTAAACCTAATATCCCTGAATCGAGAAAATATCCGTTGTTTGCGTTAATCTTCAATTGATTCCAATCTTTCTTTTCGTATTCCATAAAATTTGAATCCGAAGTTCCGTAATCGATTGCGTTCTTGTCTGCCTGTCCAATTATGATCCTATTCTAAAACGGTTTGCTGCAAAACGATTAAATCAAACGATTTTTTTCATTTTTTTCTTAAATTGATGTGATTCCACGATTCATTCTTCGATCGATTACTGCTGTCTGAATTGGTAATGAGATCCACGAAGTCACAACTGTTTGCATTGCTTCGATTTTGTATTTGCTGCAAACTATTGAATCAAACGATTTTTTCATCTTTTTGTTCAATTATCCGATTCTACGATTTTGAATTGGTAATGAGATCCACAAAGTCACAACATTGCTTCGATTCTGTTGTCTTAGGATCATCAATAGGCTGTTGAGGCAGAGATCGGTGCATAAATACAATTTTCAGCGTTCGTAATTAGAGCCGTTTGCTCAATGTAAAATTCAGTAAGTTTCATTCATTTCAATGTTCATTTCATTAAGTTTGCTCAATGTTGGATTCAATATGTTTCATTTTGATTGATTTTCTGAGTAGTTGTCTATCTACTTGAATAACTAGTTCATGGTATGGATCTTTGTTATAAAACAGTGAACTATGATACTTGAAATTGCAGAAACTAGCAAACATTGAACGATATATTACATAGTTTTACAGAGACATGATAGAAATGTAAAATTTAATTCTTAAACTTTATACATAAATATAGAAATTTACAATATTTAAAACAAACTTTTAAAATCCATTCTATTGCTCTTAGAATGGAATTCTGATTTCCTCAATGTACTCCCTGATTTCGATGCTTTCTGCTTCCCTGGTTGCCTTGTGAATGGTATCTCCCTCGGGAACAATGGAATCCTGTTTCCTCCTTCCCATGGCATGAGCTGGTAGTGGATTAGTGCATATGTGGTTTGGACTGCCACTTTGTATTCATCGTTGCATAGCCTCACTATTTTATTGATCTTGTCTTTTACAATGTTGAGTTTGTCTCTTATAAATCCAATTTATGTCTCAATTACTTGTTCGTTTTGTTGGATCTGTAGCCGAAGTTCATCAATTTGTTGTTGCATTTCTGTTTCCCTGTTATGTAGTTCCAGCCTCACATGGCCTATTGTCAATCTTACTTCTTCAAATTCTCTTGGTACTATCCATGCCATTTGTCCTCTGCCTGCCATTTTTGCCTTTAGTATATTTTTATTTTTCTCTAATTTGTTTGTGTTTGTGTTTGTGTTTGTGTTTGTTTGTATTTATTGAATCTCCATGTCTTTTTAGATTATTCATTGAGTTGTGTCTCTTCATTTTCATGGTAGTTATTAGTCTTTTTTGTGTCTTTTCATTTTTGTTGGTTATGTGCATTTTTTTGGCTGTAATTATATGAGATAGTTATTATGTTTATTCCATTTTTTTGGTCTTCTGCGTGTGTTTTTTTTAGTTTGTGTCTTTTCATTTTTCTAACTTCTTAGATTCTGTCAGTTTTTTTTGTAACTTACAGTACATTTTAAAACAGTGAACCAGATTGTTGTTTGTTTTATAAATAGCGAACCAGAGTACTTTAGTTTTGAAGACAGTGAACCGTAATACTTTTAGTTTTAGAAACAGTGAACCGGAGTATTTTGTGTCAATTTGTATTGTATGTTTTATAAAAAATGAACCGTATTACTTTAGTTTTAGAAACACTGAACCGGAATACTTTTAGTTTTAGAAACAGCGAACCAGAGGATTCTGTGTCAATTTTTATGTTGATGAATTAGTTATCTTATTGTGAACTAATTTACTAGTATTTGGACTAACTTTTAATATCTTTTTATTCTTGTAGGTTGTCTCTGGTGACCTTTTTGGTCTGCTTTCATATGCTGGTGAGTTTTGTGTGATTCATTTAGGCTTGAATGATACGTTCCAATCTACCTTAAGTCGTTTGTTGATGAAGTTTGTAGAATTACAAACAAACAAAATAAAATACGGAATTATTGTTGATCAAGTAAAAGTTACAATACATTTACAATGTGGCTGATCATGAGGTATTTATAACATTATACACCTCATGAATCAGTTAGAAGTAAGTTACAAACGGTTATAACAGATACAACTAAATAACCACTTTCTATATTATACACTATATCAAACGATCGCCAGTGCCGCCGAGTCTTCGTACTTGTCGTCGCAGTTGTCGGTCTTCATGCTTTGTCGACGAGGGCCGCCGATATCTTCGATTGATCAGCAGAGTGCACTCAGCATTCCTATCAGCTTTTATATTGTAACACCCCGTCAAGCTGTGAGTGGTTCATGAACAGCTTGCACTCATCATTCCCATCAGCTACTTGAAGTCTGAAAGATCTTTGAAACTCCTAATTTATCTAGTAGATGAGAGAAAATAGGTGCATCTAAGGCTTTGGTGAGGATGTCAACTATTTGTTCTTTGGTATTGACTGCCAGAAGTTTGATGAGTCCTGATTTGACTTTGTTTCAAACAACATGACAGTCAATTTCAATATGTTTGGTTCTTTCATGGAAGACAGGATTGTGAGCTATGTGCATTGCACTGGCATTGTCACAAAAAAGGACAGCAGTCAACTGGACTGGAATTTGTAAATCCTATAAAATATAGATAAGCTACTGGATTTCACAAACTGCATTTGCCATGGACCTGTACTCAGCCTCTGATGAGCTTCTAGCAATTGTTGTTTGTTTCTTTGCCTTCCAAGAAATTGGAGCATCTCCTAGAATCATCATGTGGCCTGATACTGATCTTCTTGTTTCAGGACAACCAACCCAATCACTATCTGTAAAACCCTTAAGTAAAAGATTATTGTCTGCTGGGAAGAAGATTCCTTGGGCAGGATTGGTCTTCAAGTATCTCAGCAGTTTAAAAGCTGCCTTCATATGGTTTTTAGTAGGAGTGTCTAGAAATTGACTTAGTTGTTGGACTACAAAGGCAATGTCTGGTCTAGTAAAAGTGAGGTAAATTAATTCACCTACTAGGGATCTGTATGCAGCATTGTCTTCTAAAAGTGGTGAGTCACCATGTTTTAAGGTCTGCTTGGACTCCATAGGTGTCTTAGCAGATTTGGCTCCCAAAAATTCATATTCTTCAAGGAGGTTAAGTGTGTATTTTCTTTGTGAAATGGATATGCCTTTTGGACATGTAGCAGTCTCAATGCCTAAGAAATATCTCAATTTTCCAAGATCTTTGATGATGAAATGTTGAAGTAGAACATCCTTTACTTGCTGAATCAGCCCTTCACTGGGGCTTGCTGCTATGATGTCATCAACATAGACCATTAAAACAATAAATTACTGTCCTGATCCTTTTGTAAGCTGTTTAGGGTATATTTTACTATATTTTCGGGCTTAATCCCTAAACAATTTACCTTATTTTTAAGGGAAATAAATGAGAAAAGCGTGTTTTAACCGTTAAATTCCTATAATGGTTATTGAGGGGTTATAATTTAATTATGAGGAAATATTGAGTTTAAATGTTATTTTGTTACACATTTTATTATTATTATTATTCGATGACTTGGTGTAACAACAATTTTGCAGAAAATTAAAAGATATGCATGGGGATATTATTAATGGTGAAGATTAATCTCATTCAATCAAGTGATTTCAAAATAAAGAAGAAAATCGGAGCATTGAAGAGAGGATAAATCGAGATCGATCGAAAGAGTGAAGTGGGGGACACGGTATACGAAGCAACAAGTGTGAAAACGCGTAAATAGGTAGGCTCGGTCGACCGAGCCATGCTATTCGGTCGACCGAGTGTCTTATGTCGGTCTACCGAGGCTGAAAATCGATGCGTTTTTCTAGATCCTTCCTTATGTCGGCGAAACTCCTATATAAGCAGCACCATTCGAGCAGAAAAGAACACACAGAAAAATACGCATTATTCATTCATTCAAAACCCTAGCAGCCGCATATCCAAAAGAGCAAACAAGGAGATGAACTCTTCCATCCCAACAATCATGATCACCAATATGACTGTTGGCTAAGCAATTCGCGGTGGGACAACGGAGGAAACCAATCAACAACTACACCAACTAGAGGATTTTTAGCTATATCTTAGTGAGTTAAATTTATGATTTTTCGTCAATTGGATATTGTTATATTGTTTATGTTTTATTTGAATCGAGAGATCGATGAAACTATCTTTTTGATTGAATTTATATGAGAATATTGTTCAAGCTTTGATCTTTTCAATTGATGCAATTAATTGTGATTCAAGAGATTGTTCATGATTAGTTGAGTAGAGTATTGGAGACAATCTCATGATCGTGTTATGCATGCTAGTTTAGTTTTGCTTGAGAAAGAAAACGAAACCCTAGAAATTGATTAAAGAGATTTAATCGAATTCGTGATTTGATCATTACTAAAAATCGTATCTTTAGCGCGCAATCTAGTTGGGGTTGGTTGGTTGGTTGGTGGATTCTCGTTGCCTTGCCGTTATTTTAAATCTTTGATAAACCAAATTCGTTCGTATCAATTGTGATTGCTACGTTTAGTTATTTTAAAAACCCTAGTTGTTACCTGCCTTTTTTTTTCTCGCATATTTCGTTTTTAGATTACAAGTAGCATAAACCTTAGTTTTAGGTAGTAATCGTGACATAATCGATATAATAACCGTACTCTAATCCGATAAACGTTCGATTCCCTTAGGACGACCCGTTAACACCCTTTACTACGAACCTTATACTTGGGGTGTTTCGGTTTATAAATTTAAAACTAGTTTTTACCGAACAAGTTTTTGGCGCCGTTGCCGGGGAGTCGGTTACGGTTGTCGGATTCTTCGTAGTGCAGTTTTTCGTACCGTTCGGTATTTTGGCCATAACTTTCGGCTCGAGTGTCCGTTTGGCGTGCAGATTTCAACCCGTTTTTTTTACCGTCTTAGTGTTTTTCCTGTTTTAAGTTTTTCGTAGGTAGGTTTCTTTTCCTGTTTCTGTTTCTATATCTTTTCTAAATTAAAAAAATAAAAAAAAATAAAAAAAAAGAAACTTTCTGAACGAGCGTTCACTCATACTGAAAGCCCGTCTGCCCCCCCAATTTGTCTTCTGAACGCTAGTTCAGTGACCTGAACGAGCGTTCACCCCCAGAATCCCCTTCTCTCTTCTCTCTTTCTAAACCTCTAAACCTTCTAGTCTTCTCTACATTCGTTCTCATCAAACCTAAGGTTGATTTCTTCCTGTTCTGCTCTTCTGGTTTATGCAAACTAGGAGTAAGAAGGGACCTCTTACCTTTAATCCTGAACCTGAGCGATCTATTATCAGGAGAAAGCTCTTCCCTAATCCAGACAGTATGGCTAACGAAGTTCCAAATGCAGACCCTCAAGCCCAAATGAATCTGATCCTTCAACAGATGCAGGCAATACAACAACAACAGAATCAACAAGCTGGAATAAATAATCAATTTCAACAGTTCCGTCAGAACCAGCTAAACCAATTAAATCAAGACCCCTATGCTCCCTATCTTGACCAAGACTTCCTGGAAGGGCATTGACCTATTCGCCCTCCAGACATGGGGCAAGTGAACTTCGATCTGAAAAATAGAGTGGTAGGACTGGTCTAGAATAGTTCTTTTCATGGCACTGCTGACGAAGATCCTCATGACTTCTTGTCCACCTTCGTTCAAATATGTGAAGCAGGCCACTATCCTGGTGTTGATTCTGAGATTGTCAAGTTAAAACTCTTCCCGTTTGCTCTAAAGGGTGAAGCAAACCGTTGGTTCAAATCTTTAGCACATCATTCTCTCCGTACCTGGAATGATGTCAAAAGAGCCTTTGCTCGAAGTTTGTCTCACTCCGGGACAATCATGGACATGAAAAGGGAGATAGCCACATTTGAACAACTTGATGGTGAGAGTGCGGGGAAAGCATGGGAGAGACTGAATCTGTTGATGAGGAAGTGCCCCAACCATGGATACAGTAGACATGAGCTACTAGAGTTATTCTACAGATGTGTCTCTCAACCAAATAGAGACTTCTTAGATTCAACTGCTCATGGATCCTTCCTAGGGGGCGGTGATGACGCTGCTTACAGGGTAGCTGAAACTATAGCAAAGAATAACATGTGGTCAACTCCAAGGAATACCAATGTTAGTGCGAATAAGAAGGAATCTCCTGCGAGCAATTCTGAGACTAAAGTGTTAGTTGCTCAAATGGAAGTAATTAGCAAGCAGCTAGCCAATTTACAAATGCAGCAGCAACAAGGGCCGTCAGATGGGAACTACCTGGGAATGCAGGCGGGAAATGAGATGAATGAGGAAGTGAATTTAATGGAGAATCATAACCAAACCTTCAGAAACTTCAATCAGAATCAGAATTATTCCGGATTTCAACGTCCCAATCTTAATCAAGCCAATGCACCACATGGCCCATGAAATTCCAAACATTCTTTCAGCTCAAGTTATCAAAGACCACCTCCCGGGGTGGTTAATCAATCTCACAATCCTAACTCCCAGAGACCTCAAGGTGGTTGGAATCAAAACCAACCTCATAACCAAACCACCTCTTATGTTCCTCAACATAAGTTTGATGAGCTAGTAGACATGGTGAAGACCCTGGCTACTAGTGTCAAGACAATAGAGAGACAGGTTGGTCAGATGGCAGACCAACAAGCAAGCAGACCCCAGGGCAAACTTCCAAGTTATACCGAAAGAAATCCTAAAGCAGATGTCAATGTTTGCACTGCCATCACACCTCAATGGGATTATGGGAACGAAGAGCTGAATGAGGTCACTCTAAGAAGTGGTAAGCAGGTGGGACCCGGAAAGATGTCGGGAAACGAGTAGCCCTTCCTGACGCCATAAGTTTAGGAGGGGGCAATCAGAAGTTAAATACTGAAGAAAGCAACAGTGAGGAGGAGCTTAATGATGATTCTTCGGGTGATGAAAATGATTCGATAGAGAAATGAGGAAAAGTCGGTGGCCGTACCCCGACAAAGAAGAGGAGGAAAAGTTTGTCAGATGGAAGGATAAGGAAGACGAAGCCATAAAAAATCAAGCCATGAACAATGATAAAGCCCTTCCTTATCCACCGAAGAAGAAAGAGAACACCCTCAGTCATGACAGACAATATGACGGTGTGAGGAGGATGCTTAGAGATACCAAAGTGAGTTTACCCCTAGCTGAGGTATTGACTGAAATGCCCAAGTGCTCTAAGTATCTTAAGAAAGTTTGTGGAAGCAAGAAGAAGCTTCAAGGGATGGCAGAAGAAGCTTTAAGAGAAGAGTGCTCTATGGTTTCACAAAAAGTTGCTACTAAGCGAGGTGACCCCGGGAGACCTTCAATCTCTTGTGAGATTGAAGGCCACATGTTCCAAAACGTCTTATGCGACTCAGGGGCCTTTATAAATGTGATGCCATTGAACGTCTGCAAAAAGCTCGGTTTAGATAAAAGAATGCGGGAACGCCCTATTTCTCTTCAGATGGTAGACCGATCTAGCCGCTCAGCAGCCGGTTGTGTTGCTAATGTTCTTCTTCGTGTTGAACATTTGGTCTTCCCCACTGACTGGGTTATCTTGGACTATCCACCTGACAAAGAGATGCCCCTAATTCTAGGCCGGACCTTTTTGGACACCTCTGCCGCCCTCATCGATTTCTGTAAGGGTCAGATTATGCTTAGAGTTGATGATACATCTGTTACCTTCACACGAGGGAAAAGTCCTGAGGAAACCTTGATTGAAGAAATCTCGTTCGTTGAAGCAATTTATGAGGATGAAGAAGATGCCAACTCTGAAGAAGCGGTAGAGCTAACAGAGATAGGTGTTTTCGAAGCTATAAACATTAAAGATCAAGCTGACTGTGGATCGTCTTCACAACTTGCTCACACTGAGCCTGTCAGTGAACAAGAAACATGGAGATTCCCAGCAATGAACGATGATCTCAACGAGTTGCATCAGGAAGACTTTAACCCTGTAGAAGAGGAAGCCCTGATGGGTAGTTGGTATGAAGTGGATTTCTGGAGAGAGACTACTCATTGGGAGGTTGATGATTGGGAACAGCTAGCAGAGGAGCTAGAAGAAGAAGAGTTGAGAAAGATGATCAAGCATAAGAAGGAGAAAGCGGGTGCTGACAGAAGGATCCCTATGGATGATGTGATCCAGTACCTTTCTGGGGTTATACCTCGGGGAGATGAGGTATTCTTCAGTCAACCACTTCAAGCCTATAAGGAAAAAGGTGGCCCCTTAAAATCCAGTATTGAGCAACCACCTACTGACTTAGAGCTTAAACCGCTTCCGCAACACCTTAAGTACATTTTTCTTAAGGATGGTGATAAGTTACCCTTGATCATCTCTTCAAAACTCGAGCCCGAACAAGAAGCACTACTGATAAAAGTGCTTGAAAAGAACATCCTCGCGTTCGGATGGCAAGTGGGTGATATCCGAGGAATCAGCCCCGATGTGTGCATGCATAAAATCCGAACGGAGGAAGGAGCTAAGAAAGTTAGACAACCTCAGCGAAGGCTGAATCCGCACATGCAGGAGGTTGTCAAGAAAGAAGTCATAAAATGGTTAGATATGGGAATCATCTATGCAATCGCCGACAGTGAGTGGGTTAGCCCCACCCAAGTTGTGCCAAAGAAGGGAGTTATTTCCGTGGAAAAGAATGAAAAGGGGGAAGAAGTAGCTTTACGCCTTGTGATCGGCTACGTGGTCTCCGCATTGACTATCGCGAGATTGAATGAAGTCACCGCCAAAGACCATTTCCCCTTACCTTTCATTGACCAGCTTCTTGAAAGACCGAGTGGTCATAAGTATTATTGTTTCCTCGATGGATATTCGGGTACTTCCGGATAGCCATCGACCCTAATGACCGGAGAAGACTACGTTTACGTGTCCATCGGGAACTTTTGCTTTTCGCGAGAATGCCTTTCGGGTTATGCAATGCACCAAAGCAACATTTCAACGGTGCATGTTGGCCATTTTTGATGGACTTGTGGAGAAATGTATGGAAGTCTTCATGGATGACTTCTCGCCTATGGCGATAGCTTTGATGAGATCTTGGAAAATCTAGATATGGTACTTCAACGCTCGTGTTGAAAAGAATTTAGTGCTTAACGGGAGAAATGCCATTTTCTAGTTGATGAAGGGATTGTTCTGGGACACAAGGTGTCCAAGATCGGTATTCGGGTTGATAAGGCTAAAGTAGAGGCCATTGAAAAGATGGCGTACCCAAAAACAGTGAAAGAGGTACGAGGTTTTCTAGGTCATGTTGGCTTCTACAGGCGGTTTATTCAGGACTTTTCTACCATCGCCAAGCCCTTATCTAACCTTCTGAAAGATGATGTTGAGTTCTTGTTTGATGAGAAATGCAAGGAAGCTTTCAATTGCCTAAAGGATAAGCTCATAAGTGCCCCTATCTTAATCGCACCTGACTGGACTAAGCCTTTTGAATTAATGTGCGATGCCTCTAACTACGCAGTGGGTGTAGTTTTAGGCCAGAGAATTGATAAAAAGTTCAGGCCCATTTACTATGCGAGCCGCACCTTGAACCCGGCTCAATGCAATTACACCACGACTGAGAAGGAATTCTTAGCCGTCGTTTTTGCTATCGACAAGTTTAGAAGTTACCTTCTAGGGTCTCAAGTTGTGGTTTGGACAGACCATGCAGCCCTACGCTACCTTATGGACAAAGCAGATGCAAAACCAAGGTTACTCAGATGGATTTTAATTTTGCAAGAGTTTGACCTGGAGATCAAAGATAAGAAGGGTAGTGAAAATATTGTGGCTGATCACCTGTCTCGCCTAGTAAATGAGGGTGGAAAAATTTCCAAGGACATAGGCATTGATTTTCCAACCGAGCAATTAATGAAGCTAGAGACTGTGAGGCCGTGGTATGCTGATTACGTCAACTACTTAGCAGGAAAAGAAGAAATTTTTCAGCGACTTAAAGTATCTCGTATGGGAGGATCCATATCTGTTTAAAGTCTGCAAGGATGGGTTGCTTAGAAGGTGCGTTCCGGAGCATGAACAATTGGATATCTTGGGGCAATGTCATAGTTAGGGGTGTAAACGATCCGAGCAGCTCACGAGCCGCTCGTCGCTCGACTCGGTAAATGCTCGCTCGAATATGGCTTTAATCGAACTCGAGCCGAACTCGAGCGGCTCGTGATAGTTAACGAGCCGAACTCGAGTAGTTTAATGCTTGACTCGATCGCTCGCGAGCCTAATCGAGCATTACATTATATATATATATATATATATATATATATATATATATATATATATATATATATATATATATATATATACACACACACACACACACTTATTACTATTTTTTGAAATTAATTTTTATTAGTACTTGTAATACTTAACTTTTTACTTATTGCTTCCAAAAAAAACGTTTTACTTTTAAACTCATTGAAAATTACTAGACCAAAGTCATTCAGAAACCCTAAACTTTACCCTTCCGTTCTTCGTTGCTCTACAATCTACATTGCCGTCGTCGCAGCCGCCCGCCGGCGGCTGCTATTTTCAATTCAGGCTATGCACTTAATTTATTATAGTTATGAGGCTATGCATGTTGATATTTAAGCATTAGCTATTTAATTTGATTATTGTTGTTATGCTGCTAGACTTGATATTTTATGTTCATATCTTTGAAATTGAATCACTTTTCCGAGCTGCTCAAGTTCGAGTTCGAGTTCGAAAGTGCTCGAATTTTATCGAGCATAATCGAGTCGAACTCGAGCATGATTAATGTGTTATCGAACCGATCTCGAGCATTTTTTTTCATGCTCGATCGATCTCGAGCCGAGTTCGAGCAGCACTGTTTTATGGGGGTTGCTCGACTCGATAAGTAAATGCTCGATTCGGATCGGATCGTTTACACCCCTAGTCATAGTGGTCCCGCTGGTGGGCACTACGGAGCACCTAAGACAGTCACAAAAATCCTTCAAGCTGGTTTTTACTGGCCTACTTTGTTTAAAGATGCTGAAGCCTTTTGCAAAGGCTGTGATAGATGCCAAAGAGTAGGGAGACTCAGTAATAGGATGGAGATGCCACTTAGGCCCATTCTGGAATGCGAAGTCTTCGACGTGTGGGGCATTGATTTCATGGGCCCTTTCCCATCTTCATGCTCTAATAAATACATTCTCGTCTGTGTAGACTACGTTTCCAAGTGGGTGGAGGCAATAGCAACCCAAACTAATGATCACAAAGTTGTGAAGAAATTCTTGCAAAAGAATATCTTCACCAGATTTGGCTGTCCTAGAGCCCTCATTAGTGATGAAGGTACTCATTTTTGCAACGCGCCGCTTGATAAAATTCTTGAGAAATATGGTGTCAAACATAAAATCGGTACACCGTATCATCCCCAAACAAGTGGCCAAGTCGAGGTAAGCAACCGGAGCCTTAAACGGATTCTAGAAAAGACTGTGAATTCCAATAGATCCAACTGGAGTCTGAAGTTGGATGACGCACTTTGGGCTTATCGCACTGCGTTTAAGACCCCTATGGGTACGTCACCCTTCCAAATGGTTTATGGCAAGGCTTGCCATTTACCAGTCGAGCTTGAGGACAGAGCTTACTGGGCTATTAAATTCTTGAATTTCGACAGCCATCTTTGTGGGGAAAAGAGATTATTGCAATTGAACGAGCTCGATGAGTTCCGACTCCGTGCCTACGAGAATTCGAGAATCAGTAAGGAAAGAACGAAGGCACTCCACGATGCTAAGATTAAAGATCGGGAATTCAAAGTGGGAGACATGGCTTTGCTGTATAACACCAGGCTCCATCTTTTTGCTGGTAAGCTTAAATCTAGATGGTCTGGCCCCTTTGAGATTCTTGATGTTCATCCTGGTGGAGCCATTACGTTGAAAGGGTATGGCGATCAACCGTTCAAAGTCAATGGTCACAGGATTAAGAAGTACTTTGGGCAACCTAAGGAAAAGCCTGAAGTACTATACTTTCAAAAGAGAAATGAAACGGTTGAATCGTTTATGTGTGAAGAGATTCCATCCGACTTCTTTGGAGTGGATGATGACATTATTACCCTTAACCTTGCAGATCTTTCTCTCAATGCTCCTGAGCCTGTTAGCATACCTCAGCCGAATCTGAGAAACAAGAACAAGAAGAAAAGAGTCAGTGTTGTCTGGAGAGAAAAATTTCATGATCTTCTCGCGCACTTGACTTGTTGTTGTGGCGAAAACCATTTCCGTCCTAGTCATTCGATTCGACGAGAGAAGTGGTTAGCCTCATACCCAAGTGGCCCGATCCGGGTTGACTTGGTTTACTCTGTCAAGCTACGACATAAAAGAAGCGCTACTAGGAGGCGGCTAGTCTTTTAAGTTACTTTTTAGTTATGTTTTTAGGGCATTAGGAATAAAACCTTGGTGATTTGTGTATTGGTTATCCCTGTCCT
The DNA here is from genome assembly GCA_036785695.1 of Gentiana straminea. Taxonomy (NCBI): domain Eukaryota; kingdom Viridiplantae; phylum Streptophyta; class Magnoliopsida; order Gentianales; family Gentianaceae; genus Gentiana; species Gentiana straminea. Next base: position 2,541,221 of record JAVUPR010000087.1, on the reverse strand, counting down.
ATTTGTGAATGCTTTATTTGCCCATTTCTGTGTGCATTCATGTTTACTCATATACCCTTTGTACCCCCGAGATTATATGCTATGTCGAGTGTTGCAGATGCTGTTGAGCGGTTTTTGCCAGTTATCACTTTTAGTGTTGTCTGTTCTTGATACTAGTCGCAGCAGTTCATCCATGTTACGGCCTGACCACTGCCAACCTACAGCCCGACAACCACTTTGAAACCAGCTAAGTATTATTTTCTTTTATTTGCACATTCTGAGGACATAATGTGATTTAAGTGTGGGGGGGTGTCTACATCGGGAGTTATCATGCTGTATCTTCTGAAAATGAGTAAATGTGATTTTCTCGACAATTTTAAAATTTTTCAAAGTAAACTTGGGTAATTGTAAATCTTGAGCATGTAATTGAAACAAATGGCTTGCTAGTTGTAGTTTCCTGACAATGATTTTATGTGACTTTGAGAGATAATTATAGCATGCTTTTACTGATTTGAGATAGTATTCATTTCACACTCACGAAAGCCTTTGATATTGAAGCAAAAATTTTGAACTGTATCCTTTCACTATTTTAGTGATTTATCTTAGAGAGATTTGGTCTTAATAGTAACAGTGAAGTAACACCTAAGTTCAGAACGTGCACTGTGAATATCTAAAGGTTTGAATGTGATAAGTGAAACGTAACTAATGTCTTGAAAGAAAAAATATATAAAAAAATAAATAAAGGGGTGTGTCGGAAGCTGGTTAATGATTGGAGTGCGGTAGGGCATTATCTCGAAATGTCCTATTCCACTATGATGACCAAAAGCTCACGACAGTCAGGAAAAGCTACCCTATGATTTGAGTAAGGTAGGGTGTTATCCCGAAACATCCTATTCTACTATGACGGGTAAGAGCTCATTTTGATGTGCGTCAAAGAAGAAAAAAGAAAGTGAAAAAAAAATTAAAGACTTTGTTATCGTTGAACTTATACCCGGTATAAACCGAATGATATCTTGTAGGATTATCCTACGAGTGCGCGGGAAGGCTTTGTGTGGAACGACTGCTGCCTATACCTAGGATAGTCATTAAAATTATTTGAGAGGATATTTGTTTGAGAGGATTGTGAAGATTGAAAAGGGATTGTCACACACACACACAGAATCTATCTCTATGTTGGTATCACTTGCTATAGTTGTTATATCTTTTGTTACGTGAGTCAGGAATCTATGTGGATTACATGTCCAGTGAGCCGGTTTTGATTATTTTGTTCGGGACGAACAAAAAGCTAAGTGTGGGGGAGTTGTTTAGGGTATATTTTACTATATTTTCGGGCTTAATCCCTAAACAATTTACCTTATTTTTAAGGGAAATAAATGAGAAAAGCGTGTTTTAACCGTTAAATTCCTATAATGGTTATTGAGGGGTTATAATTTAATTATGAGGAAATATTGAGTTTAAATGTTATTTTGTTACACATTTTTTTATTATTATTATTCGATGACTTGGTGTAACAACAATTTTGCAGAAAATTAAAAGATATGCATGGGGATATTATTAATGGAGAAGATTAATCTCATTCAATCAAGTGATTTCAAAATAAAGAAGAAAATCGGAGCATTGAAGAGAGGATAAATCAGATCAGATCGAAAGAGTGAAGTGGGGGACACGGTATACGAAGCAACAGTGTGAAAACGCGTAAATAGGTAGGCTCGGTCGACCGAGCCATGCTATTCGGTCGACCGAGTGTCTTATGTCGGTCTACCGAGGCTGAAAATCGACGCGTTTTTCTAGTGTAGTTTTATATCTCTTTACTGATCCATCATGATTGTATTTGATTCTTTACACCCATTTGCATCCAATAGGTTTCTTGTCTGGGGGCAGATCAACTATCTCTCATGCAGTGACGGACCCAGAAAAAAATCTCAGTGGGGGCACCGGAACAAATTCAAAAGGCGAGTGGGGGCATCAATAGTGTTTTTACATTTTTTACCAATAAAAACTTGTTGATTTTCGGATCTCAGTGGGGGCCGGGCACCCCCCTTTATAATGCTAGGTCCGTCCCTGCTCTCATGTGTGAGTCTTTTGTAAAGCTTCAATTTCTTTGTTCATTGCCTCCTTCCATTCATCATGCTTGATGGCTTGATTGTAGGTCTTAGGCTTTTTAACAGCATCGATGGCATTAATGAATCTGGCATAGTCTGCTGAGAGGTTGTCCAGACTCATTACTACACTCAGCAGATGTGGAGTCTGCTGAACATTGTGAGCACCCCCTTGATAAAAGGTTGGTGATTTCCTTGTTCTTGTGGACCTTCTTAGTTGTGTGGGTCCAGGTGCCTGATTCACTTGTGCATGCCTTTCATTGGATGTATCAGCTGCTGTTGATCCCATTGTTGGTTGGTCTGTTAACTCATTCGACAGGTCATCAAGACTGTCCATTACTGGCAAAGGAACAGGCATGTAGACTTTCCCAAGACTTTCTGAAAAAGAGGAAAGTAAGTTTCATGGAATTGAGTATTTCTAGCAACAAAGATATCTTTGTTGGTAATATCTAAGAGAATAGCACCCTTGGAGGTGGTTGAATTCCCAAGATAGACACAAGTTCTACATCTTGAGTCAAAATTTGGTCCTATACTGCTGAAGTGTGCATGAAAAAACTAGGCAACCAAAGACTTTAAACACAAAATAGTCTGGTTTCATGCCATAAAGAACTTCATGTGGAGTGATTTCTTTCAGCAGTGGTGTAGGTGTGGCATTAATCAACTTTACAGCATGTAAAAGGTGGAAACCCCCAATATTCAATTGGAAGATTACTCTAAAACCTCCAACCTCTTGCAACATCCAACAGATGCTGATGTTTTCTTTCAACAATACCTTTTTGCTCAGGTGTACTTACACAGGATGTCTGATGTATGATACCCTGCTGAGCATAAAAGTCAGTAAGTTGGAATTCTGCACCATTGTCAGATCTAATTACTTTAATAATTTTATGAAACTGAGTAGAAACAAATTTAACAAAAGATTTAACAAGTTCAGAGGCTTCAGATTTGTGTCTCATAAGAAAACCCCAAGTAAATGTAGAAAAATCATCAACAATAGTAAGAAAATATTGTTGTCCATTTATAGTATGCTATCTTAGGGGACCCCCAATGTCCATATGAACAAGGTCAAAAGCAGCATTTACAGCAGTAGTACTTAAAGGAAAAGGATTTTTCTTCAGTTTGGCCATAGGGCAGACATAACAAAGATCATGATTACAAAATTTGACATCAGCAGACTGTGAACTAATGACTTGCAGTCTTTTATCTGGCAAGTGCCCTAGTCTGTAATGCCATAAAAGAGCATCATCTAATCTATCAGACAAAGTGTGATTTTCTATAGAATTTGAAACATAGAGTCTTATTGGTTGATCCATGACATAAAGTCCTCTTTGTAACTCAGCTGAACCAATCATTTTCCTGTTCTTGTCCTGCAAAACACACTTGTTAGCAGAAAAGACAGCTGCACATTTTGTATGATTAATAAAAGAAGGTAAAGACAAAAGGTTATACTTAAAGCCAGGAATTCAAAACACATCATGTAGGACCAATTGAGGGTTTACCCTTACTTGTCCTATATGAGTGACAAAAACATTATTTCCATTATGCAGTCCCATTTTTATACCAGATGAAGGTTTGGGATTGCTTAATAGATCTAATGATCATACAATGTGATCTGTGGCACCAGAGTCCAAGATCCATTGTATTGATCTTACTAAATTTAGGTCACCTGTTTCTGTGGCAGGTGAGTAATGTGTGACAATATCAGCAGGTTGTCAAGTTGTCTAGGAGGATCATTCAGAAGAGCCATCAACTTGTCAAGTTGTTGTGCAGTAAGATTGGGAAACCCCGGTCCAACAGACCTGCTTGGTGCCTGATCTTCTTCTGCTAATTGCTCATCTTCTAACATATTTGCCTTTTTTGTCTTGAAACCAGGAGGAAATCCATGCTTCTTTTAACAAGTCTCCTCAGTGTGGCCATTGAATCCACAGAAACTACATTGCATCTTTCTTGGATTTTTAGGCCTGGGATTTGCAGCAAAGTTAGGTCTGCTGACAGTCTGATTATGTCCCTGTCCATTCTTTTGTGACAATAGGACCATGGAGTCTTAATTCTTGGCCTTGTTAGCCATATATGACTTCTGTCTCTCAAACTTGATAGCCATTGCATAGACATCATGAATTTCTGGAAAAGGCACCATCAACATTGCATGTGAGACCATTGGTTCAAATTCATCCCTTAATCCTTTAAGGAATTTCATGACATGTTCAGCCTCCTTATGATCCATCAGATTGCTGATTGCATTGCAGTGACATTGACGATCACAAGAATAGATTGTCACAGGCCTGATGGTCTTGATTTCTTCCCAAAGAATCATCAATTTTGTAAAATATTGATTGACAGAATCTGTGCCTTGTTTCAGTAGATGCATTTCTTCAAGAAGATCCGAAAGCCTTAATGCATCAACATTTGAAAACCTTGCTGCAAGATTCTTCCAAACCGCATTGGCGTTCTTGAAGTACATCAAACTTGGTGTAATGGTGTTTTCAACAGAATTTAAGATCCATGATCTCACCATTGTATCACATTGTCTCCAGGCATATAATTCTACTGAATCTGCTTCTGGCCTTTTAATTGTGCCATCTATGAAGCCAATTTTGTTTTTGGTGATCAGCACCATCTCTATGGACATTTTCTAGGGATTGTAGTTGTTGCCATTCATCAATTGCTGAACAAAGAACCAGAGAAGGATTCTCATTAGGATGAACATAGAATGGACTGGAGGGACTTATTTCTTGTTTTTTGGCTGCCATGGCTATCAAGAATCTCCAGAATTGATTCTCAAATCAACAATGATGGATAGAAACCGGTCAAGAATTGATCAAGAACAGCGAAAGAGATGACAGTTTACTCTCAAGAAACTGAAAACTCACAAAAGATGAAGAACACTCTCAAGTTTCTTCAAAAAACGCAAGAAAATTTTTAGAAATTCTCAAATTTCTGCTCTGATACCATGATGAAGTTTGTAGAATTACAAACAAACAAAATAAAATGCGGAATTATTGTTGATCAAGTAAATGTTACAATATGTTTACAATGTGGCTGATCATGGGGTATTTATAACATCATACACCTCATGAATCAGTTAGAAGTATGTTACAAACGGTTATAACAGATTTCAACTAAATAACCGCTTTCTATAGTATATATACCATATATCAAACGATCGATCGGTACCAGGCCGCCGAGTCTTCGTCTTGTCGAGGGTCGTTGGTCTTCATCTTGTCAATCGAAGGCTGGCGATATCTTTGATTGATCAGCAGAGTGCACTCAGAATTCCCATCAGCTTTTGTACTGTAACATATGTCGTGTAGGTGGAATAGTTTGGAGGTAGATAAGGTTTCTTTGTCCTATGCACTTCCTGATTTTCCAAAGTGTTTACTTACCAATGATGGGGATTTGAGAAATATGGTTAGGATTTCACGTTTTTTGGAATTGAGCGTGTGCGGGTCGATGTAGTTGAAACTGACTGTTGTAATTGATGATGACCAAGATTTTATTCCAACTTTTTGCTTCTGTGAAGATAAGGTTTTATTGACTCTTGTTTGGAATAAGTGTGTTGTTGGCGTTGGTCAGAAGTATAAGGGTGGTGCTGTTGAGTTTAGGATTGCATTGCAGAAAATGTCTATTGATAGTGGTTATCCATTTTCCTTTGTTAAGAATGACCGTAAGAGGGTGACTGTTTGTTGTCTGAAGAATATTGAGTGTGGTTGTCCTTGGATGGTTCATGCCTTAGAAGATCTTGTTAATAATCATTTTTATATAAGGGAAATGGAAAGTTTCCATACATGTGGTACTTCTTCTCGTACTTTGTCTGGTATTTGTGGAAGTTCAAGTTTAGTTGCAGATATAGTCCATGATGATATTCGTAGCAATCCATCTACTTAAACCTTTTTAGTTAAGAAAGATTTGCTATCGAAGTATGGGTTGACTGTTTCGTATGACAATGCTTGGAAGGGGGTTGACAAAGCGAAATCTTCCTTGTTTGGTACCTCCAAGGAATCCTAACGTGGTTTACATGTGTATGTATATAGTATATTTGATACGAACCCTGGATCTTATGTTATTTTGGATGTTCATGAAGGAACAAACCGTTTTAGACAGTTGTTTGTTGCATTTGCAGCGTGTATTAAAGGTTTTGAACATGTTTGTCCAATGTTGTTTTTGGTTGAGTCCCATTTAAAGAATCAATTCAAAGGTCATATTTTGTCCACAATTGAAAAGATGACAACAACGGTATGTTTTATTTTTCATTTTTTTGTTCTTCTATTTTTTTCCTTGTTTTAGTGAGTAACATCATTATTTTATTGGCTTATTGTGTTTTTTCATGATGTTAGTTAACTGACATCTTGTTTCCCCTAACCAGCACTGTTGGTCCCTTGGAAAGGCTAACACAAGTTTAGAGGGAGGGGGGGGGTGTGTGAATAAACTTGTCACCTAAAACTTTTCTAAACTGGATTTCAAATCGATTAAGGTTCAGTTAAACTTGTGTGGAGTTAAGCTTACAGAGCTGAGGTTAAGTCAAACTGACTTAAGCAGGAACTGAGTCAACCGGCAGCGGATATAGTTCTAGCCTTTTTATTGATCTTGTTATTCTTTTATGAAAGCTAAGTGTGATAAACTGAATTCTGATGAATGTCAGTTTGTGAACTGTGAGATGTATAACAATCACTTATCAAATGCTGTAGAAAAATGCTGAGTGAGTAAATAAATGCGTAAAGTAAATAAGGCAAGTATTATAGAGGTTCCAGGTGGTGTAATCCTGTCAGTCCTCTCTTCCCCTGTGGTGCGGAGGAAAATTCCACTAGAACTTCTTGAGGTGCACTGTTACAAAAAGTCCTAAACAATAGTCCTTGGCTAATCCCTAGCGTCACTATCTAAACAAATGTAGAACAGGTAGAATTGCTGCTCTTCAATTGCTTGAACCACTGGTCCTTAGAGGGTAGAATTGCCTCTTCACCAGCTACCACCACAAACACAGTCTGCCCGACTGCTTGCAACAACTGTCCTTGGCGAAACCTTCCTGGTTTGCTTCACAGTCTAGACCTTTGATGTAAAATCAAAGTTGGGTTGAGAATCAATGAATTGATTCTTGTTTGTGGTTCTTCAAAGTGTCTGATTCTTGATAAATTCTTTGTAGCTTGAACACTTGAAGAAATACTAGATATGATCTTGTTTAGAGCACAGAGATGATAGCAATTCGAATGATTAATACACTTGCTAATTAATTCTTAATTCATGTATTCATCTCTTTCTTCTTGGTGAAAAGTCCTCTATTTATAGTGTCCTTGAATTCGAATTGTATCACTATCTCACTGTAACGGATATAATTTCTGACCGTTCTGTTCTGTCTGTGTTTCATCCAATAGAATCGCTTCCTTTATAACGTTCGACTGTACTATCAGTTTGTTGAATAACCGACGTATGAAACTGAGTATCCTTATCAGTTTCATGCTGAGTTTATCACTTGTCAGTTTCTTGGCTGACTAGGAGCATTAACTAAGATTTTACTCTTCTTCAAATATCCGTACTCCAGTTTATCATTTAAGAATTCATTGTCCTTATGAATCTTAGGTCTTCATACAAGATCCATAAAGTCAGTTCAGATCACCACAATCTTGCCTGAAGTCTAACTTTACAGTCTCGACTTAGTCTTCATAACTGAGTTTGAACCATCAGTTCTTCAATCTTCAATAACTGAGTCTGTGTCCCTCAGTTCTACATCTACTGAGTTTGAACCCTCAGTTCTAGACAAGCCAACTGAGTCTGTGTCCTTCAGCGAACTTACCTTCTTCAGTTTTATGTAGGTGTATTCTGAGTCAGTTTGTTTATCTTGATGATTTCCAGTTTTCTAAATGATTTCCAGTTTTCAGTTTTACGACACACTAACTATTACAGTGCTTGTCTGATTTAACTTATACAAATATCAGACTCTAGTAAACCTAAACATTCAGTTCTAGACATCTTTTAGCTTTTCACTATAACAGCTGGCTTCAGCACTTCATCAATGGGGTTAAGATAATACTTTAAACAAATGTGGTGAATTATCATCAAAACATAAATTTTATTTCCAACAATTTCCCCCTTTTTGATGATGCCAAAACTCTCCCTAAAAGAAAAGCTTAAAGATCAAAACAATGTAAAACAATGTAGAACTGGAAAACTGGATTTCATTAGACTAAGCAAAAACTGGAATAGTTACAGTTTGTCCAAATAACTGAGATTTAGAGACTAAGCTTTTTCTTGGCTGAAATAAACTTCATTTTCTTGTCATACAGACGATAGTCTTCTTCTAGCTTGGTGTCTTCCTTTGAGAATGTCTTGTTGTAGTCAACTTGACTTCCTTCTTTCCATCTTCTCCAAAGAAATAGCTTTGGTAGGCCTGATTCTTTCAAGTAGTATTTTTCAAATTCTACTACATCAGCCTTCATTTGTTCAGTCTTGTCTTTAATCTTCAGTTTTTCATCAATCCTCTGATTCTTCTTGTATTGTGCCATTTTCTGCTTTGAGAATATATCAGACAGAAAGTAGTTTAAGGATTCTTCAAATGTTCTGTCCTTGTACTTGGCTTTGATAGGATTGTGATCTTTGACAAACTGCATCCACAGATCTTCTGTAAGAGTAGCTCTTCGTTCTCCTGGTTGACTGTATTTCTCAATGAGCTGCTCATCAGTCAGTTCTTTCCTTAAGAACTTAGGATCTGATTTGTATCTTTGTAATTCTTCTTCAAGTCGCTTCATCTCTTTAGTTAACTTCAGCTTTTCTTCTTCAGCTTCCCCCTTTTTGGCATCATAAAGCTGATCTACCAAGGTATGGGTTGCCTGTTGGTTGGCTGATATGCGGTGCTAAGAAGCAATAACTTCCTTAAGCTGAGTTTCTAACCCGTAGATATGCTGATTCATGTGCCAGTAAGCTTGAGCATGAGTTTCCTGATCTACTGCGGTTGAATCTTCTAGTTTCTGTTTGAGTAACATAATTTCTGAAGCAGAACTAACTTGATTTATGAATCATCTCTAGTCTTGCATGAACTGAGACAACAGTTCTGGTCCTATAATCAAGATATCCAGAAATACTTGATAGAAGGCCATTTTGTGCATCCTTGTTACTGAGCACAATTCTCAAGTTTTCATGAACTTTGGCCAATTCATCCTTGGTTAGGATGTCAGAAGGATCATAAGTGGTTTCAGGTTGATCCTTGGGCTGAGTGATATCTTCAATAATCATCAGTTGTATCAGCTGCTTGCTGATTGTCAGTTGTCTGTTTTCCAACTGGCATCTCTTTTTGCTGACTTGCAGTTTGTAAAGCTAGAGGTTGAGGTTGAATCTCGGAATGTGAAACTGTAGTCTTGTCAGCTTCTTTTCTTGCATGATCATCACCATCATCATCCTTTTTCTTTGAATTGTCTTTGGTTACAGGTGATGGAGCTGATTTTCTTCTTTGAGCTAGTTCAGTAAATCTTGTAAAGCAATTCTCAAGAAACGCTGATATAGGAAACAGAGCATATAGATCTCCGACTTCCAGCTTCTCCAAGAGTGATTTTCTTTAGCTTATAGGCTAGAATCTCGAGAATCTTCTGGCTTAAGCTTCATTTTCATAAGCCTGACAATCTTATTAGCTTCGAAAACTGGTGCTGATTGTTGAACGATTGCTGGGCTGATTGCTGTTGTAACTGAGAAGTATTATCAGCAACAGTGTTTTTCCCTGTAGTTTCAGTTGTCAGTTGTAGTTGTTGTTCCCCCTCAGTTGGTGCTGTCTGACTTGAGGTTTCTGGATACAAACATCTTGCAACCGATCTTTCTTGTGCTGAGTCTACTTTCCGTTTAATTCCTCTATGTTCAGCTTCTGAGACACGGTTCTTGACTTGCTTCAGGTTGGGAAGTTGTTCTTTTTGCTCTTTGCTACTTCTTTGTTAGCTGCATCTTGTCTTGCTTGCTTCCCTTCCTTGAGTCTTTCCAGATAGAACTGAATGATTCCACTAAGTGTTTTCTTCAGTCGGAATATTCCAATTGTTGGCTGACTTTCAGCTTGCGCCCTTTGTGCACTTTCTAACTCGGCTAAGTGCTGCCTTTTTATTTGATTGACAATATAGCCTGCCCAGTTAAATTCAATTTCATCCCAGATAATTTTCATCAGATAAATATTTTCTTCAGATAGTATGCTGACTCCTCTGGATTTTCCGATGACATGCTTACTTAGCCATCTGCTGAGATGTCCAAATTCAGGCTTGATTTGATCAACATTAATGCCAACTTCGACTGGTACCATAGAGAATGTTAGCTTCTTTAGGAATGTAGTCCTGTCTAGTGGTAGTGTTGACAAATCTGTTGATGTTACTGATGACTTTGCAAAGCCAAAAAGTGACATCATAACTCTTTCATTAATAGCAATGCGGTCTCCATGAACTGTTGTTATTAGAGAATCTCTTACCAACCATTTTGCCAAAACTGCAAAATTCCCTCCAATTAAGTCGCGTTTTTCTCTGAATTTAACCTCCGAAACATTTCTCAATCCTGGTTGTTTTTCAATCTTTGTACAGACGTGACATGCTAACAGAGTGTTTTGACACAAGGTTTCATACATATCGAATGTAAACTCATCTAGTTCTGTTATGAGTCTTTTGTTTTGTGTTTTTGTGGAAGTGGTCATTTTTGAGTGTGAACATAGAGAGGAAAATTTGAGGTAAATTTGGTTTTGAAAAATCTGAATCTGAATTGTGAGTTTTTGTGAAGTGTGAAAGGGGAGTGAATATATAGGGGTAGCGTACTGACGGTTGGTTAGTACAACTTTTCAAATTCCATGATGGTTTGGGTAACCGAGGAACTATTTTGACAGTAATGGGGTGTACACGCATCATATTCTGACAAAAAGTAAACTGCTGCCATTAAATGCGATATAACCGCTGTCGCTTTTATCTTGTCAATCCTTTGACTTGTGTTGACTGGAATATAAGCTGAGACTGAGGTAAGTTTCATCAAAGTATTCAGTTCCAGTCAGTCAGTTTTAGTTGATCAGTTTGAAATTGTTGATGTCAATGACTAATCTATTAAGTGAGCGCACCCAGCATAACAAAGATTAATCCCCTTGACGAATTTCTAGCTTAACTGATATCAACTGACTTTGATTATCCCCAATTCAGTTCTCAGTTTGGCAAATCTGTCTTTGTCCAATGGTTTTGTAAAGATATCGGCCAACTAATCTTCAGTAGGTACATATAGAACTGTAATGTCCTTTTTCTCTGCATGATCTCTGATGAAGTGGTGACGCACATCAATGTGCTTTGTCCTTGAATGTAAAACTGGATTATCAGTGATTGCAATTGCACTAGTGTTGTCACACATTATGGGTATCATCCCTTCCTCTATCCCATAATCTCTTAATTGCTGTCTAATCCATAAAACTTGAGCACAACAACTCCCAGCTGCTATATATTCAGCTTCAGCTGTAGAGGTTGAGATTGAGTTTTGCTTTTTACTGAACCATGACACAAGTCTATTTCCTAGTAACTGACATGTGCCTGATGTGCTTTTTCTGTCCACTTTGCATCCTGCATAATCTGAGTCTGAGTAAGATATTAGCTTGAATTCTCCTTCTTTTGAGTACCATATTCCAACTCCATCTGTGTCTTTCAGATATTTCAATGTCCTTTTCACAACCGTGAGATGACTTTCTTTTGGTCTTGATTGAAATCTTGCACATACTCCAACAGTAAATGATATATCTGGTCTACTTGCTGTTATATAAATTAAGCTTCCAATCATCCTTCTGTAGAGTGTTTGATCAACATCTTTTCCTTCTTTGTCTTCATCTAATCTGATGTTGGTCCCCATTGGTGTTGAGATTCCAGTTGATTTTTCCATGCCAAACTTTTTGATAAGTTCTCGTGTATACTTAGTTTGGTGAATGAAAATTCCATCATCTAACTGTTTGACTTGCAATCCAAGAAAGTAATTTAACTCTCCTATCATACTCATTTGGAATTTACTTTTCATCAAACTTGCAAATTTCTCACACAATTGTTCATCTTCTGATCCGAAAATAATATCATCAACATAAATTTGAACAAGCAGAGTATTTTCACCATTTTTCATTCTGAACAAGGTTTTGTCTATCGTCCCTTTGATGAATCCATTGTCCACTAGAAACTGAGATAGAGTTTCATACCAAGCTCTTGGTGCTTGTTTTAGTCCATAAAGAGCTTTCCTTAGTCTGAAAACTTTATCTGCTTGATCTTTGATTTCAAATCCAGGTGGTTGTTGAACATATACTTCTTCTTCAAGAATTCCATTCAAAAATGCGCTCTTAACATCCATCTGATAAACTTTGAATTTCTTATGAGCTGCATAAGCAAGAAATAGTCTGATTGCTTCTAGTCTTGCAACTGGTGCGTTGGTTTCATCAAAGTCTATGCCTTCTGCTTGAGAATATCCTTTAGTTACAAGTATGGCTTTGTTTCTGATGATATTTCCATCTTCATCAAGTTTGTTTCTGAAAACCCATTTGGTTCCAATGATATTCACATGGGCTGGTCTCTCTACCAATTCCCATACTTGATTTCTTTCGAACTCATTTAATTCTTCCTGCATAGCTAGAATCCAATCTGGATCTTTTAAAGCTTCTTCTATTTCCTTGGGTTCAGATTGTGATAGGAAACATGCAATCATTGCATCTAGCTGATGTCTTGTTTGAACTCCAGCTTGAGTGTCACAAATTACTTGTTCTTCAGAGTGATCTCTCATCCATTGATAAGTAGGTGTTTGCATCAGTGGATCTACATTTTGTTCTACTGGTTCTTCAAGAACTGATTCTGGAACTTCTTTAGTTGGATCTGAATCATGTAGTTCATGTGTGGTGTGTTGTGTAATTGGAAACTGAGACTGATCTGGATCTGAACATTCTGAAATTTGTAGTCTTCCAATGTCAACAATACCTGGTTCTGGTGGATAGGTAACTGAGACTGAGAAACTGGTTCTGGTCTTTCTTCAGTTGTTTCACCAGGAAAGTTTGGTTCATCAAATACCACGTGAATTGATTCTTCATGCTTGAGTGTCCTTTTGTTTAGTACTCTAAAAGCTTTGCTGACACTTGAATATCCTAGAAAAATTCCTTCATCAGCTTTGGGCTGAAAAACATGAAGTTGATCCTTTCCATTGTTGTGTATGAAACATTTGCTTACAAAAGCATGAAAATAAGAAACATTTGGTTTTCTTCCGTTCCAAATTTCATAGGGAGTCTTCTCATGCCTTTTGTTCATGAGAGCTCTGTTCTGTGTGTAACAAGCTGTGTTAACTGCTTCTGCCCAATATCTTTCAGGTAATTTTGCTTCACGGATCATAGTTCTTCCCTTCTTTGAGTGTTCTGTTTCTTCTTTCAGCTACACCATTCTGTTGAGGTGTTCCTGTGGCAGCAAGTTGATGTAAAACACCATTTTCTTCACAATATTCAATAATCACGCTGTTGAGGAATTCAGTTCCCTTATCTGATCTTATTTTTACAACTGATACTCCTTTTTGATTCTGAAGTCTCTTGAGTAATTCTGTAAGCCTTTTCTTAGTTTCACTTTTCTTGGTTAAGAAGATAACCCAAGTGTATCTTGAAAAATCATCTACTACCACTAATGTATACTTCTTTCCACTGATACTAATTGGTGTAATAGGTCCAAATAAATCCATGTGTAGTAATTCCAGATGTCTTGTTGTTGAGTGCTGAGACTTGGTTTTGAAACTTGCTTTTGTTTGCTTTCCTTGTTGACAAGCATCACATAAGCTGTCCTTCTTATATGAGATATCTGGTAGTCCAATAACTATCTGTTTCTTAACAAGTGTGTTGATGTCATCAAAATTGAGATGACTCAGTTTCTTGTGCCATAGCCAACTGACTTCTGATTTGGTATGCACAAGCAAACAGGTTTCAGCAACGGCTGTTGTCCAGTCTACTACATACATATTTTCTTTCCTTCTTCCGGCCAAGACAACTTGATAAGCTGATTCGCTGACGACAACGCATAAATCTTTGTCAAAAGTAACCTTGTATCCCATGTCACAAAATTGACTGGTGCTGAGTAGATTGTAGTGTAGTCCTTCTATATAAGATACATTCTTGATTGTAAGTCCATTCCTGATTAGAGTTCCATAACCTCTGGTGTATCCTGGTTTGTCTTTACTTCCAAAATTGACTTTTGGTCCATCCTTTGCAATAAAATTACTAAGACAGTCTTTGCTCTTTGTCATGTGCCTAGAGCAACCACTGTCAAAGTACCAAATATCTTGCAATAAAAATTAAACAATTTTAGGTACCCAACTCAGTTTGGGTCCATAGGGGTCAGTTGTCAGTACAACTCTGGGAATATATCCTTTAGGTATTCTTCGGATATTGTTGCACCTGTTTTCATATATGTAAGCCACACTCACATAATATCTATGTTTGGACTGTGTCTTATTTATATGATTTCTCAGATCTTTTGGCTGAATTTTATTTCCATCATGCTTTCTATTATTAAAACTTGAATAGTAACCATCATTCCTTTTGTACTCAGGTCTAACCTGACCTTGGTACTGAACCTTTTGCTGAGAACTGTGATTAGTCCTCTGCTGAGTCCTGGACTGAAATCTTTGATAGGTTTTCTGTCTGGAATGATTGTTATTATCAGTTTTAGCACTAGATGCAGTAAAATTCCAATCATTATCAGTGGGATATAATATTCCTTTCCCTCTGAATGTGTGAATCCTTGAATGATTAACATTCTTGGATTTATTTTGATTGTAATTTTTCTGGTTCTTGACTGGATTGGATTTTGTGAATCTAGTAGTTGATTTCCCAGTTCGGTTTTCTTGGGATACAGCTGATTTACCTTTGTTGGTAAATCCAGTTGTTTTCTTGCAAAACTGATTTATCCTATGTGAAACTGGCATTACTGGTTCAGCAATTTTCTCAGTTTGTAGAAGTTGCTCAGCCACAAACTTAATACCAGTTTTGGTACTAGGTTTAGCAGTTTTGCTAGTTCCTTCTTTGGAAGATTGTTGTGTATCAAATCCTAAACCCGTCTTGTCTCCATACGGTTTTCTAGATTTGAATCCAGTAACTGAACTTGATTGAGCAAATGATTCGATTCTTTGCTTGCGATGCGATGAGGGCGATCTTGAATCTTTTCTTTATCAGTTTTAGTCAGTTTCAACATTTTTAGTTCAGACTTCAATCTTTCAACTTCAAGAATTAGATTCTCTTTCTCAGCTTTAATTGATTCATAACCAGCTTGAATAGTTACCAGTTGATTCATCAATTCGTCAAGTGTTTCTTCTAATTCTAGATTTTTTGGATTGGAGTCAGCAGTTGAAGAACATGCATTTAGCATGGAAATTTGAGCTGAGGAGTATTTAGAGTTGGATTCACATACCTCAATTGGATTTTCCATGTGAGCCATTAAAGCTGTGTCATCTGATAGTCTTTCAGTACCAGCTTCATAATCTGATTCATCTCCAGCAAGGAGTGCTCTTCTACCAACTCTTCTTGGTGGGGTTTTCTTGGTCAGTTCTGGACATTCAGCTTTATAATGTCCAGGTTTCTTGCAGTTGAAACAAAGATATTCATCATCTTTTCTTTTCTCAGGAGTCCTTTTGATGAATTTTTGAGTGACTGGATGTCCATTCTTCATCCTTCGAATTCTGTTCATCATCAGAGCCATCTGTTCTTCCATCTCATCCAATTCATGAAGATTGCTTGATGAGTTTTCTTGATTGTCATTTGATGCTGCTGCAAGTGCTGTGGTCTTTGGTTCTTCCAAAGCTTTGATTATTGGAGCTGTACTTGTAAAATCTTCACTGAATTCATAAGCTTTTAAATCTGAAAATATTTTGAATGAATCCTCTATGTCAAGTCTTCTTGATTCTTCCATGGTAGTGACCTTCATTTTCCAGCACATTGGTAATGCCTTCAAAATTCTTGTATTGATAACTTTCTTTGAGTACTCGATCTTGAGTAGATCTAATTCATCCATGATAGCACTGAATCTTGTCTCCATTTGGTCAATGGTTTCTCCAGATTTCATCTTGAAATTTTCAAACTTTTGTTTTGCAATAGAGATTTTGTTTTCCTTGATTGAATCTGTTCCTTCACAAACTAATTGTAGTTTGTCCCACATTTCCTTGGCAGTTGTGCATTCTTTAACCTTTAGGTACATGTTGCTGTCAAGAGTTCTGAGGATAAAGTCCATAGCAACATTGTTGAGATTGTTTCGCTTGCGATCATCACTGGTCCATTCGGATTTGGGTTTTGCAACTCGAACTTGCTCTCCACCAACAGTTTGCATATGAGTGATTTGAATTGGTCCATCGGTGAGTACATCCATCATTTCATCATGAGTAGCTGCTAGAAAGGCCTACATGCGATGTTTATACTCGTCAAATCTGTCCATGTTGCACATAAGCATTTGTCTCGCATATTGATTGTTATCCATTGTGAGTGAGTGAAAAACTGAGCTTTCAAATGAGAACAACTAGAGGAGATATAGAGCAAATGATATCTTGTCAAAGAAACACTGCTCCGATACCAATTGTTGGTCCCTTGGAAAGGCTAACACATGTTTAGAGGGGGGGGGGGGGGGGGTGAATAAGCTTGTCACCTAAAACTATTCTAAACTGGATTTCAAATCGATTAAGGTTCAGTTAAACTTGTGTGGAGTTAAGCTGACAGAGCTGAGGTTAAGTCAAACTGACTTAAGCAGGAACTGAGTCAACCGGCAGCGGATATAGTTCTAGCCCTTTTCTTGATCTTGTTATTCTTTTATGAAAGCTAAGTGTGATAAACTGAATTCTGATGAATGTCAGTTTGTGAACTGTGAGATGTATAACAATCATTATCAAATGCTGTAGAAAAATGCTGAGTGAGTAAATAAATGCGTAAAGTAAATAAGGCAAGTATTATAGAGGTTCCAGGTGGTGTAATCCTGTCAGTCCTCTCTTCCCCTGTGGTGCGGAGGAAAATTCCACTAGAACTTCTTGAGGTGCACTGTTACAAAAAGTCCTAAACAATAGTCCTTGGCTAATCCCTAGCGTCACTATCTAAACAAATGTAGAACAGGTAGAATTGCTGCTCTTCAATTGCTTGAACCACTGGTCCTTAGAGGGTAGAATTGCCTCTTCACCAGCTACCACCACAAACACAGTCTGCCCGACTGCTTGCAACAACTGTCCTTGGCGAAACCTTCCTGGTTGCTTCACAGTCTAGACCTTTATTGTAAAATCAAAGTTGGGTTGAGAATCAATGAATTGATTCTTGTTTGTGGTTCTTCAAAGTGTATGATTCTTGATAAATTCTTTGTAGCTTGAACACTTGAAGAAATACTAGATATGATCTTGTTTAGAGCACAGAGATGATAGCAATTCGAATGATTAATACACTTGCTAATTAATTCTTAATTCATGTATTCATCTCTTTCTTCTTGGTGCAAAGTCCCCTATTTATAGTGTCCTTGAATTCGAATTGTATCACTATCTCATTGTAACGGATATAATTTCTGACCGTTCTGTTCTATCAGTGTTTCATTCAATAGAATCGCTTCATTTATAACGTTCGACTGTACTATCAGTTTGTTGAATAACTGACGTATGAAACTGAGTATCCTTATCAGTTTCATGATGAGTTTATCACTTGTCAGTTTCTTGACTGACTAGGAGCATTAACTGAGAATTTACTCTTCTTCAAATATCAGTACTCCAGTTTATCATCTGATTATAATTGACTTAATCAGAGTACACTATGACTTCTTTGTCATTTAAGAATTCATTGTCCTTATGAATCTTAGGTCTTCATACAAGATCCATAAAGTCAGTTCAGGTCACCACAATCTTGCCTGAAGTCTAACTCTACAGTCTCGACTTAGTCTTCATAACTGAGTTTGAACCATCAGTTCTTCAATCTTCAATAACCTTAGTCTGTGTACCTTAGTTCTTCATCCACTGAGTTTGAACCCTCAGTTCTAGATAAGCCAACTGAGTCTGTGTCCCTCAGCGAACTTACCTTCTTCAGTTTTATGTAGGTGTATTCAGAGTCAGTTTGTTTATCTTGATGATTTCCAGTTTTCTAAATGATTTCGAGTTTTCAGTTTTACGACACACTAACTATTACAGTGCTTGTCTGATTTAACTTATACAAATATCAGACTCTAGTAAACCTAAACATTTAGTTCTAGACATCTTTTAGCTTTTCACTATAACTGCTGGTTTCAGCACTTCATCAATGGGGTTAAGATAATACTTTAAACAAATATGATGAATTATCATCAAAATATAAATTTTATTTCCAACAAACACTGTATGAAAGTAATTTATTTCATATAACTTTTCAAATTTGGCAATAATATAATGTCATTTATGCCTTGTTGTGAAACAGTGAAACAGTGAACCAGTGTGTTTTGATTTTATATAAAATAGTGAACCAGAGTTTTTGGATTAGTTTTGGTGATTCATTTTCTTTTTTCTTATTTTTTGACAACTAATTTGTTTCCTTTGTGTTTTGCCTTTGTTGATGTATATAGTGCTGTACGTTCACCTTGGTTTTGTGAACGATGCACATCTACTAGAACAAAAGAAGTAGAAGTCCCGAAACCAAATGACGATAGCACTAAATACATGGGAATCCCGAGAGCAACGAAATGGGTGCTCCCAAGTTTAAATGAAGTATTCAAGAACAAAAGATTATCATAATTCAATGAGAATGATGTAAGTAAATATTTGATACGTACGCATATTTCACTTTGGTTGTTCGGTGAATGTCAAAATGAATGATACGTAAGTTCAATATTTCAGTTTAAATTGAACAAGATGGAACCAACAAAGGAAGAGTTGGAATTGATGCCAAATGTTGAAGACAAAAAAAAGGAGGATGATAATGATTCAGGCTTTGAAGAGCAACTTCATGTTGGATGTAATCTCGCCGGACGGATCTAGATCCGCCCGATTACACAACGGAATAAACAAGAGGATCACGATCATACAAAATTAAACTACATAATTTAAGATATACCTACAAGAAGGTGAGATCTACTTACCAATCATAAAGGAAGAACTCGAAGATTGAGAAGCCGAGATCCGAATAGTTGAGATGCCACGATCTTCCGATGTGTATCTCCTAGAAACAATCGGTGGATGTTGATGTTGACTCAACATTGATTTCGTGCTTGAGTTGGAGGGCTCTCCCTGCATCCATCGAGTCAAGTAATTCGATATCGGAAATTTATCCGCCCCCTATCTCATGCCATGCTTCTTCTTCCTTGATGCTTGACCTCATTGATATGCTACCCGGAAAATCCCGAAGATTTTCCCAACTCTAAACCCTAAGCTTGGCCGAAAATTCCTAGCTTATTTTGGTGTGTATATGTCGTGTATTGTGATGGTAGAAAAGGCTTAGGAGAACTCTCTTTATATAGGAGAGAAATCCTTGTCCTCCAAGGATTTAATAATTAATACAAAATCAATTATAATAATCTTTTTCCATAAAAGATACTCCTAGAATAATCTAGAATATTTAAGGATCAATCTAATATATTTTCCATAATTAATTATTTAACAAATAAACAATTAATCACATGTCTTATAATTATCAAGAAAACTAATTCCTTGATAATTACCAAGACACAAAACAGGCCCCTAATACTAGAAAATAAGGGTTCGCACGAAATTTCGCATAATGGGCCGAGTCCACGAAAAATGTCTTTTCCATGTATTTTATTATGTAGTCCAATAAATAATAAATCGCACATCAATTTAATAGTCCAACTAATTAATTATTATTTGAGGCCAAACGTCAAGAAACATATGCATGTTATGAGCCACATCGGGGACCATGGACCTATAACCAGTAGCTACAATAAATTAAATAAAATTATTCATCGAACAGAACAATTCTTATTCAATCTTGCAATTCCGGGATTACGCCACCATAAACCTGAACCTGAACTCTATCGATTATAGATATATACTTACACTCTAATCACTGAGTCGATAAGCGTCCATTGATATAATCATTACATACGGATAAATCCTCCATAGACTGTTCGTTTTGATTCGGGATATTTCTGTAAACCCTTCTCAAAACATCTTATCCTTATTTACCATTAACCCACCCCCTAGTGATCAATTAGTTCATAACTAATATAATATGAACTGGGCCCATCGATTAGTTTCTTGGATTAACAAATAAGGGAACTGTCTGTCTACTACCCGCAGGAAGGGATGAATTCCATATCGGTGAAGTCACAGACTACTCACTCATTCCAGAATAGAGCCAACGAGAAGTGTTCAGATCACATGTATCCAAGTGATCCTTAACCAACACATCAAACCCTACTTTGAACCAAGCGAAGAGATCGTGATCACATCGGGATTGAGATTAATCCATATATGATCATCTTGTGATTCGATAAGATTTCTCGATCACAGAATTATATCGAGAACTCAAATCAAATCGGTCCAGTCCTATATGATAGACATCATATATAAATGCCCCACCAGGTACCCTATACTTACGGTTCGGATAAGACGGTCACACCGTTAAGTGTTCTGGGCGCATTATTGGTATATTAATCACAAGACCCATACTCTGATTAAATTCATGACGGACTAACTAGTTTTAAGAATTTCATCACTAACTCAGTCCTCGTGTGTATGCGATACACTAAGTTATGTGATTACATACCGATATACTTCGGGTTTTCGGCAGTGTATAATATAAGCATAAATGCAAATAATAAAATGAATATATATTGTCATTTATTTAAATAAAACAATTACAAAATTGTCTTTTGGGCACTACACCTAACAATCTCCCACTTGCACGATAGGCAAGTGATTAATTGTTTTAGATCACACCCTATATCTATATTACAACAAACTGCATCTCCCACTTGCTCTAAAGCAAATGAGTCATGTCCCTAATACCCATATTCTCCAAATGCCTGTTGAAGACTTCTAACGGCAATGTCTTGGTGAAAGGATCAGCCAGGTTGTCTTCAGAGGGGATTTTCTGTACGGAAATGTCTCATCGTTGAACAATTTCTCTGATCAAATGGTACTTTCGCTCTATATGCTTTGACTTACGATGACTACGGGGTTCCTTTGAATTTGACACAGCCCCATTGTTGTCACAACAGAGACATATCGGATCGTTGTGATTTGGGATTACTCCTAAACCACCCAGGAACTTCTTCAGCCAAACTGCTTCCTTAGCTGCCTCAGAGGCAGCTATGTATTCGGCTTCCATAGTTGAATCAGCTGTATAAGATTGCTTTACGCTTCTCCAAATGACTGCACCACCTCCGAGAGTAAACACCGAGCTAGAGGATGATTTCAAATCATCTCTATCCGACTGGAAGTCAGAATCAGTGTACCCTTTTATATCCATGTTTGCACCCGAATATACGAGCATATAATTCCTCGTTCTCTTCATATATTTGAGGAGATTCTTTACTGCTATCCAATGTTCCATTCCTGGATTGGACTGATAACGGCTGACGATTCCAACGCCATAACAGATGTCCAGTCTAGTGCACAACATTGCATATATTAGACTACCAACAGCCGAAGCATATGGGCACTCTTCCCATAGCCTCTATTTCTTCAGGAGTCTGAGGACCCTGTTTCTTAGAGAGGTGAACGCCATGACGGGCCATTGATCAGTTTCTAGGATTAACAAATAAGGGAACTGTCTGTCTACTTCCCGCAGGATGGAATGGATTCCATATTTGTGAAGTCACAGAATACTCACTCATTCCAGAATAGAGCCAACGAGAAGTGTTCAGATCACATGTATCCAAGTGATCCTTAACCAACACATCAAACCCTACTTTGAACCAAGCAGTAGACTGTGATCACATTAGGATTGAGATTAATCCATATATGATCATCTTGTGATTCGATAAGATTTCTCGATCATGGAATTATATCGAGAACTCAAATCAAATCGGTCCAGTCCTATATGATAGACATTATATATAAATGCCCCAATAGGTACCTTATGCCGACGGTTCTGATAAGACGGTCACACCGTTAAGTGTTCTGGGCACATTATTGGTATATTAATCATGAGACCCATACTCTGATTAAATTCACCACGGACTAACTAGTTTTAAGCATATCATCACTAACTCAATCCTCATGTGTATGCCATACACTGAGTTATGTGATTACATACTGTTATACTTAGGGGTTTCAGCAGTGTATAATATAAGCATAAATGAAAATAATAAAATGAATATATAATTCTGTCATTTATTTAAATAAAAAAATTACAAAATTGTCTTTTGGGCACTACACCTAACAATCTCCCACTTGCACGAAAGACAAGTGATTAATTGTTTTAGATCACACCCTATATCTATATTATAGCAAACTGCATCTCCCACTTGCTCTAAAGCAAATGAGTCATGTTATAATACCCATATTCTCCAAATGCCTGTTGAAGACTTCTAACGGCAATGTCTTGGTGAAAGGATCAGCCAGGTTGTCTTCAGAGGGGATTTTCTGTACGGAAATGTCTCATCGTTGAACAATTTCTCTGATCAAATGGTACTTTTGCTCTATATGCTTTGACTTGCGATGACTACGGGGTTCCTTTGAATTTGACACAACCCCATTGTTGTCCCAATAGAGACATATCGGATCGTTGTGATTTGGGATTACTCCTAAACCACCCAGGAACTTCTTCAGCCAAACTGCTTCCTTAGCTGCCTCAGAGGCAGCTATGTATTCGGCTTCCATAGTTGAATCAGCTGTACAAGATTGCTTTACGCTTCTCCAAATGACTGCACCGCCTCCGAGAGTAAACACCGAGCTAGAGGAAGATTTCAAATCATCTCTATCCGACTGGAAGTCAGAATCAGTGTACCCTTTTATATCCATGTTTGCACCCGAATATACGAGCATATAATTCCTCATTCTCTTCATATATTTGAGGAGATTCTTTTCTGCTGTCCAATGTTCCATTCCTGGATTGGACTGATAACGGCTGACGATTCCAACGCCATAACAGATGTCCGGTCTAGTGCACAACATTGCATACATTAGACTACCAACAGCCGAAGCATATGGGCACTCTTCCCATAGCCTCTATTTCTTCAGGAGTCTAAGGACCCTGTTTCTTAGAGAGGTGAACGCCGTGACGGGTTGGTAGAAAACCCTTCCTTGCGTTCTCCATGCTATATCGTGCCAACACCTTATCAATATAAGATGCCTGGGACAGAGCTAACATCTTGTTCTTATGATCCCTTATAAGTTGGATCCCTAGAACATAATTCACCTCTCCTAAATCTTTCATTTGGAATTGGACCCAACTTTTTACATCAGACAACATACCCTTATCATTTCCGATTAACAGAATATCGTCAACGTACAACACTAAGAATGCAACCTTATATTTGATGGCTTTCTTGTACACACAAGCCTCATCAAAGTTTTGTTCAAAATCATATGATTTAATGGTCTCATCAAATCTATGATTCCAAGACCGAGAAGCTTGCTTCAACCCATAAATGGATCTTAGCAACTTGCACACCTTGTGCTCTTGGCCTTGCTCGATAAATGCTTCTGTTTGCTGCATATATATTTCCTCGTCAATGAAGCCATTTAGAAAGGCTGTCTTAACATCCATCTGCCAGATTTCATAATCTATGCATGCAACAATCGAAAGGAGGATCGGGATGGATTTCAGCATGGCCACAGGGGAGAAGGTCTCTTCGTTGTCTATACCCTCTCTGTGTGTGTAACCCTTGGCTACAAGCCGTGCTTTAAAGGTTTGAACCTTCCCATCAACTCCTCGCTTTCTCTTGTAGAGCCATTTGCTACCTATGGGTTTGACACCCTCAGGGCAATCTACAAGTTTCCAGACTGAGTTAGAGTACATAGACTCCATCTCTTGATTCATCGCATCAACCCATTTTCCCTTGTCACGATCATCCATGGCCCTCCGAAAGGACGCTGGATCATCTTCCAATCTATCAGAGACGGCTATGTTCACCTCTGATTGCATCCCATACCGAATTGTTGGCCGAACCACTCTCTCAGTACGCCTGGGTGGAACAAGATTTTCTGGGTTGATAGGTGCATTCATTGTTTTGTTGTTAGTGACACTAGGTGTCACCAGTGGTCTGACCTCGTCAGAAAGTAACTCCTCAAGTACAATTTTACTTTAATTTTTGAAGTCTGCCATATATTGATCTTCCAAAAACGTGGCGTTAGTAGAAACTATCACCTTGTTATCTTCCGGATCATAAAACAGACCTCCACGTGTTCCTTTAGGGTACCCTACAAACAAACATACTTTCGTACATTTTTGTAGTTTTGTAGTCTTGTCTTCCAGCACATGTGCAGGACATCCCCAAATACGGAAGTGACTTATGCTTTCACGACGTCCTCTCCACATCTCGAAAGGTGTCTTTTCGACAGACTTTGACGGTACTACATTCAGTATGTATACCGCTGCTTGTAAAGCATATCCGTAGAAGGAAATCGTTAGCGAGGCATAGCTCATCATAGACCTGACCATGTCTATCAAAGTTCTGTTTCTCCTTTCAGCAACTCCGTTTTGCTGAGGTGTCCCGGGCGTAGAACGTTGAGAACAAATCCATGTTCAATTAGATAGTCAGTGAATTCAGTATCTAAGTACTCTCCTCCGCGATCAGAGCAAAGGCATTTCAAAGACTTGCCCAGTTGCCTTTCGGCTTCTGCTTGGAATTCCTTAAACTTTCCAAAAGTTTCGGATTTCCGATGCAGCAGATAAACATAACCGAATCTCGAGTAGTCGTCGATGAAAGTCACAAAGTACTCGAATCCGCCTCTAGCTTGCACATTCGTCTGACCATAAAGGTCTGATTGTACTAACTCTAGAGGTTCTTTAGCCCTATTTCCCTTTGATGAGAAGGGACGCTTAGTCATTTTTCCCTCCAGGCAAGATTCGCAGATCGGTAACGAGTCAACAGATAAATCTTTTAAGGAATCACCCTTAGCCAGTCGTTTGAGTCTTTCCAAGGAAATATAACCTAGCCTAAGGTGCCAAAGATATGTTTTATCTTCTTTTTGAGAAACTTTCTGCCTTTTAGCAGATTGTTGATGTGCTACTTTAAATATTTCAGTGTTAAGCAATGGAGCATGCGTTGGTTTAATAAAATACAATATGTTTTCCAGTATTGTAGAACACAAATTAAAACCATTTCTGGAAATAATAAATTCATCATTCACAAAGGAAACTGAATACATTTGTTCTTTCAATGCTGAAACGGAATCAAATTCCTACGGAAGTTTGGAATAAAATAAACATGGTCTAATTTTAGAACTTTATTGCCAAAAAAAAAAATCAACAGCTCCCACTGCTTTAGCTGAAACAAGCGCTCCGGTGCCAACTCTCATCCCTTGAGTACCTTCCTCTAGCTCCTCAAACGAACTAAGGATCTGCAAAGAAGAACATACATGGTTAGTAGCTCCAGTATCCAGTATCCAAGTTGATACATCTTTAGCTACATTAAAGGATTCCAAGACAAGTAATTCCGAATTACCTTTCTTATCCTTCCCATTCCTAGCTTTGACATTTCCATCCTTTACGTCTTTCAGATATGCTGGACAGTGACGACGCCAATGTCCTATCTTTTTACTGTAAAAGCACTTCCCTTTAGGTTTGGAGGATTGGTCTGTTTGGCCTTCTTCTTTATAGGTTTTGGTTTAGGCATAGTAACATGTTTAGACTTGGTCTTGGCCTTATGGCCAGAGTTCGACGCCTTGGCTTCAACCATATTGGCTTCCGCCTTCTTTTCCCCTTCTTTGCCTCTGTTGTTAGACGAGAGAGCTTCGAAGACTTGCAGTTCTTTGATCAACTGTGGCATGTCAAACTTGAGTTTGTTCATGACATAGTTAGTCTTGAACTGTAGGAAATCAGGTGTAAGTGATTTAAGAATCATAGACACCGAGTAGCATCGTCAAACTTTGACCCATGAGTTTCTCGCATCAGTAAAGTAGTTGATCATGTTCATGACATGACCAGTTACAGACTGACCTCTCCTCATTTTAGCGTTAATGGCCATCCTCACTGCTTCGTGCCTTGCTTGATCAGAAGGGGCGCCAAACCTGGAGTATAAGTGCTGCATGATTTCTCGTGTACTCTTAAAGCCTTCAAGTTTGGTCCTAATGACCTCCGACACTGATGCTAAGATGATACCGCGCGCCTTATTATCCGCTTCAATCCATTTTTGATGGTCGTCTTTAATGGATTTAGACGGGTTCTGTACGGGAAGTACATGGCATTCCACAGTCAAAACAAATTGCGCGTTCTCAAAGATAAGTACCACGTTCAGGTTATATACTTTTCCACTTTCCAAAGTTGTTACCATTAAGTTTATCATTCAATAATAAGGAAAGTTGCGACGACATGATTGCTGAAAATAAAATGACAGAAATTAAATTCAAAACACTACTAGATAAATTTTAGGAATTATAAACTTTAAAAAAAGTCTATTCTACCATTCCAAGGATTTAGCCTCGCATCGTACCGCCGCCTAGGGGGTCGGTATCAGCACGATGATGGTTAAACTGAGACAATCTCTCTCGATGATTAAACTTTGAGAATCAAACATCTAATGGGAATCATACATCCCATACTTTAATCGTCACCTTCCTTTTACAGCCAAGATATTTCCTAAAATATCTTGATGAGTGCGACCTACTATATCAGACATTTAAGTACGCCCCGAGTATGCCTACGTAGGGCAGGTCAGTGACCCGAAGCGTCCTCAAGATCCTATCCTTTTGGAGACCAAGCCTTGAATTGTGATAGCGGTGAACACCATCCGAAGGGGGCCAAAATCAAAGCGGCACCAGGCGTCACTAAGAGGCCGTGGGGTCGGCTGTGGCCTTCCCCACTCCCACTCAATATTTTGAATAAGTGGTGGGTTTACTGATCGCGGTTTTGGACTTGACAATATTTTAAGAAACAACAAATCATGTACCCGAATGGTGTCGGTAATGTAGGCAAGCCTACCCGTCTTATTCGTTGGAACATATGTGACTGTCGGTCGGATCCGGCTAAGAGAATCCCCGTTTAGCCGTAAAGGCTTGTCGGATATGCTAAGTTTTGCTGAACCCCCGTTCAAACGTCACACGTGGAGGGTGAGTCGATCGACCCGTAGCTCAGTTGAACTTACCCAACCATGGTTAAACCATTTCCGAACCCATGTATCATGATTTTCCGATTTCTTAAATTGTCAAACTTTCCCGTAGACACTACGGAACAAACCCGCAATCTATTTCCGGTTTAAGGTGGGATTCACCGAGAATCCATCACCGAAAAGTTAACGATTGACAAAAAAAACCCGGTTCCTCGGTTCTTTAATTAGTTTCTAATAATTAATTTCCACAACAATTAATTAAAACTTAAACTAATTAATTGAGTTGAATACATGCCTAATTAATTATCCAAAATTAAATAGCTACATGTATGCATATGGAGTGGAATTCATGATATGATGCATGTCATGGTAATTTTCCGGTTAAACACATAATCACGATCATACACGCAAATTACGGAAAAATAAACACTGAGATGGATCGTTGGTACCCCCGTATCTAACCTATTTTCTAGGAAAAGTAAATAAAAACCGAATCTTGATCTTTGATCTTCAAATCTTGAAATCTTGATCTCGAACTGCGGATCCAACTCCTGCATCTGTTTAAAAACTGCGGCGTAGCAGTGTCTTCCCTGAGCCGATCGGGCATCGAGACAAAACCCGATCGACCTGAAAATTTTAGGGCTTGTTCATAACTCCATGTTAGGCAATCTGAATAGTTGGATCTTTGTCTCAACGTTCCAAACTCTTCCGAAATTCGACGAACTCACGGCTAGGGTTTAGGGTTTTTACGGCTGTTGTGCTTTTCTGTTACAGCAGTAACTTTATAGCAGCGATCTGATATCGAGACGGACTCCGATTGACACCAAATTTTGAGGGCTTGTTCATAAACTTTTGATATTTATTTTGACCCGAGGGATCGTCGTTTCAACGGATCAATCAACGGGAAAAATAGAAAAACCGAACAGAAACAAAACAGATCTATTTCTAGGAAATTTAAAATTACATCATCCTATGCTCAATTGATACTAATCAAAAGAGCTACAAAATAGATCTAACGGGTAAAAAATACCAACCCCAATCCATCTCTTCACCACAACATATCAAAGCATTCATCATCATGAAAATTTTCGAATTTAAAAAAAAAACGAAAAACAATGCAATCTAAACATGCAAATCCACTCCTAGATCTATCAATTATATACTTTAATTTATAGATCGGAGGCTCTGCTACTACTTGTTGGGTGTAATATCGCCGGACGGATCTAGATCCGCCCGATTACGCAGCGGAATAAAAAAGAGGATCACGATCATACAAAATTAAACTACATAATTTAAGATATTCCTACATGATTAACGACATCCACGGGTGCCAACTCCTAATTCTAGCGATTAGACTGAACAACTCGATCTAACCACCCTATGCAAAGTTAATTAATTCTCTCTTTAGAAAACCGATTAACCTAACATGATTAAGCTCTAGAGTTGCTCGAACAACGATGACAAACCTCTATATTGGAAACAGATCTAACAACTAGGCCGAATCTATGCAACGATCCTAAAACCCCTTATCCTACATCTCACCGCAAAATGCATCTATAAGTTCGATGTGTGTGACAGTGAACTAGGTGATCAATCTAATTCAAAGACATTAAAATAAGTTTTAGGACGTGGATTAATCGTTTAAACATGAAATTACGCACTACACAATTCCCTATCTCATCTCCCTTAGGGTTTTCGCTCGCTTTCACATAATTTGACTACACATGCAATTAGCTACTCATAATTATGCTAATAACGGAATAAAGAACGGAAAGTGAACTAAAAATAAATAAAATAAACGTCATTACCATATAATTGCTGAAAAACAGATCCAGAAAATATGAAGAAATAGTTGCACCCAAAAAGTTGAATCTTTGATCTTGTAATGCAAATCTAAGCTATAAAAGATGTGTAGAATCAAAGGAAGTAATCTAGGGAATCAAAGGATCAAAGGGTGTTTAATCTACACTAAAATCGCACCAAAATCGCTCAAGAGAAGTCTAAAGTCAGCCAAACATGAGTAGGGGCTGAATGAGCTGCGTATTTATAGAGTAGGTCGAAATTCTCCTACTGTCGGTCACGAACGCCCGTCCGGGTCCTGTCAAACGCCCGATTGCCTGGAGAATATGAAGATATTAGGGTTTTGTCTTCAGTGGATGGGCGTTTGCATTCCTCTGAACGCCCGTCTGGTGAATCATGACTTGAGGGCCAAACGCCCGTCTGGAACCCCTGGACGCTCGTTTGTGTTATATGAGCTTCTTGAATCGGACTGAACCTACCCAAACGCCCGTTTGGGGGTCATTTGGACGCCCGTCTAGCTGAAAACCCAACTTTCTGAATGATGTATTAATTCTGTGGACGCCCGTCTGACTTTCCCAAACGCCCGTTCGAGGTGGCTTTCCTACGGACGCCCGTTTGCCTTGACTCCACTCCAAACTTGGCTTTTCTTCCACTTTCATCCAACTCTCGTGCTACGAAAATGTCTCTTAGTCCAAAACATCGCCTTCCGGGTCCTTGAGTCACCTAAGTCCTGCAATAAACACACTTACAAAACACCCCGCATAATTCCGCAAGATAAAAGTGCTCGGAAATGAGGTAAATATCACCAAAAAGGCAGAGTTTACTATCGATGTGACAGTTTAACTCCCCGTGCATATAAATCTCGATATTACTCTCAAACAGGTCTATATCTACCCAAAACATGCCAATAAGGTGATAAACGGGAGTTAAACTGCGCACCAAAGTACAGTAAAGTTGACTCCCATCAACCTACAAGAAGGTGAGATCTACTTACCAATCAAAAAGGATGAACTCCAAGATTGAGAAGCCGAGATCCGAATAGTTGAGATGCCACGATCTTCCGATGTGTGTCTCCAAGAAACAACCGGTGGATGTTGATCCTTGATGCTTGACCTCCTTGATATGCTACCCGGAAAATCCTGAAGATTTTCCCAACTCTAAACCCTAAGCTTGGCCGAAAATTCCTAGCTTATTTTTGTGTGTATATGTCGTGTATTGTGATGGTAGAAAAGGCTTAGGAGAACTCTCTTTATATAGGAGAGAAATCATTGTCCTCCAAGGATTTAATAATTAATACAAAATCAATTATAATAATCCTTTTCCATAAAAGATACTCCTAGAATAAATCTAGAATATTTAAGGATCAATCTAATATATTTTCCATAATTAATTATTTAACAAATAAACAATTAATCACATGTCTTATAATTTTCAAGAAAACTAATTCCTTGATAATTACCAAGACACAAAACACGCCCCCAATACTAGAAAATTAGGGTTCACACGTGTTGGACTTATTTATTAGTTTTGATGATGAGTGCCATACTAGCTGTTATAGTGCAAAGGCAAAAAGATGTCTAGATCAAATGTATAGGTTTATTAGAGTTTGATTCATAAATAGGTTTGATCAAACAAGCATCGTAAAGTAGCTGGCGATTGATATCGACAGACCGGTCTAGGTCGATAGGGTAGATAGGTCGGTAGACTAGTCGGGAACCCGCCGAAGACCGAAGACCGAAGACGAAGGGCCGAGGGTTCAAACTCGGTAAATGATGGCTAAGGGATCAAACTTAGTATTTAAAGTCAATGATATGGAATCAGAATTTAGGCAAGTCTGTGATGACCTAAACTGATTACATATACCTTGTGTAGAAGGTCTAAGTTCCATAAGTTGGATGATGTTTGGAACTTGGTTAAAATTAAAATGATGTAATCTAACTTCACAAATAAAAGTTAGATAAAAGTAATCAGCTGCATTATATTTTACATACAGAAATATGATGATCGGCAGACTGATAAATACTTCAGCAGACTGATGAACCTGCTGATGTTATACCTCGATTAATTCAAGATTATTGGAAGATTACATGGATAAGGACAGCCAACTACCTCTGACTTATCAAGAAAATCAAAGGCTGAGATTAAAAAGACGTTGGGATGATCCACATTTTTATCCATTGGATACAAGTCAAAGGGGTGGACGGACTGCACTGTCAAAAAGGAATTCTGACAGTGTCAGTCCTATGAATAGTGACAGACTGCATATCAGATGGGACAAAAACAAGGAACGGTCACATTTGAATTTCAAATACAAGTCACATGCACTCCTACCTATAAATAGAGGACTTTCAACTCAGAAAAAGATGATGAATTTTGGGATAAACTTTAAGTGATAATACTGAGCTGAAAAACACCCTGCTGAACATACTGAGCTTAAGGCTGCTGATCTAGTTAATTTCTTCAAGTGCATTCTGTGTTCAAGCTGCATCAAGCATACACACTTGAAGACTGCAAGCTGCTGATTACATCATCCTAATCAAGCTCGCCGCAACCGAATCATCTATTTGATTCAATCTTTATTTTATAAAGAACCCGCCGAAGACAAGTGAAGCATCCGTTAGGTGTGAAAGATCGTTGTTTGTGGTGGAGGTGGTGAAGAGGCAATCCTACCCTTCAAGGACCGGTGGAAGACTCGGGAGCACAATCCTACCCGTTCCTAGTTTTCGGTTGTGAAGCCATAGCTATTGGTGAAGGACAAACAACTTAGGAATCTTTGTAAAAGCTGCATCAAAGATCTCTAGTGAATTTCCTCCAACATCACGGGAGAAGAGTGGACCGACGGATTACATCACCCGGAACCACTATAAAATCGACTATTTACTTTCTCGCATTTACTTTCGCACTTAGTTTATTTTATACATCGGCCCTACCGAATCTAGCAACCGAAATCACACACTTGCACTACGAGTATCTAATACTTAGTATCATATTTAACAACAAGTTTTAAGGCTTAATTTTGATATTATTCCGCCGCACAAATTCAAAGAAACTCAACTATCGGTAGACTATCGTTTATCGGCGAGCTACGAAGTCTTAGCGGACTCTGAAGTATCGCGAGACCGCCGAAGTTGCAGAATTTGTTAACTCCAAAGTTTTAAGTGTTTAGTTTATTCACCCCCCCTCTAAACTTAACCAAAGCCTTTTCAAGGGACCAACAACACGAAATTTCATATAATGGGCCGAGTCCACGAAAAATGTCTTTTCCATGTATTTTAATATGTAGTCCAATAAATAATAAATCGCACATCAATTAAATAGTCCAACTACTTAATTATTATTTGAGGCCCAACGTCAAGAAACATATGCATGTTATGAGCCACATCGGGGACCATGGACCTATAACCAGTAGCTACAATAAATTAAATAAAATTATTCATCGAACAGAATAATTCGTATTCAATCTATCAATTCCGGGATTACGCCACCATAAACCCGAAACTGAACTCTATCGATTATAGATATATACTTACACTCTAATCACTGAGTCGATAAGCGTCCATTGATATAATCATTACATACAGATAAATCCTCCATAAATTGTTCGTTTTGATTCAGGATATTTCCGTAAACCCTTCTCAAAACATCTTATCCTTATTTACCATTAACCCCTAGTGATCAATTAGTTCATAACTAATATAATATGAACTGGGCCATTGATCAGTTTCTAGGATTAACAAATAAGGGAACTGTCTGTCTACTTCCTGCAGGATGGAATGGATTCCATATTTGTGAAGTCACAGAATACTCACTCATTCCATAATAGAGCCAACGAGAAGTGTTCAGATCACATGTATCCAAGTGATCCTTAACCAACACATCAAACCCTACTTTGAACCAAGCGGTAGACTGTGATCACATTAGGATTGAGATTAATCCATATATGATCATCTTGTGATTCGATAATATTTCTCGATCACGGAATTATATCGAGAACTCAAATCAAATCGGTCCAGTCCTATATGATAGACATTATATATAAATGCCCTACCAGGTACCCTATGCCGACGGTTCTGATAAGACGGTCACACCGTTAAGTGTTCTGGGCACATTATTGGTATATTAATCATGAGACCCATACTCTGATTAAATTCACCATGGACTAACTAGTTTTAAGCATATCATCACTAACTCAATCCTCATGTGTATGCCATACACTGAGTTATGTGATTACATACTGTTATACTTAGGGGTTTCAGCAGTGTATAATATAAGCATAAATGAAAATAATAAAATGAATATATAATTCTGTCATTTATTTAAATAAAACAATTACAAAATTGTCTTTCGGGCACTATACCTAACACCTCAGATGAAAAAGTGAACTAGGGCACCTGAATCATCATCAAGAAAGAAGGCAGAACATGTTGCAAAAGACAAAGTATCTGCAAAGACCAAGAACAAGGAAAAAGAGGATGAGGATGATTCAAAGTTCCAAATTCACCATCTAAAAAGAATCCAAATACCGAGCCTTGAAGATCATCGAGAAACAAGGAAAAGCAAAATACAAAGATTGATCAGCAGCAAAAAAATGAAGGTAATAAATTGCAAAAGTGTATGTTTAGAAATAATAATCTCAAAAAAAACTAATAATTTGTTTAAAATCTATAGAAACAAGAGGTTTTGAATGAGGATCAAGAGAAGTGAGAGGAGAAAGCAACTGAACATGAGCAACCACCCAAGAAGATGTAGCAAACTAAGCCTCGAACATCACCCAAAGGAAAATCAGATGCAAAAGATCCCGATCAAGATATTCACTAGGTAAAAAACCTACTCAGCACTTAATATCAAGTCTTGTCCATAGTATATTCTGGTTCACTGTTTCAATATAATATCATCTTTGATGCAATAATGACTGAATTTCATGTTTCAATATACTAATTCACTGTTTCAAATAATAATATCACAACAGACTAATAATATGTTCAAACTACATATAAGCAGGAGCTTTTGAACAAGGACCAATAGAAGGAAGCTGAGGAACGAACAAAAGAAGATGATTGCGGCAGACATGAAAATGACATTGAACAATCAAATGAAGAAGATGGAGTTCAAAATATACACCAGGTAACAAAACCACTCAGCAATTAATATCAGGTCATGTCCATATTTGACTATGGTTCATTGTTTCAATTAATTATCGTCTTTAATGATTTCATGACTTTAAATGAACATGAGCTTTTGAAAAAGGACCAACAGAAGAAAGGTGAGAACGGAACAAAGGAAGATGATTGCGGTGAAAGAGAAAACAACATTCAACAAGAATATGTTGTTTTCAATGTACAAGAACCATAATCAGGCACACAAGTTCAAGTTGATCAAATTATCCACGTAAACAACCTACTATACACTTAAAATATCAGATCCCGCCTAGAACAAACTCTACTTCACTGTTTCACGCTTGAGGACACAGTCTGGTTCACTGTTTTATACATAGTTCACATTACTAACTTAATTCGAACCAAATGATTTGCAGGGTGGGTTAGATGATTACAACGGTGAAGAAGAAAGCCATGAATGGCTGGAAGACAATAATGCAATTGTCATGGATACCCCGGAAGCACCGAAAGAGGCAAGCAAGGTAAAAAAAAACAAAAGACCCTGAATTTTCAAATATAATGACAATACTTATAATTTCAAATTTATTGATAAAAACACATTGAATCATTTAAAAAAAAAGGATATCCCAATTGAAGAGGAGGAAAGTCACACCAAGAATGTGGAGGATTCCAATCCAGAAGAAGAATATCAAAAAGAGAAAACTGAAACGATCCTAAAGGTACAAACAACAACATAAAACATTACTTAAAATTTGATTACACATTAAATTGCAGAACTCAATATCTTGAAATACAGGCCGACAAAGCAACACAAACCGATGACATGCACGGGGCAGGGAGGTGTAAATTGCATGACAGAATTGTGAAAAAGCTTGAAGCAAGACAAAACAGGTTTGTTACAATAATGGCTGAAAAACAGAGAGTTATAGACTGCATGAAGAAAAAGAATGAAGAAATGATTAGCTTGAAAGAACAATTGAAAGAAGCGCAAGAATGTCAGCAGAAAACACAAGAAGAAATAGGACAAAGAGAGACAAATATCAACAATGAGAGAAATTTTTTTGAAGAAGATGTTATGTCCCTGAATGATGAAATAACGGCGCTTAGAGTGGAGATTGGAATCTTTGCACAAGAAGCACAGAAAAAAGATACAGAAATGAAAAATCGGCAAGAAAGGATGAAGAACCTTGAGGATGTTAGATGGAAATCTGACACGTCTTTGTCAGAATTGAAGGGTGAAAATGATGGGTTAAAAGAAAGAGTTGAAGAGCTTAAAGCGATCAAAATGGGAAATGTGCTAAAGATTGCAGCACAACAAAGTTTGATCACTGAATTGGAAAAACAATTAAAAGAAGGAAAGGAAAAAACCATGCAAGTTGAAGTCAAATATGGCAAAGAACCTGCGGAAACAAGTACACAGGTGCAAAAAAACCAAGATGGTCCTCCTTCAATGATAAAAAGAATAAAAGAAAGGGAACATCGTCATAAGGTGCATGATAAAGATTATGTGTACACAAACTTGAGAACATTGAAGATAAAGAAGAGAAAAGAAGATTATGTGTGTGGAAAAAATTTGCTCGACCGAACTTTCAGAAACATAACCGAATGTTACCAAGTATGGAGACAAGTAAGTAAAAATCAACAAAATTTCTTCATAATATTCAAATGCATAATAATAACATAATGAATATTTTGTGGAACGAGAAAGTTTGGGAGCACCAAGAAGGAGTAGTCACTGTGAAAGACATTGTCAATGTTATTGAAGGCAACTTCACATCAGATACGGTAAGTGCAAACATAATTGAAAAAAAAACATTGAAAACATAATGTTAACAATATATGAAGTTAATAATCAATTGATAAAATGACAGGTGATCAATGCTTTCAGCATTCTCCTAAGACAGAATGAAAAAGAGGAAAACACCTTCGACATGTTCCCAACAAATACCAAGGTAAGAATCTGGTTCACTATTTTTGTTCAGCTCCAAAACAATCTGGTTCACTATTTTCCACCTAAGCATAAATGAAAGCTTGTTCATGTTCTTTTCCGCATTACTAATATTTTCACATGTTCACATTCACATAAAGGAATATTGTTATAAATATGACAAAGAAAAGAAATTTCAACATCACTTGGAAAGGAGAGTGAAGAAAACTTTCAAAGATTGTGAGCGGATATATTTTCCAATATGCTGCAAAGGATTGAAAAGTAGACCATATCACTGGATCTTGTTAGCCTCGAACCAGCGATTGAAGGAGATTGTAAAATGTATAATTCCCTGGATTGCGCTCAAAGAGAAATAGAAGCTTTCAAAAAAGAATGTGCTGATGTGGTAAGTATCATAAAAGTTCATTTTATACTAAGAAAATATCAAATGACTTTTATACATTATAATTGCAGCAAAAATACGGAACTGCATGTACACAAATGTTGAGGAGAAAGAACTTGATGAGGAAGTGAAACCAAAGGAAATTATAATTGTTGAAGGCAGTCCAAAGCAAGACAATGACAGGTATATTTCCAAAACTTAAAAATAACGATTAAAAGATACATTGACTCAACTACAACTCACTGAATTGCAAACATGTTTCCAAAAATTGCAGGGCGAATTGTGGAGTATACATAATGTATTATCTTTAAGAGCTAGCACATAAAAAGGAAATGAAAAAAAATTGGAAAACAAATGACGTGAAGAAATTCACAGCAATGGTTGTCAATGACATATGCAAGAAGGGTTTTACCGTTTCAAAAAACTTATTGTTTTCTTTGATATGATTTTCTGAACTGAATCTAAATGAATTTGTAAAGTTCACCTAAAAGGATGAGTTGTGACCTTATCTCTTATGAAGTGTTAGTCAGCTGCTCTTAAGGATTCTTAAACTGTTGTTTTGTTTTTTCTGCTTTTGTTATAAATCCGGTTGACTGTTTTACATTAATGTCAAAACTCTCTGGTTCACTTTTTCGGAGCTAGGCTAAAAAATCACAACATGTTCTTGTACACTTTTATCTACATATACGCTGAGTTTATCTGATTTATCATGTAACCACTAAAACATGAACAAACTTGTACTGTGCTGTGTAATAGTATAACACCTTGTATCCACACGTACCATAAGATTGACTCAACATTTTTCTAACCACACTAGTTATCAAACAACATAAACATTTCATGGGGAAAAAGTTCACTATATATAGTTCACTGTTTCATAAAGCAACTAAGACATGCACCAAAAGAAACACTTTTATAAAAGTTAAACCATTTAAATTACTTCAACAGCAAACTAAAAAAATGTAAAAAATGAAATTCATTTCAAAAATCAAAGTTCACTGTTTCATGAAACACTAACACATGAAGAACTTCAATGTCTGAAGTTCACTATTTGCACTTGATTATTTAACTAGTCCAAATCAAGTACTGATACTCAAAGATTCTCTAATTTATCATGTAATCACACTGGTTAGCAAACAACGTATAAAACAAAATTCAATTCAAAAACTAAAGTCCACTGATTCAAGTTCATTGTTTTACCGCAAGACTCTCTGGTTCACTGTTCACAGCTAAGCTAGAAAATTACAACATGTTCTTGTACATTTGTATCTACACATAGACTCGGCTTGTATGATTTATCATGTAACCACATTAGTTATGAAACGGCATATAAAACAAAATTCAATTCAAAAACTAAAGTAAAATGTTTCAAGTTCACTGTTTCATAAAATGCCAACATAAGCACAAGGGAAAACACTTTTTTAAAAATAAAACCATTTGAACTACATCAACAAAAAATTATAAGTCATTTCATCATTAATAAAAACTGAATAAAACTCAATCGTCATATAAAAGCAAATTCAATTGGAAAACTAAAGAACATTGATTCAAGTTCATTGTTTCACAACTATGCTATCTGGTTCACTGTTTTAAATCTAGGCTAAAAAAATCACGTAATGTTCTTGTACACTTCCATCTACATATACCCTGAGCTTCTCTGATATCATGTAACAACACTAGTTATCAAACAACATATGAAACAAAATTCAATTAAAAAATTAGTCTTCAATGTTTCAAGTTCAATGTTTCATAAAATGCCAACACAAGCACAAAGGAAAACACTTTTTTAAAAATAAAACCATTTGAACTACATCAACAAAAAAGAAAGGAAAACAATTCATCATTAACAAAAAGAGAATAATATCAAACGTAACGGTATTGTCGAGAATTTCAGTGTTTTTAATATAGCATAAAAAAATATCAAATTTCAGTGTTTTTACACATAAACTACATGTAATTTATTACAAGAAAATAATATCAAATGTAACGGTATTCTAATAAAAAAAAATAGGCGCTTTGTGATTCCTTCTATTGTGTCTACCACCAGGCACACGACAACCCCCATATGTCATGCTTCTCTTAAATTCACCTCTAGAAGCAATCCTAATCGTCTTTGGACGACCTGGAGCCGCATTGACAATGGAGGAAGAATATCTGAACTGTTGGAAGTGCTACTAATGCTTCCAGACTGATATATAGTAGAAATTGGATACAATCCAAGATCATAGCTAGCAGTATAACTCTTTGACAAATAACTTATATCAACAAAGTCATGCAATTGCTGCCCGGATCTCAATATAAATGCAACAGCATGATCACAAGGCACACCGGTCAACTGCCAATACATACAAGAGCAAGTGAACAACTCTAAATCGACTGTGCAGGAAGGAGAAGATAAAACCTCATACATATGATGGGATGATTTAATAATGTTCCAAGTTCTACACACAAAAATAGACTTCCCAAGTTATTTGTCTATCATGGGACGCACTTCAGAATTCCATAACGCAACTTTACTCTTACGATCTACAAATATAAAATAAAAAAAAAGCAATACAGATTAAATGACTGAGTGATACTACATATACTATAAACAACAACAACAACAAAGAATAAATGAACTATCAAAGATCAAATTAACTAAAACAAACATACCTGACATCTGCTTCATTATTTTAATCCGAACAGCATCAAGCATCTGACAAATAGGTAGATTCCTATCCTCTAAAATCCAATTATTAAAAGACTCCACTGTGCTAGATGCCATCTCACCATACCTCATCCCTTTAAAATGCGCAGTAGCCCAATTCTCAAAAGGAATTGTACTAAGAAACTGTTGCACAACTTCACCACCCTCATCTAACATGTCAGCCAACTTCAAATTGAACAACTTAATAGTCGGAGCATAAGCACATGCTTTTAACAAACAAACCATACGCTTCTTAAAAAACTTGTACTGCTTCCTACTACGAGAACACTTATCCTGAATGTTCAACTTTAAATGATATATGCAGAAAGAATGAAAACTATTAGGAAACAATCGAGGAATGCCATCTACTAAACCTGAATTCCGATTCGTAATGAATGTTATATTCCTGCTTGGATCAAGAAATTCTCTAAGATAATAATGAATTTCATGTTAGTGTTCAAGGCGCACAAGAAAATAGTCCCATGTATTCCTAGGTGTAAAACAGTGAACCGTAATGTTTTTAGCTCTGTATGAAACAGAGAACCAGAATGTTAAAAATATAGTCTCATGTATGCCTAGGTGCAAAACAGTAAACCTTAATGTTTTTAGCTCAGTATGAAACAGAGAACCAGAATGTTAAAAATATAGTCTAATGTATGCCTAGGTGCAAAACAGTGAACCATAATGTTTTTAGCTCAGTATGAAATAGAGAACCAGAGTTTATTGCTAGTGAATTAGCATGTTGTTTTGTATGATTTCTGAAAATAGACTTACCCACAAAGCTAGTGTGCATCCATTGACTCTTTGCGGAGATTTGCTATTTTTATCCAGTGCTTCCATCAGATTCTTGTGGATTATAGATGTCCAGTCATATGAATTCAAGGTAGGAAAATTCTCCACAAACTTCACATAAGTCCAGCCAAAGACTTGTCCTGTAGTGTGAAGAAGCATTTTTGAAACAACAAGATCAATAATCTAGCGTGTCTTGCATCGAATCTTTGTCTTCATTTTTCACTACTTTTAGAATTTGATCCTTTATCATCGTCATAGTGAGTTTATCCACATGAGGGAAATTTCTTTCAGTAAATGCAGTTTTTGCTAGTGAACCTTTGCGTGTGTTCACTGTTTGTTTCCCATCTTATATTCCAAAAATCAACTGTACCTCTGATTTATATAGTTTGGAATAGTTTTTTCCAATTTTGAATGATCTCCTACTTGCATCGTAGGAGAGTATGATTTTATGTATCACATCATCGTTTTGGTGCTTCTTGCATATTCTTTTCTTCTGCAATGCTCGAAATAACAATTTGAATGGTGTGTTATCCAATTTCTTCCAATGCTCCTTATTTAGAGCACCATCTATCTTTTCATAAATATTAATGATTGGTTTAAGTCTACATCTGTACTGGTTGTTTCTATTTTTCAAGAGACATGAGATTTGTAAGTTAGAGAAACAATCACTAGATTGAGCTGAAGCAAATGTGTTATATTTAGTGAATAAGATCATAGAATCACTTGAGTTTTGTATGAGTGTCACAATAGATAAGATTTAATGTAGATTAGTGAACCAAAAGATTTAGACTTCTTTAAAATAATGTTGTTGTTCCAAGAACAATGAATCACTACATGCAATCATGTCAATTGGTCACTACATGCAATCAGATTTAGTACATTTAAACATGGTAGTCAGTAGAGAAGAATGAACTACAACATTTTCCCAGTTATATAACTGAAACAGTGAACAATTTCCACCATCCTACTAAAGCCTCAAAGCTATGCATTGTTCCTACAACACTGTTCTAGCATTTCCTATGTAAATTATAGGAGAAAAGAAGAAAAATAACTAGTGACCTTTCTGCTAATCAAACAATAGGGCTACCCATCTATAAAAAAAGGTTTGTCATATAAATTTGATCTATCAGAAGAAAAAACGAAAACTCAAATCATATGCATGTTACGTAGAACAATTAAATTCTCGATTTTATACCTTGTCCCCATTTTCTGTGACTTCGAACGGATATTTTTCAGGAATTTTCCAATTCGAACCCAATTTTGAATTGCAAAAATCAACAGATTTAACAACGCAGAAAATTGCTAGATGTTAGAGCCGATCGAAGTGTTTCACTCTTTCTTGAACGGATTGCGATTGAATTGTAGTTGTTTTTGAAGCCGATCGAATTGCTCTTGGGTTTTTAGGTTTTCTGAGTGGAATTTGGGATTTGCGATGAAGAATCTAAGGTGGTATAACAGTATGCGCTCTGATTTTGGTTTTTGTTTTGGAAGGTTGAAAGGGTCAATTTAGTTAATTCGTTTGTCTTTATTCCCTTATGGGAATATCATTGTCCTTAATGCCAGTTGAAACTATAACATTGTCCTTTTAAGCGTTTCTCCCTTTAAATAAAGGATAACACAATATGATTGATACAACTTTTATAATATTTATACTTTAAAAGACAAAAAAGAATACAAAAAATAGACGCTAATAAAAAAAAGATTGCCGTTGCATTTCTTTTTCCTTCTGTTGCCTCATTTTTAAACACTTACTTCTCCGCTTTTTTATATTAGTCGCTTGTTCTGTTCCCTCATTTTTAAACACTTACTTCTCCGTTTTTTAAATTAGTCACTTGTGTGAACACGCAAACTAAGAAAATGATTAATGTGTCTGAAATCCAGTATGAAATGACTAGATTGTCATTCTTTAATATTTTGAATATATTTGTAATAATTAAATATACTATATTGGAAATGTAAATATACATCGATAGTAGTGTTATTGGAGTTCCAAAATGACTATTGGTGTTTTTGATGCATTGAAAATGTATTTTTTTTAATTATTTAAAGAGTAAAAATTTGTTTAAATCTTGTAATTAATGTGAGGGTATAAGTGGAAAAAATAATAAATGATGTAATGGTAATATAAAATTACATATATTAGTGAAGAAAAAACAAATTCTAAAAAGTGACAGTTAAAATACGGATGGAGTATATTGACGATGTCCGGAGTAGAACATGCCACGTGTCGTTCATTCAATACTTAAGCAATAAGGATCGGAGCCCTAGGCGGGAAATCCGATCTAGGAATCCGAGCCTACCACCACAGGTCGGTCTGGTCAAGGCAAGCCTCCAAGATAAATTGTTGGTAATTTAAGTGTTACCATGTTCATTTATGTAATCGGGGTTTGGTACAAAGATGGGTGGACTCGGAATGCTATAATATGAGTTTGGAGGTACGGAGTGTACACTCATATAAGTATCTACGAGTTTACGGATTTAAATGATCAAGTATAGTTCGGGAAAATCACTTAAAGGACTGAAAATCCACTTAAAGGACCAAAAATCAGAATTTGGAGAAGCATATAGTTATCCGTACGGATAAGAATCTATCCGTACGGATGATAGCTATCCGTACGGATAAGAATCTATCCGTACGGATGAAAGGCTGAAACGGTGAAAACTTTGATACTGTGATATATCCGTCCGGATGATATTTCATCCGTACGGATGCGGTCCGAAATTCTGAAATGGTGTGTCTTTTCAGTCATTTTCAACTGTTTATGTATATAACTTATTTCCAAAGGTTGCATAGATAAGAGGTCGGTTTTTCCATCAATATATAAGATCTTTTTGAGTGCTTTAAACATATGGAAAAGAGAAGCACATTCATCTTTGAAAGTAAAAACACCTTAAACTATCTCCAAGAGTAATCTTCATCTTTTGTGCCTAAATTTGAAGGGAAAACGTAGTCTTATCTCACAAAAGTATTTGTGTCACCCTAGGCATTCAGTAAGGGGCAAATAACTTTTGTAGGAAAGTGTTTACATGATTCTACGTTCATATCAAGCAAATCATTTTCTGCGTTTTTAGTTTTCCTACGGTTTTGACATTTTTGTTGTTTTCCAAACCTCAATCTCTCTAAAAATCTACAAAAGTTATTAGTTTAACAATGTCAAGTGTCAAGGAGATGACTGCAAATTTTGGGAAGTTGGAAAAGTTCGATGGAGTCAATTTTCGAAGATGGCAGAGAAAGATGCATTTTCTGTTGACAACTTTGAAGGTGGTGTATGTACTAAGTACACCGATGGCGGAAGTGTTGGAGGACGGACCTCTGGAAGAGTTGAGTAAGAAGAACAAGTGGGAGAATGATGACTACATTTGTAGAGTCCACATTCTAAACGGTATGTCTGATGCTCTGTTCGATATTTACCAAAATGTTGAATCTGCCAAAGAACTTTGGGATTCTTTAGAATCAAAATACATGGATGAAGATGCATCTAGTAAAAATTTCTTGGTTGGTAACTTCATGAAATATAACATGGTTGATTCACGTTCGGTAATGGAACAGTACAATGAACTTCTTCGCATTTTGGGTCAATTTGCACAGCATAAAATGGAAATGGATGAGTCTATTTCTGTTTCTAGTATGTTGGGGAGATTTTGCATCATTAAAACAAAAGAAAATTTATAAACCTATACTACCATGCAAAACTACCTCCTAACCGGCCGAATACCGGGTAGTTTCTAGTAAAGTTGGATAAGTACGGGTATCGATCCTCAGGGAAAAGGGATGTTGAATCTAATCTAATTAACTCTTCTTTATTAACTAAACCTAAACCTAAACTAGAACGGAAAAATAACTGGACGGAGGATTGTTAATCCAAAGCCAGGAAATATAGTTGCGGACAAAATAAATAAAACTACATCTACGAAAACAGTAAAACTAACTAATAACTGAACAAACATAAACAAACCATGATCAACCTATTCCCAACAACCATCACCCCACCGAAATCAGTCAGATAGACAAACATTCATTCATTAGTTATCTTGGATTATTATCTTATCTAAAGAAGCGTTTCCTCTTCCGATTTATCACGCCATTAATTAGTTCACCTTCCGGTCTTAACTAATATCGATACGAATCAAAGATATGGATTAAATCCTAATCTAACAACATTATCCCTCAACTTCCGTTTGTTGGAATAATAATTGTCAATCTCTCTCACGGCAATCTAACGAATCTATCAACTTCCGTTATCTAAATTCGATTAACATAAACCATACAAAACATGAAAGAGAACAAGAACAACGCAATGAAATAAACACATGAAAAATCTCATCTTTCCGGTAACGGTGACATCCCTCAACTTCAATCTAAGATAATCTTGCATCGAATTAATTAAATTGTGGTTCTCTCGTAAACCTAGATATTTAACCTACGAACTTCCGCTATGTATAGATTAAAAATCTAATCTTTCCTATGGTGATCTAAACTACACCGACTTCCGTCATACGGTAGCATCAAATCATGCAATCATCTTCC
The DNA here is from genome assembly GCA_036785695.1 of Gentiana straminea. Classification (NCBI taxonomy): domain Eukaryota; kingdom Viridiplantae; phylum Streptophyta; class Magnoliopsida; order Gentianales; family Gentianaceae; genus Gentiana; species Gentiana straminea. Next base: position 2,496,751 of record JAVUPR010000087.1, on the reverse strand, counting down.
GATTTATATGCACGAAACAAATAAACATAGGAAACGAAACAATTATAATTAAAACTTACAAAATCATCCATGAACTGAAATTAAAGTGCTGCAGAAACAGGTCTCCATGGCTGCTCCATGAATGAAAGCTCCAAGCCTTCATCATAATTCGAACAAGAAAAGAAAACGAAACGAAAAATAAAACCTAATCTAACCCCGATCACCCGAGCACAAGGCTCGGGTGACCGGCCTTGGAAGCCTCAGAAAATAAGGTGTTCTTGCGGCCGCCGTGTGTAAAATTCGATATGGTATGATATTAGGGTTGAAAAGCTACTGCTATTTATAGAAAATCGGGGCGGTTGCTACAGTAACGGTGCCGGACGCCCGTTCATAAGGTCGGACGCCCGTTCACTATTTTCAGCAACAGCATCCAAACTTGTAACGCTCATATCTCGGGCCTCGTAAGTCGGAATGGAGTGATTCAAAATCCTGTAGAATCCTCCCTTCAAGCCCTACAACTCTTCTCTTGAGGTCCAGAGTCAAATCGGTTGTTATCATATCAAGAACTTCGTTGCATGGTCGTCACTACCCGGAATCCTGATTTTCCGACATTTATCTTGCTTGATTTCTTTTCCACTCGAATTTATCTCTTTAAAATCTTCCTTTCCATCAACAATGTGTATCTACAATGTAGGAAAAACATACCAAAGCGTAACACAATCCTAAAATAATATAAAATCATGATTTAAACACATAAATCGCTACGTTTTGCAATTTAACCTATTAGAAACACCATTTACTCAATTAATCGATTATAAGCTCGAATTCTACGAAAAACCTAAGAATATGGGGAATATTGACATAAAATATATCCTTATAAAATGTATAAAATCACCCTTAACATAGTATAATTGATAAATTGCCACCCTCTTGGAAATATTTTAAACATTTTCTGAAACATAAGAAAGAAGAATTATCTCTGGTAGAACTTGGTAGTCACTTGCGTATAGAGGAATCTCTAAGGGCGTAAGAGAACGGTAAAGCCAAGGGTAAAGAGGTGATGGATTCGACTTCCATAAATATGGTGGAAACCGGGGAAAGTTCTCAAAAGAACCAGAAGAAAAGAAAAGGGCAATCATCTAAAAACAACGGCAAAGATACCAACAAGAAACCAAAAGGTGCTTGTTGGGTTTGCGGGAAAGTTGGGCATTTTAAGGCTGATTGTCGATTTGGCAAAAAGCAGAAAGGGCCAAACAACAAGTTCGGGGCAAGGGCTAAGGACCAAGGTGCTTCCTAAACATCAAGGTCGAAATATTGTTTGTGGATTTAATTCGGATATGAATTATGTACCACTGATTTCTGAATATTTTATGTGCAGGATGATGATGTTGCTTGGTGGATTGACTCAGGTGCGACAAGGCATGTCTACAAGGATCAACGTTGGTTTAAAGATTATGAACCTGTTAACGCTGGATCCATGCTTTTTATGGGAAACGAGTCAAAGGCCGCCATCCGTGGAAGAGGAACTGTTGTTTTACCTTTTAGTTCTGGCAAATTTGTAACTTTAAAACATGTACTATTTGTTCCGGGGATCCGGAAAAACTTAGTTTCAGGAAGTTTGTTATGTAAAGATGGTTTTAAACAAGTCTTTGAGTCTGACAAATGCATTTTAAGTAAGTGTGGTGTATTTATAGGATTTGGTTATCTTTGTAATGGTATGTTTATGCTTAACATTCAGCATGATGTTGTGAATAATGTTTGTATGAATCATGAAGTTAATGTTTCTGTTTTATGGCATGCTCGGTTAGGACATGTTCATTACAAACGCATGTTATTAATGTCTAAACATGATTTGATTCCGTCTTTTGATATGAATGTAAATAAATGTGATACATGTATGTTGAACAAAATTGTTAGACAACCTTTTCATGTATTGAAAGGTCGTCTTCGCTTTTGGATCTTGTCCATAGTGATCTATGTGACTTTTGTGCTACACCTTATTTTGGCAACAAAAGATATGTAGTGACTTTTATAGATGATTGCACTCGGTTCTGTTATGTGTTTTTACTTCATTCTAAAGATGAGGCAATCGATAAATTCAAAATCTATAAAAGTGAAGTTGAGTTGCAATTAACCTCTAAAATTAAAAAGTTGCGTACCGATCGAGGTGGTGAATACTTTGATCCAACCTTTTTCGGGTCATGTGGGATTATACATGAGGTTACGGCACCTTACACGCCACAGCAAAACGGTATAGCGGAAAGGAAAAACCGTACTCTTAAAGAGATGGTTAATTCCATGCTATCTTACTCAGGTTTGAGTGAGGGATTTTGGGGAGAAGCCATGTTAACGGCTTGTTATTTGCTGAATAGAGTTCCTAATAAAATGAATCCTATTACCCCATATGAACTTTGGTTCAAAAAGAAGCCAAACTTGAGTTATCTACGAGTTTGGGGATGTAGGGTTGTTGTAAGGCTCACCATGCCTAAGATTAAAACCTTGGGTGAGAGAGGCATTGATTGTATATTCATTGGATATGCTATGCATTCCAAGGCTTATAGGTTTTATGTTATAGAGCCTAATGATTCAGTTGCTATTCATTCTGTGATTGAATCGAGAGATGCTATCTTTGATGAAAATCGGTTTTCGTCTATACAAAGACCGAAGGATATAACTCCTATTAATGTTGGAGTGGAGAACAATAATGATGTCAGTTCTCAAGATGAGCCTTTGGAGCTTCGTAGAAGCAAAAGGGCTAGGAAAGCAAAATCTTTTGGATCCGACTATCAAACTTATTTGGTAGAAGGAACAAGAGATGAAGTAGGATTCCAATATTCATATTGTTATAATATTGATGAGGATCCTAAGACGTTTAAGGAGGCTATGGAGTCTCGAGACGTGTCATTGTGGAAAGAAGCCGTCAATGATGAGATGGATTCCATAATGGGAAACAACACGTGGATCCTTGCGGATCTTCCACGTGGTTGCAAACCTTTGGGTTGCAAGTGGATCTTTAAAATAAAGATGAAAGTTGACGGCACTGTCGACAGGTATAAAGCCAGATTGGTAATTCAAGGCTTTAGGCAGAAGGAAGGTATTGATTATTTTGATACCTATGCACCGGTTGCTAGAATCTCCACAATAAGATTGTTGATTGCATTGGCGCAATTAACAATATGGTAATCAATCAAATGGATGTTAAGACGGCGTTCTTAAATGGAGATTTGGAAGAAGAAATTTATATGAAACAACCGGAAGGTTTTGTTTTGCCAGGAAACGAGCATAAGGTTTGTAAGCTTGTTAAATCATTGTATGGTCTTAAAAAAGCACCTAAACAATGGCATCATAAATTTGATGAAGTTATCTTGTCTCATGGATTTATGATTAATCAATCGAACAAGTGTATATATAGCAAATTTGACAATACCGGTAATGGTGTGATAATTTGCTTATATGTTGATGACATGTTGATCTTTGGAACCAACCAAGATCAAGTTGACCTTTGCAAAGCATTTTTTTCATCAAGTTTTTCTATGAAAGACATGGGGAGGCGGATGTGATTCTAGGAATCAAGATAAAACGGAGTGACAAAGGGTTCTCTTTGACACAGCCTCATTACATTGAGAAAGTGTTGAAGAAGTTCAATTGTAAAAACTCCACTCCGGCTAATACTCCCATGGATCCTAATGAGAAACTCATGCCTAATACGGGAAATCCGATATCACAACTTGAGTATTCTCGGGTAATAGGATGTTTGATGTATGCTATGACTAGCACACGTCCGGATATTGCTTATGCGGTTGGAAAGCTAAGTAGGTTTACAAGTAATCCGAGTAGTCATCATTGGCGTGCGGTAACTCGTGTGCTAAGGTATCTTAAGTTGACCAAGGATTTTGTCTTGAATTATGTGGGACATCCTTCGGTAATAGAAGGATACTCAGATGCTAGTTGGATATCCAATGTAGAGGATCATTCTTCTACTAGTGGTTGGGTGTTTTTACTTGGAGGAGGTGCCATTTCATGGGCTTCCAAAAAGCAAACATGTATTACTAGCTCGACTATGGAGTCCGAGTTTGTTGCCTTAGCTGCAACCGGAAAAGAGGATGAGTGGCTTAGGAATTTGATTTATTAAATTCCATTGTGGCCGAAACCAATATCACCCATTTCTATCCATTGTGATAGTGCTTCTACCTTGTCTAAAGCTTATAGTCAAGTGTATAATGGTAAGTCGCGACACCTGGGCGTTAGACATAGCGCGGTTCGTGAGTTGATCACTCACGGGGTGATTTCGGTTGTGTTTGTGAAATCTCAACATAACTTAGCCGATCACTTAACAAAAGGATTGGCTAGAGACTTGGTACAAAATTCTCGTTATCGGGATGGGTTTACAACTCATTTGAATCTTGGTGATAGGATACCCAATTCCCTTCTAATACAATGTTAGAGGCGAATTCAATGTGGAAGGCCTATTATCTAGATTTGAGCACATGATATTATCCCGAGGTATGTGCTATTACCTCGTAAGTTAAGGATGAAGGGTTTCTTCATAATGAGTCTTTGACAAAGTGCTATTGCAGGTGCACGATTATATAAAGGTTCACCTATATGAGTATGAAGTTTGGCCGCTTCAAGAAAGTTCGAGAGTTGGCTTTCTATATGCTCATGAATGGATATGGACACAAGGCCTGAATAATTAGTGTCAAGAATAAGCTTTTGGAGTTATATTAACTCATGTGTATGTTATTTTCATGTATTCAAAACGTGTAAATGAGTTCAATGCTTAGACACACCCTAATACTCGAATATTTGAAATGTGTAATTTTACTAAGTGATAATTCAATCTTCGTGACATTATCATTGATGCATGAGTTGCTATGTTTTGACTGTTATTCAGCTAAACCAAAGATTACACTTAAATGGGGGAGGATTGTTGGTAATTTAAGTGTTACCATGTTCATTTATGTAATCGAGGTTTGGTACAAAGATGGGTGGACTCGGAATGCTATAATATGAGTTTGGAGGTACGGAGTGTACACTCATATAAGTATCTACGAGTTTACGGATTTAAATGATCAAGTATAGTTCGGGAAAATCACTTAAAGGACTGAAAATCCACTTAAAGGACCATAATTCAGAATTTGGAGAAGCAGATAGTTATCCGTACGGATAAGAATCTATCTGTACGGATGATAGCTATCCGTACGGATAAGAATCTATCTGTACGGATGATAGCTATTATCCGTACGGATGAAAGGCTGAAACGGTGAAAACTTTGATACTGTGATATATCCGTCCGGATGATAACTTCATCCATACGGATGCGGTCCGAAATTCTGAAATGGTGTGTCTTTTCAGTCCTTTTCAACTTTTTATGTATATAACTTATTTCCAAAGGTTGCATACATAAGAGGTCGGTTTTTCCATCAATATATAAGATCTTTTTGAGTGCTTTAAACATATGGAAAAGAGAAGCACATTCATCTTTGAAAGTAAAAACACCTTAAACTATCTCCAAGAGTAATCTTCATCTTTGTGCCTAAATTTGAAGGGAAAACGTAGTCTTATCTCACAAAAGTATTTGTGTCACCCTAGGCATTCAGTAAGGGGCAAATAACTTTTGTAGGAAAGTGTTTACATGATTCTACGTTCATATCAAGCAAACCATTTTCTGCGTTTTTAGTTTTCCTGCGGTTTTGACATTGTTGTTGTTTTCCAAACCTCAATCTCTCTAACATAACTAAGTATGGGACGTGCAGGTCTCGAGTGCTCGACGCAGGTCGGACCGAGCTTTCCTTAAGTTACGAAGTAGCCGAATCAGATAATTATGGAAGGAATCCTGGGCCATTAAGACTGTGATTTGAATAATCAATTATAACCGTAATTGTCCCTAAAATTAGGGATATACGCATATTAATCCTTTGGGGTTAAGAATACTAATACTTGTTGGACAAGTAAACGGTTGAGACACCCACTATATAAACAATCTCTAAGGAACTACGAGAGACTTGATTCTAATACACCTATTGGATACGTTGGCAAATTGAGAGCAAACTCTCAGGCTCAGTCTAAAGATAATTGTGCTTGAATTAGTTGTCACAAAAGTAGTTACGGCCCGGAATTGAGAATGGATGATATCCAGCATCGTCAATTGGCGCTAGAAGGAGGGTATGAAGCATTAATTACTGGGCTACATTTGGCAACTAAGCTTGGAGCAAACAATTTGCAGGTTTTAAGCGACTCGCAGCTGGTGGTGAATCACATTAAGGGAGAATATGAGGCCAAAGAAGTGCCCATGAAGAAATATCTTGTTGTTGCCCATTCATTGTTACCAAACTTTCAAAACCTACAGATAAGTCAAGTGGCCCGAACTCAGAACAAGAGAGCAGGTGCGCTCTCAAAGTTAACCTTTAACTTTATAAGCAACAAGAAGGTGCTAAGAGAGCAGCTCGCAGAGCGGAGCTATGAGCATAAAATGGTTCAACCAATCACCCAGGTGAGTACTTGGCTGGATCCCATCGTATCCTACCTGAAAGCCGGAATCCTTCCAGCCGATAAGTCGTGGGCTCGAAAGTTAAAGCTCTTGGCGAACAGGTATTCCATTTTTAAAGAGATTTTATATAGAAGATCCTTTATAGTCTTATGGATCAGATGTGAAACGAAAGAAGAAGGAAACTATCTCCTTAGAGAAATCCATCTGGGCATTTGCGGAAACCATGATAGAGCCCGAACTATAGCCCGGAAGTGTCGATTGTTTGGCTACTATTGGCCTACAATGCAGCAAGATGCAACTGAACTTGTATGAAAGTGCAAATCGTGCCAGGTGCATGATAATCTGTCTCATCAAGCATCCCAAGCTATGGTCCCAATTACATCACCTTGGCCTTTTGATCAATGGGGTGTTCACTTGATCGGACCACTTCCCCGAGCTCCAGGAAATCTTAGATTTATAGTTGTGGCGGTTGATTATTTCACCAAGTGGGTGGAAGCGGAAGCTCTGACTAAAATCACCGCCTAGGCGATCCAAAAGTTTTTGTGGAGGAATATAATATGCTGATATGGGATACCCAAGTCTTTGATTTCTGATAACGGAACACAATTCGAAGATGGAACGGTGCGAACATGGTGCACCAAACTGGGCATTACACAACACTTTAGTTCCGTTGGTCATCCTTAAGCAAATGGGCAAGTCGAGCAGATCAACACGCATATCAAGACCGGCCTGAAAAAGAGGCTTGAGGAAAAGGGAGAGCATTGGGTTGAACATTTGCCCAACATTCTTTGGGCATACAGAACCACGCCAAACACCTCCATTGGAGAAACACCTTTCTCATTGGAATATGGATGTGAAGCAGTAATCCCGGCTGAGATCGACCTCTTTTCATCTTGATCCAAACTCTACAATGAAGCGGAGCAGGAGACCGAGCTCCGGCACTCAAAGGAAGAGGTGGAAGAAGCCAGAGATGTGGCCTTCATTAGGATGGCTAAATACAAACAGAGGATTTCCCAATACTATAATTCCATGGTTAAACACTCCTACTTCAAGGAAAGAGATCTGGTACTAAGAGAGAATGAGGTAAGCAGACAAGGACCCCAAGGCAAACTCGCCCCGAACTGGGAAGGGCCTTATAAAGTTGTGAAGGTCCATGGCAATGGAGCCTACCAGTTAGCTGAGTCGAATGGCAGGACCATATCACGCAGCTGGAATGCTAATAACTTATGAAAGTTCTATGTCTAGGATAGGTTCCAGATTTATATTACGCGGTTTAGTCTTTTCTTATGTTATTTTATTAATAATATGTACGAACAACATGTTATTTCAATAAAGTTTTCCTTTTCTATTTCTATTATATTATGATTGAGTTTGCAGGCCAAATTTATGAACCAAACCTTGTAAGATAGGTTTGAAATGTTTGAGTAAATTTCAAATCTTAAAAAATGAGCTAAATCGCTCGATAAACCGAACAGCTAAATTCTAGCTGAGCTCCGCAGGTCTGATTCGTCCAAGAATGACTTGGAAAATTTAAGCAAAAGCAAAAGTACACAAAATGAGCCAAATCACTCGATAAACCAAACAGCTAGAGCCTAGCTGATCTCCGCAGGTCGGATTTGTCCATGAATGACTTGGAAAATTTTGGCAAAAGTAAAATTACACAAAACGAGCTAAATCGCTCGATAAACCGAAGAACTAGAGTCTAGCTGAGTTCCTCAGGTCGAATCCTTCCAAGGATAAGCCTATAAAATCGGGCTCAAATTTTGCAATGAAAACCTTAAAGCATGCAGAGCGAGCTTAACAACCCACGATTAACGAGATTCGCAGGTCTATAAAAGTATGCCATGCCAGAACTTACAAAGTTCAGGCATGCCATACTGGGGGGGGGGGGGGGGACACCCTAGTTAAATACTGGTAAGTAAAGCAAATGATTAAAAATAAACATGCAAACAGGGCAAGCTCTGGAATAAGTTTTACAACCCTTTTTGAAGGGGATTTTCAAAACAAAATTTACACAAGCTACCCTAAGCATCCGAAGAGGGAGCACGCTGTTTGGTCAGAAGAATAGTTGAAATCGCTGCAGAATGAGGAGCTCCAGATTTAGCTTGACGGGAGTATAGAGACACTATGTCTTTCCCCTCTCAGAACTCCCTCAGACGCTTCCCAAAAAGCACACCCGAGCCAGCCTTGTACTTAGATTTATTGGGCAGGTTCCCAATAACCAAATCAACAAACTGAGTCTTTGCATCATCACATGTGGCATAGCACCGGGGTCATCAACAACTTTAAGGCCGCAACAAATTTATCTAAAGCCTTGTACTCTTGAATGGCTTGAGCGATCTGGCCAGGAACAGCCGCCTTCAGATCAGCATTTTCATTACGGAGCAGACCAATGGTCTTCTCCAGCTCGGCAGAGGCTTCAGATAGTTTATCTTGGTCCTCTTGAAGGTTAGTACATTGATACTTCAAACCTTCCATCTCAGTTTCCTTAGCCAGAAGCTGCTTCTTAAGCTCCTCGATCTATTTCCCTTGAGACTGGGTCGTCTCCTTATGCTTTCGGGACTCAATGCCAGAGCAGCGATTCTTCCCTCCAACTTTGTCTGTATGGCAACTGATTTTGCCAATCGTTCAAAAATGTCATGTCCGACTCGAGTCCTGATGTGATCCATGATGGGCGTCAAAAGGAAGAAAAAACAGAAATCCATGGTGATGCAAAAGAGGCGAAATTATTTATGTTATTGGTTCGATAGTCTTTGTTATCCCACATTGGTTAGATTGCCTTTAATTTTTGTTATTATTTTATTTATTGTTATTGTTATTTTGTCCCACGTTGCTAAATTAGCAATTGGTCTTGGAGTCTATAGCATATATAAGGCACCTAGGTGGTTCATTTACAAATAGTTCAATTTTGAGAGTTACAATATTAAAGTCTTTTGACCTTGTTTAATCACTTGCGAGTGAGTATCTCTTCATTGTAGAGTTCCGCCTCTTAAATAACTTATCAGCGCCTTGAGTAAGCATTGTGTCGTGCTTGCCAACGTTTCTTAGATTGGATTATCTAAGATTGTTGTTCCAAGCTAGTTTATTGATTCCCTTTAGAAGGTCCTAGGCAAATCTTCATTCCGGATTCATATCAAGTCCCATGTACGGCAAAATAAGCCAATCTAAGAAAACTACGGATAAAACAAGAAAACAAAAATAAGTTGTAAAATACATACCCTCTCCATGGTCGCAAAGCCTTCTTTAGCGAGCAACATGTCGGTAAAGGCAAAGAAGTCCTCTTCAGGAGCAGCATCTGTGAAAGCATGCTTCCCAGCGTCTTCCATGTCCTCAAGCTTGCCTTTCGTCGCAGGCCTCTCTTGAGAACTCTTCTTATAATAGGGTCTACGCACCAACGCATGATGAGCTTCCTCCCCATAAGATGCCTCGAATCCGTCCATGCATTGGTACTGCTCTCACTTGAATATATGGAGGCCAGGTGGCAAAATCAAGGGGTAAATAACTTCTCAAGTACAAAGGACTTGGTACAAACTCGACCAATAGCCGATATGAGCTGACCGAGAAGGACAATCAGATCTAGGGGGCTTATGACGATGTCCAGAGTAGGACATGCCACATGTCGTTCATACAATACTTAAGCAATAAGGATCGGATCCCAGGCAAGAAATCCGAGCCGACCACCACAGGTCGGTCTGGTCAAGGTTGGGCTCCAAGATAACTAAGTATGGACCGATCAGGTCTCGAGAGCTCGACGTAGGTCGGACCAAGCTTTCTTTAAGTTACGAAGTAGCCGAATCAGATAATTATAGAAAAAATTCTGGGTCATTAAGATTGTGATTTGAATAATCAATTATCCCTGTAATTATCCCTAAAATGCATATTAATCCTTAGTGGTTAAGAATCCTAATACTTTTTTGACAAGTAAACGGTTGGGACACCCCTTATATAAACAATCCCTAAGGAACTACGAGAGACTTGATTCCAATATACCTATTGGATACATAAGCAACATCAGAGCAAACTCTCAGGCTCAGTCTAAAGATAAACACAAACACCATCCCTTTGATTAATTGTTCGTGAATTAGTTGTCACAAAAGTAGTTACGGCCCGGAATTGAGATTGGACGATGTTTATGGTGATTTTCTATGATTTATATCGCTTTATTTTGTGACAATTTTCCTCTATACTCTAACGTTTTGCATAGAAAGTGAGCGTTTAATTGATTTATTAAGCAAGTGATGTTTGGAATGGTTCAATCGCAAAGTTGGTTGAGTTATAAGATTTTATTGTTGATTTTCTATCACTTTGAATGATTTTACACTTTGCAATGTTTTGATGTCTTGTAGATACACGAATTTGGCTTAAAAGTGGTTTAAAAGATGTTCAAGTGAGGATTTACATCAAAGAAAAAGGATAAAGATGAAGTCGGACAAAGATAGTGATGAAAAACCGGATGTGAAGTGACCTGAACGCACGTCTGAAGTTCCGTCCAGCTGGACGGACGTTTGAGGAACTGAACGAGCGTCCAGGAAGGAACATCGGATTCAGAGCTTAAGATTTTTACTGAACGAGCGTCCAATTTTACATAGGACGGGCGTCTGACATGACTCGGGCCGACTCGAAGATTTTATGCATACTGGACGGGCGTTTAAACCCCTTGGACGAGCGTCCAGCCGCCGACTTAGCAAAAACCGACTTAAATTCTTATAAATAGCCATGTTTTTCCATCCATAATATACCCTAATTACACAAGGCGGCCACAAGAACCCTAAGGGGCGATTTTTCTGTGTTCTCCACCTTTCATAAACAACTTTTATGTTTTTTATTTCTTAGATAAATTTCTCCAATTATATGTACTTTCTAGTAGCTATTTCAAGTAATCAAACGATGAATAGAGGCTAGAGCTCAGTGGAACAAGCGTTGTGAAGCCGTTCTAGCAACACATTGATTTCTCTTTGGATTGTCTTGTGAGTTTTAATTAAAAGTTGTATCTTTTCTATGTTTAACTCATTGTTATTATGCAATTTTATCGATGGATGTTTTGCATGTTTGATGTTTAATAGTTGATGAAAGTTTAATGTTAAACCTAGATCACCATAGTCAAGATTAGATTTTTAACCTAAAAATAACGAGAGTTGTTAGGTTAACTTCTAGATTGGAAATTGAGAAATTTCACACCTCGGATATAAAAGCGTTAATCTTTAGGATCGAAAGATAAGAGATTAATAAACTAATTATCTAAGAGATTAGAAATTCATACCTTTGATAGGTGAATCGCAACTTTTGATTAAATATCACTAGATAATCTAAAGTAGAAATTGAATGTTATAGGATTGGTGGATCAATTGCTTGTTCGTTGTTTAAATTATTGATAAATCGTTTGTGCTTGATTTGCTTAGCAAAGTTATAATTTTTATTGCATGTTTAGGTTTTAGAATAGATTATTTTAGATAATTTGGTTCGTAATCACGTTTCCTGGCTTTAGATTTCTAATCTTCTGTCCAGTTTACTTTTGTTATTTTCGTTTTTAGTTTGTTACGTGTTAATCTTCTTTATTTTCTATTAATTCTAGTAATAGTAGTTGTACATCTTTAGGTTAGTTAGATAAAAACTAGGTAAACAACCCCGATTCCCTGTGGACTCGACTCCGGTATTAACCTCTATACTACGATCCCTGCACTTGGGGTAAACCGGATTTATTTTATTACTTGTTTATTTTTCATTAGATAAAATCCGAGACAAGTTTTTGGCGCCGTTGCCGGGGACTCGGTACGGTTGTCCAGTTTTTACTAGGTTTTCGTTTTCTATTTTCCCAGCTGGTTTCCAAACGAGCGTCCGGAATAACTGGACGCCCGTCCAGCTAAAAAAATCCAACTCGGTACCGTTTGGAGGAAATCAGACGAGCGTCTGACTTGCCCCAAATGGCCGTCTAGTTCTTCAGGCAGACGCCCGTCCGGATTAATTGGACGCCCGTCTGTCCTCCTTTTTTTTGTTATTTTATTTTCTTTTCATAGGTTTTAACTTTTAGTTTTTAGTTTTTAGTTTAGACAACTTGATTTTGGTTTCGGTTTATGCAAACTCGAAGTCAAAAGGGGCCACTACTCTATACCCCCGACCTCGAGCGAACCATAGTCCGACCAAACAGGAAGAAAATCCGTCCTGCGTTTCTTGCTGATAAAGCCAATCAAGACCTGGAGGAACGTTTAGCTGAGGAGATCGAAGACATAGTCATTATGGTCACGCGAAGATAGACGTACGTTGGCTGACTACGCCATGTCTGGTGAAGTCAAAGTCAACCCGGCCATCGTTCTACCCGTCATAAATGCACCAACCTTCAAACTCAAACCTGGGCTCATCCAAATGATGCAACATGCATCAATCTTCCATGGTTTTCAATCTGAAAATCCTCATACTCACGTACACACATTTTTGGAGATATGTGCTACGACTCGCATTCAAGGTGTAAGTGAGGATGCGATAAAGTTGAAGTTATTCCCGTTTTCCTTGAAAGGGGAGGCAAAAGAGTGGTACAACTCTCTGCCCGCCGAATCGATCACCACACAAAATTGAACTCGAAAAAGAGTTCCTAAGTCAATATTTCCCACCATCCAAGACGACCCAATGCTTAAGTGAAATTTTCACTTTTTATCAAAAGGAAAACGAATCGTTCTTTGATGCATGGAAGAGATTCAAAGCTCTTCTTCGTAAATGCCCTCACCACGGTTTGGACTTGCGAGAGGCAAGTCAACACATTTTTCGGTGGATTGACCGAGCTCACTAAGGGTATGGTCAATAGTTCTTCTCGGTGGGGCATTCTTGAGGAAAACACCCGCGAAGGGTGGGCATTATTCGAGGATATTGCCAAATATAATTATGCCCCCTCCTCTCAAGCTATTCAGGCACCTCCTCCTCCTCCTAGGATCGAGGAAGTGAATATGCAAAATCTGATCGCCATGCCGCAACGGCGGTGGCCGCTCTTTCAATGCCCCCAAGTCCAACGAATCAGAATTCATCATTCCCGCAGAATTCTCAAGTTCTGTTTTGCGAAAATTTTTGTCAAACTGGCCATATGGTTGGCCAGTGTCAATTTATTTCCCCTACAACCTTTCAAGTCAATGCGTCCCGGAATCGTGGACGGTATAATTCAGTCACATGCCGGGCATGTGATAATGTGGGGCACACCTCTCCTTTCTGTCCTATGAATGGACAGAATGCTGAAGTTAATGCTTTCTTTGGCCGGCAAAATCAGAGATTTAACAATCAGTTCTCTGGCCAAAGCAATCTTCAAAACCAGGGTTTTCATCAGAATCAAAATCTCAATCAAAATCAGAATTTTAATTAGAATCAAAATCTCAATCGAAACCCAAGCTTCAATCAGAACCTGAACACGAATTTTTCCAGTACAAATCAAAGGTTCAATCAAAATTGGCCAAACAATTCAAATCCTGCGTTTCAGAATCGTCCCAGCCAAACCATCCCGTGGAACTTTCAGAACTCTCAAGGCCCCTCTCACTCTAATAATCTTGAAGCTAAACTGGAGGAGCAGAATAATAATATCCAATCCCTCCAGAGCACAATAAAGAGTCTTGAGAGGCGGATCGGGCAAATGGTGGGCCAACTAGCTTCCGGACCCTCGGGCGCTTGCCCGGCTTTACGGAGAAAAATCCTAAGGGTGGTCGGGTAGCTCGGACCGATTTGAATCACGGCCGGTCTGCACCGACCTAGTTCCTTCAATTCCTTATGGTAAAGAAGAGGCCGGTGCCATGAATCTCGAATCCGGTACTCAACTTAGTGGTCCCCGAACCGGGAAACCACTAACCCCTCCCGCGTGATAAGGCGGGAGGGGAAATCGAGCACCCATGTTCCCTTTTTCTGCAAGAGAGTACTCAGGTGGCTGATCCCCTGAGAAAGGAAGAATCAAGTGAGAGTCAGGTGGCTGATCCTCTGACTAGTAAAATAAGTGAGAAAGTGGTGAGGTGGAAAGATTTGGAAGATAAAGCTGTCAGTTCATCCTCGAAGAAAGTCTTTTCTGAGAGTGATTTAAAGAAACTACCATTTCCACCAAGAAAAAACAAAATCCCCTTGCATGAGGACAAGAAATATGAAAAAATGCTTAATCTTCTGAAAAATACTCAGGTTAATCTTCCATTATCTGATGTTTTGGTTGAGATGCCTAAGTACACTAAGTTCATCAAGGATGTTGTTTCTTCTAAGAAGAAGTTAGCAGACATGGATCGGTTGATTGGTGAGGATTGCTCTGTGATAAGTTATGAAGATCTACCAATCAAGAGGAGTGACCCTGGGAAATTTGTGCTCACATTGCTGATGGGAGGCCTAGTCTTCCCAAATTCTTTATGTGACCTGGGTGCATCCATAAGTCTGATGCCATTGTCTGTCTGTAAACAGCTTGGATTGAATGATCTTTTAGAACCCACGACCATGAACCTACAATTCGATGATAGATCTTCCAAGAAAGCTGCTGGGATGTTAAAGGATGTTCTAGTGCAAATAGATAGATTCACTTTTCCGGTTGACTGGTACGTCCTAGACATAGAAAAGGATGAGAATGTCCCCTTGATACTTGGAAGACCTTTTCTTTCTACAGCCAGAGCCCTCATTGACTGTGATGGTGGGCAAGTGACCATACGAGTCGGTGATCAGGAAGTGAGCTACAGTGTCTCTAAAGCTATTCAGAGACCCTCTGATTATCCAACCGGCTTCTCCATAGAAGATATGTCAGATGACTTTAATGATTACATGGAAAAGCAAGTCATGGCTGTTGAGACTGAATATGAGCGATTAGTTGAAAATCTGAATAATCATGGTTGGGTGAATCTAGAACAACTAGCATCTGAGTTTGATGAAGAGTCGATGAAAGGAGAAGCTTTGGCAGTGGGACCACTCAGTAAACTCAGTGATGTTGAGTTGAAAAGTGGGGAGCTTAAATCGAGTTTAGAAGAACCACCTGCAGATCTGGTACTGAAGCCGTTACCTAAGCACTTGAAATATGTCTTCCTGAGAGAAGGTGACAAGCTTCCGTTAATTATTTCTGCCAAGCTATCCCGATTGGAAGAAATGCAATTGTTAAACGTTTTGAGAAAGAATGAGAAAGCCTTTGGTTGGCAAGTATGAGACATCAGAGGGATATCCCCTGACATTTGTATGCACAAGATTAAGACTGAAGAGGGTGCAAAGTGTGTTAGACAGCCCCAGAGGAGGCTCAACCCTCATATGCAAGAAGTGGTCAAAAAGGAGATTATCAAACTTTTAGACATGGGTATTATTTACGCAATTGCTGACAGTGAATGGGTGTACCCTACTCAAATAGTTCCTAAGAAAGGAGGGATTACTATCGAGAAGAATGAGAAGGGTGAAGAAATAGCATTGAGGCTCGTGACTGGTTATAGAGTCTGTATAGACTACAGAAAACTCAATGAGGTTACGATGAAAGATCATTTCCCCCTTCCTTTCATTGACCAGATGCTTGAGCGTCTGGCTGGACATGCATTCTACTGTTTCCTAGATGGATATTCAGGATATTTCCAGATACCCATAGATCCGGTCGACCAAGAAAAGACCACTTTCACCTCCTTCTATGGTACATTCGCTTACGGCGCGAATGCCATTTGGTCATCGCAATGCCCTGGCTACATTCCAAAGATGTATGCTGGCAATCTTTGATGGGCTGGTTGAAAAGTGTATGGAAATATTCATGGATGATTTTTCAGTCTTTGGTCAATCCTTCGATGACTGTCTTGATAATCTTGACCAAGTGTTATCCCGCTGTGTGGAAAAGAACCTAGTCCTAAACTGGGAAAAGTGCCATTTTATGGTAGACGAAGGAATAGTTCTTGGCCACAAGATCTCAGCCAAAGGAATGGAAGTAGATAGGGCAAAAGTGGAAGCTATAGAGAAGATGAATTTTCCTAGAAATGTGCGCGAAGTTAGAGGTTTTCTTGGACATGTCGGTTTTTATAGGAGATTCATTAAGGTCTTTTCCAAGATAGCCAAGCCCCTTTCTACTTTACTGAGAGAAGATGTCGTTTTTAATTTTGATGATAGTTGCAAGCAAGCGTTTGAGGAGCTTAAAAGTCAATTGATCTCTGCACCGATTCTTATCTCTCCTGACTGGAATCTACCCTTCGAGCTTATGTGTGATGCATCCAACTACGCTGTTGGTGTAGTCCTAGGACAACGAATAAAGGGAAAGTTCCAGCCCATATCTTACGCCAGTCACACACTAAACCCTACTCAAGTAAACTATACCACAACTGAAAAGGAATTATTGGCCGTAGTCTTCGCTATGGACAAATTTCGTAGTTACCTGTTGGGTGCTGCAGTCACTGTGTGGACTGATCACGCTGCTTTGCGCTATCTCATGACAAAGAAAGATGCTAAACCGCGCTTACTACGTTGGATACTGATCCTGCAAGAGTTTGACGTTCAGATTAAAGACAAAAAGGGCAGTGAAAACGAAGTAGCTGATCATGTTTCGAGGATGCTGAATGAGGAAGAGAAAGAACCTGATGATATAGACCTTTACTTTCCTCTTGAGAATGTTATGCTTATAGATGATTGCGCTCCAGATGTTCCATGGTACTCTTCCATCGTCAACTACCTGCATTCCCAATATTTAAATCTGGAATTTACATATCAGGAGAAGAAGAAATTTTTCTCTAATTTGAAAACCTTTGTATGGGATGAACCTTACCTCTTTAAGATCTGCAAGGATGGATTGTTGAGGAGGTGTGTTCCTGAATCCGAGCAACGAGATATCATTGAATAGTGCCACAGTGGGCCTACTGGTGGCCACTTTGGTCCCTGGAAAACCGTTGCCAAGATCTTTCAGTCTGGTTTCTATTGGCCCACGATCTTCAAGGATTCAGAAGCTTTCTGCAAAGCTTGTGATAGGTGCCAACGAACCGGAGCTTTAACAAGGCGTTTTGACATGCCGTTGAAACCCATTCTAGAATGTGAAGTCTTCGATGTATGGGGGATTGATTTAATGGGCCCGTTCCCATCTTCCTGTGGAAACAAATACATCTTAGTCTGTGTCGATTATGTATCGAAATGGGTGGAGGCCCAAGCCACTTTTCGCAATGATCATAAAACGGTCATGAATTTTCTAAAGAAAAACATCTTTGTGAGATTTGGATGCCCACGTGCCTTCATAAGCGATGAAGGAACACACTTCTGCAACCGACCACTAGAGAAAGTACTTGAGAAATACGGTGTTCGGCATAAAATCGGCACACCATATCACCCTATGACTAGTGGTCAGGTTGAACGAAGCAATCAGAGCTTGAAGAAGATCCTGGAAAAAGTTGTGAACAGTCATAGAAAGGACTGTAGTCTTAAGTTCGATGATGTACTATGGGCTTATCAAACTGCCTACAAAACCCCCATGGGTACATCACCCTATCAGATGGTATATGGAAAACCATGCCACCTGCCAGTTGAGTTGGAGCATAGAGCATATTGGGCCACTAAGTTCTTAAACTTCGATACCCAATCATGTGGCGAACACCGACTGCAACAGTTACATGAGTTAGATGAGTTTAGACTCCAAGCCTACGAGAGTGCCAGGATAAGTAAAGATAAGATGAAACTCCTTCATGATGCCAAAATCAAGAAGCGAGAATTTCAAGTTGGGGAGCAAGTTCTATTGTACAATTCCAGGACATCTGTTCCCTGGAAAGTTGAGGACACGTTGGTCCGGCCCCTTTGAAATTCTGCAAATCATTCCTGGAGGCGTTTTAGAACTAAGAGGTCATGGTGACCAGCCGTTCAGAGTGAATGGTCAAAGGTGCAAGCATTATATCGGTCAAACCAAAGAAAAACCTTTGATTGTTCATTTCCTCGACATCCTCGGGTGTGGTATACCTGAAGACAATAAGTTTGACGAATTTTCACCCGACTTGTTTTCTGAGGATGCCGGCAGTGGTCCGTTAGAGGAAGTCATGGCTGGTAGTTGGGATATGGAAGAATTTAGAAAGGAGCAACAACTTAAGAAACGTCTGAAGAAGAAGAAGTCTACAATGGGGAGGATTAAAAGTGCTTGGAAAGCTATCAAAAGCTTGACCCCATGTGTTAGATGTCTTGTTTTTGCGTACCACACTACTGATCAGAGCTTACACGATGTATTGGCTGGAAGAAAGGTTAAATGGCCTGATCCAGGCTAAATTGAAAGATTGTCGAGCTAACGACACAAACCAAAAGCGCCACTAGGGGGCATCCTAGATATCCTTATTTGTATTAGTTACTTTTGTTTTACTCTTTTCGTTGATTTATTTGTTTAGTTTAAGTCTAATTAGGGTAATTGTTGACTCTGCTTCAGTTCAGCTTTGTGTTTTCTTGAAATGGATTACGGAGTTCTGCCACATGAGTTCCCTCTCATTAGTAGGATCCACCTTATCACCTTAGATGACGGACCTGGAGGGACAATCATTCTGGACGTAGATTATGATATTATCACTCGCCTCAGGACTGTTACCTACGTTATCATTGTACCCCAAGCTTTGGGGGGTGGAGAGTTTAATACCGAGGACCTACAGAATGCTTTAGGATGACCGTATACAATCCTTAATGATCCGATGCTGACCGACTTATTGCTAGTGCTGCGTGCTGAACATTTCCGAGGAGTGGATGTTGCTGGAGAGGACTGGGCCCTACAGGATGAATATGATTTTCCTCCCGCGATTGACATGCTCTGTCGTCTGATCCGGATTGTGGATTAGGCTGATATTTATGATGACTAGCTTCGTTAGGTGTTTTGTCGAGCAAACGACGTTAAACAAAAGCGCTCGGTGGGAGGCAACCCACTATCGTCTCGTTTTTTTTTTATGTATTTGAGGTTTTTGTTTGAATTATATGAAGCAATAAGAGTTGGAATAAAAATGTATGGAAAATTCGAAGTTTTTGCTTAATTTGATCTTGGACGCACGTCCATCCTACTGGACGCCCGTCTGCTTGTGTTTCATTGAACGTGCGTCCATCTTTTCTGGACGCCCGTCCAGAAAGTTCCCTCCAACGTTGTATTAGTTTGAAAAGTGCGACGGGCGTCTGCTTCACTGAACGCCCGTCCACTTCATCAGTTTTCTAGGTGGACGCTCGTTCATCATACTGGACGCCCGTCCGCCCTGCGTCTATATATACCCCCTGCTTCCCAAATTTCATTCTAACCTGAATTTTCAAAGTTTAAAAACCGACTCTTTCACCCCCTTCGCTCTCAACTCCTTGTTTCTAAACCGTTTTGGGCAATTTAAAGCTCTACAAACACCTCTCAAACCCCTCTCATCGATTATTCAAACCAAATCCAACAACAAATGGCCATTAATCCGATTCATTGACCTAGCTTTTACGGTTTCTTTTAGAGAAAAATCCAACACTTTGGGGTCGAATTTGCATTGTTTGGGCTTCCAATTATCATTTTCATCACCCTCCCATTACACCTGGTAAGACTTTATCACATTTTCTTAGTTTGATTCATGTTTTTTTTTTAGTTCGATTTCGGAGTAGTTTTTCTTTTGAATACTAGCTTATTAGTTTCTCTTCTTTTTCCTGTTTTGTTGGTGATCTGGGGTGGTGATGGTTTATGGTGGATGGTTGCATTATGGTTTTGGTGTGGTTTGGTTTTGGTTGTTGAATTTTTGGGAAATCCCGTTTGGACGATAAACGGGTGGTTTTGTTTTGCATTGTGGTTTGGTGTTGTTGTCTATATTGTATAGCAATGGTTCAGAAACGACATGTTAAGGGGGTAGCAAAGGAGTCCAATAAAAGAAGAAAAAGGTTGTGGATCCCACCTTAGTACTTCCCACACGGGGTGTTGAGATTAGAGAACGTCTTCCTAGGGCGGCTCAAGGTCAATCTAGGGTGCCATTGAGAGATGAATCTGAGTCAGATACTGATGACGAGGTACCCCTAGTGAGATTACCTAGGGTTGAAAGGACTGAAGAGACTCCTAGGCCTACGACTGAGGAAGCACCTGAGAGACGGGAGCCTGTTAGACAGAATGTTAGACCCCCTATCCCTATTCCTTTTGCTCGGAAGTTCATTAACCCCAAAGCCCTAGACGTGTACAACAAGCATTATCTGACGAGGACTATGTTGATAAAAAGAGCCGTTCTTGAGTCTCAAGTAGATCCATCTTTTGTTCAGATGTTGACGGATAGAAAGTGGGGTGCCCTGATGAGAACCCCTAGAACCCCTGTCAATGCTACCCTAGTTCGTGAGTTTTATGCGAACTGTTCTGAAACGGATCTAGAAACTGGGGTAGTTATGGTTCGAGGAGTTAAGGTGCCGTTTACACCGAAGGTTATCAACGAGAAATACCAGTTAGCACCTTTTGAGGGGTTGGATTATAAGGAGGCGATTAAAGCCAAGCAGGATGCGGGTGAGGATCCTTTGGAGGAGCTGAGACTGAAAGTGTGCCCGGAGGTGCCGTGGACACTTAGACCGAGAGGAGATAGGAAAGAATTGGTTACTACCTCGTGGACGGAGGATTGGAAAGTCCAATGTCGGTTTATACAGAGCAGGTTGTTGCCTAAGAACAACTTGACGCATTTTCACATTGGCGATCTCGGGATGCTCTACGCCTTGACCTTTAAGTTGAATGTTGATGTTGGACAGGCGATTTTTGATGAGATAGCGTTGAATCAAAAAGTCTATGCTCGATGTCTGATTTGCCCCCATTTGATCCATAGTCTCTGTCGAGATGCTGCGGTTCCCGAGTACAAGACTGATCACAAACCTAAGAATCCGAGGTACTTGAAGCGGGAGAAAGTGAAATCTTCAGGCCAGACTGAGACTGAGGCTGAGGCAGCACAGAGCCTGGATCATCTTCAGTACCACCTCCAGTCTCTTCCCTTTCTTCTTTATCTCCATCGGTTCGGATGCGTTTAAGTATGGCCAATAGTATAAGGAACTGGATGGAGGACATGCGAACGTCACAGAACAATATCCTGACTATCCTACGGTGCATGAGTGAGGGCCGTCCTCTGAGGGATCAGAGATGCTACAATGCAAGCACTATGGATTACGTTTTTCCTGACGACATCGAGCAGGCTATTGCGGATGTTCTTCATGAATCTGAGTCGTCTTCTGATGAGGAGCAAGTTGACACAGCAGGGAGGACTACTACACCATAGACTGGATCCTCTACTGATACTCCTATGGATGGAGCACCTCCTGTTGGTGATTCTTCGGCACCAGGGCAGACTTGACTTTACGAGGCTTATTCTACTTTCTATTTTTCTCCCTGGGATTTGTTTGTATTTCGATACTATGTTTTTCTATCTTTACTTGATTCGTATGTATTTTTCTTGAAGCTACTGTCTGTTTCCGTTGCTCAATTTTTATTGCTGAATCTTGTAAGCCATAAGGCGTATCGTTGACATTCCTGTGGTTTCTATTATTCCGTGTCGTGTATGTATTATCGTTTGATTAGATTTCACTTTATCTTTATCTTTATTTTGCGATGTGATATAATCCCCGTTTTTCCCCGAGATTTTCCCGTGTTTATCGAGTAGTGCAGGCATATTTTTAGCTGTTTTGTCGAGCTAGTATTTGAATCATGCTGAAACGGATCATATTTGAGTTTACGAACGTTGGTTTCTTCATGCTCCTGCCTGACCAACGGTTCGAGTATCTATTCAAATCAGCTACTTTGTTTCTTTTTAATCCTGCACAACCTGAGGACATGTTGTCGTTTAAGTGTGGGGGAGGGGAATGGTTACGTGTATCTTTTTGCTTATATTGTTATTCTATGCTGAAAGGAGCTAAATTTTACAATTTTTGTTTTTGTCCCGGTTGAGCAAATGCATATTTTTGTTCGGTTTTTATAGACATTTATGCTTTATATGGTATGTTTAGTAGGTTAGATGTTTCACCCGACATACATTTCACGAGCCATATTAAATGATGAGCTAAAATATAAAGCTATACCCATTTGGATTAGTAATTTTTGATTATCTTATAAGTATCGTGTGCTTTAGTGCTAATGTACGTATCGTGAGAATTATAATAGTTTGTGTTTAGAGCCGGAGTATGACATACTGTGAATATCTTAGGTTTGAATGTGATAAGCGAACCGTGACTATTGTGCTATAAAAAGTATGTTAAAAGAAAAAATTTTGATGAATTAATCGGGTGTGTCAGAAGCTGGTCGATGATTTGAGTGAGGTAGGGCATATCTCGAATGTCCTATACCACTATGATGACCAAAAGCTCACGACAATCAGAAGAAGCTGCTTGATGATTTGAGTAAGGTAGGGTATATCTCGAATGTCCTATTCTACTATGACGAGCAATAGCTCATTCTGATGTGCGTATAAATGTGAATGATGATTAAATCTGTTGGACTTATTTCTTAGTTTTGATGATGAGTGCCATACTAGCTGTTATAGTGCAAAGGCAAAAAGATGTCTAGATAAAATGTATAGGTTTATTAGAGTTTGATTCATAAATAGGTTTGATCAAACAAGCACCGTAAAAGGCCGCCGATCGTTTCTCGCCAGACCGGTCCGCCCGCAGGGTAGATAGGTCGCAGACCGGTCCGGAACCCGCCGAAGACCGAAGACCGAAGGCCGAGGGTTCAAACTCGCAAATGAAGGCTAAGGGATCAAACTTAGTATTTAATGTCAAGGATATGGAATCAGAATCTAGGCAAGTTTGTGATGACCTAAACTGATTACATACACCTTGTGTAGAAGGTCTAAGTTCCACAAGTTGGATGATGTTTGGAACTTGGTTATATTTAAAATGATGTAATCTAACTTCACAAATAAAAGTTGGATAAAAGGAATCAGCTGCATTATATTTTACAAACAAAAATATGATGTTCAGCAGACTGATTGATGTTACAGCAGACTGATGAACCTGCTGATATATATCTTGATTAATTCAAGATAATTGGAAGATTACATGGATAAGGACAGCCAACTACCTCTGACTTATCAAGCAAATCAAAGGCTGAGATTAAAAAGACGTTGGGATGATCTACATTCTTATCCATTGGATACAAGTCAAAGGGGTGGACGACAGATCGCACTTGTCAAAAAGTAATCTGACAAAGTGTCGGCCCTATGAATAGTGACAGAATGCAGTGCAGATGGGACAAATACAAGGAACGGTCACACTTGAATTTCAAATTCAAGTCACATGCATTCCTACCTATAAATAGAGGACTTTCAACTCAAAAAGAAGATGATGAATTTTGGGATAAACTTTAAGTGATAACACTGAGCTGAAAAACACCCTGCTGAACTTACTGAGCTTAAGGCTGCTGATCTAGTTATTTTCTTCAAGTGCATTCTGTGTTCAAGCTGCATCAAGCATACACACTTGAAGACTGCAAGCTGCTGATTACATCATCCTAATCAAGCTGCTGCAATTGAATCATTTATTTGATTCATTCTTTATTTTATAAAGAACATGCTCAGACAAAGAAGCATCCGTTAGGTGTGAAAGACTCGTTGGTTTGTGGTGGAGGCTGGTGAAGAGGCAATCCTACCCTTCAAGGACCAATGGAAGACGCAGAGCAAAGAATCCTACCGTTCCCGCTTTCGCTTTGTGAAGCCATAGTTATTGGTGAAGGACAAGCAACCTAGGATTATTTGTAACAGATAACTCAAAGATCACTAGTGAATTTCCTCCAACATCACAGGAGAAGAGTGGACGTACAGGATTACATCACCTGGAACCACTATAAAAATCTCTCTACTTACTTACTGCATTTACTTTCTGCACTTAATTATCATTCACATCAACCTGCTGAATCTAGAAACTGAGATCACACACATACACTACTGAGTATCTAATACTTAGTAACATATTTAACAACAAGTAACAAGGCTTAATTTTGATATTATTCCGCTGCACAAATTCAGCAAACTAAACCGTCGCAGACTACGTTTATCGCCAGGCTACGAGGTCTCGCAGACTATCGAAGTATCGCGAGGCCGCGAAGTTGCAGAATTTGTTAACTCCAAAGTTTTAAGTGTTAAGTTTATTCACCCCCCCCTCTAAACTTAACTAAAGCCTTTTTAAGGGACCAACAATTGGTATCGGAGCAGTGCTTCTGTTCTGAAGAAATCCTACTTGTTGTACTTGTGAAAATTCTTTAAAACTTTCTTTCAAGTAACTGATTTTCAAGACTTGCATCATGGACAACACACAGTATGCTAGAACTATGTTGATGTGTTCTCTTGACAGATTTGATGAGTATAAACGTCGAATGCGTGCATATCTTGCTTTGCTACTCATGATGAGATGATGGATGTACTAACCGAAGGACCACCGGAGATTACAAAGGCAAGAATAAAGGTGGGTGACGGAACTGAGTACATTCCTAAACCAAAGAGAGAATGGAATGCAGAAGACAGGAAAAGAGCAAACCTCAACAACATTGCTATTGATATCATCTACAGAACCTTGGATAGCAACATGTACATGAAGGTTAAGGATTGCAAGACTGCAAAGGAACTTTGGGATAAGATTCACTTAATCTGTGAAGGTACTGATGCAATAAAGAAGAACAAAATCAGTGTGGCCAGAAAAAGATTTCAAAAGTTCAAGATGCTACCTAATGAAACCATTGAGCAAATGGAATCAAGATTCAATGCTATATTGGATGAACTTACCCTGCTAAGTGTAAGTTATTCAAAAGAGGAAGTAAACACCAAAATCTTGGAAGCTTTACCTGCAAGAGATGTTTGGAAAATGAAGGTGACTGCAATTGAAGAAATGAGAAAGTTGCATGAAGAAGATACCTTCAAATTGTTTTCAGATCTCAAGGCCTATGAATTTAGCAAGAAACTTGTGCCTGAAACTGAAAAGGAAGAGCCAAAGACCACTGCATTGGCTGCTTCACATCATGAAGAAACATCAGGAGGACAGATAATATGCTTGGATGAGATGCAAGAGCGCATTGCCCTACCGAGCAAGAAAATCGAATGATGAAGACCGGAAAGGCCCCTACAAGAAATTTCACAAAGAGGCCTACCGAAAGAAGGAAAGAAGAACCAAAGAAAGATAATGACTATCTATGCTTTCATTGCAAGAAACCAGGACACTTCGTACCCGACCGTCCCGAGTTGAAACAAGGCAAGGAACCCGATTATCTTTGCTTCAACCGCAAGAAGCCCGGACATTTTAGACTCCGATTGTCCGGACCTACTCGAAGACCAAGAGTCAACAGAGAAGACATGGCAAGAAGGCTATGGTTGTCGAAGATGAATCGGGATATGAAGTGGAATCGAAAAAGGAAATGAATCGTATGACACAAAGACCAAGGTTGCCGATATGGAGGATTATGCTTTGATGGCCAATATGGATGAAACTGAGGAGGTATACAACACTGTATCTATAAACACTCCTGCTGGAAGTGATTGTGAATCAACTTGTGGTTCAAATCCCAGAAATTCTGACAACAATGAGACTTTGGATGCCATCCTTAATCAACTGAGGATAATACAATCTGGTTATGAGGTTGTGAAGGCTGAAAAAGAAGCTCTTGAATTGGAAGTTGGAAGATTGAAAGCTGAATTAAGAGTTCTCAAAGGTAAGGAAAAGGATGTTGAACAGAATCAGCATAAGTCTGCTGAATATCCAGCAGCCCCTGAATCTGCTGAACCATCTTGTTCCTCACCTGCATACAAATCTGGAAAGCCTTATGGTGATAGAACAGGGCTTGGATTTGGAACTCAGCAATCTAACAAGAATGGATCCAGTAAGGTCACTGAACCTAGTTCCAGAATTGGTCCTAAGTTTGTACCTGCACTAGATCCAACTCCCAGTAAGGTTGCTGAAGCAACAAAACCAAATGAGAATGCTTCAAGGAAGCAAAATCAGAAGACTAAGAAGTCAACAACTCCTAGTAAAATGAATAAATCAAAAAATAGGACTGCTGTACCTTCTAAGCCTGCTGATAGCAGACCTGCTACTAAGTCTGCTGGACCACAGAAGGGAAAGAAACAGAAATATTCCAAGGATAAGAATCCTAAATCCAAAAATGTTGATCATTCAAGGGATACTTATCTCAGGGGGAAAGGTAGATTGTTCCCTACTGATAATGATTGGAATATTCCTGTATCTAATGGTAGAAACAGCAAGTATAACCATACTGCTAGGGTAAAACCTAGACAATGGAATCAGCAGAGGACTTACATAAGACCTCATCAGACTCCATATTACAGGGTACGTTCCTACGTAGACGACATCTATGTTTATGCAAATGTTTCTAACAACAAGAATCATTTCAAACAAAGATTATGTACCAAAAGGCCGTAAAACATATGTGGTTCCTACACAACCTACTTTGTTAGAACTTATGGATGTGTGGAATACATGTATGAACCAAAGTATGACACATTTAGGAGAAGACCTTATGGAAACATACCAAGGGTCATGCTTGCCATCGACCACTATGGACCCAAACAGGTTTGGGTACCTAAAATGCATTAACTTTGTTTTGTAGGGTGTCTGGTACTTTGACAGTGGATGCTCCAGACACATGACAAAGAATAAACACTGTTTGACAAACTTTGTGGCAAAAGATGGTCCAAGGGTGAATTTTGGCAACAAAAATACACCTGGTTATACAAGAGGATATGGCACACTTATCAGAAATGGACTTACAATCAAGAATGTTGCATATGTGGAAGGACTGGACTACAACTTGCTGAGCACTGGACAATTCTGTGACTTGGGATACAAGGTCACTTTTGACAAAAACAATTGTATTGTCATTAGTGAAAGAGGTGATCAAGTTGTACTTGGTTTGGTAGAAGACAACAGAACATGTATGTTGTGGATTGGTCTACTGCAGTTCCAGAAACCTGCCTGATTGTGCATACCAAATCTGAATTAAATTGGTTATGGCACAAGAAGTTAAATCACTTGAATTTTGATGATATTAATCAGTTGGTGAAAAAGAAGTTAGTGGTTGGTTTACCTGAGATCACATTCAAGAAGGATGCTATCTGTGATGCATGTCAGCAAGGTAAACAGATAAAGTCAAGTTTCAAGTCAAAGACTAAACAATCAACTAACAGAGTGTTGGAGCTTATGCACATGGATCTTTTTGGACCAATAACTCCAACAAGTGTGACAGGAAAGAAATACACCTTAGTGGTTGTGGATGATTTTTCAAGATAACTTGGGTGATATTCATGAACAAGAAAAGTGAGACACTCCAAAGCTTGCCTAATCTTTTGAAGAGATTACAAAATGAGAAAAGTTTAACAATCATAAAGATAAGATCAGATCAGGGTACTGAATTTCTCAACAAAGTCATAAGAGAATATTGTGAAAAGAATGGTGTACTACATCAACTTGTCGTCGTGGTACACCTCAAAGAAAATGGGGTTGCCGAAAGAAGAAACAGAACATTAAAGGAAGCGGGAAGAACAATGATTTGTGAAGCATTGCTACCTCGAAAGATATTGGGTCAAGCAAGAATACAAAGATGCTATACACAAAATAGAACTTCAAGAAACAAGAAGTCACTAAAACACCTTATGAGGTTTGGAATGGAAGGAAACCTAACATATCCTATTTCCATCCATTTGGAAGTAAATGTTTTATTCTAAATCACAAAGCTCATTTGAAGACATTCCAACCAAAATCAGATGAAGGCATTTTCTTGGGATATTCTTCAGTCAGCAGAGCATTCAGGGTACTGAACAAGAGATCACTAAAACATGAAGAAACAATCCATGTTGTGTTTGATGAACCTAAGTTTACTGGAATGGAAGATGAAGATCATGAACCTGCTGAGAATCAACAAGTCACTGATCTAGATTGTATTGAAGTTTTGGAAAGATTCAATGACTTGAAAGTTTCTGATACTGTCCCTGCTGATCACCCTGCTGATAATATTACTGATGCAACAACTGATACAGTACAAGGATCTGCTGAACCCCCTGTAGAAGAAGCTACAGCAGACCCCACTGAAGATGAGGTTCCTGATAATCAAAATAATCAAAATCCACAATGGTTAAGGAATCACCCTGCTGAACAAGTCATTGGCAATGTACAGCAAGGTGTAAGGACTAGAAGACAACCGGAAGCTATGTTTACTTGTTTTCTATCTCAAATGGAACCTAAAGTTGTTGAAGAAGCAATTTCGGATCCGGATTGGATAATTGCTATGCAAGAAGAATTAAATGAATTTGAAAGAAATCAAGTTTGGACACTAGTTGAAAGGCCGGTTCATGCAAATATCATTGGTACTAAGTGGGTATACGTAAATAAACTTGATGAATCCGGTACCATTGTAAGAAATAAGGCCGTACTAGTTGCAAAAGGCTATTCTCAAGCGAAGGAATAGATTTTGATGAAACTTATGCACCCGTTGCAAGATTGGAAGCTATCGATTATTCTTGGCACATGCTTGCATATAAGAACTTCAAAGTATATCAAATGGATGTCAAGAGTGCATTTTTGAATGGTATCCTAGAGGAGGAAGTGTATGTTCAAGAACCTCCTGGATTTGAAGTTAAAGATCAAGAAGATAAAGTGTATAGACTCAACAAAGCACTTTATGGATTGAAACAAGCACCAAGAGCATGGTATGAGACTCTATCTCAATTCTTGGTGGACAATGGTTTTACAAAAGGCACCATTGACAAGACTCTTTTCAGAATCAGTGAAGGTAACAGCACCCTGCTGGTGCAAATTTATGTGGATGACATAATATTTGGTTCTGAGAATGATTTACTTTGTGAAAAGTTTGCAAATCTAATGAAAAGCAAATTCCAAATGAGCATGATGGGAGAAATGAACTACTTTTTGGGATTGCAAGTCAAACAAATAAAGGATGGAATCTTCATTCATCAAACCAAGTATACCAAAGAGTCGCCAAGAAATTTGGTATGGAAAACAAGACTAAGAGCTCAACTCCTATGAGTACAAACATCGATTGGATGAAGATAAAGAAGGCAAAGATGTTGATCGGACTTTATACGAAAGGATGATAGGCGATCTCGTCGTATCTCATCGCCACAGACTCGATATATCCTTTGCCGTAGGTGTTTGTGCAAGATTTCAATCCAAACCTAAAGAAAGTCATTTAGGTGTAGTTAAGAGAATTCTCAAGTATCTTAAAGAGACTTTGGGAGTAGGGATATGGTATTCCAAGGAAGGAAGCTTCAAAGTAATATCCTACTCAGACTCTGATTATGCTGGTTGCAAGATTGATAGAAAAAGCACTTTAGGAACCTGTCAGTTAATGGGAAATAGACTGGTCTCCTGGTTTAGCAAGAAACAGAATTCTATTTCAACTTCCACTGCTGAAGCTGAATACATTGCTGCTGGAAGCTGCTGTGCACAAGTACTATGGCTAAGACAACAATTAAGGGATTATGGAATTGAAGAAAAGGAAATTCCAATCATGTGTGACAACACAAGTGCAATTGCAATCACAGAAAATCCTGTTTTGCACTCAAGAACCAAGCACATTGATGTGAGACATCATTTTATAAGAGATCATGTTGAAAAGAAAGATGTGGTGGTTCTATACATTCCTACTGAAGATCAACTTGCTGATATTTTCACTAAGCCACTTGATAGTGAAAGATTTGCCAAATTAAGGACTGAACTTGGAATCATAAAGATTGACTGACATTCAGCAGTGTACTGGAATTCACCAAGGGGATTAGTCTTTGCTATGTTGGGTGAGCTCACTTAGCAGATTAGTCATTGGTATCAACAATTCCATATACTTATGTTTGGACAATTGAGCAAATGAGGTTGCCAAGGGGATTGGTCTTTGTCATTTTGGGTGAGCTCACTTGACAGATCAGTCATTGGTATTAAACCTCATCTTGTATTATCAATTGAACAAAACAAGGAGAAAACTAGGATCAGCAGAGTACCTTTGTCAGCAGGCTGCTGAAGTCTACTTATCAGCAGACTGCTACCCTGCTGATGATTACCCTGCTGGAGGGAACGTTACTCAGTCAAAGAAATTAAAGTCAAAAAGCATATTGGCGGGATATTTACTTTATCCATTTTTACCACAGTTAAATCACCCAACGGTTACAAACGTTATGGAGGAGTAATGGACCACGTGTCAAGACAGCATTTAATCAGATTTAATCGTGGTTACCTCAATGTACGTGCAATGACAGTTTCAACTACCCACTGTCTATATAATCAGACTGTTACATAGCAGATTCACCACTTGCAATTTCTGCTTTATCTCTGCAAAATCTACATCGTGTGAACACAGATTTAAGAGCAGTTCTTCTTCATCCTTTTCTTGTTTAAATGGCGGAAAAGATTGAGGTTCAAATCGAATCAAGCCAAAGTGTAAGAGGCTATGTTGTTGATGCAAATCAAACAGAACTGGCCATTAACATAGGTCGAAGAATTAGAAGGTTTGCAGGCCTGGAGAACATACTCAACATCAGATTAGAAACGATATCATACACCAATGTTATTGATTTCTGGAAGAATATGGTTATAGAAGAAGGAACTGAAGCATTCAAAACCACTGTGAATGGTAAGGAGCTTGTAATCTCCTCCAATCTGCTGAGACAAGTGTTTGGTTTTGAAGAAATTGTTGATGGTTCAGTCAATCCTGAAACAATGGAATTGAACAAGATGGCATTCGTGGATCAGATTAAAATACATCAAGACACAAAATCAGTTCCTGGTATCAACTGCAGGGATATTTGGCTTGAGTACAACCTGCTGAGCAAATTAATTGCAAAGAACATACTGGGGTTGGTTGGCAGTATGGATACTCTATCTGGACCCAAGATAGAGTTGATGATGATCATTTGCAGGAGTTTGAAGTTTGATTGGGCTGGTTATTTCATTCACTATATGAAGAAAGTAGCCAAGGAGGACAAATTAAAGAAGAGAAAATCAAAGGCTTTACCCCTAGGGTTGATGGTTCAGACTCTGCTGAATCATCTGGAGGTTACTGATCTTGAACCAGTTGACATAAATCAGTCCAGATACAAGAAGGAAATTGATCATGCAATTCCTGGACTTGATGATGATGAAGAAATTGCTGGAGAAGCTACTGATGATGATAATGATGGAGATGATGGTGATGCTGGTGGTGAGCAGGTTCAGCAGACTAAGAAGATATCTATCAAACCTGCTGCACCAAAGAAAGCTGCTGGGAAAAGAAAGGCTGGAACCACAAGGAAGATAACTGAAGTGTTAAAGCCTTCAAAGAAAACGAGAAAGGAAACAGCACAGACTGCTGAGTCTGCTGAGGGTCAAGTGGAGGTTACTGACCCTGCTGTAGCTACAAATAAAACTGTTGGTGAAATTCTTAGAGAACAACAGAAGGAAGCTAGGAGAAAAAGAAAATTGACTAGAAAAGATGATGATGATGAACCCCTCTCCAAAAGAATGAAGGAAGTTACCAAAAAGAAGAAATATGGCAAAGGGAAAGAGTTAAAAATCTTGGAAGAACAAAAAGAAGAAGAAGAGGCATCAGTAGAAGAAGAAGAGGCTGTTGAGGCTGAGCCCTTAACTATTATTCCACCAGTGGTAATCAGTGATTCTTCACCTGATGAGGTTACTAAGTTTACTGGAAGTGAACAGGTTGTTGTTGAGCAATATGTTGAAGGATCACACGAATCTGCCGTACATCGCAGCCTCGCCGTAGAAGTTATTCGGTGAATCTACGAAGCCGCACAGGTTGTTGTTGAGCAATCTGTTGAAGATACACAGCAGTCTACTGACAATGAGCCTGCTGTAGTATCCCCTGAAGGACCACAGCAAACCACTGAACCTGAACCTGCTGTGGTGGTTGAAGAGGTGATTGAAGACTTGATTGAAGACCCTGCAAATTTGGCAATAGTTCAGGGGGAAGGGCAGTCTGCTGCTAACCCTGCTGATGAGCATGTAAGTCAGGGGGAATCAAGTATGATACAGATGGAAGTAGCAGGTACAACTACACAATCACAGCAACCTGCTGATTTTCAAACATCTGTAGAAGAAACCATGAATCTGCTTGTTGGATCCTTTGGAGGTCAACAAGCTACTGGAGCTGCTCCCAGGAGGTCTTTCATGCCCTTTGAAAGGCATGTGAAAGAGAGCAAGAAAAATGAAGAATTTGTGGATCCCAAACTTCAGCAAATTGCTGATTACTTCCAGTGGAAGTTTGGTTTCTACAAAAGACAAAAACCAGCTGCTCAACCAATGACAGATTTTGAAGAATGGGTTTTTGACAAGTTGGGAGTGGAAAACTTGCTGGATCTGATTGATACAACCTTGCTGCAATCAAGACTGATGGATCTGTTTGATGAGCAACAGAAGGAGGAGGGTATCAAATTTAGAGATCCAAGAGATGGTCCTGATGATTCCTCTTCATCATCGATAGCGAGAGGAGATTTTCCCTCGGACCGGGACAATCAAGTGGGGCTGCACTAACACATGTACCATCTGTACAACAGTCCACTGATCTTGGTAGATCCGCCGAGGGTCGGCGGATTTGGAGAAATGGATGAGGATCTACAAGATCTCACCATGGATGATCTAGAAGCTTTGATCATTGAAGGAATCAATTTGAGTACTGGTAGGCTGGCTGATGAACCAAGCACATTTCATGTTGTAGAGCCTACTGCAGATGAACAGAGTGAGGATTTGGATGGAGAGACAGTTGCTGATTTTAATGAACCTAGTGCCAGCTCTGAAGAGTCCATTGAATATCAAGATGGATTTGACATTGAAGGCACTTTGACTAAAACTGCCATCATCCTGCACAAGATTGGCAATGCTGAAGGTTTCCAAGTGGATAATACCAATATATTCAATCCACAGCAAATTGAGGAGGAGGTACAGGTTGCTGGGGTACAAACAGCACCTGCACAAAGGTTGGAACAGGAGGTACAGGCTGCTGAGTCTCAAACAGCACCTGGACACAGGTTGGAACAAACTTTGGGTTTGGAGGAAACCCCTGTTGTTGATGAGGCTGCTGTAGTGGAGCCTGCTGGAGCCAAGGCCACTGTAGGGAAGGACAGTCAGCAGACTGCTGGTAATGAGGATGAGCAGCTCCTGGACTATAACTACAGTGATGAAGAATTTCAAATTTTTGGAGAAGAAGAAGTTGCTGAGGAACCTGCACAAGATCCTATCCTTGAAGATGTTCTTGGTGCAATGGTTGAGGAAGGACCTCCCCCTGCTGGGAGAGATATGAGTAGAGCAATGGTCTTCAGCAGTCAACAGGCACAATACAGAGTTGAGGAGCCTGCTGATGGATCTACTGATAGTAGAATGGCCAGTGGAGTGCCAGTTGAAGTACTAAATGAGTTGAGGACTGTAAGAAATGATATGCAACAGTTAAGGACTCAACTGGACAGACAAGAAAGAAGATTTGAAGAACTGATGGCTCTGGTAAATGAAAACAGACAATCTGCTGATACAGCTGCTTCAAACTTTGCTTCCACTCAAAATGCTATAAATGATATGATATATGATGTAAGATATATCAAGCAAGGGAACACACTGAAAGACAAGTTTTTGAAAGATCAATTTACATCCATTCATCAAAAACTTGACAAGCTTGCTTGAAGCCGCTTGAGCTCTTCGTCGCACAACAACTCGCTGTGCTCGATCCCAAATTTACTTGAAAGGATCAACGGACCGAAGAGACCACCGCAATCAAGGATTACTTCACTTGATACTAGAACTGGAACTATGGCGGGTCAATTACACGGAGTGATAGTATCACGGAAGCTATTCATGGCCTCATCTCACGTTTTGTTGATGATGTCACTAAGGGGGAAGAGGGCCAATCAGTACAAAGACAAGGAGGCTGCCAGACTCTTTGCACAGAAGAGATGGACTGATGATACAAATGCTTTTAGGCAACCTGCACTTGGTAGATTGCAACTCACTGATGATCTCCTATCACAGTACAAGAAAGAGTTTCATAACAGAAGGAGACCTTATCGTGACATGGGATTTCATGAAGGTCTTAACTCCTTCTTGAGTTTGAAGTTTTGGGAGGCAAGGATTAAAGCTTTAAGAGCAAGTACCAGAGGTAGAAGAAGTAGCAAGGGTGAAAAGGTGCTGCCAATTACAAAAGCAAAGGATTCACTGAATGAATTTAAGGAGCTGTATATGAAGTTTGGCTTCAGGGTGAATCAGATCAATCTCATCTTGCATGAAGCATGGAACTGGTGGAAACAAGTCAATCACTATATTGATTTTACACTAATTGAGAATGAATGGATGATTGAAATGATAGAAGAAATCAGAGCCTATCAAGAGCAAACTGAGAAGGCTAAACAAGAAAGAGAGAAGAGACAGTAGATCAGCATATTTACATTATTTTATCTTTGCTGATACTAGACTGTAATACTGTGAACAAATACTTATAATGAGAATTGACTGAATTTGTTCTGTTTTTGTTTTTATCTTTTTGCTTTGCTGATTAGGTGAGGGTAGTGGCATCATCACCAAAAAGGGGGAAATTGTTGGACTTATTTCTTAGTTTTGATGATGAGTGCCATACTAGCTGTTATAGTGCAAAGGCAAAAAGATGTCTAGATAAAATGTATAGGTTTATTAGAGTTTGATTCATAAATAGGTTTGATCAAACAAGCACTGTAAAAGGCTGCCGATCGTTTCTCGACGGACGGGTCCGGTTCGATAGGGTAGATAGGTCAGTAGACTGGTCTGGAACCTGCTGAAGACTGAAGACTGAAGGCTGAGGGTTCAAACTCAGTAAATGAAGGCTAAGGGATCAAACTTAGTATTTAATGTCAAGGATATGGAATCAGAATCTAGGCAAGTTTGTGATGACCTAAACTGATTACATACACCTTGTGTAGAAGGTCTAAGTTCCACAAGTTGGATGATGTTTGGAACTTGGTTATATTTAAAATGATGTAATCTAACTTCACAAATAAAAGTTGGATAAAAGGAATCAGCTGCATTATATTTTACAAACAAAAATATGATGTTCGACGGACGATTGATGTTACGACGGATGATGAACTCTGCGATATATATCTCGATTAATTCAAGATAATTGGAAGATTACATGGATAAGGACGACCAACTACCTCGACTTATCAAGCAAATCAAAGGCTGAGATTAAAAAGACGTTGGGATGATCTACATTCTTATCCATTGGATACAAGTCAAAGGGGTGGACAGACTGCACTGTCAAAAAGTAATCCTGACAGTGTCAGTCCTATGAATAGTGACAGAATGCAGTGCAGATGGGACAAATACAAGGAACGGTCACACTTGAATTTCAAATTCAAGTCACATGCATTCCTACCTATAAATAGAGGACTTTCAACTCAAAAAGAAGATGATGAATTTTGGGATAAACTTTAAGTGATAACACTGAGCTGAAAAACACCCTGCTGAACTTACCGAGCTTAAAATTTCTTGATCTAGTTATTTTCTTCAAGTGCATTCGTGTTCAAGCCGCATCAAGCATACACACTTGAAGACGCAAGTCGCTTGATTACATCATCCTAATCAAGCCGCTCGCAATTGAATCATTTATTTGATTCATTCTTTATTTTATAAAGAACCTGCGCCGAAGACAGTGAAGCATACGTTAGGTGTGAAAGACTTGTTGGTTTGTGGTGGAGCTGGTGAAGAGGCAATCCTACCCTTCAAGGACCGGTGGAAGACTCGGGAGCACAATCCTACTGTTCCCGCTTTTCGGTTGTGAAGCCATAGTTATTGGTGAAGGACAAGCAACCTAGGATTCTTTGTAACGAGATAACTCAAAGATCACTAGTGAATTTCCTCCAACATCACGGGAGAAGAGTGGACGTACGGGATTACATCACCTGGAACCACTATAAAAATCTCTCTACTTACTTACGCATTTACTTTACGCACTTAATTATCATTCACATCAACTGCTGAATCTAGAAACGAGATCACACACATACACTACCGAGTATCTAATACTTAGTAACATATTTAACAACAAGTAACAAGGCTTAATTTTGATATTATTCCGCCGCACAAATTCAAAAGAAACTAAACCGTCGGTAGACTACGTTTATCGACGGAGCTGCGAGGTCTCGCGGACTGCGAAGTATCGGCGAGGCCGCCGAAGTTGCAGAATTTGTTAACTCCAAAGTTTTAAGTGTTAAGTTTATTCACCCCCCCCTCTAAACTTAACTAAAGCCTTTTTAAGGGACCAACAAAATCAACTTACGAGAAGTGTTGGTATGAATTGATATAAGACTTAGTTATCGCCTACCTTATCCCCAGTATAAACCGACAGATATGTTGTAGGGATTATCCTCTGAGTATGTCAGAAAGGTCCTAAATTCATTATATCATCCTTTTCGGGATATGTTACGTTTTGTAGGGTGCATGTTATAAGTATCATCTATTTTTAGTTTAAATGGAGTATTTGCTAGTTGCTTGGAAAGTTTCAAGTTTGGACTTAGTGGAAGTTTTCTATGGCTTTGCACACACACAGGGGTGAACCTCTAATTTATTGAATATGCTTTATTCTTGCTGAAATGTCTATTCTTTTTCCCGAGCCTTGATCTTGTTTTGTTTCGCTCGGGATGAGCAAAAGCTAAGTGTGGGGGAGTTGTTTATGGTGATTTTCTATGATTTATATCGCTTTATTTTGTGACAATTTTCCTCTATACTCTAACGTTTTGCATAGAAAGTGAGCGTTTAATTGATTTATTAAGCAAGTGATGTTTGGAATGGTTTAATCGCAAAGTTGGTTGAGTTATAAGATTTTATTGTTGATTTTCTATCACTTTGAATGATTTTACACTTTGCAATGTTTTGATGACTTGTAGATACACGAATTTGGCTTAAAAGAGGTTTAAAAGATGTTCAAGTGAGGATTTACATCAAAGAAAAAGGATAAAGATGAAGTCGGACAAAGATAGAGATGAAAAACCGGATGTGAAGTGACCTGAACGCACGTCTGAAGTTCCGTCCAGCTGGACGGGCATTTGAGGAACTGAACGAGCGTCCAGGAAGGAACATCGGATTCAGAGCTTTAAGATTTTTACTGAACGAGCGTCCAATTTTACATAGGACGGGCGTCTGACATGACTCGGGCCGACTCGAAGATTTTATGCATACTGGACGGGCGTTTAAACCCCTTGGACGAGCGTCCAGCCGCCGACTTAGCAAAAACCGACTTAAATTCTAATAAATAGCCACGTTTTTCCATCCATAATATACCCTAATTACACAAGGCGTCCACAAGAACCCTAAGGGGCGATTTTTCTGTGTTCTCCACCTTTCATAAACAACTTTTATGTTTTTTATTTCTTAGATAAATTTCTCCAATTATATGTACTTTCTAGTAGCTATTTCAAGTAATCAAACGATGAATAGAGGCTAGAGCTCATTGGAACAAGCGTTGTGAAGCCGTTCTAGCAACACATTGATTTCTCTTTGGATTGTCTTGTGAGTTTTAATTAAAAGTTGTATCTTTTCTATGTTTAACTCATTGTTATTATGCAATTTTATCGATGGATGTTTTGCATGTTTGATGTTTAATAGTTGATGAAAGTTTAATGTTAAACCTGGATCACCATAGTCAAGATTAGATTTTTAACCTAAAAATAACGAGAGTTGTTAGGTTAACTTCTAGATTGGAAATTGAGAAATTTCACACCTCGGATATAAAAGCGTTAATCTTTAGGATCGAAAGATAAGAGATTAATAAACGAATTATCTAAGAGATTAGAAATTCATACCTTTGATAGGTGAATCGCAACTTTTGATTAAATATCACTAGATAATCTAAAGGAGAAATTGAATGTTATAGGATTGGTGGATCAATTGCTTGTTCGTTGTTTAAATTATTGATAAATCGTTTTTGCTTGATTTGCTTAGCAAAGTTATAATTTTTATTGCATGTTTAGGTTTTAGAATAGATTATTTTAGATAATTTGGTTCGTAATCACGTTTCCTGGCTTTAGATTTCTAATCTTCTGTCCAGTTTACTTTTGTTATTTTCGTTTTTAGTTTGTTACGTGTTAATCGTCTTTATTTTCTATTAATTCTAGTAATAGTAGTTGTGACATCTTTAGGTTAGTTAGATAAAAACTAGGTAAACAACCTCGATTCCCTGTGGACTCAACTCCGGTATTAACCTCTATACTACGATCCCTGCACTTGGGGTAAACCGGATTTATTTTATTACTTGTTTATTTTTCATTAGATAAAATCCGAGACAGACGATATCCAGCATCGTCATATATCTTTTGATCTACATTTCCAAATGTGATAAAAAAAATTATTCAATTTTTTTTTCCCGCTCTTCGTTTTATATCATTACACCATTTTTCTTGAGATTGATCGAAAACAATGAACTTTGACAGTGAAATTTGAACAACATTAAAGTTTTGATGAAAAATTTATCAATTTTAAAGTTGCAGATTGAGAGATATAAGTATTCGAAAATATAAGGTGAGAGAGAATGTGTGCTGGATTTGGATCTCAATTTTTTCCTTTTGCACTACCTACAAGTCGAATAATTTTGAAGTTGTAAATTAAGAAATATAAATGTTTAAAAATAGATGATGAGAATGAAAGTGTGTTGGATCTTAATTTCCTTTGCACTACCTACACGTCGAACTGTCTTTTCTTCTCTCTCTCCCTATATATATATATATATATATATATATATATATATATATATATATAGGAAGGAAAATAAAATTGTTTTTGACCCAAACGTGGAAAATACCCGATTGACCCGCTCCAAACCAGCTTCATATCCTAAAAAAAATCTCCTCCTATTTCGGTAACTAATTTTGGTATTAAAAAAAAGTGTATGCATTCAATTAATTTCCTCCTTAATATCCCTTAGATTTCTCCTTCAAATCTCTCTTGGACATTAACACCAAATTCAAAATTTCAAATTTTAGAGTCATATGCCTCAAATCTGGTCCTTCATCACCACATTTCCACTTCTTCCCTATTTATTTTTTTGCATCACTATTCATCCTTAGCTATGTTTAAGTTGTTTTGATATAGGTTTTCTTTAATTTTTGTAGTATATTGGTCTTTTTGTTTGTTCTCCGACCGCTTCTCTCCACCATACCTGCGTACAACTGCCGCTACTCTCCAGGTAAAATAGTTCTTTTGTCAAAATGTGTAGCGTCTTTCATATAAACTTTCTGATATACCCGATCCGGATTGGAACCCGAGCATCTAGATTGGGCCTGAATTCAAGCCCAACAACAGATCGTGGGCTTCCATCCCGCTTGTCCGCAGTTAATAAGCCGAACTCATCTCCACTCCGACACATCAGACATAGTGGAAGCTACCCATATTACCAAGCTGACTTAGCTTCGAGTTGATAACAACAAGAGTAAATCTACCTTATAAATGACGATTTCATTGTATGCGAATAAAGGGTAATATTGGGGGTAGTGTAGCAAAAAAAATTGATAAACAACAGAGAGCTGAAGTGTACACCTTAGAATCGAATGCTTGGAATAAATTGAATGATCTTCGGTTCAAGTTTTTCAATTAGTCGGTTATATATCCCACCTTCTTCAATGGGGTTGTCTACTGGTGTACAGCAAAAAAACCTTCTGAACCGAGCACTATCTCACCCTGTGCAACAATAACCCCCAAGCTAGCACACCGATTGGTGGATGGATGTACCAACCTCGGGTTAGTGACCTTTCTTAACTCCCCAATCACAGGTATATGCTATGAAACCTTAATTTCATTCTGGAAAAATGCAAAGTTTGTTCCAGGCAAGAAGAAAGGATCACCGGATGCATCACCAGCAATGTGTTTGGACGGGAACTGATTATCACACTAGGTCTCCTTAATAGGAGTCTCAAACTCTTCAACACCGGACCCTCGGAGATAAAGAATGTGGAAATCAACATAATGCCTTCTGGACAGAGATATCCAAGAATCCAAGTCTTGCAGCAAAGAAACTCAATTATCCAAGACCGGCACTCAAACAGCCGTTCGCAGAATTTGCCCACTTCATCACTAAAAGCATTGAAGGGAAGAAATGATCCAAGCATGGCATGACAGAAGTCAGGACCAGACTAATGGCCATTATCTATCAGGGCCTTGAGTTCAACTGGTCGATTTTCTTTTTCAACAGGCTGAAAGAGCAAATTCAACGTGAAATTGATATTGGCAAATTAGCAGTCAAGAAGGGGCATCAAAAGAAAAAAAACATCTTCTGGAAGAAGAAATCATATGGCATTCCTCTACAATTCATGTTTGATCAAATGAAAGTGAAACCCATTCACTTTCACAAATTACATGAAGCAAAAATGATGTTCACGTATGTTAAGGAATCAAGAAAGTTGCCAGCTAGAATGGGGCAGAAAAGAAAGCAACCTGAGAGCAGCAGTTCTGGGATCAGAAGAAGAACCAATTCTCAGACCAATAAAGGCATACTCAGGATTCTGCAAAGCAACGAGGACAGACCTTTGGTAATAAGTGAGGATGAAGAAGATCCAGAGAAAGAAGCTCATCATCTATCTGATGAAGAAGAGGAAGAGAATGATGAAGAGTTTCATCTTACAGAAGATGAAGATGAAGAAATATAAGGTGATCATCACAGTGAGGATCAAGAAGAAAATGTGGAATTTTATGATAATCTGACACTCCAGGATGTCATTCAAAGGAGTAAAGCTCATGGAGAAAAGCAGCTGAGTGGACCAGCTGAGAGAGTACCACCAGTAGACCCAACAGAAACCCCCAGCACCGAGCAATGGGGAATCACAGCAAACCAATAATCTGATGCTGCTGAAGAAGCTGTAAAAGTAGCAGACAACCCCCACCAATCTCTATCAAACATGAAGATTGAAGATGAAAGTGAAGAAGCACCAACTGATGCAACTGCACTTGCAAGCGGTGAATTCCATCTGGATATTGGACCATTAATTGTTGATCTGTAGAAGAAAGGTCCAAGTCTAGAGAATCTAAAAACAACAATGAGGGATACAAGAACCTCAATGGGTCAGAAAATTGAAGCTCTACTCAATCACATTGAGTTACAAGATGCTCTCATTGAAAATCATGGAGACTTGATCAGTCAGTTGAACTCCCTGGTCACTCAGCATGTCCATACAAAAATGGAATATCTAGCAGGAGCAGGTAATGACAAGCTTAACCCTATGCTTGACACTCTAAACACTCACACTCTATAGATTCGGACTATTGAAAGTACTTTAGATGATGCAATCCAGCAACTTGACACAATCATAACTGTGTCTGAGGCCACCAACAAGATTCTAGAAGAAATGCACGATGCTACCAAAAATGAGGAAGGTAGTTGTTTGCGGTTTTATGCAAAGCAGTGATATAATAAATAAAACCGATGTCAACCCCAAGTGCGAAGGTTCGCAGCTATAGTGATGAAACCGGGTCGTATCCGCAGGGACTTGTACGAAAATAGTGTTTTTGCTTTCGATTTCTTTTGTAAGGTTGATGACTACGATCTTGGATTAAAAAAACAATAAAACAAAGAGTTTGAAAATTGAAAATAAAAACTAGCACGTAACAAATCTTTCCGTAACAATTATAATTAAACAACTAGAAGCACCGTTGATCCACCTCCCCACCGAAATTAACAAGAAAGACGCACATTCGTTTGCGAGCCTTGGATTATTATCTACTAAAAAGGCGTTTCCTCTTTCGATTTAACACCGTTAACTAGTCCACCTCTCGATGCAACTAACGAATTTACGGAACAAAGATATGGATATAAAGTCCTAATCTAACAATATTCTCCCTCAACTTTCGTTTGTTAGAAGAAATATTATCACTCTCCTTCACGGCAATCTATGAATTTATCAACTATCGTATGTCTAAATTCAATCAGCATGCAACACAAGTATAGTCATACACATTGCACATAAACAATTCAAAACATGAAGGAAGAACAAGAAATTTACTAGAACGAATAAATGCAAAAATCCTCATTTATTCCGGCGATGGTGGCTTCACATTGGTGGTTCTAGCCTCGGGCCTTTAGCCACTCATCTTCTTCAAAAACATCCTTATTTGCTGAATTGAAATTGAAAGAAAAATAAAAGACTATCTATGAATCTAATTTATTGCTAATTGCTATACTAATTTTCTGATGTTTCTGGATGTCCGTTTCTCGCTCGAATAGATGCTTCGCTTATATAGGAGTTTGTGGCGGACATAGGGAAGGATCTAGAAAACGCGTCGGATTAATTTGCGCAGCCTCGGTAGACCGAACGTCCGGCTCGGTCGACCGAATAGCCCGGCTCGGTCGACCGAGCGTACCACTTGAGCGCGTTCACACCGTGCTTCGTATACCGTGTTCCCCACTCCACTCTTTCGCTCGATCCGATTTATCCTTCAAATGCTTGATCCGATTTTCTTCTTTATTTTGAAATCCTTGATTGAATGACATAAATCTTCTCAATAAATAATATCCCCTTGCATTTCTTTATTTTCTCGCAAAATTATTGTTACACCAAGTCATCGAATAATAATAATAATAAAATGTGTAACAAAATAACATTTAATCCCAATATTTCCTCCTAATTAAATTATAAACCCTCAATGAACATTATATGAATTTATTGGTTAAAAACATGCTTTTCTCATTTATTTCCTTTAAAAACAAGGTAAATTGTTTAGGGATTAAGCCCGAAAATATAGTAAAATATACCCTAAACAACTCCCCCATACTTAGCTTTTTGCTTGTCCCCGAGCAAAACAAACAACGACAAACTATCAAAAACCCACATAATTTGACACGAGATGTAGTCATGCTCACATCAAGCTAGTATCTAGCAAATCAAACTCACTCAGTGATTGTGTGTGCTGAACCCGCTAAACTTCCACCGATCCTCTCTTGATGTATTAAATCAAGCACTAACAGTCATCCGGTTAAATAAACGAAGTTCGTTCTGTCTACAGCACTTACCCTACAAAAATTATTTATCAAGAACAAAGTAACCAACTCACATTTAAATTCCTTTACTTGGTGCCAAGAAAATACCTTTCAGGTCTCTACTGGGTTTAGATCAACTTGACTTAGAGTTCCAAAAAGCATATAATTTTTTCCTCTATCGACGCGTCTCAAAAGTATAACACTCTCCCCTAAACTTTAGAGGCAGTCACCCTGAGATCACTCAAACCTATACTGTCCAAGGTAAACCACACTCCCCAATTGGGGCAGTATCCAAATGGACTCGAGTCGCAAACAACTTCCGCAATTTAATTTTTCAAAATTTTTCTTCTTTTTTCAAACTCTTTGGAAACTCCCGGTCAGGTATCATTTCTAACACATTCAAGACTTTTAAGGTTCTCAAGAACACTAAGGTACTTAGATTCTAACTGTGAGTGGAGTACGAGTTCCCAACTTTCATCAGCACTAAGTAAGTGGTTATCTGCAGCTATAATTGACTATCCCTTAACTATCCGGAGACTATTTTATATTTTTGGTTCCTCATCTAACAGGTTCGTGTACTGAGGTTCAAGTGAGTATCTGATCTACCAAACCTATTCTTAGAACATGATATGGCTACTGATAACAATTAAAGGGGCCAAATTACAA
This sequence comes from Gentiana straminea, assembly GCA_036785695.1. Taxonomy (NCBI): domain Eukaryota; kingdom Viridiplantae; phylum Streptophyta; class Magnoliopsida; order Gentianales; family Gentianaceae; genus Gentiana; species Gentiana straminea. The sequence goes on along the minus strand of JAVUPR010000087.1, from coordinate 2,452,778 downwards.
AACTAGCATGTCATTGAAGTTACTCGGGACTCACAAATTTTCAAATATTTTATCAAATTTTTATCAAATTTTTCAAAGGAGCAAAACTAGATAACATGTAAAACAAACCAGTAAAACAAACCAATAAGCCCTCCCCCACACTTAAGTTACATGATGTCCTCGGCATGTGCAAAATAAGAAAAACTTAGCTGGTTGTAATTCGAAAGTTGCAATTCTGGAAGTGGTCGCGAGTCAGATCCATAAATGCTTGAAGAAATCGGTAGACTGTGGACCATCCACCGGTAAACTGATATCATCTGAAGGCTCACAATCGCTATCACAAATATCCTGCACACATGGGGAAACAAGACGTACCTCGGGGATAGGGGCACAAAAGATAATAGACAAGGTAATATCATGGAACAAAGCAGAAGCAATGCAAAAATTGATAATAACCGAATCTATGTGAAATATGGTGCACAAATGTACTATCGAAAGATACTGGGGTACATGAGGAAATAAAAAGAAACAAACAGGGGTCATGTTGTGGGCAATCGTCCAAGTACAGATCCATAGGCAGAAACTGCTAGGTGGAAAACATTAGCAACCAACAAGAGAAACAAAGCAAAAATAAACTACAAACAAAAAGAATAATATATCTAGGTTACCGTCCTAGTAGGGCTTAATTATAGTCGGGGGCTCGACTAACCAATAAAAACTCAACCGGGGTCAGGCCAGTGAAGCCTCATCCCGGAATCACTCTCGCCCTCCTCGGGGTCAACAGGCTGGAATCCACAGGAACAAAGTCTCGCCAACGTCTTGGCCATATCATCAAACTTCTGTATCCACTTCGTACCTATGATTCTTCTCTTCTTCTTTTTAGGTTTCTGTTTCACAAGCCGAGGTGCTACATCAGGGAGCACAACATTATCAAAGAACTCACAGAGATCTAAATCATCGGGTGCCGAAGGATCGGAGCTGGTTTGACTAGGGACGTCGTTCAGATAGAAAACCACCGGTCGTTCCTTTTGTTGACCAATATAGTGTTTTAACCGATGACCATTTACTCTGAACAACCCGCCCGCTTATCTTTCAAATCGATCGCTCCACTAGGGAATACCCGAAAGATTTCAAAGGGGCTAGACCAACGGTCTGCGTAGCTTACCGGGAAACGGATGTAACCTGGTATTATACGAAGAAAAACCCACTCGCCCGCTTTGAATTCCTTAATCTTGATTTTCTTGTCGTGAAGCGCTTTAGTCCTTTCCTTACTGATTCTCGAGCTCTCGTAGGCCTGGAGTCTGAACTCATCAAGCTCCTGCAACTGCAATAATCGCTTTTCTCTGCATAACTGGCTATCGAAATTCAAGAATTTAATAGCCCAGAACGCTCTGTGCTCAAGCTCGATTGGCAGGTGGCAGGCCTTGCCATAAACCATCTGAAACGGAGACGTGCCAATAGGAGTCTTGAAAGCTATCCTGTAGGCCCGCAGCACATCATCCGCTTTCGACTCCACCGTCCTATTAGAATTCACCGTCTTCTCAAGAATGCTCTTCAGGCTTCGGTTACTCACTTCAACTTGTCCACTCGTCTGAGGGTGATAGGGGTAGCAGTTTTGTGTTTTACCCCATATCGTTCTAAAATCGTTTCTAGTGGAGTATTGCAAAAGTGAGTTCCCTCGTCACTGATGAGGTCTCGTGGACAGCCAAACCGCGTGAAAATATTTTTCTTCAGGAAGTTCTTGACCACATTGTGGTCGTTCCGCGGTGATGCTATCGCCTCTACCCACTTTGACACGTAGTCGACGCAGACCAGAATGTACTTGTTCCCATATGAGGATGGAAATGGTCCCATGAAATCAATACCCCATACGTCGAAAACCTCGCATTCTTGGATGGGGTGGAGGGGCATGTCCATTCGCCGAGAAAGTTTACCGGTGCGTTGGCACCGGTCACACCCTTTTACAAAGCTCTCTGTATCCTTAAAAATTGTTGGCCAGTAGAAACCGGACTGAAAAATCTTCGCAGCGGTCTTCCCGCTCCATAATGACCTCCCACAGGTCCACCATGGCATTGCTCCATAATGTCCCTCTCGCTCGAACTCGGGGACACACCTACGGAGCAATCCATCCTTGCAAACGCTTGAAGAGAATGGGATCGTCCCACACATAATAGTTCAAATCCGAAAAGAATTTCTTCTTTTGCCGATATGTCGTGTCGTGGTCCGGATATCGCCGCTCAAGAAGTTTGCAAAAGGTGCAAACCAAGGAGAACCTTTTCCAAAGCACGGGCGGGAGCAACCTCGCACACATCAATGGTCATGAGTTGCTCGGTTGGAAAATCAATTCCAATCTCATCCGACTCTACCCGAGGATCGTCCGTCGGCCGAGACATGTGGTCGGCTACCACATTCTCGCTACCCTTCTTGTCCCGGATATGAACATCAAACTCTTGTAAAATCAAGATCCATCTCAACAAACGAGGCTTGGCATCAGCCTTGTTCAACAGATACTTCAATGGAGAATGGTCTGTCCAGACCGTGACCTCCGACCCTAGCAAGTAGCTTCTAAATTTATCCATGGCAAAAACTACGCCAACAACTCCTTCTCGCCTTGTTGCATAATTTACTTGCGCTGGGTTTAAAGTGTGACTAGCGTAGTAGATGGGTCGGAACCTTCCGTCCACTCTCTGACCTAGCACCGCGCCGACTGAATAATTAGAAGCATCACACATAAGCTCGAAGGGAGCTTTCCAGTCGGGTGCTATAAGAATTGGCGAGGTAACCAACTTGTCTTTTAGTTCTTTAAACGCTCTTTCACACTCAGGGGTGAAAATAAACTTCACATATTCTCTTAAGAGAGATGACAAAGGCTTGGCTATTTTAGAAAAGTCTTTGATGAATCGCCTATAGAAGCCGACATGACCCAAGAATCCTCTTACTTATCTTGCATTTTTGGGGTATGTCATTTTTTCAATAGCTTCTACCTTCGCTTTGTCGACCTCAATACCTTCTTTGGACACCTTGTGTCCCAGAACAATTCCCTCTTCCACCATCAGGTGGCACTTCTCCCAATTTAAGACTAAGTCTTTCTCTATGCACCGGGACAAAACTTTATCAAGTTTGTGTAAACAAGTGGTCGAAACTGTCCCCGAACACAGAGAAGTCATCCATAAAAATCTCCATCACCTTCTCCACTAAACCATCAAAGATAGCCGACATACATCTTTGAAATGTAGCCGGTGCGTTGCGAGAGACCAAATGGCATTCTTCGGTAAGCGAAGGTGCACCGAGGGACAGTGAAGGTAGTCTTTTCTTGATCGGTGGGGTCGATAGCTATCGAAAGTATCCCGAATAGCCATCCGTAAAACAATAAAATTGCTTGCCACTAAGCCTCTCAAGGAGCTGGTCAATGAATGGCAAGGGGAAGTGGTCTTTTAGAGTTACCTTATTTAGTCTTCTCGTAATCGATGCAAACTCGTACCCGGTGACTTGCCGTAGGGCAATCTCTTCCCCCTTTTCATTCTTCTCGATGGTGATCCATCCTTTCTTTGGCACCACCTCGAGTGGGGCTCACCCATTCACTATCGGCTATTGGGTAGATGATACCCATGTCAAGCAATTTGATGATTTCCTTCTTAACGACCTCCCGCATGTGAGGGTTTAGCCTTCTCTCGAGGTCGTCGCACTTTCTTCAATCCCTCAACAAGCCCCCGATCTTGTGCATACGGATATCGGGGCTTATCCCCTTGATATCTCCCACTTGCCAACCAAAGGCGAGGATATTATCTTGCGGCACTTTGATAAGCTTTTCTTCCTCCTTTGGTTCTAACTTAGATGAAATAATCAAAGGGAGCTTATCCCCGTCCCTCGAAAAAATGTATTTCAAGTGTTGAGGCAAGGGTTTCAACACTAAATCCGACGGTGGCTCCTCCACACTTGGTCTTAATTTATCGCCCTTAAGCTCCGGATCTCCAAGCTTATCATAAGGGCTCGAAGCATCATGGCCTCCCGGCGGACGGGAGTTTCATCCCCTTTTGCAAATACGGCCATGTCACCATGCCTCTTCCTCATTTTCTTTCTTACCGTCTCCTGGTAATCAGAACTTTCCCTTTCCTCCTTCTCAATCTCTTCTAAAAATTTCTTCCACTCCCCATCAGTCCAAGTTGCAGATTGTTTATTGAATTCTTCCTCATCCCAACTACCCATGAACACTTGTTCATCATACTCATCAGTGAAATCGTCCTCAATAGCTAAACAAGTGTCACTGGATGCGTGCTTCACTGCATTTCCCACATTGAACTTTACACTCTCATCCTCCAAATGTACGGTTATCTCGCCACTGTAGGAATCTAGTAAGGCACGGGCGGTTGCAAGAAAAGGTCTGCCAAGGATCAAGGGGGTTTTCTCATCATTGGTCATGTCCATGATTACCCAATCCGCTGGGTATATAAAGTTCTCAACCTTGACCAACACATCTTCTACAGTTCCCCTTGCATACTTCACACTTCTATCTGCAAGTTGAAGAGAAATAGGTCTAAGAGTAATAGATTGATCCAATCCATGAGATTGGAAGATTGAAGTAGACATCAGATTGACTAATGCTCCCGAGTCGCATAAAACATTGTGGAAGTCCCTGTTCCCTGTTCCCGATCAGCAAAGTCCTCCTCAGTGAAGGTCTTCTTTTCTGTCTTATGATTGATTGCTTTGTCTTCCCTATCTTTCCACCTCACATGCTTCCCAGAACTCAACTTAGAATCCGACTTCTTTTCAGCAGTATTCTCAACTCTCACATTTCTTTCAGAATTTCCTTTTTCACTTGGCTCAACAGACGTCCTAGCATCCTTATGAGGAGAAAAAAGATCTTCCCCTCCTGCCTCTCTGCTCGCAGGAGGGGCTATTCGTTTCCCTGATTGGCCTGACCGCCAACCGCTTTCCCACTCCTCAGATTTACGACATTCAACTCATCTTGACCATAGTTCCATGGTGCAGCCAGATCGGTGCAAGTATTCTGGTCATTCTGGATCACGTTAACCCCTCGGGGGTTCTTCTCGGTAAAACTCGGCAGCTGACCTTGAGGTCGATTTGCTTGCTGCCCCGAAATATGTCCCATTTGCACCTCTAAATTCCTCACTGTACTGGTCAAAGTACTCAATGCATTTACCAACTGAGTGTTGGCAGTGACTTGCTCACTCAACTTTTGTTCTAAGATCTGAAATGATTGATTCTGATTTTGATTTTGATTGACCGGTGGATTATTGTTCCATGCCGGTCGAGAGTTGGATTGAAAATTGCTCAGATTAGGCCTAGGGGCTTGAAACTGATGGGGATTTGCTACCCTAGAAGGGTCACTCCAGTAATTAAACCCTTGAGTGTTCTGAGTCTGACCCAAAGGTCGATAATTTTGAGAACTGAATGCATTCACCTCATCTGAATGCAGCAATAGATGACATTGATGGAATGTTTGCCCAATAGTATCGCAATTTTGGCAAACAACATTGTTTTGCACAGCTTTGACCTGAGAGATCGGGTCAAGCTGGCACTGATTACTGCGATGGCCTTGGCCATGGCAGTTGTCACATACAAGACTTTGAACATTCATTGCTGCCACTTGCTTCTGTAGTGCGGCTAACTGAGCCTTTAGAAGTGTGGTCTCATCTACCTCATACTTCCCTGGAGTCGAGCTCTTATGACTGGATGCACCCTTATAGGTAGGGGCATAATTATACTTTGCAATATCTTCAAACAACGTCCATCCCTCTTCGTGTGTCTTTCTCGAAATGCACCTCCAAAGCAGAACTATTCACCATTCCCTTAGTCAATTCGGTCAAACCACTATAGAAAGTGTTGACCAATCTTTGTTTATCCGGCCCATGGTGGGGGCACTTTCTCAAGAGAGACTTAAATCGTTTCCATGCATAGCAAAACGATTCCCTCTCGCCTTGCACAAAAGTGAATATCGATTCGAAGATGAGCCGTCTTTGCGGGTGGAAAGTACGGCTCGAAATTCTTTCTCCAACTCCTCCCACGAAGTAATGGAGTCGACCGGTAAAGATTTATACCATTCTTTCGCTTCTCCCTTCGGTGAGAAGGGAAAAAGTTTCATCCTCAGGGCGTCCTCAGTGACCCCTTTGATTAAAGTAGTCCCGCATGATTCTAGAAATGAGTGAATGTGATCGTGTGGGTCCTCAGTGGAGAAGCCATGGAATGTGGAACCTCTCACCAAGTTGATTAAAGAAGTTTTGAGTTTGAAATTATCAGCCGTGATTTCAGGAATCACGACTGCAGGATTTACTTTCACAGTAGACGGCATGGCATAGTCTGCCAATGTCCTTTGATCTGCCATTTCCTCAACTTGGGCTTCTTCCTCAACGTATTCTTCAGGATCGTTTGCCTCGTCCGTCGATCCGGCGAGTCGAGCCAAACGTCTATTCGGTCGAACGATGGTTCGCTCTAGCTCCGGGTTATATAAAAGTGGTCCCCCGTGAGTTCGAGTTTGCATAAACCACGTTCGAACCAAATGTTCGGGTCAAAATAAATTTTATTTATTTATTTATTTATTCTTTATTTTTTATTTTTTTATTATTAAAATTAAGTATAATCCTTAAATTAGACTCAACAACTAAAAACTAAACTAAAACATACTCGAAACAGGTTCGAAAAACGCAAATAAAACAGAACAGAATACTGCAAGACTATCACAGAACAGAAACAGAGAAAAGAAAAAATAATAAAATAACTCTCGGTCGACCAAGAGGTCAGGTTCGGTCGACCGAACTGAATTTTTTTTTTTTTTTAAAGATTAGTACGCACCGGAATTAGCGACCGTCCAGAAATTACAGAGACTGAAAACGAAAACTTTCCGTGCCAAGTCCCCGGCAACGGCGCCAAAAACTTGTTTGCGGTTTTATGCAAAGCAGTGATATAATAAATAAAACCGATGTCAACCCCAAGTGCGAAGGTTCGCAGCTATAGTGATGAAACCGGGTCGTATCCGCAGGGACTTGTACGAAAATAGTGTTTTTGCTTTCGATTTCTTTTGTAAGGTTGATGACTACGATCTTGGATTAAAAAACAATAAAACAAAGAGTTTGAAAATTGAAAATAAAAACTAGCACGTAATAAATCTTTCCGTAACAATTATAATTAAACAACTAGAAGCACCGTTGATCCACCTCCCCACCGAAATTAACAAGAAAGACGCACATTCGTTTGCAAGCCTTGGATTATTATCTACTAAAAAGGCGTTTCCTCTCTCGATTTAACACCGTTAACTAGTCCACCTCTCGATGCAACTAACGAATTTACGGAACAAAGATATGGATATAAAGTCCTAATCTAACAATATTCTCCCTCAACTTTCGTTTGTTAGAAGAAATATTATCATTCTCCTTCACGGCAATCTATGAATTTATCAACTATCGTATGTCTAAATTCAATCAGCATGCAACACAAGTATAGTCATACACATTGCACATAAACAATTCAAAACATGAAGGAAGAACAAGAAACTTACTAGAACGAATAAATGCAAAAATCCTCGTTTATTCCGGCGATGGTGGCTTCACATTGGTGGTTCTAGCCTCGGGCCTTTAGCCACTCATCTTCTTCAAAAACATCCTTATTTGCTGAATTGAAATTGAAAGAAAAATAAAAGACTATCTATGAATCTAATTTATTGCTAATTGCTATACTAATTTTCTGATGTTTCTGGATGTCTGTTTCTGCTCGAATAGATGCTGCTTATATAGGAGTTTGTGGCCGACATAGGGAAGGATCTAGAAAACGCGTCGGATTAATTTCGCAGCCTCGGTAGACCGAACGTCCGGGCTCGGTCGACCGAATAGCACGGCTCGGTCGACCGAGCGTACCACTTGAGCGCGTTCACACCGTGCTTCGTATACCGTGTTCCCCACTCCACTCTTTCGCTCTGATCTGATTATCCTTCAAATGCTTGATCCGATTTTCTTCTTTATTTTGAAATCCTTGATTGAATGACATAAATCTTCTCAATAAATAATATCCCCTTGCATTTCTTTATTTTCTGCAAAATTATTGTTACACCAAGTCATCGAATAATAATAATAATAATAAAATGTGTAACAAAATAACATTTAATCCCAATATTTCCTCCTAATTAAATTATAAACCCTCAATGAACATTATATGAATTTATTGGTTAAAAACATGCTTTTCTCATTTATTTCCTTTAAAAACAAGGTAAATTGTTTAGGGATTAAGCCCGAAAATATAGTAAATATACCCTAAAAGTAGTGATAAGCCTGAAATCTCTAAAGGCAAGGGCACTGGAAGCACAAGTAAAGGCATCAAGTTTAAAGAGAAAAAGTAGATTGTAATTACTTATGCCTTTGAATAATTTGCCATTTATGGATGAATAAAATTGTTGAGTTTTATTCTTTATCATATGAAAAATGTTCACTTATGTTCAGGCTTATGAGGGTTTTGGCATCATCAAAAAGGGGGGAAATGATTAGGAATATTTTTTTTGATGATGGCCATACTAGCTTTTATAGCAAGCCTGAAATGAGTTAGAAATATCTATATAAGTCTTTAATTAAAGTATGGCATATTGTATAAGTTCAATCAGAAAAGTACTGTATTAGACTGGTAGGATGGCTAATTGAAAGACAAAAGATCAGCTAAGTGAAGGCAGCCAAGTACCAGCAGAGTAAAGTGAAGACATATGGACTGACTTATAACCAGGGAAGTCTGTAATGACCTTGGATAAGTCTAAGATATATTACAAGTGATGAAATCTATTGTTTTAATATGGTGTACACTGATCTCACACAAATAAAAGATCTGTGAAGTAGAAGCATACTTGGAGCACCAAAGAAAGAAAGGAAACAGCAAACCGGCGAAGTAAAAGCTCTACCGGCTGACTAAAGAAAAACAGTGAAGAGGATCTCAACAGCAAAGTAAGCAGACTCACTGCAACAACCAAGTTAGAAACAGCAGAGTCAAGTATGATGTCTGCACTTCATTCAGAACGTGGAAAATAAGCAAATCAAGCATAAATACAGAATCAATCAAGGACGGATTTTATGAAGAACGATTGAAGAAAATCCGGATCACTAAAATCAAGGAGAATAAAATCAAGTAGGAATCAAGAATTAAATCAAGGATTATTCTCCACATTAAATAGCCAACGGACGGAATTTCAAATTCAAGGAAAATCAAGGCTATAAATATAAGGCATTGCCAGACAACAAATGAGACACAAAACAATGACACTAAATAAAAAAAGTGTAGAAACTCTCTCAATTTCACAAGCCTTCTCTCTAAACTTAAAAAGACGCATCTATTAGATCAACTCAGCATTTAGAGCATAAAGTTATATCAAGCACTGAGATTGATCAACACACTTTGTGAATTTTATGTGTAACGCCCCGCTGATGACGTAGATCAAGTGATAATAAAATACTTGACCACCATAAACCAATACTAGCAAGAGGACTAGGTCCATCGTAGTATAGCTATAGCGAATCAAGGTCGATCCCACAGGGAACCAATTGTGGGTCATTTATATACAAACAATTAATTATTCATATCAAGGACACAAAGGCGGTCTAGGACCAACGAAAGACAAGAAAAATAAAAGACTCGACTCGACACAACACATAAACAACGTAATTAACCTCCCCAATTATTATGTTATCGTTTGGATCTAGAGATTCTATATAATTAAAATAGACTCACTAACTATTAACCCGATTCGTATTTCTTCTATATTGGCTACGGGAGTCATCCCCTAAACTAGATCTAGCTCCGAGTATGCCATCTAGATCACTATGCTACATTACGTGACTTCGCTTTTTAGGCCTCCATCTCATATAACTCGCACGCTTACAAAACTAGGGATGTCGATATTAACCGTATTCCTCACCTATGCAACATTCCTGTGGTTAGGCGTACTTCCTAGGCGATCGTATCAGTCTCCGTCCCATTAACACTAACTTTTTAGGTATCATGTTAATCTACGATGTATGTATAACTAGGTGCTAGCAATTCCCAAATACAGAACAGATCTAGATCTCGCTGAAAGTCCCGGAAGATCAATTCATGAGCCTACCTAGGAGCACTGTATTGGTATTTCCTAATAATACGCTAATTAAAACAGACGAACAACGTAGCCGTAGCCATACCTACTAAGATAAGAAATTCTAGGTGGACAATCACACCATAAAGACGTGGCTAGATTGACGTGACGAACAACTAAATCTTAGCGTTTCTCTATACTTATCGGATAAAATAGAAATTCATAAAGCAATTATATAGATCTACTAAAAACACGATTGTCGATCATACCAAAGTCATCTATAGGTCACCGGATAACAGATCTGGGCATGTGGATCCTTATAGACAAGGAATCCCCACTGCCTCATATAGTATCCTTAGATCTACATCGTTCGGTGAAGAACGAACAACCTCAAACGATAAACAATAATTGGGGACTTAATTATAAAAACTAAGAGAAAATAAATACAAGAACTTACATAATTGCAGAACTTGTAAAAAACTACTCTGAGAAAAACTGAGGATTTTATTATAAACTGAGAGAAGTGTCTGAGGTGTTTTTTGCTAATGAAATAGCACAAGTATATATAGGAGTAAAAATCAAGTTAGGATAAGCCTTAACCGATCTAAAATAGGTTTCCTAAATCCAAATGAAGTATGAAAACGCGTCAGGATAATTCCGAGCTAATCCGGGCAGAAAGGTGGACTCGCCCCCAGAGAACTGGAGGCTTGCTGCCAGCGAGCCTACTGATTTCTGATTGGCTCGCTGGCTCTTGTCATGCCTTACTCCTCTTTTCGCGCTGATCCGGTATTTATCCTCAATGCACTCTGAATTTTCTTCGATTTATCTTGAGATTTAATTCTTCCCTTTGTAATTATCCTTCAATTTGTCTCAATCTACAAAAATAAACATTTATCCCAAAATAAATCATATGGTTTAGACCAGTTATTCGCAAAATAAATCATGTCATCCTTAAAAGTTAGACCAGTTATCTAGCAATTCGCCCTTTACGGAATGGACCGATAAGGTCGATCCCCCACATGTCAAAGGGCAAGGCGGCGACGACAATACTCTATTCGACTGAAGGTAGTCTGGGTATGTCGGTGAAGTGCTGACACTTATCACAACTTCTTACGTACATTTGGGCTTCGTCGGCGAGCTTGGGCCAATAAGGAAAAACTAAGAAACTAAGAAATTGAATGAAAGGACATGGAAGGGGTTCAAACTAAAAAGTTCAAGAGGTACAAGGAAAAACTAAGAAACATGTAGTTGTAATATGCTTCTATTTTTGAACAACTCCTTATGCCCTTTATGATATGAATTTGGATCTAGATAGAAGGCATCAATGGCAAAACGTGAGTAAATTGCTTAGTTTCCCTCGAAGAATCAGCACCTCGAGAAATCCCAAGTCGAGAACGCCGCTCAAAGGATGCTCAATCCTTTGATAAATTCTCTAGTTAAACAAGTCACCTAATCAGCAAGGCAAAATATTTAACTCACTCAAATTTTCAATCACTGAAAATTCATAATATATAAAATTTCACTCAAAGTTGTCTAATGTTCAAGTACAAGAGAAATGCCTTATATTGGCTACAAAACTTGTAAACTAGAATGCCACAATCCAATGTGGGATAAAATACAAGACTACACGCCTTAAGCATAAAGGAGATGGTTTTGGGCTGGTCTCAACAACTAAAAATAGAATATCTTGAGTTTTGGGCTTTCTCAAAAATAATTGAAAAATGGTTTTGGGTTTTGGGCTTGTTTAAAAAAGTTAATGGAAACAGTTTGGGTTTTTGGTTCTTCTTAAAAGTTATTGGACAATAGATTTTGGGCTTTGGTTCCTCTCAAAACCTAAAGGAAATAGTTTTGGGTTGGGTTGGGCTTTTTATCAACTAAAAAGGAAAGTAATTCAAAAATAGTCCAAAAGTAGAAATAGTTCCAAAATAGCCCATTAAGCCCAATTGCAACATAGCAAGGATAAAATGGCCAAGTCTTCATTCTTCATCCCAACGTGTTCCTTCCAAGTTGCCAATATGAGATTCTTCATTGCTTCCTCTAACTTCCTCTTCTGTGATCTCGTGACTGGACCATCCCGAAGAACAAGTGGATCTGCGTTTGGACCATCATTATCTGCGTTTGGACCACCGTTATGATTCGTATCATTCCCTCCCGGCTGGAAAGGATCTGTCCTCAGATCAAAAGAGGTGTCATAAGGCGACAAATCAGCAACGTTGAATGTGGTCGAAATATTCCAATCCGGAGGTATGTCAAGCTTGTAGGCATTGTTGTTTATCCTCTCAAGCACTTGAAAAGGACCATCACCACGTGAATTCAGCTTGGACTTGCGTAGATGTGGAAATCTCTCTTTACGAAGGTGTAGCCACACCCAATCTCCAGGTTCGAAAATCAGCTCCTTGCGTCCCTTATTTGCACGCTTCATGTAAGTCTCAGTTGCCTTCTCAACATTCAGCCGTGCCTTTTCATGCAATACTTTTACGAGATCAGCCTTTGCTTCTCCATCCAAGCTAACCTGCGCACCAGGAGGAAAAGGAACAAAATCAAACGGAGCAGCCGGTAAAAACCCATAAACAAGTTCGAATGGAGCATATTGAGTAGCTGAATGTTTAGCACGATTAAAGGCAAACTCGACATAAGGCAAACAAGACTCCCAATTCTTTAAATTGCTTTTCACAACAGTTCTTAGGAGCTGTCCCAAAACACGATTCACAACCTCCGTTTGCCCATCCGTTTGTGGGTGAAAAGACGTAGACAATAACAGATAAGTACCCATACGCATCCACAACACCCTCCAAAAATGACTCACAAACTTAGTATCATGATCACTCACAATCGTTCTAGGAACACCATGCAAACGTACAATTTCTTTAAAGAACAAATCAGCAATATACGAAGCATCATTATTTTTATTGCATGGAATAAAATGAGCCATTTTGGAAAAATGATCCACCACCACAAATACAGAATCTTTACCATTCCTTGACCGAGGAAACCCTATAAAAAAATCCATAGAAATGTCGGTCCAAGGAGAGGTAGGACTAGGTAGGGTAGTATATAAACCATGGGGCTGCAAACGGGATTTAGCATGCTTACACACAAGACAAGAGGCACAAAATTTAATCACATTAGATTTCATACGTGGCCAATAGAAATGTGTTTTCAACATGTCCATAGTCTTATCTACACCAAAGTGTCCCATTAAACCACCCCCGTGAGACTCCCTAAAAAATAATTCACGCATGGATGACCTAGGAATACACAACTTATCACCCTTGTAAAGAAACCCATCATGCACGGAATAATCAGGCAAAGTAAAAGATGGACACTTAGCAAATATATCTCCAAAATCTACATCATGCGCATATAACTCTTTAATACTCTCAAAACCAAGCAGCCTAGTTTGTAAAGACGTAATCAAAGAATAACGCCTAGACAAAGCATCCGCAACAATGTTCTCTTTACCCTTCTTAAACTTAATGACATAAGGGAACGACTCAATGAATTCAATATATCGGATATGGCGTTTTCTCAACTTACCTTGCCCCTTAAGATATTTTAAAGACTCACGGTCCGTATGGATTATAAACTCACGAGGTCTAAGGTAATGCTGCCAAGTTTGCAAACAACGAATTAAATCATAAAGTTCCTTATCATACGTAAAATAATTCAAATGAGCACCCTTTAACTTCTCGCTAAAATATGCCACAGGTCATTTATCTTGTATTAAAACACCACCCACACTGACACCCGATGCATCACATTCCAATTCAAACATTTTATCAAAATCGGGTAAAGCAAGAATAGGTGCTGAAATAAGTTTAAGCTTTAAAGTTCAAAAGACTCCCTGTGACGATCTTCCCAAAGGAATGCTGCATTTTTCTTCACCAACTCGGTCAAAGGAGCAGCAATGGTACTAAAATCTTTCACAAACCGCCGGTAGAAGTAGCCAAGCCAAGGAAACTCCTAACATCAGCCACGTTTTTGAGTGTAGGCCACTCCTTGATTGCCCGAATCTTTTCATGATCAACTTCAACTCCGTTTGCACTAACCACAAAACCAAGGAAAACAATACGATCCAAGAGAAACTCACATTTCTTAAGGTTAGCATACTTAGCACGCCTAAGTGTATCAAGAACAGCTTGTAGATGTGCAACATGATCCTCAAGTGTGGTGCTATAAATTAAGATGTCATCAAAATAAACGACCACAAAATGACCAATAAATTCTCGCAAAACCTCATTCATTAAGCGCATAAATGTGGAAGGTGCATTTGTAAGACCGAAAGGCATAACCAACCACTCATAAAGACCAAATTTCGTTTTAAAGGCGGTTTTCCACTCGTCCCCCTCACGAATACGCACTTGGTGGTAACCACTTTTCAAATCAATCTTTGTAAAAACTTTACTACCATGCAACTCATCAAGCATATCATCTAACATAGGAATAAGATAGCGATACTTTACCGTGATATTGTTGATTGCACGACAGTCGGTGCACATCCGCCATTCACCACTCTTCTTTGGAACCACGATGACGGGTACGGCACAAGGACTTAAAGATTCACGTATCTAGCCTTTTTCCAACAGCTCCGCCACTTGTCGTTGAATTTCCTTCGTTTCCGTAGTATTGGCCCTATAGGCTGGTCGGTTTGGAAGAGTAGCACCCGGAATCAAGTCTATTTGATGCTCCACACCTCGTATTGGTGGTAAACCACTTGGTTCCTCCTCCGGGAAGACATCAGCATATTCCTGTAAAACCGAGCATACAACACTTGGGAGAGAAGATGTTAAATCAGCTATAGAAATTAAACATTGGGGAGAGGGGTCGAAACCTTTGAAATAGATGAGAAAAACAAATCTACCAGTGTTTATAGTCTTAGTAATTAAACTAGACTTGGCAAGAAATGTGTGCTTCACACCCTCGCAAACTTTCTTTTCAACTTTTATTTTACCCTCGTGTTTTGAAGCTCCCACTCCCTCACGCAGCTGCACCATCCTTTTTACTCCCTCATTTGGAACGAGAACACCCTCCCTCACACTTAAATTTTTGAATTTTCTTTTGCCCTCAAAGTGTGATAAAACGCCCTCATGTTTGTTTCTCTCCGGAACAACTTTCTGATTTTCGACTTTAACTCCCTCTTTATCATTTTTTTTCTCACATAACGCAGCAGTTGTCCTAGATGTATCCATACGCAGCTGTTCGGAATGAACTTGAGCTGGTGTCATCGGATGCAAAGTAAGAGTATGACCGATCAAAGATAAAGTCCACGTATTCAACCGACCATTATAAGATGCAGCCCGATCATATTGCCATGGTCTCCCCAATAACAAATGTGTAACAAATTAAGGCACCACATCACACAATACTTCATCAACTAGCTTACCCACATGAAACTTAATAAGAGCTTGTGCAGCCACACGTACGTCACCCACATCATTCATCCATTGCAAACTATACGGGTGGGGATGTGGTAAAACAACAATATTAAAGTCTTTAACAAGTGTTTGGCTTACCAAATTCGCACAACTCCCCAAATCAATAATATAGTTGCAAGTGCGTCCTGCAATACCACACGTTGACTGAAAAATGTTCTCTCGCTGAATTGACTCCTCCAACTTCGTACGAATAGCCAAGGTCTTGCGAATCACATAACAAGCACCATAATCTTGTGTAGCGTTCGCATCAAAAGTAGAACCTTGCACATCATCAGCCTCGTCAGCTTCATCGTCATAGTACGTTTATTAGGACAATTGGCTACATAATCGTCATTGTATGTTTATTAGGACAATTGGCTACATAATGGCCCTTGCCCTTGCATTTGAAGCACTCAATATCCCGAGAACGCCCCATTTCAGCCGCTTTACCTTTATTAGGACTCAATATCTCATTTAGCTTGCTTTTGTGACAATGGGTTTCACCCCACTATCAACCTTCTTCATAGAATCAGCATTAGATGATCCATCTTGTTGGAAAGTTGGTGTAAAAGAGCTGCGATACCCAAATGGTTTATTTGCCTTAGCACGTTCTTCTCTTCTTGCTTTCAACCGCCTTTCAACCATAAGAGCACCATTTAACATATCCGGTAAAGTTTGGTAATTTTGCAATTCAACTTGCCCCGCAATATCATCTCTCAACCCACAAAAACGCTGCATAGTAACATCCTCGGGTTCAATAATGTTCGCCTGAATCATTGTTGCATCTCATCATGAAACTCCTCAACCGATTTACCCGCTTGCGATAATTACTGAAGTTTAAAACCTTGGTCCCGAAAATAATGATTTGGAACCCATTTCAGCCTCATATGTTCCGTCAAAAGAGTCCAACTATTAATAGGTAGTTCACCCCGTCGTCTACGATTTTCTTGAAAACTATGCCACCAACTCATAGTGTTGGTCCCCTGGAAAGGCTAACACAAGTTTAGAGGGGGGGTGAATAAACTTGTCCCTAAAACTGGATTTTAAACAACTTAAAGTTCAGTTATAACTTGTGTGGAGTTAAGCTGACAAAGCTGAGATTAAGTCAAACTGAGTCAACCGGCAGCGGATATAGTTCTAGCCTTTTTCTTGATCCTGTTATTCTTTTACGAAAGCTGAGTGCTGTGAACTGAATTCTGATGAATGTCAGTTGTGAACTGTGAGGTGTATAACAATCAAGTATCAAAATGTTGTAAGTAAATGCTGAATAAATAAATAAATGCGTAAAATAAATAAGGCGGATGTTATAGAGGTTCCAGGTGGTGTAATCCTGTACGTCCTCTCTTCCCCTGTGGTGCGGAGGAAAATTCCACTAGAACTTCTTGAGGTACACTGTTACAAAAAGTCCTAAACAATAGTCCCTGGCTAATCCCTAGCATCACTATCTAAACAGTTGTAGAACATGTAGAATTGCTGCTCTTCAAATGCTTGAACCACTGGTCCTTAGAAGGTAGGATTGCCTCTTCACCAGCTACCACCACAAACACAGTCTAACCGACTGCTTGTCACAACTGCCCTTGGCAAAACCTTCCTGGTTTGCTTCACAGTCTAAAACCTTTGATGTAGAATCAAAGTTGGGCTGAGAATCAATAAGTTGATTCTTGTTTGTGGTTCTTCAACGTGTTGGATTCTTGATAAATTCTTTGTAGCTTGAACACTTGAAGAAATACTAGATATGATCTTGTTATAGTTCAGAGATGATAGCAATTCGAATAGACTAATGCACAAAATTGCTTGTTGATTCTTGTATTCTATTTTTATCCTTGGTGCAAAGTCTTCTATTTATAGTGTGAGGTCCAACGTTCATCTGGCTTAAATTCGAATTGTATCAACGTCTCTTTTGTAACGGCTATATTTTCTGACCCTCCTGCTGTGTCAGTAACTCATCCAATGAAATTGCTTCCTTTACAACTTTCGACTGTACTTTCAGTTTGTTGGATGGCTGACATATAAAACTGAGTTTCCTTATCAGTTTTATACTGAGTTTTTCACTTGTCAGTTTTCTAACTGACTTGGAGCATTAACTGAGAGTTTACTCTTCTTCAAATATCAGTACACCAATTTTCATCTAATTATTATTGACTTAATCAGAGTACACCATGACTCATTATAATCTAAGAATTCATTGTCCTTATGATTCTTAGGTCTTCATACAAGATCCATAAAGTCAGTTCAGGTCACCACAATCTTGCCTGAAGTCTAACTTTACGCCTCGACTTGTAATCTTCATAACTGAGTTTGAACCCTCGCTTCTTCATTCTTCAATAACCGAGTCCGTGTCCTTCGCCTTTCATCTACCGAGTTTGAACCCTCAGTTCTAGATAAGCCAACTGAGTCTGTGTCCCTTAGCGAACTTTCCTTCTTCGCCTTTTATGTAGGTGTATTCGAGTCGGTTGCTTGTCTTGATGATTTCCGAGTTTTCTAAATGATTTCCGCTTTTCGCTTTACGACACACTAACTATTACAGTGCTTGTCTGATGTAACCTATACAAATATCAGACTCTAGTAAAACTTATACATTTAGTTCTAGACATCTTTTAGCTTTTCACTATAACAGCTGGCTTCAGCACTTCATCAATGGGGTTAAGATAATACTTTAAACAAATAAGGTGAATTATCATCAAAACATAAATTTTATTTCCAACAATTTCCCCCTTTTTGATGATGCCAAAACTCTCCTTAAAAGAAAAGCTTAAAGATCAAGACAATGTAAAACAATGTCAAACTGGAAAACGGGTTTTCATTATAATGAGCAAAAACTGGATAAGTACATTTTGTTCAAATAACTGTGATTAAAGACTAAGCTTCTTCTTAGCTTTTTGCATGACTGAGTCATATTTCCTTGCTTTGTCATACAATCGAAAATCTTCTTCTAGCTTGGAGTCTTCCTTTGAGAAAGTCTTGTTGTAGTCAACTTGACTACCTTCTTTCCATCTTTTCCATTGAATTAGCTTGGGTAAGCCTGATTCTTTCAAGTAGTAATTTTCAAATTCTACTAGATCAGCTTTCATCTGTTTAGTTTTGTCTTTAATCTTCAGTTTATCATCAATCCTCTGATTCTTCTTATATTGTGCCATTTTCTGCTTTGAGAATAAATCAGATAAAAAGTAGTTTAAGGATTCTTCAAATGTTCTGTCCTTATACTTGGCTTTGATAGGATTGTGATCTTTGACAAACTGCATCCACAGATCCTTTGTAAGAGTAACTCTTATGTCTCTAGGTTGACTATATTTTTCAATAAGTTGATCATCAGTTAACTCTTTCTTCAAAAATTTAGGATCTGATCTGTATCTTTGTAATTCTTCTTCAAGTCGCTTCATTTCTCCAAGTAACTTCAGCTTTTCTTCTTCAGCTTCCCCCTTTTTGGCATCATATAACTGATCTACCAGGGCATGGGTTGCTTTTTGATCTTCTGAGATTTGTCGCTGAGAAGAAAGTACTTCTTTAAGCTAAGTTTCTAACCCGTAGATATGCTGATTCATATGCCAATGAGCCTGAGCATGAGTTTCCCTATCTACTGTGGTTGAGTCTTCGAGTTGTTGTTTGAGTAACACAATTTCTGAAGCAGAACTTGATTTGTGGATCATCTCTAATCTTGCATGAATTGAAACATCGGTTCTAGTTCTATAATCAAGGTATCTAGAGATGTTTGATAAAAGGCCATTTTGTGTATCTCTCTGACTGAGTACAATTTTCAAGTTTTCATGAACTTTTGCCAATTCATCCTTTGTGAGGATGTCAGAAGGATCATATGTAGTTTCTATTTGATCCTTAACCTGAGTATTATCATCAATAATCATCAGTTGCCGATTATCAATTTCATCAGCAACTTGCTGATTGTCAGTTGTCTGATCTCCAACCGGCAATTCTTCTTGTTGTGGTACAGTTTGCGTTGCTAGAGGTTGAGGTTGAGTTTCTGTTTGCAAAACGGTAGTCTCATCAGCATCTTTTCTTGACTTATCATGGTCATCATCATCCTTTTTCTTTGAACTGTCTTTAGATGATGTGTCTGATCCTCTTCTTTTTGCTAGTTCAGTAAATCTTTTGAAACAGTTGTCAAGAAATTCTGAAATAGGAAACAGAGAGTAAAGGTCTCTAACTTCCAATTTCTCCAAGAGTAATTTCTCTTCATTCTGTAAACTGATATCTCGAACATCTTCTGGTTGAAGTTTCATTTTCATTAGCTTGATGATTTTGTCAGCTTCGAAGACTGGTGCTGATTGCTGAACTGATTGCTGCTGTAACTGAGAAGTATGGTCAGTAGTGACATTTTCTTGTATACCCTCAGTAGTCAGTTGATGTTGTTGTTCCCCCTCAGTTGGTGCTTTTTCACTTGAGATTTCTGGGTACAAACATCTTACAACTGATCTTGCTTCTGCTGATTCAGCTTTTCGCTTGGTCCCTTTGTGTACAGCTTCCGACTGAGACACAGTTTTCTGACTTGCTTCAGGTTGGGAAATTGTTTCTGTGATTTCCTTTGAAGTTGCATTTTGCCTTGCTTGCTTCCCTTCCTTAATTCTTTCTAAGTAAAATTGAATGATTCCACTAAGAGTCTTCTTCAGTCGGAATCTGCCATCAGTTACTTGTCCTTCAGCTTGAGCTCTTTTCACGCTGTCTAATTTAGCTAAATGTTGTTTCTTGAACTGATTTTCAACATAGCCTACCCAATTGAATTCTATTCCATCCCAGATTATATTCATAAGATAGATATTTTTTTCTGATAGTATATTAATTCCTTTGGATTTTCCAATGACGTGTTTGCTGAGCCATCTGCTGAGGTTTCCAAATTCTGGATTGATTTTGTCTACATGAATGCCTGGTTCGATTGGTTCTGTAGAAAAGGTAAGCATCTCAAGAAAAGCTTCTCTTTTCAATGGTAGAGTGGCTAAATCTGTTGAAGTTGCTGTTGTATTTGCGAAGCCAAAGAGCAACCTCATGACTCTTTCATTGAGAACAACGCGATCTCCACGTACTATAGTTATCAAGGAGTCTCTTACTAATCACATATTTTGCCAAAATTGCAAAATGCCTTCCACATCACGTTTTTCTTTGAACTTAACTTCTAAGATGTTCCTCAATCCGGGTAGTTTCTCGATTTTGTCACGTACCCAGCTTGCTAACAGAGTGTTTTGACACATACCTTCATACATTTCAAGTGTTAGTTCATCCAGCTCTGTGATCAATCGATTTTCTTTCGAACTATCTGAAGTGGCCATATTTGAGTGTGAACACAAAAATTTGATTTTGAGAGAAAGGGTTGCAAAGAGTTTGTTTTGCTTTCTGGAAAAAAGATGAGGAGTTTGAATTTCGAATGAAAATAATGTGAATGGAGGTTGAATAAATAGGTAGGATATTCTGGCGGTTGAGTAGTACAACTTTTCAAATTCCATGATGGTTTTGGTAACCGATGCTTGTATCTGACAATCGTGGGGTGTACACGCGAAATTCTGACAAAAAGAACTGCGGTAATTTAATGCGACATAACCGCTGAGGATTTTACCATATCAACCTTTGACTAAATTTGACTGGAATGAAAACTGATGCTGAGGTCAGTTCTAGAGATAATTCAGTTTCATCAAATTTTCAGTTTCAGTTAATTAGTTTGAGATTGTTGATGTCAATGACTAGTCTGTTAAGTGAGCACACCCAACATAACAAAGATTAATCCCCTTGACGAATCTCTGGCTTAACTGATATCAACTGACTTTGATTATCCCCGATTCAGTTCTCAATTTGGCAAATCTGTCTTTGTCCAATGGTTTTGTAAAGATATCTGCCAACTGATCTTCAGTAGGTACATACAGAACTGTTATATCCTTCTTCTCTGCATGATCTCTTATAAAGTGGTGACGTACATCAATGTGCTTTGTCCTTGAGTGTAAAACTGGATTATCGCAATTGCAATTGCACCGGTGTTATCACACATTATGAGAATTGTTCCTTCTTCTATCCTATAGTCTCTTAATTGTCGTCTAATCCATAAAACTTGAGCACAACAACTTCCAAATTGCGATATATTCGGCTTTTCAATTTGTAGAAGTTGAGATTGAGTTTTGCTTCTTGCTAAACCATGACACAAGTCTATTTCCTAGTAACCGACATGTGCACGATGTGCTTTTTCTCGTCCACTTTGCATCCAAAGATAATCTGAATCGAATAAGAAATCAGCTTGAATTCTCCTTCTTTTGAATACCAAATTCCAACTCCATCTGTGTCTTTCAGATATTTCAATGTCCTTTTCACAACTGTGAGATGACTTTCTTTTGGTCTTGATTGAAATCTTGCACATACTCCAACAGTAAAAGATATATCTGGCCTACTTGCTGTAAGATAGAGTAAGCTTCCAATCATCCTTCTGTAAAGTGTTTGATCAACATCTTTGCCTTCTTTGTCTTCATCAAGTCTGATGTTGGTCCCCATTGGTGTAGAAATTCCAGTAGATTTCTCCATACCAAACTTTTTGATAAGTTCTCTTGTATATTTGGTTTGGTGAATAAAAATTCCATCATCTAACTGTTTAACTTGCAATCCTAGGAAATAATTTAATTCTCCCATCATACTCATCTGAAATTTTCTTTTCATCAAACTTGCAAATTTCTCACATAACTGTTCATTTTCTGATCCAAAAATGATATCATCAACATAAATTTGAACAAGTAGAGATCTTCTCCATTCTTCATCCTGAATAATGTTTTGTCGATTGTTCCTTTGATAAATCCATTATCCACTAGAAACTGAGATAGAGTTTCATACCAAGCTTTTGGTGCTTGTTTAAGTCCATAAAGAGCTTTCCTTAGTCTGAAAACTTTATCTGCTTGATCTTTGATTTCAAATCCGGGTGGTTGTTGAACATATACTTCTTCTTCAAGAATTCCATTCAGGAACGTGCTTTTAACATCCATCTGATAAAATTTGAATTTCTTGTGAGCTGCAAAGGCAAGAAATAATCTGATTGCTTCTAATCTTGCAACTGGTGCATAAGTTTCATCAAAGTCTATGCCTTCTGCTTGAGAGTATCCTTTGGCTACAAGTCTAGCTTTGTTTCTGATGATATTCCCATCTTCATCAAGTTTGTTTCTGAAAACCCATTTGGTTCCAATGATATTGACATGAACTGGTCTATCTACCAATTCCCATACTTGATTTCTCTCGAATTCATTGAGCTCTTCTTGTATAGCTAATATCCAATCTGGGTCTTTCAAAGCTTCTTCAATTTCTTTAGGTTTTGATTGAGATAGAAAGCATGCAATCATTGCATCTAGCTGATGTCTTGTTCGAACTCCAGCTTGAGTGTCACCAATTACTTGTTCTTCAGGATGATCTCTCATCCATTGATAAGTAGGTGTTTGCGTCAGTGGATCTATATTTTGTTCTACTGGTTCTTCAAGAACTGGTTCTGGAACTTCTTCAGTTGGATCTAAATCATGTAGTTCAGGTGTGGTTTGTTGTGTAATTGGAAACTAAGACTGATCTGGATCTGAACATTCTGAAATTTGTAGTCTTCCAATTTCAACTGAAACTGGTTCTGGCGTGATAGGTAACTGAGACTGAGAAACTGGTTCTGGTCGGTCTTCAGTTGTTTCACCAGGGAAGTTTGGTTCATCAAATACCACGTGAATTGATTCTTCATGCTTGAGTGTTCTTTTGTTTAGTACTCTAAAAGCTTTGCTGACACTTGAATATCCTACAAAAATTCCTTCATCAGCTTTGGGCTGAAAAACGTGAAGTTGATCCTTTCCATTATTGTGTATGAAACATTTGCTTCCAAAAGCATGAAAGTATGAAACATTTGTTTTTCTTCCATTCCGAATTTCATAAGGAGTCTTCTCATGTCTCTTGTTCATGAGAGCTCTGTTCTGAGTGTAACAAGCTGTGTTAACTGCTTCTGCCCAATATCTTTCCGGTAGTTTAGCTTCACAGATCATAGTCCTTCCTGGTTCTTTGAGTGTTATGTTTTTTCTTTCAGCTACACCATTCTGTTGAGGTGTTCCAATGGCAGCAAGTTGATGTAAAACACCATTTTCTTCACAATATTCAATAATTACACTGTTGAGGAATTCAGTTCTTTTATCTGATCTTATCTTCACAACTGAAACTCCTTTCTGATTCTGAAGTCTCTTGAGTAATTCTGTGAGCCTTTGCTTGGTTTCACTTTTCTTGGTTAGAAAGATTACCCAAGTGTACCTTGAAAAATCATCTACTACCACCAATGTATACTTCTTTCCACTGATACTAATTGGTGTAATAGGTCCAAATAAATCCATGTGTAGCAATTCTAGATGTCTAGTTGTTGAATGCTGAGACTTGGTCTTAAAACTTGCTTTTGTTTGTTTTCCTTGTTGACATGCGTCACACAAACTGTCCTTTTTGTATGAGATCTCCGGTAGTCCAATGACTAGCTGCTTCTTAACAAGTGTGTTGATGTCATCAAAGTTAAGATGACTGAGTTTCTTGTGCCATAGCCAACTAATCTCTGATTTGGTATGCACAAGTAAACAAGTTTCAGCAACGGCTGTTGTCCAGTCTACTACATACATATTTTCTTTCCTTCTTCCGGCTAGAACAACTTGATAAGCTGATTCGCTGATGACAACGCATAATTCTTTGTCAAAAGCAACCTTGTATCCCATGTCACAAAATTGACTGGTGCTGAGTAGATTGTAGTATAGTCCTTCTACATAAGATACATTCTTGATTGTAAGTCCATTTCTGATTAATGTACCATAACCTCTGGTGTATCCTGGTTTATCTTTACTTCCAAAATTGACTTTTGGTCCATCCTTTGCAATAAAATTACTGAGACAGTCCTTGCTCTTTGTCATGTGTCTAGAGCAACCACTGTCAAAGTACCAAATATCCTGCAATAAAAATTAAAAGAATTTTAGGTACCCAATTCAGTTTGGGTCCATAGGGGTCAGTTGTCAGTACGACTCTGGGAATATATCCTTTAGGTATTCTTCGGATATTGTTGCACCTGTTTTCATATATGTAAGCCACACTCCCATAGTATCTATGTTTGGACTGTGTCTTATTTATATGATCTCTCAGATCTTTTGACTGAAATTTGTTTCCATCATGCTTTTTGTTATTAAAGCTTGAATGATAACCATCATTCCT
This sequence comes from Gentiana straminea, assembly GCA_036785695.1. Classification (NCBI taxonomy): domain Eukaryota; kingdom Viridiplantae; phylum Streptophyta; class Magnoliopsida; order Gentianales; family Gentianaceae; genus Gentiana; species Gentiana straminea. The sequence continues at coordinate 2,428,151 of JAVUPR010000087.1, read as the reverse complement.
TCTGTACTGAGGTCTGGACTGACCTTTGTACTGTGACTTATGCTGAGAACTGAGATTAGTCCTCTGCTGAGTTTTGGACTGAAACTTGTGATAATTTTTCGGTCTGGAATGATTGTCATTATCAGTTTTATTAACAAATTCAGTAAAATTCCAATCATCATCAGTGGGATATAGTCTTCCTTTCCCCCAGAATGTGTGAATCCTTGAATGATTAACATTCTTGGATTTATTTTGATTGTAATTTTTCTAGTTCTTGACTGGATTGGATCTTGTGAATCAGGTAGTTGATTTCCCAGTTCGGTTTTCTTGGGATACAGCTAATTTACCTTTTGATTCACCTTTGCTGGTAAATCCAGTTGTTTTCTTGGAAAACTGATTTATCCTATGTGAAACTGGCCATACTGGTTCAACAATTTTCTCAGTTTGTGGAAGTTGCTAAGCCACAAACTTAATACCAGTTTTGGTACTAGGTTTAGCAGTTTTGCTAGTTCCTTCTTTGGAAGATTGCTGTGTATCAAATCCTAAACCAGTTTTGTCTCCATATGGTTTTCCTGATTTGAATCCAGTAATTGAACTTGATTGAGCAAACGATTCGATTCTTTGCTTTCTTGATGCGATAGGCTAATGCTGAATCTTTTCTTTATCAGTTTTAGTCAATTTCAACATTTTTAGTTCAGACTTCAATCTTTCAACTTCAAGAATTAGACTTTCTTTCTCAGCTTTGATTGATTCATAACCAGCTTGAATAGTTACTAGCTGATTCATCAATTCGTCAAGCATTTCTTCTAATTCTATATTTTTTGGATTGGAGTCAGCAGTCGAAGAACATGCATTTATCATGGAAATCAGAGCTGAAGAGTATTTAGCGTTTGATTCACATACCTCATTTGGATCTTCCATGTGTGCCATTAAAGCTGTGTCATCTGATAGTCTTTCAGTACCAGCTTCATAATCTGATTCATCTCCAGCAAGGAGTGCTCTTCTACCAACTCTTCTTGGTGGGGTCTTCTTGGTCAGTTCTGGGCATTCAGCTTTATAATGTCCAGGTTTCTTGCAGTTGAAACAAAGATATTCATCATCTTTTCTTTTCTCATGAATCCTTTTGATGAATTTTTGAGTGACTGGATGTCCACTCTTCATCCTTCGAATTTTGTTCATCATCAGAGCCATATGTTCTTCCATCTCATCCAATTCATGAAGATTGCTTGATGAGTTTTCTTGATTGTCATTTGATGCTGCTGCAAGTGCTGTGGTCTTTGGTTCTTCCAAAGCTTTGATTATTGCAGCTGTACTTGTGAAATCTTCACTGAATTCATGAGCTTTCAAATCTGAAAAGATCTTGAATGAATCCTCTACATCAAGTCTTCTTGATTCTTCCAAGGCAGTGACCTTCATTTTCCAGCACATTGGTAATGCCTTCAAGATTCTTGTGTTGATAACTTTCTTTGAATATTCAATCTTGAGTAGATCTAGTTCATCCACTATGGCACTAAATCTTGTCTCTATTTGGTCAATGGTTTCTCCAGATTTCATCTTGAAATTCTCAAACTTTTGTTTTGCAACAGAAATTTTATTTTCCTTGATTGAATCTGTTCCTTCACAAACTAATTGTAGTTTGTCCCACATTTCCTTGGCAGTTGTGCATTCTTTAACCTTCAGGTACATGTTGCTGTCAAGAGTTCTGAGGATAAAGTCCATAGCAACATTGTTGAGATTGTTTCGCTTGCGATCATCACTGGTCCATTCGGATTTGGGTTTTGCAACTCGAACTTGCTCTCCACCAACAAGCTTGCATATGAGTGATTTGAATTGGTCCATCGGTGAGTACATCCATCATTTCATCATGAGTAGCTGCTAGAAAGGCCTGCATGCGATGTTTATACTCGTCAAATCTGTCCATGTTGCACATAAGCATTTGTCTCGCATATTGATTGTTATCCATTGTGAGTGAGTGAAGACTGATAGTAGATTAATTTAAAAAAACTAAGCTTTCAAATAAGAACAACTAGAGGAGATATAGAGCAAATGATATCTTGCTAAAGAAACACTGCTCCGATACCAATTGTTGGTCCCCTGGAAAGGGTAACACAAGTTTAGAGGGGGGTGAATAAACTTGTCCCTAAAACTGGATTTTAAACAACTTAAAGTTCAGTTATAACTTGTGTGGAGTTAAGATGACAAAGCTGAGATTAAGTCAAACTGAGTCAACCGGCAGCGGATATGTTCTAGCCTTTTTCTTGATCTTATTATTCTTTTACGAAAGCGCAGTGCTATGAACTGAATTCTGATGAATGTCAGTTGTGAACTGTGAGGTGTATAACAATCAAGTATCAAAATGCTGTAAGTAAATGCTGAATAAATAAATAAATGCGTAAAATAAATAAGGCGGATGTTATAGAGGTTCCAGGTGGTGTAATCCTGTACGTCCTCTCTTCCCCTGTGGTGCGGAGGAAAATTCCACTAGAACTTCTTGAGGTACACTGTTACAAAAATTCCTAAACAATAGTCCTTGGCTAATCCCTAGCGTCACTATCTAAACAGTTGTAGAACATGTAGAATTGTTGCTCTTCAAATGCTTGAACCACTGGTCCTTAGAGGGTAGGATTGCCTCTTCACCAGCTACCACCACAAACACAATCTACCCGACTGCTTGTCACAACTGTCCTTGGCAAAACCTTCCTGGTTTGCTTCACGATCTAAAACCTTTGATGTAGAATCAAAGTTGGGCTGAGAATCAATAAGTTGATTCTTGTTTGTGGTTCTTCAAAGTGTTGGATTCTTGATAAATTCTTTGTAGCTTGAACACTTGAAGAAATACTAGATATGATCTTGTTATAGTTCAGAGATGATAGCAATTCGAATAGACTAATGCACAAAATTGCTTGTTGATTCTTGTATTCTATTTTTATCCTTGGTGCAAAGTCTTCTATTTATAGTGTGAGATCCAACGTTCATCTGGCTTAAATTCGAATTGTATCAACGTCTCTTTTGTAACGGCTATATTTTCTGACCGTTCTGTTGTGTCAGTAACTCATCCAATGAAATTGCTTCCTTTACAACGTTCGATTGTACTTTCAGTTTGTTGGATGGCTGATATATAAAACTGAGTTTCCTTATCAGTTTTATACTGAGTTTTTCACTTGTCAGTTTTCTAACTGACTTGGAGCATTAACTGAGATTTTACTCTTCTTCAAATATCAGTACTCTAATTTTCATCTGATTATTATTGACTTAATTAGAGTACACCATGACTCATTATTATCTAAGAATTCATTGTCCTTATGATTCTTAGGTCTTCATACAAGATCCATAAAGTCAGTTCAGGTCACCACAATCTTGCCTGAAGTCTAACTTTACAGCCTCTCGACTTTTAATCTTCATAACCGAGTTTGAACCCTCGCTTCTTCATTCTTCAATAACCGAGTCCGTGTCCCTCGCTTCTTCATCTACCGAGTTTGAACCCTCGGTTCTAGATGAGCCAACGAGTCTCGTGTTCCTCGCCGAACTTACCTTCTTCGCCTTTATGTAGGTGTATTCTGAGTCGGTTGCTTGTCTTGATGATTTCCAGTTTTCTAAATGATTTCCAATTTTCAGTTTTACGACACACTAACTATTACAGTGCTTGTCTGATGTAACCTATACAAATATCATACTCTAGTAAAACTTATACATTTAGTTCTAGACATCTTTTAGCTTTTCACTATAACAGCTGGCTTCAGCACTTCATGAATGGGGTTAAGAAAATACTTTAAACAAATAAGATGAATTATCATCAAAACATAATGTTGGACTTATTTTTATGTTTTGATGATGAGTGCCAGACTAGCTGTTATAGTGCAAAGGCAAAAAGATGTTTAGATCAAATGTATAGGTTTATTAGAGTTTGATCATTGTATAGGTTTGATCAAACAAGCACTGTAAAGGTCACCGACTTGTTTCAAAGAGATCGGTCAATATCGGTAGGGTAGTTAGGTCGCAGACTTTTCCGGAACCCGCCGAAGACCGAAGGGCCGAGGGCTCAAACTCGCTTAATGAAGGCTAAGGGATCAAACTTAGTGATTAAAGTTAAGGATATGCAATCGAATTTAGGCAAGTCTCGTGATGACCTAAACTGATTACATATACCTTGTATAGAAGGTCTAAGTTCCATAAGTTGGATGATGTTTGGAACTTGGTTATAGTTAAAAAGGTGTAATCTAACTTCACAAATAAAAGTTAGATAAAAGAAATCAGCTGCATTAAATTTATTACACAGCAAACTTCTGTTCAGCAGACTGATAGGTATTACAGCAGACTGATGAACCTGCTGATAATATACATCGGTTAATTCAAGATTACATTGGAAGATTACATGGATAAGGACAACCAACTACCTTTGATTTATCAAACAAATCAAGGGCTGAGATTAAAAGAACGTTGGGATGATTCAGGATTTTATCCAATGGTTATAAGTCAAAGGGTGGACAGACTGCACTGTCAAAAAGGAATTCGACGATGTGTCAGTCCTATGAATGGTGACAGAAAGCAAGTCAAATGGGACAAAAACCAGGAACGATTATATTTGAATTTCAAATACAAGTCACATGCATTCTTACCTATAAATAGAGGACTTTCAACTCAGAAAAAGATGATGATTGATGAACTTTAAGAGAAAAATATAAGAGACTATTATGAGCTGAAAAACACCCTGCTGAACTTACTGAACTTAAAGCTACTGATCCAGAAAGATTCTTCAAGTGTATTCTGTATTCAAGCTACATCAAGTATACACATTTGAAGATTGCAAGCTGCTGATTATATCATCCTAATCAAGGCTCACGCAACCGAATCATTTATTTGATTCAATCTTTATTTTATAAAGAACCCGCCGAAGACAAATGAGAAGCACGCTTGTGTGAAAGACTCGTTGTTTGTGGTGGAGTTGGTGAAGAGGCAATCCTACCCTTCAAGGACCAAGGTGGAAGACTCGGGAGCAAAGAATCCTACCGTTCCCGAGTTTTCGGTTGTGAAGCCATAGTCATTGGTGAAGGACAAGCAACCTTAGGAATCTTTGTAACCGCAACATCAAAGATCTCTAGTGAATTACCTCCAACATCACAGGAGAAGAGTGGACTGACAGGATTACACCACCTGGAACCACTATAAAATTTGCCTACTTACTTTCTGCACTTAGTTTATTATACACATCAATCAACTGAATCTAGCAACTGAAATCACACACATACACTACTGAGTATCTAATACTTAGTACCATATTTAACAACAAGTATTAAGGCTTAATTTTGATATAATTCCGCTGCACAAATTTAGTAAACTGAACTGTCAGTAGACTACTGTTTATCAGCAGGCTACTAAGGTATCGACGGACTGCGAACTTCGAAAGCAGGCCGAAGTTGCTGAATTTGTTAACTCCAAAGTTTTAAGTGTTAAGTTTATTCACCCCCCCCCCCCTCTAAACTTAACCAAAGCCTTTTCAAGGGACCAAAAATTGGTATCGGAGCGCAAAGGCTTCGTTACCGAAGAAATCCTACTTGTTGTGCTTGTGAAAATACTTTGAAACTTTTTCAAGTTACTGATTTTCAAAAACTTGCATCATGGATAACACCCAGTATGCTAGAACTATGCTGATGTGTTCTCTTGATAGATTTGATGAATATAAACGTCGAATGCAGGCTTACCTTGCTGCAACTCATGATGAGATGATGGATGTACTAACTGATGGACCACTGGAGATTACCAAGGCAGTAACAATTGGTGATACTACAGAGTACATTCCTAAACCAAAAAGAGAATGGAATGCAGAAGACAGAAAAAGAGCAAACCTCAACAATATTGCTATTGATATCATTTATAGAACCTTGGATAGCAATATGTACATGAAGGTTAAAGATTGCAAAACTGCAAAGGAACTTTGGGACAAGATACAGTTGATCTGTGAAGGCACTGATGCAATAAAGAAGAACAAAATCAGTGTGTTCAAAAAGAGGTTTCAAAAGTTCAAGATGCTACCAAATGAAACCATTGAGCAAATGGAATCAAGATTTAATGCTATCCTGGATGAACTTACCCTGCTGAGTGTAAGTTATTCAAAAGAGGAAATAAACACAAAAATCTTGGAAGCACTACCTGCAAAAGATGTTTGGAAAATGAAGGTGACCGCAATAGAAGAAATGAGAAAGTTTGCATGAAGAAGACACATTCAAGTTATTTTCGGATCTTAAGGCTTATGAATTTAGCAAAAAGCTTGTACCGAGACCGAGAAAGAAGAGCCAAAGACCACCGTATTGGCCGCTTCACATCAGGAAGAAACATCTCGGAGGACAAGATGATCCGCCGGATGAGATGCGAAAACGCATTGCTCTACCGAGCAAGAAAATCGGGATGATGAAGATTGGAAAGGCCCCTTCAATAAATTTCACAAAAATGCCTACTGAAAGGAAGAAAGAAGAATCAAAGAAAGACAATGAATATCTATGCTTTCATTGTAAGAAACCAGGACACTTCAAACCTGACTGTCCTGAGTGAAAACAAAGTAAGGAAACTGATTATCTTTGCTTCAACTGCAAGAAGCCTGGACACTTTAGACCTGATTGTCTAGACCTACTGAAGACCAAGATTCAACAAAGAAGACATGGCAAGAAGGCTATGGTTGCTGAAGATGAATCGGGGTATGAAGTAGAATCTGAAAAGGGAAATGAATCAGATGACACAGCATTGGTTGCTGATATGGAAGATTATGCTTTGATGGCCAATATGGATGAAACTGAGGAGGTATACAACACTGTATCAATAAACACTCCTGCTGGAAGTGATTGTGAATCAACTTGTGGTTCAAATCCTAGAAACTCTTACAATGAAGAAACTTTGGATGCCATCCTCAATCAATTGAGGAAAATACAATCTGGTTATGAGATTATGAAGGCTGAAAAAGAAGCTCTTCAAGTAGAAGTTGAAAGATTGAATGTTGAATTAAGGGTTCTCAAAGGTAAGGAAAAAGATGTTGGACAGAATCAGTATAAGCCTGCTGAACATCCAGTAGCCTCTGAATCTGCTGATCCATCTTGTTCCTCAACTGCATACAAATCTGGAAAGCCTTATGGTGATAGAACAGGGCTTGGATTTGGAACTCAACAATCCAAAAAGAGTGGATCCAGTAGGGCTACTGAACCTAGTGCCAGAATTGGTCCTAAGTTTGTACTTGCACAAGATCCAACTCCCAATAAGGTTGCTGAGGCAGTAAAACCTGCTGAGAATGCTTCAAGAAATCAAAATCAGAAGTAAAAGAAGTCAACAGCTCCTAACAAAAAGAACAAATCCAAAAATAGGACTGCTGGACCTTCTTGACCTACTGATAGCAGACCTGCTACCAAGTCTGCTGGACCACAAAAAGGTAAAGGTCAGAAATATTCCAAGGATAAGAATCCAAAATCTAAAAATGTTAATCATTCAAGGGATACTTATCTTAGGGGGAAAGGCAGACTGTTCCTTACTGATGATGATTGGAATATTCATGTACCTGCTGATAGAAACAACCAATATAAGCATGCTGCTAGGGTAAAACCTAAGCAATGGAATCAGCAAAGGACTCAGCAGTGGACTTATAAAAGGCCTCAGCAGGGACCTCAGCAGACTCCATACTACAGGGTTGTTCCTAACGGACGAAAACAAATGGTTATACTAATGCTTCTAACAACAAGAGTCACTTCAAACAGCATTATAAACCAAAAGGCCAGAAAACATATGTGAATCCTACACAACCAACTGTTAGAACTTATAGATGTGTGGAATACATGTATGAACCAAAGTATGACACTTTTAGGAGAAGACCTTATGGAAAATTACCAAGGGTCATGCTTACTACTAACCACTATGGACCCAAACAGGTTTGGGTACCTAAAATGTATTAACTTTGTTTTGTAGGGTGTTTGGTACTTTGACAATGGATGTTCCAGACATATGACAAAGAACAAGCACTGTTTGTCAAACTTTGTGGCAAAGGATGGTCCAAGGGTGAATTTTGGCAACAAGAATACACCTGGACATACAAGAGAATATGGCACACTTATGAGAAATGGACTTACAATCAAGAATGTTGCATATGTGGAAGGACTGGACTACAACTTGCTGAGCACTGGACAATTCTGTGACATGGGATACAAGGTCACTTTTGACAAAAACAACTTGTATTGTCATTAGTGAAAGAGGTGATCAAGTTGTACTGGCCGGGTAGAAGACAACAAAACATGTATGTTGTGGATTGGTCTACCAGCAGCCCAGAACCTCGCTGATTGTGCATACCAAATCGAACTCAATTGGTTATGACACAAGAAGTTGAATCATTTGAACATTGATGATATCAATCAGTTGGTGAAGAAGAAGCTGGTGATTGGTTTACCTGAGATCACATTCAAAAAGGATGCTATATGTGATGCATGTCAGCAAGGTAAACAGATAAAGTCAAGCTTCAAGTCAAAAACTAAACAATCAACTAATAGAGTGTTGGAGCTGATGCATATGGATCTATTTGGACCAATAACTCCAACAAGTGTAACAGGAAAGAAATACACCTTAGTGGTTGTGGATGATTATTCAAGGTACACCTGGGTGATATTTATGAACAAGAAAAGCGAAACACTCAAAAGCATGCCTAATCTTTTAAAGAGATTACAAAATGAGAAAAGTTTGACAGTAGTAAAAATAAGATCGATCGTGTACCGAATTTCTCAACAAAGTGATAAGAGAATATTGTGAACGTAATGGTGTACTACATCAACTTGCTCGTCGGTACACCTCAAAAAATGGGGTTGCTTTGAAAGAAGAAACAGAACTCGAAAGAAGCGGGAAGGACACGATTTGTGAAGCATTGCTACCGAAAGATATTGGGTCAAAGCAGTTAATACAACATGCTATACACAAAACAGAACCTCAGTGAACAAGAAGCTGCTGAAGACACCTTATGAAATTTGGAATGGAAGAAAACCAAATATATCTTATTTTCATCTATTTGGAAGCAAATGTTTTATCTTGAATCATAAGGAGCATTTAAAGACATTCCAACCTAAATCAGATGAAGGAATTTTCTTGGGATATTCTTCAGTCAGCAAGGCATTCAGGGTACTGAACAAAAGATCACTGAAACATGAAGAAACTATACATGTTGTGTTTGTTGAACCTAAGTTCACTGGAATGAATGATGAAGTTTGTGAACCTGCTGAGGATCTACAAGTCACTGATCCAGATTGTGTTGAAGTCTTGGAAAGGATTAATGACTTAAAAGTTTCGATACTGCCCCTGCTGAACACCCCGCCGATGATACTACCGATGCAACAACCGAAGCGAGTTCAAGGATCCGCCGAGCCCCTATTGAAGACACAACGGACCCTACTGAAAATGAGATCCCTGAGAATCAATCTAACCAAAATCCACAATGGTTAAGGGATCACCCTGCTGAACAAGTCATTGGCAACATTCAGCAAGGTGTAAGGACAAGAAGACAATTAGAAGCTATGTTCACTTGTTTTCTATCTCAAGTTGAACCTAAAGTTGTTGAAGAAGCAATTTCAGATCCAGATTGGATAATTGCTATGCAAGAAGAGTTAAATGAATTTGAAAGGAATCATGTTTGGACACTAGTTGAAAGGCCTAGTCATGCAAATATCATTGGTACTAAATGGGTATACAGAAATAAACTTGATGAATCTGGTACCATTGTGAGGAATAAGGCCAGACTAGTTGCAAAAGGTTATTCTCAAGCAGAAGGAATAGATTTTGATGAAACATATGCACCTGTTGCAAGATTGGAAGCTATCAGATTATTCTTGGCACATGCTGCATATAAAAACTTCAAAGTATATCAAATGGATGTCAAAAGTGCATTTTTGAATGGCATTCTAGAGGAGGAAGTGTATGTTCAGCAACCTCCTGGATTTGAAGTTAAAGATCAAGAAGATAAAGTGTATAGACTCAACAAAGCACTTTATGGATTGAAACAGGCACCAAGAGCTTGGTATGAAACTCTATCTCAATTCTTGGTGGACAATGGTTTTACAAAAGGCACCATTGATAAAACTCTTTTCAGAATCAATGAAAAGAACAGCACCCTGCTGGTACAGATTTATGTTTATGACATAATCTTTGGCTCTGAAAATGAATTGTTATGTGAAAAGATTGCAAATCTAATGAAGAGCAAATTCCAAATGAGTATGATGGGAGAAATGAACTACTTTTTGGGATTGCAAGTTAAACAATTGAAAGATGGAATCTTCATTCATCAAACCAAGTACACTAAGGAGCTACTAAAGAAGTTTGGTATGGAAAATAGCACTAAGATATCAACTCCTATGAGTACAAACATCAGATTGGATGAAGATAAAGAAGGCAAAGATGTTGATCAGACTTTATACAGAAGGATGATAGGCAGTCTGTTGTATCTCACTGCTAGCAGACCTGATATATCCTTTGTTGTAGGTGTTTGTGCAAGATTTCAATCTAAACCTAAAGAAAACCATTTAGGTGCAGTCAAGAGAGTTCTCAAGTACCTAAATGAGACTTTGGGAGTAGGGATATGGTATTCCAAGGATGGAAGCTTCAAAGTTATATCCTACTCAGATTCTGATTATGCTGGATGCAAGATTGATAGAAAAAGCACCTCAGGAACCTGTCAGTTAATGGGTAATAGACTGGTTTCCTGGTTCAGCAAGAAACAGAACTCTATATCAACTTCCACTGCTGAAGCAGAGTATATTGCTGCTGGAAGTTGCTGTGCACAAGTACTATTGTTACGACACCAATTAAGGGATTATGGGATTGAGGAAAAAGAAATTCCAATTATGTGTGACAACACAAGTGCAATTGCAATCACTGAAAATCCTGTTTTGCACTCAAGAACCAAACATATTGATGTAAGACATCACTTTATAAGAGATCATGTTGAAAAGAAGGATGTGGTGGTTCTGTATGTCCCTACTGAAGATCAACTTGCTGATATTTTCACTAAACCACTTGATAGTGAAAGATTTGCCGAATCAAGGACTGAACTTGGAATTATTAGAGTTGGCTGATCATCAGCAGTGTACTGGAATTCACCAAGGGAATTAGTCTTTGCTATGTTGGGTGAGCTCACTTAGCAGATTAGTCATTGGTATCAACAATTCCATGTACTTATGTTTGGACAATTGAGCAAATGAGGTTGCCAAGGGGATTGGTAAAGAAGGTGTGAAAGCGCGTTTCTCTCTATAACTCGATAAGAAGGGTGCGTTCCGAGGTGTGAAGTGGGAGAGAGGGGATGTCATAATTGGAAGGAACATTGCTCACCGGGATAGAAATAAGGCTGGTCCCAACCCGTCTACCAATGTAATTTCATGAAGATGGACACTGGCTTGGGGGCGGGCGCGACTTTGCACTATAGTTAGCTCAGCACCAACCAAGAATCCCCAAGGAATGCCAAGAATTCTTGTTATACATTCGTTCCAACCCGAGAAAAAAATGAATACTTTCTACTCGAGCTACATCGTGGACTATTTACCCTCCCAGGGCCGCAGATGCAGATTTTTCTGATTCTATTCAAGTACCGGTGGGAAGATCGGCTTATAAGGTTGGAAAGGAAAGCGACTACCTCGGTTGAAGCCGTTAAGTACCCGGGAGTTGGAACAAGAGCTTCAATAGCGGCGTCGCCTTCATCGCTTCTTCCTTCGACCGCTAAGGCCGCTAGGCATACCGCAATACCAGGACCGAAGAGTCATATTGTTGCTTGTATACGGGAAAGAGACAGCACCGAATCCCTATGCCGCTTATTCTTTGTCATGTTGGGTGAGCTCACTTGATAGATCGATCATTGGTATTTAACTTCATTTTGTATTATCAATTGAACAAAACAAGAAGAAATCAAGGATCAGCAGAGTCACATTGTCAGCAGGCTGCTGAAGCATCTTTATCAGCAGACTGCTGAGCCAACCCTGCTGAAATTTACCCTGCTGAATGGAACGTTACACAGTCAAACTTTATTAAAGTCAAAGAGCAATTGGCGGGATATTTATTTTATCCTTTATGACCACGGTTACACGATCTAACGGTTACAATACGTTTTGGAAAGTAATGGGCCACGTGTCAAGCTAACATTCACTCAGATTAATCATGGTCAATATGAATGTACGTGCAATGACAGTTACAACAACTCCCTGTCTATATATACAGACCTATTACACAGAAGATACTCTACTGGAAATCTGCTTATATCTCTGTTTTTACACTGTGTGAACACAAATTTACAAAACTTTCTCCTTCATCTTTTACTTGTAACAATGGCGGAAAAGATTGATGTTCAAATAAAATCAAGCCAAAGTGTGAGAGGTTTTGTTGTTGATGCTAACAAAACTGAATTAGCTATCAACATTGGTCGAAGAATAAGAAGATATGCCGGATTGGAGAATGTATTGAACATTAGATTGGAAACAATCTCATATACAAACGTTGTCAGTTTTTGGAAGAACATTCAAATAAAGGAAGGAACTGAAGCATTCAAAACAGTTGTGAATGCACAAGAAATAGAAGTTTCCTCAAGTCTACTGAGGGAAATTTTTTGTTTTGAAGAAACAGTAGATGGTCCAACAAATCCTGAGGCAATGGGATTGTCCAAGATGGAGTTTGTTGATAAAATCAAGACAAATAAAGACACCAAATCAATTCCAGGCATCAATTGTAGACACATTGGGAATGAGTACAACCTGCTGAGCAAACTCATTGCAAAGAATATATTAGGTTTGGTTGGAAGTATGGATACTCTATCAGGACCCAAGATAGAGCTAATGATGATCATTTGCAGAAGCATGAAGTTTGATTGGGCTGGATATTTTATTCATTACATGAAGAAAGTAGCCAAAGAAGAAAGAGAAGGGAAAAGGAAATCCAAGGCCTTACTCTTAGGATTGATGGTTCAGACCCTGCTGAATCATTTGGAGATTCCTGATGTTGCACCTGAGAAGATCAATCAGTCCAGATACAAGAAAGAGATTGATTATGCTATCCTTGGTCTGGATGATGATGAAGAAGATGTTGCACAGGCTGCTGATAATGATAGTGATGGAGATGATGGTGATGATGGTGGTGAGCAGGCCAAGGAAACTGTGAAGAAATCTGTTAAACCTGCTGCACCAAGGAAGACCACTGAGAAAAGAAAGGCTGCAGATACAAAGACGATTACTGAGATCTTAAAGCCTAAGAAAACAAAGAAGCAAACAGCACATACTGCTAGGTCTGCTGAGGGTCCAGCTGAAGAAGAGATTACTGACCCTGTTGTGGCTGCAAGAAAAACTGTTGTTGAAATCTTGAGGGAACAACAGAAAGAAGCAAGTAGAAAAAGGAAGTCTACTGTAATTGAAGTTGAAGATGAGCCACTTTCCAAGAGGATGAAAGAGATTGTTCATAAAAAGAAACATGGAAAGGGGAAACAATTGAAAATCTTAGAGGCTCAAAGGGCACAAGAAGAAGAAGAAACAGTAGAAGAAGAAGTAGAAGTAGTAGGAGAGGCTATTGATGCTGAACCAATAACTATTATCAAGCCTACTGAGGATGCACAGGTTGTTGTTGAGCAATCCGTGGAAGAATCACAACAGTCTGCTGCACCAGAGCCTGCTGTAGAATCTGTTACATCTACTGGAGAGGCACAAGTTGTTGTTGAGCAACTTGTGGAAGAACCACAAAGAAATCACCGAACCCTTTTCCCCCGCTTGTGGAAGTTGAAGATTTGGTTGAAGATCCCGCAAATGTTGCAAGAAGTCGGGGGAAGAGCGATCTGCGCTAACCCCGCCGATGAGCATGTAAGTCGGGGGAACCAAGTGTTGTACGGATGGAAGTAGTAGGTACAAACATACATCCTCAGCAACCTACTGACTTTGAAGCATCTGTTGAAGAGACAATGAATCTACTTGTGGGAACTTTTGGAGGTCAGCAAGCTACTGAACCTGCCACTAGAAAGCCATCTATGCCATATGAAAAGGAATCTAAGAAGGACAAAGTAGATCCTAACTTCAGAAAAGTGCAAAAATATTTCCTTTGGAAGTTTGGATTCTACAAGAAACAGAAACCAGCTGCTGATCCAATGAGTGGATTTGAAGAATGGGCTTTTGATCAGCTGGGTGTGGACAAATCTTCGGACTTAATAGATACAACAATGTTGCAATCTAGGCTGATGGATCTACTGGATGAAGGAAAAAAGAGTGGAGCAATTATGTTCAGAGATCCAAAGTACACACCTGACAGTGATTCATCTGATTCTTATGATGATCCCCCCATGTTCCCTAGGGAGACCAGTGGAGTGGCTAGAGAAACATCAATTGAAGCCACTGATCAAGGAGCCACTGATGGCAAAGAAGCTGAACCCACTGAGACTGGTAAGTCTGCTGAGGGCCAGCAGACTGGAGAGATGGATGAGGATGCTGGGATCTCACCATGGATGATCTGGAGGCACTGATCAATGATGGAATAAGTGGTGTTGGAAATAGGTTGGTTAGTGAATCTTCTACTTTACTTGATGAAGAACTTATTGCACAATCCGAAGATCAACGAGTGCTTGATTTGGATGATGAGAGGGTTACTCTCCACGGTGAACCTAGTGCCGGCTCGGAGGAATCTATTCAATATCAAAAACCGGGTTGACACCGAAGGCACCCTGTCCAACACTGCAAATCTACTGAAAAGGATTGGTGATCTTAGGGAATTTCAAAAAGAAAACATGGATATATTCCCTGATCAAGTTGTTGTGGCATTTATTGCACCAGTTGAAAGAGTTGAACGGGAGGTACGGGTTCTTGAGGATCAAACAAAGGCACTGGACACGGGTTGGAACAGGAGATACAAAGCACTCTTGGGTTACAAACCGCACCTGGACAAAGGTTGGAACCAAATTTGGGTTTGGAGGAAACCCCTGCTGTCTCAGTAGAGCCTACTGTAGTGGAGCCTCCTGGAGACAAAGCCACTGTAGGGAAAGATAGTCAGCAGGCTGCTAGTGTTGATAAAGAAGAACAGCTGCTGGACTATGATTACAGTGATGAAGAATTTCAATTATCTGGAAAAGAAGATATTGCTGATGAACCTGCACAAGATCCAATAATGGAAGATGTTCTTGGTGCTATGGTTGAGGAAGGACCTCCCCCTGCTGGGAGAGATATGAGTAAAGCAATGGTCATCAGCAGACAAAGAGTACAATATAATGTTGAAGAGCCTGCTGATGGGATTGCTGGAGGTATGACTGGTGGAGTGCCAGTCGAAATGTTGAATGAGTTGAGGACTGTCAGGAATGACATTCAACAGTTAAGAACTCAATTGGACAGGAAAGAGCAGAGGTTTGATGATTTGATCAATTTGGTGGAAAATAGAGGAAGGACAACAGAAACAGTTGCCTCCAATATTACCTCAAATCAATATGCTCTTGCAGATCTTACAAAGGAAGTGAAAGGCATCAAGCAAGGGAATACAATGAAAGAAAAGTTTCTGCTAAATCAATTGGAATCTATCCACCAGAAACTGGACAAGCTTGCTGAAACACCTAAGCCTGCTGAGGCTGCTGGAACATCTCACCCTGATGGATTGGATCCTAGGCTTACTGAAAGGATCAATCTACTGGAGCAGACTTTGCAATCAAGGATTACTGCAGTTGATACAAGAACTGAAATTATGGAAGGACGGTGAGTAATCGAGTAATCCGGTAATCACACGGGAGAGTGTTCATGGCCTAATGTCCCGTTTTGTTGATGATGTCACTAAGGGGGAAGAGGGCCAAACAGCGGTAGCAAAAAAGGCTGCAAGGATTTTTGCTAAGAAAAAATGAGAGAATGAGATAAATGCATTCAGGGAACCTGCACTTGGCAGAGTTCAACTTACTGATGATCTCCTTAAACAATACAAGAATGAGTACTATAATAGGAGGAAACTGTTCGGTAAAAACGTGTTTTAAATTCATAAACCGAAACACCCCAAGTATAAGGATCGTAGTATAGGGTGTTTACGGATCGTCCTAAGGGAGTGGAATGTTTATCGGATTCAAATATAAATCTATATCAATTATGTCACAATTATCTATCTAAACTACCAAACTAAGGCTGAAACTAACTAAAACCTAAAACTAAGAATTAAAATTAAAACAGGAAATAAAAACAAACAGAAAATAAGAAAACAAAAAGCCAGACGAGCGTTCACTAAAGTGAACGGGCGTCTGAAAACAAAATCTAACGGACGGGCGTCTGCTCTTGCGGACGAGCGTCCAACTACGAACTGGAACAGAAAATATGCAGAAAAACAGTAGGAAACTAGGGTTTATAAAACTAAAACTTAAACTAAACTTAATCTAAACGATTTGATAATAAACAATTGAGGAAAACACAGCAAGGCGACTAGATTTCACCTATCAACCAACAACCCCAACTAGATGGTGATTAAAAAGACATAGTTTTTAGTAGTGATTCATTCACGAATTCAATTAGATTTCTTCAACCAAATTCTAGGGTTTCGTTTATCTTTTCAAACGACTAAACAAGAATCAAAGCTCAATCACAAGATTGTTTCCAAACTCTTACTCAACTAATCATGCATAATCTCTTATAACACAATTAGATGCATTACTTTGAATAAAATCAAACTCAAATAACATACTTTCATATATTGATTCAAGCGTCAAATAAACATAGATCGTTTCATCAAATCTTAATTCAATAAAAACTTAAACAACATAAAACAGATCCAAAGTAATGAAAAACTATGAATTAAACTCACTAAACATAAGCATCGAACTCCTCTAGTTGGTTGTGTTGATGATGGGCTTCCTCCGTCGACTCACTGCAAGGTTTCTAGCCAACAATCATGTTGAAGATGATTGTTGGTTGGGAGATTTGCATCTCTGTGAAATTAGGGTTCTCTGGCCGCAGCTTTTTGGTGAATTTTCGATCTCAATTATGTGGTATATGAATTAGGGTTGGGGCTGCCGCTTTATTTATAGAGTTCTAAGTCGGTTAGGGTTAAGTCGGCAACGGACGCTCGTCTGGTCTTGTGGACGCCCGTCCAGAATGCCTGGACGCTAAGTAAACGCTCGTTCATCCTCCGTCCGAACTCTCTGAATGTAAAACACAATTCCGGACGCTCGTTCACTTTATCAAACGCCCGTCTGGAATGGACGCTGCACGAACGCTCGTCCAAGATGCTGAGGGTCAGATTTCTTCATCTTTATCCAATTTCTTCAAGCCAATTCCAACTCTATCTCTTATGATTCGACTTGAACTTTATTTATCCACTTATGGCACTCGAAAATCAACACCTACATGATAAATAAACAATGCAAAAATGTAATAAAATCCAAATAATAATAATTCCATTAAATCAACACTTAAAATCATCAATTTTGCATACAACCCTCTTAAAATCATCTCTATTAAATAATTACACTTAAACCCTTAATTCTCATGTAAATTATGCAAATGTGGGGAAAATAATAATGAAATAAACCCTTAATAATCATATAAATATGGCCTTAACAACACCCCCACACTTAGCTTTTTGTACGTCCTCGGACAAAACAATCAAAACTATAGCTCAACTTTCATGCAATCCACATAGATCTCTAACTCACGTAACAAAAGATACAACAACTATAGCAAATGATACCAACACAGAGATAGATTCGGTGTAAGTGTGACAAGCCGTTCTCAAATTTAACAAGCCTTTCAAAGAAATATCCTCTCAGAAATTCCAATGACTATCCTAGGTACGGACGATATGACTCCACTCAAAGCCTTCCCACGCACTCAGTAGGATAATCCCTACAGCATATCATGCGGTTTATACTGGGTATAAGATCCATGATAACAAAGACTTCACTCTATTTATTCATCATTTTCGAAAATTTCAAATTTGACGCATATCAGAATAAGCTCTTACCCATCATAGTAGAATAGGATGTTTCGGGATAACACCCTACCTTACTCAAATCATAAGGTAGCTATAAACTGACTGTCGTGAGCCATTGGTCATCATAGTGGTATAGGACATACGAGGTATACCCTACCGCACTCAAATCATAAACCAGCTTCCGACAAACGTATTTATTAATAATTGCTCACTCACTTTATTTATTCACTTTTCAAAGTCATAAGTTACATCTCACCTATCACATTCAAACTTTATGATATTCACAGCACACGGTCTAACTAAGGTGTAACTATACCGACCTTCCTAAGATAAATCATCAAAAATAATGAAAGGATATAATTCAAAAGTCATGCTTCAAAATCAAAGGCTTTCGTGAGTGTGAAACGAAACTATCTCCATAAAAGTAAAACATGCTATAATTATCTCACTAAGTCACATACTATCATCGTTAGAAAACTACAACTAGCAAGCATTTAGTTGCAATCACATGCTCGAGACTCACAAAAAATTTTAAATTTGACGAAATTTAAAAATTAAAAATTCACTCATAATTCAAAGATATAGCATGAAAACATACCCAATTTACCCCCCCCCACACTTAAATCACATTATGTCCTCAGAATGTGCAGAATAAAAGAAAAAAAGAAAACTTAGCTGGTTTCAACAGTGGTTGTCGGATGAAAGTTGGCAGAGGTCAGGCCGGAGCATGAATATACCGCGACAACTCGAATAGACAACACCGGACATAAAAGCTTGTGAACCTGCTCAAAAGTATCTGCAACACTCGACATACCATATAATCTCGGGGTACAAGGGTATATGAGCAACACATAACACGAAACACTCACAACGAACGTATGAGGAATAACCAACAACACAACATCAACTAAAGTATTATTTCTAAAACAATAAAACAAAACAACCTAAGAAAAGAAAACGAACAAAGAAAACTAGGTTGCCTCCTAGGAGCGCTCTTTTAATGTCAATAGCTTGACACAAAGTTCAAGAATCAACCCGGATCGGGCCACTTCGGTTTAACAGCCGCCACCTCAGTATCAGAATCAGGAGCACTGGGGCGGAAATGATTTTCACCACAACAACAAGTCAAGTGAGCAATAAGATTATTAAATTTTTCTCTCCAAACGACACTGACTCTCTTCTTCTTGTTCTTGCGCATGATAGGCATAGACATAGTGGTATGATCAGAAGTTTCAGCAGAAGGTACCTCACGGGTGGAGATAGGAACGTCATCGTCATCTGACTCAAAGAAATAAGATGGAATCTCCTCACAAATCAGGACATCTGTACTCTCATCTCTGCTTTGGAAATAAAGAATCTCAGGCTTTTCCTTCGGTTGCCCAAAATATTTCTTAAGTCTATGACCATTCACTTTGAAAGCCTGATTACCATACCCGTTCAGAGTAATTACTCCACTGGGATTAACCTCGAGAATCTCAAAGGGACCAGACCATCTAGACTTTAGCTTACCAGGAAACAAATGAAGTCTGGTATTATAGAGTAAAGCCATTTCACCAACTTTGAATTCTCGGTCCTTGATCTTAGCGTCATGGAGTATCTTCGTTCTCTCCTTGCTGATTTTAGCATTCTCGTATGCACGGAGTCTGAATTCGTCGAGCTCGTTCAACTGTAACAACCTTTTCTCCCCACAGAGTTGGCTATCAAAATTTAAGAATTTAATTGCCCAGAAAGCTCTGTGTTCAAGTTCGACAGGTAAATGACAAGCTTTGCCATAGACCATTTGGAAGGGTGACGTGCCCATCGGGGTTTTGAATGCAGTACGATAGGCCCACAACGCGTCATCCAGCTTAAGACTCCAATTAGATCGATTATTGTTCACGGTCTTCTCCAAAATTCTTTTCAAGCTCTGGTTGCTTACCTCGACTTGGCCACTAGTTTGAGGATGATATGGTGTACCAATCTTATGTTTGACACCATACTTTTCAAGGATTTTGTCAAGCGGCGCATTGCAAAAGTGAGTACCTTCATCACTAATGAGTGCTCTCGGACGACCGAATCTAGTAAAGATATTCTTTTGCAAGAATTTCTTTACAACCTTGTGATCATTAGTTTGAGTAGCTATGGCCTCGACCCACTTTGAAACATAATCCACACAGACGAGGATATACTTATTACCACAAGAGGATGGAAAGGGTCCCATAAAATCTATGCCCCAAACGTCGAAAACTTCGCATTCAAGAATAGGCTTAAGTGGCATTTCCATCCTACTGCTCTGCCGCCCAGTTCTCTGGCATCGATCACAACCTTTACAAAAGGCGTCCGCATCTTTAAACAAGGTCGGCCAGTAGAATCCAGCTTGAAGGATCTTTGCAACCGTCTTCGGTGTTCCATAATGACCTCCAGTGGGACCGCTGTGGCATTGTTCTATAATATCCCACTGCTCATGCTCAGGAACACACCGTCTAAGCAACCCATCTTTACAGACTCTGAACAAATAAGGATCTTCCCATACGAGATATTTGAGATCAGAAAAGAACTTTTTCTTCTCCTGATACGTCATATCCTCTAAATGACCACTCGCTAAATAGTTGACGTAGTCAGCATACCACGGCCTAACCGTTTCAAGCTTCATCAATTGCTCAGTCGGAAAATCAATGCCTATATCATTGTGATTTTCTGCACCCTCATTTACTAAGCGAGATAAATGATCAGCCACAATATTCTCACTACCTTTCTTATCTTTAATCACAAGGTCAAACTCTTGTAGAATTAAAATCCATCTAAGTAACCTTGGTTTGGCATCTGCTTTATCCATAAGGTAGCGTAAAGCTGCATGATCTGTCCATACAATCACTTGAGACCCTAGAAGATAGCTTCTAAACTTGTCAATGGCAAAGACGACGGCTAAGAATTCCTTCTCAGTCGTAGTATAATTGCATTGAGCCGGGTTCAAGGTACGACTCGCATAATAGATGGGCCTGAACCTTTTATCAACTCTTTGACCTAAAACTGCGCCTACGGCGTAATTAGAGGCATCGCACATCAACTCGAAAGGCTTGGTCCAGTCAGGTGCAACTAAAATAGGGGCACTGATAAGCTTGTCTTTCAGACAATTGAAAGCTTCCTTGCACTTCGCATCGAACAAGAAATCTACATCTTCTTTCAAGAGATTTGATAAAGGCTTGGCAATCGTAGAAAAGTCTCTAATGAAACGCCGGTAGAAGCCAACATGACCTAGAAAACCTCGTACCTCTTTCACTGTCTTAGGGTATGTCATCCTTTCGATGGCTTCGACCTTAGCCTTATCAACTTGAATACCAGCATTGGACACCTTATGTCCCAAAACGATTCCTTCGTCTACTAGAAAATGGCATTTTTCCCAGTTAAGCACCAGATTCTTCTCAACACAACGTTGGAGTACCATATCTAGGTTCTTTAAAATTTCATCAAAGCTATCGCCGTAGACTGAGAAGTCATCCATGAAGACCTCCATGCATTTCTCAACAAGTCCATCAAAAATGGCCAACATACACCGTTGAAAAGTCGCGGGTGCATTACATAGACCGAATGGCATTCTACGAAAAGCAAAAGTACCAGATGGACACGTAAACGTTGTCTTCTCTTGGTCATTGGGGTCGATGGCTATCTGGAAGTAACCAGAATATCCATCGAGAAAACAATAATACTTGTGACCACTCAGTCTTTCAATAAGCTGGTCAATGAAGGGTAGGGGAAAGTGGTCCTTGGCAGTAACCTCATTCAGTCTACGATAGTCTATACAGACTCTGTAGCCTGTCACGAGACGCAGGGCAACTTCCTCCCCTTTTTCATTCTTTTCTACTGTAATACCGCCCTTCTTTGGCACAACTTGAGTAGGGCTGACCCACTCGCTATCGGCGATTGCGTAGATGATTCCCATGTCAAGCCACTTTATAACCTCCTTCTTGACAACCTCTTGCATATGCGGATTCAGCCTTCGCTGAGGTTGTCTTACCTTTTTAGCTCCTTCCTCCGTTCGGATTTTATGCATGCATATGTCTAGGCTGATCCCTCGGATATCACCCACTTGCCAACCGAACGCGAGGATGTTTTTCTTAAGCACTTCTATCAGCTGTGCTTCTTGCTCTTGGTCGAGTTTCGAAGAAATGATCAAAGGCAATTTATCTCCATCCTTAAGAAAGATATACTTAAGGTGTTTCGGAAGCGGTTTGAGCTCTAAATCAGTAGGTGGTTGCTCAATACTAGACTTTAACGGGCCACCTTTTTCCTTATGAGCTTGAAGTGGTTGACAGTAGAACACCTCATCTTCCCGAGGCTCAACCCCAGAAAGGTACTGGATCAAATCATCCATCGGAATCCTCCGGTCAACACTTGCTTCCTTTTTCTTGTGATCGATCATTTTTCTTAACTCTTCATCTTTAAGCTCTTCTGCCAGCTCTTCCCAATCATCTACTTCCCAATGAGTAGCTTCTCTCCAAAACTCTACCTCGTCCCAACTACCCATCAGAGCTTCTTCTTCACCAGGGATGAAGTCTTCCTGACTCAGTTCTTTGAAATCATCGTTTGTCGCTGGGCATCTCCATGCTTCTAACTCAATAACAGGCTCAGTATGAGCGAGTGAAGATGACTCGTCAATGCCTACGGCTGGAAATGAATTAGAAGATGGTCCGCAGTCAGCCGGATCCTCAATGTCCATGACTTCAAAAACACCTATCTCTGTAAGCTCCATTGCATCTTCATAATAGGCATCTCCTCCGTCCTCATAAATGGCTTCGACAAACGATATTTCATCAATTACGGCTCTTTCAGGATGTGTCCCTCGTGTGAAGGTGACGGATGTGTCACCGACTCTTAGAGTAATCTGTCCTTTGCAGAAGTCGATGAGAGCGTTAGAAGTGTCTAAAAAGGTTCGGCCTAGAATTAGAGGCATCTCCTTATCAGGTGGATAGTCTAGAATAACCCAGTCGGTAGGGAAGACTAAATGTTCAATTTGAAGGAGAACATTAGCTACACAACCGGCTGCAGTACGACTAGATTTGTCTACCATCTGAAGAGAAATGGGGCGTTCCCGCATCCTTTTATCTAACCCGAGCTTCTTGCATACATTTAATGGCATCACATTGATGGAGGCCCCTGAGTCGCATAAGACATTTTCGAATAAATGGCCTTCGATCTCACAGGAGATTGAAGGTCTGCCAGGGTCACCTCGCTTAACAGCAATTTTCTGTGAAACCATCGCGCAATCTTCTCGAAACACTTCTTCAGCCATCCCCTGAAGCTTTCTCTTGCTCCCACAGAATTCTTTAAGATACTTAGTACATTTAGGCATTTCAGACAATACCTCAGCTAAGGGCATACTCACTTTAGTGTCCCTAAGTATCCTCCTCACCCCATCATACTGCTTGTCATTAGTGAGGGCTTTCTCTTTCCTTTTTGGGGGATAAGGAAGGGCTTTATCATTCTTCGTGGCCTGATTCTTTATCGCCTCATCCTCCTTATCCTTCCATCTCACAAACTTTTCTTCCTTTTTCTTAGTCAGGGGTACAGCCTCCTGACTTTCCTTTCTTTCCTCGTCATTATTTTCATCCTCCGAAGAATTGTCACTAAGCTCCTCCTCATCATTGCTTTCTTCGGCATGTGATTTCGATTTCCCCTCCCGAACTCATGGCGTCGGGGAGGGGCTACTCGTTTCCCGACATCTTGCCGGGTCCACCTTCTTACCACTTCTCAAAGTTACTTCGTTCAACTCCTCTTCTTGCCCATACTCCCATTGTGGTGTAATGGCAGTGCAAACATTCACATCAGCTTTCGGATTTCTCTCGGTATAACTCGGAAGTTTACCGTGAGGTCTGCTTGCTTGCTGGTCTGCCATCTGACCAACTTGTCTCTCAATTGCTTTAACACTAGTAGACAAAGTCTTCACCATGTCTACCAGCTCATCGAATTTGTGTTGAGGGACACATGAGGTGGTATGATTATTGTTCTGAGTTTGATTCCAGCCACCTTGGGGCCTTTGGGAGTTCTGAACTGGCCTTTGATAGTTCGAGTTGAAAGAATTTGAATTTGAAGGGCCAGGTGGTAGCTTGGCTTGATTGAAGTTTTGTCTTTGAAACCCTGAGTAGTTCTGGCTTTGATTGAAGTTTCGGAAGGGTTGGTTTTGATTATCCATTAAGTTCACTTCTTCCGTCATCTCAGTCCCTGCCTGTGGTTCAAGATAATTTGAATCAGAAGGCTGCATCTGAAGATTGGCCAACTGCTTGCTTATCAATTCCATTTGAGCAACTAACAGTTGTGTATCAGGATTGCTTGCAGTACCTTGTTTCTTAACAATATTGGTCTTCTTGGGAGTCGACCACATATTGTTCTTGGCTATTGTCTCAGCCACTCTATAGGCAGTCTCATCACCTCCCCCTAAGAAGGATCCATGAGCTGTGGAGTCAAGATAGTCTCTATTAGGTTGAGAGACACCTCTCGTAAAACAGCCCAACAACTCATGTATCGTCATATCCGTGATTGGGGCACTTCCTCATCAACGATTTAATCTCTCCCAAGCCTTGCCAACGAGTCCTCATCCTCCATCTCGCTCAAACGTAGCTATTTCCCGTTTCATCTCCATAATCTTGCCTGGTGAAACCCACTTGAGAGCGAAGGCTCTTTTGACATCATTCCATGTATGGAGGGAATGATGTGCTAACGACTTAAACCATCTCGCTTGCTTCACCTTTTAAAGCAAAAGGAAATAGCTTCAACTTTACGATCTCGGAATCAACACCGGGATAATGGCCTCGCTTCACGATTTGTACGAATGTGGACAAGAAGTCGTGCGGGTCTTCTTGAGCAGTGCCATGGAAAGAGCTATTCTGAACTAGAGCAACTACTCCGTTCTTTAGATCAAAGTTCGCTCCTCCCATGTCGGGAGGACGAATAGGTCTATGCCCCTCGAGAAAATCTTGATTAAGATACGGAGTGTAGGGGTCCTGGTTCAACCGATTAAGTTTGGTTTTGTCTAAATTGTTGAAGTTGTTGATTTATGCCGGCTTGCGATTCTCGTTGTTCTTTGCGAGCTTGCATCCGTTGAAGGAGTAAATTTAACGAGCTTGGGGGTCGGGATTTGGAATTGGTGGATCTTGATCCGCCATTTTGTCCAAATCTGGGAGAAGCCTTCTTCTAAGGATAGATCGTTCAGGCTCAGGATCAAAGATCAGAGGTCCCTTCTTACTTCTCGTTTGCATAAACCAGAAGAAAGGAAAAGGAAGAAATCAACCCTTTGGGGTTGATTAGAATAGGTTTAGAAAAGATTAGATGGTTTAGAGGAAGAAAAGAGAAGAGAGAAAAGAAGTGATGATTGAACAGACTGAACTGGCGTCCAGTGTTAGTGGACGTTCGTTCGAAGCGAACGCTCGTTCGCCTGAATGAACGTTCGTTCAGAGAACAGAATTGAGGTGGACGGGCGTTCAAGTTGTTGAACGCTCGTTCAGATACGAAAACCTAAAAACTAAGGTTACCAGAAATTAAAAACGAGATAAAAAAATAAAAGCAGAAAAGACTTATGGAAATAAAATCAAACAAATCTATAATTACGGAAACAGATCTAAGCTATATAAAAAAAAAAGAAAAATAATTGAAAGAAAATCAAATAAAACAGTAATAAATGTAATCCTAAAATTAAAACTACGAATTAAAATTAGAATCGATATAAAAATTTATACCTAAAAGAATCCGACAACCGAAACCGATTCCCCGGCAACGGCGCCAAAAACTTGTTCGGTAAAAACGTGTTTTAAATTCATAAACCGAAACACCCCAAGTATAAGGATCGTAGTATAGGGTGTTTACGGATCGTCCTAAGGGAGTGGAATGTTTATCGGATTCAAATATAAATCTATATCAATTATGTCACAATTATCTATCTAAACTACCAAACTAAAAATTTGAAACTAACTAAAACCTAAAACTAAGAATTAAAATTAAAACAGAAATAAAAACAAACAGAAAATAAGAAAACAAAAAGCCAGACGAGCGTTCACTAAAGTGAACGGGCGTCTGAAAACAAAATCTAACGGACGGGCGTCTGCTCTTGCGGACGAGCGTCCAACTACGAACTGGAACAGAAAATATGCAGAAAAACAGTAGGAAACTAGGGTTTATAAAACTAAAACTTAAACTAAACTTAATCTAAACGATTTGATAATAAACAATTGAGGAAAACACAGCAAGGCGACTAGATTTCACCTATCAACCAACAACCCCAACTAGATGGTGATTAAAAAGACATAGTTTTTAGTAGTGATTCATTCACGAATTCAATTAGATTTCTTCAACCAAATTCTAGGGTTTCGTTTATCTTTTCAAACAGACTAAACAGCAATCAAAGCTCAATCACAAGATTGTTTCCAAACTCTTACTCAACTAATCATGCATAATCTCTTATAACACAATTAGATGCATTACTTTGAATAAAATCAAACTCAAATAACATACTTTCATATATTGATTCAAGCGTCAAATAAACATAGATCGTTTCATCAAATCTTAATTCAATAAAAACTTAAACAACATAAAACAGATCCAAAGTAATGAAAAACTATGAATTAAACTCACTAAACATAAGCATCGAACTCCTCTAGTTGGTTGTGTTGATGATGGGCTTCCTCCGTCGACTCACTGCAAGGTTTCTAGCCAACAATCATGTTGAAGATGATTGTTGGTTGGGAGATTTGCATCTCTGTGAAATTAGGGTTCTCTGGCCGCAGCTTTTTGGTGAATTTTCGATCTCAATTATGTGGTATATGAATTAGGGTTGGGGCTGCCGCTTTATTTATAGAGTTCTAAGTCGGTTAGGGTTAAGTCGGCAACGGACGCTCGTCTGGTCTTGTGGACGCCCGTCCGGAATGCTGGACGCTAAGTAAACGCTCGTTCATCCTCCGTCCGAACTCTCTCGAATGTAAAACACAATTCCGGACGCTCGTTCACTTTATCAAACGCCCGTACGGAATGGACGCCGCACGAACGCTCGTCCAAGATGCTTGAGGGTCGATTTCTTCATCTTTATCCAATTTCTTCAAGCCAATTCCAACTCTATCCCTTATGATTCGACTTGAACTTTATTTATCCACTTATGGCACTCGAAAATCAACACCTACATGATAAATAAACAATGCAAAAATGTAATAAAATCCAAATAATAATAATTCCATTAAATCAACACTTAAAATCATCAATTTTGCATACAACCCTCTTAAAATCATCTCTATTAAATAATTACACTTAAACCCTTAATTCTCATGTAAATTATGCAAATGTGGGGAAAATAATAATGAAATAAACCCTTAATAATCATATAAATATGGCCTTAACAGAAACCTTATCATGACAAGGGATTTCATGAAGGTTTAAACTCATTCTTGGGATTGAAGTTTTGGGAAGCAAGAGTTAAAGCCTTGAGGGAAAGTTTTAGAGGTGGAAGAAATGGTAGAGGTGAAAGGAGCTTGCCTATAACAAATCTAAAGACTCTCTGAATGAATTTAAAGAACTTTACATGAGAATGGGATTCAGAGTCAATCAGATCAATCTCCTTCTACCAGAAGCTTGGAAATGGTGGAAAGAAATCAATTCCTACATTGATTTCACTCTGATTGAGAATGAATGGATGACAGAAATGATAGAAGAAATCAGAGCCTATCAAGAACAAGTGGAGAAGGCTAGATAGGAAAGAGAAAGAAGACAGTAGATCAGCATTCTTATCATATTCTATCTTTGCTGCATCTAGACTGTAATAACTGTGAACAAATGATTATAATGAGAATTGACTGGAAATTTGTTCTGTTTTTGTTTTAATCTTTTTGCTTTGCTGTTAGGTGAGGGTAGTGGCATCATCACCAAAAAGGGGGAAATTGTTGGACTTATTTTTATGTTTTGATGATGAGTGCCAGACTATCTTTATAGTACAAAGGCAAAAAGATGTCTAGATCAAATGTATAGGTTTATTAGAGTTTGATCCTTGTATAGGTTTGATCAAACAAGCACTGTAAAGGTCAGCTGACTTGTTTCACGGATCGGTCAATATCAGTAGGGTAGTTAGGTCAGTAGACTTTTCTGAAACCTACTGAAGACTAAAGGCTGAGGGCTCAAACTCAGTTAATGAAGGCTAAGGGATCAAACTTAGTGATTAAAGTTAAGGATATGCAATCAGAATTTAGGCAAGTCTGTGATGACCTAAACAGATTACATATACCTTGTATAGAAGGTCTAAATTCCATAAGTTGGATGATGTTTGGAACTTGGTTATAGTTAAAAAGGTGTAATCTAACTTCACAAATAAAAGTTAGATAAAAGAAATCAAATTACCGCATTAAATTTATTACACAAAAAATTTCGTTCGAATAGATCGATAGGTATTACGACGGACGATGAACCTGCTGATAATATACCTCGGTTAATTCAAGATTACATTGGAAGATTACATGGATAAGGACAACCAACTACCTCTGATTTATCAAACAAATCAAGGGCTGAGATTAAAAGAACGTTGGGATGATTCGGGATTTTATCCAATGGTTATAAGTCAAAGGGTGGACGGTACCGCTTGTCAAAAGGAATTCGACGAGTGTCGATCCTATGAATGGTGACGAAAAGCAAGTCAAATGGGACAAAAACCAGGAACGGTTATATTTGAATTTCAAATACAAGTCACATGCATTCCTACCTATAAATAGAGGACTTTCAACTCAGAAAAAAGATGATGATTGATGAACTTTAAGAGAAAAATATAAGAGACTATTATGAGCTGAAAAACACCCTGCTGAACTTACTGAACTTAAAGCTACTGATCCAGAAAGATTCTTCAAGTGTATTCTGTATTCAAGCTACATCAAGTATACACACTTGAAGATTGCAAGCCGCGATTATATCATCCTAATCAAGGCTGTTGCATGGCAACCGAATCATTTATTTGATTCAATCTTTATTTTATAAAGAACCTGCTGAAGACAGTGAAGCACAGTTGTGTGAAAGACTGTTGTTTGTGGTGGAGCTGGTGAAGAGGCAATCCTACCCTTCAAGGACCAGTGGAAGACTCAGGAGCAGCAATCCTACATGTTCCCGAGTTTTCGGTTGTGAAGCCATAGTCATTGGTGAAGGACAAGCAACCTTAGGAATCTTTGTAACTGCAACATCAAAGATCTCTAGTGAATTACCTCCAACATCACAGGAGAAGAGTGGACTGACAGGATTACACCACCTGGAACCACTATAAAATTTGCCTACTTACTTTCTCGCATTTACATTACGCACTTAGTTTATTATACACATCAATCAACCGAATCTAGCAACAGCGAAATCACACACATACACTACGAGTATCTAATACTTAGTACCATATTTAACAACAAGTATTAAGGCTTAATTTTGATATAATTCCGCTGCACAAATTCGATAAACCGAATCGTCGGTAGACTATCGTTTATCGACGGGCTACTAAGGTATCGACGATACTGCGAACTTCGACAAGGCTTCGAAGTTGCTGAATTTGTTAACTCCAAAGTTTTAATTGTTAAGTTTATTCACCCCCCCCCCCCCTCTAAACTTAACCAAAGCCTTTTCAAGGGACCAACACATAAATTTTATTTCCAACACATAGCATAATCCGTAAACTCCAAGGTCGCAATGCGCGCCTTCTTCGCATCACTATAATTATGAACCGAGAAAATTTGGTTCATTTTCATTTCTCACGCCAAGTATTTCCCCGGATCACCTTTACCATCAAAAGAAGGTATTTTGTACCACTTCAACCCACGCAAATTATCATCATAATCATCTTCAAAAGTGGGCTGTTCATACTCATCATCCACATCACTATACACATCACCACCATGTCCACCATCA
The DNA here is from genome assembly GCA_036785695.1 of Gentiana straminea. Lineage (NCBI taxonomy): Eukaryota > Viridiplantae > Streptophyta > Magnoliopsida > Gentianales > Gentianaceae > Gentiana > Gentiana straminea. The sequence continues at coordinate 2,398,376 of JAVUPR010000087.1, read as the reverse complement.
TTACCATGGCCCCCATTATTGCCATGGCCACCCATATTACCACGGACCCCTCTTCCACCACGTCCTCTACCTCTACCAAAACCATGTCCTTGGAACATTTCAGTTAGTTCAGTTATTTGATCCGCTATGTTTTGTTGCATTTGTTCAAAACGTCGTGTCATGTCACCATTAACAGCTTCTTGATGAAGACGTAGTCTAGCCTCCCAAGCTGTTTCTTCCGGTTCCCCCATTTTACCTCACAGACTCTCGTGTTTATCACTCACCCTCAACTCTTGCTTTAGGGAAGTGTAACCGTCAAATAAATCAAAAGTCGAGCAAACCCGGACAATTCAACAAATAGGACTCAAGTCACCAATTCACTTAGGAAACTAAACAAGGAAAGGAAAGGCACAAAAAAGGTTGGTTATGAGTGGGAAAGAGTGATATTCAAGGTGGAACAAACAAGGTGAATCAATTCTTGCACCAACAAACAATTATAGTAAGACTGTGCTCTTTTTTTAGACTGCAAAGAAATCACATGTGTGCAAAATAATCACACCAGGGTGTGATCAATTCGTCCAAAATAGATGGCCCCTTTTTTTATTTTATTTTTTTAAATAAACTTTCGGCCTCTTTTTTTTATTTTTTTATTTATCAAATAATGGAAAACAAAACAACTTTATTCAATGATCTAGTAATAATGATGCAAGATACTCAATAATTATCACCTTGAATGCACTTAAAGCTAGAAGAGGAAAAGGTTTTTGGTTACAAAAATTGAACACAGCCGTGAGGGGGGGGGGGGGGTTAGGGCTGATATGGATGAATATGAGATGAATATGGATGAAGATTAGATGATGATGTGAAGAAAACTTGAAGATTGGAAGAACAAACTTGAAGAAAACTTATAGAAGATGAACAGACATGAATTTTTTGTAAATTTTCTGGAAATTTGATGAAGAACACAATCATATAATATAGGATTCAGCACTTAGACAAGAAAAACACATACAAATTGATGGAAAAGAAAAATAAAATCTTGGCTGCATTTTTTTATTTTTATTTTTATATAAGAAAACGAACGAAAATAGAATAAAGGAAAAAACAAAGATGAACTAAGATATTTGATACCTCAATCCCTAGGGCTCTGATACCAATTGATATGAATTAGGATCTAGATAGAAGGCATCAATGGCAAAACGTGAGCAAATTGCTTAGTTTCCCTCGAAGAATCAGCACCTCGAGAAATCCCAAGTCGAGAACGCCGCACAAAGGATGCTCAATCCTTTGATAAATTCTCTAGTTAAACAAGTCACCTAATCAGCAAGGCAAAATATTTAACTCACTCAAATTTTCAATCACTGAAAATTCATAATATATAAAATTTCACTCAAAGTTGTCTAACGTTCAAGTACAAGAGAAATGCCTTATATAGGCTACAAAACTTGTAAACTAGAATGCCACAATCCAATGTGGGATAAAATACAAGACTACACGCCTTAAGAATAAAGGAGATGGTTTTGGGCTGGTCTCAACAACTAAAATAGAATATCTTGAGTTTTGGGCTTTCTCAAAAATAAGAGAAAAATGGTTTTGGGTTTTGGGCTTGTTTAAAAAAGTTAATGGAAACAGTTTGGGTTTTTGGTTCTTCTTAAAAGTTATTGCACAATAGGTTTTGGGCTTTGGTTCCTCTCAAAACCTAAAGGAAATAGTTTTGGGTTGGGTTGGGCTTTTTATCAACTAAAAAGGAAAGTAATTCAAAAATAGTCCAAAAGTAGAAATAGTTCCAAAATAGCCCATTAAGCCCAATTGCAACATAGCAAGGATAAAATGGCCATGTCTTCATTCTTAATCCCAACGTGTTCCTTCCAAGTTTCCAATATGAGATTCTTCATTGCTTCCTCAAACTTCCTCTTCTGTGATCTCGTGACTGGACCATCCCGAAGAACAAGTGGATCTGCGTTTGGACCACCATTATGATTCGTATCACTTTATGGATGAATAAAATTGTTGAGTTGTATTCCCTTTAATCATATGAAAAATGTTTACTTATGTTCAGGCTTATGAGGGTTTTGGAATCATCAAAAAGGGGGAAATTGTTAGGAACATTTTATTTGTTTTGATGATGGCCATACTAGCCGTTATAGCACGCCTGAAATAAGTTAGTAATATATGTATAAGCCTTTTCTTAGAGTCTGACATGTTGTATAAGTTCAGTCATACAAGTACTGTACTAGACTGGTAGGATGGCTAAGTGAAAGACAGAAGATCAGCTAAGTGAAGGCAGTCAAGTACCAGCAGAGTAAAGTGAAGACATATGGACTGACTTATAACCAGGGAAGTCTGTGATGACATTGGATAAGTCTAAGATATATTACAAGTGATGAAATCTATTGTTTTAATATGGTGTACACTGATCTCACACAAATAAAGGATCAGTGAAGTACAAGAATACTTAGAGAATCAAAGAAAGAAAGGAAACAACAAAACGGCAAAGTAAAAGCTCTACCGGCAGACTAAAGAAAAACGATGAAGAGGATCTCAACAACAAAGTAAGCAGACTCACTGAACCGGTCAAGCAACAGCCAAGTTAGAACCAGCAGAGTCAAGTATGATGTCTGCATTTCATTCAGAACGTGGAAAATAAGCAAATCAAACATAAATGCAGAATCAATCAAGGACGAATTTTATGAAGAACGTTTGAAGAAAATCCGGATCGCTAAAATCAAAGAGAATAAAATCAATGAGGAATCAATAATTAAATCAAGGATTATTCTCCGCATTAAATAACCAACGGACAGAATTTCAAATTCAAGGAAAATCAAGGCTATAAATAGAAGGCATTGACAGACAACAAATGAGACACGGAACAACAACACTGAATAAAAAAAGAGTAGAAACTCTGTCAATTTCACATTCCTTCTCTCTAAACTTAAAAAGACATACCTAGCAGATCAACTCAGCATTCAGAGCATAAAGTTATATCAAGAACTGAGATTGATCAACACACTTTGTGAATTTTATTCACACCTGTTTGCAGCAATTGAATCAGATCGTCTGAGAAGGAATTCCACCCTTTGTGATAGCTGCTGAAGGATTTGTTCTCAATGAGCAGTGTTGGAGATTGAGTCACTGAAGCTTTTGTAGCCAGGGAGTGATAGTCTTGGAGATTGTGAAGCTTGTGTAGCTAAGGACAATCATACTATTGTACTGGTGAGAGACAATAGTGAATTCCTCCAACCATCACAGGAGAATAGTGGACTAAGGGATTACACCACCCTGAACCACTATAAATCTCATGTCAATTACTTACAGCATTTACTTTCTGCACTTACTTTTAGCACTTTATTTATTTGCTTGTGATTGCTTAATCTGTTTGAAAATACGCTTTAGAAGGGTTTTAACTTTCCGCTACCCAAAAGCTTTTCATCAGAAAAGTTTTTGCAACTCCAGAGTTTTTATAATAAGAAAAGTTTTTTAAACTCACAAATAATCATTCCCCCCCCCCCCTCTCTGACTATATTTCACCCTTCTCTGGGACCAACAACATGCATAGTGGCAAAGAGGTGGCTTGATGGGTGAGGAAAACCCTATCAAATACACAGACATTGATGAACTCTAGTTCATCAAAGCACAATCCAATCATGCCCTTCCGACGGTCCTAAACTTAAACTCCCTTGAATAGTACATTCGGTGCTGGAACTAAACTCAACAGAAACTCAATCAAGGCTTATTCATGTTAAATTAATGTTATTAGATCATGAAACAACGTTTAATCTCAATACATAGCTTAAAACACTTTTTCTCAAAATTGGGGGTCAATGCGTTCGCATACTCTGGAATACATATGCATTCCCTGACCAGAAACTTGCTAGAAGTTTCTGTCTAGCCAATGAGAATGCATTGCCTTCAATGCATGCGCATTGCTCATGCTCATGAAACTGCAATGCGTGGGCATTCCCTTGAATGTGTGCGCATTGCACATGCTGTGAATAGGATAGGACATCCTGAATCATGAATACGTGCGCATTCCATTGAATGCATGTACATTACATCTGTAGAAACTAAGGCCAACATCCTGTAACAGGAATGCGTGCGCATTCGACGCAGTAAAACCCTAAAACATGATTTTTTTTTCCGCACTTTACGAACTCTACTCGATTCCAAACATGTTCTACATGATTATAATCAGAAAAACACAACTTTCTCATACCACAACATCTCTTAATCCTTATACGATCAAACAACATGATTTGTTTCATCTAAACCATATTCAAGCATCAATCTTAACCCTAAACCCATAATTAAAACGTAGGAAAACCCTCACACCTTTTAGCAAGCTATTCCAAAAGCAAACACCCAGAAATCTACAGTAAAACTTGAACCTTTCCGCAGAAAACCTATGTGATCAATCCAAACTTAGATTAGATTCGATCATGCACTTCGAACCAAACAAGACTACGAAAGATATGAGTTTTAATCCATGAAACTGTTAGAAACATTTTGTTATGTTTTGATGATGGCCATACTAGCTGTTATAGGAAGCCTGAAATAAGTTAGAAATCTCTGTATAAGTCTTTACTTAGAGTCTGACATGTTGTATAAGTTGAGTCAGACAAGTATTGTATTAGTTGGTAGGATGGCTAAGTGAAACAGATATCAGGCAGAGTAAAGGCAGCCAAGTACCAGTAGAGAAGCATGAAGACATTATGGATTGACTTATACCAAAGGAAGTCTGTGATGACCTTGGATAAGTCTAAGTTGCATTACAAGTGATGAAATCTCATTTTGAATATGGTGTACATTGATCTCACACAAATCAAGATCAGTGAAGTACAAGAAATTCCTGAAAGATCAAAAGAAATCAAAAAAATAGTGAACCGACAAAGTAAACTGTCTACCGGCTAAGTAAAGGAAAAGCAGTGAATGAACAACTAATCAGCTAAGAACACTTGACCGGTCAAGCAATAGACAAGTGAAGGAACAGCTGAGTGAAGTATACAATCTATACTTATTCAGAATGTGACAAATAAGGAATATTCATAGGATCAAGCATTAAATGCAAAATCAATCAAGGACGGATTTTATGATTAACGTTTGAAGAAAATCCGGATCACTGAAATCAAGGAGAATACAATTAAAGGGGAATCAAGAATTAAATCAAGGATTATTCCCCACTAAATAGCCAATGGACAGAAATTCAAATCACGGATTATCAAGGCTATAAATAGAAAGCATTGACAGACAGATCAAATAACGATTGGAATACATAAGAACAAGCAGAAACTCTATCAATATCTTAAGCCTTCTTTCTGAATCCAAAAGAACACATCTAGAAGATCAACTCAGCATTCATATCTACAAAGACATATCAAGGACTGATATTGATCAACCACCTTATGATTTCAATTCACACCACAGTCAACCAACTAAATCAGAGCCATCTGAGAAGGAGTTGTATTTGTGATAGCTGCTGAAGGATTTGTTCCCAATGAGCAGTGTGTTGAAAATTGAGTCACTGAAGCTTTTGTAGCCAGGGAGTGATAGTCTTGAAGATTGTGAAGCTTGTGTAACCAAGGACAATCTGACTATTGTGTTGGTGAAAAACAATAGTGAATTCCTCCAATCATCATATGAGAAGAGTGGATTAAAGGATTACACCACCCTGAACCACTATAAACCTTTGTGTTCATTTACTTACTGCACTTTACTTTATAGCATTTACTTACTGCACTATATTCATAATATGTGTGTGCATAATCTACTTTGAACCAGTTTTTAAGAAGGGACTTATCCGCTACCCAAAAGCTTTTATTTTGAGAAAAGTTTTTGAAACTCCAGTATAGTCATTCACTCCCACTCTGACTATATTTTTAATCTTCTCTGGATCAACAATCGGTATCAGAGCTGTGTTCCTATTATCAGATCCTGTTCAGATCTAATTTATGATAACAACGAGATCACATATTTTCAAAGTAGTTTTCAAATATGTGCTTTCTAAACATATCTCTTATTTGTGGTTATGGATTCCTCAAATTTCATGTCTAAAGTACCTATATTCAATGTTAACAATTTTGATGAATATAAAATAAGGATGTTGTCTCACCTTGCAACCACTCATGAAGAAATGATGGATGTTATAAATGATGGACCAATTTCAATAGACAGACCCAAAAAGGATTGGACCAAAGATGACAGAAGGTGAGCAAATCTTGATTATGTTGCAAAGGATATCATCTTGAAGACTCTGGACAGTAATATGTTCATTAGAATCAAAGATTGCAAAACAGCAAAGGAGATGTGGGACAAACTGGCACTTATCAATGAAGGATCTGAAGCAATCAAGGAAAACAAATTATCTGCTGCAAAATAGACATTTGAGAACTTCAAAATGAAGAACGGTGAATCCATTGATCAGATGGATAACAAATTCTCAAGCATCATCAGTGAACTACAACAACTTGGCCACAAAATATCCTCAGAAAGAAGTTTGCTTGAAGATCTTGAGAAGTCTACCAGAAAGATGGAGAATTATCACATCAGTACTCAAGGGAACAATAGATCTTGCAAAGACTGATACTTTGACATTGATGTCTCAGTTAAAAGCTCATGAATTTGAAATGAATAATGAAGACAGTGCACCAGCAGAGGCACATAAGACCAGTGCACTGATGGCACCCCAGCAATGCAAAGCAGCTGAGACTAGCAGTAAAGAGACACAGGAGCTAAGAGAACAAATTGCTTTACTGATTAAACGTTTTGACGGGTTTAACAAGAAGAAACAATTCAAGGGAAGTTCATCATTAAACAAGAAGCCAAGCTCAAGCAAAGACATGAAGAAAAAAGATGATGAATACAGATGTTTTGATTGCAAGAAGAAAGGACATTTCAAGGTAGATCACCCTGAAGAAAAAGACAAAGATGAGGAAAGGAAGAAGTACAAAACAACAGATAAGAGAAAGAGCAAGAAGGCACTTAAAGCTGAAACCAATAGTGAAAATAATGAAGAATCATCTGACAATGATTCAGATGATGATGAATCCAACAGCTCAGATAAGGAAAAGGCATGTTTGTGTTTGATGGCAAAAGAAATTGAGGAAACAGAGGTAATATCTAGTTCATACTCATCAAATGCATCCATATCTGACACTGCACAATCATCTATTTTCCTATTAGATTCTGCAAACCTAATTCAAAATCTCATTAGTAAATTTGAAGAAATTCAAATAAATCATGAAATTCTGGAACAAGAATGTGAGAATCTGAGAGAGAAAAATAAAAGATTAAAGAAATAACTAAATGGACTGAAATCTGAATTAACTAGTAAGGAAGTACATTCAACTGATCAACAAGAAGCAGTTGATCACACATCTGATGTTGATAGACCATCTGAGAAAACTTCCCTACCAGTTAAGAGCACCACTATACCACTTAATGCACCAGCTTACAAACCCCCAAAAAGGTTTGGATCAAGATCAGGTCTTGGCTACAATAGTCAAGATGAAGGTAGAAACAATGGACAATCCAAATCTGAACTAAGGACCAAAACTGGATCAAAATTCAGAAAAGGAAATACCATGGTTTCCACTACTCATCCTGTACCAGTGAAGTCAAAACCTAGTGTAGTGAAACAGCATAGTAAATCATCTTACCAGCCTAGTAAAGGTAAAAGTTTACTGAAAGGTAAGGGTAGACTTTACCCTTTAGAGGATGATTGGAATGTGCACCCCAAAATACAAGAAGAAACCATTTCATACCATGCAACATATGTTTAGGAAGACCCAACCCAGGCATATTCCTGAACACAAGAAGCAATGTGTAAATAAATTTCCACTTGCATATTGGAGAGTGAAAAAGGATGCCAATGCACCAAAAAGTGGAGAATTGTATCAGAATAATTTCAACAAAAGTACAAGAAATTATTCTGCCATGCCTTACATGTATGAAGTTGATGATCTCAACTATCCAAAAATGAGATCCTTTGGATACACACTTGGAATGAAAGGCATGACTGCTAACAGGTATGGACCCAAACAGTGTTGGGTACCTAAACTTGGTTAATTTGTTTTGTAGGATGTCTGGTACATAGACAGTGGATGTTCCAGACATATGATAGGCAACAAAGGATGGTTGACTGACTTTAAAGCTTTTGATGGACCCAAAGTTACATTTGGAGGCAAAGAGAACCCCGACAAAATTAAGGGGGAAGGCACAATGTTCAAGAACAATTTGAAGATTCAAAATGTGGCTTATGTTAAAGGATTGAGTTTCAATCTTCTAAGCATCAGTTAATTCTGTGACAAAGGCTACAATGTACACTTCAACAAAGAAGGATGCAAAGTGATTCATAATCAAACCATCACAGTTGTACTTGTAGGAAAAAGAGAAAACAACATGTATGTGGTGGATTGGAAGACAGCAAAAGCAAAAACATGTCTGCTTGTCAAGAATAAGCAATCAACCAGCTGGATTTGGCATAGAAGACTGAACCATCTAAATTTTAAGACCATCAACAAATTGTCAAAGAACAAGCTAGTTGAATGCCTTCCAGAGATCACATTCAAGAAGAAAAGTCTCTGTGATGCACGTTAGAAAGGGAAACAGATTAAAAGCTCCTTCAATTCAAATCCTTATCAATCTACAACAAGGATCTTACACCTTTTGCATATGGATCTTTTTGGTCCAGTCACACCAGTGAGGGTAAGTGGAAAGAAGTACACTCTAGTGGTGGTGGATGACTTTTCCAAATTTACTTAGACCATATTCATGAACAAGAAAAGAGAGACACTCAAGAAGCTACCAGACTTGCTGAGAAGAATACAAAATGAAAAGGAATTGAAGATCATCAAGACAAGATCAGATAGAGGCACAGAGTTCCTAATGAAGTAATCAGAACCTACTGTGAAGAAAGTAGAGTACTACATCAACTATCAGCAGCAGGCACTCCACAACAAAATGGTGTAGCAGAAAGAAGAAATAGGACACTCAAAGAAGATGTGAGAACCATGATGCGGAAGCATGCCTACCAAAAAGATTTTGGGATGAAGCAAAAAATACAACATGCTATACTCAAAAAGATCAACTTTATGTTTTTCAGCCCAAAGCTGATGAAGGAATTTTTCTAGGATATTCAAGTGTCAGCAAAGCTTTTAGAGTACTAAACAAAAGGACACTCAAGCATGAAGAATCAATTCACGTGGTATTTGATGAACCAAACTTCCCTGGTGAAACAACGAAGACCGACCGAACCCGTCTCTTAGTCTCTGATACCCGTCTCTCGCCAGAACCAGTTTTTGTTGACATTGGAAGACTACAAATTTCAGAATTTTTAGATCCAGATCAGTCTCAGTTTCCAGCTACTCAACAAACCACACCTGAACTACATGTTTCAGATCCAACTGAAGAAATTCAAGAACCAGTCGAACAAGACTTAGATCCTTTGATGCAAGCACCAGTTCATCAATGGATGAGAGATCACCCTGAAGAACAAGTAATTGGTGATACTCAAGTTGGAGTTCGAACAAGACATCAACTAGATGCAATGATTGCATGTTTTCTATCTCAATCTGAACCTAAGGAAATAGAAGAAGCTTTGAAAGATCCAGATTGGATACTAGCTATGCAAGAAGAATTAAATGAATTCGAAAGAAATCAAGTATGGGAATTGGTAGAAAGACCAGCTCATGTGAATATCATTGGAACCAAATGGGTTTTCAGAAACAAACTTGATGAAGATGGGAATATCATCAGAAACAAAGCTAGACTTGTAGCTAAAGGATGCTCTCAAGCAGAAGGCATAGACTTTGATGAAACCTACGCACCAGTTGCAAGATTAGAAGCAATCAGACTATTTCTTGCCTTTGCAGCTCATAAGAAATTCAAAGTTTACCAGATGGATGTTAAAAGAGCATTCTTGAATGGAATTCTTGAAGAAGAAGTATATGTTCAACAACCACCTGGGTTTGAAATCAAAGATCAAGCTGATAAAGTTTTCAGACTAAGGAAAGCTCTTTATGGACATAAACAAGCACCAAGAGCTTGGTATGAAACTCTATCTCAGTTTCTAGTAGACAATGGATTTATCAAAGGGACTATAGACAAAACATTGTTCAGAATGAAAAATGGTGAAAATACTCTACTTGTCCAAATTTATGTTGATGACATTATTTTTGGATCGGAAGATGAACAATTATGTGAGAAATTTGCAAGTTTGATGAAAAGCAAATTCCAAATGAGTATAATGGGAGAATTAAATTACTTCCTTGGATTACAAGTTAAACAATTAGATGATGGAATTTTTATCCACCAAACTAAGTATACAAGAGAACTTAACAAAAAGTTTGGTATGGAAAAATCAACTGGAACTTCTACACCAATGGGGACCAACATCAGATTAGATGAAGATAAAGAAGGCAAAGATGTTGATCAAACACTTTACAGAAGGATGATTGGAAGCTTACTCTATCTTACAGCGAGTAGGCCAGATATATCATTTACAGTTGGTGTATATGCAAGATTTCAGTCAAAACCAAAGGAAAGTCACCTCACAGTTGTGAAAAGAACTTTGAAATATCTGAAAGATACAGATGGAGTTGGAATTTGGTATTCAAAAGAAGGAGAATTCAAGCTAATATCTTATTCAGACTCAGATTATGCAGGATGCAAAGTGGACAGAAAAAGCACATCAGGCACATGTCAGTTACTAGGAAATAGACTTGTGTCATGGTTTAGCAAAAAGCAAAACTCAATCGAACTTACAAATGAAAATTTGAATATATAGCAAATTTGGAAGTTGTTGTGCTCAAGTTTTATGGATAAGACAGCAATTAAGGGATTATGGGATAGAAGAAGGAATGATTCCCATAATGTGTGATAACACAAGTGCAATTGCAATCACTGATAATCCAGTTTTACACTCAAGGACAAAGCACATTGATGTGCGTCATCACTTCATAAGAGATCATGCAGAGAAAAAGGACATTATAGTTCTTTATGTACCTACTGAAGATCAGTTGGCAGATATCTTTACAAAGCCATTGGACAAAGACAGATTTGCCAAACTGAGAACTGAATTGGGGATAATCAAAGTCAGTTGAAATCAGTTAAGCCAGAAATTCATCAAGGGGATTAATCTTTGTTATGCTGGGTGCGCTCACTTAACAGATTAGTCATTGACATCAACAATTTCAAACTGATCAACTGAAACTGACAGACCTTACTGAAACTGATTATTTTACGAAAACGAAAGTTAATTTTAAAACCTGACTTCAGTCTCAGTTTCTACTCCAGTCAACTTAAGTCAAAGGTTGACAAGATAAAAGCGACAGCGGTTATATCGCATTTAATGACGGCAGTTTACTTTTGTCAGAATATGATGTGTATACACCCCATTACTGTCAAAACAGTACATGTCTTTGTTTCCCAAACCATCATGGAATTTGAAAAGTTGTACTAACCAACCGTCAGTACACTACCCCTATATATTCAACCCCCTTTGACACTTTATAAAAATCAAAATTAGATTTTTCAAACCCAAATTTATCTCAAGTTTACTCTCTGTGTTCACACTCAGACATGGCTACTTCAAAGAAATCACAAGAAGAAAGACTAATAACAGAGCTAGATGAATTTCATTCGAAATTTACGAAACAATGTGTCAAAACACTCTGTTAGCTAGTTACATCTGCGAGAAGATTCAAAAACAACCAGGGTTAATAAATATTCTGGAGGTTACATTCAAGGAAAAACGTGACTTTGAAGGTATTTTGCAATTCTGGCAAAATATGCGTTTGGTAAGAGATTCCTTAATGACAACAGTTCGTGGAGATCGCATTGCTATCAATGAAAGAGTCATGAGGTCACTTTTTGGCTTCAAAAATTCGTCTGTGACATCAACAATTTGGCTACTCTACCAGTGGATAGGGTTGCATTCCTAAAGCAACTAACTTTTTCTACAGAACCAATAGAAGTTGGTATTCATGTTGACAAAATCAAGCCAGAATATGGACACCTCAGCAGATGGCTCAACAAGCATGCCATTGGAAAATCCAAAGGAATCGGCACACTATCTGAAGAGAATATTTATCTGATGAACATAATCTGGGATGAAATAGAATTCAATTGGGCAGGTTATATAGTCAATCAGATAAAGAAGCAGCACTTAGCCGAATTAAACAGTATACAAAGGGCTCAAGTCAAGGTCGAGGCAATCATTGGTAGATTCCGACCGAAGAAAACACTCGGTGGAATCATCCAATTATATCTCGGAAGGACTCAAGGAAGGGAAGCAAGCAAGGCAAGATGCAGCCACAAAGGAAATCACAGCAAAAACAGGAACAACTTCCCAACCTGAAGCCAGTCAGAAAACTGTGTCTCAACAGGAAGCTGAACGCAAAAGGATTAAGCGAAAAGCCGAATCAACAGAAGGAAGATCAGTTGTAAGATGTTTGGACCCAGAACCGTCAAGCAAGACAGCACCAACTGAGGGGGAACAACAACAACAACTGACAACTGAAGTTACAGGGAAAACCACTGTTGCTGATAATACTTCTCAATCACAACATCAATCAGTTCAGCAATCACCCCCAATTTTTGAAGCTGATAAAATTGTTAGACTAATGAAGATGAAGCTTAAACCAGAAGATACTCGTGATGCTAGTCTACAGACTGAAGAGAAATCGCTCCTGGAGAAATTGGAAGTCGGAGATCTATATACTCTATTTCCTATATCAGAGTTTCTTGAAAAATGTTTCAAAAGGTTTACTGAAATAGCTCAAAGGAGAGAATCAGCCACATCATCTGCTCCCAAAGAAAGTTCAAATAAAAAGGATGATGATGAAGATGATCATACAAGGAAAGAAGCTGATGAAACTACAGTTTTGCACTCAGAAATTCAACCTCAACCTTGAGCTACGCAAACTGTAAGTCAGCAAGAAGAGTTGCCAGTTGGAAATCAGACAACTGACACTCAGCAAGCAACCGATGAAACTGAAAATCGACAACTGATGATTATTGAAGATATCACCCAGTCTAAGGATCAACCTAAAACAACTTATGATCCTTCTGACATCCTAACCAAGGATGAGTTGGCCAAAGTTCATGAAAACTTGAAGATTGTGCTCAGTCACAAGGATGCACAAAATGGCCTTCTATCAAACATTTCTGGATATCTCGATTATAGAACTAGAACTGATGTTTCAGTTCATGAAAGACTAGAGATGATCCATAAATCCAGTTCAAGTTCTGCTTCAGAAATACTATTGCTTAAACAGAAACTAGAAGACTCAACCACAATAGATCGGGAAACTCATGCTTAGGCTCACTGGCATATGAATCAGCACATCTACGAGTTAGAAACTCATGTTAAGGAAGTACTTGCTTCTCAGCAACGTATATCAGCCGACCAACAGGCAACCCATGCCTTGGTAGATCAGCTTTATGATGCCAAAAAGGGGGAAGCTGAAGAAGAAAAGCTGAAGTTACTTACAGAAATGAAGCGACTTGAAGATGAATTACAAAGATACAAATCAGATCCTAAGTTCTTAAGGAAAGAGCTAACTGATGAGCAGCTCATTGTGAAATACAGTCAACCAGGAGAAAGGAGAGATACTCTTACAAAAGATCTGTGGATGCAATTTGTCAAAGATCACAATCCTATCAAAGCCAAGTACAAGGATAAGACGATTGAGGAATCCTTGAACTACTTTTTATCTGATATATTCTCAAAGCAGAAAATGGCACAATATAAGAAGAATCAGAGGATTGAAGACAAACTGAAGATTAAAGACAAAATTGAACAAATGAAAGCTGATGTAGTAGAATTTGAAAAATACTACTTGAAAGAATCAGACTTACCGAAGTTAATTCTATGGAGAAGATGGAAAGAAGGAAGTCAAGTTGACTACAACAAGACATTTTCAAAAGAAGACTCCAAACTAGAAGATAACTATTGTTTGTATGACAAGGAAATGAAGTACAATTCAGTAAAGAAAAAGCTTAGTCTTTAATCACAGCTATTTGGACAAAATGTAACTATTCCAGTTTTTGCTCATTCTAATGAAATCCAGTTTTCCAGTTTTACATTGTTTTTATCTTTAAGCTTTTCTTTTAGGGAGAGTTTTGGCATCATCAAAAAGGGGGATTTTGTTGGAAATAAAATTTATGTTTTGATGATAATTCATCATACTTATTCAAAGTATTATCTTAACCTCATTGATGAAGTACTGAAGCCAGCTGTTATAGTGAAAAGCTAAAAGATGTCTAGAACTGAATGTTTAGGTTTTACTAGAGTCTGATAATTGTATAGGTTGTATCAGACAAGCACTGTAATAGTTAGAGTGTCGTAAAACTGAAAACTGGAAGTCATTTAGAAAACTGGAAATCATCAAGATAAACAAACTGACTCAAGATACACCAATATGAAAACTGAAGAAGGTAAGTTCGCTGAGGGACACAGACTCAGTTGGCTTATCTAGAAGATTGAAGAACTGAGGGTTCAAACTCAGTAGATGAAGAACTGAGGGTCACAGACTCAGTTATTGAAGATTGAAGAACTGAGGGTTCAAACTCAGTTATGAAGATTACAAGTCGAGATTGTAAAGTTAGACTTCAGGCAAGATTGTGGTGACCTAAACTGACTTTATAGATCTTATATGAAGACCTAAGAATCATAAGGACAATGAATTCTTAGAAGACAATGAGTCATGGTGTACTCTCATTAAGTCAATTATAATCAGATGAAAAACTGGAGTACTGATATTTGAAGAAGAGTAAAATCTCACAATCAAGAAACTGACAAATAATAAACTCAGTATAAAACTGATAAGGATACTCAGTTTTATATGTCAGTCATCCAACAAGCTGATAGTACAGTCGAACGTTATAAAGGAAGCGATTCTATTGGATGAGATACTGACACAGCAGAACGGTCAGAAATTATATCCGTTACAATATAGACGTTGATACAATTCGAATTTAAGCCAAATAAACGTTGGATCTCACACTATAAATAGAGGACTTTGCACCAAGGATAAACAAGGACGAATACACGAATTAAGAACAATCAGAATTAGCAAGTGCATTAGTCATTCGAATTGCTATCATCTCTGTGTTATAACAAGATCATATATAGAATCTCTTCAAGTGTTCAAGCTACAAAGAATTTATCAAGAATCAGACACTTTGAAGAACCACAAACAAGAATCAATCTATTGATTCTCAACCCAACTTTGATTCTGTATCAAAGGTTTAGACTGTGAAGCAAACCAGGAAGGTTTTGCCAAGGACAATTGTTACAAGCAGTCGGGTAGACTGTGTTTGTGGTGGTAGCTGGTGAAGAGGCAATTCAACCCTCCAAGGACCAGTGTTTCAAGCAATTGAAGAGCAGCAATTCTACCTGTTCTACAACTGTTTAGATAGTGAAGCTAGGGATTAGCCAAGGACTATTGTTTAGGACTTTTTGTAACAATTCATCTCAAGAAGTTCTAGTGGAATTTTCCTCCGCACCACAGGGGAAGAGAGGACGTACAGGATTACACCACCTGGAACCTCTATAATATTCGCCTTATTTACTTTACGCATTTATTTATTTATTCAGCATTCATCTACAGCATTTGATAATTGATTGTTATACAATTCACAGTTCACAAACTGACATTCATCAGAATTCAGTTTACTTCACCTAGCTTTCATAAAAGAATAACAAGATCAAGAAAAAGGCTAGAACTATATTCGCTGCCGGTTGACTCAGTTTTTGCTTAAGTCAGTTTGACTTAATCTCATCTTAGTCAGCTTAACTCCACACAAGTTTTAACTGAACCTTAATCTGTTTAAAATCCAGTTTAGGAAAGTTTTTGGTGACAAGTTTATTCACCGCCCCCCCCCCCCCCCCCCTCTAAACTTGTGTTAGCCTTTCCAATGGACCAACACTTTTCAAAGAAGACCTTATGGAAATTTGCCAAGGGTAATGCTTACCACTGACCACTATGGACCCAAACAGCTTTGGGTACCTAAATACATTAACTTTATTTTATAGGGTGTCTTGTACTTTGACAGTTGATATTCCAGACATATGACAAAGAATAAGCATTGTTTGACAAATTATGTGGCAAAGGATGGTCCAAGAGTGAATTTTGGCAACAAGAATACAACAGGATACACAAGAGGATATGGTACACTGGTGAGGAATGGATTAACTATCAGTTTTGTTGCATTTGTGGAAGGACTGGACTACAACCTACTGAGCACTGGACAATTATGTGACATGGGTTACAAGGTCACTTTTGACAAAGGCTACTGTGTTGTCATTAGTGAAAGAGGTGAACAAGTTGTGTTGCCTGGTAGAAGACAACAAAACATGTATGTTGTGGATTGGTCTCTTTCTTGTTCCCGAGAGACATGCCCGATTGTGCATACTAAGTCAGAACTGAATTGGTTGTGGCATAAGAAGTTGAATCATCTTAACTTTGATGATATCAATCAACTGGTGAAAAAGAAATTGGTGATTGGATTACCTGAGATCACATTCAAAAAGGATGCTATATGTGATGCATGTCAGCAAGGTAAACAAACAAAGTCAAGCTTCAAGTCAAAGACTAAACAATCAACAAAAAGAGTTTTGGAGCTAATGCACATGGATTTATTTGGACCAGTAACACCAACAAGTGTAACAGGAAAAAAATACGGTATGGTAGTTGTGGATGATTATTCAAGATACACCAGGGTAGTATTCATGAACAAGAAAATTGAAACACTTCAAAAGATGCCTAAACTTTTGAAGAGACTGCAAAATGAGAAAAGTTTGACAGTAGTGAAGATCAGATCAGACAAGGGTACTGAGTTTCTCAATAAAGTCATAAGAGAATATTGTGAGCAAAATGGTGTGATGCATCAATTAGCAGCTGCTGGTACACCTCAGCAAAATGGGGTTGCTGAGAGAAGAAACAGGACTTTAAAGAAAGCAGGAATGACTATGATTTGTGAAGTATTATTATCTGAAAGATATTGGGCTGAAGCAATCAATATAGCATGCTATACACAAAATAGGACCTCAGTGAACAAGAAGCTGCTGAAGACACCTTATGAGATATGGAATGGAAGAAAACCAAATATATCTTATTTCCATCCATTTGGAAGCAAGTGTTTTATTTTAAATCATAAGGAGCAATTGAAGACATTCCAACCAAAATCAGATGAAGGAATCTTTTTGGGATACTCTTCTGTTAGCAAGGCATTCAGGGTACTGAATAAAAGGACATTGAAACATGAAGAATCAATACATGTTGTGTTTGATGAACCTAAGTTTACTAGAATGGAAGATGAAGTTTCAGAACCTGCTGAAAATCTCCAAGTCACTGATCCAGAATGTGTTGATGTTTTGGAAAGGATAAATGACTTAAAGGTTTCGACTCTGTCCCTGCTGAAGAACCTGTTGGTAACACTACTGATGCAACAACTGAAGCAATTCAAGGATCTGCTGAACCTCCTACTGAAGCAACAGTAGACCCTACTGAAGATGATGTTCCTGAGAACCAAACTAACCAAAATCCATAATGGTTAAGAGATCACCCTGCTGAACAAGTCATTGGCAATATACAGCAAGGTGTAAGGACTAGAAGACAATTGGAAGCAATGTTTACTTGTTTTCTATCTCAAATGGAGCCTAAAGTTGTTGAAGAAGCAATATCAGATACAGATTGGATAATTGCTATGCAAGAGTAATTGAATGAATTTGAAAGAAATCAAGTTTGGACACTAATGGAAAGGCCTAATCATGCAAATATCATTGGAACAAAATGGGTATACAGAAACAAAATGGATGAATTTGGTACCATTGTAAGGAATAAGGCCAGACTAGTGGCAAAAGGCTATTCTCAAGCTGAAGGAATAGATTTTGATGAGACATATGCCCCAGTTGCAAGACTGGAAGCTATAAGACTATTCTTGGCATATACTGCCTACAAAAACTTCAGAGTATACCAGATGGATGTCAAAAGTGCATTTTTGAATGGCATTCTAGAGGAAGAAGTTTATGTACAGCAACCTCCTAGTTTTGAAGTTAAAGATCAAGAAGATAAAGTGTACAGACTTAACAAGCACTTTATGGTTTGAAACAAGCACCAAGAGCATGGTATGAAACCCTATCTCAATTCTTGGTGGACAATGGTTTTACCAAAGGTACCATTGACAGGACTCTTTTCAGAATCAATGAAGGGGACAGCACCCTGCTTGTACAAATTTATGTTGATGACATAATTTTTGGTTCTGAAAATGAATTTCTATGTGAAAAGTTTTCTAATCTCATGAAAACCAAGTTCCAAATGAGTATGATGGGAGAAATGAACTACTTCTTGGGATTACAAGTCAAACAAATGAAAGATGGAATCTTCATTCATCAAACTAAATATACCAAGGAGTTGCTGAAGAAGTTTGGCATGGAAAATAGCATCAAAGTGTCAACTCCAATGAGTAATAACATCAGATTGGATGAAGATAAAGAAGGCAAAGATGTTGATCAGACTTTATACAGAAGGATGATAGGCAGTCTGTTGTACCTCACTGCCAGCAGACCTGATATATCCTTTGTTGTAGGTGTTTGTGCAAGATTTCAATCAAAACCTAAGGAAAGTCATTTAGGCAATGATCAAAAGGATTCTCAAGTATCTAAAAGAGACCTTGGGAGTAGGGATATGGTATTCAAAAGATGGAAGTTTCAAAGTTATATCCTACTCAGATTCTGATTATGCTGGATGCAAGATTGATAAAAAAAAAGGCACCACAGGAACCTGCCAGTTGGTGGGAAATAGACTGGTTTCCTGGTTCAGTAAGAAACAGAATTCTATATCAACTTCCACTACTGAAGCTGAATATATTGCTGCTGGAAGTTGCTGTGCACAAATACTATGGTTAAGACAACAGTTAAGGGATTATGGAATTGAAGAAAGAGAAATTCCTATAATGTGTGACAACACAAGTGCAATTGCAATCACAGAAAATCTTGTTTTGCACTCAAGAACCAAGCACATTGATGTAAGACATAATTTTATAAGAGATCATGTTGAAAAGAAAGATGTGGTGGTTCTTTACATCCCTAGTGAAGATCAACTTGCTGATATATTTACCAAACTATTGGATAGTGAAAGATTTACTAAGCAAAGGACTGAACTTGGAATCATAAAATTTGACTGAGATACTAATAATCAACAGTGTACTGGAATTCGCCAAGGGGATTAGTCTTTGCTATGGGTGAGCTCACTTAGAAGATTAGTCATTGGTATCAACAATTCCATGTATTTATATAAGTTTGGACAATTGAGCAAATGAAGTTGCCAAGGGGATTGGTCTTTGTCCTGTTGGGTGAGCTCAATTGACAGATCAGTCATTGGTATTAAACTTCATCTTGTATTATCAGTTGGACAAGACAAGTAAGTAAGAAGATCAGCAAAGTAACTTGTCAGCAAGCTGCTGAGCCAACTCTACTGAAGATCAGTCTGCTGAGTTATACGTTAAAAGACAGTCAAACTTAAATGAAAGTCAACAGTAATTTGATATTATTCTTATCCTTTATAACTGCGGTTACATTATCCAATGGTTACAACTCTTTATGGAATCAAGTAGTGGGACACGTGGCAACATCACATTTATTCCAGCTTTAATCGTGGTTAAATGCTACAGTACATGTTCGGTACTTTCTCTGACAGTTACTACCCACTTTCTGTCCTTATTTGTACAGACTTATATACAGAGATGATACATACAAATTTTCAGATCGATTTTCTCTGATAATACAAAGTGTGAACATAGATTTTCAAGCTTTCTCTTCATCTTTTTCAAATCTCTAATGGTGGATAAAGGTGATGTTCACATTGGAACGAGCCAAAGTGTTAGGGGTTCGTTGTTGATGCTAACAAGACTGAGCTAGCTATCAATATTGGTAGAAGAATAATAAGATATGAAGGATTGGAGGATGTTTTGAATATGAGATTGGAAAGCATCTTTTATACAAATGGTACAAATTTCTGGAGGAATATAGTGATTAGAGATGACAGAGAGGCATTTACTACCACTGTTATTGCCCAGGAGATTGAAATTTCCTCAAACCTGCTGAGGGAAGTATTTGGATTCGGACCTGGAAATGGTGCTCCTACCAATCCTGAATCAATGGAGCTGTCTAGATTGGAGTTTGTTGATGCAATAAAGACCAACAAATCCATAAAATCATCACTGAGTATCAATGTGAAGCATATCAGAATGAAGTATAATCTGTTGAGCAAGATTATTGCTAAAAACATTCTTGGATCCAGTGGAAGCCTTGACACATTGTCTGGACCCAAGATTGACATGCTGATAATCATATGCAAGAGTATGAAGTTTGATTGGGCCGTATTCTTTGTCCACTACATGAAGAATGTGATAACAGAGGACAGAGATGGGAACAGGAAGTCCAAGACACTGCCTTTGGGCTTGATGATACAGGCCATACTGACTCATTTGAAGATTGCTGATGTTGCACCTGTAAAAATCAACAAGTCAAGATATAAGCCAGAAATCAGTTATCTCATCCCTGGGTTGGATGATGATGAAGATTTAGATGATGAGGCAACTGAAAGTGATGATGATGGTGGGCAGGCTAAACAAGTTGTACAACCTGCTGCACCTAAGAAGGCTGCTGAGAAAAGGAAGGCTAGTGATACAAGAAAGATCACTGAGCTTTTAAAGCCTAAGAAGACAAGGCAGCAACCAGTAGACACTGCTGAGTCTACTGATGGTCCAGTTGAAGTTGAAGTTACTGAGCCCACTGAGGTTATAAGGAAGAAATCTGTTGCTGGGGTTTTGAAAGAACAACAGAAAGAGGACAAAAGAAAAAGGAAAGCTGCTGAGATTGAAGAACCTACAAAAAGAAGGAAACAAGTTGTGAAAAAGAAAGTTTATGGTAAAGGCAAGGAATTAAGGGTCCTGGAGGACCAAAGAGAAGAAGAAGAAGAGGTTGTTGAGCCTACTGAGGATGCAAATGTTGTTGTTGAGCAACATATGGAAGAACCACAGCACACTGCTGTACCTGACCTTGCTGTGGAATTTGTTGAACCTGTTCCTGACCCTGCTTGTGGATGCTACAACTCAGGGGGAAGAACACACTACTGCAGACCCTACTGATATACATATAAGTCAGGGGGAACCTAGTATGGAACAGTTGGAGGTGGTAAGTACAAATGTACAACCTGAAGAACCTCCTGACCTGGTTGTATCTGCTATGGATACATTGGCCCATCTTGTTGAAGCCTTTGGAGGACAACAAGCTGAGCAATCTGCACCAACAATGCCAACAATGCCTTTTGAGAGAAAAGAGAAGAAATCAAGGAAAGAAAAAGTAGATCCCAACATCAAGAAAATCCAGGACTACTTTGCTTGGAAACTTGGTTTTTATAAGAGACAGAAATCAGCTGCAGAGCCAATGACTGACTTTGAAGAGTGGTCATTTAATAAGTTGGGTGTGGAGAACTTACTTGGTTTTATTGATACACATCTGAGTTACAAGTAAGGCTGTTGGATCTCATTGAAAGTGAAAAACAGAGTGCAAGCATTAAGATCAATGAACCACACTCTGGACCTGATGATGATGATACATCATCCTCTGATTCTGATGATGATAACCCTTCTTTCCCAGGCCAACCTAGTGGCACTGCATTGGAAAGACCTACTGAGGATGTAGGACAGGGATCTAAAGACACAGCTGAAGATCAATCTGCTGATGCTGGCAAGTCTGCTGAGGGCCAGCAAACTGATCAGATGGATGAAGATATGGAGGATTTAACTATGGATGATCTGGAAGCTCTAATAAATGATGGGATAACTCTTGGAGATAATAGGCTGATCAGTACAACTAACTCATCATTTGTTAGGGTGTCTAATTCAAATTCTGAGGATCAGCAGATTAACATATTGAATGAAGAGCTAGGACTCATTTTCATTGAAGACTTAAAGGAACAGCTTGCTATAGCAACATCCCTAGAAGAGGCCAGAATATCTACTATTTCTGATGATGTTATGTATTTCTATGAAGTCTGAGAATATCTACTATTTCTGATGATGTCATCCCTTGACAAGCTTGTTGAGGCACCCAAGTCTGTTGTGGCTAACCCTACTGGAACACCTTCACCTGCTGCAATGGATCCCAAGGTTACTGAGAGGATCAATCTGCTGGAACAAACTATGGAAGGAAGGATCACTGCAGTTGACACAAGGACAGAGATTATGGAAGGTCAACTTGCTAACTTAGTGATCACACGGAGAGTGTTCATGGTCTACTTGTCCCGGTTTGTTGATGATGTCAATAAGGGGGAAGAGGGCCTTACAACAGAAGCAAAGGAGGCTGCAAGAATCTTTGCAAAGAAAAGATGGGAGAGTGATATAAATGAATTCAGGAAACCTGTACCTGGCAGGATTCAGTTAACTGATGACCTCCTGCAAAAATATAGAAAGCTATACAATGGAAAGAAGAAACCCTATCATAACATGGGATTTCAGGAGGGACTAAACTCCTTTATGGGACTAAAACTTTGGGAAACAAGGGTCAAAGCACTAAGAGCTTCTGATAGAGGTGGAAGAGGAGGAAGAGTGGAAGAGGTAGACTGGGAACTGTCCAAGCAGCAAGGGATTCACTGGATGAATTCACACACTTTTACATGGGACAGGGCTTCAGTGTTCATAACATTAGATTAACTCTACCAGAAGCATGGAAGTGGTGGAAAGAGCTAAATCATTGGGTTGACTTCTCTCCAATTGAAAACCAAATGGATGGTGGATATTGTCAGAGAAATCAAGGAGTTTTATGAGAAAATAGAAAGAGACAAAGACAGAAACTAGATCAGCACACTTACATCATTTATTTCATTCTGCTGATCCTAGTTTGTAATAATGTTGAACAAATATGATTATAATGAGAAATGACTGGATTTGTTCTGTTTTTGTTTTTATCTTTTTGCTTTGCTGTAAGGAGGGTATTGGCATCACCACTAAAAAGGGGGAAATTGTTGGACATATTTTAATGATGAGCATCAGACTAGCTGTTATAGAGCAAAGGCAAAAAGATGTCTAGATCAAATGTATAGGTTTATTAGAGTTTGATCTTTGTATAGGTTTGATCAAACAAGCATTGTAATTAGGTCGGTACCGATCGTATCGTTACAGACTGTCTAGGTCAGTAGGGTAACTAAGTTAGTAGACTAGTTAGGAACCTGCTGAAGACTGAAGGCTGAGTGTTCAAACTCAGTTATTGAAGGCTAAGGGATCAAACTTAGTATTTAAAGTCAAGGATATGGAATCAGAATTTAGGGAAGTCTGTGATGACCTAAACTGATAACATATACCTTGTGTACAAGGCCTAAGTTCCATAAGTTAAGTGGTGATTGGAACTTGGTTATGTTCAAAATGGTGTACTCTAACTTGACAATCAAAAGTTAGATAAAAGACAGTCAGCTGAAGTGTTTTATAAACACACCAAACTTAAGACAGCTGACTGACATGTATTTCAGCAGACTAATTTACAGAGGTATTTGCTGAATGTAAATCTCGATTAAATCAAAGGTTACAATGGATATAAGTCAAAGGGTGGACAGACTAAAAACTGTCAAAAAGCAAACTGACAGTGTCAGTCCTATGTACAGAGACATAAAGCATGTCAAGATGGAGATAAATCTGAAATGGTTATGTTTGAAATTCAAACATAAGCCACATGATTCTCACCTATAAATAGAAGACTCTTGATCCAAATACAAGTGATGAAATATAACAATCTACGCCAAGCTATTATGTTTCTTATCAAGAAAATCACCCTACTGACTTCACTGAGCATAAAGCTACTAATCTAGAAAACTCTTCAAGTGTATCCTGCTATCAAGTTACATCAAGTATACACACTTGAAGAATCCAAGCTGCTGATCATTTCATCCTGATCAAGCTGCTGAAAGCTGAATCACTTACTTGATTCAAACTTTCTTTTACAAGAAACCTGCTGAAGACAGAGAAGCACTTAGGTGTCAAGAACTATTGTTTGTGGTGGAGCTGGTGAAGAGGCAATCCTACCCTTCAAGGACCGGTGGAATACTTTGGAACAAAGAATCCTACCCGTTTCAAATATTCGGTTGTGAAGCCATAGTTATTGGTGAAGGACAGACAGCTTAGGGATTTTTGTAACTGCAACCTCAAAGATCTCTAGTGAATTTCCTCCAACATCACAGGAAAAGAGTGGACTGACAGGATTACACCACCTGGACCACTATAAAATCTTCCTACTTACATTCTGCATTTACTTTCTGCATTTAGCATACTGATCACATCAACTTACTGAAACTAGCAATTGAATCACACACTCACACTACTGAGTATCTAATACTTGGTATCATATTTAAAACAACAATTAATAAGGCTTAAACTAAATATATTCCGCTACAACAAATCCAGTAATATCAACAGTCAATAGACTACTGAGCAGTCAGTAGGCTACTGACCTTGCTGAGTTTGTTAACTCCAAAAAGTTTTAAGTGTTAAGATTATTCACCTCCCTCTAAACTTAACCAAAGCCTTTTCAAGGGACCAACAGTTATATAGAGGGATTATTGGATCTCTACTCTATTTGACTGCAAGCATACCTGATATAGCATTTGCAGTAGGAGTTTGTGCAAGATTCCAAGCTCAACCAAAAGAATCTCACTTACTAGCAGCTATGAGGATCATCAAATATCTGAAGAATGCAATAAATGTGGGAATTTGGTATCCAAAAGATGGAGGATTCAAATTAATATCATATTCAGACTCAGACTATGTTGGATCCAAGATTGATAGAAAAAGCACCTCAGGAACTTGTCAGATGCTAGGCACCAGACTAGTATCACGGTTTAGTAAAAAGCTAAATTCTATATCCACTTCCGACCTGAGCATTATCTACCTTTCTATGACAAAGATCCACAAGCTCAAATGTTAGTTGATGGTTGCATATATCTGGGGTTGATGACATTCCTGAATCCCACAATCACAGGAATATGCTATGAGACCTAAATTGCATTCTGGAAAAACACCAATGTCATGCCCAGCATGAAGAAGAGCGACCCATAATGCATTGTGAGTACAATGTTTGAACGAGAACTGGTTATCACCCCAGGTCTCCTCCATAGATGCTTAAATCTCTCCAACACTTGTCCAGTAGATGTGAAGAAGATGCAAATCGACATCAAGGCGTTCTAGACTGAGATGGCCAGAAACCCAAGGAAGAGCAGCAAGAAATACAACTTTCCCAGATCGGCACTCAAATGCCCTTTTGCCAAGTTTGCTCCTGTAATCACAAGAAACATTGAAGGGAAGAAGGGCTCCATTGAAAACATGACAGAGCTCAGAGTATAAGGTATCCCTTTTAACTGGTCACAGTTTATCTTCAACAGGTTTAAGGATCAAATTCAAAAGGAAATTGATCTAGGAATTATGGCACCCAGTAAAAACCAGCAAAAGAAAGGTGATTTCTGGGAAAGGAAATCCTATGGGATTCTTCTTCAACACTTGTTTGACCAAGAAAAAGTGAAACCCATCTGTGTGCATCCACTGCACAAGGCCAAGGTGATGTTCACATATGTTAAGGCCTCCCAGAAACCACAACCCACAACTGGAAGAAAAATGAAGCAGCAGATCAGGAATTGGGAGAAGGACCAGATCTCAAACAGCACAAGGACGACAAGGGATTCGACCCAGAAATAAGGATAGCCCTCTTGAAATTAGTGATGATGAAGAGAATCAAGAAGAAGTAACCTATCTGCAAGAAGGTGAGGAAGGATACTATCTTACCCCATCAGAAGATATTGAGGAAGAGGAAGAGGCTACTGAGGATGACGAGGAAGAACAAAAGGAAGGTGATCATCTTGAGGATGATCAAGAAATGTTTGAGTTATCTGATGATGACTTGACGCTCCAGGAGGTGATTCACTAGAGCACCAGCAATCTTTGAACAACGGCAGAGTGAGCCAGCTGATCAAACTCAATTCAGTGTTCCTGAAAACACCTCCGGCTTTGATCAATGGGGAACACCATCTGAAGCAGTTGAGACTCTAGCACATGGAGAAAGAGGACAGTCCTCACAAGGACTTGGAGATGCAAGTCAATTCCAACAATCTCTCTCTGATCATGAGATTGAAGAAGAAGCAGAAAGAAAAAGAAAAAGAAAAGGAAAAAGAAAAAGAAAAAGAGAAAGAGAAAGAAGAAACTGAAGCTGCAGGACAAGAAGAAGAGGAACCAGCTGAGACTTCTGCACCTGCAGAAGAAGAGGACAGATCATTCAATCTCAATCCACTCATTATGGACATGGAGAGACAGCATCGGAGTAGATAAAATCTCCAAACTATTTTGAGAAGCATATCCACCTCCATTGATCAGAATATTGAAGCATTGATCAGTCACAATGAAGTTCAAGATGCAGTGATGGAGAGGCAGGTTGACTTACTCTGCAACCAGAACTATCTCAAAGCCAATCATGTCTAGGAAAATTTGGAATTCTTGGTAGGTGTTTGGGATACCAAGCTCAATCCCATAGTGGATACACTAAATGAAAACTCTGACAGATTCAAGCCTTTGAAGGTATCCTGGCAGAGTCAACATCCCAGTTTGACCAAATCACCCAGATTTGTGAAGAAACCAATAAAATTATTGAGGAGAGGTATGATGCTCCCAAAAAGAGGGAAGAGAAGCATAAGCCTGAGAATTCCAAAGGTGCAAGTTCCAAGGGCAAGGGCATCAGGTTTGAAGAGAAGAAGTAGCTTTAAACTTCTAACTTATAACTTCTGCCTGACCTTCAATATCTTATTGCCCTTTATGGATGAATAAAATTTCTGAGTTTTATTCTGTTATTATTGTGAAAATTTGCATACTTATGTTCAGGCTTATGAGGGTTTTGGCATCATCAAATAGGGGGAAATTGTTAGGAACATTTTGTTATGTTTTGATGATGGTCATACTAGCTGTTATAGCAAGCCTGAAATAAGTTAGAAATCTCTGTATAAGTCTTTACTTAGAGTCTGACATGTTGTATAAGTTGAGTCAGACAAGTATTGTACTAGTTAGTAGGATGGCTAAGTGAAACAAAAATCCGGCAGAGTAAAGGCAGCCAAGTACCAGCAGAGAAGCATGAAGACATTATGGATTGACTTATAACCAAGGAATTCAGTGATGACCTTGGATAAGTCTAAGTTGTATTACAAGTGATGAAGTCTCATTTTGAATATGGTGTACACTGATCTCACACAAATCAAGATCAGTGAAGTACAAGAAATTCCTGAAAGATCAAAAGAAATCAAGAAAGCAGTGAACCGGCAAAGTAAACTGGCTATCGGCTAAGTAAAGGAAAAGCAGTGAAGGAACAACTAATCAACTAAGAACACTTAACCGGTCAAGCAACAGACAAGTGAAGGAACTGCTGAGTAAAGTATACAATCTATACTTATTCAGAACGTGAAAAATATGGAAGATTCAGAGGATCAAGCATTAAATGCAGAATCAATCAAGGACGTTTGAAGAAAATCCGGATCACTGAAATCAAGGAGAATACAATTAAGGAGGAATCAAGACTTAAATCAAGGATTATTCCCCAAATTAAATAGCGAACGGACAGAAATTCAAATCAAGGATTATCAAGGCTATAAATAGAAGGCATTAACAGACAGATCAAATAACAATTGGAATACATAAGAACAAGCAGAAACTCTGTCAATTTCTTAAGCCTTCTTTCTGAATCCAAATGAACACATCTAGAAGTTCGACTCAGTATTCAGAGCTACAAAGGCATATCAAAGACTGAGATTGATCAACCACCTTGTGAATTCAATTCACACCACAGTCAAGAAACTGAATCCGAGCCATCTGAGAAGGAGTTGTGTTTGTGATAGCTGCTGAAGGATTTGTTCCCAATGAGCAGTGTGTTGAAGACTAAGTCACTGAAGCTTTTGTAGCTAGGGAGTGATAGTCTTGAAGATTGTGAAGCTTGTGCAGCCAAGGACAATCTGACTATTGTATTGGTGAAAAACAATAGTGAATTCCTCCAATCATCACACGAGAAGAGTGGATTAAGGGATTACATCACCCTGAACCACTATAAACCTCTGTGTTCATTTACTTACTGCACTTTACTTTATAGCATTTACTTACTGCACTATATTCATAATATGTGTGTGCATAATCTACTTTGAACCATTTTTTAAGAAGGGACTTATCCGCTGCCCAACAGATTTTATTTTGAGATAAGTTTTTGAAACTCCAGTATAGGCATTCACCTCCCCCCCTCTGACTATACTTTTACCCTTCTCTGGGACCAACAGGAACTCATCCAAAATAGCATCTAGGTTGAAGAACATACCTTAGGAAAAACTCCAACTTTCTTGTATTAAAACGACACCCTCTTCACGACGATTCTGTTGCTCTACTCTAATCTGAAAACGGTTGAAGAACTGCTTAGAAATTGGAAGAAATCTCCTAGCCCTTCCTCTTGCTCTTACATGCAGTTTTCAAAGAAAGTAGGAAATTTTCTGATTTACTATTAGGTTAAAGGAACTAATGGGATTTGTTTTCCTTAAATAGGAAATCCAAAAAATAATAATTTCTTATTATTTTCCTTGTTACTTAAAATCAGATTTTTTTTCCAACATATATATATATATATATATATATATATATAGTAGATGTACTACTGTGCGTTGCACAGTGTACATTGTAAGGTTATATTCGTTTTCATATAGTGTTTGGTTTGTTCGTTTTATGTTTTGAACAAAGAAGAAAAGTGATAATAACTACATTCCTAGAATAAGATAATACACATGCATATATATATATATATATATATATATATATATATATATATATATATATATATATTTCATGAGGTGCTAGTGTTTGGATGTTCGTTTTGATATAGTGTTTGGTTTGTTCGTTTTATGTTTTGAACAAAGAAGAAAAGCGATAATAACTACATTCCTAGAATAGGATAATACACATGCATATATATATATATATATATATTTCATGAGGTGCTAGTGTTCGGAATTTTCTTAGACATTACAGTTTTATAATTCATATATGTCTACAAACAGTTTTTCAAAAGAGGAACATTGTTTGGTGTTGATTAGGAAGGGACTGGATCTTCATAGCAAAAGTTAGATTGTTAATATCTGGCATCTTTTGTGGCATATGCATAGGGTTTCCAAAATTTTGTTGTTATGTAGATTTTTTCTTCTACTTTTTTGTCTTCACAATTGATTGGGGAATTCTAGCTTGATTTTCTTCAGGGGGTGCTTGTCGGTTTCGGTTGGATCTTCCTTGTATGCTTTTGTAGCATTTTCTGTGCTTGTTCCAAATTTAGCTTCGTTTGGCCTTTTTCCTTCTTGCTTTTCTCGCAATCATTTTATGTATATGTGAGGTTAGTGTATCGTTGTTGCAATGTTCAAGATATCCATTTAATTAGGTACATTAGGTGCAGTTTTATGTAATGTGTTGTGTCACGAGTGGGTATAAAAAGATTACATAGTCATTATTCTTTTTCGCGTGAGGGTTTAGATTGTTACGGTTTATTGTTACCTGGGGTATTTTCCATTTGGTTACTGGTCTGAATTTTAGTTGCTGTTAGGTCACCAGTAAGGTCAGAGTGACTCCAATTCTGAACATTGTATCTTGGTCTTTGGTCGGCATACTTCTTTCCTGAGGTTCTGATGTGGGCTCTGATTTCTTTTCCATGCAGTTTCTCATTTGCCATGTGCATCAATCTTTCCATTTCCTGTGGAATAATGCGTCAATAGTTACTATGTAGGTTACCTTTGTTAGGTGTGATGCCCGAAAGACAATTTTGTAATTGTTTTATTTAATAAATGAAATGATGTTATTATTCATATTTATTATTCTCATAATCACCGATGTGACAATAGTATTTACACTACAGAAAACCCTAAGTATATCGTTTATGTAATCACTTAACTCGGTGTATGGTATATACACGGGAGGATTGAGTTAGTGAAGATGTACTTAAAATACAATTAGCCCGTAGTGAAGTTAATCGAGAGTATCGGGTCTCTCCTTTAACGTGCTATTAATGCGCCCGAACACGGTTGGTGTGATTGTCTTATCCGGACTTTCGGTTAAGAGAACCTAATGGGGCATTTATATATGATAGATATATCATATAGGGGTGGACCGATTTGATTAGAGTTCACGATATAATTCCGTAATCGAGAAGTCTTATCGAATCAATGGATGATCATATTTATGGATATATCTTAATCTGAGGTGATCACGATCAAGCGCTTGAATCGGTATGAAGTTTGACTTGACGGTTAAGGATTACACCGAGTCCGTGGTCCGAATTACCCCATCTTGGCATTGTCTTGGATTGAGTGAGTAG
This sequence comes from Gentiana straminea, assembly GCA_036785695.1. Taxonomy (NCBI): domain Eukaryota; kingdom Viridiplantae; phylum Streptophyta; class Magnoliopsida; order Gentianales; family Gentianaceae; genus Gentiana; species Gentiana straminea. The sequence continues at coordinate 2,367,982 of JAVUPR010000087.1, read as the reverse complement.
TACGTGTTATCACGGATACGGAATCCATTCTTTCCATTTATGGAAGTAGATAGACGCAGTTCCTTATTTGTTAATCCTAGAAACCGATCGATCGCGCGAGTTCATATCACACCGATTGATCACCGGTGAGTTGTATGAATTAATTGATCACTAGGGGGTTAATGGTAAATAAGGATAAGAGGTTCTAAAAAGGGTTAATGGTAACTTCCCGATTTAGAATGAACGATCTATGGAGGATTAATCCATATGTAATGATTATATCAATGGACGCTTATTATTATTCTCGTGAGGAGATAAATATAATCTCATAATCGGAGGAGTGCGATCACGGGATTATGGTGGCATATTCTGTGATTGATTTATCGAATATAATTATTCTATAATTATTTATTTGATTTATCGGAGCCGCTGATTATTAGTCCATGGTCCCCGACGTGCCTCCTATATAGCATAGCTATTCTCGGACGTCGAATCCTAATAATATTAATTTAGTTCTTGTTGGACTTTATTAAAACGATATGTGAATTAATTGTTTAGTGGACTATTAAATTAGTTGGGCTAAATAATTAAATATGTGGAAAAGACATTTTCCATAATCTTGGCCCAATTGTGTTATAGCCCAAAAATTAATTATGACTAGGTCATGAATTAAAAGTGGCGCCCCCCTCTTATTTTTGGAACAAGAAATTAGTTTTCTTGTGATTAATAAGACGTGTCATAAAATATTTATTGGATAAATATTTATGGAAAGAAATAAAGATAAATATTATCCTAAATTTGTTCTAGAATATTTTGGGATTATCTTTTATTTAATAGGATTATCATAATTGATTTTGTATTAATTATAAAATCCTTGGAGGCTAAGTTTTACTCTCCTATATAAAGAGAGTTCTCCCAAGCCAAATAACACACTACAATTTTCGACTTCTACCTCTTAGAGAGGAGAAGGAAAATTTCGGCCAAGGGGAGACAAGGGGAAAATCTTGGAGATTTTTCCGGGTAGCATATCGGGAGGGTTCGAGTCGAGAATTCCTTCCACCGGGAGTTGCTTGGATCACACGTACGGAAGATCGTGGTGCTCTTCACGCTTTCCTTCGTTCATCCTATTGCGGTTCTTCAACTTGGATTTTGAGATCCAAGAGGTATGTTCTACAACCCCCTTGTAGATATAGATCTAGTTATTTTATTACGTGTATTATATAGATCTAGATCCATTAAATCGCTTCCGTTGCGGATGGTATTACTAACAGTGGTATCAGTCGCCATGGTGATCTATATTTATACGTATAAAATATTAGATCTAGGAGTGGTAAAACATGTAGATTTTTTGTCCCAATTTTTTTGGGGGCCGATGCATATGTTTAATTTTTTATGCTTATGAATGTCGTGGTTGAAGAGATGGATTGGGGTTGGCACTGTTTACCCGTTAGATCTATTGTAAACTCATATAAACGATGAAAATTCGTCCATATGAGTATAGGAAATTATGTAATTCTTTTTTTATTGCAATTTTAATTTCCAGAAAATAGATCTGTTTAGTAGCTGTTTAGTTATTTCGTGTTTCCCGTTGATCGAACCGTTGAAACGAAGATCCCTCCGGTCAGAATCAAGATTAGAAGATGATGATCAACTCCACAAATTTTGGCGTCGATCAGAGTCCGTTTCGATATCCGTTTGATGCTGCGAAGAGGCTGCTGTAACAGAAAAACGCAGGATTCACAGAAACACTATCTGTGACTTCCTCGATTTTCTGGGAGAGTTTGGACCGTTGAAAAGCAAATCCGACTGTTCAGATTGATCAAATTTGAGTTTTGGACGTACCATAAAAATTTCAGGTCGATCGGGATTCATCTCGATTCCCGATCTGCCTCAGGAAGTCCTTGATGCAGTGCAGTCAAAGTCAGATTCAGCAGCAAGTGTGGAGGTTTACTGGAGAAAATTGGTAAGTCAAAGCACCGATCCAACCGTCCATATTGAAGTTCAAGGAGTGAAGATAAGATCTGGAAAGTTTCGTCCCGATCCGAGTTCGTTTGTATGCCGATCGTCGAAGAGTTCGAACAGCTGCAGATTTACTTAGAAAGTTGTAAACCCTAGTTAGGGTTTTGGTTATTTATTTTCTAAATAGATTAGATACGGGGGTGCCAACGATCCATCTCGGTGTTTAAATTTTCCGCATTTATTTTTTATGTGTTTGATCATAAAATAGATATAAAACCGGAATTGCCATGACATGCATCATATCATAAATTCACTCCATGCATACATGTAGAATTTTAATTTTGGTAATTAAAATAGGCATGTATACAAACTCGTGTAATTAGTTGAAATTTAATTAATACGTGGTAATTAATAAATTTAGTAACTAATTAATGATCCGAGGACGGGTTATGAAATCGTTAGGCCTTTCGGTGTGTGTTCTCGGTGAACCGCCTTAAAGCCCAAACGAGATCACGTTCTTCAATTCGTAGTGTCTACGAGATTGAATGATGGTAAAAGAACAATAAATCTTGGATAAAAACGGTTCGCTTATAGGTTGGGTGGTCAACTGAGCTAGGCTCGACCGACTTAACCCTCCTAGTGTGATGTATGCACGGGGGTCCGGCAAGACTAAGCACACCGGAGAACGGAGGGGTGATTCCTTCTTATCTCAATGAGGCCGTCTTGACCCGATTTCGTCCGACTGTCACATATGTTCCAACGAATAGGACGGGTAGGCTTGCCTACGTTACCGACACCATTCGGAATCCTTGATTTGATGTGCTTTTATGTTAACATCAAAAAGACGTGGTTAGTTAACCCACAACCACTTCCAAAATATTGAGTGGGAGCGGGGGAGGCGACGCCAACCCCACGGCCTCTACTATAGATACAAGTAAGTGAGAGAAGGGTGACGCCTCGAGGCGCTTTGATTTCGTCCCCCTAAGGATGGTGTTCGCCCCTATCAACATTCATGGCTTGGTCTCCGAAAGGATAGGATTTCCGGGTACTCGTTGGGTCACTGACCTATCCTAAGACGGCATACTCGGGGCGTACCTAAGAGATCCGATATAGTAGGTCACACTCATCATGGGTATTTTTTGATAATATCTAGGCTAAAAAAGGAAGGTAGTCAATGAATAAAGGGATGTTCGATTCTCGTGGGATGTTCGATTCTCACAAGTTATTCATTGATGAGATTGTCTCGATTTAACGAATCATCTCTTTGACCTACCCTTCGGCGGCACCGAGATGCGAGGTTAAAACCTTGGAATGGTAGAGTAGACTTAATTTTAGTTTACAATTCCTAAAATAAAATATAGTAGTGTTAAACTTGAATTAATACATGTCATTTTATTTACGACATTATATCCCTTACTAAATTGCTTAAAATTTATAATTGACTAGTATTGACTTCGTTAAAAAGTGGAAAGTAACTAGGACGTTGAACTAGTTAATCGATAATGCAATTATTTTTCGAAAGAGATATTTTCTCTTAAGCCTTTTAAAAACCGAGTGACATATAGGTATGTCACTAGTGTCATTCGTGTCAAACGGGAGACAAACTTAGGTGATTTCGGACTTTGAAATTCTTAGTGAATTTTGAGTGTGTAGTGATTACACGAGTAATTTTCTAATTGAAAAATCGGAAAATCATGAAGTGTTACTAGTTGGACGATATTTGGAATCGATGAACTAGTGGGAGCTTTATGATTTGTTGTTTTTCTAGAACATCAGAAACGTGTAACTGACTACACACGTAACCGTTCTAATTGAAAAACCGGGAAGTCATGAAATGTCGCTAGTTGGACGATATTTGGAATCGATGAACTAGTGGGAGTTCTATGATTTGTTGTTTTTCTGGAAACATTGGAACTATAAGATTTTTCTAATCGAAAAAATCGGAAAATCATAAAAAATAAAGCGTTGCTCGTTAGACGGTATTTGGAACCGATAAACTAGTGGGAGCTTTAATGTTATGATTTGTTGTTTTTTCTGGTATATTAGAAAATCCGAGAAGTCCCGACGAGTAACACTCGAAATAGACATCCCATGGTTCAAGAGTAGTGTCTACTCAAACGAACCGCTGGTTCAAGACTGTTTCCATTCATTGAAAGTCAAGAATGGGAGAATATGTCTAAAAGTGTTAGTCACCTAAACTGAGAAAATTTTAAGGCTGAACCGAAAATTAATTAACTGAAAATCATAGGATAAGGACAGTGATTTTGGATCACCAACCTATGAATCCTTGGCGATTTTCTCGAGCTAAGTTCTTTGGAAGAACAAGGTAGCAGTGCATTTAACGATTAAAAGAGTAAACAACGGGCAGTTAATTTTAGCTAGAATAGTGGGAGTGATATAAGGAAATGAATCTCGGATTCAATCCTTGGATATCGCGGAAAAATTATTTTCTGTTTACGATTCGTTGGAACGAATGGATTTACCTTCTATTCGATAATTTGTTTCTCGTATATAAAGTGAATATACCATTTGTAGTACGAATCCAAGACTCGGACTTTTGTTTGATAAAGTCAAAACCACTTAGAACTGCTGAAATATGTATACAAAACACATCTTAAGAACTATTAAAAGCAATTGGTTTCTATATTTAGATAAACGCTTCTTCATATTCCATAGTTAGTGCATAGTCCCTAAAAGACAAGACTGAAGACGGCTCGGGGTGATTCCTTTCTCCCGGTCCGGTTATATTGTCTCAAAGGTTCAATGACTAAGTTTCCTTTCAATCGGGAAAGGATAATGGTTATAAAGAAGTAACATAGCTTGTTCATGACGACCTTCGGGTCTAATGAAAGATACAAGCTAGTAGGAGCTTCCGAGTAGTGACTTCTTGTCTGATAACTATTCGAACACTCCGGTCAGTTTATCCAAAATATTTTTGAGGTTTCTCTGTTTTCAACAGAGATAGAGTATTCTATACTCGGAATAGGCCATTCATAGTCCTCGAAACTGATGCTCGGCCTGCCTCAAAGTGAAATGTTTTCACTAAGTGAGAAACCGTAAAATTGCCTTATATATGTTTTTAGATGTGCTACAATACACTGCATAACTCAATAAAGATATTAGAAGCGAAATAACGGTTTACATTGAAATGTAAGACCGAGAAGTCAACCTAGAATATGCTTTGGAATTTACGGATAAGGTGTGGACTCGGTTCACCCCACTTCCATAAATATAAGCATTTAGCACACGGTGCTTGAAGGTAGGTCTGGAAATTTCGCGAACACGTTCGGTCAGTGACCAATCGTTCAATATCTTGTAGCATTGAGAAAAAGGTTTGTTATAAGATTCTTGAAATCGGGAAGGGACAGTTATACTGTTGCGTCTTTTCTGATAGAGTCTATGAACAGTAAAACCTTAAACCTTGCGACGTTACTCAAGGTAGTTACTAACCGATTAAAATCGAGACCACATCCAACATCGGTTGTTGGTGATAACACTAAATACTACTAAACTAGATCGAATTTCGATCCACCCGAATGTAGTGGGAGTATGGTTTACCAATTACCCATTACGGGTTACGTGGACTTTGTAGTCCGAGGATCGATTGATGACCTATGGCTCTTTTGTGAGCGAGTATAGGATTCGATAATAGAGGTTGGTTTAATGGCCATAACCCCGTGAATGGAGTTCGGTACTCCAATTCTTTCATGCTCTTGTAGAACCACCCGAGCGTCTCGGGCCCGGTGGGAGTAATTGGATCTACACGGAAAAGAGTAGAATGAGTTCGGTATTGCATGATTTCGTTCAAAAGCAGAAAATAGGGGTGATTCCCTAAGACTTTCTTGCCAAACAAGCGGAGTCTGGATTCATTCGAAACAAAAGGGTATTGACTTATGAACTTATGACAGGATGACTGTCAAGGCTTATGTCCTTTGTGGATAAAAAGCAAACCTCTCGGTCATTGGAAGTCATATATTTCTACAATATGTGGATTTGACCAGAATATTGATAAGTCTTTTGTAGACTGGATATCAATTTTAGTACAGTAGTGAATATATAAATTAGTGTTTGTGAAGGATAACACCGCACCGGTTGGAATCAACATGGGTGTGTTATCTCGAAGTCGAATACGACAATGCCACAATTCTGCGCAACGAGAGATTTGGACAACATTCTTAAGAGTTTGACTCGGTCGAATTCATTAGAATCGATCACTTGGTTTCCCATCCATCTTATTGGTTAAGATGATGCATCCGTGTATGCAACATTCAATGAGGAAGTTCTACCCTATGCCTCAGGAATGACTCTCTAAATCTTCGGATCAGGAGAAATGGGATAGATTCTCTTTCTAGTAAGAGATGGTCAGGTTATTGAACGTCAACTTTGATCGAATCTTAGATTCGGCGGTTAACAAAGCAAGTTTAGTATGTCCTTTAGTATCTTGAAGAGAACGAGGAACAATATGCGGACATATTCATGTGTGAACTTGGATATGTGTGATACACGATTTTGACTTTAAGTCGGATTGAGGATGATCGTTAAGTCGATCTCGGGCTCGCATTTACTCGGTACCACATGATTTGATGGACCGGTAACGTTTCGATTCTACGGATCGTCTCGAGCCGACAACCCGACTAATCATTAAGACCCATGACATTCGGATGTAGGTACTCCCCGAGTCACCGACCTATCCTACGACGGCATACTCGGAGTGTATTTTGGAATCGAAATGGTTATGACATGCTTAGTGGGTACTAGAATACGGGATGAGTCTCCATTGCTTTAGAGCAAGTGGGAGATGTAGTTTGTTGTATTTTAAATAATAGGGTGTGCTCTAAAACAATTAATCACATGCTTTCGTGCAAGTGGGAGATTGTTAGGTGTGATGCCCGAAAGACAATTTTGTAATTGTTTTATTTAATAAATGAAATGATGTTATTATTCATATTTATTATTCTCATAATCACCGATGTGACAATAGTATTTACACTACGTAAAACCCTAAGTATATCGTTTATGTAATCACTTAACTCGGTGTATGGTATATACACGGGAGGATTGAGTTAGTGAAGATGTACTTAAAATACAATTAGCCCGTAGTGAAGTTAATCGAGAGTATCGGGTCTCTCCTTTAACGTGCTATTAATGCACCCGAGAACACGGTTGGTGTGATTGTCTTATCCGGACTTTCGGTTAAGAGAACCTAATGGGGCATTTATATATGATAGATATATCATATAGGGCTGGACCGATTTGATTAGAGTTCACGATATAATTCCGTAATCGAGAAGTCTTATCGAATCAATGGATGATCATATTTATGGATATATCTTAATCCCGAGGTGATCACGAGTCAAGCGCTTGAATCGGTATGAAGTTTGACTTGACGGTTAAGGATTACACCGAGTCGTGGTCCGAATTACCCCATCTTGGCATTGTACTTGGATTGAGTGAGTAGTATGTGTTATCACGGATACGGAATCCATTCTTTCCATTTATGGAAGTAGATAGACAGTTCCACTTATTTGTTAATCCTAGAAACGATCGATCGCGCGAGTTCATATCACACCGATTGATCACCGGTGAGTTGTATGAATTAATTGATCACTAGGGGGTTAATGGTAAATAAGGATAAGAGGTTCTAAAAAGGGTTAATGGTAACTTCCCGATTTAGAATGAACGATCTATGGAGGATTAATCCATATGTAATGATTATATCAATGGACGCTTATTATTATTCTCGTGAGGAGATAAATATAATCTCATAATCGGAGGAGTGCGATCACGGGATTATGGTGGCATATTCACCGTGATTGATTTATCGAATATAATTATTCTATAATTATTAATTTGATTTATCGGAGCCGCTGATTATTAGTCCATGGTCCCCGACGTGCCTCCTAATATAGCATAGCTATTCTCGGACGTCGAATCCTAATAATATTAATTTAGTTCTTGTTGGACTTTATTAAAACGATATGTGAATTAATTGTTTAGTGGACTATTAAATTAGTTGGGCTAAATAATTAAATATGTGGAAAAGACATTTTCCATAATCTTGGCCCAATTGTGTTATAGCCCAAAAATTAATTATGACTAGGTCATGAATTAAAAGTGGCGCCCCCCCTCTTATTTTTGGAACAAGAAATTAGTTTTCTTGTGATTAATAAGACATGTGCATAAAATATTTATTGGATAAATATTTATGGAAAGAAATAAAGATAAATATTATCCTAGATTTGTTCTAGAATATTTTGGGATTATCTTTTATTTAATAGGATTATCATAATTGATTTTGTATTAATTATAAAATCCTTGGAGGCTAAGTTTTACTCTCCTATATAAAGAGAGTTCTCCCAAGCCAAATAACACACTACAATTTTCGACTTCTACCTCTTAGAGAGGAGAAGGAAAATTTCGGCCAAGGGGAGACAAGGGGAAAATCTTGGAGATTTTTCCGGGTAGCATATCGGGAGGGTTCGAGTCGAGAATTCCTTCCACCGGGAGTTGCTTGGATCACACGTACGGAAGATCGTGGTGCTCTTCACGCTTTCCTTCGTTCATCCTATTGCGGTTCTTCAACTTGGATTTTGAGATCCAAGAGGTATGTTCTACAACCCCCTTGTAGATATAGATCTAGTTATTTTATTACGTGTATTATATAGATCTAGATCCATTAAATCGCTTCCGTTGCGGATGGTATTACTAACAACCTTTACCTTAGAAACCTGTTGTTATACGATATTTCGTATGTTATGTTATGTTATGTTAGTATATGGTATATGGTGTTGTTAATATGTGTGTACCTTAGATTCCATGATATGTAGCTGTGTTGCAGTGTGTTCCAGTAGTTTCTCAGCACATTTGTCAAACATTGTGGCTGTGATGCTCCTTGTGTCATCTTTCAAGTGTATAACCATTTTGCATCTGTTTTAAATGGAATGATTATTATTTGTTTGGTTTTTCTGTATTGGATGTAGGAGTAGTATCTTGAAGTTGTACAGGTTACCTAGGCATTGCAATTTCATCTTTATTGCAAGTGTTGCAACGGAATTCTTCATTTGCCTGTGCTTTGGTTGGTTGATGGCATCTCGGACACGTAGCGTAGTGAATTTGCTGAGATATATCTTGGATTGACATTTTGCATATCATGTGGAGGTCCTGTGAGTGCATTATTTCTGTTATATTACAGTAAAGAATATTTGTGTGTATACATTGTGATTGATGGTTAGAGTATGGATTACCATTTATTCCTTCTGTTTGATATATAATTTATATAGTAAGTAGCTATGTATTTTAATATTTATTACCTGGCTATCATCCGTTGTCACCTGTGCCTGTTGTGTACTGCTGGCTTTGAGAGTGTGAGAGGTCATTTGTGTTGTCTTAATGCTTTCTGTCATTGCAAGGGCCTTGATTGTTGCTATGTTGTCCTTCACCCTATTGCCCAATAAATTGTTTGTCAGACCTGTTTGATCATATGTGTTGTTTGAATAGAGAGTAAGATTGTTTTTCATCTTACCATTTTTCCATATGCTTCACTTGCGGCATATCAGGTTCTACTATAACATAGGAAAATGGAACCGTCGAAAGTGAGCCACCTACATCAACAGATAGTAAATAGTTATATGATTTAATCAGAAATTTTTTTTGTTATGCATATGATTTTGTATTTGGTTTACCTGAGTATTCTGTGGCTATCAGTCGCCTACATACAATTATAGGCATTGTTTGTCTCTTGTGGTATATGGTAGATGCCTGATTTGATACAAATTCTGCCCACATTGTTAGTGAATAGGGCTTCATGCTGTTTTAGAAACAGGGGTAACGTTAGATAAATAAAGGAAATACTATTAGATCATGTACTAATATGGAACCCAAAAAAATTAGGATATTGCTTTGACTGTAGGCAATAAGGACATGTATATTTGGATTCAATTTTCTGGTGAATATATCTGTCTTCTTGTGGTTAAATGTATGCATTTTTGGTGCAGTGTATTTATGGTTGTGCTGTGAAATGTTGCAGGCTTGGTTATTTGGGATGTTTAATGTCATTGTGGCAGTGCTTTGATAATATAAATGTTGTCTTTATACTACTCACTAAATGACAAACAATGCCACCAGCATATTAAATGCAGTCTTAGAAGTTTTTCTATTTAAAATTTGTTGTTAAATATTGTTGTTCAGAACACATTCATTGTCTAATACCTGCAAACATTTTAGTCCCTCTTAGATTCGAAAGACACAAAGTATGGCTTTTGAAAGCAACTTCCCAGGAATAATTTATGAAACAGAGGAAGGGATGTATGATGCTTATGCACCACCAATTCCACCTAAATTAGATGGGGATCCAATCACAGAGGCAGATATAGTGAAAGTGGGCACTTATCCTGACAAGGTTGTAAAGAGTTTGGCAGTGGAGCGTGATAGGAAGGGCCGGCAAGCTCGTACGAGAGCAAACGAGAATGAACAAAGTATATGGAAGAGGATGTATCGCGGTGAGGAAGAAGCGAAGCGACAAAAGGTGACAACAAAGGAGCGAGATGAGGTTACAATATTTGTGGAAAGAAAGGTGTGCTATGTTGGAGGCTGCACGAGCGAGAGACTAATGCTAGCGGTACCACCGAGGAGGTCGGAGAAGAAGATAATCTTGAGTTGCCCAACGGGGATGTTTACTAAGGCTTTTTTCTACTTGTAAAACACAGTTCGTATGGTGGTAATTGTATTTTTTTTTTCTAAATCTATGGAATAAGTGTTGTGTCATGTAACCTTTTTTTATGTTTACCTAAGTGTTTAATTCTGTTTTGGTTTGAGCAAAAAATAAGCGAACTGAAGTACATGTAATCAGAGCAGAGATGAATGATATCAATGCAGCAAATAAAAGGATATGCCTTATTTTTTTTCTGCTGGTTTATGGATTGATAGTGGATCCTAGATTTTACTGAGGTTTGGTACATATTAGAAGAGGTAGAAAAGGAGTTTATAGGTGATGTTCATTATTAATGCTCATTGATTAACATTCTGGAAGTTGCAAGTAAAAGGATAAGTTGTATGTTTTTGTATTCTAATTTATATAGTGACGGTGAACATAGGTCTTTGAGGCTTCTTACATATATAGAGAACAACACAAGTAGTATAGAGGTAAGTTTGATGAATAATTCTGAGCTGCTAACATGTTGTAACACCAGATTGTTTCAGGAATGTCCAAATTTATGGCCAAAGGAACATATATCTGGGAGGTATGTATTTTACTCAGGTTTGTTATATAGAAGCAGAATTACAACATCAGTAGAGAGGCTAGGCTGACAATCATTGCTAAGTCATTAACACCTCGGATTCGAGATTGTGTAAGCAACACTGTTAGACATATTAAACAATTTTTTGGTAAGTAATAAAAATACCTTTGATCAACAACGGTAAATTCATGCAACGGTGTAAGTTTTCCTCATGCAACCAATTCTCTCGGGGCTTTCATATCAATAACTGCAGCCATGATGTCTGGGAGGCAAAAGTTACAGCATTTATGAGGATACAACTTGATATATATATATATACTATAAATGTTAATTGGAGAAAGTGTTAACGAAATTTTACATATTGTGCCCGTACCTATTGGATTCCTAGTACCAATGAGAGATGGTATGGCATGAAAAGGAGTTGTTTCCATCTCTGGATAGGCAATGAATTCTTCTGGGTTTGTTATTGGACGTATATAGGTTGATGCCATGAATACCCATTCTAATGTCATTCCAGGAGACATATGGCGATACAGTTCTTTAATTGGCTGCACTTTTGCCTCTCCAATAATATAGGTTGAAAACGGAGATAAAGTCTTGTCTAGGAGAGTTATGGTTTGGTCCCAAAGTATGCCCTCAATACGGTTACTCTGTTTCACATAGGTATATATAACAGTCTTAGATAACACAATGATGGTTTAATTGGTTATGAAGGCAGATATATTTTTTAAGATACCTGACTGTCTTGCATCAGTATTTTCTGCGTACGACGGCCATCTTTACCCGTATAAATATTGGTCTTATCCAGAATGATTACCTTGACCCTCCATTCAGTAGTGGTGGTTGTAACTTCAGCAATTGTTAAGTTTTGTGCTTTTCTAGCCATTCTTAAAAACTATTTAAGCAAAATTGAATCAGAATTAGATTTGTATAAGTAGTCATCTATTTCAGTTAACATTTTGAAATATACAGAGGGAATATTTTGCAATTTCCTATGTTTAAATCTAGGTAGTTATTATGGTCATAAGTAATTTTGTGCTCTCTAAATGATTTCACGGAATACAATGTTTTGTGTTTTGTTCGGTCGTATTTCATCTGCTAAAGTTGGTGGGGCAATGAGTACTTTTAATGCGTCAAACGTTCTAACTCTTGAAAGAGCAACATATAATTGACCATGGGAGAACACAGGCTCGCGGAGGTATATACCAACGCTGTCTAATGTTTGACCTTGAGCTTTGTTAATAGTCATCGCGTAACAGAGTCTTATTGGAAATTGGTATCGTTTGAAGGCAATGCCAAACTTTTTGTTGTTTGTAGGTTGTAGTGGAATTTTATGTAGTATAGTAGTACGACCTTTGTATGGACCAGTTCCAATCTCTGCCACTATGGTATGTGTATTTAATTCTTTGCAAAGCATTCGGGTACCATTGCATAAACCCTCAGTAGGGCATAGATTTCTTAGAAGCACTACTGGTGAGTTAATTTTGAGCATGAGTTCATAAGGTGGTAAACTACTGGGATTTAATGAGTGTAAGAAGTCTTCGTAATCTCCTTGGTGTTGAGGGTTTACAGTTGCATCGATACCTGTATATGTTTTCATATGACCTTCAACCCTATCTAGAATTGCATGGTTAATATCATTAACACAACTATTTGTGGCAGCTAGTATTGCCCTGTTCATTACCATGTCATAATTGGCGCTAAAATTTCTCATATCCGGATAAACGAAATCAATCAATCGTTGTAGTGATTTATCTTCGTCAACAAATGGTATAGTTATTCTATGAGGCAAGACAATGTTTCTATCATCATCCTCAGGTTCTGTACCGTTACCAATACGTAGAAGGTATGCTGCAAAAGCAGGATCATTAAGGGGTCTCATATTCTGTGTTAGCTGAATCTTTGTAAGGTAAGGCCATAAAGGGAATGGAATATGCTAGCATCTATTTGTTGTTCTTTAGTTCCTCTAGTTACGACAGGTAAGACTTGTCTGAAATCACCACCAAATATCACGGTTTTATTTCCGAAGGGCAGATCTACCTCTGTTATGTCTCTTAGCATTATTGCAAATGCCTCAATTGACTCGCGATGTGCCATGGAGCCTCATCCCATATAATTACTTTTGCTTCCCTAATCAATTGTCTGTTGCTGACTGCTTACTTACATTCGCAACTTTTTCTTCATCACTATGTAGGGGCAAATTAAATCGTGAATGTGCAGTTCTACCTCCAGGTAGCATACATGCAGCAACGCCGGAGGTAGCTGTGGCAAGTACGATATGTCCTTGTGACCTTAGTTTAGCCATAATTTCTTTGTAGAGGTACGTTTTCCCTGTTCCACCAGGGCCATCAATAAAAAAAGATGTTGGTTCTCCAGCGAAAACCTTGGTCATTATTATTTCATATGCATAGCGTTGTTCATCATTAAGTTGATCAATGCCTAGGACGTCATTTGGAGAAACCTCTATATTTCTTTCGCATAATATGTCTTTTGCTGGGCCTTTCTCGCTCAGCAGAAAAATTTGCTTCTACACCAAGTTGAAAATCAAACAAGTTCCGACCCATGTTATCTAGGAACATAGATATATCTTGTAAAGCTTTTCTCCTCCCTGCTAACTGAAGCATTTCATTTTTTCCATTGTTTTTATTATAATCCTCAGATAGCATTTGCTTATATTTGTCCCATAGAACACGAGGGTTTGACGGGGAGCAGAAAGTAAGAATGGATGCAAAAAGATGTCTTAGATGCCTAGGCATTTGGTAAAGTACAGCTTCTTCTAAACACTTATCTAGGTCGGAATCGGTTGACAGCAAATTTTGTGCTAGAGCTGATTCCCTAAAAGTAGGGTAAAGGTAGTTATTGAAGATTAGTAGATCATCATATGATGTAGGGGCTTTAATATGATTCAGCAATAATCGAAGGTAATATCGCTCGCCTTCCATTGGACCAGCAGACACAATGCGTCCAACGACCCTACCTTTTTTCCGTTCAGTCCACAAACGTTTTCCAGAATCCCAGACAAAGAACTTTGGAAAATCACGATATAAAAGCTGTAAGGAGATTGCCGTTTGGTTAGTTTTGTTCATATAGAAGAATTGTGTGAGCATTGTCTTTGATAAGAAGGTATTAGATACGACACTATTTAAGTCTTTGTTAATTGGGAAAGATATATAGTGGTTATTTGGTAAATGCAACTGTAACACAATAACTGCTGGATGCATTTCAAACGGATCAAAAGAAAATATACGCCAAGCGGACTGCGGGGGTGCCACCCATCGACCACGTTGGTACTCTTCAATCTCATTATCAGAACCTAGGAGTTACATTTGGAAAGCAATTTTATCTGGTCCTTTGTAGATATATTTGTATATGTACTTAACTAATTTGATGGTCGAACAAATTTCGACATTAATATGGCAGTCATATTTTTCTAATAGATAAGGATTATAAGGAACAACAAATCGATTATCAACCACACAACGCCGCACCACAGCAGACAATCCATTGTTGCGACGTCTGTATTGAGGGTAACTATCTGCACCGTGCACAGTGCATTCTTGGTACTGTCTTGGATACCTATTTTTGCATTTCTTGTTTTGCATACAAGGGCTGTTAGGATTTGATGATCCGCAAGGACCATGAATCATGTGCTTCAATACCAATTTATGCAGGTTTGGATTTATTTCTGGGTCTGGTAATTCAGCACTAATGTAGCGATCATATGCCTCACAGCTCAAGGGTTTGCTATCCTTTGTCATTATAAGAAGTAAGTGTGTATGAGGTAGACCTCGTTTCTGAAACTCAATAGAATATACTGATGCAGCTGGCTTTCCAAAAATTTTATCTTGTAAAAGATCCTTTTTCAAGAGTTCGAGTTTTGATTTGAAAACTCGAGAAAGCAAATCAGGACGGTTCTGCGGTATTTCGTTTGGAAGTAAATGGTTAGAAATTTCTGACCAAGAGGGATTACATGTCATGGTTAGGAAGAAATCAGGTTTTCCAAACTGTTGTACTAAAGCCATTGCATCCATATATCGTTTTTTCATATCTCTAGGACCACCCACGAATGAAGGTGGTAAAATCAATTTTTTCCCTACGTTGGAAGTGTTTGTGTTACCGGTTGCAATACTGTCAATCAAGCCTTGCAAAGATTCTGTTCGCACCTCTTTTTGTTGTTTGTAAAAGTATTCTAACCGTGAAGTCTCAAGCTTAACAAACATGTCTACGATATATTGTTGAAATAACCTTCCCGTATGTAGCAGCATGGATTGGTCATCTGCACGAATTTGCATTTTGTAGCAATAATATTGTCTGCAAGAGACAATATTACGTTTACGAGTGGCCTTTTCGACAGCTGCAAAATAAAGAGTCGAATTCGACGTTGTAAGCAAAGTATTTGGATTTTTACTAAATAGAAAAAGAAGAGAAAGACTTCTTGCCTTGTTCTTCTTGGTATATGAGATGTTCTGCTGATACAATATTTGCATCTAACAGCGGGAGTGACATGTGACAATGGTAATTCTGCTTAGATAAGTTGGGTGGCAACTTCTCAATACCATAATGCCAACCAATCTGTCCTCCAGGAAATATGAGCGGATACTGCAATGGATCATAGCATCCATAATTGTGACAAATTTTATATGGTGTAGTATTGTGGGAATATATTTGGATGTGGCATTTTGGATTGAACGTAGTTTCATCATCAAGGCATATTATTCCCGAAATGTCACTGCAAGTTGGTTCATTGTATAACCTTTGATCAAGTTTGGGATCATTGATAATATAGAATTTATACCTATCAAGAACCTCTAGGTCCTTAAGATGCCGTAGGAAAACAGCATACGGATTCCTAGCTAATAGCTCAGTTAATTTGAACATGGTATCATGTGAGAACCGATCAGAAAGCTTCAAACGCTCTTCAACCTCTAAAACCGGATCATAAAAATACAGTTGAATTCCACTTAATTGGTCAACTCCGGATTCTAATGGATTAAGAAAATGGTGTATCTTGCCCTGTACTTTGAAAGTGTATACACCAAAGGTATTTTTAAGGAGTTCCTTGTCCTTCCGTGCTGAGAAGGTAGTAAACGCGAGGTTGTTATTGTAAGCACGTGAGTATTTTTGGAATGCAACGGCCTACTGCATCGGTCCCGGTAAACGATTACGTAAGACATTTGGCATAGCGAGCATGACAATCCCGATCTCACCATCCGAACGGCGAAGCAAGGCGGTTCATGGAAGAACCGGAACGCCGAACAGTGAAGGCATTTCGGTGCACTGGTAGTCCTGAGTCTATCAGACCTTCAGCAGTAGAGCTGGTACGATTAGTTACATACTCAGCACGTAACTGATCCCTTAATGCATTTGAAGGATAGAACTTAGGGTTTATGTATGCCTTAGAACATAATCTATCTACATTGGATAAAGTTTGAGCATCAGAGACCTTAGCAGCTTCAAAAACAGATACACCGGAACTGCTTCCAACAGAACAGCGGACCGAAGAGCTACCCAGGTCTACCTTCCGGGAAGCATACTGTGCACGGCGACGGGTACGCATAGATTCTTTCTCACTTTCATTCATACTTGCATAAGCTTGCCGCCGTTTAAGGTTTCGCAAATTCCGTTTTTCATTGTCCATAGTTTCTATCGCGGAAAAATTATCTACGCCATAAAACAGTTAACCAAACTACAGGTGGATCCTAAAATATAACTTTCAGATAAATATAGACCTATATAAGGAACCTATGAACTATAAGCCTAAGGAATGCATATATTTTAGGGGGTAAATAGAAAACTGTGCTGTCTATATATACAAGGAAACTGAGATTTTCTGTAGATCTCATCAATACGGGGTTTGCAATAGATCCCCTAACTATTGAGGTTTGCAGTAGGTCCTCTAACTACACTGACCTGAAGCAATTCACTTTTCCGAAAAGCAAACTAAGCAGGACACCTTGCACCAAAACTGCACAAAAGGGCAGCAAAGTAAGTAGAGTTGCAAAGCACAAAAACTATATTTATTGTGCACATACTGAAAGTTAAATGGATTTAATTAGCCGTCACCTAAATAGTATTGGTGCATAAACTTACAAAGTACACAAATTACAGGGATGGGAACCAGGTGAGACATGTGAGACTAATTTTCAGCATACTGGGATAAAGCAAACAACAAATCCATAAGAAAAGAAAAGAAAAGAATAGGCTACAGGGTAAACAGAGCAACTGAACCCAAAGTCAGCATATATCCTAAAGACAGAATACTAATGAAACATTATTTTCAAGTCATTGAATTACATTTCATAGTTTATGGAAGAATAGGCTAATAAGTATCTAAACAAATCTAAATCTACAAACAAAGCATGAACAATGGAGTAGTGGTAAAGCAGAAACAGCTTACATGAAAACATTAGTGTAATATAATGCAAGTATGTCTAAAGTGATGAGGGAAAGCCTAACTATATTTATACTGAATGACCAAGTGATTTAGTCACTGATTCTCACTTCCTATATTCTAACAAAGATCGAGATTTCATCTTACAATACTTGTATATAGAGTAATTATGACAGGCAGTAGAATCTTATATAAAAAAAAGTAATCAAACACAATGCTAACATATTTGAAATCATGAGTGAGAAGTAAATTTGGAAATGTATTCAGTGAACAAGTAAGATATTTATCAATTGAAGGTTTCTGGAATTCAAGAGTAACCAATAACTCAATATCCCCTTTCACCAGAACAACAAAACACATTCAAACAGCAAAAGATAAAAAAGCACATTTAAACCTAGGCATACATGCTGTTGGAAAACAAAAAGAACACAGACAAAGACAAATGAAATCTACTTACACGTTTAAGTAAAAGCACCTAAAAAACAACTACTTACCTGCAAATCAGCAAATCTTGATTCCTGAAAAAGGGGAAAACATGGATAAGAAATTGAAGAGCCTAACCAAAAAGAAGCGTGAATATGTAGGTAATACAATGACAAAAGCAACAGTAACTTATGAGGACGGAAATCAAGAAGAAAGCCAAATTCAGATTTGATCCAAACAAACCTGGAAAGAAAAATATAATTTATCAATGAGATTGGTACTGCTAGCTAACAGACGATGCAAATATGTAATATTATGAAAGCACAACAGCAGATACAACAATCAAAACAATCCAAAACAGATTAACGAACAGCAGATACACATGCAATGTATATTACAACGCAAGATAAGGCAACCACCACACAAAACTGCAGTATGAAGATACTGAAGCAGAGAAACTGTAGAAATAAAATGCAGCCGACATGTAAAAGCAACAAACAAGGGAAGTTTATCAGCTAAACCAAATCAATACTCTAACTTTACAAAATGTTGCAAACATACAGAGAACACTCCAAAAAGTACATGCAATGAAAAATCCGGTTAACACCCGATGAAAACGCAACATCAAAATATTGGAAATGAAAAACTGCATAAAGAAATCCAGTGAGCAAAAAAATCACATTTAACCATAGAGAATAGGGTAGAACAGTATACGTTCATTCATGAAACCCAGGATAAATTGGAACCCACATAAACCAATAGCGAAAAATAAAGAAATAATCAAAACAACAGTTATTTGCAACAGAAACCGCAATAACATTGTTCTTCGAAGAACATTCATTGTTACCTCAATAAACATTGTTCTTCGAAGAAATGTAATCCACCGACTAAACCAGACGCAGGAGACGAAGATACACCGACATAAAGAAGAACACAAACCGAATGACAGTGCTGAGAATAAGAATGCATGTTCTTTCAGTGGAAAATATATACGCTATTACGCCTTCCAAACTGTGAGTGAAATTTTGGCGTAATCTAAGTGGAGGAGAAGACGGTGGTGGGAGGGAAATAATCATTGCAATAAAACGACGCCGTTTTAACAAGGGAAGGGGAAAAACACCACAAAACGACAAATTTCAACGTACTGATATCTAAATATATATAATACTTCTAAGTTTAGATATATATATATATATATATATATATATATATATATATATATATATATATATATATATATCGACTTATATACATATATATACACAAAATACTTAACTCCACGAAAGAAGTAAAATATAATATTTTGTTTTCTCAAAATGACACGTACGCCTTTCCCGAAAATCGAAATATTATATTCCTCCTCCTTTAAAAGGAGTTTCGTCCTCGAAACTAACACATACCTGGTAAGTCCACAAACTCTAGAAACTCGCTGATCATGTCGTCTTCAACTGTCCAAGTTGCTTCATTCGGTGAATGGATGCTCCATTGCACCAAAACCAAAGGGATCATCCGTCTCTTGATCATATTTTCTTTCCGGTCTAGAATCTAGACCGGCTTCTCATCATAAGCCAGATTATCTTGAAGAACTTCCGGATCAACTATGGTTTCAAAATCAGTCTTTGTCAAACACTTCTTCAACATCGATACGTGGAAAACATTATGTACTCTTGACATCATTCATGGTAACTTAAGCTTATAAGCCAAAGGCCCAATTCTTTCCAGAATCTCAAACGGTCCAACATACATTGGACTTAACTTTCCCTTTTGTCCAAAACGTTTAACTCCTTTCATTGGTGAAGCTCGTAGATAAACTCTCTCACCAACATCAAACTCAAGAGGTCTTATCCTAACATCTGCCCAACTCTTCTGTCTATCTAGTGATGCCTTCAGATTCTTCTTAACCAGTTGAACCCTTTCTTTGACTTGTTCAACCATTTCCGGCCCGGTGACTTGTCTTTCCCCGACTTCATCCCAAAACAGAGGCGTTCGACATATTCTCCCATACAAAGCTTCAAACGGTGGCATGTCTATGCTTGTGTGATAACTGTTGTTGTAGGCAAACTCTGCCACGGGTAAGTAGTCATCCCATTATCTGCCTACTTCCAAAACATAAGCTCTTAGCATATCTTCAAGTGTTTGGATTGTTCTTTCTGATTGTCCATCTGTTTGAGGATGGAAGGCCATACTCAAATCCAATTTTGTACCTAAAGCCATTTGCAAACTTCTTCAAAACCGACTGACAAACCGACAGTCGCGATCCGAAACTATCGAGATAGGTACTCCATGTAACTTCACTATATTGTCCAAGTATAGTGTTGTCATCTTCTTCAAAGATATATCTACCTTAGTTGGTAGGAAATGAGTTGATTTGGCCAATCTATCCACAATCACCCAAATTGCATCATGTCCACCATTTGTCTTCGGTAAACCGGTGATGAAATCCATCATGATCTTATCTCATTTCCCTTCAAGGATATCCAATGACTCAAGCAATCCTACTGGTCTTCTATGCTCTGCTTTAACTTTCTAGCAAGTATCACATTCCGCTACATATTTAGCTATTTCCACTTTCATAGAAGGCCACCCAATCTTTTCCTTCAAATCTCTGAACATTTTTGTAGCTCCTGGATGAACTGCAAATGCAATCCTATGTGCCTCTTCCATAACTCTCTGTCTTAAATCACCAACATTAGGCACACACAAATGATCTTGGTACCAAATGTTCTCATTCCTATCTAAAACATAACCCACTATAGGCTTTTCCCTTAAAACTCGCTTCAAATCAACCAACATTGGATCTTCATATTACTTTTCCCGAATATCATCCATCAACTCGGATCTTGCTAACAACGATGATGCAAACTGTTGGTCTTCAATCTGATCAAAACTCTAGATTTTCAGCCTATCTAACCGTTCTGCCACATCTTCAACACTTGAAACTGTGAACACTGGTTTTCTGCTCAACGCATCTGCAACCACATTGGCTTTACCCGGATGGTATTGAATATCCAAGTCGTAATCCTTTACGAATTCTAGCCATATCCTCTGTCTCATATTCAGATTCTCCTGAGTGAAGAAATACTTTAAGCTCTTGTGGTCTGTAAAGATCCTAGCCTTAACTCCATACAAGTAGTGCCTCCAAATCTTTAAAGCAAACACTACCGCTGCCAACCCTAGATCGTGCGTTGGGTAATTCTTTTCATGCACCTTTAACTGTCTAGATGCATAAGAAATTACTTTTCCTCCTTGCATCAACACACAACCTAAACCTTGTCCCGAAGCATCAGTGTAGACATCGTAGTTATCAAAGATCTTCGGAACTGCCAACACTAGGGTTGTAGTCAACTTCATTTTCAACGTCTGGAAAGCCTCTTCACACTCACCAGTCCACTCAAACTTCACATTCTCTTGAGTGAGCCGGGTAAGTGGTGTAGCTATATTTGAAAAGTCCTATACAAACTTCCTATAATAGCAGTCAAACCGAGAAAACTTCTCTCTTCTGAAACTGTAGTCGGTCTGGACCATTTCTCAATTGCTTCAATCTTCGCCGGATCCACTTGAATGCCAACTCCAGAAATGACATGACCCAAGAAACTGACTTGATTCAACCAAAAGTCACATTTCGAGAACTTAGCATACAACTGGTTCTTCTTCAGATATTCAACACTATCATTAGGTGCTCTTCATGTTCTTTCTCATCCTTCGAGAATACAAGGATATCATCTATGAACACTATCACAAATTTTTCCAAGTATTGCATGAAAACACGTTGCATTAAATCCATAAATGCAGATGGGGCATTAGTGAGTCCAAATGGCATAACCAAAAACTCATAATTTCCATATCTAATACTGAAAGCCGTCTTCGATATATCTGCTACCTTGATCTTCAACTGATGATAACTAGACCTAAGATCAATCTTAGAAAACACTCTCTTGCCTTGCAACTGATTAAACAGATCATCAATCCTTGGTATGGGGTACTTATTCTTGATGGTAAGGTTATTCAAAGCTCTATAGTCGATTCACATTCTCATGCTACCATCTTCCTTCTTCACAAACAAAACAGGAGCTCCCCAAGGTGAAGTGATAAGCTGAATTATGTTTCTTTCAAGCATATCCTTAAGTTGGGCTTTCAACCCTTTCAATTCAACCAGTGCCATTCTATAGGGTGCCTTAGCAACTGGCGCCGCTCCTGGTGCCAACTTGATCTCGAACTCTATCTCTCTATCCGGCATGTTTCCCGATAACTCTTCTGGGAACACTTTAGGGTACTCCTTTACTATAGGGGTTTCTTCTAGCTTAGGCCTCACTTGTTCCATATCCACTGCGTATAACAAGCAGCCTTCACAACCCTTTTGGCAAGCTCGTATTGCCTTAACTGCTGATATTATCAGATAACGCTTCTTACTTGGCTTGTATACGTTACCTTGATAGATCTTAGATGAATTCCTGAGTACTTTATAGGTCACTCTCTTTTCTCTAAAATCCAAGTGAACATAATTCTCGGATAGCCAATTTATTCAAAGAATTACATCGATATCCGAAAAGTCCAGAACTGTAAAGTCACTCTTGCAACGATAGGTTCCTACTTGAACATCCACTTGAGGTATCGTCCTAGTTACCTTAGTTACCTTTCCTAGTGGTGTAGTTATCTCCAAGATGTTTCTTAAGGTCTCTGAAGGTAGAGCTATCTTAGACAACACAAACGTAGAGTGCCATCTTCTTCTCTTCAACTCTCATGATCTCCGGGTAGAACCTACCCAACTCATTAGACTTGTTGGTGTACTGCAAAACTGTCATATAGAGACCTTGCTTATGACTTAAAAACTGGTTCGCCTTGTTTGCCTGTACTGTAGCTGGGAAGTACTCATTATAGAACAAAACCTTGAAACCTTCCCAATCTGTCACTTTCCCATTACTGCTCTCTACGGCATCGATCCATGCTTCAGTTGTGCCCAAAAGAAAACCGACTTCTAACTGGGCCATTTCAGATTTATGGACATTTATATTTCTGCATGCCTTCTCAAAGCTTCTCAACCAAGCTTCAGCCTTTGACGGCTCCACATTTCTATGAAAGTCTTGAACTCAGTTTCTTTTCAGCTTTGAGTACCAATCAACCAGCTGTACTTGCTCATAGGCTGGTGGAGGTCTAACTGGTGAGGCTGGTTGGTAAATTGGAAGGATTCCAAGAGGTGCTTGTTGTTGGTAAGGCTGTTGTTGGGGATAAGGTGGTGGCCGAGGTTGTTAAGGAGGGATCCCTTGAGGCTCAATCTGATAAGGGTGGTATCTCTGGTGATGTGCTAGGGTGTGATGAAGTTGGTGGAAACCATAAGATGGGTAACCAACGCCTTGCAGATGATCAAAACATGGTGAAGGTGGCATAGTAGGTCGAGGGGTGTGACCTACTGGTAGAGGGTAGAAGGTCTGCTGTTGCTGGTGGTGAAACACGGGTGGAGGAGGGTGGCTCACCGGTGGGGGTGGAGGGTAGATGTTGGTCACTGGAGGTACATACACTGGTGGAATATCTCCTATCACAGTGACACGTATGGGCGCTTCCCCCGGTTCGCGATAGATGTAAGTATACCTTGGTTCATGCTAAAACTGAGGTCGTGGTGTTGGGCTCCGTTGAGATCGCGGAGTGTGATTCTAACGAGGTCATGGTGACTGGCTTACATGAGGCCGTGGAGAGGTCGGGTGAGGGGATGGATTATGTCGTGCAAAACCGCCTCCTACT
Organism: Gentiana straminea; assembly: GCA_036785695.1. Taxonomy (NCBI): domain Eukaryota; kingdom Viridiplantae; phylum Streptophyta; class Magnoliopsida; order Gentianales; family Gentianaceae; genus Gentiana; species Gentiana straminea. The sequence continues at coordinate 2,344,258 of JAVUPR010000087.1, read as the reverse complement.
ACGGGTGTCAGACTATCTTCTCAAGCCCCTGAGGTCTCCTCTCCATGAACTCCGGTTCTTGTGGTCACCATCCTGATGATCAAAGAAAAACCAGAACGTTACTAAAAGATCTAAAGAAGTCTTATCTTAAAGAAAGGAAGCCTAAAAGACGCTTCGCTCTGATACCAACTGTAATGCCCCGTTCCCGGACACCGAGTCTTTATCCGGAAAAAGAATGTCTGGCACGTATAATATAAAATAAATCTCATATTATACGTAGGCCTCTACTACGTCGTATCGATTTAAGTAAAACGGAAGCAAAAGACTCGGGTATATATATTTTTCAAACAACCAAGAATAGAAACTCAAAATTTAAAGATAGAAATGTAAATTTATTACATTGGAAAAACCAAACGAAACTTAAAACCTACGAAAACCTCCAAACATAACAACAAAAAGAAACATAAAGTTCTCCAAAGAACAACAAAACTACTGTATCATAAAACAAAGAATATAAATAAACGCTTCAACGTTGGCGTCCTCAAACGTCGTCATCAAAGTCTTCCTCGAACTCCGTATCTACCTGTTCATCTTCTCTCCCCAAACACATAGAAAAACATGTATTTGAGGTAAGTACAATGTACTCAATAAGAGGTAGAAACTACAAATTAATTATGATTTATAACTAAAAGATTATCTTTATAAGACCGACTCAATCTAGGGTTCACCTCACGTCCATCAACATGTCATGACTATACATTTCTATCTTAACTTATCTTGGTTACGTCAGCATTCAAGGGCACTACGCATGGCATTTATCAGCCTGAAGATATACTTGCCAACTAACGGTGAATAGCACCTGATAGCTCTGGGGTCTCCCGGGTATGCGTATACATTCGATGAATTTCCTCCACTACCCTTCAGCCTTTTGAGCCAGTAGAGTTGTTCACCTTTATGAACATACCACATCGCCGATATGACTCGATACCTGACCAAGAATGGCATGAAATTTTATCTTTTTACTACCACGTATGTAAGTTATTGTGTATTAACTAGCCACCTAAGTGTTTTCAAAACAAGGCTCACCTCAACAACTCTACTCCCTCACTTAGACAGCTAGACATCAAGCCCTATCAAATACACAGACATTGATGAACTCCAGTTCATCAAAGCACAACCTATCATGCCCTTCCGACGGTCCCGAACTTCAACTCCCTTGAAGAGTACATTTGGTGCCGGAACTAAACGCACCAGAAACTCAATCAAGGCTTGTTCATGTTTAATTAATGTTATTAGATCATGAGACAGCGTTTAAATCTCAATTCATAGCTTAAAACACGTTTTCTCAAAACTGGGGGTCAATGCGTGCGCATACTCTGGAATGCGTGCACATTCCCTGACCAGAAACTTGTTGGAAGTTTCTGTCCAGCCAACGTGCGCATTGCTCATGCTGGGAACAACCTGAACTATCCTGAAACTGCAATGCGTGCGCATTGCACCTGCTGTGAATAGGATGGGACATCCTGAATCATGAATGTGTGCGCATTCTATCTGCAAAAACTAAGGCCAAACATCCTGTAACATGAATGAGTGCGCATTGCTAGCCAATGCATACACATTCAGCGCAGTAAAACCTAAAACATGATTTTTCTGCACTTTATGAACTCTACTCGATTCCAAACATGTTCTACACGATTGTAATCACAAAAACACAACTTTCTCATACCATAACATCTCTTAATCCTTAAACAATCAAACACCATGATTTCTATCATCTAAACCATATTCAAGCATCAATCTTAACCCTAAAACCATAAGTAAAACGTAGCAAGAGCCTCTTACCTTTTAGCAAGCTATTCCAAAAGCAAACTCCCAGAAATCTGCAGTAAAACTTGAACTTTTCCGCAGAAAGCCTATGTGATCAATCCAAATTTAGATTAGATTCGATCACACGCTTCTAACCAAACAAGACTACAAAAGATACGAGTTTTAATCCATAAAACTCGTCCAAAACAGCATCTAGGTCGAAGAAAATACCTTAGGAAAAACTCCAACTTTCTTGTATTGAAATGATGCCCTCTTCACGACGATTCCGTTGCTCTACTCTGATCTGAAAACGGTTGAGGACCTGCTTAGAAATTGGAAGAAATCTCCTAGACCTTCCTCTTGCTCTTACATGCTGTTTTCAAAGAACGTTGGAAATTTTCTGATTTACTATTAGGTTATGGGAACTAATGTGATTTATTTTCCTTAAATAGAAAATCCCAAAAATAATAATTTCTTATTATTTTCCATATTCCTTGAAATCCGGTTTTTTTTTCCAATATGTACATATATATATTTTCGACTTATATACATATATATACACAAAATACTTAACTCCACGAAAGAAGTAAAGAATATAATATTTCGTTTTCGCAAAATGACACGTCTGTCATTTCCCGAAAATCGAAATATTACAATGATCTTCTTCACTATAGACTTCATGTCACGTACATGTAAAGAGTGATATCATCTCTGCCTGATTCCACTTCAATGTGGAATTTGTGCTTTCAAATATCAATGTAGTTCAGAAAATTGCATCCACACAAATTAAGTTCACGTTTTGGCATGTTTCTTAATCTAGAACTTTATATAACAACTGAGAGTATGAAACTCCCATCTTGATCTTTCAATTTCTTGGATCATTAATTCATCCAAATAATTAATTAGTGGAAGAAGATGGAGAGTCATTCTGGAGTTACAGTTGACTGATCGGGAGAGAAGTTATAGGGAAGGATTCATTCAAGAGTTAATTGAAGTGTTAATTGAATAGTTAATTGCGTATGCAGAACCAAATGGTCTAAAAGAAGATGGAAAGATTCGATTAATTAAGTATGAAAGTGTTTTTAAAGGGAAAAAATTTAAGAAATTGGGGAAGTTAATGTCGTGAGATAGTGGTGGAAAGGCCACGTGGACACCCTCTTTTGCATTTCAGACTCTTTTCTTATAAAGAATGATGAAATGATGTGTGTGTATATATATATATACTAGTGTAAAGGACCGTGCAAGGCACGGTTAATGCCCCTTCCAGAATGGTTATATTAGTATGGTTTCAACATTTAAATTGATCATGTGTCTTAATGCATGTAAAGCTGTGAGTACATAATATAGTATATTTGTTTTGGTGTATAAGGAAGGTGGTAGGACATAATAGCCTTGAATATCATATAGTGGTTAAGTTATTTTTTGTTACAAACCAAGGAGCATCCAAAAGATAAAAACATAGCACAATTGTTAACCCATGGAACATGGCTAACGTTGGTGGTTGCAAAAGACCTACTCTAAAGTCTGAGTGGTTAGGTACATAGCAAAAGAAGTGGCATATTATTAGGCATTAAGATTCAGTAATGACTGATTCTAAATGATGTAATATGTCACTGTTAACTGCATAGGGGTACAATGTTTTATTTATAGATATTTACTAAACTTATTTACATGCAGGCTTGTAGAGTAGGGGCGTTAGTCCTTCTTCTTTTGGTTTTTTGACTTCTTTGTTGATGTGGTTTCTGGCGGATTATCAGGTTGTTGTTGAGGAGATGAGGGAGTCATTGCTGCTGGGGGCGAAGTATGAAAGAGTTGGTTTGGTGGTAGGTTTGGTGCTTCAGCAGCTGTTGGTTCTTCAAAGGTTAGAATCCGTTTGGACCCAACTTGCTCAGTGATTGGTCTGGATGTAGCTGTAGGTAGGCTACCAATGTCTGTAAGTACTGCTTTCATGGTTGGCATGAATATTTGTTTTTCAGGTAGAGGCATAGGAGCAGATGATGATGATCCAATGTTTCCAGTAGCTGCAACATCTTCAGAGAGAGCTTCAGCAAGTGCTTTTGTTTGTTGGGCGACTTCGTATTCATGGACTTCAGCTTCAGTGTAGATTTTCACCAAGGGATAACAGCGGTGTATAATTCCTCCATAGTTTCGTTCATAGTATTTAAGAAAACATATAACATGTTTCTTTTCAAGGGCTGCTTCCAGTTGCTTTGTCAACGGTTTGTTCTGAATGGTACACAGTAGGCATACGAGTTATGTAGTTAGTAAAATAATATTGTTTAGGTATAGGCTGAAGTACTTTTGAGAGATATACCTGAGCAGCAGCAAGTCTGAGTTCATTTCCTGTGAAGGGTATGAGTTTGTCGATTTCAGGTGATTTGATTGTTGCCTCAACAGTTTTGGGCCCATGGTTTAAGAAAACAGATATGTTAGAGCTGCAACGATATAGGTGTGTTTGTTAGTAAGTGGTGGTAACTTCGTCAGTACATGTAAGGGTGTAAGTAAGTAAAAGTGGGATTTAAAAATAGGAATTTATTGTCGTACCAAACAGTGACGTTGGTATATTCTTTACAGTACAAACACATAATCTTCCAGTCACTGTCGACATCTAACTCTGTCAAGCATTTTTCACATGCTTCAAACCAAAGGTGCATTTGTCCAGGCAAGTATGTCAGTGTGCCTTCTGTCCAGATTGTCTTAACCTGAATTGGGTAAAGGATATCAGTAGAAGTGAAGCCAAAAGCATCGGTAAATGGAAAGGTATTGTAGAAGTGAAGTACATTTTCAATAGTTGAGATTGCAAAGGTCAATGGATGTATTTCAGCAGCACGCGGGGGATGGAAAAGGGAAGCTGGATTTCTGTATGCTCGATTCTCCACAAGAGTGGTTATTTCTGCAGCATATGCATTATACATGGTGCATAGATGTAATAAGTGTTAAGAGATAGCAGTAATGACAGTCAGACGAAAAATAATGTGTCATGAGGCATACCAGTCTTTTAAAGACAATTCCTCATTCAATGGTGGGTTCTCCATGATGTAGGCACCTGATTTTGTGCATAAGGATAGGCCTGCATTATAACAGAGTCTGGTGAATAATGATGTACTTTATATTTACTGGATTCTTTGGATAAATTTATGTACTCTGTTTAAGTAGGGGGTAAGTTTTATTGATTGTAATTTATTCAGAGAAATGCAGTAATGGTTATGACAACATAAAGAAAAAAACTGGGAAGATGATGGCATATGTGATTATAAGTACAAGTGCTTGTGTACCATGCTGCGTTGTGACTTTTAATCCATATGCAATGATTAATGTCGGAATTTTGTAGCGTGCGTACACATTTACGTCAGTGTCAAATTCAACATCATTCCAAACACGCATAATCATGGGGATTTTCCTGGTACAAAAAAGAAGAAATAGCAATGTAATTTTTAGACGGCAGGACAAGCAATAAAGAAATTTCGTATTTAAGAAGGGGAAAAAGCTGACACTTACTCGTCGTTAATGACAACGCAGTCCCTGTAAGAAGATGTGGGGTCATTTTCCTGTACTGGTAAAGTGTGAACAACCAATGCCTTTATACCTGTGTGGATATAGAGTTAGAAATGTATTTGGTAGTAAGGAGTATGTGTTTAAGGGTAATATGTGTGTTCTGTATAGCGTGTGATTACTTACAGATGGAACGTTCTTGATCAGCATGGGTGTAAAAATCACTAAATTTATCAAATGGGAAAGTGCAAGGGAGTGGAGGTGGAATTGACTCCAGGTATGGCTCCACAAGGTTTTTGCGGTACAAAGTCCATATGTATGGGTAGTCAAGAGATCTATACCTATGTGGAGTTTCTTTCACTGTTGCATTGGAGACATAGTAACGCTTGTATGGGTGCAGTGTATGTGAAAAAAAGTCGATGTTTTTATCATACAGCATAATGTACACCTTGGTTCCCTACAGTGGAAAAGCATATGGTAAGAATAAACCTAAGTATTGTAAATTAATAGTAAGGAAGAAGTGTACCTCCATATCAGTGACAACATGGCTTCTGTAGAGTGGGCCTTGTGGTTTTTTTTGGGGCTCCGACGCTCGATAACTTGAACCAGTACACACCATTTTTTTGTTAGTGAGGGGGTGATCTGTCTAGCAGGGATAGTCTGTCTTTCCATAGCCTGGAGCAAAAAAAGAAGATAGAGAACTATGATTGTTTGCGCTATTAAGTTATGGGGCTCATGTTTCTGTAGTAAAGGGAGAGCAAAAATTATGTCAACAACAGCAAAAAGAAGATGGGAATTGTGGGAATGCAGTAAGAATCCCAATGGCAACATGTTTTGTAATTTGTACATAAAGGTTTTGTATTCTGTTTTTCCCTTTAAAGTGGAGAATTTTGTAATTGCTTTCAAACAACAAAAGAGAGGGTGACAAGAAACCTAATGTTTGGCAGGAGTGGACAGTGCGTACTTAATACGATTCAAAACAGTGGTTACAGTTACTTGTTAGTGTGTTAAGTGAAAGTCTAGTATTCAGTTTGATGGAAGAGGACTGATGGTGTGTAAGGCAAAAATGGAAGACAAACTATGGAGTAAAGTGTGTAGTTAATGGGAAATGTGCAGCAGGATAGGTGGCTAAGTGGGTAGATGTTTGTATGTACAAAGGTAAATGTATGTCTGTGTTGAAAGGTGATTAATGGCACAAGACTTCCTTGTAAACGACATTGTGTGTTTGTGTTTCTGTTGTTAAAGCATAGGCACTGTTGGAGATGAAAAATTTTACGTCAGAGGAAGTATGTGCGCGAGATAGCGCCACATATAGTTGTCCATGTGAGAAGACATGTTCTTTAAGGTATACACCAACAAAATCTAGGGTTTGTCCTTGCGATTTGTTTATTGTCATTGTGAAACACAGTCGTACTGGAAACTGTGTTCTCTTGTAAAGGACAGGGCAAAATTCTTCTTTTGTTGGTTGTAAGGGTATTCTGGGTATAAACACTTGTTTACCCGCAAAATCCCCAGTTACAATTTCAGCGTGAAGGACATTTTTAGAGAAATTTTTGCAAACCAAGCGTGTGCCATTATAAAGTCCTTCGCTTGGGTCTATATTCCTTAGCAAAATAATTGGTGCATTTTGTTTGAGAATAAGTCTGTGTGGGGGCAAACCGTTTGGGGACAGGCTATTTATCATATCCTCATATAGGGCTTGGTCAGATGGGTCAATGGTTTCATCAAAGCCAATGTATTCAATATGGGGGCCTGGGAATTTGTCTATGATGATTCCATTAATTTCATCAACAAATGTGTTTTTGGTTGTCAAGATTGCTCTGTTTAGAAATGTGGGGTTATGTCCCACTGTTTCTTGAAGATTGGGGTAGATAAGGGAAATAAAATTATCCAAACTATTGGGTAGAGAAGGCTGAGTGTAGCAAATGTGAGGAGGTAGAGTGGCAATGTCTATGTCTTTGATTTGTTCAGTACCATTTCCTATAGATAGGAGGAATTTAGTGAATTGTGGATCTAGGTATGCGCACATGTTTGTGGTCAGGTGAAGTTGTATAAGGCATGGCCACAGTGGAGACCTAATCAATGATGTATTGATGGTCTCTGTTTTGCTGCCTTTAGCAACAACTGGCAAAGTTTGGCGGAAATCGCCTCCTAAGACAACCACTTTTCCACCGAACATCAAATCAGATTCCATTAGGTCTTTGAGCAAACTATTTAGAGCTTCGACGACAGTTCTTTTTGCCATTGGGGCTTCGTCCCATAGTATTAACTTTGAATCTATAATGAGTGAAGCTAAGTAGGATTGTTTGCTAATCCTGCATGAGGTAGCATCCTCAAGGTCAATTGGTATTTTAAATCTAGAATGAGCTGTTCGTCCACCGGGCAGGAGGGCAGCAGCTATGCCTGATGTGGCCGTAGCGAGTGCTATGTCGCCTTTTAACCTTACGTGTGCTAGAAGAGCACGGTAAAAAAAGGTTTTCCCAGTCCCGCCTGGACCATCGATAAAGAAAGCTTGCGGTTTATTCTCATAGACAGCTGCAAGTATGCGGTCAAAGGAACTTTTTTGCTCAGGATTAAGCAAGAGTGCAGAAGCTATGTCTGAAGGTGAAATTGGAATAGTCTTTTCAAGTGTAAGTTCTTTTGTGGTGTCATTTGAATCAATGGACAGATCTGGTAATAAATCCTGGTGTATGTTATAATGACTAAGGGTCTTACCCATACCTACTAAGTAGGTGTTAATATGCTTGAGCACTTTTTCCCGTATTAAGTGGGCTGGGGTATTTGGATGGAAGTTGAAGTCAGTGGACATGTCGGGTTCGAATTTGGACCATAATGCCAAAGGGTCACTGGGGCAAGAATGCACCAGAAGGTCTGTAAAAAGATTTCGCAGAGTCAAAGGCATGCTGTAAAGTGTAGCCTCAGACATACATTGTTCTTGGCTATTGTTTTGTTCCAATAGGCCATGTTCTAAGGCAGCCTCGTGATATGTGCAGAAAATGTGTCCATGGATTGTTCAAAGATCAGTGTATGACGTGGGGCAGCGTATTTTGGTCAAGAGTAAGCGCATGAAGTAGCGCTCACCCTCCGTGGGATGAACTGTGACAATTCTACCAACTGAATTGCCCCGAGCGCGGAGCTTCCATTTTCTTTTGTCGGCAACCAGACAAAATGATCTGGAAATTCAGAATACAGGCAGTTTTTTGCTTTTGCGTTAGGATCAGTCCTATTCATGGAAAAAAAATCGTAAGCATTGTTTGCTTATTTGTTGGGTTGTCAAGAACAGTGGTAAGGAGTTCTTTTTGCTTGAAAGTGACAAGTTGATAGTTTTCAAGATGAAGGTGCATTTGAATGACAGGAGGTTTCATTTCAGTAAGGGGAAGCGAAACATACGCCATAAAGATTCTGGCGCAGAAATCCAGCGGCCACTTCTGTATTGGTCTATCTCATTGACATGGTTTACAGTATCAGCAGCTTGTATTTGCTGATCACAAGTGGACACGTTGAACAGAATAGGATCGCTGCCTTTACATATGTATTTGTATATGTATTTGACAACCTTGATCGTGGAACAGATTTCAACGTTCAAGTGGCAGTCAAATTTAGCAAGTAGGTAGGGGTTGTATGGTACAACCCACCGATTGTCTAACCAAACACCTCTAACTTTCTCCTTAACGCCATTATCGCGCCTACGGTAGTTTGGGTATGCATCATCAGTTATGTTTGTCTCTGGATAAAAAGGTTTTGGGTAGAAGTCCTTCCATGTTTGATTTTTTTTCATGCACACATTTGTAGGATTTTGAACACCACAAGGGCCGTGGAGCATGTGCTTGAGAACTAACTTATGCAAGTGGGGATATTTAGTTTTATCTGGGATTTCAGCAGACACAAAGGTGTCAAATTCTTCAGGTCGGTGTACCTTAAACTCAGGTTTAAGGATAAGGAGGAAATATGGGGCAGGCCTCTTTTCTGGAATTCAACAACATATGTATATGCTACAACTTTTCCAAATAGATTCTTCTTAAACAACTCAGTCTTCAGTTCTTCTAACTTAGCCCTAAAGACTTTGCAGGCAATGGCAGGCGTATCTTGAGACAGTTCACCGTATTTCAGATGTTCTTTGATCTCAGGCCAATTAGGGTTGCATGTCATAGTGAGGAAAATATCAGGCTTGCCGAATTTTCTCACTAAAGACATAGCATCCAAGTATTTTTTTCTCATATGGCGTGGACCACCTATGAAAGTAGCAGGGAGCACAACACGCTGGCCTACTTTATCACAGGTTGTTTCGCCTGTGGCTAAAGCATCGGCAACACCTTGTAGGAATTCATGTCTAATATATCCTGCTGAGATCTGAAATAGTCAAGTCTTTAGGTTTCTAGCTTGACAAACATGTCCACGGCATACTGCTGAAAGAGTCGGCCAAAGTGGAGCAAGTACGATTGGTCAGATTCCCTTATTTGAAATTTGTAACAATAGTATTCACGGATGGAGACACAGTTAGGGTTTTCTATATTTGTATTCATTGTATATTCTTCATGCTCAAGCAAAGACTGAGGGTCGGAGGCACATGCAGGGTCTAATGATGTATGATTGTAGTCAGGTCTGTTTCGTTTTTTGCCTCTTTTGCCAAGACCTTGTTTTGGGATGCCTTGGTGCCAACCTAATTGGCCATAAGGGAATAACAATGGGTATTGGAGAGGATCATAGCATGCATAATAGTATTGTATGCTATGTGACTGGCCAGTGAGAGTATATATTTTAATACTCCTGTGATGGTTTTCAGTACCATCGACCAAGATGCCTGCAACTTGACCAACAGAAGGTTAATTTTGTTGTATACACGTTGGTCAACATGTGGATTACAGTACAAGAAAATATTATGGTCTGCAAGGTTAGTTTCATGGCTAAGGCTTCGGAAAAAGCGTGCATATGGATTTTCCTCTAACACAGTAAGTATTTTTTTTCAGGGACATTTCGTAAAGTCTAGGACAGTGCGACAATCTATTCATAACCTCATGCTCGGTATCGTGGAGGTAAAACTGTAAGTTTTTAGCAGAGCCGCCTTCACTTAATAACGGTGGCATGAAATGGTACAGTTGTCCCTAAACTATGAAAGTGTACACGCCCTTATTTCGGTGGGACAAATCGTGGTCGTATGTTGCTCCTAGGGAAGTGAAAGCTAAGTGATTGTTGTAGGTTCTTATACAGGATCTGAAATTCTTGGATTCGTCAGATCCTGAGACCAACAAGTCAACTAAAACATTTGGGAGGGGAGTATTGACAAGAACGATATCGCCGCCATTGCAGCATGAGCTAGAGGGTTCATAAGCAAATCTAACTACCCCACAGGAATTACAGTTACGTGCACAAGGCAATATGTGTGGTGTGTTAAGGGTGATTTTATACGTTTTATAAGGATATATTTTATATCAATTTCCCCCATATTTGGATGTTTTTCATAGAAATCGAGCTTTATATTGAAATATTGAGTAAATGGTGTTTTTATTAGTTAAATTACAAAACGTAACGAATTATGTGCTTAAATGATGATTTTATATGATTTTGGAATTGTGTTACGCTTTGGTATGTTTTCCCTTAATTGTAGATACTCATTGATGATGGAAAAAAGGATTTTAGAGAGCCAAATTCGAAGTTGGAAAGGAATCAATCACATTTATGGAAGAATAGAAGATTTAAGGAAAGAAATCAAGTTGATTGATCCGACGGAACGGCATCCGGAAGATTGGACGAGCGTCCATGGTGGACGAGCGTTTGAAAAGCTGGACGGGCGTCCAGAAGAGGAAAAGTGATTCAGAGAGTTTGGACGTTGTTTGGACGAGCGTCTGCCCTAGCGTCCAGTATGTTGGACGGGCGTCCGGGTGTTCCAGACGGGCGTCCACCGCCGACTTAGCCTGGCCGATCTAAAAATCTATATAAAGCAGCTGCGCCCCAAACCCTAAATCAGACCTTTTCATACATAATTTCTCATACACTAAAACCTAGAGGAGCAGCCGCACTTTGGGAGTCTCAAGGCCGGTCACCCGAGCCTTGTGCTCGGGTGATCCGAGGTTAGATTAGGTCGTTTTTGTTTCGTTTTCAATTCATGGAGATCAACCGTTGTATAAACTATGTGAGTTCATCTTTTTGATTTATTCAATCTTCGTTTATTTTCATGATCTTGATTTATTTTGTATTTTTCTATGCAATTTAAGATGCCATGTGAATTAGATCGAGCGATCAGTTTTCTATTGATGTTTTGCAATACGAGAGTTGCGTAAACGCTAGATCACCATAGAAAGATAGGATCTTTAATCGTTAATTCGTGACAAATTAATGGATTAATTATCTAGGTTGTTAGATTCTAAAATACGAGAGTTAACCTGAATCTACACCTTCGTTTTGTATGGAAATTGGTCTCAACATTCGGGAGAGGAGAGATCGATAATTGAATTCACTAAGGAATTAGGAATTCATAGCTTGAGAAATAGATTCACGAAGAGATTAGGAATTTGTATCTCGTGTAAAGGTGAAACCACAATTTGAATTAAAATCATGAGATGAGCTAGGATTGAAATCACTTGGTTTGTATTATGTTTGATCCCATGTATCTTTAGTTTAGGTCGTTTTTTATTGTTTGTTAGAGGTTAGATTTATTTTAGTTGTTCTATCTTCGTTTATATGTTTTTCTTTCGTTTATTTGTTTTCATGAGTAGTAATTGAGAGAGTTAATAAGACTAGATTCAACATCCCAATTCCCTGTGGATCGACCCCTTACTTATCTCGCTCTACTATCAACAACCCGGTATTCGGCCGGTTAGGAGTTAGTTTTGCATATAGGTTAGGGTTTATAAATTTTCTTTTTGTTTAGTGATGCAAAATCCTCCGAACATGGTGCAGATGGAATGTTGCGAAAAGCATCATTGAGGGAAAGGTCAGGAATGGTTGTGGATTTTTTCATTGGGGTTTTTCTTTTTAACATTAGTATGACAATGAGGCCTGATTTGTCAGTATTGGACTGAGCAACATAAGAAACGTGGTCCCTGATGTGTGTAGAAATAAATGTATCTGGATTGGAAGGCCGAGCAGGAGATAGAAAGTTAGGCAGAGTATCTGAAAACAATGTAGGAGCTGAATGATCATGTTGAACTGGATGCAAAGGTTCTAAGATAGAAGAAAAAGGATATGAACTCAAGTTAATATCTGGTTGCAAGACCTGAACATTAGGTGGGCTAAGAACGTGAACGGAAGGCATTCTATGAAGGTTTGGAAGGTGTAGTTTGCTGTGCATAGTAATGTGCGAAAGATATTTCTTAGGTTTGGTCACAACAGGTGGTTTGGTAAGGTGTGAACGATGAGAATGGCTTGTATGTGGTAAAGGTAAAGGGTGAGTAATGGTATTTTTTCTCTGTTGTTTTTTTTCCGCCATCTAAGTATGGCTAGTTGTCTGTAAGTATGAGAAGTTGAAGGCTCATTACAACAAAGGTTTGATGGCATGGGAAACATGATGTGGAAGATGCACAGACCAACGAAGTATATCTACCCGATACGAATAAGATACAGATGACTAATAATGTAGTATGCAGGGTAGTGAGGGAAAAGAAAGTGTAGCAAAAAACTTACTGGTAGATTGGTTTTTAAGGCAGTCTAGATAAATGTTAACTAAAGTACACGACTGTATAGTTACCTACATAACTAAACACAATTGTTATGACCACCTAAATATGAAGTACAAAGATAAGACACAGTCGGATCTTACAATAGTACTATGTGACAGTGATACTTCTTACATAAATAGCGTGCTAACGGCAACAATGAATATTGCAACGAGTGAACGTGGAAAATAATAGTAACTACTAAAGAGAATAGAAAATGTGGGATTTTCTGTAGATCCCGTAACTACGGGGTTTACCATAGATCCCTAACTATTGGGGTTTGCAGTAGTGCCCCTAACTACACATACCTGAAGCAAGCTTTTTGTTCTCAAAGAAAAGGAATGTAACAGCTTTTTTTGACAACCTGGAAGAAGCATTAAATGTGTAAGTATATTTTGAGAGATTGGTTATTATACAAAGGGCAAACAACAGTGGCAGAGATGTGAACATTGAACTAAACAAAGCAGAGGTAACATATTTCTAATACATGGAAGGCAGATAGCAAAGTATTTGTGCAAGCAATACATATATAAGGTAAAGTAAGAAACATTTTTAGTGTTACACACCTAAATACATATTATCGCATTTGTACCAAGTTCATTGTGTGGACTAACCTCATCGTTTGTATTCCAAGCACTGATTTTTTAATTTCTATAACAGTATTATTTATAAGGTGGAAGAAAGTAATATGTAGTCATGATGATCACAATCCAAATTTGTTAAACGGTGAGTGTTAAAGTTGCTTATTATTGTGTATTATCTTATTAAGCACAATTATTATGTGTGTCTATGTCATAATGAAAGGTAAAGATCTTTACTTCACGAAACAAGTGTAAAGTGATGAACATGTAAACTTTTTAAACACATACTGTAAAAGTAAGCTGTAAATAACAAAGACGACCACATGAAATAAAAGGAATAACTAAGGAAACACGAATGAGTAAAGTTTATTTTCTTCCCATTTAGCAAAGCAATGAAGAACACATTAATTTCGCCATTGTCAATGAACAAATGAAAACACATATTCAGATTGTTCGTCATACGCTTTTTCATTAAGCTTTAATCACTAAGAAGCTGAAATAAAGTATAAACTATGAAGCAATATTTTGTCATACACTTGTTCATTAATGTTTAATCGCTAAGAAGTTCAAACAGAGTATAAACCATGAAGAAAAAATGCAAAAACTGTTAGGTGTAGTGCCCGAAAGACAATTTGTGTAATTGTTTTTGATAATGGATGACAGAATTTATCTCACCTTATTACTTGCTTTGTGCTTGTAAGTAATACACTGCTGCAAACCCTAAGTATATCGGTATGTAACCGCTTAACTCGGTGCATGGCATGCACGTGAGGATTGAGTTAGTGGTGATATACTTAAAGCGTTAGTCCGTGGTGAACTTAATCGAGTTTAGGGTCTCTTGATTAAAACACCAATAATGCGCCCGAACACCTTGTTAAGGGCTAAATTATAGTGATTTTTACATATATTTTCTATATCAATTTCCCCCATACATTCGTATGATTTTCATAGATTTCAAGCTTTATATTGAAATATTGAGTAAATGATGTTTTTAATAGTTAAATTGCAAAACGTGACGAATTATGTGCTTAAATCATGATTTTATATTATTTTGGAAATATGTTACACTTTGGTATGTTTTGATCCTTGTGTAGATACTCATTGATGATGGAAGAGATGATCCTAAAGAGCTAATTTCGAGATGAGAGAGGATCAATCAAAGATATGGAAGAATAAAAGAGATAAGGAAAGAAATCAATGAAGATAAAGATGGAAATATCAAGATTTCGACGGTGGATCCGGCGTCCAAATAAGGTGGACGAGCGTCCGGATCGGAAACGGCGTTTAACAATCGAACGAGCGTTCAAAGGCATAAAATCGACATTCGAGAGAGTTCGTACGCCGTCCAAACGAGCGTCCGCCTACGTCCAAGCATTCCGGACGAGCGTCCGGTTGTTCAAACGAGCGTCCACCGCCGTTTTTGCCGAAACCGACTTAGGTTACTTGTAGCAACCGCCTCGTTTTCTATTTAAAGCACGGCAGCCCCAAACCCTAAATTCATTCGAAATTTCTTCACATCAAAAGAGAGGCCAAGGCCGCACCTTGGAGATTTGAAGGCCGGTCACCCGAGCCTTGTGCTCGGGTGAACCGAGGTTAGATTAGGAGTAGATTATGTAGCTTTTTTTCTTTTTCGTTTCCATGGAGTTCAACCATTGTTCAAGACTATGTGAGTTTGATTTTCAATTTATTTAATTCCGCTTTTTTTCTTCATGATGTTTGATTCGTTTGTATTTTTCTATGCGTTCTTTGATGCCATGAGAATAGATTGGAAAATTAGTTCTCTATTGATGTTTACAATACGGAAGTTGCGTAACGATAGATCACCATAGAAAGATAGGGTTTTTAGCCGTTGATTAAGTGACAAGTTAATGAGTTATTGATCTAGGTTGTTAGGTTCTTTAAAAACGAGAGTTAATTGAATCTACACCCGAGTTTTGTTTGGTACATCGATCTCAACATTCGGAAGATGAGAGATTGATAAATTGGACTCACTAAGGAATTAGGAATCCATAGCTTGAGATTAAATTCACTAAGAGATTAGGGATTTGTGTCTCGTGAGAGGGTGAAACCACAAATCGAATTAGAATCATGAGATTTAACTAGAATTGAAATCACTTAGGTTTGTACTTTGGTTGTTCCCATGTTTCCTTAGATTAGTTTGTTAATTTTGTTCTTAGGTTAGATTTATTTTGATTGTTCTTTATGTTTTTATGTTTTTATGTTTTTGCTTTTCGTTTTTAGAGTAGCAATTGAGAGGATTACTAGGATTAGATTGAACATACCTTTTCCCTGAGGATCGACCCCTTACTCATTACGCTTTACTAGCAACAACCCGATGTTTTGGTCGGTTAGGAGTTAGTTTTGCATATAGGTTAGGGTTATAAATTTTCTTTTGTTTTTATGATGCAAAATCCTCCCAACAGATTTAGAGGACCGGACGAGCGTCTATACTTTCGAACGCCCGTCCGGTCGGTTTTCAAGGCGGACGAGCGTCGCAAGGTGGAACGCCCGTCCAGTTCTGAACGCTAAGTGAACGTTCGTCCGGGGTTCAGTCCAGGTTCTAAATTTCTTGATTTTATTTTCAATGCTTTTATTTGATGTGGATTTTTCATTCGAGCTTCTGTGGCAAATTGATGTTTACGTAGATGTCCTGAACTTTTATGTTTTTACCTTTCCATCTATGAATCCATGTTAGATAATTGATCAATTCCTTATATATGATTCATCTAGGCATGTTATAGTGACTGTCGGTTCTCGTAAGCTATAACTGGTCTTATTGTTATTTAGTAGCTAATGTCGGTTTCCGTATGCTACGTATCTTGTGATGAATCTTGTTAGCTTTTAAGACTTACGTGCTTCCTTTGTTTTTATAGTTCATATGGGTAGCTACTGTCGGTTTTCCGTATGCTACGTCCTTTCTCCATATGAGTTATACATGTTTAGATAGATGATCGTTGGTTTCCATAAGTCTATCACTTTCGATAAGTCTTAAGGCGCGTCGGCACTAGTGACAAGACTGCGTCGTTTATCGTAACTTTGTCATTATGTGGTAGACGTTTATATATATGTCGTGTTGCATATAGTGGGCTAGTTTTCTTTCTTTTATTTTATTTTCTTTTTGCATATCATTTAAATGCATTTCATTTAGTTGCATTTCATATAGTTGCATTGTTTTTCTATTTTTCCTTTTATTTTTCTTAAGTGTGGTCACTGTCGGTTTTCGTAATACCACCTCGTTTTTTTTTTCTTTTAGAGTGTAGTTAACTGTCGGTTTCCGTAATACTACCTCGTTTTTTTAGGATTTTTCATGTAGTTTGCATCGTATTGCATTTTCATATAGTTGCACCTAGCCTACTATTTTGTAATATTTCATGTATATGTTTTCCATCTTTAAATGAGCCTAAGTTGAAAAATCTCTTCGACCTTTCTTTTCCTGTGCTTTATATGTTTTACTCCCCTAGCCCCGAGGTATTTCATGTTTGTCAAGTGTGCAGGATGTTTTCGTTAGCAATTGTGCGTTTCAGACGATATCAGTTTTCCGGTGGATGGTCCACGTCTACTGGATTCGTCAAGCATTTCTGGGTGAGGTGCACCCATTCCAGGCTTGCTTCTTTAGAACTACAATCAGCTAAGTTCTCTTTTCTTTTATTTCTGTACAACTTGAGGACATGTTGTAATCTAAGTGTGGGGGAGGGTTTATGTATTTATACATTTGCTTAATCTATAGTATTTCTATGAAAAGTGCTTAATTTTCAAATTTTTTGTTATATCCCGAGTAGACAAAGGCATATCTTTGCTTGAGTTTATATCATTTTTGCTATATTCTGTATATTTAGTAATTTTAGTTGTTTCACCCGACACTCACATGCCATAGTAAATGATGAGCTAAATGTTGAAAGCCTACCCCATTTTAGTTGGAGATTTTTGATGATTATAGCATGTTTCTTTGCTTATGTACAATTCTTGAAAAGTTTAGTAGTTTGTATTCTAGGATTAAAGTATGACATACTTGTGAATATCCGTAAGTTTGAATGTGATAAGTGAAACGTGATTAAGTCTTTGCAATAGTAATAAATTGTTTACTTGAGGTGTTATGCTCGTTGGTGGTGCTACTAGAAAATAATCTTTTCCACTTGCCAAACCCGTAAATCTCTAAGTAAACATAATTGTAATTGTGTGTGTCGGAAGGCGGTTTATGATTTGGGTGAGGTAGGGTGTACCACGTATGTCCTATTCCACTATGATGACCAAAAGCTCACGACGATCGGTTTATAGCCGCCTTATGATTGGAGTAAGGTAGGGGATTATCTTGAAATGTCCTATTCTGCTATGAGGGCAAAAGCTTATTCGATGTGTGTTAGAAAAGTGTGAAAAAAGTGAAAATATTGGAATATATTATTATGAATAAGTAAGGACTTAGTTATCGTCGATAGGGCTAAATTATAGTGATTTTTACATATATTTTCTATATCAATTTCCCTACATTCGTATGATTTTCATAGATTTCAAGCTTTATATTGAAATATTGAGTAAATGATGTTTTTAATAGTTAAATTGCAAAACGTGACGAATTATGTGCTTAAATCATGATTTTATATTATTTTGGAAATATGTTACACTTTGGTATGTTTTGATCCTTGTGTAGATACTCATTGATGATGGAAGAGATGATCCTAAAGAGCTAATTTCGAGATGAGAGAGGATCAATCAAAGATATGGAAGAATAAAAGAGATAAGGAAAGAAATCAATGAAGATAAAGATGGAAATATCAAGATTTCAACAGTGGACTGGCGTCCAAATAAGGTGGACGAGCGTCCGGATCGAAACGCGGCGTTTAACAATCGAACGAGCGTTCAAAGGCATAAAATCAGAACAGAGAGTTCAGACGCTGTCCAAACGAGCGTCCAGTCTACGTCCAAGCATTCCGGACGAGCGTCCGGTTGTTCAAACGAGCGTCCACCGCCGTTTTTGCTGAAACCGACTTAGGTTACTGTAGCAACCGCCTCTGGTTTTCTATTTAAAGCACGGCAGCCCCAAACCCTAAATTCATTCAGAAATTTCTTCACATCAAAAGAGAGGCCAGCAGCCGCACCTTGGAGATTTGAAGGCCGGTCACCCGAGCCTTGTGCTCGGGTGAACCGAGGTTAGATTAGGAGTAGATTATGTAGCTTTTCTTTTTCGTTTCCATGGAGTTCAACCATTGTTCAAGACTATGTGAGTTTGATTTTCAATTTATTTAATTCCAGTTTTTCTTCATGATGTTTGATTCAGCTTGTATTTTTCTATGCGTTCTTTGATGCCATGAGAATAGATTGGAAAATTAGTTCTCTATTGATGTTTACAATACGGAAGTTGCGTAACGATAGATCACCATAGAAAGATAGGGTTTTTAGCCGTTGATTAAGTGACAAGTTAATGAGTTATTGATCTAGGTTGTTAGGTTCTTTAAAAACGAGAGTTAATTGAATCTACACCCGAGTTTTGTTTGGTACATCGATCTCAACATTCGGAAGATGAGAGATTGATAAATTGGACTCACTAAGGAATTAGGAATCCATAGCTTGAGATTAAATTCACTAAGAGATTAGGGATTTGTGTCTCGTGAGAGGGTGAAACCACAAATCGAATTAGAATCATGAGATTTAACTAGAATTGAAATCACTTAGGTTTGTACTTTGGTTGTTCCCATGTTTCCTTAGATTAGTTTGTTAATTTTGTTCTTAGGTTAGATTTATTTTGATTGTTCTTTATGTTTTTATGTTTTTATGTTTTTGCTTTTCGTTTTTAGAGTAGCAATTGAGAGGATTACTAGGATTAGATTGAACATACCTTTTCCCTGAGGATCGACCCCTTACTCATTACGCTTTACTACTAGCAACAACCCGATGTTTTGGTCGGTTAGGAGTTAGTTTTGCATATAGGTTAGGGTTATAAATTTTCTTTTGTTTTTATGATGCAAAATCCTCCCAACATATCTTTTTATTTGGATTAATTAATTATTTATTTAATTAATTAAAACTTGGAGGCCAAAGATTTACTCCTATAAAAGGAGAGTTATTCCAAGGGAGATTTGGATTGGCAAATTTCGACCTAGCCACTTTGAAAGGAGAGAAAAATTATTTTTTTTTTCTTGTCTTAGGTTTTAGAAGAAAAACTCTAAGTTTTTCTTGGTGTTGCATATCAAGGAGGTTCGTGTATCAAGAAGGGTGTCCACCAACCGCCGTTTGGAGAACACATCGGAAGATCAAGGCGACTCTTCCCGTTATTGGTAACATGATCTTAATCTCCTTGTAGTAGTTTAAGTCTTTTAATTATGTGTTTTGATATATAAATCGTGATCCATCCGCTGCGCGTAGATCTAATTCGTTTAGATCTAAGAACCTGCATCCTTCATGTGGTATCAGAGCCAGGTTCCACGATTTATATAGTCATAATCGTAGTTAAACGATTTAAAGGAGTGGAATTGCATGTAGGTTTTTTTTTTTTTACTTATTTTATGCATTGATGTGATTAAAATTGTTATGGTTGAAGAGATGGATTGGGGTTGGCATCGTTTACCCGTTAGATCTATTGTAAACTCATATGAACGATGAAAATTCGTTCTTTCTATGAGTATAGGAAATTATGTAATTTAATTTTTTTTATTGCAAGTTTAATTTCTAGAAAATAGATCTGTTTAGTAGCTGTATAGTATTTTCGTTTTTACCGCTGTTTGAGCCGTTAAAATGAAGATCCCTCCGGTCAGAATCAATATTAGAAGTTGATGAACAATCCCACAAAATTTGGTGTCGATCAGAGTCCGTTTGAGTATCCGTTCGTTGCTACGAAGTGGCTGCTGTAACAGAAAAACGCAGGATTCACGAAACCCTAACCGTGACTTCTTCGATTTTCTGGGAACAATTAGACCGTTCAAATTCAAATCTGACCGGTCAGATCATATCATGGAGTTTTTGACGTGAGGTAAAAATATCAGGTCGATCGGGATTCATCTCGATTCCCGATCGGCCTCGGGAAGTCAATGATGCGCTGCTGTAAGAATCTGTTTCAGCAGCAAGTTGGGCGGCTCACTGAGGAATATTGACAAGTCAAAGTTCCGATCCGACCGTCCATCTTGAAGCCCGAAGAATGAAAATAAGATCTGGAAATTTTCGTCCCGATCCGAGTTCGCTTGGTATGCCGATTGTCAAAGAGTTCGAACAGCTGCAGATCATGTTAGAAAGTAGTGAACCCTAACTAGGGTTTTGGTTTTTATTTTCTAATAGATTAGATACGGGGGTGCCTGTAAGGAAATCGATATTCTAACGCAGCGGAATTTAAAATTTTGATTTCCTAAACTAGATCGTTCTTCGAATAATGCAATAAACACGTTAAGGGGGTTGGCAGTTATACCTCAA
Source organism: Gentiana straminea (assembly GCA_036785695.1). Classification (NCBI taxonomy): domain Eukaryota; kingdom Viridiplantae; phylum Streptophyta; class Magnoliopsida; order Gentianales; family Gentianaceae; genus Gentiana; species Gentiana straminea. The sequence goes on along the minus strand of JAVUPR010000087.1, from coordinate 2,323,353 downwards.
TGATCTTAAAGATCGTCGCTTTGACCGCCAACGGAGAGTAGTTCAATGCGCAAGCCGTCCACGCGTCCGGCCTCTATCGCTTATCCACACGAACTCCTTGCCGGAATCCTTCCTAGGATTGCTATTGAAAAGCTCCAGTTGCTAGACCGGACTTTTTCTTCCCTCACAACCTCACAACAAAAGCCCCTTTCTTTTGCACAAGAAAACTAGCTCTAAGAATTTTTCTCTCAAGAATAATGAACTCTTGGAAGATCGGTGTGTCTAAGAGCTTGGCAATCCCTCTTATTTATAAGGGGGAGGGGCGGCCTTGATGCTTGGGGAGGAGGAGAAGAAAACTTCTTTCCAATAAAATTAAGGAAAGTTAATTAATGTGATTGATCTCTCTTTCCATAATTTATTTTTCTCCAATAACTTTTATTAAATAAATTATGATCTTACCATAAATCTTATTTTCTCAAAATCAATTAATATCACATATTAATTATTATGGTATATTTATTAATTAAATTGCACAATCCAAGTGTGACATGTTCACACCTAAATGGCGCCACCTTCTCCATAAAATAACTTATGGAAAATTCTTTTAATTAACATAATTTGTATATATAATTAATATCTTGTATTTTATTTATTCATAATAAATAAATACCACCATATTAATTTACCACTATAACCTTTATAGTCTAGAGATAAACTTTCCTTATTTGGTTTTCAACTATAACCGCATTTTAATCCGATTCTTAATTCACTTAATTAATTTGGTTTAATTATGGTCTCATCTACTTATGTGCATATTACTACGATATCATATAAAGTAAAACATACACAACATTCCGCGCATAAAATAACCGGTATGATCATGGACTTTTCCTAGGTACGGTTTCGAATACAAACTGACGAAACCGCGGGTCACAAACTAAGGGTATCTGCAACCGCCAATAGGATCTTTATTGTTGTACGCCAATGGGTTCTTTATCTCTCCTTGGTCTTCAACTTCTTGCTCCATTCTTGTTACATAATAAATAATTATACCCGCCACACAAGGGGGGAGCCAACGGGAATGGGATAATTGCAAAAAGTAAACTAGGTCACGTTCTTCATAACGGCCTAGGACAATTTTTTTTCAAAAAAAACCAACATAAAGAATACATTCCCATCTATCCTATTGGTCGAGTCCATGATCAATCGGGGTCCATATAATCACATTATATCTACACATCTAATTTATACTATCATATCTTATAAGAAGATTAAGTTTTAATTCTAACTACTCAAGCGTCTTCATTAAATCAAATAATTAAATAACTTTTAATTAATTATATGACTTAATCGATTTATCTATGCACAATAAATATCACGACACGAGAAGTCGAACCCCCCATCGAATTTATGGAGGAGTGGGTTCACCGAGAAGCCATCACTCATCCTCGACTTAACGCATCATGATTTGAATCTTGCATCTATCGATTACTACGCAATTATCTAATGCTTATTGCTTAAGCTCGAAGCCTTTCTCTGATACCACTGTAAGGAAATCGATATTCTAACGCAGCGGAATTTAAATTTTTGATTTCCTAAACTAGATCGTTCTTCGAATAATGCAATAAACACGTTAAGGGGGTTAGCAGTTATACCTCAATGATCTTAAAGATCGTCGCTTTGACCGCCAACGGAGAGTAGTTCAATGCGCAAGCCGTCCACGCGTCCGGCCTCTATCGCTTATCCACACGAACTCCTTGCCGGAATCCTTCCTAGGATTGCTATTGAAAAGCTCCGGTTGCTAGACCGGACTTTTTCTTCCCTCACAACCTCACAACAAAAGCCCCTTTCTTTTGCACAAGAAAACTAGCTCTAAGAATTTTTCTCTCAAGAATAATGAACTCTTGGAAGAATGGTGTGTCTAAGAGCTTGGCAATCCCTCTTATTTATAAGGGGGAGGGGCGGCCTTGATGCTTGGGGAGGAGGAGAAGAAAACTTCTTTCCAATAAAATTAAGGAAAGTTAATTAATGTGATTGATCTCTCTTTCCATAATTTATTTTTCTCCAATAACTTTTATTAAATAAATTATGATCTTACCATAAATCTTATTTTCTCAAAATCAATTAATATCACATATTAATTATTATGGTATATTTATTAATTAAATTGCACAATCCAAGTGTGACATGTTCACACCTAAATGGCGCCACCTTCTCCATAAAATAACTTATGGAAAATTCTTTTAATTAACATAATTTGTATATATAATTAATATCTTGTATTTTATTTATTCATAATAAATAAATACCACCATATTAATTTACCACTATAACCTTTATAGTCTAGAGATAAACTTTCCTTATTTGGTTATCAACTATAACCGCATTTTAATCCGATTCGAAGTTCATATGTGTGTGACCCGATAGGCTTCCGAATATGTTGGCCGTAGACACAAAGTGCAATTTACTAAAATGCCCTTCATACCTAACGATCATGGGATAGCGTCTAGCAACACACCGTGACCCCCGATCATCGGAAGAGTCAAAAGCAATGACTACTACCTTTCATGTGAAGCAGTTACCGTGTAACTTACAATCCTATCGCTGTAATAATATCCATACAATCGTATCTCGAGTGTCAATACATTGACGATCGTATCTTATAATACTGGATATCACGCTCTCTCGGAATAACACATTTACTCCCACTTTGCAAAGATTCTCGAGAGCTAGACATTCCTTATAAGAAGGCCATTTCGGATATTCGATCCCAATCATAGGATACGCGATTCCCGGACGACCAATCATGTATACTCCGCATGCTTCAATATCATACCCAATCACTACCGCATGATCGCCCCGTGGTTAGGAGAAATCTCAATAGTGTCAAAGCATGACAATCCACACCGTGATGCCATGAAGACTCCGGTCAAAAGGATAATTACACAACCGCCACATAGTGTGACACTTAATATAAGTGGGTCAGTCTAACGTACGCATTCTCTAATACACGTCCACGTACACCCAAGTGTCTCTACACTTTGATAGACGAGATCTATCCCTACCTTCTAAAAGATAGAAGACATCCAATACGTGCTAGTCTGATTATACTATCAATGTCCCATTTGATAATACTTAAGACTAGAGACATTTAAGCACCAAACTTGTTATAGTTATTAGAGATCTCATCAACCATAATCACTATCATGGTTTCTCTATCACAGATTGATACTAGGGACGTTACTATATACATACAACAAATGAAGATAAACAATATATAATAACATAAGTGCTTTTATTAATCATAATAAACTTATTACATGAACTAAATAGACTGTAAATGACCCGACCCGGTCGGATCCGGTCCAACCCGATTGGGTTTAGGACACCTTTCCAACAGTGCCAACGGTCCATCTCGGTGTTTATTTCCGCACTAGTATACATGTTTAGATTGTATGAGTAGAACCGGAAAATTGTCATGACATGCATCATATCATGAATTCCACTCTATATGCATACATGTAGAAATTAATTCAAGGAATTAGTTAGGCATGTATAAAAACACACGATTAGTTTTAATTAATTGTTTGATATTAATTAGAAACTAATTAGGGTAAAAACCGAGGAACACGGGTTTTTTCAATCGTCGAGGTTGGGTGATGGATTCTCGGTGAATCCCACTCTGCAAAAGCATAAGGAGTAAAATCCCGAAACCTCGTGGTTAAGGTGTTGGATTCTCGGTGAATTCCACCTTACCTAAGACGAGATTACGTTTTTGTTCCGTAGTGTCTACGTGAATGTTTGATGTTTAAGGATTGGATAATCACGGGCAAACAGGTTCGAAAGTGGTTTAACCACGGTTGGGTGGTCAACAGTAGCTACGGCTTAATCGACTTCACCCTCCACGTGTGGCGTTTTCACGGGGGTCTGGCAATACTGAGCCATCCGAAGAGCCACTACGGCTCAACGGAGCTCTCCTAGCCTTGACCCGTCCGACGGCCACATATGTTCTAACGAATAGGTCGGGTGGGCTAGCCCACATAACCGACAACATTCGGGCCTATGATTTATTGTTCCTTAATGTAACATCAAGTCCAAAAACATGATCAATAAACCCACCACTTTTTCAAAATATTGAGTGGGAGCGGGAGAGGCGACAGCCGACCCCACGGCCTCTACTGTTGACACAAGCAACGTGAGAGAATGGTGACGCCTCATGCCGGCTTTGATTTCGGCCCCCTAAGGAAGGCCTTCACCGCTATCAAAATTCAAAGCTTGGTCTCCGAAAGGATAGGATTTTGGGTACTCGCTGAGCCACTGACCGACCCTAAGGCGGCACACTCGGGGTCTATCTAAAGATCCGAAACAAGAGGGTCACACTCATAAAGGGTATTTTGGTAATACCTTGGCGAAAAAGGAAAGGTGATTGACGATCACAAATGAGATGTTCGATTCTCAAGTTGATCCTCAATATTAATCGAAACCTCTTTGACCTACCCTAAGGCGGCACCGAGGCATTAGATTAAATTCTTGGAACGGTAGGATAGACTATAAGTACTTAGTTTATGTTCCTAAAATTTATTAGTAGTGTATGATTTGGATTTATCTTCTCGTCGCTTTATTTACAACTATTTATATATCTCTCTAGGGTGCTAGACTCGCTAGTGTAAAATTGACTAGTAATGACTTCGTTAAAAAGTGGTAAGTAACTAGAACGTTGTACTTATTGATCTTACATGCGATTAATTTTTCGGGAAGAGATATTTCTCTGAAGCCTTCAAGACTTAAGTGACGTAAATAAGGATGTCACTGTTGTCAATCGTGTTGATCGAGAGACGACTGTAATTAGTTTGAAAGATGATTGGGACGATAAAATTCTTCTAGTAAATTTTAATTGTGTAGTGTCTACACGAGGAATTTTCTAATAGAAAAATTGGAGAATCATAAGTTAAAGTGTCGCTAGTTAGACGGTATTTGGAACCGATAAACTAGTGGGAGCTTTTATCCTATGTTTTTCTAATTTATTAGAAAATTAGTCCCACTGGGTAACACTTTCATTAGACATCACACAGTTCACGAGTAGTGTCTACTCTAAAGAATTGCTAGTTCAAGATTGTTTCCTTTTAAGGAAAGTTAAGAATGGGAAAGAATGTCTATAAGTGTTAATCATCTTAACTAAAGTTTTAAGGCTAAACCGAAATATTAATTAAAGAAAGTATAGGATAAGGAAAGTGATTTCAGATCACTAACCAATGAATCCTTAGCGACTTTCATAACCGAGTAACTTGACTCGATAGCTTAGTTCTTTGGAAGAACAAGGAAGTTGTGCATTAACGATTAATAGAGTAACAACGGGCGTAATTTCGGCTAGAATAGTGGAAGTGATATAAGGAAATGAATTTCGGATTCTATCCTTGAATATCACGAAAAATTTATTTTTTCGTTTACGTATTCGTTGAAACAAATGGATTCACTTTCAACTCGATATATTGTTGCCTCATAGAAAGTGAATATGACATTTGTAGTACGAATCCAAGACTCGACTTTTGTTTGATAAAGTCGAACCACTAAGAAAAGCCGAATAAGTATAACACATCTAAAACTATTAAAGGTAAAAGGTGTCCGTATTAAGATAAGTGACCTTTCGCATCTATTAATTAGTGCATATATCCTACGGATAAGACTCGACGACCGGCTAAGGGTGATTCCTATCTCCCGCCTAGGAACACTATCTCAAAGGAACAATGACTAAGTTTCCTTTCAATCGGGAAAGGGTAATAGATTTGAAGGGGTAACATAGCTTGTTCACCATGACCTTCGGGGTCTAGTGAGAGATACAAGCTAGTGGGAGATTTTGAGTGGTGACATTTTGTCTGATAACTACTCGAAACGTGATTTAGTTTATCAAAAGAATACGAGGAGGAGTCTCTGATTTTAGCAGAGAATAGAGTATTCCATTCTCAGAAATAGGCTATCGCATAGTCTTGGGACTGATGCTCGGCCTGCCTCCTAATGGAATGATTCTCACTGAGAAAGAAACCACAGACTTGCCTGATATAGTTATTAATGTGCTACAATACACTGTTAAACTCGATTAAGATAATTGGTTGCAAAATAACGGTTAACATTATTATGTAAACCGAGAAGTCTACCTAGAAGATGCCGTTGAATTTATGGATAATGAGTGAATTCGGTTCACACCACTTCCATAAATGTAGGCATTTAGCATTTAATGCTTGAAGGTAGGACCGGAGATTTTGCGCATACGTTCGCATTGTGACCGTTCGTGAAACATCTTAATGAGACGAGTGAAGGTTGATTATAAGATTCTTGAGATCGAAAGTGACGGTTGAACTCGTCACAAGCCTTCGATAGAATCTATAAGTAACAACCTTAAACCTTGGAGTACGGTTACCCAAAGGTAGTTACTATCCGATTTAATCGTACCACGTCCAACATCGGTTGTTGGTGATTACACCGATAAATACTACTAGATCGGGATGTCAATCCACCACGCAAAGTGGGAGTATGGTTTAACCATTGACCCATTGTGGTTTTGTGGACTTTACGGTCTGTCGGGGTGATTGATAACTTATGGCTCTTAGTGGGCTGTATAGGATTCGATCATAGAGGTTGGTTTGACAAATTTAACCCCGTAAATGGAGTTTTTGTACTCCGCTTTGTTCGCCTCTATTGTAGAACCACCCGAGTGTCTCGGGACCAAGGGGAGCAATTGGATCTACATAGAAAAGAGTCGAATGAATAGGAAAGTTTAAACTTTCGGTGCAAAGTTGAGTGGTATAGGGGGTGATTCCCTGACAAGTAGAGAGTTAACCAGACCTTGAACTCTCTCACCACTCAGTCTTGCTAGATTTCGTTAGAAAGCAGAAAATAGGGGTGATTCCCTAAGACTTTCTTGCCGAACAACGGAATCTGAATTCATTCAGAACAGAAGGGTTTTAGCTGAGAATGAATAACGGATTCGTTACAAAGCACAAGATAGGGTGATTCCCTAATACCTTTTTTGCGAGACTAACGATGTCTTAATTTATTCAGAAAGAACCATTGGTAGGAAGCCTGCCATGGCTTATATCCTTTGTGGATTTAAGAGAACCTCTCGGTCATTTAAAAGTCACATGTTTTAAAATATGTGGACTTGACCAAAATATTGATAAGTTTTTTCGTAGACTGGATATCAATATTGGTAAAGTAGTAGCATTAGTGTTCATAAATGATAACACTAAAACGGTTGGAAACAACATGGGTGTGCTATCTGAAGTCGGAAATTGACACGCCAAGATTCTCGGATGAGAGAATTGGACTATATTCTAAGAATTTGATTCGGTCAAATTCACGAGAATGAGTCATTGGCTATCCCACCTATCTTATTGAATAAGATGATTATGCATATACGGTTGCGCATTCATCGAGAGTAGTCCTACCCTACCTCTCGTGAATGATTCTCCAAATCTTCGGATAAAGAGAAAATGGGATAGAGTCTCTCGGGATAAGGGCAAGTCGGCTTAAAACAAGTCAATTGCAGTTGAATCTTGGATTCAAGCAATAAGTAGCGGTTTAGTACGTCCTCAAGTATCGTTAGAGAACGAGGAATCATATGCTTGTATATTCAGGTGCAAACTTGAATATGGTTGACTACACTGATTCTGACTTGTAGTCAGATTAAGGATGATCATTAAGTTGATCTCGGGCTCAGTGTTTACTCATAGTGCTTAGAATTTCCTTTTTGGTCTGAGAGTAATTCCAGGTCTGATAAGCCGATATCACTTCATCGTGAAAACAGTGAAGAGATAGCTTAGAAGGATCTTCTCAGTCATAAAGAGTCAAAAGCATATTGAGAGAGAGTACCGCCTGATTGGAAGGACCGGCTACGTTTCAATCCTAAAGATCGTCTCGAGTCGACAACCTAGCTAATCGGTGTACCAAGTCGAGTGCTTGGAGGGTACGGCATTGATGGATATGTCTCATCTCGCTTTTAGAGCAAGTGGGAGAGTGTTGTGAATAAGATGAGAAAGGGTGTGCTCTAAAAACAATCGTTGCTTGTCATTTCGTGCAAGTGGGAGATTGTTAGGTGTAGTGCCCGAAAGACAATTTGTGTAATTGTTTTTGATAATGGATGACGAATTTATCTCACCTTATTACTTGCTTTGTGCTTGTAAGTAATACACCGCGTCGCAAACCCTAAGTATATCGCATGTAATCGCTTAACTCGGTGCATGGCATGCACGTGAGGATTGAGTTAGTGGTGATATACTTAAATCGTTAGTCCGTGGTGAACTTAATCGAGTTTAGGGTCTCTTGATTAAAACACCAATAATGCGCCCGTAACACCTTAGGGTGTGATAGTCTTATCCGGACTGTCGGTAGAGGGTACCTACGTGGGGCATTTATATATGATGGCATTCATATAGGATCGGACCGATTTAATCCGAATTTCTCGGTATAATTCCGTAATCGAGGAATCTTATTAAATCATTAGATGATCATATATGGATCAACCTTAATCCCGAGGTGATCACGGGTGCCGATTGTCCCGGGGTAGTGTTTGATGTGTTAGTTACGGTTCACTTTAATATGTGTTCCAAGCCACTTCTCATTGGCACTATCTCCGGATGAGTGAGTAGTTCGATTTTCACGTACATGGAATCCATTCCTTCCCGCGGGAAGTAGAGAGACAAGCCTCCTTATTTGTTACCCCTAAGAAAGTGATCGATCCCGGGAGTTCATATTTGACTAATTAGCTACTAGTCGATATGTGTACTAATTGATCATCGTGGGGTTGATGGTAAATAAGGATAAGATATTCTGAGTCGGGTTCACGGAGACCTCCCACTCATAATGGACAGTCTATGGAGGGTTAATCCGTATGTAGTGATTATATCAATGGACGCTTATTCACTCTATGGGTTGAGTATAAGTATACATCTATAATCGGTAGAGTTCAGTTTCGGGTTTATGGTGGCGTAATCCCGGAATTAATAATTAATGTACTTATTATGTTCGATGAATAATTAATTATTGGAGCTACTGGTTATAGGTCCATGGTCCCCGATGTGGCTTCTGTAATTCGGACTAATAATCTTGTTATTTGGGCCTCAGTGATAATTAATTGGCTGGGCTAATTAATTGATATGCATGGATATTATTTAGTTGGACTAAATGATATTATACACATAAAAGACATTTTATGTGGGCTTTTTTGACCTAAAGTGGCGCCTCATGTCCTATTATTGTCACAAGAATTAATTTTTTGTGATGTGGAAAATAAAAGATATTCTTGTTATATGATTGGTTGGATGACTTGTTATTTGATTTCCTATTGGTCAATACATGTCACAATTAATCATTAAGGAAAATATCTTTTTATTTGGATTAATTAATTATTTATTTAATTAATTAAAACTTGGAGGCCAAGGATTTACTCTCCTATAAAAGGAGAGTTATTCCAAGGGAGATTTGGATTGGCAAATTTCGACCTAGCCACTTTGAAAGGAGAGAAAAATTATTTTTTTTTCTTGTCTTGGGTTTTAGAAGAAAAACTCTAAGTTTTTCTTGGTGTTGCATATCAAGGAGGTTCGTGTATCAAGAAGGGTGTCCACCAACCGCCGTTTGGAGAACACATCGGAAGATCAAGGCGACTCTTCCCGTTATTGGTAACATGATCTTAACCCCCTTGTAGTAGTTTAAGTCCTTTAATTATGTGTTTTGATATATAAATCGTGATCCATCCGCTGCGCGTAGATCTAATTCGTTTAGATCTAAGAACCTGCATCCTTCAAAAATGACTGAGGATTTCATGTCTATTCACTGAAACAGATCTATAACATATAACTTATCTATACTCAATCAAGGAATAGAAGTAACAGAAATTAATGGTGTGTGTCACGGATTTTATCTAACAAAACAAACAAGTAATAAAATTTATAATCCGGTTTACCCCAAGTGCAGGGATCGTAGTATAGTAGCTACAACCGGAGTCGATCTCAGGGAATCGAGATTGGTCTAGTTCTTAATTCTTCTAAAGGTTGTCACGAAAAACACAAAACAAAACTAAAACGAATACAATAAACTGGACAGAGGGTTGTCAATCCAAAGCCAGGAAATATAGTTGCGGACCTAAACTAACTAAATAAATCTATTCTATAACTAAAAAGAAAATAAACTTCTAAGATAACAACGAAGAACAAGGCACAAAGATAATTTCAGTTAATTTCAACGAAGAACAAGCATTGATCCACCTATCCCGCAACCCTCAATTTCTACTCTAGATCGTTTAGTGAAGATTTAATAAAGACGTGGTTCACCTATCAAAGGTATGAATTCCTACTCTCGTAGATAATTCGTCTATTAATCTATCATCTCTCGATCTTAAAGATTAACGCTTCCATAACCAAGGTGTAAGATTTCTCAATCTAGCAACCTAGAAATTAACCTAACAACTCTCATTATTTTTAGGTTAAAAATCCAACCTTTACTATGGTGATCTAGGATTTAATAACGATTCTCATCACACATTAAACATCAAACAGCAATACATTTATCAATGAAATTGCATAAGAACAATAAAGCATAATAAAGATACAAATTTAATTAAACTCACAAACAATCCAAGAGTTGAAATCAAAACGTTGCTGAGTCGGTTTCACACGCTTGTTCCAGAAGTGCCTAGCCTCTGCTCATATCCGTACGAACGAAAAAAAAATAAAATAAAAATAAATAAATATGTTGCTCGGTCGACCGAAGGTGTGCACTCGGTCGACCGAGTGCTTCTCCTTTTTTTTTTTTGATTTTCTGTCTCGGCTCTGTTCCCAGATGAAATTTCGTGTTCTGTGCTGCTCCTGAATGCCGTCCTTTTATAACCTTCTTCGAGCTAGGGTAACAATTATCCCTTTTTTTCTTTTCTTAAAATAATAAAACCCTAATAAAAATATGATAATTCCAATTTTGCCCTTCTAGATATATCTTCAATTAAAATGCAAATCGAAACCCTTCAAATTGTTGACTCGTCCACGATATGCTCGTTGTACCTACAATAATAAAAACGTGCAAAGTGTAACATCACATATATAAAGATATTTACCAATAAAATCACATAATTAACCCGAATTTGCACTTAAATACTTTTAAAACTCATTTGCTCAATAAATCAATTAACGCTTAATTTCTATGCGAATTATACGAATATGGAGAGAATTGGTACAAAATATAACGATATAAATCACATAAAATCACCCTTAACAACTCCCCCACACTTAGCTTTTGCTCGTCCTGAGCAAAACAAAACAAGATAAAGGCTCGGGAAAAATATAGACACTTCAGCACATACAACGCATAGTCAATAAATTAGAAGTTCACCCACGTGTGTGTGTGTGTGCATAGCCATAGCAAACTTCCACTAAGTCCAAACTTGAAAATTTCAAAGCAAACTAGCTAATACCCCCCCTTCAAACTAGAGATAAATGATACTCATAAGATGTACCCTACAAAACGTGACATATCCCGAAAAAGATGATAGAATACATTTAGGACCTTTCGACATACTCGAGAGGATAATCCCTACAACATATCCGTCGCCTTATACCGGGGATAAGGTATACGATAACTAAGCCTTTTATTCATACCACTTCTTATTGCAAGTTGATTTAACTATTTTCACATTTAAACGCACATCAGAATGAGCCATTGCCCTGTCATAGCAGAATAGGACATTCGGGATATGCCCTACCTTACTCAAATCATAAGGCAGCTTCTTCTGACTTTCGTGAGCTTTTGGTCATCATAGTGATATAGGACATTCAAGATATGCCCTACCGCACTCAAATCATCGACCAGCTTCCGACACACCCAATTTCAACTTTTTTTTTAAACAACTTATTCAAAGCACAGTAGTTACGTTTCACTTATCACATTCAAACCTCAGATATTCACAGTATGTCATACTTTGGATCTAAACACAAACTATTATAATTCTCACGATACGTACATTAGCACTAAGCACACGATACTTATAAGATAATCAAAAATCACTAATCCAAATGGGTATAGCTTTATATTTTAGCTCATCGTTCAATATGGCTCGTGAAATGTATGTCGGGTGAAACAACTAACTTACTAAACATACGGTATACAGCATCCATGAATATTAAAACCGAACAAAAATATGCATTTGCTCACTCGGGACAAAACAAAAATTTTAAAAAACATTTAGCTCATTTCAGCATAGAAAAATAATATAAGCAAATGATAGATACACATAACCATTCCCCTCCCCCACACTTAAACGACAACATGTCCTCAGGTTGTGCAGAACTAAAGAAAAGATAAAGTACTTAGCTGATTGTAGTTCGAAGGTGGCAATTCTGAAGGTGGTCTAGATCCAAATCCGGAAATGCTTGAAGAAATCAGTAGACTGTGGACCATCCACCGGAAAACTGATATCATCTAAAAGCTCACAATCGCTATCGAAAATATCCTGCACGCTTGAACAAACATGGCAACATCTCGGGGAACATAGGGGAATATAATACGTCGCGCAAAAGTAACGATAGAGGATACTACAAAGTAGCAGGGCTAGGTGCAACAAAATGACAACAGACACATAAACAAAATGCTACAAAATGATATGCAAATACACTAATAATGCAAAGAATACTGGGATACATGAAGAAAATAGAAACACAAAACACAAGCCCAAGCTAATCTTCATAGATGTCGCCCCAATCTACAATCCGGATTAGGCGACGAAGCAAATCGATCGCAGGAGGGATGTCATATTCATCTTGCAAGTTCCAATCTTCTCCCGCAACATCTACTCCTTTAAAATGTTCATCACGGAGTACCAGCAACAAATCAGTAAGCATCGGGTCATTTAAAATCGTATACGGCCGTCCTAACGCACGTTGAAGGTCCTCGCACTAAACTCTCCACCACCCACACGTGTGGGTACGATGACAACATAAGTAATGGTCCCGACGCGCGTGATGATATGGTAATCAACGTCAAGGATAAGCGTTCCTCCAGGTCCATCATCTAGAGTTATATGGCGGATTCTATGAATGAATGGGATCTCATGCGGGGGAACTCCGTAATCCATTTCAAAACAAAGCCGAACTGAAGCAGATTCATACAACACTCTTATTAGACTTAAAACTAAAACACATAAACCAAAGACAAAAGAGTAATTGAAAAAAATGACTAATATATATATATATATATATATATATATATATATATAGATATCTATGATGCCCCCTAGTGGCGCTCGTTGGTTAATGTCGTTAGCTCGACACTCGTTTAAGCTCACTGGATCGGCCATTTAACCTTCCTTCCGGCCACTACTTCGTGTAAGCTCGATGATTGGTGTGGCCACAAAAACAAGATCTAACACATGGGGTTAGGTTCCTTACATCGCTTTCCAAACACGTTTAAACTTCCTCATGGTTGACTTCTTCTTCTTCTGAGTCTTCTGATGACGTTTCAGCTGACGCTCCCTCTCATACTCTTCCATATCCCAACTACCTACTAGAACTTCTTCAGATCGACCACTACCGTCATCCTCTGAAAACAGGTCGGGTGAAAACTCGTCAAATTCTTCGACTTCTTTAGTACCACACCCGAGGATATCGAGGAAACGAACTATCAAAGGCTTCTCTTTAGGTTCACCAATGTAGTGCTTGCACCTTTGACCATTCACTCGAAACGGTTGGTCACCATAACCGCGTAGTTCTAAAACGCCTCCAGGAATAATTTGGAGAATTTCGAAGGGACCGGACCAACGTGTCCTCAACTTTCCAGGAAACAGATGTAGCCTGGAATTGTATAGAAGAACTTGTTCTCCGACTTGAAATTCTCTTTTCTTAATTTTGGCGTCATGGAGGAGTTTCATCTTATCTTTGCTAATCCTGACGCTTTCGTAGGCCTGGAGTCTGAATTCGTCCAACTCATGCAACTGTTGCAATCGATGTTTTCCACAAGATTGGGTATCGAAGTTTAAAAACTTCGTAGCCCAAAAAGCTCTGTGCTCTAACTCGACTGGCAGATGACATGGCTTACCATAAACCATTTGATATGGAGATGTACCCATAGGAGTCTTATAGGCGGTCCCGTATGCCCATAGTACATCATCCAACTTCAAACTCCGCCTTTTCTATGACTGTTGACCGTTTTTTCCAGGATTTTCTTAATACTTTGGTTGCTCCTTTCAACCTGACCACTAGTCATCGGATGATATGGTGTGCCAGTCTTATGACGAACACCATACTTTTCAAGAACTTTCTCTAGGGGTCAGTTGCAAAAGTGCGTCCCTTCATCACTGATCAAGGCACGTGGACATCCAAACCTCACGAAGATGTTTTTCTTTAGAAATTTCATGACCGTCTTATGATCATTGTGAGGAGTGGCTTGAGCCTCCACCCATTTAGACACGTAGTCTACGCAGACTAAGATGTATTTGTTACCACAAGATGATGGGAATGGTCCCATAAAATCGATGCCCCATACATCAAAGACTTCGCATTCTAAGATGGGTGTCAAAGGCATGTCAAAACGCCTTGTCGAGTACCGGTTCTTTGGCATCTATCACACGCTTTACGTAAAAGCTTCGTATCTTTAAAGATCGTAGGCCAATAGAAACCGGATTGGAAGATCTTAGCAATGGTTTTCCAAGGACCAAAGTGACCTCCAAAGTGGGTCCACCGTGGCACTGCTCAATAATATCGCGCTGCTCAGATTCTGGAACACATCTTCTAAGCGGACCATCTTTACGAGATCTTAAACAGATAAGGTTCATCCCAAACGAAAGATTTCAAATCAGAGAAGAACTTTTTCTTCTCCTGATAGGACAATTCTGGATCGAGATATCGGGAATGAAGGTAATTGACAATGGAAGAATACCATGGAACATCAGGAGGACAACCGTCGATAAGCATAATGGTCTCTAGAGGAAAGTAAAGATCTATATCATCTGGATCATCCTTTTCCTCACTTACCATTCTCGAAACATGATCCGCCACGACGTTTTCACTGCCCTTTTTGTCTTTAATTTGAACGTCAAACTCTTGTAGGGTCAGTATCCAACGCAGTAAGCGCGGTTTGGCCTCCTTCTTAGTCATCAGATATCGCAAAGCAGTGTGATCAGTCCACACAATCACTTGAGCACCTAACAAGTAGCTACGAAACTTGTCCATAGCAAAGACTACGGCCAATAATTCCTTTTCACTAGTAGTATAGTTAACTTGAGAGGGATTCAATGTGTGACTGGCGTAATAGATTGGCTGGAATTTCCCTTTGATTCTTTGGCCTAAAACAGCACCAACTGCATAGTTTGATGCGTCGCACATAAGCTCGAAAGGTAGGTTCCAGTCAGGCGATATAAGAATTGGAGCAGAGATTAAACGGTTTTTAAGCTCCTCAAACGCCTGTTTGCAGTTTTCATCAAAATCGAACTCAACGTCTTCCTTTAGTAAAGTAGAGAGGGGCTTGGCTATCTTGGAGAAGTCTTGAATGAATCTTCTGTAGAAACCGACATGTCCAAGAAAGCCTCTCACTTCACGCACATTCTTGGGACAACTCATCTTCTCGATAGCTTCTACTTTTGCCCTGTCAACTTCTATACCTTTGGCGGAGATTTTGTGGCCAAGAACTATTCCCTCATCAACCATGAAATGGCATTTTTCCCAATTGAGCACTAAGTTCTTCTCCACACATCTGGATAAGACTCGGTCAAGGTTGTCAAGACAATCATCAAAAGACTGACCAAAGACCGAAAAATCGTCCATAAAGATTTCCATACACTTTTCTACGAGCCCGTCAAAAATAGCCAGCATACATCTTTGAAATGTAGGCAGGGCATTGCATAGAGAGACCAAATGGCATTCGCCGGTAAGCGAATGTACCATAAGGAAGCGGGTGAAGGTGGTATTCTCTTGGTCAGCTGGATCAATGGGTATTTGGAAGTATCCTGAATATCCATCCAGGAAGCAGTAGAATGCGTGTCCCGCCAGACGCTCAAGCATCTGGTCAATGAATGGAAGAGGAAAGTGATCCTTCATGGTTACTTCATTGAGCTTTCGATAATCGATGCAGACTCTATAACCAGTGACAAGTCTCAATGCTATTTCCTCTCCCTTCTCATTCTTCTCAATCGTAATTCCACCTTTCTTGGGAACTACCTGAGTCGGGGAAACCCATTCACTATCAGCGATGGCATAAATGATTCCCATATCCAGTAGTTTGATGATTTCTTTCTTAACCACCTCTTGCATATGAGGGTTGAGCCTCCTCTGGGGCTGTCTAACACATTTCGCACCCTCATTAGTCTTGATCTTATGCATACAGATGTCAGGAGATATCCCTCTTATATCTCCTACTTGCCACCCAAAGGCTTTTTCGTTTTTCTTCAAGACGTTGATTGATTTCATTTCCTCTAATCGAGACAGCTTGGCAGATATAATCAATGGAAGCTTGTCACATTCTCTTAAAAACACATACTTAAGATGTTTAGGCAACGGCTTCAACACCAAATCTGCAGGGGGGTCTTCTAAACTAGATTTAAGATCTCCACTTTACAACTCAACATCGCCGAGTTTACGAGCGGTCCCAATCGCCAAAGCTTCACCTTCCAACAACTCATCCTTAAATTCAGCTTCTAACTCGCTCTAGACTTACCACACCATGATTATTCAAATTATCAACCGCCGCTCATACTCCGTTGCAACAGCCATGACTTGCTTTTCCATCGATCATCGAAGTCATCAGACGTCTCCTCAATGGAAAAACCGGTTGGAGGACCAGAGGGTATTTGAATGGATTTGGAGACATTATAGCTTACCTCTTGATCACCAACACGTATTGTCACTCGCCCACCATCGTAGTCAATGAGGGCTCTAGCTGCAGACAAAAAGGGTCTTCCAAGAATCAGGGGGGCATTTTCATCTTTTTCAATGTCTAGGACGTACCAGTCAACGGGAAAGGTAAATCTGTCGATTTGAACTAGTACGTCTTTTAAGATTCCCGCTGCTTTCTTAGAAGATCTATCAGCAAATTGCAAATTCATGGTAGTGGGTTCTAGAAGATCAATTAAACACAGCTGTTTACACACAGACAATGGCATGAGGCTTAAAGACGCACCCAGGTCACACAAAGAGTTAGGGAAGACCAGGCCTCCCATTAACACTGTAAGCACGAACTTTCCAGGGTCACCTCTCTTGGTTGGTAAGTTTTCATAATTGACCATTGAACAATCCTCACCAATCAGCCTCTCCATGTCTGACAACTTCCTTTTCGAAGAAACAACATCCTTGATAAATTTTGTATACTTAGGCATTTCAACCAAGACCTCGGATAATGGAAGATTTACCTGAGTATTTTTCAAGAGATTCAGCACCTTTTCATACTTCTTATCTTCACTCAAAGGGATGTTTCTCTTTCTTGGTGGAAATGGAAGCTTTTTCAGATCATTCTCAGAAAATACTTTCTTTGAAGATGCACTGACAGCTTTGTCTTCCAGATCCTTCCACCGAACAGCTTTTTCAATCTTCTTATTAGTCAGGGGATCAGCCTCCTGACTTCCACTTGTTTCTTCATTCCTCAGGGGATCAGCCACCTGAGGACTTCCAGCTTTTTCACCTCTCGGGGGATCGGCCACACCGAGTATTCTCTTTCGGCCAAAGGGAGTGTAGGTGCTCGGCTTCCCTCCCCGCCTTATCAATGGCGGGGAGGGGCTAGTGGTTTCCCCGGTGGGAAGGACCACTAACTTGAGTACCGCTTCTTAGATTCATTGCACTGGCCTCCTCTCTACCGTATGGAATTGATGGTACGAGGTCAGTACATTGGCCATTGTTTAAGTCGGTTTGAGCAACTTGACCGCCCTTTGGATTTTTCTCAGTGAAACTGGGCAGTTGCCCTGGGGGTCTAGAAGCTAACTGTTCAGCCAGTTGCCCGATTTGCCTCTCAAGGTTCTTATTCGTAGTCATCAGGAGTTGGATACTTTTATTTTGCTCCTCCAATTTAGCTTCAAGATTGTTAGTTTGGGAGGGGCCTTGAGAGTTTTGGAAATCTTGAGCATAGGGCTGGCTGGGCCGACTTTGGAATTGAGAATTTGGACTGGAAGGCCAATTCTGATTGAATCTTTGAGTAGGATTGGAAAATTTTGAGTTTTGGTTCTGATTAAAACCAGGGTTTCTATTGAAATTTTGATTCGAATTAAAATTCGAATTAGGATTGAAACTGGATGATGGATTAAACCCGTGGTTTTGGAAATTATTCTGGCCAGAAACTTGATTAGACCTTTGGTTGTTCTGGCCATAGAATGCATTCACTTCAGCATTCTGTCCGTTCATATGACAGAATCGAGAAGTGTGCCCCATATTGTCACAGTTTTGATTAAAACCAGGGTTTCTATTGAAATTTTGATTCGAATTAAAATTCGAATTAGGATTGAAACTGGATGATGGATTAAACCCGTGGTTTTGGAAATTATTCTGGCCAGAAACTTGATTAGACCTTTGGTTGTTCTGGCCATAGAATGCATTCACTTCAGCATTCTGTCCGTTCATAGGACAGAATCGAGAAGTGTGCCCCATATTGTCACAGTTTTGACATGTGACCTAATTATACTGTCCATAATCATGAACAGCATTCACTTGATAAGGTGCAGGGGGATTAAATTGACACGGCCATTCATATGGCCGGTCGACGCGATTTCGCAATACGTAACATGAGGGTTCTGTGGAAAAGAAGAAGTTTGATTTATCGGATTTGAAACTTGAGATGCTGCCATCTGCTTCTGCAGCATGGCGATCAAACTTTGCATGTTTACCTCCTCTACCTTAGGAGGAGGAGGTGCTTGAATTGCTTGATAAGAGGGGGCGTAGTTGTACTTTGCAATGTCCTCAAACAGTGCCCATCCCTCATCAGGCGTTTTCTTCAGAAACGCCCCACCAGATGAACTATTGACCATGCCTTTTGTAAGCTCGGTCAATCCACTAAAGAAAGTGTTAACTTGCCTTTCCAAAGGGCAAGCCATGGTGGGGACACTTTCTAAGCGAGAGACTTGAATCTTTTCCAACACTCGAAAAAGGATTCATTCTCTTTCGATAGAAAGTGAATATCTCGTTCAAACATTGGGCGAGTTTTGGAAGGTGGGAAATATTGACTCAAGAACTCTTTTTCGAGTTCTGCCCAAGTATTTATAGATTCAAGTTTGGGAGAGAGCTATACCACTCCTTAGCTTCTCCCTTCAACGAAAAAGGAAAGAGTTTCAGTTTGATGGCATCCTCACTTACTCCTTGGATGCGTGTGGTGCCGCATATCTCCAAGAATGTATGCAAGTGAGTGTGTGGATTTTCTCGATCGAAACCCATGAAAGATTGATGCATGCGCATCATCCGAATGAGGCCAGGCTTTAGCTCGAAGGTCCGAGCATTAATGGCCGGTAGGATGATAGCCGGGTTGATCGTGATCGCGCCGGGCATGGCATAGTCCGCCAACGTACGTCTATCATTAGCGACCATTATTACAAAATCGGTGATTTCCTTGGCTAGGCCGATCCTCAAGATCTTGCTCGGCTCGTCTCGCGAACCGCGAACGGAAAATCCGCCTGTTTGGCCGGACTACGGTTCGCTCGGGGTCAGGGGTGTATAATAACGGTCCCTTTTGACTCCGAGTTTGCATAAACCAAAACCAAAAACAAGATGTCCGCACGAATTTCTTACAAAGGCTACACTAAACTCTAAAGTAAAAAAAAAAAAAAAAAAAACGTAAATAAAACAGAAAAGGAGACTATAATACAGAACAGAATAGAGAACAGAAAAAAATATTTTTTTTTTATAACACTCGGTCGACCGAGAGATCAGGTTCGGTCGACCGAACTAATTAATTTTATTTTTTTTTTATATATTTTTTTTAAAAAGATATATATTACCAAGGTGTGAATTATACCACACCCGGGTGTGATCCCTACGTCAAATACGACCCTAGTTTTTTTTTTTATTTAACGTAAACAGCAAACTAAGGGCACTAACTTACGAAAAACTAATAACAAAAAAAAAACTAGACAACCGTACCGATTCCCCGGCAACGGCGCCAAAAACTTGTCACGGATTTTATCTAACAAAACAAACAAGTAATAAAATTTATAATCCGGTTTACCCCAAGTGCAGGGATCGTAGTATAGTAGCTACAACCGGAGTCGATCTCAGGGAATCGAGATTGGTCTAGTTCTTAATTCTTCTAAAGGTTGTCACGAAAAACACAAAACAAAACTAAAACGAATACAATAAACTGGACAGAGGGTTGTCAATCCAAAGCCAGGAAATATAGTTGCGGACCTAAACTAACTAAATAAATCTATTCTATAACTAAAAAGGAAATAAACTTCTAAGATAACAACGAAGAACAAGGCACAAAGATAATTTCAATTAATTTCAACGAAGAACAAGCATTGATCCACCTATCCCGCAACCCTCAATTTCTACTCTAGATCGTTTAGTGAAGATTTAATAAAGACGTGGTTCACCTATCAAAGGTATGAATTCCTACTCTCGTAGATAATTCGTCTATTAATCTATCATCTCTCGATCTTAAAGATTAACGCTTCCATAACCAAGGTGTAAGATTTCTCAATCTAGCAACCTAGAAATTAACCTAACAACTCTCGTTATTTTTAGGTTAAAAATCCAACCTTTACTAAGTTGTTAAGGGTGATTTTATGTGATTTATATCGTTATATTTTGTAGCAATTCTCTCCATATTCGTATAATTCGCATAGAAATTAAGCGTTTAATTGATTTATTGAGCAAATGAGTTTTAAAAGTATTTAAGTGCAAATTCGGGTTAATTATGTGATTTTATAGGTAAATATCTTTATATATGTGATGTTACACTTTGCACGTTTTTATTATTGTAGGTACAACGAGCATATCGTGGACGAGTCAACGAGCTGCATTTTAATTGAAGATATATCTAGAAGGGCAAAATTGGAATTATCATATTTTTATTAGGGTTTTATTATTTTAAGAAAAGAAAAAAAGGGATAATTGTTACCCTAGCTCGAAGAAGGTTATAAAAGGACGGCATTCAAGCAGCACAGAACACGAAATTTCATCTGGAACGGAGGCAGAACTCAAAAATCAAAAAAAAAAAAGAAGCACTCACTCGGTCGACCGAGTGAACACCTTCGGTCGACCGAGCCAAAAATATTTTTTTTTTTTCGTTTTTTCGTTCGTTCTGAGGATGAGTAGAGGCTGAGTCCGAATTGAACAAGCTTTGTGAAACCGTCTCAGCAACGTTTTGATCTCAACTTTGGATTGTCTGTGAGTTTAATTAAAGTTGTATCTTTATTATGTCTTTATTGATGTTATGCAATTTCATTGATGAATGTATTGTTGTGTGATGTTTGATATGTGATGAGAATCGCTGTTAAATTTAGGTCACCATAGTAAAGTTTGGATTTTTAACCTAATTAACTATAGTTGTTAGGTTGAAATCTAGATTATGAGATTGAATAAATTTCACACATTGGTAATTAAAGCGTTAATCTTTTTGTATCGATAGACGAAAAAGATTGATAGGTGAATTTTTCTAAGAGATTAGAAATCCATACTTATGATAGGTGAATCACAATTTTTATTAAATAATCACTAGACTATCCAGAGAAGAAATTGAACGTTGCGAGATAGGTGGATCATTGCTTGTTCGTTGTTAAATCAATTGAGAAAAAATCATTGTTGCTTATTCTTCGTAGCAATCTTAAAATTTTATTGTCTTTTTAGTTTATAAAATAGAGTTATCTTAGTTAGTTCGGTCCGCAACTATCCTCGCTGGCTTTAGATTTTTGATCTTCTGTCCAGTTTTATCGTATTGTTTTAACTACTAGTTTGTTTTGGTTTTGTTATTCTAGTAGTAGTCTTTAATTGTTAAGTGTAGGTTAGTTTTATTTTTCTCGTGACAACTTTAGGAAATTTATTAAAACTAGACAAAAACGATTCCCTGTGATTCGACTCCGGTTGTAATCGCTATACTACGATCCCTGCACTTGGGGTAAACCGGATTTAATTTATTACTTGTTATTTTTCGTTGATAAAATCCGTGAACAAGTTTTTGGCGCCGTTGCCGGGGAATCGGTACGGTTGTCTAGTTTTTTTTGTTATTAGTTTTTCGTAGGTTAGTTCCCTTAGTTTTCTGTTTACGTTAAATAAAAAAATTAAAATAAAATAAAAAAAATAAAAAATAAAATAAAAAAACTAGGGTCGTATTTGACGTAGGGATCACACCCGGGTGTGGTATAATTCACACCTTGGTAATATATATCTTGAAAAAAAAAATTAATTAGTTCGGTCGACCGAACCCGATCTCTCGGTCGACCGAGTGTTATAAAAAAAAAAATTATATATATATATATATATATATATATATATATATATATATATATATTTTTATTTTATTTTTTTTTCTCGTTCTCTATTCTCGTTCGTATTATAGTCTCTTTTTCTCGTTTTATTTACGTTTTTTTTTTTTTTTTTTTTTTACTTTAGAGTTTAGTGTAGCCTTTGTAAGAAATTCGTGCAGACATCTTGTTTTTGGTTTTGGTTTATGCAAACTCGGAGTCAAAAGGGACCGTTACTGTACACCCCTGACCCCGAGCGAACCGTAGTCCGGCCAAACAGGCGGATTTTCCGTTCTGCGGTTCTGGCAGACATAGCCGAGCAAGATCTTGAGGATCAGCTAGCCAAGGAAATCACTGATTTTGTAATAATGGCTGCTAATGATAGACGTACGTTGGCAGACTATGCCATGCCTGGCGCAGTCACAGTCAACCCGGCTATCATCATACCGGCCATTAATGCTCAGACCTTCGAGCTAAAGCCTGGCCTCATTCAGATGATGCAGCATGCATCAATCTTTCATGGGTTTCAGTCGGAAAATCCACACACTCACTTGCATACATTCTTGGAGATATGCGGCACCACACGCATCCAAGGAGTAAGTGAGGATGCCATCAAACTGAAACTCTTTCCTTTTTCGTTAAAGGGAGAAGCTAAGGATTGGTATAGCTCTCTCCCAGCTGAATCTATAAATACTTGGGCAGAACTCGAAAAGGAGTTCTTGAGTCATTATTTCCCACCTTCCAAAACTGCCCAATGTTTGAACGAGATATTCACTTTCTATCAGAAAGAGAATGAATCCTTTTTCGAGTGTTGGAAAAGATTCAAGTCTCTGCTTAGAAAGTGTCCCCACCATGGCTTGCCACTGGAAAGGAAAGTCAACACTTTCTTTAGTGGATTGACCGAGCTTACAAAAGGCATGGTCAATAGTTCATCTGGTGGGGCGTTTCTGAAGAAAACGCCTGATGAGGGATGGGCACTGTTTGAAGACATTGCAAAATACAACTACGCCCCCTCTTATCAAGCAATTCAAGCACCTCCTCCTCCTAAGGTAGAGGAGGTAAACATGCAAAGTTTGATCGCCATGCCGCGTGAAGCGATGGCGCATCTCAAGTTTCAAATCCGATAAATCAAACTTCTTCTTTCCACGTAACCCTCGTGTTCGTATTGCGAAAATCGTTGTCGGACCGGCCATATGAATGGCCGTGTCAATTTAATCCCCATGCACCTTATCAAGTGAATGTTGTTCATGATTTTGGACAAGATAATCGTGTCACATGTCAAAACCGTGACAATATGGGGCACACTTCTCGATTCTCGTCCTATGAACGGACGTAATGTCAAGTGAATGCATTCTATGGCCGAACAACCAAAGGTCTAATCAAGTTTCGGCGAATAATTTCCAAAACCACGGGTTTAATCCATCATCCAAGCTTCAATCCTAATTCGAATTTTAATTCGAATCAAAATTTCAATAGAAACCCCGGTTTTAATCGAACCAAAACTCAAAATTTTCCAATCCTACTCAAAGATTCAATCGAATTGGCCTTCCAAATTCAAATTCTCAATTCCAAAGTCGGCCCAACCCGTACCCCTATGCTCAAGATTTCCAAAACTCTCAAGGCCCCTCCCAAACTAACAATCTTGAAGCTAAATTGGAGGAGCAAAATAAAAGTATCCAACTCCTGATGACTACGAATAAGAACCTTGAGAGGCAAATCGGGCAACTGGCTAAACAGTTAGCTTCTAGACCCCCAGGGCAACTGCCCACTTTCACTGAGAAAAATCCAAAGGGCGGTCAAGTTGCTCAAACCGACTTAAACAATGGCCAATGTACTGACCTCGTACCATCAATTCCATACGGTAGAGAGGAGGCCAGTGCAATGAATCTAAGAAGCGGTACTCAAGTTAGTGGTCCTTCCCACCAGGGAAACCACTAGCCCCTCCTGCCATTGATAAGGCAGGAGGGAAGCTGAGCACCTACACTCCCCTTGGCCGAAAGAGAATACTCAGGTGGCTGATCCCCTGAGAGGTGAAAAGGCTGGAAGTCCTCGGTGGCTGATCCCCTGAGGAATGAAGAAACAAGTGGAAGTCGGAGGCCGATCCCCCGACTAATAAGAAGATTGAAAAAGCCGTTCGGTGGAAGGATCCGGAAGACAAAGTCACGTCGCTGCATCTTCAAAGAAAGTCTTTTCGAGAATGATCTCGAAAAAGCTTCCATTTCCACCAAGAAAGAGCAACATCCCTTTGAGTGAAGATAAGAAGTATGAAAAGGTGCTGAATCTCTTGAAAAATACTCAGGTAAATCTTCCATTATCCGAGGTCTTGGTTGAAATGCCTAAGTATACAAAATTTATCAAGGATGTTGTTTCTTCAAAAAGGAAGTTGTCAGACATGGAGAGGGTGATTGGTCAGGACTGTTCAATGATCAATTATGAAGACTTACCAACCAAGAGAGGTGACCCCGGAAAGTTCGTGCTTACAAGTGTTAATGGGAGGCCCGGTCTTCCCTAACTCTTTGTGTGACCTCGGGTGCATCTATAAGCCTCATGCCATTGTCTCGTGTGCAAACAAACTAGGTTTAATTGATCTTCTAGAACCCACTACCATGAATTTGCAATTCGCTGATAGATCTTCTAAGAAAGCAGCAGGAATCTTAAAAGACGTGCTAGTTCAAATCGATAGGTTTACCTTTCCCGTCGACTGGTACGTCCTGGACATTGAAAAGAATGAAAATGTTCCCCTGATTCTTGGAAGACCCTTTCTGTCTACAGCTAGAGCCCTCATTGACTGCGATGGTGGGCGAGTGACGATCCGTGTTGGTAATCAAGAGGTGAGCTATAATGTTTCCAGATCCACTCAAATACCCTCTGGTCCTCCAACCGGTTTTTCCATTGAGGATACGTCTGATGACTTCGATGATTTGATGGAAAAGCAAGTCATGGTTGTGGCAACCGAGTATGAGCGACCGGTTGATAATTTGAATAATCATGGTGTGGTAAGTCTAGAGCGCTTAAGCCGAATTTAAGGATGAGTCCGTTGGAGGAGAAGCTTTGGCGGGGGACCACCGAGTAAACTCGCCGATGTTGAGTTGAAAGGTGGAGATCTTAAGTCTAGTTTAGAAGACCCCCCGCATTTGGTGTTGAAGCCGTTGCATAAACATCTTAAGTATGTGTTTCTAAGAGAAGGTGACAAGCTTCCTTTAATTATATCTCGCTAAGCCGTCTCGTTTAGAGGAAATGAAATTAATCAACGTCTTGAAGAAAAATGAAAAGGCCTTTGGATGATGTAGGAGATATCGAGGATATCTCCGGACATCCGTATGCATAAGATCAAGACTAATGAGGGTGCGAAATGTGTTAGACACCCCGCAGGAGGCTCAACCCTCATATGCAAGAGGTGGTTAAGAAAGAAATCAGCAAACTTCTGGACATAGGAATCATTTATGCCATCGCTGATAGTGAATGGGTTTCCCCGACTCAAGTAGTTCCCAAGAAAGGTGGAATTACAATTGAGAAGAATGAGAAGGGAGAGGAAATAGCATTGAGACTTGTCACTGGTTACAGAGTCTGCATCGATTATCGAAAGCTCAATGAGGTAACCATGAAAGATCATTTTCCCCTTCCATTCATTGACCAGATGCTTGAGCGTCTAGCGGGACACGCATTCTACTGCTTCCTGGATGGGTATTCGGATACTTTCAAATACCCATTGATCCAAATTCTCGACCAAGAAAAGACCACATTCACCGCCTTATGGTACATTCGCTTACGGTGCGAATGCCATTTGGTCTCTCGCAATGCCCTGCCTACATTTCAAAGATGTATGCTGGCTATCTTTGACGGGCTAGTAGAAAAGTGTATGGAAATCTTTATGGACGGTTTTTCGGTCTTTGGTCAATCTTTCGATGATTGCCTTGATAATCTTGACCAGGTCTTATCCAGATGTGTGGAAAAGAACTTAGTACTCAATTGGGAAAAATGCCATTTCATGGTTGATGAGGGAATAGTTCTTGGCCACAAGTTCTCCGCCAAAGGTATTGAGGTAGACAGGGCCAAAGTGGAAGCTATCGAGAAGATGAGTTATCCTAAGAATGTGCGTGAAGTGAGAGGCTTTCTTGGACATGTCGGTTTCTATAGGAGATTCATTCAGGACTTTTCCAAGATAGCCAAGCCCCGGTCTACACTACTTAAGGAAGACGTTGAGTTCGATTTTGATGAAAACTGCAAGCAGACGTTTGAGGAGCTTAAAAACCGTTTAATCTCTGCTCCAATTCTTATATCGCCTGACTGGAACCTACCTTTCGAGCTTATGTGCGACGCATCAAACTATGCAAGCTTGGTGCCGTTTTAGGCCAAAGAATCAAAGGGAAATTCCAAAAAATCTATTACGCCGCCACACATTGAATCCCTCTCAAGTTAACTATACTACTACCGAAAAGGAATTATTGGCCGTAGTCTTTGCTATGGACAAGTTTCGTAGTTACTTGTTAGGAGCTCAAGTGATTGTGTGGACTGATCACGCTGCTTTGCGATATCTGATGACTAAGAAAGAGGCCAAACCGCGCCTACTGCGTTGGATACTGACCCTACAAGAGTTTGACGTTCAAATTAAAGACAAAAAGGGCAGTGAAAACGTTGTGGCGGATCATGTTTCGAGAATGTTAAGTGAGGAAAAGGATGACCCTGACGATATAGATCTTTACTTTCCTCTGGAAAATATCATGCTTATCGATGGCTGCGCTCCAGATGTTCCATGGTATTCTGCCATTGTCAATTACCTTCATTCCCTTTATCTCGATCCAGAATTGTCCTATCAGGAGAAGAAAAAGTTCTTCTCTGATTTGAAATCTTTCGTGTGGGATGAACCTTATCTTTTAAGATCCGTAAAGATGGTCCGCTTAGAAGATGTGTTCCGGAATCCGAGCAAAGCGATATTATTGAGCAAAGGCCACAAAGGTGGACCCACTCTGAGGTCACTTTGGTCCTTGGAAAACCATTGCTAAGATCTTCCAATCCGGTTTCTATTGGCCTACGATCTTTAAAGATACGTGCTTTCGTAAAGCGTGTGATAGATGCCAAAGAACCGGTACTCGACAAGGCGTTTTGACATGCCTTTGACACCCATCTTAGAATACGAAGTCTTTGATGTATGGGGCATCGATTTTATGGGACCATTCCCATCATCTTGTGGTAACAAATACATCTTAGTCTCGCGTAGACTACGTGTCTAAATGGGTGGAGGCTCAAGCCACTCCTCACAATGATCATAAGACGGTCATGAAATTTCTAAAGAAAAACATCTTCGTGAGGTTTGGATGTCCACGTGCCTTGATCAGTGATGAAGGGACGCACTCTCGTAGATAATTCGTCTATTAATCTATCATCTCTCGATCTTAAAGATTAACGCTTCCATAACCAAGGTGTAAGATTTCTCAATCTAGCAACCTAGAAATTAACCTAACAACTCTCGTTATTTTTAGGTTAAAAATCAAACCTTTACTATGGTGATCTAGGATTTAATAACGATTCTCATCACACATTAAACATCAAACAGCAATACATTTATCAATGAAATTGCATAAGAACAATAAAACATAATAAAGATACAACTTTAATTAAACTCACAAACAATCCAAGAGTTGAAATCAAAACGTTGCTGAGACGGTTTCACACGCTTGTTCCAGAAGTGCCTAGCCTCTGCTCATATCCGTACGAACGAAAAAAAAAAAAATATGTTGCTCGGTCGACCGAGTGCTTCTCCTTTTTTTTTTTTTGATTTTCTGTGTCGGCTCTGTTCTCAGATGAAATTTCGTGTTCTGTGCTGCTGCTGAATGCCGTCCTTTTATAACCTTCTTCGAGCTAGGGTAACAATTATCCCTTTTTTTTTCTTTTCTTAAAATAATAAAATCCTAATAAAAATATGATAATTCCAATTTTGCCCTTCTAGATATATCTTCAATTAAAATGCAAATTTCTCGAAACCCTTCGGCTCGTTGACTCGTCCACGATATGCTCGTTGTACCTACAATAATAAAAACGTGCAAAGTGTAACATCACATATATAAAGATATTTACCAATAAAATCACATAATTAACCCGAATTTGCACTTAAATACTTTTAAAACTCATTTGCTCAATAAATCAATTAAACGCTTAATTTCTATGCGAATTATACGAATATGGAGAGAATTGCTACAAAATATAACGATATAAATCACATAAAATCACCCTTAACAGTGTGTTAACAAACCCTAACTAACATCTCATTATAATCCAAAGCCAAACATATTTGTTTGGTTGAACATGCTATTTAAACTATTCTAAATAAAACAGAACAAAAATGCAGAAAGAAGCAATTTAAGGAACAAACCTTAATCACAGGAAACGTCTACTTGTTGGTACTTTTTATCAAACCATGAAACCTGAAATTCAAACGGTGCACATCGGCAAAACAAGAGAAATCAGAAATTTAAATTAGCAAAAGACCGAATATTTAGATCTGGAAAAGTAAACAGCAAATTTTGGAGAAAAAAATAAGAAAAAATACTTACACCAAAGCTGTAATGTTGAGGAGATGGAAAGAGGGATTTTTTTCTTATACCAGCGCGCCGAACAAGGGTTAACGTGGAGCATGCAACAGTAATCGGAATGATTTGGATTCAGGTAGTAGGTCTTCATAGCCAGGTTTCGTGGTTTCATTTTCACCGAGCCACAAGAGCTTCTCAAAGATTGATTAGAAGGGATGTGTCAATCAGTCGAATTTTGGCCAGAAGGTTAGGTAGGAGGGTGGCACCGAAGGTAGCAGCGACCACCGGTAAGGGTGGTGGGAAAAATGGGAACGATGGGGGTGGGTGAGTGAATTAATGACTAAATTCAATGCAAACTTGTTTCAATGTACGTTTTTTACCTTCCCTCCCCCCCCCCTCCTCCTCCTAATAGCACCCCACTAATCTAACCTATCTAATATCCATTCTACTAAAGTTGACACACCTTTTTGCTGTTCTAAATTAAATTGTGTGTACAAATTTTGTTTTTCATTCTACATATAAGACTACAATATATAATAAATATATATTATATTACTTGGATATGTTGGAGCTTATACTGTATAATAATTTATGTTGGTTTATACCATGAATTATATATTATATAAATATGTTAGACCATATATTATACATTTTGAAACTTGTCAACGACCTTGCGCTACAAATTTTAAAATTCGACCTTATGTTATATATTTTAAATCTCGTCAATTTTTTTGAGTCATGTTGCATGAAGCATAAACGAGGTATGAAGGCTGTAAAAAAGGTTGGGAAAAAAGATCGTAGACAATGTAGAATAAAAAGTTTGAGACACAAAGAAGAAGCGCAACGAAAGGAGAATACTGTACTACTTATCCACTAAGTAGTACGACTATACTATCGTGTGCACAAAAGATCGGGAAAATATGTAACACAAGATTTTTAATTTTTTTTGGTAAAAACGTATATAAGGAAAATGTGAAACAAAATAGACTTAAGGGTGAGAAATGTCATAAAATATGTAGCGCACGCTTTATAATTTGCGTGTAGCCATACGTGAACACAACAATTTTTTTAGGGAGAATTGGCTATATAGCCTTTTTTCAACAAATTCTTGGCTGTGTTTTTTTCCGTTTTTTTGACCGCGATTTTCTCCATTTTTTTTCACAAATGTGCACGATCTTAAGGTCCTCAAATCCCCTATAGGGTTCCCCTTCCCAATTAGGGTTTAGTTTGGTTCAAAAAACACCTAAAACGCGAAGATTTAGAGGCTTCAAAAAGACTGTTTACACCATTTCTGAACAAAAAAGACTATATCCCCAAGATTTGTGGTCAAACACCCTTTTTAACCTTAAGCCCCATTTTTTTAAGTTACATTGTAGAAAGAATGAACAAAACGTAGACTATATAGTATCATTTAGTAAGCTAAGAAAAGTAAATAAACAATAATAACAATTATTAAAAACGATCATGGAGTAAAAACGTCATATTGTGGTTATATAAAAGAAGACAACGACCTAAAATTTTAGCATTCATTAAGTAAGAAAGTGTAAAAGTATAAAAAAGGGATAACAGCAAAAGTAAAATATAAAAAAAATTACTGTCCCCGAAAACTCGAACTACAAAAAAGATATTTGTATTTGATGCTTAATATAGGAATGGGGACGCGAAAAAGGGGAAAAGGGAAAAAGGGGGCGTTGTATTAGATAGTGGGAAAGGGGGAAAGGGGGAAAGGAAAAAAAAAAAAAAAAAAAACCACAGACCAATCATGTTGCGACACGTGTCAGCACAAAATTCACTCCTTTACCTTCCCTTGTCTTTGTATATAGTAGAATGGAAATGGATATATATCTATAAATAATATATACATGAAGCAATTTAGTCCGTTTCTCCTCAATTACCCGACCCAAACCCGGAAAATACAAAAAACGTCAACCCTGCATTAATTAAAAATTTTAAATTTATAATAAATAACCTCTCTCTCCAATCACACTAATTACAATTCATACTAATTACAAAATTTGATTTTCTAATAAATACGCTATCTTTCCATTCACTAATTATCTTGCAAAATTTGATTCCCACGTGATCAGAATCGTATATTTTGATTTTCATTTTCCTTTTGGCTGTAATATTGTCTAATTTTTTTAATAAAGCTCATATTCATCTCCTCACATTTACATATTCATCTCACTTGATTCATCCATTTGCATTCAAAGGGTCTTATATTGTCGTTTTTTTTTGTAAGTCATCTCATCCCATTCACATATTCATCTCACTTGATTCATCCATTTGCATCATCCATTTGCATTCAAGGGTATTATATTGTCGATTTTTTTTTATAATGCCGAATCTCATATTCATCCCTTTTGTTTTGCCATTCTTTATTTATGGTTGAATTGTGCAGAAATCTAGCTCAGTGCGAGGTAATAATTTTTAGCTTTCTATTTTAATTCCCTTTTGTTTTTCCATTCTTTATTTATAGTTGATTTGTGCAGAAATCTAGCTCGGTTCGAGGTATGAATTTTTGGCTTTCTATTTTAATTTTATTTGTAGAAATGTCTTATTTTGTTCCAAATTCATACAATCCATCTTTTGATATAAAAGATGAGACCTTTGTTGCATGAAACATCAGAACAAAAAGAAATAAAGACTTAAAAAGTCTACCTGTTAAAGTAGAGATATCGATATTTTTTCAATAGGCGATTTTTTTAAATGAATAAAATGCATGGCACGCTTTGTGACATACGAGTATTGTTATTTTTTTATAATGCCGAATCTCATATTCATCCCTTTTGTTTTGCCATTCTTTATTTGTGGTTGAATTGTGTAGAAATCTAGCTCGGTACGAGGTAAGAATTTTTGGCCTTCTATTTTAATTCCCTTTTGTTTTTCCATTCTTTATTTATAGTTAATTTGTGCAGAAATCTAGCTCGGTTCGAGGTAAGAATTTTTTGGCTTTCTATTTTAATTTTATTTGTAGAAACTTTGGTCTTATTTTGTTCCAAATTCATACAATCCATCTTTAGATATAAAAGATGAGACATTTGTTGTATGAAACATCAGAACAAAAAGAAATAAACACTTAAAAAGTCTACATGTTAAAGTAGATATATCGATATTTTTTTTAATAGGCGATCTTTTTAAATGAATAAAATTCATGACACGCTTTGTGACATACGGGTATTGTTATTTTTTATTACCCTATCAGAATGTTCTATAACTGCTTATTTTTGTTTTATTTTGTAAATAGTAGGATTATTTTACCGTGTTAATGGTTTTTTATATTTACGAGGTAAGTATTTTTGGTTTTCTATTTTAAATTTATTTGTAGGAAATTTTGTTTTATTTTGTTCCAAATTCATACAATCTATATTTAGATGTAAAAGCTGCACCTTTGTTGCAGGAAACATTAGAACGAAAAGAAATGAAGACTTAAAAAATCTACATGTTCAAGTAGAGATATTGATATTTTTGTTAAATATGCGATTTTTTCAATGAATATGCACAACACGCTTTGTGACATATGAATATTGATATTTTTGTTATTTTTAGTTAACCTATCAGAATGTTCTATCACTGCTTATTTTTGTTATTATTTTGTAAAAAGACGGATTATTTTTTCGTGTTGTTGTTTTTTTTGTTTTTTTTTTTTAAAGTTGGTGGTTTGTTACTGTGTAAGATTCTTTTATATGGCTGCATATTTTTCTTATTTTTTTTAAATACCTGGATTATTTATCTGTAAATATTCTCACAATAAATACATCCCTATAAATTAGTCATCCCAGAATATTATCGAATATTCTTAAATTTATGACACTTAATGCGAAATATCACGTTAAGTTATAATATTTAAAAAGGATTAAAAAAAGTCAAACATGCACTAATTGCAAAATTTGAATTTCTAATAAATAAGTCTCTTCAATCACACTAATTATAATTCACACTAATTAAAGTATAGTATTTAAAATAAAGTGAAATTCTGTTGGTTTCATTTTTTTTATAAGTTTCTTTATTCTATCTACTCTATTATTATCATTGTGGTTACTTACTTAATACACAGTTATGATAAAATTTAATTTATTAATAAATAGCAATAATCATTTCCTAGAAATCATCCATCCCAATTAATACCAACATTTTTAAATTACAATTTTCACAATGAATGCAGAATATTCTAACATTAAATACATTTTCAAGAATATCTAAAATAAACTATGTAGACATTAAATATATCCTTATAAATTAATGAAAAATATTCACATATTAAATATATCTCTTATAAATTATCCATCCTAGAATAATGTCCAATATTTTGAAATTTATGGCGTTTGATGGAAATATTTTTGGCTTAAAAAATTAGAAATTCAATTTCCCAATTAATGCAAAATATTCTATAACTAAATTACATTTTTCAAAATATCTCAACTTAAATATGTCATTTAATACAAAATTATGCATTTAATTGTAATATTTAAAAAACGATAAATTCTATTTTACAAATTAATGCAAAATATTCTAACATTAAATTAAATTTTAATATATATTTAAACTCAAATATATACACACTAAATACATCCCTATAAATTAATGGAAAATATTCTCACACTAAGTGCACCCTTATAAATTAGTAAATAATTTCAAATATTCTGAAATTTATGACACTTAATGGAAATATTTTTTCATTAAAGTAAAATATTTAAAAAATAAGAAATTCAATTTTACCAATTAGTTCAAAATATTCTTACATTAAATTCTTTCCCCGCAAAATAGCCAGTTTAATTTAATGTCAAATATTCATACAATCAATTATATTTTCAAGAATAACTTAATTCAATTTTTTGTGGTGTAACGTGAAATGTTTTTAGATTAAATAAATATGTTATTCAATGTGAAATATTCTTACATTAAATTACATTTTCCAAAAAAAATTCAAATATGCCAAAAGAAAATAATCCTCTAAAACAATTTTAAATTAATTATATAGAAATAAATAAATTCAAATATGTTAAGAAAAAAATCATTCCATACAAATTAAAGTCCTCTATTGATACAGAATATTCAGAAATTAAATTACATTTTGAAAAATAACTAAATTCAAACATGTCAATTAATACGAGATATTCTTAAATTAGGTCATCATCTACGAATTAGCCACCTCATTTAATGCTAAGGTAGGTAAGAAGCGTACTGAATAAGGTAGGGTGGTGGGTAAGGTAAGGTATGATGGGGTGGTGGGTAGGGTAGGGTAGGGTGATGGGTAAGTAGGGTAGGGTGAGGTGGTAGGTAGGGTATGTAGGGTGGTGGTGGGTAAGGTTGGGTAAGGGGTGGTGGTGGGTAATGTAGGGCATATAAGGGGTTGTGCTGGGTAAGGTATGCTAGGGTGAAGTGGTGGGTACGGCAGGGTTGGTAGGGTAGGGTAGAGTAGAGTAGGGTAGGGTAGGTTGGGGTAGCGGGTAAGGTAAGGCGGGGTGGTGTGGTGGGTAAGATAGGGTAGAATGGAACGGTGGGTAGGTTAGGGTTATGGTGGGAAGGGTAGGGTGAAGTGGTGGGAAAGGTATGTGTTAAGGGCTATTTTATATGAAATTTTATGTTACTTTTCCTATGAATTTCCCCACATTAGTAATATTTTGCATTAAATTTGGGCTTTATAATTAATATAATGAGTAAAGTTGCTTTTAAATTAGTTAATTGCAAAATGGGCTTAAGAGTGAGCTTTATTATGAATTTTATATCATTTTGGGCTGTATTATGTTTTCTTAATTATGATATAGATGAAGATAATATCAAAAGGGATGAGGTGGATTATAGATAAGCTCAAGTTTGTTAGAGGAGAGAAGCAAATGTGCATCAACAAGTGGAGAGAGCCGTTACTTCTCAACGTAATTCGCTTGCGAGAGACATCAAACGGGCGTTCCATAAATCAAACGGCGTTCAATGTCCAAAGCGGGAAGCTCGAAATGAAGAAAAGTCGGTTCAAACGCACGTTCAAGGCATCAAACGGGCGTTCTATCACCGTAACGGACGTTCCAGAGGTGAAACCGCGTTCGGTCCGCGTACACACTGTTTTTTTCTATAAATAGGCCTCATTTGTAATCACATTGGGATATAGAGAGAGATTATTAGATTTCATTTTCTTCCCAGATCGAAAATCTGAGTTCAAACAGCCACAAAAGTAGATTCAATTCACTATATAGCTTAGACTTTTATGGATTTCTCTTCAAGCATTGTAATCAATCACTCCATGGATAGCTAAACAGCTCTTGGCAGCATTGGGGATGCGATTTTCTTATTGATTTTTGGGTTTTCTTATTCTGATTTACTGTGTTCTTCTATTGAGGTCAGATCTTTAGCTTGTTTTATTGTTTAATTTCATTAATATCGAAAGATGGTGATTGCATGATTGTTTCATTGAATGAAAATTCTATGAACTAAGATCTCCTTGCTAATTGATTGAACAATTAACTCGTTAGCTAGAACGAAAGTTGCTCGGTTGTTGTTTAGGTCGTTAAATCGAAAGAGTTACACCTTGCTTGTTAGTCGAATTGAACGATTTGAGAGATTAGATCGTTTTGCTTTTGAATAGGTGGACCCGCCTCTGTTTTAGAAACACAATGAATCTTTTATAAGGGAATCCTTAATTCTTGAGTAAATTGTTGATCCATTGCTGCCGCTTTTCTCTCAATTGCTTTATTAAACTTTAGTTACGTTCCTGTTTAATTAATTTTAGTTCCTTCGCACTTTTAACTCTCAGTCCGGAAAATCCTTCCATAGCTTTGAATCAACTTCGGTTCTCTGTCTATGCAAATTGCTAGCTTTAAAATCTAAAACATAAAACGTTCTCGTCAAACCATCTCCCTGCGGATCGACACCCTTACTTACCCTACTGTACTAACAACTACCCGATATTCGGTCGGTTAGGAGTTAGTTGCATTATAAGTATCGGTTTATAAATTTAGTTTGTTTGTTTAATGCAAAATTACTCCAAACAAAATGGCGCCGTTGCCGGGGAGGTGCTGTTTTTGATTATGCTTTTATTGTTTTAGGTGATAAGAAAGCAAATCGGTGTTTTGAAGTTTGTTTTTCTAAGCCTCTTTTGCTCGTTTCGCCGATTTTACTCTCTTCTAACCAAACGCACGTTCGTACCTTGAACGCCCGTTCTATAATCTGAACGCCCGTTTGACTTGTTGAACGAGCGTTTGTTCTTGAACTGGCGGTCTATTTCAGAACGGCCGTTCTGGTTCTCCCTGCTGTGTTCCTGTTTTCTGTCATTCTTGGATCCCTTTTTCCGTTTGACTCCGGTTTATGTTAACTCGGAGCAAGCAAGGCACTCTTATTTTTGATCCCGAGATTGAGAGATCCATTGTTCGTCCAAATCGCGTACAAATCCGTTCTCGCACCCAAATTTTTGAGGAAAATTTGGAAGAAAAATTCCGGAAAGAAATTGAAGAGTTTGTCTTCGAGATGGCTGACGATACAAGGACCCTAGCTGATTATGCCAGACCGGGCGTGGTCAGAGTTAATCCTGGAATTATCATACCAGCCATTGCAGCCCCGACATTTGAGCTTAAACCTGCTTTGATTCAAATGATGCAACATGCATCTATTTTTCATGGGTACCAATCGGAAAATCCTCACACCCATATCCACACATTTCTTGAAATCTGTGGTACTACAAAGTTACAAGGTGTTGGCGAAGATGTCATTAAACTCAAGTTATTTCCATTCTCCTTGAAGGGTGAAGCCAAGGAATGGTATAACTCTTTACCCGTTGAGTCTATCACAACATGGGAAGAATTGGAGAAGGAATTTCTAAGTCAATACTTTCCTCCATCTAAGACTCGCTCGTGTCTTAGTGATATTTATACTTTCACTCGGCAGCCCCAACGAATCTTTTTTCGAAGCCTTCAAGAGATTCAAATCTTTACTCGAAATGCCCCCATCACGGATTAGACTTGCAAAGACAAGCTAATACGTTTTACGTTGGTTTGACCGAGTTGACCAAAGGCATGGTCAACGGCTACGAGTGGTGGGACATTTCGAAGAAGACCCCACAAGAAGGATGGGCGTTGTTTGAGGATATAGCAAAGTATAACTACGCTCCTTCTTACCAAGCTATCCAAATACCTGCACCAAAAATCGAGGAAGTAAATATGCAAAATCAATTGATTTCCTTACTTCAACAACAAAGTTGCTAACCTTTCCACAAATTCAAGTTCTCAATCTATGAATCGGCTCAACCAAATGCCCAAGTTCTCGTTTTGCGATAATTGCAATCAAGTTGGCCATGTGTTTGGTCAATGTCAATTTCCACCTAATTATCAAGTCAATGCTATCCAACATGCAAGGCGGTATACGCCGATAGTTTGCCGACTTGTCTTTGTAGAGGGACATACGTCTCCCCGCTTGTCCTAGGAATGGGCAAAATCCGAAGTCAATGCATTCTATGGCCAATCAAATCCAAGATTCCCGAATCGCATTCGGTCCAAGCAATTTCCAAAATCGGGGTATAACCCGGGTTCTCGAATGTCAATAGAACCCAAATAACTATCGAATCAATCTTCGGGCTTTCCTACGTCTACTCAAAGATTCAATCAAAACCGGCCTAACAGCTCTATTCCCGCTTCGGCAATAGGCCCGATCAATCGTTAGTCGAGTCCTCAAAATCCCCCGGATTTCCTATCCCAAATGAAATAGTTGCGAGGTTAGAAGAGCAAACAAAGACGATCAAGAACCTCGAGAGACAATTGGGACGGCTTGGTCGAACAAACTTGCTTCCGGACCACCTGGACATTTGCCAAGTTTCACTGAGAAAAATCCCAGTGGAAGTGGTCAAGTCAATCAAGCTAATCTGAGTCAATGTACTGCTCTTGTTCCATCTCCTTCCTACAGTCAAGAAGATACTAATGCCATTAGCTTGAGATCCGGTACTCAACTCCCTGGTCCACAGAACCAGGGAAACCACTAGCCCCTCCCCGCAGTGGAAGTGCAGGAGGGGGAGATGAGAAGGCCTATGTCCCCAATCCGATAAAGAGCACTCGGGAGATTAACTCTCCGAGGGATAAGGAGGAAGGATCTAAAGCAGACACGCCTGTGAGCAGTGAGAACTCTAGTGAGAAAGCGTCTGAGCCCGTGAGGACAGGAGTTGAAAAGTCTGTAAGATGGAAAGATCTTGAGGACCAAGCCGTGAGCTCCTCTTTTAAGAAAGTCTTTTCGGAAGACGATTTGAAGAAACTCCCGTTTCCTCCGAGAAAGACTAGTATTCCTTTATGTGAAGACAAGAAATATGAGAAGGTACTCAACCTCCTGAAAAACACCCAAGTTAACTTGCCGTTATCTGACGTGTTGGTTGAGATGCCCAAGTATACTAAATTTATAAAGGATGTGGTCTCGTCTAAAAAGAAGTTAGAGGCCATGGAGGGGATGGTTGGTGAAGAATGTTCCATGCTGAGTTATGAAGATGTACCTGTTAAGAAAGGTGATCCTGGACGATTTGTCCTTACTCGCAGTATCGATTGGAGGTCTTGTTTTCCCTAATTCTTTATGTGATTTAGGAGCTTCAATTAGTCTTATGCCTCTATATGTGTGTCAACGTCTCCGCTTAGACCATCTTTTGGAACCTACCACCATGAGTATTCGCCTCGCGTACGGATCATCTAAGAAAGCAACAGGATCTTAAAGGATTTGTTGGTTCGGGTCGATCGATTTACCTTTCCCGTGGATTGGTATGTCTTAGATATCCAACAACCTAATACACCCCCGATTCTTGGACGACCATTTCGTCTCATCGCTAGAGCCCTTATCGATTGTGATGATGGAGCTAAAGTAACTTTGCGTGTTGGAAATGAAGAAGTGAGCTACAGTGTCTCTAAAGCTATCAAAAGACCTTCTGAATGTCCAACCGGCTACTCTATCGAGGAATCATTTGATGACTTTAGTGATTTCCTAGATGAGCAAGTCCTTGCGGTAGATTCTGAATACGAACGCTTGGTCGATAATCTAAATCAATATGGTAGGATAGATTTGAATAAGCTTGGAGTCGAGACTGAAGATGAAGTTGCTAGGCATAAAAATCTTTCGCCTTCAGAGGAAGTTGATTTATTAGAAGCTATGTTGCTTTCCTCTGATACTCTGCAAAGTAAAATTTTAAAATCTAGTTTGGAAGAACCTCCGATTGACCTTGAGTTGAAACCGTTACCGAAGCATTTAAAGTATATCTTTTTACAAGATGGTAACAAGCTCCCTCTCATCATTTCATCCAAACTATCCCGGATCGAGGAATTAAAATTAATCAACGTCTTGAAAGCAAATGCACATGCTTTTGGGTGGCAAGTCGGGGATATCAAGGGGATATCTCCGGACATCCGTATGCATAAAATCAAGACAAAGATGGAGCTAAAAAAGTGAGACAACCGCAAAGAAGGCTAAATCCTCATATGCGGAGGTTGTCAAGAAAGAAATTATCAAGTTGTTGGATATGGGAATCATATATGCCATCGCGGTACGCCGATTGGGTGTCGCCAACTCAAGTAGTTCCCAAAAAAGGGGGAATCACAATTGAGAAAAATGAAAAGGGAGAAGAGGTTGCTATAAGACTTGTGACTGGTTATCGAGTTTGCATTGATTATAGAAAGCTTAATGAAGTCACAATGAAAGATCATTTTCCTCTTCCTTTCATTGACCAAATGCTTGAGCGTTTGGCCGGCCATGCTTTCTACTGTTTTTTAGATGGCTATTCGGTTATTTTCAAATTCCCATTGACCCGAAAGACCAAGAGAAGACCACCTTCACGTGCCCCTACGGTACTTTCGCCACGGAGAATGCCATTTGGTCTCTCGTAATGCTCCAGCTACATTTCAAAGATGTATGTTGGCAATATTTGACGGACTCGTGGAGAAATGTATGGAAATTTTTATGGACGATTTCTCGGTTTTCGGTCAAACTTTCGATGACTATCTTCTGAACCTTGATCAAGTGCTGAAAAGATGTGTGGAAAAGAACCTCATCCTTAATTGGGAGAAATGTCATTTCATGGTAGAGGAGGGTATCGTTCTTGGCCATAAAATTTCATCCAAAGGTATCGAGGTGGATAAAGCGAAAGTGGAAACTATTGAGAAAATGAGCTTTCCAACTAATGTGCGTGAGATACGCGGTTTTCTTGGTCATGTGGGTTTCTGCGTACGATTTATCAAAGACTTTTCCAAAATTGCTAAACCTTTATCCAACCCGCTTCGTAGTGACGTTGAATTTCATTTTGATGACGAGTGCAAGCAAGCATTTGAAATGCTTAAGTGTCAGTTAATATCTGCCCCTATTCGATCTCGCCGATTGGAATCTTCCTTTTGAACTCATGTGCGATGCATCTAACTACGCGGTCGGTGCAGTTTTAGGCCAACGGGTGCAAGGGAAATTCCAACCGATCTATTATGCGAGTCATACTCTAAACCCCGCACAAGTTAACTACACTACAACGGAAAAAGAACCGCCGGCGGTTGTTTTTTCTATGGATAAATTCCGCAGTTACTTATTGGGAGCTAGAGTTATAGTCTGGACAGATCATGCTGCTCTGCGCTATCTGTTGAAGAAGCCAGACGCTAAACCGCGCTTACTACGTTGGATTCTCACCCTACAGGAGTTTGATGTGGAAATAAAAGATATAAAGGGTAGTGAAAACGCAGTAGCGGATCATGTTTCGCGATTGTTGAATGAGAAAGAGGATGTCCTTGACGATATTGATCTGTACTTTCCTCTTGAAAGTGTTATGCTTGTCGATAACTGTCAATCTGAAACCCCGTGGTACTCTACCTTCGTCAACTACCTTCACTCCAATTATTTGAATCCTGAATTTTCTTACCAAGAGAAAAAGAAGTTTTTCTCTGATCTTAAGTACTACATCTGGGATGAACCGTATTTATTCAGAATTTGTAAGGACGGATTGCTTCGCAGGTGTGTTCCTGAATCTGAGCAACATGCTATAATCGAACAATGCCATAGTGGACCCACAGGTGGCCATTTTGGTACTTGGAAGACGGTTGCGAAGATTTTTCAATCTGGGTTCTATTGGCCATCCATCTTTAAAGATACCGAAGCCTTTTGTAAAGGCTGCGACAGATGCCAAAGAACCGGAACTCTTACTCGACGTTACGACATGCCTTTAACACCCATCTTGGAATGTGAGGTTTTCGATGTATGGGGGATTGACTTTATGGGTCCTTTTCCTTCATCTTGCGGAAACAAATACATTCTGGTTTGCGTAGACTACGTGTCTAAATGGGTCGAGGCCATCGCCACTCCTCTCAACGATCATAAAACAGTTATGAAGTTTCTTAAAAAGAACATCTTTGCGAGGTTTGGGTGCCCGCGCGCTCTCATTAGTGATGAAGGCACACATTTTTGTAACCGACCCCCGGACAAAGTTTTAGAGAAGTATGGGGTTCACCACAAGGTTGGTACACCATACCACCCTATGACAAGCGGTCAGGTTGAGCGGAGCAACCGAGTCCGAAAAACATTCTGGAAAAGACGGTCAATAGTCACAGGAAAGATTGGAGTCTGAAACTGGACGATGTACTTTGGGCGTATCGCACAGCTTACAAAACACCGATGGGTACATCGCCTTTCCAGATGGTTTATGGTAAACCATGCCACTTGCCAATCGAGCTGGAGCACAAAGCTTATTGGGCGACAAGGTTCTTAAACTTTGATTCCCGAGCTTGTGGAGAGCATCGGCTACAGCAGTTGCATGAATTGGACGAATTCAGACTCCGAGCGTATGAAAGCTCCCGGATAAGCAAAGATCGGATGAAACTCTTTCACGATGCAAAGATAAAAAAGAGAGAATTTCTGGTGGGAGAGTTGGTTCTCTTATATAACTCTCGTCTACATCTTTTTCCCCGGCAAGTTACGAACTCGATGGTCCGGTCCTTTTGAAATTCTCAACATCTATCCCGGAGGTGTGCTAGAGCTTAAAGGCTACGGCGATCAACCCTTCAAAGTTAATGGTCAAAGGTGTAAGCACTACATCGGTCAACCGAAGGAAACACCTTTGATTGTTAAAATCCTCGACGTTTTCGGATGTTGTAGTCCAGAACCTGAGGACTTTGATGAATTCTCGCCCGAGTTATTCTCCGAGCGAGGTAGCCCTGAGACCATGGAGGAGGTCCTTGCCGGAAGTTGGGATATGGAGGAGTTGCGTCGCGAAATGATATCAAAGAAGAGACAAAAGAAGAAGGAGTCTACCACAAGGACATTTCAGCGTTTTTGGCAGTTTTTTCGTAAACTCACTCCTGGTATGCATTATGTCCACCGTCACCCTGACAATCACGCCTTGCATAATGTGGCTAATGGAAAAGTGAAATGGCCCGATCCGGGTTGAGTTTCAACGTTTCGTCGAGCTACCGACAATAAATGAAGCGCTACTAGGAGGCACCCTAGATATTTTTTTTTTTCTTCTTTCTCTGTGCGTTGTTTGCTTTCTGTTCCGTTTTTGTTTATCTAGTTTTTGACGAGCATTGCCTGTTTCAGTCTCCGGTTGAGATGGCTGAGGAAGATGCACGATACCCTTACGGCATACCTACGCATGAGTTCTTTGGGATGTCCGCGCCTGAATTCGAGTTTGTCGGTAGGATTCATGCCATTTCCCTGCAGAGGAGGGCCCTGGCGGTTTGAGGGTTCTGGATGCAGATATCGACATCCTCACCCGAGTCCAGACTTTCACCTTTGTTGTCATCTTGCCTCCATTTCTATCTGGCGGGGATGGGGAGTGGACCATCGAGGAACTTGAGGATGACCTTGATAGGCCATTCACAATCCTCAACGATCCTGTCCTCGCTGATCTCGTCTTAGTATTAGAGGAGGAGCATGCCCGTGGGATTGAGCGAGCTGCAGAAGATTGGAACCTTCAGTATGACTTTGATCTCTGGCCTGCCATTGACCTGCTTCGCCGTCTCATACGTCTGATCGATTGGTCCTCGCTCTATGACTAGTTTTTAGTTAGTGTCTGTTTCTAGTTTTAATCGTCGAGCCATCGACGTTAAACAAAAGCGCTTGTTGGGAGGCAACCCACCGTTTCTATGTATTTTTGTTCTTTTTCTTATATGTAGTACAATATTTTACGTTTAAATTATATTACCGTTAGTTGGATTTGTGTTTTTCTGTTGTTTTTTGCACTGCTACTTATAGAACGCCCGTTCTGTACTTATAGAACGCCCGTTCCATCTGACTCTAAACTCTCTGTTTTCGTTTTTCTGGGCGTAACGCCCGTTTTACCCTGGAACGCCCGTTCGGGTTGGCTATAAAATGAAAAATGGCAGATTTTCATCGCCATTTCTTCACCCCCTCTCCATTTATAAACGGTTTCTATCCCTCTTTTACCCTAATTTCTTCAAATCTCCACCAAATTGAGCGATTTTTGGCTCCAAAGCACGCCCTCAATCTCCTCTCTTCCAATCTACGAACCTTTTCTCCGTTCCTTCAACAAATTCTCACCAATCGGGACTACCAAGTTCCGTCTTTTTGGGTAAAAAGGGCTGCGTTTTTGAACACTTTCGTGGATCTCCAACCTTGCATTCATCACCCCCACACCGATTAGGTAAGCAATCATCGTTTTTACTTTCATTCACTCACAGAAATTGGATTTCAACATTTCACAACTCACGCTCTAGTCATGTTTCTGTGTCTAATTTGTTTTTTTTTTCTTTCTTTTTGTTGTTTTTCCTTTCTGTGTGTCGTTTGATGATGGTGGCTTCGTTTTTGCGTTTGGTGTTGGATGGGGTGTTGTGGTGTTTGTTTGATGGCGGGCTGATTCGGTTGAATCACTGTTCTTCTCGGTTGTAGCGAATATGTCTCGTAGAGCGGGTAAGAGCCCTTGGTTGAACCCCTAGCGGAAGAA
Source organism: Gentiana straminea (assembly GCA_036785695.1). NCBI lineage: Eukaryota > Viridiplantae > Streptophyta > Magnoliopsida > Gentianales > Gentianaceae > Gentiana > Gentiana straminea. The sequence continues at coordinate 2,279,561 of JAVUPR010000087.1, read as the reverse complement.
ACGTAAAGGTGATGACTATGGTGGTCCCCAACAGGTCCACGGGCGGGGTTAGAATAGGCGCCCCCTGGGGTCCCACTCGAGAGCCCATACCTTTACCCTTTGCCCGGCGTTTCATTAGCCCGAAAGCCATGAATCTTTTTACCAAAGAGTACGTATCCCGGAAAATGCCGATTGAGAGGGAACTAGTTGAGGATAAGGTAGACCCCGCCTTTTTGACGGCGCTTAGAGATCGGGGGTGGGACATTTTGATGGTCATTCCGGACACTCTCGTAAATGACACTCTTGTGCGGGAGTTCTTTGCTAACCTCGATCCCAAACATTTAGAGTCGGCTTTGTCATGGTTAGGAAAGTTAAAGTTCCGTTTTCCCCTAAGGCTATTAATGCTAAGTACGAGCTTGAGGATTTGGATGGCGTAGACCATCGTGTTGAGATTAAGGAATTAGTAGACAGTGATTGCGACCCGTTGGAGGATTTACGGTTGTTGGTTGATAAGGATATTCCGTGGACTTATAAACACGGGAAGAGGGATGAACGTAAGGACATAACTACTACACATTGGCCCGAAGATTGGAGGGTAAAATGCAAGTTCATCCAAAACCGGTTGCGTCCTACGGATAACATCACCCATTTCGGCCTCGAAGATCTCGGTTTGTTGTATGCTATAGAATGGGGGATCGAGGTGAATGTTGGGGAAATTATTTTTGATGAAGTCTTCAAGCATTTGAAGAATCCTAACCGGTGTATCATTTGCCCTCACCTTATCCACGCCTTTGCCTAGACGCCGGGGTCCCCGAATACAAATCCGATCACCGGCCTAAGAATCCTCGGGGCATTCGGAGGAAACGAAAAGGCTACCCCGAAAACCTCGCCTAGTACCGCTCCGCCCGGATCATCGTCTTCCGCACCACTTTCTACTCTATCCCCTTCGACAAAGTTGCGGTACCGAGCATTGCGCACGCTTGCGGAAGTGGATGCGTATGCTTTGTTGCACTCAAAATGATATTTTGGCAAACCAAGTTGAGCCGAATCGGGGCAACAAAATCACGAAAGAATCAAGGTTCGCTCCAAACACCGCCGAATTCCCGTTTGAAGACGAGGTGGAGAGCACCATTGCGCGTGTCATACCCGGACTATCCGCACCATCTGAGATGAAGGGGCCGCCGAGGGCCGGAAATGCGAGGATGATGAGGATGATGATGCGATGCTACGAGAGTGCACCGGGACGACATTCCCGATGAGTGATATGCCGTCGCTCGGTTGTTTGTTTTTATATTTTGATGTTGTAATAACTTTCTCCACACTTTGTTTCTGTTTCCTTTGTTTCTCTACTACTACTTGCGCTTCTTTTTCACTTGAACTAGTTTTGGCCTGGTTTTGAAAGGCCTTTTGACTCGTTGTTTCTTTTGTTGGCGGTTTGTGATGATAATGGCATACTCTGTTTTGTTGTTTCTTGTCCTGCTGCTATTTCTGCTGTTTGAACGCCCGTTCTAGGTGTTAAACGGGCGTTCTGTCTACTCTTTTCAATGATTTTAGTCTCTGTTCTCATTTTTTTTGTCGTTAGAACGGACGTTTAGAATTTTAAACGGGCGTTCGTCATCGTGACGGGCGTTTGATTCCTTAACCGTGCGTTCGCTTTCTCCAGACAAAATTATATACCCGTTCCACTTTCCTCTTCCTTTCGTTCTCTTGGATACTTGTATGTGAACTTATATCGCACTATTTTACTACGACGATGCCCCATGCTTTTCTCAAGTGTTACGGTGTACTCTCTCGCGTTTTTCCTTCTATATGGGCATCGTTGTTATGTTTTTCATGCTCTTGCCTCGCCACCGATGTCCAATCTCGATAAAAGGGAGCTAAGTCCTCTTATCTATTTTCTTTTGGCCAACTTGAGGACACGTTGCCAATTAAGTGTGGGGAGGGGAATATTCAATTTTAATCTATATCATCTTTACTCATAATTTTTCGATTCCATGCGGAATAAGCTATACTTAAACTTTTTGTTTTGTCTCGAATAAGCAACTGCATATTTTGTTTTGAGAATATATCATTGAAGCGTTATGTTATATATTTAGTATATTTAGATGTTTCACCCCACTATTTATCACATGCCATAGTAGATGATGAGCTATAATTTTAAGCTATGCCCAATTTGATTAGAAAATTTTAATGATTATTGCACGATTCTTTGCTTGCATACAAGTTTGAAAAAATTTTAATAGTTTGTATCCAGAAGTAAAGTATGTCATACAGTGAATATCCGTAAGTTTGAAAGTGATAAGTGAATGGTAACTAATGTCCTTGCGTATTGATTAATGAATAAATCATTGATTGAGGTGTTATGCTCAGTAGGTTTGAATTACCTTTAGCATGTTAACCACTGCCAGCCAGAAATCTCGATCAATGAAATTAGTTGTGTGTGTCGGAGCCGGTTTATGATTTGAGTGCGGTAGGGTATACCTCGTATGTCCTATTCCACTATGACGACCAAAAGCTTACGACAGTCAGAAAAAGCTGCTTTATGATTTGAGTAGATAGGGGATTATCTCGAAATGTCCTACTCTACTATGACGGGCAAAAGCTTATCTGATGTGTATTACAAAGAAAAGAAAAAATGGAAAGAGTGATATAAAAATCGAAAAATATTATTATGAGTAAGTTAAGGGCTCAGTTACCATATACTCTATCCCCAGTAAAAACTGAAGATATGTTGAAGGGATCATCCTCTAAGTATGTCGGAAATATCTTTGAATACTCCCTGTTACTTTTTCTCAAATATGTATGTTTTGTGAAGTGCTTGTTATAATCGTTTTTATATTTCTAATTTAACTGGGATGTTAGCTAGTTTTGCTTGAATGGATTTCAAGTGTGGAATTAGTGGAAATTTACTATGGCAGTCCACACATACACTGGGGTGAGTCTCTAAAAGTATTGAATATATTTTATAATTGCTAAGATGCTTATATCATCTCGGGCAATGTTTATGTATTGTTTTGTTCGGGACGAACAAAAAGCCAAGTGTGGGGGAGTTGTTAAGGGCTATTTTATATGAAATTTTATGTTACTTTTCCTATGAATTTCCCCACATTAGTAATATTTTGCATTAAATTTGGGCTTTATAATTAATATAATGAGTAAAGTTGCTTTTAAATTAGTTAATTGCAAAATGGGCTTAAGAGTGAGCTTTATTATGAATTTTATATCATTTTGGGCTGTATTATGTTTTCTTAATTATGATATAGATGAAGATAATATCAAAAGGGATGAGGTGGATTATAGATAAGCTCAAGTTTGTTAGAGGAGAGAAGCAAATGTGCATCAACAAGTGGAGAGAGCCGTTACTTCTCAACGGAATTCATTGCGAGAGACATCAAACGGGCGTTCCATAAATCAAACTCGGCGTTCAATGTCCAAACAGAAGCTCGAAATGAAGAAAAGTCAGTTCAAACGCACGTTCAAGGCATCAAACGGGCGTTCTATCACCAGAACGGACGTTCCAGAGGTGAAACCAGCGTTCGGTCTGCAGACACACTGTTTTTTTCTATAAATAGGCCTCATTTGTAATCACATTGGGATATAGAGAGAGATTATTAGATTTCATTTTCTTCCCAGATCGAAAATCTGAGTTCAAACAGCCACAAAAGTAGATTCAATTCACTATATAGCTTAGACTTTTATGGATTTCTCTTCAAGCATTGTAATCAATCACTCCATGGATAGCTAAACAGCTCTTGGCGGCATTGGGGATGCGATTTTCTTATTGATTTTTGGGTTTTCTTATTCTGATTTACTGTGTTCTTCTATTGAGGTCAGATCTTTAGCTTGTTTTATTGTTTAATTTCATTAATATCGAAAGATGGTGATTGCATGATTGTTTCATTGAATGAAAATTCTATGAACTAAGATCTCCTTGCTAATTGATTGAACAATTAACGTTAGCTAGAACGAAAGTTGCTCGGTTGTTGTTTAGGTCGTTAAATCGAAAGAGTTACACCTTGCTTGTTAGTCGAATTGAACGATTTGAGAGATTAGATCGTTTTGCTTTTGAATAGGTGGACCCGCCTCTCGTTTTAGAAACACAGTGAATCTTTTATAAGGGAATCCTTAATTCTTGAGTAAATTGTTGATCCATTGCTGCCGCTTTTCTCTCAATTGCTTTATTAAACTTTAGTTACGTTCCTGTTTAATTAATTTTAGTTCCTTCGCACTTTTAACTCTCAACCGGAAAATCCTTCCATAGCTTTGAATCAACTTCGGTTCTCTCGTCTATGCAAATTGCTAGCTTTAAAATCTAAAACATAAAACGTTCTCGTCAAACCATCTCCCTGCGGATCGACACCCTTACTTACCCTACTGTACTAACAACTACCCGATATTCGGTCGGTTAGGAGTTAGTTGCATTATAAGTATCGGTTTATAAATTTAGTTTGTTTGTTTAATGCAAAATTACTCCAAACAGTATGGTTGGTAGGGTGGGGTAGGGTAGTGGGTACGATAGGTTGGGGTAATGTGTAAGGTATGGTAGAGTGGTCTGTTGGGTAAGATAGGGTAGAGTGGAATGATGGGTAGGGTAGTGTACGGTACGGTGGGGTGTTGGTAGGGTAGGGTAGAGAAGGTTGGGGTGGTGGGTAAGGTAGGGTGGTATGGTGGGTAAGGTAGGGTAGAGTATGGAAGTGTAGAGGTGGGTGATAGTGGAGTAGAGTAGGTAATGAGAGTATAGTAGGTAATGGATAAGATAGATAGGATGTCGATGGTATGATATGGTGATATAGGTAGAGCTGTTAACGAGCCGAGCCGAGCCGAGTATTTGTGGTTCGAACTCGAGCTCGTTAAGCTCATGAGCTCGTTAAGCTCATGAGCTCGTTCGTTTGTTAAACGAACAAAAAATTCTGTTCGAGCTCGGCTCGTTTAAAAGATAAAATGTTCGAGCTCGTTCGAGCTCGGCTCGTTAGACATATTTTTTGTCTTTTGGCTCGACTTTGGCTCGAATTCGGCTCGAGTTCGGTTCGTTAAGATATAAAACATAAAGTGCTAATGTAAAAATAACATGTTAGACATTAAAATTACATATATTATAAGCATATAAGCATGTTCACGAACATTATATAAGCATGTTCGCGAACTTAATAAGCATGTTCACGAGCATAATAAGCATGTTCGCGAACATAATCGAACGTTCGCGAACCAAGCTCGAGCTCGGCTCGTTAAGCAAACGAGCCTACAATCATGTTCGAGCTCGGCTCGTTAAGCTAAACGAACAAACGATCACGAACACTAACGAGCCGAACACGAGTTTGTTCACGAGCGGCTCTGTTCACTTACAAATGTACGTCCGTGGGGTATGATAGGGTGGTGGGTAAAGTATGGTAACAGTGGGTAAGGCATGGTGGGAAGAGAGGTAAGATGCAATGAGGTATGGCATAGAGCTACCTCACCCCTTCGCTCATATCTTACCTTATGAACCATACCATACCCTACTCCAGTCAACATTAATTCACTACACTGCTTTACTCATCACTTAATACGTCATGCTTTATATAATTTTTTTGATTCTAGTCTTGCATATTCCAAACGCAGTAATATAATTAATTTATTACATTACATTCCATTCGCTCCTATTATTTGATTCCATTCAATTTCATTCCTGCGTAACAAACATGCCAATAAAATCTTCTTTTCATCATTCAAAAAAAATCTTCTTATAAAATATACGTTCTCCCGTGCAATGCTAAAAGCAGAAATATAACCATAATTATTGACATCATTATAACGTTTGGACATGTTGTATTGTCTGTTTTTTACTTTATGTGACGTCGATCAAATAACACAAATTTAGCTAGCATTACAATAAGTTTGAAGGGTCTTTATTTTGTAGTACATATTATGCATATTAATTGAATGTAATTACATACGTCCCCGTGCACGCACGGCTTCGTGCGCGTATATATATATATATATATATATATATATATATATATATATATATATATATATATATATATATATATATATATATTTGTGAGTTTGCTGTGTTTGTCTGATTATTAAGAGCACTCGTATTAGATACTCTTAACGAATACTCTATTATACAATTTTAAAAACACGTAATACTAGTTTACAGAATTTTTATTTAAGATGAAATGCATCAGACACTAAATTTCCATAATGCGAAAGATATAAAGGGAAATTTACAAAATCTGGATGAATGCGGTAGATGTAAATTTTTTTTTACAGAATCTGTAGTTTACAGGAAAAACAGAGTATCTGCTTCAGTGTTATTTTTCATGTTAAAATCTCTACAAAAGAGTTTTTAAATGATTTACAGTATCAATTGCAAAGTACTATAACCGAGCACAATAATATGTTTGAATTTGATTCGTTTCTTAACAAACAAACGAACATGAGTTTATACGAGTCGAACGCAAATTTATTCGTCAACGGAATAGCCCTACTCAAAGCTTATTTATTTATTTATTTTTTTAAAAAAAAAAAACATATATATTTCCTTCTGCGGGTTTGGATCAGGAGATTTCCCCGATCGAAAGGCTTTGCTTTCTTCTTCAGCTCGAACTGAGAAACACTGCTTTATTTCAGGTACGAAACTTATATACTATCACAGACGACGCGGGCGGGTTGTATATAGCTGATATTGTCTGCAGGAGCTTTGTTGCTGGACTTCCTTCCACTAACCTACGAATCCACGCTTGGCTGAGGATGGCGGCGCACCTTAGGTATGTACTCTCCTGAAATCTTTGAACATCTACCTACGAATCTCGTACCGTTGGTGATTTTCTCCAGTAAAATGAAATAAACAAGGAAATTCTTACATATCAAATCTACGAGTACTTTTGGTGATATTCTGGAAGAAAGCTCCCTTTTTTATTTTAAAAATTTGATCGACGGCTGTGGTGGGATGGTTATTTGGGTTTAGGCGCAGCATTCGTGGCTTTGTTGGTGCGAATAAATTCTCAATCCCTTCGAACCCATTGTCTGCATCAAGACCACCTATGGGTGCTCGATCCTGTTCCAGGTACTATCACTTTTTTCATGTGAACTATGCGTACTCACTTTCCTCTCCTGTTATAAATGTGACGGCTTTTATTTGGAATTCTGCAGCGTGCCTTTCTCTCCGGATCAAGCCCCCCGCAAAAGTGAGGTTCACATTAATTTCCTCTGATTTTCCATCTGTTTTCCGTTCATTGAATTTTGAGTGTGACATTTGAAATTCAGTAAGGTTCAAGCAAATGATTTCACTCGTATATTGCTGTACAGTAAAACCATTTGGTGCTACACTTATAGCCGGTGGCGGTTGGTTGTTTTGCTACGGGTGAATTTTTTTCTTTGTTTAAATACATTACATCATCTGTCACTTGTATCTTCTAATGTGATAATTCTTTCATGGCAGGATTGATTTCAAGGGCTGGAGGTATTTGCTATTATATTCTGCTTTTGATTTGGTGTTATTATCACATGTTTGTAAGCTCTTGTCTTCATTCATTTCAAACGGTTATGGTTTGATAAACAGCAAGGTGATGGTAAAAAGTAATAACAGTTCAATGTCTTCACATGTGACCAGTGGCGGAGCCACTATATACGTAACGGGGTGCACGGACCCTGCTAAAACTGAAAATGTTAAGTTTTATCTATAAAAAATGTTATGGACCCTGCCAAAAAAATGGTACTCTTAAAAAAAAACTTTGGACCCTCGGAAAGAAAAAAACTTTGGACCTTGCTGAATAAATTTTCTAGATCCGCCACTACTTGTGACCTGACAATTTATGAACCATGTCACTTGGTGAGAGCATTATAATGGATTTAAAATTCTATGATGCCAAGTTTTTATGTTTAGATTTTGAAATGGAGTACTGTTTTGGATATGAGGAGCCTAAGTACATTCTTGTAATCATATTTTTGCCATGTGCCAGCCGAATGGCTGAAAAAATTTCAATTGCTGATATACTTTTCTATCAATTTTTTTTGGACGTCCTTATGTCTTTTTTGAGGCTGGATAGATGATTTTTGGAGCTATTTGAGCCCTCTTATTTGTATTACTAAGTAGGATTTGTACGTGATTCTTGAGCTTTCAAATTTGCCTTTGAGATCCAAAGTTGGCACGAAATATGCATGCGGATAGAGAATTGTTCATAAGTACTTAAGTAGGATCTGTAGCTGATCCTTATGTTGTCAAATTTGCCTGTGAGATCCAAGGTTTGCAGAAAAGAAAGCCGATTTTTAATGTCTCTTTGCCTAGGGTTTGGATTGTTGTCGAGGTAGCATTTCTTGGTTAGGTAGTTTTTTCTTGTTAGTATGAGTGTGTTATTCATAGCAGCTTCATCGACATTATTATAGCAGAAAGTTGTTGCATCCAACTGCAGGCATTGTAGATTTACTAGTACATGGTTGCATAACTAATTGTTTGTCTTGAAGAACAATATTCTGTTAGCAAATGCTACAATCAGGTTTTGTTGGTAGAAATCCTCCGATCTTTGGCCAACTGAAATTGAGTTATAGAAGTACTTATATTCCAATTTATAGCACTGTACACTTTATTGTACTTTTCATTTTTTTTATTCTTATTTCTACACAGAACTGAAGAGAAGTCATTGGAGGATGCTTTCACAAGGTTTGTTCTTTTTCATAAACTTGTGTTTTATTTACTCCATTGATCCGTCTTTTCCCTGCCCTCTAATGAGTGCAAGGGGCATGGATCGTTATGCTTTTTATTAATTATGAATGGCACATCATACTATTTCATTTGTTATTAAGCAAATTATTTCCTTAAATTTATTAATATTACCTCATTTTGCTGCACTAACGGGACATACAAGAAAATTGCTTTCAGTTAAAGTTAATTGATGTCAAGATTCAGCTTGTAGTAAAATTCTGTAGATCTTTGTGTTCAAGACTTCCATCACTTTGTTTTTGAGCTCATGCTTAATTTCTTTTATATCTTTGTGTGTGTTGTGTGTCTCCGTATATAAGTGTCTATGTTATCTTTTTGAAGGAAATTTTGCGTGTCTTATATGTTTATATAGATGCATAGATATTTACGCACATATATGTTTGTGTGGGTATTGGAATCCGGTGATTTCCTTTTGATCATCAGTCTATTCCAACCTTCACATCATAAAGGCTTATCCACCTTGCTGGCTTTATGAAGTGAACACTGAACGGCTTATTAGGCAAGCTAGTAGCTTACTGAGCAAGCACATGGTATAAATCCAACTTGCATTCGTCCTTTACCATGTTAGTTTTCAACAGGTCTCTAAACTTATGAGAAGAGTTGAATGATACATGTGTCAAGAGTTTAGATAAGTTTTTATTATTTAAAGTTCACCTCTTTTTGTCTATCATTGAGGTCCAGATAGAGCTAAGTAGAATATTGGATATATTTCAGGTGTTTGATTTAGTTTAGTCAAGTCAGACTACTACTTACCAGGAGACCAACCTCCAGCCTTTAGTTCATTTTAAAGTCCTTGTAATATTTCTTAAAACATGAATATTGATATTGTCACTTGTACACTATTATTTCGACACGGCATTAGATCATGGTTAACTTTTTACTGTAATTGGGTTACCACGTTACAATGATGGGAAAGAAGGGAGGCACTTCAGGATGATCCAGAGGAAATGCTAATGAATCTAGTGCTAAAACATTATATACACGTGGTAGACCTTGTTATTCTAGAGATGAAGGAAAAATTATTAAATTACTTCCCTCAAACAGAACGAGGGTCTTAAATAAGAAAAAGTTACAAAAGAAACCTACTAGGTCTAGACTCTTTAACACGACAAAAAAGAGTCCAATCCTTGACAACTCTATTTACACAACTCTAATCTCTGTGCAAGAGGCGGCTTTATTAAAAAATAAGACTCCAATTCATAAAATAAAACACATAATAAAATAAATAATAGACGCCCCAATCCGCAAATCCTACTCCACTCCCCTCAAATTGGCATGCAGATGTCAATTAGGCCCAACTTGTTTAGGAATTTGTTGAACTTATGTCGTCTTGGAAGTGCTTTGGTCAACAACCTTGTTGTGGAGACGGTATGAATGGTATGCAGATGGTCCCAACTTACAACTTTTGTTTTAAAAAGTGCAGATGGTCCCAACTTACAGCTTTTCTTTCAAGAATATTCCTATAGGTTCTACATGCTTTGTTCTGTGATGAACAACATGCTCATTGCCTATATCTATAGCAGCTTTGTTATGACAGTAGGCTTTCATGGGTAAGTTCACTTGGAATTTCAATTCCTCCAGCATTTGTAGTCACAACTCTTCACACAATCCTTGTGCCGTTGCTCGAAATTCAGTTGCGGCACTTCCCCTCCAAGATTGGAAAATAGCTGATCAATGAACATCGGATTCGGCGGCTCCTATCACGGTTTTAGAGTATGATGGGCTCCCCCTCCCCCCCACACACAACTCGTTTATTGCTTCTCCAAGTCCTAAGGTTTCCCCAGTACCCAAAAATAGACCTATCTTTGGTTCACGAACCCCAATCAACATCAGTAAATATTTTCACTCCCCTCTTTTCATTTTTCCCAAAGAACATGTGATCCTTTGAGATAACGTAAAATACGGTAAACCTCTTTAGGTGACTTTTCAGAGGTGAGTGCATATACCGACTCACACATCTCACAACAAAAGCTATATCAGGCTTCATGTGAGAAAGAAAAAGGATACCAACCAACTTTGGTAGTTTTCCATATCAACAAATTATCCATTCTTTACATCACCAAGCCTCATATTTTAGTCAATAGGAGTTCTCACTGGCCTTCACCGTCTAGTATGTATTTTCGCTGTGAAACAGATATGCCAACTCTTGACCTAGATACCTCCATGCTTAAGAAGTACCTGAAAGGCCTTACATTATTGATTTTAAACTCTTGTGACATAGTCACCCGAGCAACATTAGCAATATCATTACCTGTAAGGATAATATCATTTACATACACCATCAACACAGTTAGTTTATCAGAATCTCAACACTTAACAAACAAGGTGTGATCTGACTGCCCTTGAGAAAAACTCAGCCCTTTGAGAAACGTTATAAACATGTCAATCCAGACTCTAGGGTCATGTTTGGACATGAAACAACTTATATTCACGCCACTTACATATTCATTCCACTGCTTTACTTTCCATCATTTTATTCATTATATTATTTTATTATAATTTCTCTTTCCAATTATTTCTTCATCAACAAATAAAAAAAATATTAATCAATGCACTTTATTCACTCCACTGCATTATTTACATTAATTTATAAATATAATACCTCATTGCAATTTCTGTCACCAATCATTTGTTCATCTACATTTCTGAACCATCTAATCATTGTTTCTCTTTATTTTCCATTTTATTCTTCCTAATTCGATTTAAGTAATTCATATCCAAACAGACCCTAAGGGCTCTGCTTAATCCCATACAAAGACTTGTGCAACATGCATACTTATTTTAAACATCTACTCAAACCCACGCTGCACTTTCATATAGATTTCCTTCTTTAGATCCACATGGAAAAAACACTTTCCTTACATCAAGCTGGGTCAACTCCTGGTCAAGATTCACAAACACAGAAAGTATAAACCTGATGGTGTTTAATTTAGCCGCAAGGGATATGTTTTGAATATCTTCTTTGTGAGATATGAATCCCTGCAGCAGTTTTAGATATTTTCATGCCTAGGAAGTACTTCAACTGCCCCTAGTCTTTAACTTCAAAATCTCTTGCAAGAGATTGTTTGAGTTTCTGAGTTTCATCCAAATCATCGCCAATGATGATTATATCATCAACATAGACAATTAGGATCACTTTCTTTCCATTACTAGAGAATTTGGTGAACATAGTGTGATCTAAGTGACTTTGCTGATATCCACATGTTTTGATAGAATTGGTAAATCTGCTCAACCATGCCCTATGGACCCCTATGAACTGTTTTAGTCCATATAGAGGTTTTCTAAGTTTACACACAAGATTTCCCTTTTCTGGGGTCTCATACCTAGGAGGAATCTTCATGTAAACATCCTCACTTAGTTCTCCATTTAAAAAAGCATTCTTTACATCTAATTGGAAGAGAGGCCAACCAAGATTCACATCCATGGACAAGAGAACTTTGATGGTGTTGAGTTTAGCAACATGGGCAAAGGTTTCTTGGTAGTCAATGCCATAGGTTTGGGTGTACCATCTGGCAAGTCACCTTGCCTTATGCCTGCTATAGATCAATCATAATTGTATTTGTTAGTAAATATCCACCAACATTCCACCACTTTTTTTCCCTGATATCCCATGTGTTGTTATTATGAAGAGCATCCAGTTCTTCATTAATCACTTGTTTCCATGCAGGATTTTCAAGGGCTTTCTGAATGTTACAAGGAACATATTGACTATTCAGATTGTTCATTAGGGATTGGTATGCTTCCGACAAGTTATACAAAGGAAACATTGTACAAGTTCTTGTTCCTTTTCTTATAGCAACAGGCTTCTCATCAAGAGGTTCCCCATGAGTGATTTCATCATGTTCATAAATGTGATACCGTGGATTTGGACTTTGAGAAGCAAGAGGTCTCATGGATTCCTTGTGCTTTTTGGAATAAACCAGTTCCACAGGAGGTCTTTCACTTTGAGACCCTTGTTCTGGGCCAAAAGGATATTTAGTAATCCTGCTATCAGAGCCAGAGGTATTCAGATCTTCTGACGCAGGGATCTGAGATTCATGTTCCATAGAAGGATTTTGAGTTTCCAGATTCCATCCTTGAGAGGAAGTCGTAAAATCATTCTCAGTGTTCCCATGTGTACAATAATAGGGTTTGGACTCAAGGAAAGTGATATCAAGAGTGTTATAGAACTTTCTTGTGGTAGGACAATAACATTTATACCCTCTTTGTCTAGGAGAGTACCCAATGAGAATGCACTTTATAGCCTTTGGATCTAGTTTGTTTCAGTGATGATTATGGACAAACACGGTACTCCCAAACACTTTAGGATCAAGATTTTGAGTAAAATGACAATTAGGATAGATACTTTTAAACACACCGATTGGGGTTTTGAACTGAATTACCCTTGAGGGCATTCTGTTGATAAGGTAAGTGGCTGTCAAGACAACTTCTCCCCATAGAAACTTGGGGATATTCAGGGCAAACATCAGAGCTCTAGTAATATCAAGTAAGTGCCTGTTCTTCCTCGGCAATGCCATTTTGCTGAAAGGTGTCAACACAGGAGCTTATAAGTACAATGCCTTCCTCTCACACGGAAGTCCCAAAGGTTTTTTCAAAGTATTCTGACCCATTGTCAGATTTCAAAACCTTGATATCAGTTTCAAATTGAGTATGGACCATGTTGTAGAAAATTTTAAATATAATACCCGTTTCAGTCTTTTCTTTCATCAGAAAAACTCAAGTAAGCTAGTGTGAGCATCAATAAAGGTGATGAACAACATAGTACCCGTGATATTTTTAGCCTTTGAAGGTCCCCAAATATCACCGTGTATTAGGGCAAAAGGCTTAGATGGTTGATAATTCTTATGAAGAAAGGTAGTCCTGGTGTGCTTAGCAAGACAACAAATTTCACACTCAAAATCGTTAGGTTTTTTTATTGATAAACATATCAGGAAGTAATTTTTCATGTATACAAAATTTAGATGTCCAAGTCTATAGTGCCTTAGCATTACATTCTCACTACGGGTATTAGAACTAAGGCATCCAAAAGGTTCACAAGTTTCCTTTCCTGAGCTATCATCATTCCCAAACATGATATAAAGACCAGAATTGGTATCTTCCTAGTTTTGGAGTCCTGAAAAACTCAGGATTTGGAGGAGAAATTATGCACCATATTGTGCTGTTGTGCTAATCTTACCACTGCCAATCACCTTCCCAGTTTTGGAGTCCTGAAAAACTCAGGATTTGGAGGAGAAATTAAGCATCATATTGTGCTGTTGTGCTAATCTGTTAACAGATATCAGATTGCATGACAACTTTGGTACAAAAAGCTCATCTTTGAGACATATGCCCTTTAAGTTGATGGTTCCCATACCTTCTACTTTAGCGGTTGAACCATCAACAATTCTGACATATCTTCCTTTTGTACAAGAAAGAATAGAAAAGAACAGAGATTTGTCCTAGTCATGTGTTCTGATGCACCTGAATAAATGATCCATTGGTGCTCAACATGAGATTTAAAGATCTGAGAATGATACCTATCTGTGCAACTGAAGCAGAGGATATCACAGACTGGTTTCCTGAACTGGAGTCTGGGTGGAAAGAGCCTTTTTAAAGCTTCTATATGTTCTTGGGAAAAAACTTCTCTCTAAACATGCATATTTGCTTGAGGCTCCCTCCCATTGCCAGGTCAGAGTTTCCAGTCTGCCGTTTTCCCATGTAATATCCGGCAGGTATCTTTGATGTGCCCTTGCTTCGTGCAATGATCACATCAAGGTCTTTCCTTCTTTCCTTTGTTGGATTGAAGAGACTTTGAGGTGAGTGCATAGGTGTCTTGATGAGAGATCTGAGGTATCCCAACAGCTTGAGTGCTGCCTAGCATGAGCCTCCTGCTTTCTTCATGTTTGACCTCTGCAAAAGCAACTTTCAGAGTAGGGAGTGGGGATCTCCGAAGAATTCTTCCCCTGACATCATCCAAATCTGGGTTGAGCCCCATCAAAAAGGAGAAAAGTTTGTCTTTTTCAATGAACATTTTATGGTTCTTAGCATCTTCAGAGCATTTCCATTCATGTTCATTGAAGAGGTCCAGTTGTTGCCAAATCCTGCTCAAAAGATTGAAGTATCGAGTGATAGAAGAGTCTGCCTGCTTTAGATCCTTTAGTTGGGATTTTAGTTCATAGATCTCAGAGTTGTTATCCCTCTTTGAGTATACGTCATGAGCTGCCTCCCAAACTTCAACAACAGGGTTGCAGAACATAAAGTTCTCACTAAACTCTTCAGTCATGGATCCTATAAGCCATGACATTATGATCTTGTTCTTGTTGTCTGCATTCCATTGTCTGTACTTAGGATTATCTTTGGCTGGTTGAGGTGTATCACCAGTTATGTGAAGACATTTTCTGTACATGAAGACATAATGAGAGTTTATTGACTTGGTAGAATAACAAATACAATGAGAGTTCATTTCCGTGGCGTATGTGCGAATACTCTGTGGCTATCGATTAATCCACTTCGTAAGCTTACTCGTTACTCTTTCGGTAAACGAATATAAAAATACCAAGAAGAAACCACTCTTCTTTCCCCCAGCTCGAACATTAGCGCTGCCTTTGCCATTTTTTTTCCAATCGGAAAACTTCATAGTTAGATCGGAGGCAGCGTCTTGTGCAGAGTTGGCGCTCTCAATACCGTGAATAAGCCTGTTTATCTCAGCGAGCTCCCGGTGGACGGCGGCCGTAACTATTACGGTCCTAAGGTAGCGAAATCCCTTGTCGGGTAAGTTCCGACCCGCACGAAAGGCGTAACGATCTGGGCACCCTCTCGAAGAGAGGCTCGGTGAAATAGACATGTCTGTGAAGATGCGGACAATGCTTTACCCCTAGATGTCCAGTCAACTGCTGTGCCTCAACGCATTTCGGGGAGAACCAACTAGCTCATCCAAGTCATTAATTTTGTCCTCATCTTTCCCTTGTTGATAAAAGAACCACTTAATGGGCTCATAGACTCACGCACCCCTTCAAGCGAAATTTGTGATATGTTCTCATGTTCATTAAAAACCTCCCCCGAACATGAGTTTGGTAAAACAATGCGTCTTAAAAAAAGGTCATATCTTTACTGATAAACATATTTTGAGTCTCACGATCAAAACACTTATAACCCTTTTGGGTTGGTGAATAGCCCACAAACACACATTTCCTTGACCTAGGATCAAGTTTCCTTGATGATGAACACGTGTGAAGGAAATGCACCCAAAAACCTTTAGGTGGAGGTCCGACTTTTAATTTGCTCAAAGGACTTTGAAAACCTAAGACTCTGGAAGGGAGTCTATTAATCAAATACACAATTGTCAAGACAACTTCACCCCACAAATACTAAGGGGGGTTTAAGGCCACCATCAAGGATCTGACCACCTCTAAGATGTGCCTATTTTTCCTCTCAACCACCCCATTTTGTTGGGGTGTGTCTGGACAAGAACTTTGATGTATCATGCCATCTTTAAGAAAAAAGATCCTAGAACTGAGTTGAAATACTTAGTTCCATTGTCACTTCTGAAAATTTCTATTTTTGTTTGAAATTGAGTTAAGATCATATTATAGAAATCTTTAAATTTTTGTTTACATCAAGTATATGTTTTAAAAGACACACCCATGTGACTCTAGTATGGTCATCAATGAAAGTATAAAACCAACGTTTTCCAAGTATAGTATTTACCCTTGCAGCCAGGGGCGGACCCACCCTATGCACGGGGTGGTCTCAAGCCCCCCCCAAATGGTCACAAGCCCCCTTCCATATGGTCCCAAGCCCCCCCAAATTTTTATTATTGTAGTAGTAGTGTTAATATTAGTATGTTATGTGTCTTTTTCTTGAACAAAATACCTTATATCCTAGTGGTTTAAGAACAAACCCTTTTTCGGTCTCCATAATGCTAGGTTGTAAGTTCAAATCCCACTACCAACATTTTTTATTTTTTTTCCCGGATTTTTTTTAGCTTTGCAGTTTATATACCAAGACCACCCCAAAATTTTTTTCTGGTTCCGCCACTGCTTGCAGCCCCTCAAACATTACTATGAATCATAGTGAATGGGTTGGTGAGCTTGTAAGGTTGAGATGGAAAAGTGGTACGAGAATGGTTTGAAAAGCTAACGAATTTCACACTGAAAAACTTCTTGATTTTTATTAGTAAACAAACCGGGTAACCATTTTTTCAGTTAATGAGAACTAGGATGGCCAAGCCTAAAGTGCCACAAGAAGGCATTATTACTATCAACATGTGAAGATTGAAAACACACATTCCTAGGGAATTCCTTATTCTTGGATTTTTCTTCCTCTAAGGAGTTTAGCGTTGCCATTCTTCTTCCCTGTGTGAGTATTCTGAAATTTACAACCATCAACATAAAAGGAAACGATACATTTAGTGTTAAAGTGAAAGGAATAGAAAGAGAGTGATTCTCATTAATCTGATAATCATGAAATACAAGGATACAAGAAATATATCGGCAACCAACAGCTAGAAGGGGAGTAAATGACTGCCGCCCAATACAGCTGCAAGTGTAAAGGACAGAATCCAGAAGGTCAACAGACAATTCTATGGAAAATAAATTACACAAGCTACTATGTAAGATAATAATAGCTCAGTAAATAAGGAAATAAATAATAATATAATATTAATATTACATAAGTGAAGTAGATACGCTAACCCTCCTCCTCAAGCTGGAGAGGAGATGTTAGCTACTCCCAGCTTGCTTCGAAGTAGTTGAAAAACGTTTGATGGCAGACCTTTGGTGAGAATATCAGCAAGTTGCCCTTGAGAGGGAACAAAGGAAGTACATATGAGAGACCTTTATCAATGTTTTCTTTGATGAAATACCTGTCAACTTCAAAGTGTTTTGTTCGGTCGTGTTGGACAGGATCATGAGCAATACATATGGCAGACTTGTTATCGCAATACAACTTCATAGGCTTTACCCAAGGGATTTTGAGGTCTTCAAGTATAATCTTTATCCAAATTAGTTCACAGATGCCGTGTGCCATAGCTCTAAAGAGTCTAAACTCAGATTTAGCACTTGATCTTGATACAATGTTCTGTTTTTTTGCTTTTCCACGTTATCAGATTTCCTCCCAGCAAGGTACAATATCTAGAAGTGGATTTTCTATCATCAAGTGATCCCGTGTAATCGGCATCTGTATAAGCTTCAACAGTAATCTGTCCTCCTCTTGAAAACATGATGCCTTTGCCAATAGTTCCTTTGAGATATCTGAGGGTTCTTTCTGCAGCCTTAAGATGAATTTCTTTAGGGGCCTGCATATACCTGCTAAGAACATTAACAGCAAAAGCAATATCCGGCCTAGTGTGGGTCAGATATATTAGTTTTCCAACAAGTCTATGATAGGATTGCTTATCAACAGAGTTATCATTAGGAGCAGCAGAAATACCATGATTGTTTTCAATAGGGGTATCAATAGGTTTACATCCTAATTTCCCAGTTTCTTTTAGTAAATCAATGGTATATTTTTTCTGTGATATAAATATTCCTTCTTTAGAGCGAGCAACTTCTATACCTAAGAAGTACTTCAGTCTCCCTAGTTCTTTGATGTCAAATTTGTGGAGCAAGTATTTCCTAAGGAGTTGGATTTCATCAAGGTCATTTCCAGTGACAATAATGTCATCAACATAAACAAGTAAGATGGCAAGTTTCCCTGGTTTAGTATGTTTGATAAATAGAATATGGTCTCCCCGACTTTATTTATACTTTAGACCAAGCATGGTTGAAGAGAATTTACCAAACCATGCTCTGTGAGATTGTTTAAGACCATACAAAGCTTTTTTTAATTTGCAAACTTTCCCTTTTTTAGAACTAAAACCCCGGGGAATATGCATGAATACATCCTCTTTTAGGTCACCTTGTAAAAAGGCATTCTTGACATCAAATTGAAGAAGATTCCAATCAAGTTTAGCAGCCAAGGATAGGAGGATTCTGACAGTGTTAATTTTAGCTACAGGAGCAAAAGTATCAAAATAATCAATCCCAAAGGTTTGGGAAAAACCTTTAGCAACGAGTCTAGCTTTATACCGTTCAATCTCCCCATTAGATTTATACTTGATAGTGAAGATCCACCTGCAGCCAACAGGTTTGACACCTTTGGGCAGATCAACAATATCCCATGTGTTGTTCCTTCTAAGGGCATTCATTTCTTCTTCCATAGCCAATTTCCATTTTTTATCTAGAAGGGCTTCAGAGATATTTCTGGGGGTAGTAGTTTCAAGAAGGTTGTTTAGGAAAGCTTTATGAGGAGTGGATAGATTTTGGAAGGATAAAAAAGACTGAATGGGATGATTAGTACAAGCTCTTTTTCCTTTCCTTAAGGCAATAGGTAGATAATGATCACCTAAGAGCTCAATAGGTTCAGGATTGCTGTTATCCTCAACCTTTTCATGAGAATTAGGAACACTCTGAATATTCTCAGGATTGTCTTGTTCTCTGGTTGAGCCTCAATTTGAGGCTTTCTTGTCTTTGTCCTAGTATAGACCTTTCAAGGTACTTTACAGTGTTGATCCTCTAATTCATAATTGCATCTAGGATAAGGCAAAGATTGAGAATTTTTGGATTGTGTCTCAGAAGTAGTCAAAGGTACAGCCAAATCAGTAGGAAGAGACTCACCTAGTGGCTCAAAAGACTCCACCTGAGTATGAGAAGAGTAAAAAGGGGAGTACTCATCAAAAGTGACATCCCTTGAGACAAAGGTTTTTCTTGAAGCAGGGTGATAACATTTATAACCCTTTTGTGTTGCGGAATATCCAATGAAGATGCATTTTAAGGCTCTGGGACCCAGTTTACCTCTATTTTGGGAGTGAATGTGAGCAAAAGCAACACTGCCAAATATCCTAGGAGTACGCCTTAGATATTTTAAACTCTGGAAGGAAGGTGGACAACACATCCATAGGACTTGTTAAAATATAGGTTTAATATAGATAAATAATATGTTTTTCCTATAGTCTTAAGTGTCCTAACAATGTAATTAGGACACTTTCTGTGTTATTGTCTTCTTTCTGTTTTTGGCCCAGACTACACTGTTCATAACCGTTGGGTTTTTTTACCTATTTATTGTAATCTGCTCCTTATTCTCTCAACAAGGATTGATCAATAAAATTCTTCTTTCCTCCTCTCTTTTTCTACAGGACTCTTATTTTCTAAGGTTCTGGATGGGAGCCTATTAATTAGGTAGGCTGAGGTTATAACAGCCTCACCCCAGTACTGTTTTGGAACATTCTTATGGAAAAGTAGAGTTCTTGCAGCATTCAGAAGGTGACCATTCTTTCGTTCTGACACCCCATTTTGTTGTGGGGTATTTACACATGAAGATTCATGTATAATCCCGACAGACTGAAGGAATGGGGTAAGAGTCTGATTGAAATAGTCCCTGGCATTATCAGACCTAATTCTTCTGATTTTAGTGTTTACACATGAAGATTCATGTATAATCCCGACAGACTGAAGGAATGGGGTAAGAGTCTGATTGAAATAGTCCCTGGCATTATCAGACCTAATTCTTCTGATTTTAGTGTCAAATTGAGTTTGGATCGTTTTATAAAACATAGGAAAAATTTGTGAGACTTCAGATTTGTTTTTAAGTAAATCCAAGTAACACGGGTACAATCGTTAATAAATGATATAAACCATTTTGCACCAGTTATATTAGCATAAGTAGAAGGTCCCCAACATCAGAGTGTATGAGAGTAAACGGACTACTAGATCTCTGTTTTTGTAAAGGAAACGACACACGTTTATGTTTTGCAATTTCACAATCATAGCATTTAAGAGATTCCAGGTTGACACCATGAAACAATTTAGGAAATAAATGTTTTAACAGTACAAAAGGAGGATGCCCTAATCTTCTATGAAATAACCAAATTTTGTCAATAGAAGATTTAACAGTCAATGAAAAGTGATCAGAGTTGATAGAACTAAGACAGTTTTCCAGAAAATAGAGACCATTCTCAACTTTAGCAAGTCCAATCATCTTCCTTGTTCCATGTTCCTGTATCTTACAGAGATTAGGAGAGCCTTGGTTAGTTTTCTTATAGAAATCTAATTGACAGATAGCTTGGGAACATGTAGAACATCTTTGAGAGTTAAATGTTCACTTATTTTAACGTCTCCTATGCCAGCCACAGTTGCAACAGAACCATCTGCAACTGTGACTTTTTTATTGCTAGGGCAAGGTTTGTATGACTGAAACACATTGTACAAATTTGTCATGTGATCAGTTGCCCCTGCATCACATATCCAAGGGAATTTTTAGAACTGTTAGGTAAACATGAGTCAGAAATACCTGAGAGTGCTATAGAGCACTTTGATACTTTTGGACCATCAAGGGTTTCCAACAGCTGCTTGAGTTTTTTAACTTGAGAGCAGTCCAGTCCAGCAATGGAGCTTTGAGTATCATGACCAGTAGTGTCTTCATTTCCAGAATTTGTGGCAAGAGCTGTTCCTCTTTCATTTCCCCTTTTGTTGGGCTTCCCATGGAGTCTCCAACAATTCTCTTTTGTATGGCGTTTCTTCTTGCAAAAGGTACAGAAAAGAGAGTCCCTGTCAGAGTTAGAAGGCATGGTTTTACTGTTTTGAGCATCACCATATGAGCTGCCATTCTTATCAATGATTTTTCTTGACAGTCCTGTTGTCAGAGTCCCAATTCTCATTTGACTTTGCAGCAAGAGCAGATCCCTCAATGGCAGGAATGTCGAGCATAACACCCCTTCTACTTTCTTCAGCCCTAACAATGGATATGACTTCATTCAAGGAGGGAAGTTCCTCTTTTCCTAGGATCTGAATCCTTACAGCATCAAATTCAGGATTAAGCCCAGCAAGAAAGGCATATATCCTGTCTTTTTCAGTGACCCTTTTAAGAGTGGCAGCATCCTCAATATCCTTCATCTTTATGCACTGATAGTGATCGAGTTCCTGCCAAAGGGTTTGCATAAAACCTGAATACCCAGTGATGTTCCTGGCACCTTGCTTTGAAGAAGAGATCTTGGTCTTTATTTCATAAATCTGGGCAGCATCATTAACCTTTGAGTAGGTCTGTTTAACTGCCTCCCAGATCTCCTTAGCTGTACCAAGGAACATGCATACCAAGGAACATGCAGGTATCGCTGATTTCAGGTGTCATTGAGATCCACGACCGAGACATGATCATTGAGTCTCCTTCATCCCACGCAGCAAACTTTGGATCTTCTTGGTCGGGAGCAGGGGTTTGCATAAAACCTGAATACCCAGTGATGTTCCTGGCACCTTGCTTTGAAGAAGAGATCTTGGTCTTTATTTCATAAATCTGGGCAGCATCATTAACCTTTGAGTAGGTTTGTTTAACTGCCTCCCAGATCTCCTTAGCTGTACCAAGGAACATGCATACCAAGGAACATGCAGGTATCACTGATTTCAGGTGTCATTGAGATCCACGACCGAGACATGATCATTGAGTCTCCTTCATCCCATGCAGCAAACTTTGGATCTTCTTGGTTGGGAGCAGTCCCAGTTATGTGGACCAGTTATCCTTTCCCCTTTAGGAAGGTCCGAACCAGTTGAGACCACTTGAGGTAATTATTTCCATTTAAACGAAACGCAGCTTGAATATTTTGCAACTCCCGAACTACGTTGGGTGTTTCAGATGCTGCAGTATCGGTGAGTGAACTGGAAGATGACGATTTAGTCATTTTTATTGATCAGACATAAATACTCGCCGAGAATAGAGCAGATGAAGGAAAGAACCGAAAGGTCTCCTGCAGCTCCGATACCATGTTAAAGTGAAAGGAATTGAAAGAGTAATTCTCATTAATCTGATAATCATGAAATACAAGGATACAAGATATATATAGGCAACCAACAGCTAGAAGGGAAGGAGTAAATGACTGCCGCCCAATACAGCTGGAAGTGTAAAGGACAGAATCCAGAAGGTCAACAGACAATTCTATGGAAAATAAATTACACAAGCTACTATGTAAGATAATAATAGTTCAGTAAATAAGGAAATAAATAATAATATAATATTAATATTACATAAGTGAAGTAGGTACGCTAACATTTAGCTTCATAGGTTAATTTGCTGACTGACGTAAGATGGCAAGACATGCTAGGGACATGGTGGACATTTGTGAGAGTCGGTTTAGGTGAAATAATGATGGTTCCTTTTCCAGCAATAGTGGAGAAAGCACCATCAGTTATTTTCACCGTCAGCACATTGAGAAAAATAGGACATGACCAGTGGCCTATGAGTCTATGACCCCGTGCAAGTTGACTTATCCCTTAAGAAAGAGAAAGATGATGGACTACCTTTTTCAACTAAGGAGCATGATGTGGTACTTGAAGATTGGTTGTTTGGGTCTGGATGAGCTTACTCAATTGCTCCAAGTGATCCTGAGTGAACCTGCTGTGGTCTATCAGAGGACACCTAATTTGCTTGTTTCCTTCTGATGCTCTAGTGCTGGAGCCTCTCGGTTTTTAGTTGGTTGGTTTGCCATGGATGGCCCATCATGTTTGCTTTGGTGTGGCCTTGTTTCTTGCAATGATCATACCGGACCTTTTGTTTCCTTCCCTTACTGTCATTGTCACCTCTGTTAACTGCCGGTGCAGAAATTTCCACCTCAGATGCTGCTCCTTTATACATCACACTTCTCCTTGCCTTCCCTTTTCTAACTTTTGAAAAACTGATTTGCGAGAGGGTAGGGAATATCTTCCCAAGAGTTTCCCCTAACCTCATCTAACTCTTGATTGAGACCCAACAAGGAAGGTATCCACCCTCTCATTCTCCTTTTTTTGGGAACATCACCCCATCACTAGGGCAGTTCCATGACTGATCATAGGATTGGTCCAATGCTTGCCAGAGACCAACCATCTCATTATAGTGGATGGGGTTGCATCACGGCCCTCCTGCTTGCAAGACCAAATCTTTGTTTTTAATTCATATAGATTTGAGATGTGTTCTCTAAATCTGAGTGCATCTCTCTGACTGCACTCCACATATCCTTTGCAGTAGGCAGGAACATATGTGGCCTGGCAATAGAGGGCTCTATTGAGTTAATCATCCAGGCCATGACCATGGAGTTTTCTGATCTCCATGTCCCAGATTGGCCTAGCAATAGAGGGCTCTATTGAGTTAATCATCCAGGCCATGACCATGGAGTTTTCTGATCTCCATGTCCCAGATTTGGGATCACCATCTGCTGGCTTTGCAGTCTCCCCTATGAGATAGCGTAATTTCCCTTTGCCATCAATGGTCAAATTGATGGTCTAGGATCACTCTAAGGTAATTCCTACTACTGTATTAAGTTTTTGAGTAGCGAGCAGGACTAAAGGTAGTGGTGTTGCCTTCTCCCAAGAAACTGGTCAGCCCTGATCCGAGTGGATTCATAGACTGAACTGGTTGCAGAACCAGGCGAAGAACTTCTTAATTCCCCAGTCGTTTCTGCTCGATAATTCATGGTTGTTGATCAGCAAACCATGCTCTGATAACATGTAGAACTATTGAAAGGAAGAACTTTTGATATTATTGTGAACTAACAGCCCACAAACAACCAAGCTAACATATCGGCCGTAATGTCAACTAACAACCTACAAATAGGCCCATTAACAAGACATAATAAACACTAACAATACGTGATACTACCAACATATAGGAATATGTTAGAAAGTCTAATGATACATTCTCGATATTTCATTAAATAGCCGCTTAGCTTAGTAGGTTAAAAAACATGACAATTAATATCTTATGTTTTATTCTGTTTTCTGATAAATACTATGCCAACTTTTGTTGGCTTGCTTTGATGTTTTAGTTGGGTTTTGTGGGTTGGGGAAAAAAAGTAAAGGGGCATTGACACTTCATATTTCAGCACATTGAGTTTTGATTATCTCCTTTTCTTCTTATGTTTTGTTTTTGGCACTTTGTTTTTTGACCTTTCGTTTTATTTTATTCATAGCACACTAATCTTTGGTCTTTCTTCCTTGTTCTAATATTCCATTTCCCAGTAAAAAGCTGGAATGCGCTGAAGCTCTTTTGGAGGATGTGCAAAGGTTGCTTTTTGATTCAAAGTCTTGGAGTTCAAACTTTTTCCATCTTTCGTATTGCTTTTTTTTATATTATAGAGAATATTCATTGTGTGCGGCATATGGTGTTTCCATTCTTGAGTCTCAGCCATGTGATAGTAAAATATGATCCCAAATTTTGTTTGTTTTTGGTAGATAGATATACTAGTAGAAATTTGGCATTCTGGGCAAACCTCATAGGGTTCCACAACTTAAGTTAGTTGACATTCTAGATGATTATCTCTCTCTATCATGTTTTTGTAAGATTCCCCATAAATCATTGTCAGCAAAATAAACAGAAAAGGAAAAGATGAACAAAAGCTGTAGAAATTTTATTATTTCAGGATGAGATTACGATGTGTAAAGCCTTTGTTTAAATAGGAAATAAAACTAGAGCCTTGACTGATTGGGACTCCTTGATTCTTGGATGACACACAGTCAGTCAGTCATAACTACAAAATAACAGAAAATCACAATAGAATATTTTTAATTAAGGAAAGTCAACCATCCGGCTGATTCACCCTAAATTATTGTAAAATAGGAAAGATTGAGCAAAGCACCCTTATTATTCAACAACCCTCCCCCCCTCCCCCCCTCCCCCCCCTCTTAAGTTGAGCATAGATGTCAATCATGTTCAACTTGGACACAATCATCAAATTGCTGCTTCATTAGTGCTTTGGTAAAGCCATCTGCTGTTTGTAAGACTGAGGGCATGAATGGGATGCAAATCAGCCCTTCTCTAGCTTCTCCTTGATGAAGTGCCTGTCTATTTCTACATGTTTAGTCCTTTCATACTGTACAGGGTCATTGGCAATGGCAATGGCTGCCTTGTTATCACCGAACAGCTTCATGGGCATTGCCAAAGGCAGGATCATTCAACACTTTCTTCAGCCATAATTCTTCGCAAATACCCTGTGCTATTGCTCTAAACTTATCTTCAGCTGAACTCCTAGCCACCACATCTTGTTTTTTACTCCTCCAAGTAACCTAGTTACCCCAAACAAAGGAGCAATATCCTGTTGTAGATCTCCTATCCTTATAGCCAGCCCAGTCAGCATCAGCATACACTTCTACAAGTCTTTTATCCACCTTTTTGAACAATAACCCTACTCCAACCGTTCCCTTTAAATACCTCAAAATCCTTACTACAGCCTGATAATAAGACTGCTTGGGGGAGTGCATGAACTGACTCACTACCCCAACAACAAAGGAGATGTCTGGCCTTGTATTGGCCAAGTAAATCAGCCTGCCCACAAGCCTCTGGTACTGTTCTCTATTCACAGGTTCCTCACCATCACCTTGATCCAACTTTACATTTTGATAGTAGGTTTATATCCCAACATGCCGGTATCAGTCAACAAGTCCAACACATATTTTCTTTGGGACACAACCATCCCTTCCTTGGACCTAGCTATGTTAAAAAGAAGAAACCCTTTTAATTAAGGCTTCGATGTTTTATTCATCAACTGGAATGAGGTATTTATACAATCAGATTTAGGAGCCTTGACTAGTTAGGTCTCTAGGCACGTGTGAGATCCTAACAGAATCAGGAAAATAGAATAAAAATAAATGCCTCATATCACGGCTACAATCAGTAATAATAAAAATAAAATCCCAACAAATCCTGGCAGTTAATGAGAAGATCTTTTCTCAACACTCCCCCTCAAGTTGGGGAAAAGATGTCTATCAGACCCAACTTGCTCACAAAGTATTCGAACTGTCTTCTTGCCAGTGCTTTAGTTAGGCCATCTGCAATTTGCTGTGTAGATGGAAGAAAGGGCACACAAAACAATCCATTCTCCAACTTTTCCTTAATGAAGTGCCAATATATCTCCACATGCTTGGTCCTGTCATGTTGCACAGGATCATTAGCAATGTCAATGGCTGACTTGTTGTCACAATATAATCTCATAGGGCCAGATATCTCTGCTCCAATGTGGCAATGTCCTCCATAACCTGTTTGATCCACAGGCCTTCACACATCCCTAATGCCATGGCCTCGAACTCTGCTTCAGCAGTACTTCTTGCTACAACAGTTTGTTTTTTGCTTCTCCAAGTGACTAGATTCCCCCATACATAGGTGCAATACCTTGTTATGGACCTCCTTTCCTTGGTACAAGTTCCCCAATCTGCATCAGTATACACAACAACATTTCTATTTTCACATTTCTTGAAGTATAGCCCTTTTCCTGGTGTGGTTTTGAGATACCTAAACAGCCCTCTAGCTGCCTCCATGTGAGTCTCATTAGGTGAGTGCATAAATTGGCTCAAGGTACTGACTGCATAGGATACATCTGGCCTTGTATGTGCCAGGTATATCAACTTGCCTACCAGTCTTTGATAGCTTCCCATATCTACAGGCTCACCTTTGGCACTTCCCAACTTCAAATTGCACTCCATTGGTGTGTTTGCTGGTCTAGCACCTTCCAGCCCTGTTTCTTTCAGTAGGTCTAGGGTGTAGTTCCTTTGAGTTAGTACTAACCCCTTAGAAGAGCTAGCTACCTCCATTCCCAGAAAGTGTCTCAGTTGTCCCAGATCCTTGATCTCAAATTCTGTTGCAAGTTGTTTCTTCACACCTGCTATTTGCTCCTCATCATTTCCAGTGAGGATGATATTATCCACATAAACAATCAGAGCAGTCAGCCTGCCCTTTCCAGACTTCTTTATGAACAAAGTGTGGTCTGATCTTCCTTGTACAAACCCTATCCTTTTCATGAACTTCATAAACCTGTCAAACCATGCTCTTGGGCTTTGCTTGAGTCCATATAAGGACTTGGTGAGTTTGCACACCTTTTTGCCAAATTCTTCACTGAATCCTGGGGGAGGATCCATATATACTTCTTCCTTCAATTCTCCATGAAGGAAGGCATTCTTTACATCCAGTTGCATGAGTGGCCAATCTAGGTTCACTGCCACAGATAACAAAATCCTGATTGTGTTGAGCTTAGCAACAGGTGAGAAAGTCTCTGAGTAGTCGATCGCATGAGTTTGAGAGTATCCCTTGGCCACCAACCTGGCCTTGTGTCTCTCAATGCTGCCATCAGTGTTACATTTCACCACAAACACCCATTTGCACCACACTGTTGTCCTACCTTCTGGCAAGGATACAGTTTCCCAGGTCCCATTCTTTTTCAGTGCCCTCATTTCTTCAAGAACTGCTTCCCTCCACTCAGGTACCATAAGAGCTTCATTGACATCTTTAGGTATGGTGGTGGATGACAAACTGGTAGTGAAGGCTTTGAAGGATGGTGATAGACTGGCATAGGATAAGTACTTGGACATGGGATGTTTTGTACAGGCTCTGGTTGGTTTTCTAATGGCTATGGGAACATCAAGGAGCATTTTTTCTGCTTTTGTTCTGGGAGAGTCAGGTTTTGTTGTAGGACTTTGTGAGGTTGATTCTGTTTCACTGTCTGATGCAACCTCTGTGTGTTTTGATCCTTCCTCAAGATGGTTGTCTATATCAGTGACAGGATCAGGGGTTGATAACTGTGTGGACTCATTGTTGATAACTGTGTGGACTCATCGCCTAGCAGAGGTCGCCTAGGGTATATTCGAGACGCTCGGGGTGCGCCCAGCGCCTAGGCGAGCGATTTTGTCAATTTTTAGAACACTGCCAAATGGAAATACTAATTTCACAACAGGAGTACACTTTGGATCTTCTGAAAGATACTGGGATGCTAGGTTGTAAACCTGTTGAAACCTCTATGGAACACGGTGGACAAACTCTGCTATTAATGATTGGTGGGGAGACTCATCTACATAGCTCATACCAGACTAGATATTGCATTTGATGTCAACATGGTCTGCAGATACATGCAGAACCCAAAAATAAGTCATCGGAGAGCAACTGAAAGGATCCTTCAATACCTAAAAGATTTCCAGGAAGGGGAATTTTGTTCAAGAAAAATGATCAACAAATTCTTGAGGCCTATATTGACTCAAATTATGCTGGTTCTATTGATGATGGAAGATAAACTTCAGGTTTCTGCATATTCCTCTTTGGGAACCCTATTGCTTGGAGAAGTAAAAAAGCAACCTGTTATGGCTAGGTCAAGAGCAGAAGCTGAGTTTAGAGCCTTAGCTATTGGGGTATGTAAGCCACTATGGCTGAAATTAATCATGGATGATCTCAAGACTCAAAGAAAGGCCCATATTATCCTATACCGTGGCAACAAGTCTGCCATTGATATCTCACACAACGCAGTCCAACATGACAGGACTAAACTTGTGGAGGTAGACCGCCACTTTATGAAAGAGAAGATGGATGATGGTCTCATTGTTACAAGTCATCAACTCAGTTAACCAGACTGTTGATTTCCTAACTAAAAGGTGTTGCTGAGAAGTGCTTTCACAATCTCCCGAGCAAGCTGGGAATGACTGACATCCACTCACCAGCTTGAGGGGGAGTGTTAGATTATCTCTTAATGTATTTGTTACATCCACTCTACCAAAGCCACACAAAAAAAGTGGCATTTGCTACAATATTTCTTTGCATCTTAGCTCTTGCCTCTTTTCGGCTTTTTGTGAGTTAAGTAAACAAATGTTTTCTTTTCTTTGTTTCTCATCGTTTTTTTTTAACATTCTCTATGCAGGAAAATTGATACCATTAAAGTGAAGCCATATGAAAGGTTTGTTCTTGTTCTATTACATTATGAAATATGATTTCTGCAAACAGCCATAGTTTTTCCTTTCATTTTGTATTTTCGGGCATTGAGATGAGGGAGGAAGGTATTAATTACAACTGAGGATTGTGGAATAGCACATTGTTATGATCATGTTTACTCTTCTTTGAAAGAACACATATCTATTGGACTTTTGAATCAGTCCTCCTTGGTCGGGTATCTAAGTTGTGTTTGAGAAGAGTGGGGCAATGGTCGCTGACCTTGTGCTAGTATGGCGTTTCATGCGATTAGCTAATAAATTTGACGAGCATTGTGGGTTTAGAGTGTTACCACTTAATCAGCTTTTGGGGTTGAGTATATCTTAGTAGTCTTACATTGTAATATCAAAGCTCTTATGTGTTGGGCACTTATTCTTCGTAAATCTCTTTGTGTGCATTACCTTACCTATATGAGCTTTTGTCTTCATCCTCAATTTCATTAGTATAGGCAACCACTTGTGATGTGAAGCAATAAGCACAAGAAAGCTCTTCATTACAATTATCAGGACTAAATAACAAACCTGCAAAGACGGAAACAGAAAACCTCAATTAGAAACGATCTTGCACCATTTCTAGCATCACTTTTTCTTTGGTATAATGATTATGTGCAGTGGCTTTGGTCTGCATCTCTTTTTATCTCGACTTATCTCCTCTTTTGGTATGACACTGCTTTAATTTAGCAGGTTGTCTTACATTTGTGAGTTTTGTGTGAATAACCGGTGCTCTTACTTGCCGTTTTTAGGCACTAATCAGTGCATAATTATAGTGCAGTTAGAGTAGGAAATATTCTGCGTTTTAAAATTTGAATTATGGGTATAAAGGCCAGCACTTTTGGGCTGTCCTTTATTGATTTTATTTCCTATCATATTTGGGCGATTTGATTGCTTTGAGAAGTTTCCATAGATAGAGAGGTTTAAAAGCTATATACACCAGTGTACTCTTTTTCTTTAATCAATAAGAAATTACACATTTCTTTTACTCTGAAATTTCACCTGGTATCAGTGCCTTCGATCATCTGATCGTCTCTTCTTCTCCTCAATTTTATTTTCCCTTGGTTTCTCAAATAAACCATGGCAATTGCCAACTTGTGCCATTTTTGCAGTCTTCGAAATTACTTCCACCCCAACAAATACGACGGGGGCCAAGGTCCGTGAAGATGTTCTTCACTGGTCGTGGAAAGGATGAACATCTCAATGGAACCCTGAACCCGACAAAATCTGATGACCCAAAATTCAAAATCTGGAACACAAAAAACAACCTGGTAATGTCCTGGTTGATTTGGTCAATGACCCTTGAAATACGTGAGGATTTCCTCATGTATAACTGCAACGAAATCCGGGTGGCAACACATGATAATGAAGCACAACTTCCAGACATAAAGCAGGGTGACATGAATGTCGCAAGGTATTTCAACCTTGTCAAGATTACGGCAACAAATTTATGTGTTTGTTGTGTTTGACTAGGAATGTAAAGAGGATGCAAAGATATCTTAGAAAATGAAAGGATTTTTAAGTTCCTCGCTAAGCTTATGATGTAGAAGATCTACAATAGGATAAAACACGAGCTAATCCAAGCTCAAAAATAGTTTCATTCTAAAGAGAAGATATTCAAGATTACTATTGACTATGATTAGAGAGACTTAGAATATTTATAGAGGCTAAAAGCCTATTAAGTTAAAACCTACTCGTAATAGCCCACATGGCAAAGCATAAATAAAGGACCTTTAACTATTATGATGTCCTATATCATCTCCATCCCTCTACTCAAAAAGCTCGTCCACGAGAAAACTCGTATGAATCCACATTGAGGGCTCACAATCTTTCCATCATCAACCATTGGTGGATCAAGTCCATTCAGCGTCTTGTGAAACAATTTCATAGTCTTCTTAAATTTTCCATTCTCACATAAAATGATCAAACATGAAGAGATCGGGACACTTGGCTCAACCATGATGCACTTATCTTTTGTATTGTGGTTCTCATCATTCCAACCCTCCAATAGAATAACTTGTCCGCGAGTTAGATTGAAATTGTAGCCCCATTGTCCATGGAATAACAAAAATATAACAGCTTTCCGGAGCATGTGACCAAGAGTTCCAAGCACCTCATAATATTTGCCAATTTGGTGTCCTTCCAGGCTCATTTCCTTGGTTATATATTTCATTTCTTTAAACTTTGTTCTATTCTGTGCATATTCCATGTGCAGTCCAATGTAATCTCTTGGAGCAAGCATTTTTATCTTTACAAATGGCTCCTGAATTGTTACCATTTTTCTAAGTGCAAGTTTGATTTTAAATGCTATAGAGAACTCTGTGAATTGCTCTGCATAAACAGGAAAAAGTCCATAGAAATTTAATGGAATGAGTTGATCGACTTAAGGTTCCATAGTTTTTGCCGAGCAATAGCAATACCCCTTCAAGTCTTGTAAACTTTCAAAAGCTTGATGACCAAGGTTCATCAACTCACACACACTCCAGAAAATTAAGGTTAACGCGGCGATCAGTTATGTAACAATCGTAAGTTTTCCAATCAACACTCGATCAAACGACATGAAACATCTCATTCATCATTTGATCAAACAACTTCGCGGCCTTACCAAAGCGTACACCTAGCTTCTCATACAAATTCTCTCTAGTTCTCAATTGCCTATTGACCAAGAGGTTGCCTGCTTTAAAACCCTCATCATAGACCTTATGCTCTGAAAAATCATGAGACACAATGGTCGTGGTCCCGAACAATACCGTTGGCGTAGCAATCGAGATTTCTCCTATGAGTAGCACCAACAAGTTACCATTTCCATCACTCAGAACCTTAGCAGAAGGATAAAGGGACATAGAAATTTCAACAAACTTGGACAGAAATCCACATAGATTCTCTTCAATAAACGGGGTAAGATAAGCATCCACACTAGTAGGAACAAATCGGCAAATCGGTTCCGCAACACATAGACATGGCCAGACAACATGTTCTGAGCCTAGTTTCAAAGGCAACCTCTCCATAACAAGTTCAAGGTTATATAAGCATACAAAAGTTTCAGTCCGATTGTTGATACCTTTCTCCGGCATCGATTGTGTTAACAAAATGAAACAGAAAAGATGAACTTTTATTATTGATAGAAAAACTTGCATTACAATGAGAGGTCTACTCTGTTTTAAATAGGAAATAGGGCTGCCTAGAGACTTGATTGACTCGGACTCCTTGATTTTAGGAATCATATCAGCCTTACAAATCTTTTGAAATTAAAACAAAATAACTTACAATCTTTTAATAAAGACAGAATAATAACAGAATAAACTAATTAAGGAGAGTCTGCTATGGGCCTCTTTAACCCTAATTAACCACTAAAAGACATAAACACCCTTGGTTCTCAACACTCCCCCTCAAGTTGAGTATAGATGTTTATCATGCCCAACTTGCTTACATAATCTTCAAAGTTCTGCTTTACCACTGCCTTAGTTAGGCTATCAGTTGTCAGTTGTGCAGAAGGCATGAAGGGAATGCATATTACTCCATTTTCCAGCTTTTCCTTTATGAAATGCCTGTCAACTTCCACATGCTTTGTTTTGTCATGTTGGACATGATCATTTGCAATGGCAATTGCAGCCTTGTTATCACAAAACAGCTTCAAGGGAACTTCAGGGTTTATCTGTAGGTCTTCTAAACCTCTTTTCACCCTTTAAATATCCCAAGTGCCATAGCCCTGTACTCTGCCTCTGCTGTACTTCTTGATACTACAGCATGCTTCTTTCTTCTCCAAGTAACAAGGTTTCACCAAACAAAGGTACAATACCCTGTAGTTGATCTACTCTCCTTAGATCCTGCCCAATCAGCATCTGTGAAGATTTCAATGCTTCTTTTCTGGCTCTTTTTAAACAACAAGCCTTGGCCTACAGTCCTATTTAAGTACCTCAGAATTCTGATCACAGCTTGGTAGTGGGGCCGTCTGTGTGATCGCATGAACCTACTGACAACAACCACTGCGTAGGAGATGTCAGGTCTGGTGTGGGCAAGATATATCAGCTTCCCAACCCGCCTCTGATAGTGCTCTCTGTCCACTTCTTCCTCATCTTTTCTCTTTCCCAGCTTCAGATTACCTTCCATTGGGGTGCTAGCAAGTTTGCATCCCAACATTCCCGTTTCTTTCAACAGGTCCAACACATATTTCCTTTGGGATATCACCATCCCTTTGTCTGACCTTGCTAATTCCATGCCTAAAGTACTTCAATCTTCCCAAGTCTTTAATTTCAAATTCTTCCTTCAGCCTCTCTTTTGTCTGCATTATCCCTAGTGTGTCATCCTCTGTAAGGATGATATCATCCACATACACTATGGGAACAATCATCTTTCCAGCAGTACTTCTCTTGACAAACAGTGTATGGTCGGAGTGACCCTGCCTGAACCCAATCTTCACTAGAGATTGTCTGAACCTGTCAAACCATGCCCTAAGGCTCTGCTTCAGTCCATACAAGGACATATTCAGCTTGCATAACTTGGTTGAATCTTTCTGACCAAACCTTGGAGGGAGCTCCATATATGCTTCCTCCTCCAGGGTTCCATGGAGGAATGCATTCTTCACATCTAGCTGGTATGCAATCCAGATTTACAGCAACAGAGAATACAATCCTTACCGTGTTCAACTTTGCTATAGGTGAGAAGGTCTCTGAGTAGTCTATCCCATATGTCTGACTATACCTTTTTGCCACAAGCCTTGCCTTATACCCCTCAATTTCACCATCAGATCTGTATTTGATTGTGAATACCCACTTACATCCTACCGCTCTCTTTCCTGCTTGGAGACTTACCACCTTCCAAGTGTCATTCTTTACCAAGGCACTGAGTTCCTCTTGTATAGATGCTCTCCTCTCAGGTATTTCTAGGACCTTTTCTGGTCTGATAGGCTGGACATGAAGGCTTTGTGTGAGGAAGATATGTTTGTATAGGTCAGGTAGTTTTGAATAGGGTATCTAGGGTGTTTGGTGCACTCCCTATGGGGTTTTCTGTTGGCTATTGGAACATCCAACATAAGATGTTTATTTTGATTATATTTTGTGTTGGAAGATTGGGGTGAATTCTGTGGCATCTTAGGTTTAGATTGAGTAGGAGATGAAATAGCAGGAGATGATGCTCCCTCATTGCTGTCAGTGTATTTTGATGTCTTTGGATCAGGTTCTTGGTCTGCTAGAGTATTGGTACCCCTGCTTGTCTTGGAATTAGGATACTTCCTGCTATAAGTCAACCCCTTGAATGGAGGTACATGACTACCAGGAGTCCTTGGAGGTCTAACCTTTGTCGGTTGTTCTCCACTCTGAATCCTAGTACTTTCATCATCATGTCTGATTGTTTCCTCATAATGTGGTATGCTAGACATTTCTATTCCATCATCAAAGCAGTGAAAATCTGTACCATCTTCACGAGTCATCAGGTTCTGCCCTGAAGATGATGTTGAGTAAAGTACATGTGATGTTTAAAGAAACTGACATCCATTGTTTCTATTTTTTTCTTTTTCTCAAAATCAAAGGGTCCAGTTTGCCTTGGTTATATGTGTGCGAAAGCAACTCATCCAAATACCTTTACAGGTAAATCTTGGATGATTCTGGTGTTAGGGAAAAAACATCTAAGTTGATCAATAGGTTTCCTAACCTTATACGTCTGGAGAGAAGTCTGTTTATCAGATATACTACTGAAGCAGTGCTTCCCCCCATAAGTACTTTGGACTCCTAGAGGCCAGCAAAAAGGATCTCCCCACTTCAAGCATATGTCTATTCTTCCTTTCAGACACACCATTTTGCTGTGGTGTGTTGACACATGTACTTTGGTGGATGATTACCTTTTCTGGGAAAAAATCTTTTAAAACTTTGTTGTAGTACTCAGTACCATTATCAGTTCTTAAAATTTCTATATTTTTATGGAACTGAGTGAGTAGTATATTGTAAAACTGTTTGAAAGGTAATTCGACTTCAGACTTTACTTTAACAAATAGACCCAAGTCACCCTTGTGTTATCATCTATAAACGAAACAAACCACCTATGTCCATTCAAAGCTACATGTCTGGAGGGTCCCTAGACATCACTATAAATGAGTGTAAATGGTTTGGTTGGTTTATAGGGTTGTGGAGTATAAATGCTACGTTTGTGTTTGGACACTTCACAAGCATCACAATGAAAACCAGACACATTATTAATAAAGAGTTTATGAAATAGTTTTTTTCAAATACCCAAAACTAGGATGCCCTAATCTAGCATGCCACATCATAATTTCAGAATCAGACATAATGGAGGAACTGTAACATCTAGTCTTAGGGTCTTTCTTATTTTGGGCAACATCACTTCCCTCCAACACATAGAGACCATCCAAGACTTTAGCATTGCCAATCTCCTTCCCTAAAGTTGCATCCTGCAGCTTACAATCAATAGTGGAGAACATTATCTTACAGTTGGCCTCTGAGACCAACTTGTTAACAGAAATTAGGTTGCAAGAGAGTTTAGGTACATGAAGAACCTCATGGAGGATAAGAGAGGGAGAGATAGAAACTGATCCCTTGCCTGCAATGGTGGCATAGGATCCATCAGCTATCTTGACCCTCTGATTTCCCCGACTAGGTAAATAGGTTTCAAATTTTTCTGAGCAAAAGGTTTTGTGGTCTGTTGCACCATAATCTATGATCCAGTGTGCTTCAGGCCTGATTTTTAGCGCAGAAAGGGCAGCAGGGTTACCAGAATCAACTACATTGCATTTAGGGTTGGTATGGGTGGCCAAGAGTTGACTGAGTTGCTCCAGCCCTTCCTTAGTAAAGGGCAGACCTCCAGGGGTCCTCTCTCCTTGTTCAGATGACACTTGATTTGCCTTGCTTGTGTCTCCAGCAGTGCCACTTTGCCCTCTAGGCTTCCAGTTTGGGGGCTTACCATGGATTCCCCAACACTTCTCCCTTGATATGAGGATAGTGGAGGAGGAATTTGATGTTTTCCCCTCTTTTCCAGTTAGCCCTCCCGGTCCGGTGACTCCGGTAGATGGGGTAGATGAACCATTGCTCCTTCCCCAACCATGGCGGCTCTCAGATACATTCTTTATTTAGGGTTTGAGGAACTTATAACAGAAATAGAAAAGATGTACTTTTATTTTTTATTGAAAAACTTGCATTACAATGAGAGGTCTACTCTGTTTTAAATAGGAAATACGGCTGCCTAGAGACTTGATTTACCAGAACTCCTTGATTTCAGAAATCATAATCAGCCTTACAATGTTTTGAAACTAAAACAGAATAACTTACAATCTTTTAATAAAGACAGAATAATAACAGAATAAACTAATTAAGGAAAATCAAAGTCTGCTATCGGCTCTTTAACCCTAATTAACCACTAAAAGACATGAACACCCTGGTTCTCAACAGATTGTAGTTGCATATCCTTCGAAAGAGGCGCCGACATAAGCTTATAAGCAAACTCCTTGGAACAACATTCTATTGAACTTCCATATCTTTCAAGGAAAATCTTCCTTAAAACTCCGAACTCTGACAGATCGGCGACGCTTACAGGCGTATACACCAAACGGTAAACAACATCTCTACATTCAAGTGGGCATTCACGCTTTTTATGCAGTAAATTGACTCGAGAATTTGTTGCATAACTGCGCAACAGTAAGAGCTTAACATATTTAACTCGGCCCATTGGCCTTCAACAATTGAAGTTGTCGTAGCATTGCCTCCAGGATCAAAATTACACATTCTCGTCTCGTTAACAAAAAAATCGACATCATAAGAGTCCACATTCACCTCATCCTTAAAAGCAAAAGATCCATTGTCTGCTTGAGAAGCATCATTTCCAACCTTAATTGTATTTGAAGTTTCATGTTCAACTTCAATATCATGGCTCTCAATAACAGGTATCTTCAATTGACCAAGCATTATATTAGTTGGGTCACCAGACTCGGATAACTCAGCTCCAATTAACTTATTGATGGACTTCTCCTCAATCTTACTAACTCAGCTCCAATTAACTTATTGATGGACTTCTCCTCAACCTCACTGCTCTCATAATTTGGGCATGCAAGTGCTACAGTGTCCACATGATGTTTCTTGCCCGACAGCTCCCCTCCAGTTACTTCATTTTCATTGATGCTACCTTCTCATCATTATTTTTTCCTGTTTTTTGTTCTTCATAGGACTAGTGATCTTTAGAATTAATGCCTTCTTTTGTGTTTAGTGGGCAAGATAATTCACACGTAGAAGCCTTAGCATTTGAATCCAAATGGTGACATGTATTAGCGAGCTTAAAAACATCCTTCGTAGATGCACAAAGATCCTTTAAAACACTCGCTCCATCTTGTTTGGCGACGTATGATTCACTGGCCACTAATGTCAAACACTTTGTGGGCATGAACCTTTCAGCCCCTCCCTTTGAAGGTTCATCTACCTTTGTGTTACCACGAGCGTCATTTTCCTCCTGTTTAGCTTTGATAGATTGTAAGGGGCACATTGTCAAATAGGTGGTGGGCAAGAGACACGGTGTGTGGGTTTCATCAGTATGTTCACCAATGCTTCTCCCGTTGTGCTCATTCTTGTTTAATTCAGATGGGAATTCCGGCGAGCACATGGTGGGCAAAAAATCATTGAGTAGAAAGTACTTCATTTTTAACCATGATGAGATCTCTAACTTACCTTTCAGGAATCGTTGGTGTTGCAGTTGCTGCCACCATTGCTCTGCTGCTCCCTTAAGAGTATAGGCTGCCGATTTACATTTGTCTCCGTGGTAGCTTCATTTCTTCAAAATAATCCTCAATTGAATCAATCCAATCCCACAAGTCTTCTATAAAAGGGGAACCACTATAGGTGGGTAAAAATGATATGGAGTAGCTTATATTCCTTTCACGTATTGTGCTTTCCCGGTAATGTCGCTCAGCTCGGTGATTATCATACTCTAGTTGGTGTCTCAGCTTGATTAAGAGCTGATCCGATCTTGGTATGAGCAAACCAGAGTAGTGTCCAAGATTTGATGGAATATCCCAAAGGATCTTCAAATCCCGAACACCGTCGCGGATCCGGCAATCTTCCTAACTCTTTTTAACCATCAGAATCGCCCAAGGGAAAACCTTGCTCATTATACCAAATGATGTAGATGATCTACAATAAACGGATGAAACACGAGCTAATCCAAGCTCAAAGCTAGTTTCATTCTCAAAGAGAAGATACTCAAGATTACATAATGACTAACATTACAGAGACTTAGACTATTTATAGAGGCTAAAAAGCCCATTAAGTTAAAACCTACTCTTAATAGCCCACATGGCAGAGCATAAATTAAAGACCTTTAACTATTATGATGTCCTACATCAGCTTAAATTCGATGAGGTAAGAGGTAGGATACTTGGTACAAATCCCTTACCCACCATCAATACCGTGCTCTCTGAGGTGCGCTAAGAGAAAATGCGACACAAGGTAATGGTGGGGTTGTCCAAGTTCTAGAAACTGCTGCCTTTGTTGCGATAAAGCTGAATATAAGACCATGGAGAAAAGCCTTTGTGCAACTTCTGTAAGAAAATAGGGCACACAAGGGAAGTTTGTTGAAATTACATTGAACCTAGCAATTGGAAGGCCTCCAAGTCGGGGAATGGCTATGTACAGTTCCCTCTCTCTTGTGGTTTACTATTTAAACCACATATTCTCTAGTAAATTGTAAGTAAGTATTCTATTGAATATATTCTTATTCTCAAGTTCTTACATGGTATCAGAGCATCACCGACCTCTCAACTGAAAAATTCAAATTTCTTAAAAGAAACATGTTTGTTGCCTCTTCAGCTTCCTCAGACATTACCAAAGCAGGAAGTGGGATTGACTATGTGGAAACCTTTGCTCCCATCGCCAAGCTTAACACATTAAGGGTTCTACTGTCACTTGCAGTAAATTTGTATTGAACATTGCACTAGCTGGATATCCAAAAAATTCTTCTTAAATGAAACATACAAGAGGATGTTTATATGAATATTCCCCGAGATTTGAGAATAAGAGTAAACCAAACCTGGTATGTAGACTGAAAGTCACTCTATGGTCTTAAGCAGTCTTCCAAGACATGGTTCAATAGATTCACCAGAGTTGTAAAAGATGTATGGTATAAGCAATGCTACAGTTGCCGTACTTTGTTTATCAGAAGATCATCGTAGGACAAAAGGTTATCCTCATTGTATATGTGGATGGCATCATTGTCACAGGAATTGACATCAAGGGAATCAGTGAAATAAAATAGGACTTGATCAAGCCATTGAGGTTAAAGACTTCGGACAGTTAAAATACTTCTTTGGAATGGACGTTGGCCAGATCCGTACATCCTTGATCTCCTGAGGGAACAAGAATGTAGGAATTCAAGCCAAAATCCAAAACAGTTGATCTAGGTTACAAGTTCAACACTGATATGGGAAAGAAGCTAATAGATATAGGGAGGTATCAACACGCTTAGTTGGGCAGTTAATGTATTTATCGTATACTCATCCTGATAGCTGTTTTACCACCGTATGTTTGGTAAGTCAACACATGCATGCTCCAACAATGAAATATTTGAAGGCTGTCCAGAGGATACTCGTGTACCTCAAGAAGACACATGGTCAAGGTGTGTACATCAAGAAGAGTCAAAATCAGGGAATTGAAGTATACAATGATGCAGGCTGGACTGGAGATCAATTGAACAAGAGGTCCACATCAGGATACCCTAGTTACCAAAAGGGAAATCTAGTCACTTGGAAAATTAAGAAACAACATGTTGTCTCGAGAAGCGTTGCAGAGGCGGAATTAGGAGCCTTAGAACCTGCAATTTGTGAAGGCTTATGGTTATGAAGGCTTCTTGAAGACCTACGAATTAGAGTAGTGGAACCTCTCAAACTTCAGACCTAAGCATGGCAGAAAACCCTGTCCAACATGACAAATCAAAACTTTTAGATGTGGTCAAACGCTTTGTTCGAGAAAAGGTTGAGGACAAGACGCTAAAATTGATGCACGTTCCCACCAAGGATTAGTTGGAAGATATTATAACTAACGTTGTATCTGTCAAGGTCTTCCAAACACTAGTTTCCAAGCTTGGATGTACCCATATATACACCCAAGCTTGAGGTGGAGTGTAGAATAATCAGTGCTCCTACTTGCCCTTTTTATGCATTAATCAATGTGTGATTATAGCGCATTAGAGTAGTAAGAAACATTAATTTGAATTTGAATTTGAATTTGAATTAGGTGTCTAAAGGCCAGTTATATCGGGCTGTCCGTCCTTTATAGAATTTATTTCCTACTATATTTGGGCGATTTTATTGATGCTAGAAGTTTCTATCATCTATAGATAGAGAGGTTTAACAGCTATGTATTCTTTTTCTTTTTTTTAATCAACAAGAAAGTACGCGTTTCTTTAACTCTGAAATTTCACAATTTTCCCTCGTATGAATCTACGGTTTTAATTTTGTGGGGCTTATGGTTCTCCGGCTCCAAGCCTTGTTGCTTTTTCATAAGAATTGCTGTCTTCACAAACAACTTGTATTTACATGCTGCTTTCTCTTCTGCCTTTGGTATATAACTATTGGAAAAGGATACATTGCCTCAATCGCACGCATTCATCTGGACTTTTTGTATCATTAATTCGTCATTACATGACCCACTGGTCGATTTGAACTCTGACTGATTTGTCAACAGTCCTGGATGTGGATGTGGAACCTTTTGTATCATTAATTCATCATTGCATGCATCTGTTGCAGGGTCTACACAAACGATAACGTACCACAGGCGGGACAACATGCAAAATCTGGTGAATGAGGATGGTTAGAGTAATGGTTGAGGAAAGACTTCGTTGCCTCTTTTGCGTAATAGTTTCTTAGTAGACCTAATCTATGTGGGTTGTTCAGACTTATGTGTATGTGTGCTTAACAGCAAAAACGCTGTGAACTCTTCAGCTTTCTCAATAAATAAATGCATGGTACTTAATTGGTGAATGTAGCTTATGGAAGTTTGTGGCATTTGTAACAATCGTGGCATAAGTGGATGAATTTTTCCTTCATTGAGATCTGGTTACTGGTTAGTCATAAATATATTGAAGTTCTTACTAGTACGCACAGCAAGATGGGCAGGTAAAGTGCTGTATTCTAATTGGTTGAGGACTTCACCCTTCAGCCAGAAAATCTTGGGTAGTGGGGCACTCTATAGGTATTGGCACACCTTTTTTTACTATTGACACCCATTTTTTGAATATTTTTTCTGATGAGCAAAACGTCAGTGACATTGACGTTGTTATTCAAAAACGAAAGTCAGTGACACTGTTGTTTTTAAGTTGACACTTTTATAACGTAAACGTCGGTGCCACTGACGTTCGTTTTTTAACACCAACGTCAGTGACACTCACTAACATTGGTTTTCAATAGCAACAACAGTGCCACTGATGTTTCGTTCATTAAAAACAATCGTGGTGCCGGGAGTAATAGAGTGCCAGTAGTAAAAATGGATGTGCCAATAGAATCCTCCTTACTCAAACTGTTGGATGTGTGTCAGGGGTGATAAAAAAAATTTATTACGTATTTTTTTGTTACTTAAATGACACCTGTAATGTCCTGTTCTCGGATACCGAGTCCTTATCCGAACAGGTAACATTCGGCACGTATAATATCAAATAAATTCAATATTATATGCAAGTCTCTATTACGTCAGGTCGAGTTAAGCAAACGGAAGCCAAAAGACTGAACGAAAATCGTAAATGCTACTAAGAATAAATTACAAACTGACTAAAGATGGAATGTTTAACTTATCTACGATGTCTACAAGAGAAAAATGAAAACATGCGTCTTACAGAGATCTTAAGAGGAAGTACAACAAGTCTAAAAATAAATACAACTTAGTCTAGTACAATATTTGCAAAGGAAATAAAGTATAAGCATCATCAAGGCATAAACATCATCACAAGGTCGTCAACAAACTTTTGGTCAACCTGTTCGTTTTTTCATCCCACAATGTATACAAAATAAATATGCAAAAGAGGTAAGCACAAAGTACTTGGTAAAGAGGTAGAAGCTAATGACTTTATGAGACCGACTCAACTCTATGGTCACTTCATGTTTTACAACGAAAATGTTCTTTTTATAATTATTAGGTTATCTTTATGAGACTGACTAAACTCTAGGGTCACTTCATGCTCATCAACATGTCATGACTATTGGTTTCTAGCTTGGCTTATCTTTGTTACATCAGCATTCAAGAGCACTACGCATGGTGCTACTCACCACGAAGTATCTGGGTGCAACATATTGGTGGATCACATCAATAACCACGGAACTCTATTCTGGTAGACTCCGATAGTGTGCACGCTCGGCGAAGTCCCTCTGCACCTAGAGTCTATTCTTGTAGAGTTACGGAGTTATTCACTTTCAGAACGCCCACACATCGCGATATAGACTTGTGCCTTACCAAAAATGACATGATGTTTATTCTTTTAACTACACAAGTACATTTGTTATTAATTGTTAGCTAGTCACTTAAGTATTTTCAAGTAGACCCCCTTACTCTTTCCACTCCCTCGCCTAAGACACTCTAGACAACATCATAGCACATACACATACATTGATGAATGCTAATTCATCAAAGCACAGGTCAATCATACCCTTCCGACGGTCCTAAACTTCAACTCTTACAAAGAATCCATTCGGTGCCGGAACTAAACGCATCAGAAGCTTAATCAAGACTTGTTCATGTTCATTTAATGTTATTAGATAATGAAATATCAATTAAAATTGGACTCGGAGCTTAAAACACACTACTTTCCCAAAACATGGCCCAATGCTCACGAATGCTCACCAATGTGCGTGCATGCTCACCGATGCGCACGAATGTTCACCGATGTGCGCACAAACGCCGCTGAATTTGTTTCCCACTTTCTGGTCGGTCAATGCGCACGCATGCTACCCAATGCGCGTGCATTAAGAGCTGAAACTGCCATAAATGCAGTTTTCTGCACTTTCACGATTTTTTAACCCAAACCAAACATGTTTAACATCAAAATACACAGCATAACATGTTCTAAACATACTATAGCATGCCATAGCATAGCAACAACACATAAACATGAATTATTACTACAATTCAACACTAAAACTCAACATTAACATTGTAAAACCGTAATTACTCATTAGGAATAGCCTCTTACCTTAAATGCAAGCAAAACAACAAGAACACTACAACACTTCTGAACAACTCCAAGAAAACCTAATTGATCAACAATCAATC
Organism: Gentiana straminea; assembly: GCA_036785695.1. Taxonomy (NCBI): domain Eukaryota; kingdom Viridiplantae; phylum Streptophyta; class Magnoliopsida; order Gentianales; family Gentianaceae; genus Gentiana; species Gentiana straminea. Next base: position 2,235,927 of record JAVUPR010000087.1, on the reverse strand, counting down.
AAAATTGAAGGATTCTAAGCAACCGAACAGGATCAAACTTGAAGATTACCAAGAACTAGGGCAAAACTAACCTTTCTCAAAACCACAAATTTTCTGTATCAAAACGAAGCCCTTCTTCCGTTGATTCTGAATCAGTGGCGGATCTAGAAAGTTTTTCCAGTAGGGTCACCGGACTGTAAAGCTACATTTTTTATTCAAACAATTGTTACAGTGAGTCACCGGAAATTAAAACTACATTTTTTTAGCAGTAAAACGACACTTTTTAACACCAAAACTACATCGTTTTAATACTAAAAAAAAATTCCGGATCTCAGTGGGGTCACGTGACCCCACCCTGATATACATACCTCCGCCCATGTTCTGAATCTTTAATCCTTTCTGAAAACCGTTAAGAAACTTGTGAGAGATTTGAAGAAGTCTCCTTGTCTTCCCCTTTTGCTCTCAACGCCTGATATGCGCGGATCGGAATGGGGCCCCATTCATCTACATTGGGCCTATTGCCATAGCCCATTAACATAAGTATTGGGCCTCTATCTCCTCAATCCGCTACCTCAAGCTATGTCTAGCCGCTAACAATGAGATGAAATCTGTCCGCTAGTCGTAAGCCGGACCCATCTTCCCCGTGTGATTTCTACCCATATGGTCAAACTGATTTCAAGACTTGTCGATCCAGCTGTTCGATGTTCGCTGTTCACAAATGAGTCCGCTGCTCGCTGCACGCCATACTTATCGATCCAGCTGGCCCTTCCAGCTGGCCACTCCCGACAGCTGGCTAGGACACTTGTATTGCATGCATACTTATCTTAGTCATGTACTCTTAATTGTCTTGTCAGTGAACAATAAATCGACTTACTTTTTAGCCTATATATATGGGGTCACAATGTAATAAAAAAAAGGACTCTAAGTTATAATCTAATACAAGCGGATACACTCGCCAATTTGCCGACTCATTCAATTGTTAACCACTTACACATATCCGCCACCTCAGTTCTTACCATCCACCGTGCTCTCACCGGAAAAATCACACATATCAGCCTCATATCCTCAAGATAAACACTGTTACCGCAAATCTGGTGTTCCGCGCAACATCAGTTGGCTCCGTTACCGGGAACAATCATCATCATTCAGCTTTTGGAGATCACTTGCTCCTCCACAAAGACGATTTCACGGTGTCTCAGGCGAGGTTACCATCACCTTCACTCCATCGGTCACCAAAAATTTGATCTTCTGGGATAATCCAGCCCAGGGACCGCTGCTCTCCTCATCTCAGCAACTGTTAAGGGTGACTTTATACGATTTATAACGTTATATTCTATGATATTTTCCCCCGTACTTGTATAAACTTGCATAAGAAACGAGTGTTTAATGGAAATATTGAGTAAATGAGGTTTTAAATAAGTTATTCGCAAAATTGGTTGATTTTGGTGTTTTTATATGATTTTATGATTGTTTGGACATTATTACATTTTTGCGATGTTTTTATGTGTTATAGATACATGTTTGAGGCTCAAGAGATGATCAAAAGTTGATTAAGTTCGAATTAATTGATGATAAAAGAGATAATGAAGGAATGACTTAGAAGAAAAGAGATAAAGATCAAAGAAATCAAGATTCGATCGTACGGATCGGGCGTCCGAATCTCCGTCCGGTGGACGGGCGTCGATGAAGTGAACGAGCGTCCGGGGATGGGAAGTTGATTCAGGAAGTTTGGACGCTGGAGTGGACGCTGGATGGACGAGCGTCTGGTCATGACTCGGCTCGATTCGAAGTTCTATTGAAGAGTGGACGGGCGTTCACCCTATCCGGACGGGCGTCCGTCGGCCGACTTTCTTTGAACCGACTTCGAAATCTATATATAGCAAATTTGTTTCTCCACACAAAACATACCATAAACTCATTATTCAAAACCCTAAACCTAGGGGCGGCTTTAGGCTGCGTTTTTCTCCTTTTTATTCCAGTTTTTATGCACTTTAGATCTAGATTAAACTAGTTACTTTCTATGAACTATTCCTGCACATTCGAGTTGCTGAGGATGTTTAGAGGCTAAAAGCTTCACCAAACGAGAATTGTGAAGCCGTCCAACAATTGTTGATTTCGTTTTCTTCGGTTGTACTGTGAGTTTTTATTTAAAGGTTGTTTCTTATTCATGTTTAATACGTTTAATTGCTTTTATATCGGAAGATCTGCATGTGTGATTGTTTATTGTTGATGGAAATCTTAATAAACCCTAGATCATCATGAATAAGAATAGTAATTCGAATCTATCATAACGGAAGTTAATAGGTTTAATTGCTAGATTATAACCGTAAAGTTTACACCTTTGGTTTGGAAACGCGTTAATCTTGTATTGGAAGATAATAGATTAATAGATGAACTTTCTAAGGAATTAGGGTTCATGGTTAGATAAGGTGAATCACAACCTAGATAAAAACCACAATATAATCGAGGTAGGAAGTCAATGCTTGTTGGATAGGTGGATCAATCCTCGTTTGTCTGTTAAAATTTGATTTAAATCCTTGAAACTTGAATTTGTTTAGTAGTTTAGTTTTACTTGCATCTTAGTTTAGTTAGTTTAAATTGGTTCGCAGCCCGTATCCTTCCTAGCATTGGATTATATCCTCTGTCTAGTTTTATTTCCTGTTTTGTTTGACGTTTAGAGTAGTTTCGTGACATAGTTAGTTGAAAACAAAAGCTAGGAATCACATTCGTCTAGTTTCCCGTAAGATCGACCCGGCATCAACCTCTTTACTACGATCCTTATACTTGAGGTTAACCGGATTATTACTTGTTTGTTTTGTGTTAATAAAAATCCGTGACAAGTTTTTGGCGCCGTTGCCGGGGAACCGGACGGTTGTCTAGTGTTTGTTTTCTGTTTTTTTTCCGTTTGTGTTTTCCTGTTTTATTTCGTTTTAAATTCCTGTTTTAGTTGCTAATTGTTTTAGGTAGTTGTTAAGTAGATAATTAGAGTTTAGGACTGCCCCTTAGTAGTTTCCTTTGAGATCAGATCATCTTTCTCTCTGTTTTTCTGTCCTTCTGTCGTACCTTCTTTTTGTTCCTGCAATTTTCTGCTTCTGTTCTAATTTTCCCGCTACCAAACGGGCGTCTGAATAGCTTGGACGCCCGTCCGCTGGAAAATTATCAATTCTGTTCTGTTTTTATTCACTTAGACGAGCGTCCATACGATTTGAACGCCCGTTCGAGTATTCCGTTTGTCAGACGAGCGTTTAGACAACTGAACGCCCGTCCAGACCAAATTCCATCCGGACGCCCGTCCAAACTCTTGGACGTCCGTCTGGCCCAGTTTCCTTCAATACTTTTGTTTCTTTTTCTTCTCTCCCCTTTTCTTTTCTTTAGATTTTAAATTAGGCTTTCAATTTCTTAGTTTTTTTTTTAGGTTTTAACCACTTGTTTTTGGTCCGGTTTATGCAAACTCGGAGTCAAAAGGGACCGTTATTATACACCCCTGACCCCGAGCGAACCGTAGTCCGGCCAAACAGGCGAATTTTTCGTTCTGCGGTTCTGGCAGACAGAGCCGAGCGAGATCTTGAAGATCAACTAGCAAGAGACATCACTGATTTTGTGATAATGGCCGCTAATAATAGACGTACGTTGGCAGACTACGCCAGGCCAGGCGAAGTCAAAGTCAACCCGGCTATAGTTATTCCGGCCATTCTTGCACAAACCTTTGAGTTAAAACCGGGACTTATTCAGATGATGCAGCATGCATCTATTTTTCATGGTTATCAATCAGAGAATCCGCATACCCACTTGCATACATTCCTAGAGATATGCGGCACTACACGCATCCAAGGAGTAAGTGAGGATGCGATCAAGCTAAAACTTTTCCCATTTTCTTTGAAGGGAGAGGCTAAGGAGTGGTACACCTCTCTCCCCTCTGAATCCATCACCACCTTGGCTGAACTTGAAAGAGAATTTCTAAGTCAATACTTTCCGCCTTCAAAGACAGCCCAGTGTTAGAACGATATTTTCACGTTCTATCAAAAAGAAAACGAGTCGTTCTTTGAATGTTGGAAGAGATTCAAGTCTCTTCTCAGAAAATGTCCTCATCATGGCTTACCACTGGAAAGGCAAGTCAACACCTTCTTCAGTGGATTGACCGAGCTCACAAAAGGCATGGTCAACAGTTCTTCTGGTGGGGCATTTCTGAAGAGAACACCTGAAGAGGGATGGGCACTGTTTGAGGACATTGCGAAGTATAATTATGCTCCCTCTTATCAAGCAATTCAAGCACCTCCTCTTCCCAAGGTTGAGGAAGTCAATTTACAAAGTTTGATCGCCATGCTACAAAAGCAGATGGTACCACCTCAAGTTTCCAATCCTATAAATCAAACTTCTTCTTTTCCACAGAACCCTCAGGTTCTGTATTGCGAAAATTGCTGTCAGACAGGCCATATGAATGGCCAATGTCAATTTAATTCCCCTGCACCTTACCAAGTGAATGCTGTTCATGATTATGGACAGTACAATCAAGTCACATGTCAAAATTGTGACGAGGTGGGGCACACTTCTAAATTCTGCCCTATGAACGGACAGAATGCGGAAGTGAATGCATTCTATGGCCAGAACAATCAAAGGTTCAATCAGTTTCCTGGCCAGGGCAATTTTCAAAACCAAGGGTTTAATCCATCTTCAAACTTCAATCCTAATTCGAATTTTAATTCGAATCAGAATTTCAACAGAAACCCTGGGTTTAATCAGAATCAAAACTCGAATTTTTCCAATCCTACGCAAAAATTCAATCAGAATTGGCCTTCCAATTCAAACTCTCAATTTCAAAGTCGGCCCGGCCCGACCACTATGCTCCAAATCTCCAAAACTCTCAAGGCCCCTCCCAACCTACAAATCTTGAAGCTAAGTTGGAGGAGCAAAGTAGATCGATGAAGAATCTTGAGAGACAAATTGGGCAACTGGCTGAGCAGTTGGCTTCTAGACCCCCAGGGCAGCTGCCCAGTTTCACTGAAAAGAATCCCAAGGGTGGTCAAGTTGCTCAAGCTGACTTGAATAAAGGCCCATGTACTGACCTCGTGCCATCAATTCAATACGGTAAAGAGGAGGCCAGCGCAATGAATCTGAGAAGTGGTACTCAAGTTAGTGGTCCTTCCCATCAGGGAAACCATTAGCCCCTCCTGCCATTGATAAGGCGGGAGAGGGAAGCCGAGCACCGACACTCCCCTCAACGCAAGAGAAAACTCGGGTGGGCGATCCCCGAGAGGTGAAAAAGCCGGAGATCCTCAAGTGGCTGATCCCTCGAGGATCGAAAAAGCAAGCGAAAGTCGGGAGGCGACCCCCGACTACTAAGAAATCGGAAAAAGCTGTTCGTTGGAAAGATCTGGAAGACAGAGCTGTTAGTGCATCCTCAAAGAAGGTTTTCTCTGAGGATGACCTTAAGAAACTTCCATTTCCACCGAGAAAGAGCAACATTCCTTTGAGTGAGGATAAGAAGTACGAAAAGGTGCTAAACCTTTTGAAAAATACTCAGGTGAATCTTCCATTATCGGATGTCTTAGTCGAGATGCCTAAGTATACAAAATTTATCAAGGATGTTGTGTCTTCGAAAAAGAAATTAGCGAGGCATGGAGAGGCGATTGGTGAGGATTGTTCCATGATTAATTATGAAAACTTACCAATTAAAAGAGGTGACCACGCAAATTCGTACTTACGGTATTAATGGGAGGTCTAGTCTTCCCAAATTCTTTGTGTGATCTAGGTGCCTCTATAAGCCTTATGCCAATGTACGTATGCAAACGGCTCGGTTTACAAAGCCTTCTAGAACCCACTACTATGAGTTTACAATTCGCGGATAGATCTTCTAAGAAAGCCTCAGGGATCCTGAAAGACGTTTTGGTTCAGATTGATAGATTTACCTTTCCAGTTGATTGGTATGTTTTAGATATAGAGAAAGACAAAAACGTCCCCCTGATTCTTGGAAGACCTTTCTTATCTACAGCTAGAGCCCTCATCGATTGCGATGGTGGGCAAGTGACTATCCGAGTTGGTGATCAAGAGGTGAGTTACAATGTCTTAAAGTCCATTCAAGTACCCTCCGGCCCTCCAACCGGCTTTTCCATTGATTATATGACGGATGATTTCACCGACTATATGGATAAGCAAGTCATGGCTGTAGAAGCAGAATATGAGCGATTGGTTGACAACCTGAATACTCATGGTGTGGTTAATCTAGATCAGTTAGCAGCTGATTTTGAGGAAGAATTATTCGAAGGAGAAGTTTTGGCAGTGGGACCACAGAGTAAACTCAGCGATATTGAGTTGAAAAGCGGAGATCTCAAGTCTAGTTTAGAAGATCCCCCTGCAGATTTAGTGTTAAAGCCGTTGCCTAAGCATCTTAAGTATGTGTTTCTCAGAGAAGGTGACAAGCTTCCACTGATTATATCTGCCAAGCTTTCTCGTTTAGAGGAAATGAAATTGATCAACGTTTTGAGAAAAAATGAAAAAGCCTTTGGTTGGCAAGTGGGAGATATCAGAGGAATATCTCCTGGCATCTGTATGCACAAGATCAAGACAAATGAGGGTGCAAAGTGTGTCGATGACCCTGCCACAGAGAAGGCTCAACCCTCGTATGCAAGAAGTCATTAAAAAGGAAATCATCAAGCTTCGGACATGGGAATCATTTATGCCATCGGCGATAGTGAATGGGTTTCCCCTACTCGGGTAGTTCCCAAGAAAGGAGGAATTACAATTGAGAAGAATGAGAAGGGAGAGGAAATTGCTTTGAGACTTGTCACAGAAAGTTACGAGTCCGCATCGATTATCGAAAGCTCAATGAGGTAATCATGAAAGATCATTTTCCCTTCCATTCATTGATCGGATGCTCGAGCGTACGGCGGGACACGCATTCTCTTGCTTCTAGATGGATATTCGGGATACTTCCAAATACCCATTGATCCAGCTGACCAAGAAAAGACCACTTTTACCTGCCCTTATGGTACATTTGCTTATAGGCGAATGCCATTTGGTCTCTGCAATGCCCCAGCCACATTTCAAAGATGTATGCTAGCGATCTTTGACGGGCTTGTAGAGAAGTGTATGGAGATCTTTATGGACGATTTTTCGGTTTTTGGTCAATCTTTTGATGATTGCCTTGACAATCTTGATCGAGTGTTATCCAGATGTGTGGAAAAGAACTTAGTACTGAACTGGGAAAAATGTCATTTCATGGTAGATGAGGGAATAGTTCTTGGCCACAAGGTCTCCGCCAAGGGTATAGAGGTTGACAGGGCAAAAGTAGAAGCCATCGAGAAGATGAGCTACCCTAAGAATGTGCGGGAAGTTAGAGGCTTTCTTGGACATGTCGGCTTTTACAGAAGGTTCATTCAAGACTTCTCCAAGATAGCCAAGCCCCTGTCCACTTTACTAAAGGAAGACGTTGAGTTTAATTTTGATGAGAACTGCAAGAAAGCATTTGAGGAGCTCAAGGATCGTTTAATATCTGCTCCAATTCTTATATCGCCTGACTGGAACCTACCATTCGAGCTTATGTGCGACGCATCAAACTATCTTTGTTGGTCTTGTTCTAGGGCAAAAGGTCAAAGGGAAGTTCCACCCTATCTATTACGCCGGTCACACATTGAACCCCTCTCAAGTTAACTATACTACTATCGAAAAGGAACTACGGCCGTAGTATTTGCTATGGACAAGTTTCGTAGTTACTTGTTGGGAGCTCAAGTGATCGTGTGGACCGATCACGCCGCTTTGCGGTATCGATGACTAAGAAAGAGGCTAAACCGCGCCTCTTTGCGTTGGATACGACCTACAAGAGTTTGACGTTCAAATTAAGGACAAAAAGGGCGGTGAAAATGTAGTGGCGGATCACGTTTCTAGAATGTTAAATGAGGAAAAGGATGAACCGGATGATATAGATCTTTACTTTCCTCTACAGAAAACATTATGTTGATAGACGGTTGTCCTCACGATGTTCCATGGTATTCTTCCATTGTGAACTACCTTCATGGCCGTTATCTCGATCCCGAAATGTCTTATCAGGAGAAGAAAAAGTTCTTCTCTGATTTGAAATATTTCGTTTGGGATGAACCTTATCTTTTCAAGATCTGTAAAGATGGGTTGCTTAGGAGATGTGTTCCGAGAATCCGAGCAACGCGATATTATTGAGCGGTGCCACGGTGGACCCACGGGAGGTCACTTTGGTCCGTGGAAAACCGTTGCTAAGATCTTTCAATCCGGTTTCTATTGGCCTACGATCTTTAAAGATACGTGAAGCTTTACGTAGAGCTTGTGATAGGTGCCAAAGAACCGGTACTCTGACAAGGCGTTTTGACATGCCTTTAAAACCCATCCTCGAATGCGAAGTCTTTGATGTATGGGGTATCGATTTTATGGGACCATTCCCATCATCTTGCGGTAATAAATACATCTTAGTCTGCGTAGACTACGTGTCTAAATGGGTGGAGGCCCAAGCCACTCCTCACAATGATCATAAGACGGTCATGAAATTTCTAAAGAAGAATATCTTCGTGAGGTTTGGATGTCCACGTGCCTTGATCAGTGATGAAGGGACGCATTTCTGCAACCGGCCCCTAGAGAAAGTACTTGAGAAGTATGGTGTTCGTCATAAAACTGGCACACCATATCATCCGATGACTAGTGGTCAGGTTGAAAGGAGCAACCAGAGCATTAAGAAAATCCTGGAGAAAACGGTAAACAGTCATCGGAAAGACTGGAGTTTGAAGTTGGATGATGTACTTTGGGCATATAGAACTGCCTATAAAACCCCTATGGGGACGTCTCCATATCAGATGGTCTACGGGAAACCATGTCATCTGCCTGTCGAATTAGAGCATAGAGCTTATTGGGCTACAAAGTTTCTGAACTTTGACTCCCAATCTTGTGGACAACATCGACTACAGCAGTTACATGAGCTAGACGAATTCAGACTCCAGGCCTATGAAAGTGCCAGGATTAGTAAAGATAAGATGAAGCTACTCCACGATGCTAAGATTAAGAAAAGAGAATTCCATGTCGGCGAACAAGTTCTTCTATATAATTCTAGGTTACATCTGTTTCCTGGAAAGTTAAGGACACGTTGGTCCGGCCCTTTCGAGATTCTCCAAATCCTCCCTGGAGGCGTTCTAGAACTTCGTGGTTATAGTGGTGACCCGTTTCGAGTAAATGGCCAAAGGTGTAAGCACTATATTGGTGAACCTAAAGAGAGACCTTTAAATGTCCGTTGCCTCGACATCCTAGGGTGTGGTGCTACGGAAGTCGAAGAATTCGGCGAGCCTCCACTCAACCTGTTTTCAGAGGATTGCTGTAGTAATCCTTCTGAAGAAGTTCTAGCTGGTAGTTGGGATATGGAAGAATTGGAGAGGGAGCGTCAGTTGAAGCGTCATCAGAGGGCTCAGAGAATGAAGAGGTCACCCATGGGGAAGTTCAAGCGTATGTGGAAAGCTATTAAAGATTTCACCCCGTGTGTGAGATGTTGTTTCGCAGCCACACTGCGATCGAGCTTACACGAGGTAGTGGCCGGCGGAAAGTCAAATGACCCGATCCGAGTGAGCTTACAACGTGTCGAGCTAACGACATAAACCAAAAGCGCTACTAGGAGGCATCCTAGATATCCCTTATGTTCACGCTATTAGTGTTTTATTTATTTCAGTTTTAGTTTAATTAAGTTTTAGCTGATTAAGTTTTTGTATTTATATCTGTCGGTTAGTGTGCTTTTTAGATATGGATTACGGAGTTCTTCCTGAGGAGTTCCCCATCATTAGTCGGATCCCACTGATTACAGTAGCTGATGGACCAGGAGGCACTATAGTCTTGCACGTAGATTTTGAGCTTAGTACCCGTACGAAGACCATCACCTATGTTCTCATTGTACCCCGCTTGTTCGGGAGGTAGTGACTTCACCACCGAGGAGCTACGGGAAGCTATAGGACGTCCATATACGATCCTAAATGACCCTATGCTTTGACGGATCTAGCGCCGGTACTCCAAGATTCACATTTTAGAGGTTTAGAGGTAGGCGGAGATGACCGGGCGTACAAGACGACTATGATTTCCCTCCTGCTATTGATATGCTTCGTCGTCTCATCCGTTTGGTGGATTGGGATGAGATTTATGCAGACTAGCGTTAGTTAGGTTTGTTTCGTCGAGCAAACGACGTAAAACAAAAGCGCTTCGTGGGAGGCAACCCACTGTTTTCTATTTGTTTTTATTTATGTTCTAGGAATTTTATGTACTTTATTTGATTTAAGGTTATATTTTCGAAATTTTAATTAAGTTTAATAAGAGATGTGCTTTTGAATTTGGGTTGTATGAAATTTTATGATTTTTGCATTTTTGCCTGCTGGGACGCCCGTCCAGGAAACCGGACGCCCGTCCGCTATGACAAATCCTTAGACGAACGTCCACTATGCCTGGACGCTCGTCCGATATTTTCCCTCCAATCCTGTATGTGATTTAAATTTCTGGACGAGCGTCTACTGAACCAGACGCCCGTCCAGTTCATCTGATTTCCCAGTGAACGCCCGTCCACTGAGTTGGACGAGCGTCCAACATCTGCCTATATATACCCCCTGCTTCGATGAACCCTCACTTTTCACTTTTTCAAATCGCAAAACCGTTTTCTCTCCCTCTTTTTGGCCTCAAATCTTCATTTCTAAACCATTTTGAGCGATTCCAAGTGCTATAGACCGCTCTTGATACCCTCTTTTCGATTTTCATAACCAAAACTCCCAACACGCTTTATTTTTGGAGAATCAGCACCCTCTTTGGTCCGACTTTTCAGAAGAAAAATCCGATTTTTGGAGTCAAATTTGTGTTGTTTGGACTAATCTTCACATCAATCCGCATCTACTCATCCTACTCGGTAAGTTAGTAACAACTTTTCCGGTTTTATTCACGTTTTTGTGAGTTCGATCTTTGGGTCGGCTCGTTCCCTTGAATGTCATCTTAATTCGTTTTTTTTTCCTGGTTTTTGTGTTTCTTTCTGCTCTGATATGGTGATGTGGTGTTGTGATGGATGGTGAATTGGCTGGTTGGTGATAATTGTGGTTGTGGTTTGGTTGTTTTTGAAATCCCGCTTTGGATGTTCAACGGGTATCTCTTGTTGTGAATTGGGATTGCTTTCGTGTAGTCTAGGTTTCGAATATGGTTCATAAGAAGGGAGTGGTTAAGAGGCATGGTAAGGAGGTGGCTAGGGAAGCCGGAAAGAAACGCAAGGAGTTTGATCCTACTTTAGTCGATCCTAACCGGGGTGTGAGTATACGAGAACAACCTCCTAGAGCCACCCAAACTAGGGCTACTTTGAGAGATGAGCCGACCTCGACTCGAGGCCGATGACGATGTGCCTTTGGTACGGATGCCTAGAGTTCGAGAAAGGGGAGCCTCGTCTAGGGCGAGAGAGACTATGGACACTACCCGGGAAGAGGACCCGGTTGTACCTAGGGCTGCCCCTCCTAGAAAGAAATCCAAAACCGTACCTCCTATGTCCTTACCTCGTCGATTCATAAACCACTAGAGCTCACGATGTGTATAAACAGTATTATTTCTCGAGGACGATGTTGGTGAGCGGGCCATTTTGGAGGCCAAAGTCGATCCGGGGTTCGTTAAGTTGCTCGGGGATCGGAAATGGGAAGCTTTGATGACTATCCCGACTACCCCGGTAAATAGCTCCCTAGTCCGGGAATTTTATGCAAGCGTTCGGAAACCGACTTGGGGACAAAGGTAGTTGTGGTGCGAGGGGTAGAAGTTCCTTTTACACCGGAGGTGATCAATGCTAAATACAACTTAGCGGCTTTTGAGGGAAGAGATTATAAGGAGGAGAGTGTGTATAGGCAGAGTTTGGGACAGGATCCCTTGGAGGAGCTGCGGTTGCGAGTTTGCCCGGATGTGGCATGGACATTAAGGCCGGGAGGCGACCGGAAGGAGTTGGTTACCACGACCTGGCCGGAGGACTGGAAGGTCCAGTGTCGGTTTGTTCAGAGTCGGTTGTTGCCTAAGAACAACCTGACGCACTTTCACATAGGTGACCTCGGCATGTTATACGCATTGACATTTGGCCTAAACGTGGATGTGGGGCAGGCGTTATATGATGAGGTGGCTATTAATCAGAAGGTATATACCCGATGCTTGATTATCCCTCACTTGATCCACAGTCTCTGTATCGATGCCGGTGTGCCTGAGTACGGGGCCAATCACAAACCGAAGAATCCGAGGCCGATACAGTGTGAGAAGGGTAAGCCTTCAGGTCCGTCTGAGATGGAGACACCACAGGAGCCCGGTTCATCTTCGGTCCCGCCTCGAGCATCTACACTTCCTACTTTATCTCCCGCAGCTAGGATGCGGTTGAGCATGGCCAACGGTTTACGGGAGTGGATGGGTGATATTCGGGATACGCGAACAACATTTTGACGATTCGAAGTGTTTCAATGAGAACCGGAAACCAAGGGATGACCGGATCTTCGCTCCGAGCACCGTTGATTATATTTATTCTGACGAGATTGAGCAGGCCATTGCCGATGTCCTTCACGAGTCTGAGTCTTCTGACGAAGAGCAGCCTGATTCGGCAGCTGGAGCTACGTCACCACCTTCTGATCCTCCGGCTGATGATACTCCGGCTCCGGGGCAATCTTGACTTTCTTTGTCTATCTTTTCCGATTTGATTTGCCCTAGATACTTTCATTATGTAGTTTTACCACTTTTTCCTCTTATATGGTTCATTGTAATTTTTGATGTTGCTACTATTTATTCTTTCGATGGATCATGTAAGCCATAAGGCACCCGTACTTTCATTTCGACTTAGTTTATACTTTTTGGTTGTATTGGATGCTTTATCTCTTGTTAATCCTTGAATTTGCTATATCTTTTCATTTTGGTATAACTCCCCGTTTTCCCCGAGATGGTTCCATGTTTGTCAAGACGTGCAGGTATATTTTTAGCGGTTTCGTTGAGCTACATTGTCCGGTTACGCATTCTGAGTGTCAATATGTAGGCTCCGGCCGACCGACGATTCGCATTTGGATTTAAATCGGCTAAGTCTTTTCTGTTTCTTTCGTTACGCACAACATGAGGACATGTTGATTTTTAAGTGTGGGGGAGGGGAATGTTCGATATGTATCTACACATTTGCTTAGATTGTTGTTTTATGCGAAATGAGCGTAATTTTTCATAATTTTCCGAGACACTTTTGTTTTTGTTTTGTCCCGAGTAGGCAATTCAATTTGAAGTTCGTTGTTTTTATAGTCATCTATGCGATATTTCATGTACTTGATAAGTTAGTTGTTTCACCTGACACTACTTTTCACGAGCCATAGTGACGATGAGCTATTTTATAAAGCTATACCCCGTTTTGGATTAGTAGTTTTTGATTTTCTTATAAGTCATGTGCTTAGTGCTACGTATATATCTTGAGATTTATGATAGTTTGTATTTAGTTCCGAGTATGACGTACTGTGAATATCTAAGGTTTGAATGTGATAAGTAACACGTAACTAATGTCAACATGAAAAAGTTGAAAAAGTACGAAATAATTGGGTGTGTCGGAAGCTAGTCGATGATTTGAGTGCGATAGGGTATACCACGTATGTCCTATACCACTATGATGACTAAAAGCTCACGACAGTTAGGAAGAGCTGCCTTATGATTGGAGTAAGGTAGGGGATTATCTCGAAATGTCCTATTCTACTATGACGGGCAATAGCTTATCCTAATGTGTGTTTAAAAGTGAATAAGTTAAATCAACTAAGATATCGTTACGAAATTGAATATAAGGCTTAGTTTTCATGAATCTTATCCCCAGTATAAACTGAAAGATATGCTGTAGGGATTATCCTCTGAGTATTTCGGAAAGGCCCTAGATTCATTCGATCATCTTTGTCGGGATATATCACGTTTGTAGGGTGCATCTTATGAGTGTCATTTATTACTAGTCTACGAGGGGGTATTAGCTAGTTTTACTCTGAGTTTCTCGGGTTTGGATATAGTGGAAGTTTTCTATGGCTATGCACACACACCATGGTGAACCTCTGATTTATTGGATATGTGTTACGTATGTTTAGATGTCTGTTTTTTTTTTCTCTCGAGCCTAATTTTTGTTTTGTTTTGCTCGGGACGAGCAAAAGCTTAAGTGTGGGGGAGTTGTTAAGGGTGACTTTATACGATTTATAACGTTATATTCTATGATATTTTCCCCCGTACTTGTATAAACTTGCATAAGAAACGAGTGTTTAATGGAAATATTGAGTAAATGAGGTTTTAAATAAGTTATTCGCAAAATTGGTTGATTTTGGTGTTTTTATATGATTTTATGATTGTTTGGACATTATTACATTTTTGCGATGTTTTTATGTGTTATAGATACATGTTTGAGGCTCAAGAGATGATCAAAAGTTGATTAAGTTCGAATTAATTGATGATAAAAGAGATAATGAAGGAATGACTTAGAAGAAAAGAGATAAAGATCAAAGAAATCAAGATTCGATCGTCTGGACTGGCGTCCAGAATCTCCGTCCAGTGGACGGGCGTCTGATGAAGTGAACGAGCGTCCAGGGATGGGAAGTTGATTCAGGAAGTTTGGACGCTGGAGTGGACGCTGGATGGACGAGCGTCTGGTCATGACTCGGCTCGATTCGAAGTTCTATTGAAGAGTGGACGGGCGTTCACCCTATCCGGACGGGCGTCCGTCGGCCGACTTTGCTTTGAACCGACTTCGAAATCTATATATAGCAGTTTGTTTCTCCACACAAAACATACCATAAACTCATTATTCAAAACCCTAAACCTAGGGCGGCTTTAGGCGCGTTTTTCTCCTTTTTATCCCAGCTTTTATGCACTTTAGATCTAGATTAAACTAGTTACTTTCTATGAACTATTCCTGCACATTCGAGTTGCTGAGGATGTTTAGAGGCTAAAAGCTTCACCAAACGAGAATTGTGAAGCCGTCCAACAATTGTTGATTTCGTTTTCTTCGGTTGTACTGTGAGTTTTTATTTAAAGGTTGTTTCTTATTCATGTTTAATACGTTTAATTGCTTTTATATCGGAAGATCTGCATGTGTGATTGTTTATTGTTGATGGAAATCTTAATAAACCCTAGATCATCATGAATAAGAATAGTAATTCGAATCTATCATAACGGAAGTTAATAGGTTTAATTGCTAGATTACAACCGTAAAGTTTACACCTTTGGTTTGGAAACGCGTTAATCTTGCATTGGAAGATAATAGATTAATAGATGAACTTTCTAAGGAATTAGGGTTCATGGTTAGATAAGGTGAATCACAACCTAGATAAAAACCACAATATAATCGAGGTAGGAAGTCAATGCTTGTTGGATAGGTGGATCAATCCTCGTTTGTCTGTTAAAATTTGATTTAAATCCTTGAAACTTGAATTTGTTTAGTAGTTTAGTTTTACTTGCATCTTAGTTTAGTTAGTTTAAATTGGTTCGCAGCCCGTATCCTTCCTAGCTTTGGATTATATCCTCTGTCTAGTTTTATTTCTGTTTTGTTTGACGTTTAGAGTAGTTTCGTGACATAGTTAGTTGAAAACAAAAGCTAGGAATCACATTCGTCTAGTTCCCCGTAAGATCGACCCGGCATCAACCTCTTTACTACGATCCTTATACTTGAGGTTAACCGGATTATTACTTGTTTGTTTTGTGTTAATAAAAATCCGTGACAGCAACAACTTACAGAGAAGAGATCATCAAATTCATTGCAAACTCACACTTGAGTCCATCCTTAAATACCCAGGTTGTCTATACACCTTTTTTCGGTTTCAGATCTTCAAGTAACAAGAAAGTTTGGTCATTTTAGCTGCAAACCGCCTGAAAAACACAACACCTTTTCACCTTAATATTTTTGAACCAGCAATATCTGAAATCCATAGCCAAAACATCTCCAGAAAAATATCCACAAAATACCATAAACCATGGCTGGCGGGAAAAATTTGAACCCAGCAACACCGACTAAGGCAGCCAATCAAGGCCCGCCATGTGGAGCGAGCACGCTACGTGGAGAGGCTAGTAGGAGGGTTATGTCTGATGGGGCAGATGCAAGACAAGCCCTCACGACCGACATGCGAGCATATATTCGGGAAAGAACTAGAGCCCGCGAAATACACGAGGAAGCAATCAGGAAAAATAAAGGAAAAGGGATCGCTGAGACACCTAACCCAGATAATGAACAAGAGGCTGTTTCAGCAGGGGGAGCGTCCCCACAGCCAGACTCGTACAAGATAGCTCTACAAGCACACATGAAATATGTAGAGGAGATGCGGGTAGGAAATACACTGCTAATTGCTGAGGACTACCACCCCAACCTATCCGCAAATTCAGCCCTCCTCAACCCGCACTAACAGAGCTACAACCAACCTTCATTCCCCCAAAAACAGTACAACCCCAGCGGTCAGAAACGGAGGGAAGCAGTCATGCAACCTCACATCCAAGGGGAGATAGAAAATCAGCACTTGGTCGGCTGGGGCCCGTGGTCGACGATCGTGGGGCCGCACCAGGGCGACCAAGGAATCCTCGACAGGTCCGTACCCTCACAGAAGGACATGGGGATTCGCAAGATCAAGGAGGGCATCTTGCATTCCCGCCTATTCCCCCGAATCAGGAGGAAATGGGCATAATGAAAAAACAGATAGAGGAGCTGCAGAAGAGTACGAAGGGTGTTAAAGTGGTTCCAACATGGGGAACAAGTGTGCTTCATCCAAGTATACTAAAATCGGCGCCAAGAAGGGGAACTCACAACCCTAATTTTATTAACTACCATGGTACAGATCCTCTGGATTGGTTATCCTCTTTTCAGAGCAGAATCGGTTTGTGTACCTCTAGCGACGAGGCCTGGTGTATAGCATTTGTAGGGTCGATGCAGGATAGGGCAGCATCATGGATCCGCGGTCTTCCTCCTGGTTCGATTTTATCATGGGATGATTTGATCAACAAATTTATAGCAGAGTTCAAATCAGTAAGAGGACCTAAAAAGACACACATCGACCTGCATGAGGTCCGACAAGGCGACAACGAAGGAACTCGCAGCTACTATGAACGATTTTACAAAGTGTATGAGCTAACGAGGGGTTTAGCGGACAACGTTGTCATGAGCAGTTTCGAAACAGGGTTGAAACCAAGGTACTTGAAATCTTATTTTGCTCTATCCCCGCCAGCGAACCTACAAGAAATGTTGAGCTCGACTAGGAAATACATCGCCACAGCGGGCAACGAAGGAGCGTCTTCGTCCAACAAAGGCAAACAAAGGACTAAGCGTAGTCCGCCTAGAGATACCCGCAGAAATACAGATCGGGAGGTCAAGAAGCCCGAGAGATTCAAAGAAGAGCATTTCACACCGCTAAGAATTTCCTATACTCAGATGTTGAACGAAATAAGAGATGAAATACTTGAACCATACCCAATGGTTCCGGACACGCGGCGCGATGCATCCAAATATTGTGGCTATCACAGAGATAAGGGTCATACGACAGACGAATGTATTCAGTTCAAGCGAGCAATAGAAAAATTGCTAGCTCGCGGACACCACGATCACCTCAAACTAGATGCCGGTGGTCCAGACAGGAGGAATCAACAAGCTCGCCAGTTCGACAGAAACATTAGAATGATAACCGAGCCTCCTCCAGTAACAATCAGATCAAGAGCCACATCGGCTCCATTAACAAACATGTGGAGAAGCCTGTAGTTCTGTGGGGGAACGAACAACCTCTTGCTTTTACCCGAAGTGAACTAGTAACTTCAATCAATACAGAGGATATGTGTTTATGCATTTCGGTAGTCATCAACCGGGCCTGCGTCAACAGAGTAATGGTCGACACAGGAGCATGCCGCGACATCTTGTACTACAACTGCTTCAAAGAGCTGGGATTTGGCGACTCCAGTTTAAGGCCATATAATGGCACCCTTGAAGGCTTCACTAATCACAAAATACAAGTCAAGGGGGCCATCGACTTAGATGTACAGATGGGAGATTATGCGCCTTTTCGCACTGAAAAGGTGATGTTTCTAGTGGTCGACCTTCAGTCCAATTATAACATGATAATTGGGACACCAGCCTTAAAGCAATTTCAGATGGTAACTTCCATTCCGCATCAGCGGGCAGAGTTTTATGTTGGGGACAGGATCGGAACGTCGATCAGCGAGCCTGCAGCTGTCCTAACATATATACATGAAATGAGGACGGGGAATAAAAGGGCACGAGTCGAACAGCCGCCGAACATGGAAAACATCGACATGATTAGGGTCGCCGTCGAACATGTGCCAGTTAAAGTGGAGTGCGAGACATTGCAAGTTAGAGATGAACCTGATTTTACAGCAGAGGATGAGTTAGTCGAGGTAATCATCAACGATGAATACCCTGACCAAAAAGTCAAAATTGGAGCTCGACTGAGTTCTTTCGAGAGGGAAAAGTTGATAAAATTACTCAAGGAAAATTTGAGCGCATTTGCCTGGGTAGTCACGGACATGCGAGGAGTCGAGGTCGACGTCGCTCTTCATCATCTTAATGTTGACTCTACTTTCAAGCCAGTACAACAGCGAGCGCGCCAATTTTCAACCGAAAAGGAAGCGGCGGTGAAAGTAGAGGTTGAAAAGCTCCTACAAGCAGGGATAATAAAAGAGCTAGCCTATCCAACTTGGTTGGCAAACGTTGTTATGGTTAAAAAGCACAATGGCAAGTGGAGAATGTGCGTCGATTTCACGGACATCAACAAAGCTTGTCCGAAAGACCCTTATCAGCTTCCGTGAATTGATCGGTTAGTAGATTCCATTTCTGGTTTTGAAGTTCTAAGTTTTTTAGATACATATTCTGGGTATCATCAAGTGCGGATGGCTGAGTCCGACAAAGAGAAAACGGCTTTCAGAGCCGCCGGAGGTTTGTATTATTATGAAATGATGCCATTCGGGCTGAAGAATGCGGGTTCGACTTATCAGCGAATGGTCAACAAGGTCTTTAGTTCGCAAATAGGCAGAAATATGGAAGCTTACATCGACGTTATGGTCGTCAAGTCCGCTGGGGACGGTCACACCGCTGACCTCCAAGAAACTTTCAACAATGTTCGAAAACACTCAATGAAGCTCAATCCGGCCAAATGTACTTTTGGTGTCCAGGCAGGCAAATTTCTTGGGTTTATGGTTAGTCGTCATGGCATCGAGGCTAACCCGGAAAAAATTCAAGCTCTGATCGACATGCAAGAGCCTACGACTATCAAAGAGGTTCAGAGGCTCAACGGCCGCATCATTGCACTAGGTCGTTTCATATCAAAATCAGCGGAGATGTGTCTTCCCTTCTTCAAGATTCTCAAAGGCGACAAAACTTTTTCATGGAACGCAGAATGTTCATAGGCATTTCAAGCTCTGAAGGAGTATCTAGGGAAACCACCTCTTTTGGTTAGCCCTATAGAGGGAGACATCTTGTTTTTGTACTTGGCGGTTTCGGACCGGGCTGTTGCCGCCGTTCTTGTCAAGGAGGCCAGAATCCTCCAAAATCCCGTCTATTATGTAAGCAAGGCTCTCAGTCCGGTGGAGAGTCGCTATTTTAATATTGAAAAATTAGCTTACTCGCTTGTCATCGCTGCCCGCAAACTCAGGGCTTACTTTACTTCACACACAATAGTTGTCTTAACGGATAGTCCAATGCGCCAGATACTGCATAAACCGGATCTTTCCTCAGATGGGCTATCGGAATTACTGAGTTCGACATACAATACCAACCTGGAAAAGCTATCAAGGGTCAAACATTACCAGATTTTATTGTAGAGACAAGTTTCAGCTCGCCACAACCTTGTTCGCCTTTATCACAAAAGCCCGTTGCGGCCAGGAGCAAACCCGACCAATGTTGGCAATTGTATGTTGACGGGGCATCTAATCGAAATGGTTGTGGAGCCGGTGTAATTTTTATGGAGCCTGGAACAACGGAGGAGATCGAAAAAGCTCTAAGGTTCGAGTTCCCAGCCACGAATAATCAAGCCGAGTATGAAGCAGTTATAGCCGGGCTCAAACTAGCAAAGGAGTTAGATGTAGAAAATGTTGAAGTCTATTGTGATTCCCAGCTCATCGTCAACCAAATCTCAGGGGACCATGACACACATTGCGATATTCTTGAGAAGTATGGTGAGATTGTTCGACGATTAAAAGCTGGCCTCAACTATTGCGAGTTCATCAGAATTCGGAGAGAGGACAACGAGCGAGCAGACTACCTCTCTAAACTATCACTCAAAGAAGAAATTGCAGACCCTTCAATAATGAGGGAGTATCTAGCTGTACCCGCTATTGAGGAAACACAAATCATGGAAATCGACACACCAGCACCGACTACATGTTGGATCGATGAGGTTCAGGCTTATATAGAAACAGGCATCTTACCTGAGAGAGCAGATAAAATTCACGCACTTAAGAAAAGAGCGGCCAGGTATATTATTAACAAAGGAATACTCTATAGGAGGTCCGCGACAAAGCCTCTATTACGATGTGTTCAGAAGGAAGAAAGCAAGACAATCCTTATAGAGCTTCACCAAGGAGTGTGTGGGGGCCATCCCGCTAGCCGCTCCTTGGCCCAGAAGGTTATAACCGCAGGGTATTATTGGCCAACAATTCTTAAGGACTCGGAAAAGCTAGTCAGAGAATGTCCGGAATGTCAAAAACACGCGGACATCCGTCGGATACCATCTATCGAGCAGAGCATTGTGGTCGCACCTTGGCCTTTCGACATGTGGGGACTCGACCTCATCGGACCTTTTCCACCAGGAAGAGGCGGGTGCAAAGTTGTCATAGTAGCGGTGGATTATTTTACAAAGTGGATCGAAGCAAAACCTATGGTCAAGATAACCGCGAAAGCTGCTGGTTACTTTCTACACGACCAGATTTTTTCACGTTTTGGTGTCCCGCGGGCAGTTGTATCAGATCACGGCCCACAATTCAAGAAAGATTTCTCAAATCTTTGTGAGGAATTCAAAGTTAAACACTGGCAGTCGTCCGTGGCTTATCCTCAAGGAAACGGCCAAGCTGAGGCCGGCAATAAAAAAAATCAAGATGCTCAAGAAAAGCGTAGATGATAAAGTAAAAGCAGGAGGGTGGGTTGACGAGTTACCGGATATACTTTGGGCACTCCGCACCACAATCAAAACACCCACGGGAGAAACACCTTTTGCTCTTACTTATGGATCAGAGGCCATGACTCCCGTCGAAATGGCTCTGCCCAACATCAGGGTCGCATTATACGACCCAGCGGATAATCTATTGAACATGCAGATCGACTTGGATCTAGTGGAGGAAAAAAGACTAGCGACATACCATCGACTCGCGAACTACAAGCAACTCGCTAAACAACAGCATGACAAGCGAATCCGCGACCATTCATTTAAGGTCGGAGATTTTGTTCTTCGAAATAGAAAGGCCACTGGTATGGAGCCGAATAAAGGGAAGCTAACAGCAAATTGGGAAGGCCCTTATCAGGTCGCAAGAGAGATAAAAAAAGGAACTTATGTACTCATAAATCATCAAGGCTACGAACTCAATAGACCTTGGCACGCGGACAACCTCAAAAGGTACTACATGTAATAAATCGGTTAGAGTTATGGCTATCCTCTCGTTTACGACGAGAGTGGTTAGGCTTCCTTACTTGCTTGTAATCTTCGCTCATCTAACGGGATGAGTCGAAATTAATAAAGCCCGATTTTACATTTTCTTTTTGTGCAAATTATTATGAGTATACGCGGGTAGAAAGCGAATGGCGTTCGAAAAATTTTCAACAAAACCTTCGACCAGACTTCAGACTTTGTTAAAAATGGGGGAAATATTTGGAAAAATTTAAAGCGGCCACGAGTTTTTAGCAAGCAAGTTATTTTAGATAAGATTCAAGGGGGGGGGGGCATATCTCGAAGACGAGTCCGCACAATATCGACCTGGAATCTTATCTAAAACAAGGGGGCGGATGCTATTATAATCGGACTCAAAAAGCAATCATACATTAAGCGGACAACAAACAAACTTGGCAAATTATTATTACAAGGATAAAACATGCGGATAAAAGTGCGGAAAGGGAAAGAGTTATGCAAATACAAATTCAAAATAGTTTTTACACGACATAAGCACAAATTTAAGAGCCCTCAGGCCGCATTTCTTCATTATGGAAATTCTCCTCGCGGAGGGAATGGTGCGGCATCTGATCAGCATTAGTCTCAGACTCTGTAGGCTCTGTGGTCTCTCCAACTGACTGCTCGACTGACTGCTCAACCTCTTCTCCAGCTGGCCCACCCTCTTCAGTGGCCGCAGCTTTCGCCTCGGTAGCCCGGCGCACACGCTCCCTTAGGTTCGCCTCATCCACAGCGGGAACCACCCAATCTGGATCATACATTGGGATATATCGTTCAAGCTCAATATCTGAAAAGGGTATCTGCGGATGGAAGTCCTTCAGATGATCGGAGAAGGGATGAGTGAGAATCCATTCTTCCAAGATACCGAGGTCAGGAGTGTCGCCGTCATGTGCCAAGACACACCTTGCGATGTGATAGAACCCTTGGTCGTATCCCATCATAAATTTTTTGTCAGCAGCGGCTTTGCTTGCGGCCTCAATCTGGCCTTGGACACTTGAACTCAGATCCTCCAACTGTTTTCGTAGATCCACGCACACTGCTTGCTCGGCTTTCCAATGAGCTTGAGCCTCGGTAACTTTCTGCTTCATCTCCTTCATGGTTTGATCGACGGACTTACCCTGTTCCACGAGCTCAGAGTTAACCTTATTGGCCTCAGCGAGCTGTGATCTCAGCTTCTCATTCTCCGGCTCAGCCGCGCTCAGGCTACCACGAAGCCCTGCCCGACACTTCATTTACGGCGGCGAGAGCTTTCTTCGTATCCGACAGCTCTTTTCCGACGTTGGCGCTTTCAGATATAGTGTTTCTATAATCATTGACGAACTGCGCCAAGACGGTACCAACCTAATGGAAGAAAAATAAATAGCGAGGTCAATATTGACTTGAGAAAAAATGGCGATAAAAAGAAAGACAAAGGCAAGAAAGATGTTTACCATGCTCACAGTGGCACCATACAAACCCCACAAAGCATCGATACTCCCAAGGAAGGCACGGCGGGGGTCAGTTTGGTCCGCCATCACAACTCTGTCCGCAATCCCACGACCTATCTCCAGCTGGATATCATTAGGGAGACCCCATCTAAAATGCCTCAATGGGGGCACGTCAGCAATACCCCTTGAGATTGTCCGTGCCTTGGGCAGGTTGAGAGGCTGTTGACGCATGAACTCTTTGTCCAACCATGCGGCGGGACACCCTCTAGGCCCAGCAGGGACTCCAGCAAAAGGCACCACTATTTTTGTGCCCGCCGAAATTACTTCACCGGCCACAGATTTGCCTTTATTAGAGGCTTTGGCTTTGTCAGCGGCCTCTTTCCTCTGAGAGTCATCGGTTCTGGATTTTTTAGGAGGAGGGACATCCTGCTCGCCGCTGCCATCTCCCGCTGGCTCAATCTCTTCGACGACGGCTCTTTTCTTTTTATCACCCGCAAGCGGCTTCGACAGTGTGGTCTGTTTCAGGGTTCTGATCGGTTGGGTTGATTTCACAACTTTAGCTCCAGAGGCTCCGGCCGTCCCCGCCGTTAGGTCAACCATTAGGAGTGGGGTTTTGATCCCCTTTAGCTCAGCGGCTCTCTTTACTTCGCCAGTAGTCTTCCTCCTGGTCAGCTGGCTGCGTTGAGCTAACTTGTCCATAGTACCTGCGGAGAATGAGGTTTATTAGCGACCAGAAAAATGACATGAAAGGAAACAAGCTATAAAAAATAAAAAGTCTTCAAACACAAGTGAAAATCCTACTCGGGGCTCGCATAGAAGGGTCGCCGCCGCAAATAACGCATTGAGAGGGCATGCGCTTGCCATGGTGACACTCCCCATACCAATCAGGGTCAGTCGGCAATGGGTCCACTACCACTAAGGGTTCGCCAACGCCGGCTCCAGAAAGTCCGGCCTGTCTGAGATAGGGCTGGCCGACATCTAGTAGCAACCTCCAATTTAATGCTCGGGCTTGAGGTTCACCTTTGCGGGTATAGCCCAAGTTGTTTTTCAATTCGAATATAAATTCATCATCGTCAGATTGGGTTTTTATTGCGGCCAGATGCTCTATCTGAACCGAATACACCGGTAGCTTCTCAAACGGCCATCCTATTCGGGACTCAACTTTCATACATCTCTTGTCCCAGTCCGGCACTTTGTTGGGAAGATTGAATAAAAGCCGGGGCCTACCACTGCTTGAGGATCGACTTCGCGGTTGGATTTGGCCAGCACCGCCTTTCCGAGAGAAACCATAAAAATACAATAGCGTCGCCATCGATGGTTCGCGTCCGCTCAACCTGCTGATTATGATAAAGGAAATAACCACGCGGACCACTCCCAGACTAAGTTCGCAAGGCATCACCTGCAGCTCCTCCATAAACCTAACAAAGAATGGGTCAAAGGGAGGTCTGAGTCCGGCTGCAAAGTGATCATAATGCAACCACAGGTAGTCTTGTTGCTCCCGACAACAAACCCAAGACACATTGGTCGCGCCTATACTAACAAACCGATAATCCGCGGAGACATCATACGCCTCCAACGCCAAGGAATAATCTTCCCGATCTCTGAACTCCCTCCATCGAGTTATAAGATCACTATCTGCTCGCTTCTGTTCTGCGAGCTCCCTCTCAACGGTGGCGGACCTTTTCTTGGGCGCCCTCTTCTTCTTTGCGGGCTCACCAGAGGCAGCTTTCCTCTTAGACACGACAGCCTTTTGGGACTTTTTCGGCCTCACTAACGGCTCGACGAATTCCACGGCTTCCTTGACCTTTTTGCTACGCTTAGCGGCTCCAGGGGTAATCACTTTTTCCATCCTCTCAAGAAGGCCGCTCAGTACTATATTGTTGTCATTTTCGACCTCACCCCCAGTAGCGCCTTCACCAATAACTGAGACTTCTGGGTCAGATTCTACATTAATGGGTTCTGGATTTTCCTCCATCTCCTCTTCAGCGCCGCTAGAGCTAGCATCCTCCATGCTCACCTCCTCTAACCCATAGCCCGCAGCGGCCCTGGCCTCTTCATCCGATTGTGTGTGCTCTGATGACATTCTGGAAAAGAAAAAGGGCAAGGTGGATCAGTTAATCACCCGGACATGGAAATCGGGCCGAGGTGAAAGCAATAACACCCCGACACCTCGCCCTTCCATCTTCCTTAACAAATATCGAGCCCAGGAAAACCCCCACACATAACCCAGAAAAAATCCCCAATCAAGTCCAGAAAACCCCTAAAAATACCCAGAAAAACCCTAAGAACAATACACATTCAAACTCAAACCCAAATACTGATACGGGGGCAAACACTGGCAATCAAAGCATACATGCATATGGGGGTATTTCTGGGGAAAAGGGGCATAAAATCGCAGAAACGCAGATGAGGCTCCTGGTGTTCGTCAGAGAAAGATTGAGTAAATTACAGGGGAAACTCCTCAGCATTGTGATTTCTAAACAAAAGAAAAAAGTATAATCGAATCGAAAAAACAATAAAAGGGCGAAAGTTCATACCTGATTGATAAAGGAAGAAGTAAAGCGTTGATCTTGGACTGAAATAACGTCTGTCGGAGCCTGCTTGCAAATCGCCGGAGTTTCTTTGCTTTATCGCCGGAGAAATTATCAGAAAGGAAGAAAAGGGAAAAGTGGAAGAGTTGGGGGTAAAGCCTCTATTTATAGAGGGAAATTTAAGAGGGAAAGACGTTTGGGAGATTCGAAATTTGAATGTAATAATGACTGGAACGGTTATTGATTTTTCTCCGCCAATCAGAGCCAAGGACGGTTCAGTTCAACCGCCGTGTCAGTGCACGTGACTGACATAACGTTTCATGTACCGATACACCCGTTTATCCCCTCCAACCGTTCAAATCCCTTCGGGCGACCATCGACCCGTCCGCACGAGCGACCTCAGCATATTACTATCTACAAATATTTCTTCAAACGGCCACCATCTATCAATGCCCGCTGTGGCCTATTCAACAAACCTCCTATGATAATCACTTGATTAAGTCCGATAGATCATTGTCGGCGAGAAAGCCTGTCCGCTACAAATGCGCAGCATGTAATCGGTAAATTCGCTACGCGATACTAACACTGATTCAAGCCCGATAGAACGTTATCGGCGATCAAGCCTGTCCGCCGCAATGCACGGCATATAACTGGTGGTTTTCACCAACACTAGTTCAAACCCGCTAGAACATTATCGGCATACCTCTGTCACGAGCGACAACACAAAGGTGCGGCTCCCAAGTACTTCTTCAAAATCTACTCTCCGCCTTGGCGGACACGCCAGGCACAGAGTAGGGGGCCATTGATATGCGCGGATCGGAATGGGGCCCCATTCATCTAGATTGGGCCTATTTCCATAGCCCATTAATATAGGTATTGGGCCTCAATCCGCTACCTCAAGCTATGTCTAGCCGCTAACAATGAGATGAAATCTGTCCGCTAGTCGTAAGCCGGACCCATCTTCCCTGTGTGATTTCTACCCATATGGTCAAACTGATTTCAAGACTTGTCGATCCAGCTGTTCGCTGTTCGCTGTTAACAAATGAGTCCGCTGCTCGCTGTACGCCATACTTATCGATCCAGCTGGCCCTTCCAGCTGGCCACTCCCGACAGCTGGCTAGAACACTTGTATTGCATGCATACTTATCTTAGTCATGTACTCTTAATTGTCTTGTCAGTGAACAGTAAACCGACTTACTTTTTAGCCTATATATATGGGGTCACAATGTAATAAAAAAAAATGACTCTAAGTTATAATCTAATACAAGCAGATACACTCTGCCAATTTGCCGACTCATTCAATTGTTAACCACTTACACATATCCGCCACCTAAGTTCTTACCATCCACCGTGCTCTCACCGGAGAAATCACACATATCAGCCTCATATCCTCAAGATAAACACTGTTACCGCAAATCTGGTGTTCCGCGCAACATCAACGCCAGAGTTCGTACGTTTTATTTTTCTGAAACCGATCTTGGCAACTTCCCACTAATAAGTGAGGTTTATTCCTTAAAAATAACCTCCAAGGAAATAATAATTACTTATATTTCCATTAATTCCCCAATAAATCCTTTTCTTTTCTTCTCCTTTTAATCTTAAATCCATAGTTAACAAATATAATATTCCGTTTTTCGCAAAAAGACACGTCTGTCCTTTTTTGAAAAGTCGGGATATTACAATACCCCGTCTAAGTCTGATTGCACACGTGTGAATCCAGTGTAGAATCTTGGGTAGTCGGCCACTCTTTGTTTTCATGTCCAAAATCAAAACCTTGAGCAAAAGAAACACAAGTTTAAGAAAATTCTGTGTTGGGCTTTGACTACTTGCTATGCTGGTGGTGACTGAGAGCAGGATAAATTTCGGCTTTGGAAGTTAAAGAAACTTCCATGTTGGTCTATTGAGGGCACATGTTTTCCATTGAGATTTTAATATGTTTGCATTGGACGTCGTCTTAATTAAGCTAAACACATACGGGAAGCATAAAAAATTCTAAAAATTGATTTCCTTTTTGACACGTGACCGATTCCCATGAATATTAAAATATATAAAGAAGAGAGATAAAATCATCACCCATTTGATCTGAAAGAACAAAACTTTATCTCTTGAAAGAGAGTTTGAGCACAAGTTGTTCATGTGTTCGGCCTCTAGTGGTGATCTACAAACCACCATAATCCTGAAAGAACAAAACTTTATCTCTTGGAAGAGAGTCCAAGCACAAGCCGTTCATGTGTTCCGCCTCTAGTAGTGATCCACAAACCACCATAATCCTCAAAGGACTGCTAATCACTAAGTTCGACTATTAGGTCAACTTTTATTCTTCCGAAAACACTCTCCAAGGGACCTCTGTTATACTAATGAATTGTAGTGTGTACCAGTTTGAATGTACTCCCATCCCGTTATATAGTGAGAGGTGGCACCCATTAACCCCTATTTTGGCTTACGGGTTAGGTCTTTTTTACTTAGAGTAAGGATAAGAAAACATTTTTTTCCTTACAGAATTAAGATTTTCTAATTTAATTAGAAAATATTCATATTCCCAATATTATTTATGAATAATGAATAATAACTTGAATATTAACTTCACTAAAACACTTTGTTGTAAGTGTGACGCCCCGTTCCGGATACCGAGTACTTATCCGTAAATAACGTCCGGCATGCATATATTAACTTTTTAAATCGTTAAAAGTAATATATACACAAGCCTCGTAACAATTAATCAGAGTAAAAGCAGAATAAATTAAAATCTAAAAGATTACTCGGAAAAGAAAGTCAATCGACAATCAAAAGGATCACCAAGTCCCAAAATCTACGCCTAAAAAAACTGAAACGACAACAATGAAATACGTGTTGTTTACTTTATTACATCCCAATCGAAACTGAAAGGATACTAAGAGTTTGTCTCTCAAAATTGATTGAATAAAAGTCCATAAAAATAAAAGTCGTCAACTTGAGCTTATACGTCAGCTTTAACCTCTCCATCATCATCACCGTACTCATCCTCGTCCTGATAACCACCTTCTCGGGGTGGGGACAAATAAAAGAGAAGGGGTAAGTACTTAAGTACTTAGTAAAGGATAAAAGAAACGGTTACATACAATATAAAATATATATCACACATAACAATTCAATTCTACAAACTCTACCACGTAGGTTGCATTGAGATCACACTCAACCTCTACGAGATCACATAGTACAACCTCACACACATAAGTTTGTCACACCAATACCAAAGGACACTATGAATGGTGAGAATGGACCGAGACGTATTAAGCACCTCTCAAAGGGCATGGACAAACAGGGGCGGCTGCAGGAATTTTGACATGGGGGTCGGAAATTTATCAATTTTTTTCCGTATCACACATATATTTGTATATTTAACTCTATACATGTAATTATAGAGTAATAGATAAAAAATAGGGGGTCAATGCACAAAAATAAGGGGGTCAGTTACACATAGATATGTGTTTATTAAAAAAAATCTCTACTATTATACATAATTTTTTTTATTTTAGGGGGTCGGCCGCACCCGCTCGCTTGTGGGTAAAGCCGCCCCTGTGGACAAAGGTCTCCATGTGGGAGTTGTACGTTGGCCCTTAACACATAGCTTCAAGGGGGCTGTAAGAATGTCATGCTTCGATTTAGAAATGTGTCTTACCAGTGATTTTGACGTTTTAGCTTTTAGACAACCACATACGTATTTACGAGTTAAGTTCTAACCACATGGTTCATTCACGTATAAGACTTCATAAGGACTTCTAGTCCTAGACAACTAGTTACACTACCTAGCACGTTGTAAAATGATCAATGACTACTAAATCAATGTCCCACAAGGCCTAAACAGTGCCTTCCGGTGCTCCAACCTTATCCCCGCAGAGGGTCTCAGTTGTGGTGCTGAGCGAAGGCCACCAGAAGTCGATGTTAGACATTTTAAAATAACATGGAATGCCTTCAAAGGCACGCAAACCAATAAAACATTCAAAATTCATAAAGAGGTGAAAAATTGGGTGCAATACGTAGGCATTCCCCTGCAATGCGCACCCATTCCCCTCCCTGAATCTCAAATTAACATTCTGCTGCTTCAATGCGCACGCATTGCACCTCAATGCGCACACATTGGTCATTCTGGAGCAACCTGTTCCTGTTTTGGTGTGAAATGCACACGCATCACCTTCAATGCGCACGCATTGATCGAACAGGACCAGATTCCAAGTTTCTGGTCTGCCAATGCACATGCATTGCATCAGATGCCTACGCATTGACTGGCTGAAGTTTGAAATCATTCCGTTTCGATCCCATATCTCGTTCCAATCATTTCCAACCTTATTCCACCTCAAAACCTGCAATTTCATCAGTATGAAACACACACAAACACCGTTTTAGAACACCCCCTTACCTTTGATCTTTCGTGAGCAAATTTTGAAAGCAAACGGACTATAAAAGCTTGAAATCCTCAACTCCAACTCTTCTACGAATCACTTACGATTATCAATTACGAGCTACGATTAGACAACCTTCTATACACCATAAAACGCAGGCCTTTCCTCAAGAACACATGAAATCTAAACTAGGGCTAGAAGAGAAACCTTTACCGTTTGATGTGAGTTCAGATCCATTACTACCAGTCACACATCATGATCTTATGTCACCAATTCAGGCCAAGGATCCTTTGATACTTAGAGATGGACCGCTGACCAGATTGCAACGCAAGAAGAGAGATGAAGTTTTATCTACATTGGTTATACAGTCATTCGATGATGTTCATGAAGGAAAGGTTGAATGTGAGAAGTCAGTATTGCTCATTGTTGCTGATGGATGTGGTTAGAGACGATTTAGTATTGAGTTTATTTTTAATAATAAAAGCCACCCATAGGCCAAGTAGAAGCTTAGGAGTTTTTTTTTAAAGTTATTTGTCCCACATCGGATTTTGGGAATTATTTTCTTTAGTTGTAAGCCTATAAATAAGGATTAGGAGTCTCTTTTCAATTACACATTATTCAGAATCATTATAAAATTTCTTCTTTGCATTGGCAAGAACAATTGCATTTTTTTTAAGTTTACGAATAAACTTAATCATTGAACATCAAATTCAAGAATTTGGCAATTCTTGAACGTTCACAAATCAGGGTTTCTTGGGCAGGTCTCCAAGGGGTTTTGATCATTCCAAGGTTTTCAAGAACAGGTTTCTTGAAGGTTGAGGAGCCATAAAATCGTGATAATTCTAGATCGTTCCAACGTGTACGTGATATTTAGGTATTCCGTATCACCGTTTATCAAACCATTTGAATAGAAATGATCCTCTTCTTGCGGAGATCAAAATCTTCCACTATCGTCTGCACAAAAATTCAACTGATCAGCCCTTGATTGGAAGATTACGTTCTCCCTCTTTCTCTATGAATATGCGTCGACCTCTTCTCCAAAAAATTCCGAAAATTAAGTGTTTGACTAATACTGATTAGTTAGGGAGTTATTCTTTTTATGCTCCTTAATTAATTTCCTTTAATTAAATCCTTTTA
This sequence comes from Gentiana straminea, assembly GCA_036785695.1. Taxonomy (NCBI): domain Eukaryota; kingdom Viridiplantae; phylum Streptophyta; class Magnoliopsida; order Gentianales; family Gentianaceae; genus Gentiana; species Gentiana straminea. The sequence goes on along the minus strand of JAVUPR010000087.1, from coordinate 2,204,854 downwards.
ATTAATTCTTTAGGTCTAATAATAACTAGGAAAAATAAATATAATTTCTCCTTTTACAATTATACCATTCTTGGATTTTCGGGGTTTTACATTGCTCCCTCCTTAAGAAAATTTTCGTCCTCGAAACTGAACATACCTAGGAGATGCTTGAAGTATGGAAACTCGTCGATCACGTCATCTTATTTCTCCCATGTTGCCTCTTCGGGTGTATGATTACACCATTGAACCAACACTAGTTGTACATCTTCACATTTGACTTGCTTCACTTTCCGTTCAAAGATACGAATTGGTTCCTCTTCATAGGTGAGGTTTTCTTCAACCATTTCAAGGTCAATGTTTGCCTCGCCATCAACACCAGTCAAACACTTCTTAAGCATTGACACATGAAATATATTTTGGACTCTTGACAAGGATTCTGGTAACTCCAAACGATAAGCCAAAGGTCCCACTTTAGCTAAGATCACAAAAGGTCCTACATATCTTGGGCTCAACTTGCCCTTCTGTCCAAACCGTCTCACTCCTCCCATCGGTGACGCTTTGAGGTACACTCTATCACCGACCTCAAACTCCAACGGTCTTCTTCTCACATCTGCCCAACTTTTCTGCCTGTCTTGAGCCACTTTCAGATTCCGACGAACTAACTAAATCTTTTCTTTAGCCAACTGTATCAACTCTAGCCTTGTTATCTGTCTCTGCCCCACATCATCCCAAAACATTGGTGTTATGCACTTTCTTCCGTATAAAGCCTCAAACGGTGGCATCTTGATGCTTACATGGTAGCTATTATTGTATGCAAACTCCGCCATTGGGAGGTACTCATCGTATGATCCTCCTACCTCTAAGGTACATGCTCTCAACATGTCCTCAAGAGTCTGAATAGTCCTTTTGATTGCCCGTCTGTCTGGGGATGTGATGACGGTTAAAATAGTCTATCCTATGGCATCAATATTATATCCATTATGAGCTAAAAATAATTGTTTCGACCTATAAATATGAACCATTTACGTTGAATATCATATGTCGGGTTCGTGAGTCGAGAAATATGCACTTAGCGTTTATTTTCCCTGTTTCGATATTATTTCGTGTATTATTTGATGATTTTCAGGATACAAAATATTGGGCTAAGCATGATGGACGAATCTGGAGTGGACTGGAAGAAAAGAATGGGCTTAGGGTATACTAGAAGCATCCAAGTTAAGTCGGTTGAAGAAAAAAGACAAAAGTACCCCCGGTAACCCGGGAGGCGGTGCCGACTTACCGAGGGTCCAGATCCTTCCGAAACGCGTTATCTTGGACGATGGGTCAAATTAGTTGTTCCTAAGTTGGTTTAGATAGCTATAAATAAGAGGCTTCGCCTCAGAACACAAGTGTACAATTTTCAAGACAAATATTATGCAATAAAAAGTTCTTAGTTCTTTATTTTATTTATTTTATGAGTTCTGGTCGGAGAGACGACGGAGTTGCCGCCTAGGGAGAGATCCGAAGGAGATCTACGCTCGTCATCGTGGGTATGATTTTCTGCCTTTTTCAAGATATAGATCTATCGTTGTTCTATTCGACTAGTATGTTTAAATTGCTTATTTAGTTTAATTATGTAGTAGTTAGTTTATTTTACCCTATGTGTTATAGATCTGATTTGTTGGTGAAGAAATCATGAAATAGTAGTTGCGTTCTTCAGATCTGCGACGGTCTATATCGCTAGATCTGAACACCTAGTAAATTACTAATTCATGATAATCGGCGCCAGCTACGTTGATCAATAGATTTAATTTACATGTTTTTAGTCTAATCAACTATTTTCATGTTATCATAAATTAACATGAAGGATTGTTAGTAAAGTGTTAATTAGGACAATATCTTGATGGACCCTAGGAACGTGTTGGTCAATGTCGACAGCTGTCTAGGCGGGTTTGCAGTATGAGTTAGCGCTCAATATCGACAGCTCTAGTTCTTTATGCGTTTGGACTATTACGGACCAATTAAGGAGGGTAGCTTGCGTATAACTGTCTACTGCCATTGTCGGAGTAGATAGGGTTAAGAGTTGTACCCGTAGCTGAACAATGAATAAATTCACCAATGGGGAGGACTGTTGCATGTGTGGGGGGAATAACTAATTACTCATAATTGAACTAATACCTTAGAAACTCTAGTTTGCTTCGTTGAACTTGCATAATATTGCTAGTTGATTGTTACCAAATTACTACTGTCTATATTATAGTTGGTCGTAGACCGTTATCGTGACAAGCTCAATCTTGATAATTAGACATTCTTACGAGTCTCTGTGGGATCGACCTTGATTTTCCAGTACTCTACTACAATAGACCTAGTTCTATTGCTAGTAAGTGCTTTGCACGCGATCAAGATTTTTGGCGCCGTTGCCGGGGACTCGTGTCAAGAATACTTGTTGTTTAAGATTGAGTTTGATGTATATATTTGAGTATGTTTAATTGAGTCTTTTTTTATTGTCTATTTATACTGGAGTCATACAATGTCGAATTTGTTAAAATCTGAAGAAAAAAAATACCACCGGTATACCGAAGGTAAACCGGGGGTTCCAATTTTTCCAGAATCGTTTCTGTTAGTTCAAAGTCAGGTCAGTAGTCAGAGTCTGTGTTTTTGAGTCTGCCAGGCGTGTGTAACAGCCGCCGAGGCAAGTTACTAACCTTTTTATTTCTTTTTGTGTCTCGTAGTACGCTACACGAAGTTCAGCAGCCGAACTTGAGAGATTCATACCTGAGATTGAAAAGTTTGCTAGACAAAAGAGAATGGAAACTCGAGAGAGATCTGTTAGGCAGGAGGACGATGTGAGTACGCACGAAGGAGATCACAGCGAGAGGGAAGAAGAGATTCCACCTTTGGAAAATACAGAATTCAACATGGCACAGAACGGACAGAATGGACAGAATGGAGCAGGAGTTGTGGTACAGGCAGATAGGAGAACTCTACAGAGCTATGCAATGCCAACAATTGAGCAATTTGTGCCAGCAATTGTTCAGCTTGATGATGCAGCTGAGGTATTTCACCCTAAACCAAATGTGATACAAATGGTGACTAACTACACTACCTTTCACGGAGTAATGAATGAAGAGCCTAGTGTACACATCACCAACTTTCTGGAAATAGTCAACACGGTTAAGCCAGCAGGAGTGCCGGAAGATAATATCAAGTTGAAATTGTTTCCATTCACTTTGAAAGACAAAGCGAAGATATGGTTATTGTCTCTAGCACCGGGATCGATCCAAACTTGGACCGATCTGTTGCAGAAATTTATGAATAAGTACTGCCCACCTGGGAAGTCACTACAGATGAGACAAGAGATTATGAACTTCAAGCAGAAACCCGCTGAAACCTTTGAAGAAGCATGGGAAATGTTTAAGCAAGCACAGAGGAGATGCCCTCATCATGATATCACTTTGCCGTACGAATGCATAGTTTTTATCACGGACTGCAGCCAAGTGAACAAATGAGAGTTGATGCATCAAGCAACAGATGTTTTGCGTTGCTATCACCTGAAGAAGCCGAAGAGAAATTGGAACAAATTGCGCTTACAAGTCAATGGGGAACACACCAAGTTGAAACCGCCAAAGTAGCTGAAGGCGTATTTGGAGAAGATACTTCTCAAAAGATCTTATACCAGCTAATGGCAATGAATGAAAAGATATATGGCATGCAAGATCGCATAGCCAAGGTTGAGAAAGTTCAAGAGATTGAAATAACCAACACTGAGGACGTGAACTATATAGGGAGGCAAGGAAATTCTTATGGGGGAAGATATCGCTCAGGTTCTCATGACCACCCGGGTTTTAGACTGAGTGACCCTACTGAGGGTTTTTGACAAAGTGATTCAAACGGTGGAGAGAGACCGAGACAAACGGGTGGATTCATGCCTCAATTCAATAAGTCCGGTGGTTGGGAAGCAGCCATGGATAAAATGAGCTCAACTGTGACCGATACGGTCAATCAACTTACGAAATCGATGACTGAACTGAATACAAACTTCACCACTTATTGTCAGAAGAATGATACAAGACTGACCAATCAAGAAGCCTTAGTGCAGAATCTATCACACCAAGTGGGACAGGTTGCAGAACAAGTGTCAGCCCGTCCTCCGGGAGGATTGCCAAGTAATACTGAGAAGAATCCGAAGGACGTGAATGCAATCATGACTAGAAGCGGAAAGGAACTGCATGGACCAGTTATGCCAACTATCTAGGTAGAATCAGAAAGCAGTCAGCAGCAGAACGCAGCAGAATCTGGAGACAAAGAAGGGCCGGTAACCCGGGACAATGCTCCGGTAAACCGAGAGTCTGAAAATTCAGCAGACAAGCAGGCAAAGCAGCAGCAGTCTGCATGTATGGCTTCACGAACTGTAACTATTAATCCTGCTACTTTACCCTATCCCCCTAGGAAATATAAGCCGAATAATGATGATGTGCGTTATAAAAAGTTTATAGAGATGTTTAAAAAGTTGCACGTGAATATACCTTTGGTAGAAGCTCTGCCGGAATTCCAGAGTATGCAAAATTCTTGAAGGAAGCGATTTCTACCAAGAGGAAATTGTTAGACCTTGAAACCATTTGCCTAAACGAGGAATGCTCGGCAGTTTCACAACGCAAACCGCCTCCCAAGTGTAAAGATCCTGGGAGCTTCTTCATACCGTGTACAATTGGAGGAGCATGCATGAACAAAGCATTATGTTATCTTGGAGCCAGTGTCAATCTGATGCCACTCTCCATTTTTCATAAATTAGGCATAAATGAGTTAAATGAAACATCTATAACCCTTCAATTAGCAGATAGGTCTATGAAGCAACCTTGTGGAGTGATGGAGAATGTTTTGGTAAAAGTTGATAAGTTTGTATTCCATGTAGACTTTGTGGTGCTAGACATGGAAGCTAACCACGATGTTCCATTGATCTTAGGAAGACCTTTCCTAGCTACGAGCAAAACATTGATAGATGTTCATAAGGGTGAGCTGATTCTGAGAGTGAATGAGGATAAGGTAGTGTTAAATGTGATGAATCCAATGAGATATGCTCAAGATGAAGGAGAAGCATGTTACATGCTAGATGCCAAAGATGAGCTTGTTTTAGAATTATATCAACAAGTGGCACTAGACCCTGAAGTAGCTGAGACGTTACTCCTGAAAGAAGAAGAAAGTTATGGAAAAACCCTGGCCTGGGTGTAGTGAAGGTCAAGTGCGAGAAATAGAGCCTATATCTTCTGTGGATTTAGGAGGAACCATTCATAGACCTTCATGGCACAAGTTCTTTGACTTACAGTTGACTGGTAATTTGTTAAGATCATCGTTAGAGGAGCCGCCAAGGAACTTAACGTTGAAACCTTTGCCATCTCACTGAAGTACGTGTACTTACAAATGATACTCTACCCCTTATAATTTCAGCGTCATTATCACCTTTAGAGGAGGAGAAACTTTTGAGAGTACTGAGAGAGCACAATGGAGCGTTTGGATGGACAATTGCAGATATTAGAGGAATAAGCCTATCGGTGTGCATGCATAAGATCTCTGTAGACCCTGAGAAGAAAGCAGTAGCATAACCTCAAAGGAGGTTGACGCCACAACTGAAGGATGTTGTTAAGGAAGAGATCATAAAGATGTTGGAGATGAGAATCATTTTCCAAATTGCAGACAGTGAGTGGGTAAGCCCGATTCATGTGGTGCCCAAGAAAGGAGGATTCACTGTCCAACCTAATGAGTTTGATGAGTTAATCCCTGTGAGACTAATTATTGGACATCGAGTTAGCATGGACTTCAGGAAACTGAATGATGCAACTCGTAAAGATAATTTTCCCCTACCATTCATTGATCAAATGTTAGAAAGATTAAGCGGTCATGCGTTCTATTGTTTCTTAGATGGATATTCTGGTTATTATCAGATCCATATTGCACCCGAGGACCGAGAGAAAAAACAACTTTCACATGTCCATATGGAACCTTTGCGTACAATCGCATGCCCTTTGGGTTATGTAATGCACCAGCAACTTTCCAAAGGTACATGATGTCATTATTTGCGGACATGGTGGAGGATTTTCTAGAGATTATCATGGATGATTTCTCTGTTTCTGGAGATAGCATCGATAAATGCTTGGACAATTTGAGTAAAGTGTTGAAGAGATGTGAAGAGACCAACCTTGTACTTAACTAGGAAAAATGCCATTTCATGGTTACAAAAAGAATAGTGTTGGGTCATAGAATTTCAAAGAAAGGAATGGAAGTTGATAGAGCAAAGATAGAAGTGATAGAGAAGTTACCCCCTCCAACGAACTTGAAGACGTTGCGAGCCTTTCTTGTCCACGCCGGATTTTATAGGAGGTTTATTAAGGACTTCTCTAAAGTTTCTAGACCTTTGACGGAATTGCTTGCAAAGGATGTACCTTTCGTATTTGGAGAAGAGTGCAACAAAGCATTCAACACATTGAAGCAAATGCTTATATCCGCCCCAATTCTGGTAGCACCGGATTGGAACAAACCTTTTGAGCTTATGTGTGATGCAAGCGACACGGCAGTTGGAGCAGCCCTGGGACAAAGGGAGGATAAAATCTTTAAGCCTATCTATTACGCCAGTCGTACCCTTAACAGTGCCCAGAGGAATTATGCGACTACAGAGAAGTAACTCTTAGCTGTCATCTTTGCATTTGACAAGTTTCGACCTTACCTTATAGGATCGAAAGTAAATGTATTCACTGACCATGCAGCTTTGAAATACCTTCTAACCAAGCAAGACTCCAAGCCAAGATTATTAAGATGGATTCTACTCTTGCAAGAGTTTGATGTGGAAATCAGAGATAAAAAGGGATCTGGGAACCAGGTGTCTGACCACCTGTCAAGATTAACTTTGCTGGAAGAAGAGCAACCGTCTGAGATTAGGGAAAGCTTTCCTGATGAACAACTTTTTTCCGTCTCAGTGGTAGCTCGATTTGAATCTCAGACCCGATATCATACATCAAGAGTGGGCAAGGTATACCCTTGGTTTGCCAATATTATGAATTACTTAGCAGGAAAGTACCTACCACCAGAATTCAATAATGCAGATAAGAAGAAGTTCTTCACATATCTGAAGTATTATCATTGGGACGACCCCTACCTATACAAATTGTGCCCTGATGCCATTCTTAGGAGATGTGTCCACGATGATGAGATTCCAAGTACTTTGCACATGTGTCATGCTAGAGAAGTTGGAGGTCATTATGGGCCAGACAAGACAGCAGCAAAGGTACTACAGTGTGGATTCTATTGGACAACAATTCATAAATCTGCTTATGAGTTTACAAGATCCTGTCATTCCTGTCAAATGACCGGTAATATTTCTAAGCAGAACGAGATGCCACTGCAGAGTATCTTAGAAGTAGAATTATACCATGTTTGGGGAATCGATTTTGTTTGGCCATTCACATCGTCAGAATCAAATCGTTACATCCTGGTAGCAGTCGATTATGTTTCCAAATGGGTGGAAGCAGTAGCTTCACATACTAATGATGCCAGGGTTGTCCTGAGATTTCTTAAGAAAAACATTTTGACGAGTTTGGAGTGCCTAGAGCCATAATTAGTGACGGAGGGAGTCATTTCTGTATTAGGTTGTTTGAGAATTTGATGATGAGATATGGGGTTAGACATAAGATTGCAGCAGCATATCACCCCCAGACGAGTGGACAAGTAGAAGTCACGAACAGAGAGATTAAGAGGATCTTGGAAAAGACTGTGAATCCCACAAGGAAAGATTGGTCTTTGAAATTAGATGACGCTCTTTGGACGTACAGAACTGCTTATAGGACCACGATTGGGATGTCACCATATATGATAGTGTTTGGAAACGCATGTCATTTACCGGTAGAACTCGAGCACCGAGCGCTGTGGGCTACGAGGTTTTTAAACATGGATGAGGATTTTTCCGGTGAAAAAAGAATGCTAGAGTTGAATAGATTGGAAGAGTTTAGACTTCAAGCATATGAGAATGCAACGATTTATAAGGAAAGTATGAAACGCCTGCATGATAAGAAGATTATGAACCGCACATTTCAAGTAGGAGATAAAGTGCTGGTGTACAACTCGTGTCTTCGTCTCTTTCTTGGGAAGTTGAAGTCTAGATGGTACGGACCACATGTAGTCACGAAAGTCTTCAATTCAGGTGCATGTGAAGTTAGACATGAACACTCTGGGCAAACTTTCACAGTTAACGGCCACAGGCTGAAACATTACCTAGAGCACACCTATAACCCTGAATACCAGAGGAATGCGCAAAAACAGTTTAAGCCACTTTATTCCGTTATTGGCCTAAGCAAGACGTGAAACTTTTACGAGGGTATCACATGAGAATCGTGAAGGAAAAAACCACATATATCTCTAGTTAGATGGCTGAAGATATATGTGATGAAAAAAATCTTGCGATTGTCATGCTACGTTATTGACTCAAAATAAAATAAACAAAAGCAATAAATAAGGGTTTAGAAATAGTTCTGAGTTTATAGTCACCAGCTCGACTGTACTAATAGGGCTCCTTTATTCATATTCCGGCTCTTCTAACGTAAAGACTTCCGGTATGCACAATTACCGCCACCTTATTTTCTTATTGCCCTTCGCATGTTACTCACAGTTTTTGGAAGAATTTTGGAAAGCAGGTAACGATTTGGAAGAGGAATGACCTAGGAGCTAACGATTACGCTCCAGGATTCGTTTTGACTCAGCCGGCATTTCCAGAGCTAAGTACTTTTCCTTTTCTTTATTATTAGTCATTGGGGACAATGTCTATAATAAGTGGGGGGTAAGGCGTCTTAGCTGGGTAGTCGAAAAAGGGAATGATTTTGAAATTTTCACACTGTTTTTAGCTTACTTATTGCACGTTTTCGAGTAAGGAATCGGTAGAAAAGTAGCCCAAGTTCAATTTGAAGTAAGCTATAGCATATTCAATTTAGTATGGAAGAACGAGCATATGTTATGTTGCGTGAAGTAGTAACTTTTTAATTATTATTCTATCATTGCAATCAATATTTGAGCACATAATCTGAGTGAGAAGTGTTTCAGATTAGATGATGAGTTGTTTTAACCGGAAATCATTATTTTTCTGTCTATATACTTTACCAAATTGTTGTAAGACAAGGGAAGCAACTTGGATGACGAAAGGTGACCGGGACAAACGGACTTGTGAGAGAGAGAGAGAGAGAGAGAAAGTGAGGAAATCGGCCAGAAAAAAAAAAAGGAAAAAAAAGAAAAAAAATATGCAATAAAGGCAGTGAGGGAAGCGAACTTGTGTAAAAAGGGCACGACCCTCGCATAAAAAGAAACAAACGAGGACTTAAGAGCGATGCTCAGTCCCCGAGTCCGCCCGACCCAATTACGGTACCATGTTGTGTAACCAAGTCTGAAAGCAAGATGAGTGTGTGTATGTGCAAGAAAGTTAAGATTGTGAGGTTAATACAACTTGATTCTTCTCACGAACGCACTATCACGACGATTCATCACACGACACATTGATGCATGGTAAGTAGTGATTAATGGGGAGCTTATGGATTGCGGCTTAATGTATGTTTCTGCCGGAAATCTTTATTGAATATGTGGTAATTGATGGGGATTGTTCTTGGAGGTACATTCCGCCTTGATACTCTTCTCGCGGACGAGCAGAAGGCTAGTGGGGGTAGTTGATGATGGTTAAAATAGTCTATCATACGGCATCAATATTCTATCCATTATGAGCTAAAAATAGTTGTTTCGACCTATAAATATGAACCATTTACGTTGAATATCATATGTCGGGTTCGTGAGTCGAGAAATCTGCACTTAGCGTTTATTTTCCCTGTTTCGATATTATTTCGTGTATTATTTGATGATTTTCAGGATACGAAATATTGGGCTAAGTATGATGGACGAATCTGGAGTGGACTGGACAAAAAGAATGGGCCTAGGGTATTCTAGAAGCATCCAAGTTAAGGCGGTTGAAGAAAAAAGACAAAAGTACCCCCAGTAACCCGGGAGGTGGTGCCGACTTACCGAGGGTCCAGATCCTTCCGAAACGCGTTTTCTTGGACAAGGGGTCGAATTAGTTGTTCCTAAGTCGGTTTAGATAGCTATAAATAAGAGGCTTCACCACAGAAGTGTACAATTTTCAAGACAAATATTATGCAATAAAAAGTTCTTAGTTCTTTATTTTATTTATTTTATGAGTTCTGGTCGGAGAGACGACGGAGTCGCCGCCTAGGGAGATATCCGAAGGAGATCTACTCTCGTCATCGAGGGTATGATTTATGTCTTTTCTAAAATGTAAATCTATCGTTGTTCTATTCGACTAGTATGTTTTATTTGCTTATTTAATTTAATTATGTAGTAGTTAGTTTATTTTACCCCATGTGTTATAGATCTGATTCGTTGGTGAAGAAATCATGAAATAGTAGTTGCGTTCCTCAGATCAGCGACGGTCTATATCGCTAGATCTGAACACCTAGTAAATTACTAATTCATGATAATCGGCGCCAGCTACGTTGATCGATAGATTTAATTTACATGTTTTTTTATCAACTATTTGCATGTTATCGTAAATTAACATGAAGGACTGTTAGTGAAGTTTTAATTAGGACAATATCTTGATGGACCCTAGGAACGTGCTGGTCAATGTCGACAGCTGTCTAGGCGGGTTTGCGGTATGAGTTAGCGCTCAATATCGACAGCTCTAGTTATTTATGCGTATGAGCTATTACGGACCAATTAAGGAGGGTAGCTTGCGTATAGATTTTCTACTGCCATTGTCGTAGTAGATAGGGTTGGGAGTTGTACCCGTAGTTGAACAATGAATAAATTCACCAATGGGGAGGACTATTGCATGTGTGGGGGAATAACTAATTACTCATAATTGAACTAATACCTTAGAAACTCTAGTTTGCTTCGTTGAACTTGTATAATATTGCTATTTGATTGTTACCAAATTACTACTATCTATATTATAGTTGGTCGTAGACCGTTATCGTGACAAGCTCAATCTTGATAATTAGACATTCTTACGAGTCTCTGTGGGATCGACCTTGATTTGCCAGTACTCTACTACGATAGACCTAGTCCTATTGCTAGTAAGTGCTTTGCACGTGATCAGGATGAAACGCCGTACTTAGGTCTAATGTGGTCCTGAACTGTTCCTGTAGAATCATCCAAAACCTGCTAACAAACCGACTGTCCCTGTTTGATACAATAGAAACTGGGACCCCATGAAGCTTCACTATGTTGCTAATGTACAAATTAGCTAACTTCTTCAGCGACATATTTTCCTTAACTGGTAAAAAGTGCGCTGATTTAGTCAGCCGATCTACAATGACCCATATCTTTTCATATCCCGTCTTGGTCTTCGGTAATCCACTAATGAAGTCCATAGTGATCTTTTCCCATTTCCACTCGGGAATCTCTAAAGGCTTGAGTAACCCTGCCGGTCTCTTATGCTCTACCTTTACCCTCTGACACGTGTCACATCTTGACACAAAGTCGGCTATCTCTCCTTTCATAGAAGGCCACCAGTAATAGTCCTTCAGCTCTCTATACATCTTAGTTGCCCCTGGATGGACTGCAAAGGCTACTTTGTGGGCTTCATTCAACACGGTCTTTTTCAAATCTCCAACATTAGGCATGCAAAGCCGATTCCGAAACCAAACATTACCATCCGCATCTAACTCATACCCGTTGTCCGGTTTTGTCCTAGCCACTCGTTTGTAGTCAACAATGTCCGGATCCTCATCCTTCTTCTTCATGATCTTATCAATGAGCTCGAACCTCGCAATCAGTGGTGCAACATACTATACTTGTTCATGTTGCCCCATATCCTGAACACATAGTCTTTCAAACTGGTCTGCAACTTCAGTCACTTCAAAGAGTGCACTAACTGGTCTCCTGCTTAAGTCATCTGCTACTACATTTGCCTTTCCTGGGTGATACTGTATCTCCAAGTCATCGTCCTTAACATACTCTAACCAACGCCTCTGTCTCATGTTCAACTGTTGCTGCTTAAATAAATACTTAAGGCTATGATGGTCCGTGAAAATCCGTGCTTTTACTCCGTACAAGTATTGTCTCCAAGTTTTCAGGGCAAACACAACTGCTGCTAACTCTAAGTCATGCGTAGGATAGTTCTTTTCATGTTGTCTCAACTGTCTTGAAGCATATGCAATCACTTTCCCATTCTGCATCAGAACACAACCAAGACCTTGACCTGAAGCATCCGTGTACACATCGTAATTATCGAATGCTTCGGGTAGGGTCAACACTGGTGCCTTAGTCAACCTTTCCTTAAGCGTCTGAAAAGCATCCTCGCACTCTTGGCTCCACTCTCGTATCTCACACTCTTCTGGGTAAGTCGTGTGAGGGGTGAAGGGATCCTCAAAAAATCCTTAAAAAGTGTCTGTAGTATCATGCCAGTCCCAAGAAACTCCTTATTCTGAAATTGTAGTCGGCCTAGGTCACTTAGTCACTGCCTCAATCTTTTCCTGGCCGACTTTAACTCTTTCCCCTGAGATGACATGGCCTAAGAAGTTTACTTGGTCCAACCAAAACTCGCACTTGCTGAGTTTCCCATACAATCTGTTTTCTTGAAGCGTCTGCAGTGCTATCCTCAAATGGTCCTCGTGCTTATACTCATCCCTTGAGTACATCAAAATTTCATCAATGAACACTATCATAAACTTGTCTAGATATGGCATAAATATTCTTTGCATAAGGTCTATAAATGCTGAGGGTGCATTCGTGAGACCAAATGGCATGACTATGAACTCGTAATACCCATACCTAGTGCTGAATGTTGTCTTCGGGATATCCTTTTCATTAAGTTTCAACTGGTGATAACCTGATCTCAAGTCTATCTTAAAAAATACTTTCTTCCCCTGAAGTTGATTGAACTTGTCATCTATCCTCGGAAGTGGATACTTATTATTGATGGTCAACTTGTTCAATTCTCTGTAATATATGCACGTCCTCATACTGCCATCCTTCTTCTTCATGAACAAAACTGGAGCTCTCCAAGGTGATGTACTAGGTCTGATTATCTTCTCCTCTAACATGTCTGCCAACTGCTCTTTCAACTCTTTTAACTCGGTTGGGGCCATCATGTACGGTGCATTAGTGTTAGGTGTGATGCCCGAAAGACAATTTTTGTAATTGTTTTATTTAATAAATGAAATGATATTATTATTCATATTTATTATTCTCATAATCACCGATGTGACAATAGTATTTACACTACAGAAAACCCTGAGTATATCGTTTATGTAATCACTTAACTCAGTGTATGAGATATACACGGGAGGATTGAGTTAGTGAAGATGTACTTAAAATACAATTAGTCCGTAGTAAAGTTAATCGAGAGTATCGGGTCTCCCCTTTAACGTACTATTAATGCGCCCATAACACAATAGGTGTGATCGTCTTATCCGGACTTTCGGTTAAGGGAACCTAATGGGGCGTTTATATATGATAGATATATCATATAGGGCCGGACCGATTTGATCCGAGTTCTCAATATAATTCCGTAATTGAGAAGTCTTATCGAATCATTAGATGATCATATTATGGATATATCTTAATCCCGAGGTGATCACGCCAACCGCTTGAATCGCATGAGGTTTGACTTGACGGTTAAGGATTACACCGAGTCCGTGATCCGAATTACCCCATCTTGGCATTGTACCGGATTGAGTGAGTAGTCTATGTTATCACGATACGGAATCCATTCCTTCCATTTATGGAAGTAGATAGACAGCTTCCCTTATGAGTTAATCCTAGACATTGATCGATCCATGGGATTCATATTACACGATTAGCTACCAAAGTGAGTTATTTGAATTATTGATCACTAGGGGTTAATGGTAAGTAAGGACAAGATGTTCGAAAAGGGTTAACGGTAACTTCCCGATTTAGAATGAACAATCTATGGAGGATTAATCCATATGAAATGATTATATCGGTGGACGCTTATTACTTTCTCGTGAGGAGATAAATATAATCTTATAATCGGAGGAGTGCGAAAATCACGGGATTATGGTGGCATATTCCCGTGATTGATTTATCGAATATAATTATTCGTTCATAAGATAATTATTTATTTGATTTATCGGAGCCGCTGATTATTAGTCCATGGTCCCCGACGTGCCTCCTAATATAGCATGTATATTCTCGGACGTCGAATCCTAATAATATTAATTTAGTTCATGTTGGACTTTATTAAAACGATATGTGAATTAATTGTTTGGTGGACTATTAAATTAGTTGGGCTAAATAATTAAATATGTGGAAAAGACATTTTCCATAATCTTGGCCCAATTATTGTGTAATGGCAAAATTAATATTGACTAGGTCAATATATGTTTGTGGCGCCACATGTGTCTTTATTTTGACAAGGAATTAGTTTTCTTGTGTGTTAAAAAGACGCGCATAAAATATTTATTGGATAAATATTTATGGTAAATAATAAAGATAAAAATATTCTTGATTTGTTCTAGAATGTTTTGAGATTATCTTTTATTTAATAGGATTATTATAATTGATTTTGTATTAATTATAAAATCCTTGGAGGACAAGGATTACTCTCCTATATAAAGAGAGTTCTCCCAAGTCTAAACACACAATAAAATTTCGACTTCTCCTCTTAGAGAGAAGAAGTGATAATTTCGGCCAAGGGTTTAAGGGGAAAATCTTGGAGATTTTCCGGGTAGCATATCGGAGGGGTTCGAGTCGAGAATTCCTTCCACCGGGAATTGCTTGGATCACACGTGCGGAAGATCGTGGTGCTCTTCACATCTACTTGCAATCTTCCTATTGCGGTTCTTCAACTTGGATTTTGAGATCCAAGAGGTATGATCTACAACCCCCTTGTAGATATAGATCTAGTTATTTTATTACGAGTATTTTATAGATCTAGATCCATAAATCGCTTCCGTTGCGATGGTATTACTAACAGTGGTATCAGTCGCCAAGGGGATCTATATTTATTCGTATAAAATATTAGATCTAAGGAGTGGAATTTGCATGTGTAGATTGCATTATTTTCGTTTTTAATTTTATTATTTTCGAAAATTTTATGATGAATGCTTGCGATTGTTGTGGTTGAAGAGATGGATTGGTGTTGGCATTGTTTACCCGTTAGATCTATTGTACACTCATATAAATGATGAAAATTCGTTCATATGAGTATAGGAAATTATGTAATTTATCTTTATTGCAAGTTTAATTTCCAGCAAATAGATCTAGTTTGTAGCTGTTTAGTATTTTTGCTTTTCCCGTTGATCGAACCGTTGAAACGAAGATCCCTCCGGTCAGAATCAAGATTAGAAGAAGATGATCAACTCCACAAATTTTGGCGTCGATCAGGGTCCGTTTCGATATCCGTTTGATGCTGCGAAGAGGCTGCTGTAACAGAAAAACGCAGGATTCACAGATACACTACCTGTGACTTCCTCGATTTTCTGGGAGAGTTTGGACCGTTGAAACGAAAATCCGACCGTTCAGATTGATCAACTTGGAGTTTTGGAGGTACTATAAAAATTTCAGGTCGATCGGGATTCATCTCGATTCCCGATCTGCCTTAGGAAGTCCTTGATGTGGTGCAGTCAAAGTTAGATTCAGCAGCAAGTTGGGCGGTTAACTGGAGAAAATTGACGAGTCAAAGCTCCGATCCAACCGTCCATATTGGAGTTCGAGAAGTGAAGAAAAGATCTGGAAAGTTTCGTCCCGATCCGAGTTCGTTTGGTTTCCCGATCATCGAAGAGTTCGAACAGCTGCAGTTTTTGTTAGAAAGTAGTAAACCCTAGTTAGGGTTTTGTTTTGTTTTTTTTTATTTTCTAATAGATTAGTTACGGGGGTGCCAACGATCCATCTCGGTGTTTAAATTTTCCGCAATTTTATTTTTTATGTGTTTGATCATAAAATGACATAAAATCGGAATTGCCATGACATGCATCATATCATAAATCCACTCCATGCATACATGTAGAATTTTAATTTTGGCAATTAAAATAGGCATGTATACAAACTCGCGTAATTAGTTGAAATTTAATTAATACGTGGTAATTAATTAATTTAGTAACTAATTAAAGATCCGAGGACGGGTTATGAAATCGTTAGCCTTTCGGTGTGTGTTCTCGGTGAACCGCCTTAAAGCCGAAACGAGATCACGTTTTCAATTCGTAGTGTCTACGAGATTGAATGATGGTAAAAGAACAATAAATCTTGGATAAAAACGGTTCGCCTTTAGGTTGGGTGGTCAATCGAGCTTCGCTCAAACGACTTAACCCTCCTAGTGTGATGTATGCACGGGGGTCCGGCAAGACTAAGCCAAACCGAGAGCGGAGGGGTGATTCCTTCTAATCTCAATAGGGCTCTCTTGACCCGATTTCGTCCGACTGTCACATATGTTCCAACGAATAGGAAGGGTAGGCTTGCCTACGTTACCGACACCATTCGGAATCCTTGATTTTATGTGCTTTTATGTTAACATCAAAAAGACGTGGTTAGTTAACCCACCACCACTTCCAAAATATTGAGTGGGAGCGGGGAGGCGACAACAACCCCACGGCCTCTACTATAGATGCAAGTAAGTGAGAGAAGGGTGACGCCTCGCGGCGCTTTGATTTCGTCCCCCTACGGATGGTGTTCACCCCTATCAACATTCATGGCTTGGTCTCCGAAAGGATAGGATTTCTGGGTACTCGTCGGGTCACTGACCTATCCTACGACGGCACACTCGGGGCGTACCTAAGAGATCTGATATAGTAGGTCACACTCATCAAGGGTATTTTTTGATAAATACCTAGGCTAAAAAAGGAAGGTAGTCAATGAATAAAGGGATGTTCGATTCTCGTGGGATGTCTGATTCTCACAAGTTATTCATTGATTTAACCGTTGATCTCTTTGACCTACCCTACGGCGGCACTGAGATGCAAGGTTAAAACCTTGGAATGGTAGAGTAGACTTACTTTTAGTTTACAATTCCTAAAATAAAATAATATAGTAGTGTTAAACTTGAATTAATATATGTCATTTTATTTACAGCATTATATCCCTTACTAAATTGCTTAAAAATTTATAATTGACTAGTATTGACTTCGTTAAAAAGTGGAAAGTAACTAGGACGTTGAACTAGTTAATTGATAATGCAATTATTTTTCGAAAGAGATATTTTCTCTTAAGCCTTTTAAAACCGAGTGACATACGGGTATGTCACTAGTGTCATTTGTGTTAAACGGGAGACAAACTTAGTTTGATCAAAGGTGATTTCGGACTTTGAAATTCTTCTAGTGAATTTTAAGTGTGTAGTAATTACACGAGTAAATTTTCTAATTGAAAAATCGGAAAATCATGAAGTGTTACTAGTTGGACGATATTTGGAATTGATGAACTAGTGGGAGCTTTATGATTTATTGTTTTTCTAGAACATTAGAAAAGTGTAATTGACTACACACGTAACCGTTCTAATTGAAAAACCGGAAAGTCATGAAATGTCGCTAGTTGGACGATATTTGGAATCGATGAACTAGTGGGAGTTCTATGATTTGTTGTTTTTCTGGAAACATTAGAACTGTGTAAGTGTTTACACGAGAGATTTTCAAATTGAAAAATTGGAAAATCATAAAATAGAGCAATGCTGGTTAGACGGTATTTGGAACCGATAAACTAGTGGGAGCTTTAATATGATTTGTTGTTTTTTCTGGTATATTAGAAAATCTGAGAAGTCCTAACAAGTAACAATCGAAATAGACATCCCACGGTTCAAGAGTAGTGTCTACTCAAACGAACCGGTTCAAGATCGTTTCCATTCACGGAAAGTCAAGAATGGGAGAATATGTCTAAAAGTGTTAGTCATCTAAAACTCGAGTTGATTTTAAGGCTAAAAACGAAAATTAACAAACCGAAAGTCATAGGATAAGGATAGTGATTTCGGATCACCAACCTATGAATCCTTGGTGATTTTCTCTTAGGCTATGTTCTTTGGAAGAACGAGATAGTTGTGCATTAACGATTAATAGACAACGGGCGTAATTTTAGCAAAATAGTGGGAGTGATATGAGGAAATGAATCTCGCATTCAATCCTTGGATATCGCAAAGATTTATTTTTCTCGTTTAAGATTCGTTGGAACGAATGGATTTACCTTTTATTCGATAATTTGTTTGTCTTATAGAAAGTGAATATACCATTTGTAGTACGAATCTAAGACTCGGACTTTTGTTTGATAAAGTCAAAACCACTAAGAAATGCCGAAATACGTATATGTACCATCTTAAGAACTATTAAAAGCAATTGGTTTCTATATTTAGATAAACGCTTCTTCATATTCCATAGTTAGTGCATAGTCCCTAAAAGACAAGACTCGAAGACCGGCTCGGGATGATTCCTTTCTCCCGGTCCGGTTATATTGTCTCAAAGGTTCAATGACTAAGTTTCCTTTCAATCGGGAAAGGATAATGGTTATAAAGAAGTAACATAGCTTGTTCATGACGACCTTCGGGTCCGATGAAAGATACAAGCTAGTAGGAGCTTCCAAGTAGTGACTTCTTGTCCGATAACTATTCAAACACTCCGGTAAGTTTATCCAAAATATTTTATGGTGTCTCGGATTCTCGTCGAGATGGAGTATTCTATACTCGTAAATGGGCCATCACATAGTCCTAGAGACCGATGTTCGGCTCGCCTCATAGTGAAATGCTTTCACTAAGGAAGAAACCATTGAATTGCCTTACATAGTTGTAGATGTGCTACAATACACTCGCTTAACTCAATAAAGATATTGGAAGTGAAATAACGGTTTACATTGAAATGTAGAACCGAGAAGTCTACCTAGAATGTGCTTTGGAATTAACGGATAATGAGTGGATTCGGTTCACCCAAATTCCGTCAATATAAGCATTTAGCACATGATGCTTGATGGTAGGATCGGGAATTTCACGTACACGTTCGGTCGGTGACCAAATCGTGATATATTTTGAAGAATTGAGAGAAAGGTTCGTTATCGGATTCTTGACATCTCGGAAGGGACAAACTATCTTTGTTGCATCCTTTCGATAGAGTCTATGAACAACAAACCTTGAACCTTAGAGTACGGATACTCAAGGTAGTTACTTACGATTAGATCAAACCACATCCAACTTTGGTTGTTGGTGATAACACTAAATACTGCTAAACTAGATCAGAATTTCGATCCACCAAGAAAATAGTGGGAGTATGGTTTATCCATTACCCATTACGGTTTCTGCGGACTTTGTAGTCTGAGGATCGATTGATGACCTATGGCTCTTTTGTGAGCGATAGGATTCGATAATAGAGGTTGGTTTACAAGCCATAACCCCGTGAATGGAGTTTGGTACTCCGAGTCGTTCATACTCTTGTAGAACCACCCGAGTGTCTCGGTGCCCAAAGGGGGAGTAATTGGATCTACACGGAAAAGAGTAGAATGAATTCGGTAATTCATGATTTCGTTCAAAAGCGAGAAAATAGGGGTGATTCCCTGAGACTTTCTTGCCAAACAAACGGAGTCTGGATTCATTCGGAACAAAAGGGTATTGCCTTATGAACTTATGACAGGATGACTGTCAAGGCTTATGTCCTTTTGTGGATAAAAAGCAAACCTCTCGGTCATTGGAAGTCATATATTTCTACAATATGTGGATTTGACCAGAATATTGATAAGTCTTTTGTAGACTGGATATCAATTTTAGTATAGTAGTGTATATATACATATATATTAGTGTTTGTGAAGGATAACACTCCACCAATTGAAATCAACATGGGTGTGTTATCTGAAGTCAGAATCTGACAATGCCACAATTCTCTGCAACAGAGATTTGGACAACATTCTTAAGAGTTTGACTCGGTCGAATTCTTTAGAATCGATCCTCAATTGTTTCCCATCCATCTTATAGGTTAAGATGATGCATCTGTGTATGCAACATTCAACGAGGAAGTTCTACCCTATGCCTCAGGAATGACTCTCTAAATCCTTGGATCAAGAGAAATGGGATAGATTCTCTTTCTAGTAAGAGATGGTCAGGTTATTGAACGTCAACTTTGATCGAATCTTAGATTCGGCAGTTAACAAAGCAAGTTTAGTATGTCCTTTAGTATCTTGAGAGAACGAGGAATAATATGCGGACATATTCATGTATGAGCTTGGATATGTGTGATACACGATTTTGACTTTAAGTCGATTGAGGATGATCGTTAAAGTCGATCTCGGGCTCGTGTTTACTCTTGTTGAAGCTATTGCCCGGAGAAATCCAGCAACGCCAACTCGACTTTAACTAGTTGGGTGATTAGCGGCTTCGTAGTAGCTAGAGAGGCGATATAGCTTAAGGATTTCCTTTCCATATCTCGGGAGTCATTCTAGATTTGGAAAGCGATACCACATCATTGTGCAAACAATGAAGGGGTAGCTTATAAGGATTTCCGAAATCATTGGAGTTCAAGAGCATATTGGGTAGGTACCACATGATCGGATGGACGGGCGACGTTTCGATTCTACGGATCGCCTCGAGCCGACAACCCGACCGATCATTAAGACCCATGACATTCAGATATAGGTGCTCCCCGAGTCACTGACCTATCCTACGACGGCATACTCGGAGTGTACTTTGGAATCTGAAATGGTTATGATAAGTTTTGTGGGTACTAAATACGGGATGAGTCTCCATTGCTTTAGAGCAAGTGGGAGATGTAGTTTGCTGTAGTTTTAAATAATAGGGTGTGCTCTAAAACAATTAATCACAAGCTTTCGTGCAAGTGGGAGATTGTTAGGTGTGATGCCCGAAAGACAATTTTTGTAATTGTTTTATTTAATAAATGAAATGATATTATTATTCATATTTATTATTCTCATAATCACCGATGTGACAATAGTATTTACACTACGTAAAACCCCGAGTATATCGTTTATGTAATCACTTAACTCGGTGTATGAGATATACACGGGAGGATTGAGTTAGTGAAGATGTACTTAAAATACAATTAGTCCGTAGTAAAGTTAATCGAGAGTATCGGGTCTCCCCTTTAACGTACTATTAATGCGCCCATAACACGATAGGTGTGATCGTCTTATCCGGACTTTCGGTTAAGGGAACCTAATGGGGCGTTTATATATGATAGATATATCATATAGGGCTGGACCGATTTGATCTGAGTTCTCAATATAATTCCGTAATTGAGAAGTCTTATCGAATCATTAGATGATCATATTATGGATATATCTTAATCCCGAGGTGATCACAATCAACCCGCTTGAATCGCATGAGGTTTGACTTGACGGTTAAGGATTACACCGAGTCCGTGATCCGAATTACCCCATCTTGGCATTGTACCGGATTGAGTGAGTAGTCTATGTTATCACGATACGGAATCCATTCCTTCCATTTATGGAAGTAGATAGACAGCTTCCCTTATGAGTTAATCCTAGACATTGATCGATCCATGGGATTCATATTACACCGATTAGCTACCATGTGAGTTATTTGAATTATTGATCACTAGGGGGTTAATGGTAAGTAAGGACAAGATGTTCGAAAAGGGTTAACGGTAACTTCCCGATTTAGAATGAACAATCCTATGGAGGATTAATCCATATGAAATGATTATATCGGTGGACGCTTATTACTTTCTCGTGAGGAGATAAATATAATCTTATAATCGGAGGAGTGCGATCACGGGATTATGGTGGCATATTCCCGTGATTGATTTATCGAATATAATTATTCGTTCATAAGATAATTATTTATTTGATTTATCGGAGCCGCCGATTATTAGTCCATGGTCCCCGACGTGCCTCCTAATATAGCATGTATATTCTCGGACGTCGAATCCTAATAATATTAATTTAGTTCATGTTGGACTTTATTAAAACGATATGTGAATTAATTGTTTGGTGGACTATTAAATTAGTTGGGCTAAATAATTAAATATGTGGAAAAGACATTTTCCATAATCTTGGCCCAATTATTGTGTAATGGCAAAATTAATATTGACTAGGTCAATATATGTTTGTGGCGCCACATGTGTCTTTATTTTGACAAGGAATTAGTTTTCTTGTGTGTTAAAAAGACATGTGCATAAAATATTTATTGGATAAATATTTATGGTAAATAATAAAGATAAAAATATTCTTGATTTGTTCTAGAATGTTTTGAGATTATCTTTTATTTAATAGGATTATTATAATTGATTTTGTATTAATTATAAAATCCTTGGAGGACAAGGATTACTCTCCTATATAAAGAGAGTTCTCCCAAGTCTAAACACACAATAAAATTTCGACTTCTCCTCTTAGAGAGAAGAAGTGATAATTTCGGCCAAGGGGTTTAAGGGGAAAATCTTGGAGATTTTCCGGGTAGCATATCGGAGGGGTTCGAGTCGAGAATTCCTTCCACCGGGAATTGCTTGGATCACACGTGCGGAAGATCGTGGTGCTCTTCACATCTACTTGCAATCTTCCTATTGCGGTTCTTCAACTTGGATTTTGAGATCCAAGAGGTATGATCTACAACCCCCTTGTAGATATAGATCTAGTTATTTTATTACGAGTATTTTATAGATCTAGATCCATAAATCGCTTCCGTTGCGATGGTATTACTAACAATTAGCTCTCTAGGAACTAAGTCTATAGTGAAGTCAATCACCCTGTCTGGAATATCTCCTGGTAACTCTTCGGGGAACACATCTGGATATTCATTTACTATTGGAATATCTTTCAGTTCTGGGATCTCCTTAGCCGTGTCTATGGAAAAGAACAACAACGCATCACAGCCTTCCTGTACAGCCTTAGTTGCTCTAAGGGCTGAAATGATGGGATAACGTAATACCTTAGAATACTTAACATTTCCTTGATAGGTGATATGGGTCTTCATGTCGCCCTAAATATCACTTTCTTATCTTTGCAATCTAAGTGCATGTGGTTCTCCGACAACCAGTCTATACCCAAGATTATATCAAATCCTGAAAAGTCCAAAACTACCAAGTCTGACTCACACTTGTATTTACCGACTTGAATCTTACAACGATGGATCATCTTGTCAACCTTAGAAGTTTCTCCTAGTGGTGTCATTATTGAAAGAGGTTTTCTTAACTTCCCAAAAGGTATCCTAAGTTGCTCGGCTACTTTGACTGACAAAAACAGGTTTGATGCACCGGTTTCAAATAAAGCAGATACAGGCAAACCTCCTACTAGTATAGTACAACAAGTATGTACAAGTATTTCAAACAACAAAGGGATATCTCAAGCAAGTAAAAGAAACTCAACCAAACAATTAAGGTACCTATCACGACTCCATCCTCAGTGTCATAAACAGCTGCATCGATCGAAAACACTTTGGCCGAACCAGTTGCCTTACCCTTCCCCGCTAGGGGTTTAGATGATGTCGGTGTTGAACTCTGATTGTCCTTTATTTGTGGACAATCCCTAGCCAAGTGTGTGGTATTACCACAAATGAAGCAATCTCCCGTGCCTAGATGACACGCTCCTGAATGCAGCCCGTTACACTTAGGACATTTGGGCAGTGGTGCCCTGCCCGGAACTGGTGCGGCTCTCCTAGGCCTCTGAGACGGTCCTTGCTTCTGTCCATGACTGGTGTTGAAAGGTCACTTCTCTGCCTTCTCTAACGATTTCGCTTTGTGCTCCTCAATTTCCAAACACGTGTTCAATAGCTTCTTCATTGTCTTTGGCCTCTTTCCCACTAGATGGTCCATGATACCCTTAGATAGACCTTGTATAAACCGTGACACTCTGTCTGCTTCAGTGCCCATAGTTGTGGGCACGTACTTTCCCAGCTCGTGAAAATGCCCCCGATATTCTATAATAGTTATGCCCTCCTGACGAAGGTTGTAAAACTACCTTTCCTTTGCCGACCTCTGTGCTGTCGGGAAAAACTCATCCATGAACTCTGCCTTGAACTCATCCCAATTGGTAATCTTTCCCCGCGTATTTTCTATCATGTCTGCCCACTCTTAGGCTGCCCCTGTCAACAGGGAACTTGCCAAATTGACCCACTTGTCCCTGGATATCCTCATCTGGCTGAAATTCCTTTCCACTGTCCTCAACCAACTATCTGCCTCAGTGGTAACGGTCCTCCCATCAAAGTGTGCTATCCCTGCTTTCTTGACGTCCATGAAAAGTCTAACTTCCTCACGCTCCTCATCAGCAGAAAGGGTAGGAACTTGGGGTGTATGATGTGGGTTAAGCCCCCTAGGTGTAGGATGTGGCTGAGACACTAGAGGTGGTGCCGGTGGAGAGGAAATGGTAATATCACCTATAGTGACGGTGGTAGTACTGACTGCTGATGAAGGCAACATGACTGTACATCCTGAAGTAGCAACGTTAACCAAAATGGTATCCTCCCCTGAAGTCTGTCCCGTTAAGTCTTCACCATCACTATCCTCCAGTGAATCTATGCCCACTTGGTTCAACCTCTGACTCGTCTCCAGCTCTTCCGTAACAGCAACACCCTGGCTTGTCTATAGCTCTCCCGTAACAGAGACATCCTGACTTGTCTGTCCTTCGGACGAAGTACTAGTGCTCCTTGTAACATTCTTACCCATCTGTCAAGAAGAAAAGGATCAGCTAAGCTGCTATAGAAACTTATAAAAATCTCATCTTAAACTACGAACTTAGACGTAAGATAGGAACATTCGCTTTGATACCAACTATGATGCCCCGTTCCGGAGACCGAGTATTTATCCGTAAAGAACGCCCGGCATGCATCTATTAACTTTTTAAATCGTTAAAAGTAATATTTACATAAGCCTCGTAACAATTAATCAGACTAAAAGCAGAATAAATTAAAATCTAAAAGATTACTTGGAAAAGAAAGTCAATCGACAATCAAAAGGATCACCAAGTCCCAAAATCTACGCCTAAGAAAACTGAAACAACAACAACGAAATAAGTGTTGTTTACTTTATTACATCCCAATCCAAACTGAAATGATACTAAGAGTTTGTCTCTCAAAACTGATTAAATAAAAGTGCATAAAAATAAAAGTCATCAACTTGAGCTTATACGTCAGCTCCAACCTCTCCATCATCATCACCGTACTCATCCTCGACCTGATAACCACCTTCTCGGGGTGGGGACAAATAAAAGAGAATGAGTAAGTACTTACATACTTAGTAAATGGTAGAAGAAGCAGTTACATACAATTAAAATATATATCACACATAACAATTCAATTCTACAAACTCTACCACATAGGTTGCATTGAGATCACACTCACCCTCTACTAGATCACATAGTACAACCTCACACACATAAGTTTGTTACACCATTACCAAAGGACACTGTGCATGGTGAGATTGCACCGAGACATATTAAGCATCTCTCAAGGGGCATGGACTTAGGTCTCCATGTAGGAGTTACACGTTGGCTCTTGACACATAGCTTCAAGGGGGCTATAAGAATCACATGCTTCGATTTAGAAATGTGTCTTACCAGTGATATTGATGTTTTAGCTTTTAGACAACCACATACGAATTTACGAGTTAAGTTCTAACCACCTGGTTCATTCACGTATAAGGCTTCCTAAGGACTTATAGTCCTAGACAACTAGTTACACTACCTAGCACGTTGTAAAAGGATCAATGATACTCAGTCAATGTCCCACAAGGCCTAAACAGCACCATCCAGTGCTCCATCTTCTTCCCACAGAGGGTCTCAGTTGTGGTGTTGAGCAAGGCTATCAGAAGTCAATGTTAGACATTGTAAAATAACATGGAATGCCCTCAAAGGCACGCAAACCAATCAAACATTCAAAATTCATAAAGAGGGGAAAAACTGGGTGCAATGCGCACGCATACGCCTCTCAGAATCTCGACTTAACATTCTGCTACTGCAATGCGCACGCATTGCTCTTTAATGCGCACGCATTGGTCATTCTGGAGCAACATGTTCCTGTTCTGGTGTGCAATGCGCACGCATCACCTTCAATGCGCACGCATTGATCGAACAAGACCAGATTCCAAGTTTCTGGTCTGCCAATGCACACACATTGCATCAGATGTGCACGCATTAACGGGATGAAGCTTTAAATCAGTTTGTTTCGATCCCATATCTCGTTCCAATCGTTTCCACCTTATTCCACCTCAAAACCTGCAATTTTATCAGTATGAAACACACACAAACACCGTTTTAGAACACCCACTTACCTTTGATATTTCGTGAGCAAAATTTGAAAGCAAATGGACTATAAAATCTTGAAATCCTCAACTCCAAATCTTCTACGAATCACCTACGATTATCAATTACGATCTACGATTAAACAAGCTTCTAAACACCAAAAAACGCAGGCCTTTCCTCAAGAACACATGAAATCTAAACTAGGTCTAGAAGAGAAACCTTACCATTTATCAAACCGTTTGTATAGATACGATCCTCTTCTCGCGGTGATCAAAATCTTCCACTACCGTCTGCACAAAAACTCAACTAATTAGCCCCGGATTGGAAGATTACGTTCTCCCTCTTTCTTTGAGAATATGCGTCGACCTCTTCTCCAAAAAATTCAGAAAATTAAGCGTTTGACTAATACTGATTAATTAGGGAGTTATTTCCTTTAATACTCCTTAATAAATTTCCTTTAATTTATAATTAATTAAATCCTTTTAATTAATTCTTTAGGTCTAATAATAACTATGAAAAATAAATATAATTTCTCATTTTACAATTATACCCTTCTTGGATTTTCGGGGTTTTACAGTAAGTATGATGAATTAATCTTTATTTAATTTTTGCATAATCACAATTCGATTTCGGAAGGTCATTAACATGTCTGTGACCAGATAGACTTCCGAAAATATTGACCGTGAACATAAAATATACTTATAAAATTATAATTTCATGTTTAATGATCGTAACTATAATCTAACAATGAGTTGCGACCCCCAAATATTCAGAAGAGTCATATGCTACTGATCGCGTGCAAGGCACTTACCTGCAATAGGACTAGGTCTATCGTAGTAGAGTCCTGGAAAATCAAGGTCGATCCCACAGAGACTCGTAAGAACGTCTAATTATTCAAGATTAAGTTGTCACGATAACGGTCTACGACCAACTATAATATAGACAGTAGTAAATTTGGTAACAATCAACTAGCAAGATTATGCAAGTTCAACGAAGAAAACTAGAGTTTCTAATGTATTATTTCAATTATGAGTAATTAGTTATTCCCCCCACACATACAACAGTCCTCCCCATTGGTGAATTTATTCATTGTTCAGCTACGGGTACAACTCCTAACCCTATTTACTCCGACAATGGCAGTAGACAATCTATACGAAAGCTACCCTCCTTAATTGGTCCGTAATAGCCCATACGCATAAAGAACTAAAGCTGTCGATATTGAGCGTTAACTCATACCGCAAACCCGCCTAGACAGCTGTCGACATTGACCAGCACGTTCCTAGGGTCCATTCAAGATAATGTCCTAATTAACACTTCACTAACAGTCCTTCATGTTAATTTAAGATAACATGCAAATAGTTGATCAGACTAAAAACATGTAAATTAAATCTATCGATCAACGTAGCTGGCGCCGATTATCATGAATTAGTAAATTTACTAGGTATTCAGATCAAGCGATATAGACCGTCGTAGATCAGAAGAACGCAACTATTATTTCATGATTTCTTCACCAACGAATCAGATCTATAACACATGGGGTAAAATAAACTAACTACTACATAATTAAACTAAATAAGCAATCAAAACATACTAGTCGAATATAACGATGATAGATCTACATCTTGGAAAAGACAGAAAATCATACCCTCGAAGATGAGTGTAGATCTCCTTTGGATCTCTCCCTAGGCGGCGACTCCGTCGTCTCTCCGACCAAAACTCATAAATATAAATAAAATAAAGAACAATGAACTTTTATTGCATAATGCTTGTAAATTGTATGGTACTATTGTTACATTTAGTTCTAAGGTGAAGCCTCTTATTTATAGCTATCTAAACCGACTTAGGAACATCTAGTTCGATCCCTCATCCAAGAAAAATGCGTTTCGGAAGATTCTGGGACCTCGGTAAGTCGGCACCGCCCCTCGGGTTACCGAGGGTAATTTTGTCTTTTTTCTTCAACCGACTTAACTTGGATGCTTCTGGAATACCCTATGCCCATTCCTTTCGTTAAGTCCACTCCATATTTGTCCATCATGCTCAGCCCAATATTTCGTATCCTGAAAATCATCAAATAATATCGAAATAGGGAAAATAAACGCTAAGTGCAGATTTCTCGACTCACGAACCCGACATATGATATTCAACTCAAATGGTTCATATTTATAGGTCGAAACAACTATTTTTAGCCCATAATGGATAGAATGTTGATGCCGTAGGATAGACTATTTTAACCGTCATCAACTGCCCCCAACTAGCCTTATCCACGTCCGCGATCAGAGTATCAAGGCGGAATGTACCTCCAAGAGCAATCCCCATCAACTACCACGTATTCAATAAAGATTTCCGGCAGAAACATACGCCAAGTCACTATCCATAAGCTCCCCATTAATCACTACTTACCATGCATGAATGTGTCGTGTGATGAATCAGTCGTGATAGTGCGTTCGTGAGAAGAATCATGTTGTATTAACCACACAATCTTAACTTGCTTGCGCTACACTCGCTCATCTTGATTTCAGACTTGGTTACACAACATGGTACCGTAATTGGGTCGGGCGGACTCGGGACTGAGCATCGCTCTTAAGTCCTCGTTTGTTTATTTTCATGCGAGGGTCGTGCCCTTTTTACACGAGTTCGCTTCCTTCACTGCCTTTATTGCATTTTTTTTTCTTTTTCTTTTTCTCTATTTTTTTTTGGGCAGATTTCCTCACTTTTTTCTCTTTCTCTCACAAGTCCGTTTGTCCCAGTCACCTTTCGTCATCCAAGTTGCTTCCCTTGTCTTACAACAATTTGTTGAAGTATATAGACAGACAAATCCCGGTTAAAACAACTTATCATCTAATCTTAAACACTTCTCACTCAGATTTTGTGCCCAAATATTGATTGCAATGATAGAATAATAATTAATAAGTTACTACTTCACGCAACACAACATATGCTCGTTCTTCCATACTAAATTGAATATGCTATAGCTCACTTCTAATTGAACTTGGGCTCCTTTTCTACCGATTCCTTACTCGAAAACGTGCAATAAGCAAGCTAAAAACAGTGTTAAATTTTCAAAATTATTCCCCTTTTCGATTAACTAGCTAAGACGCCTACCCCCCACTCATTACAGACATTGTCCCCAATGACTAATAATAAAGAAAAGGAAAAGTACTTAGCTCTGGAATTGCGGCTGAGTCAAAACGAATCCCGGAGCAGAATCATTAGCTCCTAGGTCATTCCTCTTCCAAGTTATTACCTGCTTTCCAAAATTCTTCCAAAAACTGTGAGTAACATGCGAAGGGCAATAAGAAAATAAGGTGGCGGTAATTGTGCATACCAGAGGAATGCGCAAAAATAGTTTAAGCCACTTTATTCAGTTATTGGCCTTAGCAAGACGCGAAAACTTTTACGAGGGTATCACATGAGAATCATGAAGGAAAAAACCACATATGTCTCTAGCCAGGTGACTGAAGATATATGTGATGAAAAAAAACCTTGTGATTGTCATGCTACTTTATTGACTCAAAATAACCTAAATAAACAAAAGCAATAAATAAGGGTTTTATAAATAGTTCTGAGTTTATAGTCGTCAACTCGATTGTACTAATATGGCTCCTTTATTCATATTCTGGTTCTTCCAGTGTAAAGACTTCCAATTCAGGGTTATACTTGTGCTCTAGGTAATGTTTCGACTTTGTGGTCGTTAACTCGTGAAAGTTTGCCCAGAGTGTTCATGTCTAACTTCACACGCACCTGAATTGAAGACTTTCGTAACTACATGTGGTCCGTACCATCTAGACTTCAGCTTTCCAGGAAAAAGACGAAGACGCGAATTGTACACCATCACCTTATCTCCAACTTGAAATGTGCGGTTCAGAATCTTCTTATCATGCAAGCGTTTCGTTCTTTCCTTGTAAATCCTTGCATTCTCATATGCTTGAAGTCTAAACTCTTCCAATCTATTCAACTCTAGCATTCTTTTTTCACCGGCTAAATCCTCATCCATGTTTAGAAATCTCGTAGCCCACAGCGCTAGGTGCTCGAGTTCTACCGGTCATGCTTTTCCAAACACTATCATATATGGTGACATCCAATCATGGTCCTATAAGCTGTTCTGTACGCCCAAAGAGCATCATCTAATTAACCCCTCTCATGTCAACTTCTCCAACCTATTAGAAGACTCCCTCCGTGAAACTATAGTCGTCAAAATATTTTTCTTAAGGGGGGGGGGGTGAATGACTATAGTGGAGTTTCAAAAATATAATTTCTTTTGTTTAAAAGCTTTTGGGCAAAAATGGATAAGTCCCTTCTTACTATAGTTGTTTTCAAATCAATTTGACTGACGATCACAAACTCATAAGCGGATTTATATAGGTTATGATCTAGGCAATTTAAATAAATGTTGTAAAGTAAATTGCGTATTCTTAAAGTAAATTGACACAAGGCTTATAAATGCGTAAAGTGGTTCACAAGTGGTGGTGTAATCCCTTAATCCACTCTTCTCCCGTGATGATCGGAGGAATTCACTATTGTTTTCATAGATACAATAGTATGATTGTCCTTGGCTTCCCAAGCTTCACAATCTACAAGACTATCACTCCTTGATCGCAATGCCTTCGTGATTCGCCCTTTTGTCGCTCCTTGAGATCAAAATCCTTCAACAACCTATCACAGTTCAACTCCTTCTCGCATTGCCTCTCGATTCAGCTGTTTCGCTTGATGTGAATGTGATTCACACACTAGCTTGATCAATCTCGGTCGAATATGACTTTGTAGCTTTGATATCCGAGCCGATCACTTGGATGTATCCTTGTAAGTTCGTAGAGAAGGCTTTTCAAGTTGACAGAGTTTCGTTTGATTTTTCTTTTCGTATCGATGATTTTCTTTGTCTCGTCAATGCCTTCTATTTATAGCCTTGAATAACCTTGATTTTGAAATTCCGTCCGTTGGCTATATTAATGAGGGAATAATCCTTGATTGTATTTTTTATTCCCCCTTAATTGCATTCTCCTTGATTTCGTGATCGGATTTTTCTTTCAAACATATAGCGTAAAATCCGTCCTTGATTGATCCTCTATTGATTGTGTATTTAATGCATGATTTTCTCGTATCTTCAACATATATCAAATCCGATCCGGAAAGTGTTACTTCGCCGTTTTTGAACGGTTGAGTGATCCTTCGACTTAGCCGTTTTAGATCTTCCTTCACCATTTTGTCTTCACTCACCGAAAGTCGCCTTACTTTGCCGATTCACTCGTTTTCTTCTTTGTTTCGCCTTAAGGAGAATCTTTGTACTTCACCGATCCTTGATTAGTGGTGAGATCGTGTACACCATATTTGAATATTAAGTTTCATCACTTAAAGTGTAACTTGGACTTATCCAAGGTCATCACATACTTCCTTGGTTATAAGTCGACCATTAATGTCTTCATTGCTTCTCTCGCTTGGTGCTTGGTCGGCTTCACTCTGCCGAATGTCTGTTTTTACTTTGCCGTCCTACCAACTAGTACAATACTTGTCTGACTCAACTTATACAACATGTCAGACTCTAAGTAAAGACTTATACAGAGAATTCTAACTTATTTCGGGCTTGCTATAACAGCTAGTATGGCCATCATCAAAACTTAATATAATGTTCCTAACAATTTCCCCTTTTTGATGATGCCAAAACCCTCATAAGCCTGAACATAAGTAATCCAAATTTTTCATAAATAACAGAACAAAAACTCAACAATTTTTATTCATCCATCATAGGGCAATAAGATATTGCATCTTTTTATTTAAAGGCAAATAAAAGCAAATATAAGTAATCTGGAAGTAATTCAAATTGAGTGTAAGGTCTACTTCTTCACATCTTCCAACCTGATGCCTATGCCTTTGCTGCCCTTGCTCTTTTCTTTTGGGCTTGCCTTCTT
Organism: Gentiana straminea; assembly: GCA_036785695.1. Lineage (NCBI taxonomy): Eukaryota > Viridiplantae > Streptophyta > Magnoliopsida > Gentianales > Gentianaceae > Gentiana > Gentiana straminea. Next base: position 2,172,827 of record JAVUPR010000087.1, on the reverse strand, counting down.
TTCACTGGAGCTTTCAGGCTTAGAACTTCCTTCCCCCTTTTTGGCAGCACCCAAAAATGCTTCAAGATTTGTCGTTTCTGCATCGAATCGTGGAGAGGACCATACCTCCTTTCCAGTATCTTGTTGTTGGTCTCACCAACTTTGATTAGAAGGTCCAGTTGCTTGCCAGAATGCTCCATTATCTCATCCAGATGCTGAATTTGTTGAGTGTGAGCATTGAGAGTGTCCACCAAGGGCTTAAGATTGTTGTCAATTGTCTCAGCATGGAATTCAAGATTGGTTTGGACATGGTGAGGGATGAGTTGTTGTAGATTGCAAAGCAGGTTTCCTTGTCTCTCCATGACCTCATCTTGGATCTTGATATGATTGATAAGGGCCTCAATCTTGTGGTTGAAGGAGGTTGCTTCACTCCTTAAGGCATTCTTCAGGTTTTGCCTCGTCGTAATATTGCCTTTCCATGTCCACAATGAGGGGTTGAATGTCCAGATTGAAGACTCTCTCTGGATCAATTTCTTCTGGTGCCACATGGACATCCTCTTCATCCCCATCAGTTTCATTCTCAGCATCTTCACCTTGCTTGTTCTCATTTTCCACTTCAATTTCTCTTTCTTCCTTTTCCTCTTCTGCCCCTTCCTTTTCATCTTGTGCTTCTTCTTCTCTTTCTTCCATCTGTTCTTGTTTTTCCTCATTGGACACAGAGGTCATTTAGAGGTTGTTGTTGAGTGTGAACTTCTTCATCTGTCATTGTTCCCCCTTGTGCAATTGTGGGGGAGTTGACAAGTTCGGATGAGTGAGCTTTATCAGCTGGCTCACTGAGCTGTTTGTCAACTTTACCAATGCTTTTGAAAAGCACTTCTTGAAGAGTCAGTTCATCATCAGAAATCCCCAAATCTTCTTGATTTGCTTCAAGATTTCCACCTTCTGATTGTTCATCCTCTAGACTCATCTTCTTCCTCATCTCTCTCTTTTCTTCAGATGAAGTGATTCTATATCCTTCCTCACCTTCCTCCGTGTAGGTGATTTCCTCTTGTTGCTTTTCTTCTTCTCGTTGTCGTGTCATCACCGATTGTCACAGTTCAATCAAGTTGCTAGTTCCAGTGCAGAGATGTTTTCATGTGCTTGTCTCGGGATCCGGTTCTTCGTCCCACTCCCCGATCTACCGCCTTCGTGCTGTTTTCTTTTGCTCCCAACAATGGGTTTGGGCTTCATGGAAGCCTTGATGTAAGTAAACATCGTCTTTGACTTGTGTGGAGACCGCAAATTGGTGGGTTGTACTTTCAATTCGTTGAACAAAAAAGTGAAGAGGAAAACCATATGATTTCCTCTCCCGAAATCGCCATTTTTCTCGTAAACCCTTGCTTGGTGCCGTTATTGATAAATCAATTTCCTTTTGAATTTGATCCTTCAAACATGAATCTTTCAATTGAAAACAAATGTTGCCCGGTCCGAATTTGGTACATTCGTAGATTATGGCCATCGCTTTGATTCGTACCTCAATTAGGTTTTCCATTGATCCCTTTCTGCCTTCAATATTCTTGGTGATGACCGGTGCAAATTCAGCAAACGGAAGTTTGAGCTTTGATCTAGGTAGATTATACGTTTTGCTGTTTTTCTTAGGACTTTTGGCTATCTCAGTCCAGAATTTTGTGATGTTTGTCGTCAAAAGCTTGACATTGGCAGGACCAATTAAGGGGAGTTGAAGGTATCTGTTGAGTGTACCAGGTGTGATGACTATTTCTCTTCCAAAGATTGAGCTTGTTATGCGATCGACTTCGCCTTCTTTTTGTGTCAAGCACAAACTTGGCATTTTTCCAAAATGCTATCGGTTTTCATAGCAGATTCCAGTTATTGGGGGGTTTAGGAAGGTCATCAGCCCCAAGTTTGTACAGCAATCGACCAAGCGTTGTGCTTGCGCATCGTTATCACAAAAAGAGAGGTAGTATTCTGGTTTGAAAAACGAACCAGTGATGATTGATTTTTCATAGTATTTTTCTGTTGGAGAGGTTGTGGAGGATGAAGCCATTGATAAGCAGTGGATGATTAGAACAGAATACTTCGAGTTTTCAGAGAGAATCAAAAGTAGGGTTTGTAATTTGCAAGAGAGTGTAAAGATTTCTGAAAATCTCTAAGTATCGTTTATATAGGGTGATTTTGAGTAGTGTGAACGTGGTTTGAATGTGGAAGGATTTTATGACATAATGGCGTGATTTTGTGTATGTAAATCGCGATATTCGAGCGTAATGGGGGGAGTGGTTTGAGGTAAGTAATGATAGAGCCCGGGAATCGAGGCGTTCATAATTTAAAAAGAATATGGTTATCTCCATGATCACAAGTTGATCTCCACGTGTGTAATCTTCCACAGAACAATCCTCCATAATTTCCTTATTCTCCACGTGTAGTAAGAGTTGATTTTGTTCATACTTTAATTTGTCCAAGTCTTTAATTCGGTGAAGTGCCTTGGCTGGTCACTTAGCCGATGTAGAGAATTCTTCTCTGAGCTACTCCATTTAACCGTTCCTAACAATCAGTTAAGTTAACTTCGCCGGATACCGTTGCCTTACCTCGCTACATCTCCCGTAACGGCAAAGGTTGAACCGCTTGATGGAGTCACTTAGCCGATTACTCCAGCTTAGCCGCTCTTTGGTACTTAGTCAATTTCAATCATTCCTAACTCAGTTCTCAACATGCTAAATCTTTCATAACTTAGTGGTTTAGTGAAGATGTCAGCCAATTGATCTTCAGTGGGTATGTATTTTAGAATGACATCTCCCTTTTCAACATGATCTCTGATAAAATGATGTCTTACATCAATGTGCTTTGTTCTTGAATGCAACACCGGATTTTCGCAATAGATATTGCACTTGTGTTATCACACATGATTGGAATTGTTTTCTCCTCTACTCCATAATCCCTTAGCCGTTGTCCGATCCAAAGTACTTGTGCACAACAACTACCCGTCGCTATATATTCTCGTCTTCACCGTTGATGTGATATGGAGTTTTGCTTTTTATCGAACCAAGAGACTAGTCTCGTTGCCTAGCATTTGACAAGTTCCGTATGCTTTTTCTATCTATTTTGCATCCAAAGATAGTCGAGTCCGAATATGATATCGCTTAAATCCTCCATCTTTTGGATACCAAATACCTACATTGATAGTGTTTTTCGTGTATTTGATTATTCTTTTGGTCGCCGTAAGATGTGATTCCTTTGGTTGAGCTTGAAACCTTGCACATACTCCAACCGCAAATGCTAAATCGTGTCTACTTGCGTTAAGTATAGTAGGGATCCAATGATTCCTCTATACATTTTCTCGATCAACATCCTTCCCTCGTTTCATCTTTTCCAAGAATTACTCTTGCACACATTGGTGTATCACTTTGTGCCACTTGTATCCATCCCATACTTGTGTATTAAATCTCTTGTGTACTTGGCTTGACTAATGAAAATACCATCCTTCATCTGCTTTACTTGAAGGCCAAGGAAATAATTTAATTCTCCCATCATGCTCATCTGAAATTTGCTCTTCATCAGATTTGCAAATTTCTCACATAGATTTTCATCATCTGATCCAAAGATGATATCATCAACATAGATTTGTACTAGCAATGTACTTGTTCCTTCCTCTAGTTTGTATAGAGTCTTGTCTATAGTTCCCTTGTAGAATCCATTCTTGATCAGAAATTGTGATAGTGACTCATACCAGGCTCTAGGTGCCTGTTTGAGTCCATAAAGGGCCTTTTTGAGTTTGTATACTTTGTCTTCTTTTCCTTTGATTTGAAATCCAGGAGGTTGTTCTACATATAATTCTTCCAAAAGTCCATTTAGGAATGCACTCTTGACATCCATTTGATAGACTTTGAAGTCTTTGAATGCTGCAAATGCTAGAAAGAGTCTGATTGCCTCCAATCTTGCTACTGGTGCAAATGTTTCATCATAATCTATTCCTTCTGCTTGAGAGTATCCTTTTGCAACCAGCCTTGCTTTGTTTCTGACAATAGTTCCTTGCTCATCCATATTGTTCCTAAAAACTCATTTTGCTCCAATGATGTTGGCCGTATCTGGTCTGTCAACAAGTTCCCAGACTTCATTTCTTTCAAATTCATTTAGTTCTTCTTCATGGCCGTAATCCAATCTCGCATCTTGAATTGCATCATCTATTGTCTTGGGCTCCACTTGTGATAGAAAACATGTTAGCATATTTTCCAGTTGTCTTCTGGTTCTGACGCCTGTGTGAATGTCTCCAATGACTTGTTCTTCAGGATGATCTCTTAGCCAACTTAGGTCAGGTTGGAGTTGATCTTCACTTGGTGCTTCCACAGCTTCATTATGTGTATGGTCTTCGTGTCTGGAGCTTGTTCTGTTGTGTTGATATGTGGCTCTTCTTGATTTTCAAAATGATGATTCAAGATAGAAGCTGGAATTGTTGTATTTTTATAGATTTCCCTTTGTGTTGCTTCTTCTTCTTGATCTTGAAGATCTTCACCATTTGTATTTGGTTCATCAAAAACTACATGTATTGATTCTTCAATCACCAATGTTCTTTTGTTGAGTACTCTGAATGCTTTACTGGTGTTTGAGTATCCTATAAAGATTGCTTCATCAGCCTTTTCATCAAAGGTATGCAATGATTCTCGTTCAAAACAAAACATTTTGATCCAAACATATGAAAATACGAGATATTAGGTTTTCTACCATTCCATATTTCATATGGAGTCTTTCCATGAAGTTTGTTGATGATTGATCTGTTTTGTGTATGGCATGCCGTGTTTGTCGTCTTGACCCAAAATCTCTTTGGTAAGCATGCTTCGCAATCATTGTTCGATCGCTTCTTTGAGAGTTCTCGTTTCTTCTTTCTCGCTACACCATTTTTTTGTGGAGTTCCCGCCGCAGATAGTTGATGTAGTACTCCATTTTCTTCACAATAGGTTCGATAATTTCATTTAGAAATTCAGAGCCTCTCTGGTCTGATCTGATCTTGATAATTTTCAGTTCTTTCTCATTTTGGAGTCTTCTCAGAAATCTGGCAATTTCTTGAGTGTCTCTTTCTTCTTGTTCATGAAGATGGTCCAGGTGTATTTTGAGTAGTCATCCACCACTACTAGAGTGTATTTCTTACCACTTACACTTACTGGTGTGACTGGTCCAAACAGGTCCATGTGTAACAGATGTAGAATTCTTGTTGTAGATTGATAGGGCTTTGACTTGAATGAACTTTTGATTTGTTTTCCTTTCTGACATGCATCACATATGCTTTCCTTTCTGAAAATGATCTCTGGAAATCCTTCAACTAACTTGTTCTTTGATAATTTGTTGATGGTCTTGAAATTCAAGTGATTTAATCTTCTCGTGCCAAATCCAAATTTTGTTGATTGTTTATTTTTGACAAGCGTACATGTTTCGCCTTGGTCGTTCTCCGACCACCACATTCATGTTGTCTTGGCTTCTACCCGCAAGAACTCGTTGTGTTGGTTTGGTGTGAATCACTTTGCATCCTTCTTTGTTGAAGTGCACATTGTAGCCTTTGTCACGTAATTGACTGATGCTCATCAGATTGAAATTAAGTCCCTTAACATATGCCACATTTTGAATCTTCATATTGTTCTTGAGTATTATGCCTTCCCCCTTGATCTTGCCAGGGTTTTCTTTGCCTCCAAATGTGACTTTGGGTCCATCAAAAGCTTTGAAGTCGTTGAGCCATTTCTTGTTTCTCGTCATGTGTCCGGAACATCCACCGTCTATGTACCGTACATCCTACAAAACAAATTAATTAAGTTTAGGTACCCAACACCGTTTGGGTCCATACCGTTAGCAATCATGCCTCCCATACCAAGTGTATATCCAAAGTTTCTTCTTTTTGGATAATTAAAGTCATCAACTTCATATGTATAGGGCATGGCAGAATAGCTTCTAATATTTTTACTGAAGGTATTCTGATACTTTTCTCCACCTTTTGGTGCATTTACATCCTTTTTCACTTTCCAATATGCAGTAGGAAACCTTTCTTGCTTCATGTGTCTAGGACCATATCTAGATTGGTTTTTCTTAAACACATGATGCATTTTATGGAATGGTTTCCTCTTGTATTTTGGAGGTGCAACATTCCAATCATCCTCTGAAGGATAAAGTCTACCTTTACCTTTCAGAAGACTATTGTTCTTGGTTGGCTGAAATGAAGATTTGGTCTGCTGTTTTACTACATTGCGTTTTGACTTCACCGGAGCAAGATGATTTGTTGGAACTATGGTCTGTCCCTTTCTAAATTTTGGTCCAATGTTGGTCCTGGATTTAGAATTGTGTTGACCATTATTCCTACTCTCATCCTGACTGTCGTAGCCAAGACCAGATCTGGATCCAAACCTTTTTTAGGGTTTGTAAGCTGGTGCATTTAGTGGTGCAGTGGTTACCTTTGCCGGTGGGGAGATTTTCTTAACTCGATCAATCAATAATGTATGTATGATCATCTCGCTTTTTGTTGATCATTTAAGTAGGTCTCCTTATCGGTTAATTCAAATTTTTGCTTTATCCAGCTTCTTTCTTTAGTCTTTTATTCTCCTTTCTTAGATCCTTGCATTCCTTTTCCGAATTTCATGATTCATTTCAATTTCATCAAATTTGGTCATGAGATTTTGGACTAGGTCTGCTGTATCCAATGGGAGACTGGAAGATTGTGCAGTGTTATATGTGGATGCATTTGATGAGGAACAGGAACTAGATGTTACCTCAGTTTCATCTGATTCTTTAGCCATTAGACATAGGCTCGTTTCTTCAGTGTCTGAACTATCACCTTCATCTTCATTTAAGTCTTTGGTCATGAGGCATAGACATGCTTTTTCATTATTTGCGCAATCTTCTTCATCACTGTCATCTGTGTCGTTATCAGATGATTCTTCATTCTTTTCACTGCTGGATTCAGCCTTGAGTGCCTTCTTGCTTCTCCTCTTTTCAGATGCTTTGTATTTCTTCTTTTCATCATCTTTGTCATTTTCTTCAGGACAGTCAGCCTTGAAGTGACCCTTCTTGTTGTAGTTGAAGCATCTGTATTCATCATCTTTCTTCTTCATTTCTTTATTTGAGCTTGACCTCTTGTTTGATGATGAATTTCCTTTGAAAGGCTTCTTTTTGCTCGAACTCCGTCAAAGCGTTTAACTAATAAAGCTACATGTTCTTTAAGTTCATGTGTCTCTTTGCTGATGCAATCGGCAAAGTTATTTTACTGGGGTGCAACCAGTGCAGTGATTTTGTGTGTCTCTGCCGGAGCATCATCTTCACCTTTCAATTCGAATTCATGAGCTTTTAATTGGGACATCAGTGTCAGAGTGTCAGTGCTTGCAAGATTTGTTGTTCCTATGATTACTGATGTTATGATCTTCCATCTTTCAGGTAGTCCACTCAAGATCTTCAAGCATACTTCTTTCTAGGGATATGTGTGTCCAAGCTGTTGCAGTTCACTGATAATGCTTGAGAATCTATTGTCCATTTGATCAATGGATTCACCAAATTTCTTCATTTTGAAGTTCTCAAATTTCTATTTTGCAACGATAATTTGTTTTCTTTAACTACTTCGCATCCTTCATTTATCAATGATAGCTTGTCCCACATCTCCTTTGTCGTTTTGCGCTCTTTGATTCTCATGAACATGTTGCTATCTAGGGTCTTCAAAATCATGTCTTTTGCAACAAAGTCCAGATTTGCTCTTCTCATGTCATCCTTGGTCCAATCCTTTTTAGGTTTATCAATTTCCTTCCCTTGATCTTCTCCTGTGCCTACCACACTAGTGATTATGATTGGTCCATCGTTAATTACATCCAGCATCTCTTCATGAGTTGCTGCAAGATGAGATAGCATTCTTATTTTATATTCATCAAAATTATTAACATTAAAAACAGGTACTTTTGACAAGAAGTTTGAGGAATCCATAAGTGCAAATGAAGATATAAATGTAAATGTATAGAAAACTCATATTTGAAAACTGCTTTGAAAATATGTGATCTCCTTGTTACCAGAAATTAGATCTGAACAGGTTCTGATACTAGGAACTTTGCTCCGATACCAATTGTTGGTCCCAGAGAAGGGTGAAACTATAGTTAGAGGGGGGGTAAATGACTATAGTGGAGTTTCAAAAACTTTTCTTTTGTTTAAAAGCTTTTGGGCAGCGGATAAGTCCCTTCTTACTAAGTTGTTTTCAAATCAATTTAGACGATCACAGATATAAGTTATGATCTAGGCAATTTAAATAAATGCTGTAAAGTAAATTGACACAAGGCTTATAGTGGTTCAGGGTGGTGTAATCCCTTAATCCACTCTTCTCCTGTGAAGATCGGAGGAATTCACTATTGTTTTCACAGATACAATAGTATGATTGTCCTTGGCTTCCCAAGCTTCACAATCTACAAGACTATCACTCCTTTACCGCAATGCTTCGGTGATTCGCCTTTTTGTCGCTCCTTGAGATCAAAATCCTTCAACAAATTATCACAGTTCAACTCCTTCTCGCATTGCCTCTCGATTCGCTTTTTCGCTTGATGTGAATGTGATTCACACACTAGCTTGATCAATCTCAGTGCTGAATATGAATTTGTAGCTTTGATATCTGAGCTGATCACTGGATGTATCCTTGTAAGTTCAGAGAGAAGGCTTTTCAAGTTGACAGAGTTTCTGCTTGATTTTTCTTTTCAGATCGATGATTTCTTTGTCTGTCAATGCCTTCTATTTATAGCCTTGAATAACCTTGATTTTGAAATTCCGTCCGTTGGCTATATTAATGAGGGAATAATCCTTGATTTTATTTTTTATTCCCCCTTAATTGCATTCTCCTTGATTTCAATGATCGGATTTTTCTTTCAAACATATAGCAGAAAATCCGTCCTTGATTGATCCTCTATTGATTGTGTATTTAATGCATGATTTTCTGTATCTTCAACCTATATCGAATCTGATTTGGAAAGTGTTACTTCGCCGTTTTCTGAACAGTTGAGTGATCCTTCTGACTTATCCGTTTTAGATCTTCCTTCACCGTTTTGTCTTCACTCAGCCGAAAGTCAGTTTACTTTGCCGATTCACTGTTTTCTTCTTTGTTTCAGTTCAAGGAGAATCTTTGCACTTCACTGATCCTTGATTAGAGGTGGGATCAGTGTACACCATATTTGAATTTTAAGTTTCATCACTTAAAGTGTAACTTGGACTTATCCAAGGTCATCACAGACTTCCTTGGTTGTAAGTCAGACCATTAATGTCTTCATTGCTTCTCTCGCCGGTGCTTGGTCGGCTTCACTCGCCGAATGTCCGTTTTTACTTTGCCGTCCTACCAACTAGTACAATACTTGTCTGACTCAACTTATACAACACGTCAGACTCTAAGTAAAGACTTATACAGAGAATTCTAACTTATTTCGGGCTTGCTATAACAGCTAGTATGGCCATCATCAAAACTTAATATAATGTTCCTAACACCTATAGTGACCTCCAGCTTCTCTAGCATGACACATGTGCAAAATACTTGGAATCTCATCATCATGGACGCATCTCCTAAGAATGGCATCAGGGCACAATTTGTACAGGTAGGGATCGTCCCAATGATAATACTACAGATATGTGAATAACTTCTTCTTATCTGCATTGTTGAATTCTGGTGGTAGGTACTTTCCTGCTAAGTAATTGACAATGTCTGCAAACCAAGGGTATACCTTGCCCACTCTTGATGTATGATATCGGGTCTGAGACTCAACTCAAGCTACCACTGAGACGGAAAAAAGTTGTTCATCAGGAAAGCTTTCCCTAATCTCAGTCTGGTGCTCTTCTTCCAGCAAAGTTAACCTTGACAGGTGGTCAGCCACCTGGTTCTCAGATCCCTTTTTATCTTTGATTTCCACATCAAACTCTTGTGAGAGTAGAATCCATCTTAATAATCTCGGCTTGGAGTCTTGCTTGGTTAGAAGGTATTTCAAAGCTGCATGGTCAGTGAATACAGTGACTTTCGATCCTATCAGATAAGGTCGAAACTTGTCTAACGCAAATATGACAGCTAAGAGTTCCTTTTACGTCGTCGCATAATTCCTCTGGGCACTATTAAGGGTACGACTGGCGTAATAGATAGGCTCAAAGATTTTATACTCCCTTTGTCCCAGGGCTGCTCCAACTTCCGTGTCGCTTGCATCAAACATAAGCTCAAAAGTTTTGTTCCAATCTGGGGCTACCAGATTTGGGGAGGTCATAAGCATTTGCTTCAGTGTGTTGATTGCTTTCTTGCATTCCTCTCCAAATACGAAAACATCATTTGCAAGCAATTCCGTCAAAGGTCTAGAGACTTTAGAGAAGTCCTTAATAAACCTCCTATAAAACCCTGCGTGGCCAAGAAAGGCTTGCAACGTCTTCAAGTTCGTTGGAGGGGGTAACTTGTTAGGTGTAGTGCCCGAAAGACAAATTGTGTAATTGTTTTTAATAATGAATGACAGAATTTATCTCACCTTATTACTTGCTTTGTGCTTGTAAAGTAATACACTGCTGCAAACCCTAAGTATATCTGTATGTAACCACTTAACTCGGTGTATGGATTACACGTGAGGATTGAGTTAGTGGTGATATACTTAAATCGTTAGCCCGTGGTGAACTTAATCGAGTTTAGGGTCTCTTGATTAAAACACCAATAATGCGCCCGAACACCTTAGGGTGTGATAGTCTTATCCGGACCGTCGGTGAGGGTACCTACGTGGGGCATTTATATATGATGGCATTCATATAGACTCGGACCGATTTAATCGTATTTCTCGGTATAATTCCGTAATCGAGGAATCTTATTAAATCATTAGATGATCATATATGGATCAACCTTAATCCCGAGGTGATCACGGATGCCGCTTGTCCCGGGGTAGTGTTTGATGTGTTAGTTACGGTTCACTTTAATATGTGTTCCAAGCCACTTCTCATTGGCACTATCTCCGTATAAGTGAGTAGTTCGATTTTCACGACATGGAATTCATTCCTTCCCGCGGGAAGTAGAGACAAATCCCCTTGTTTGTTAGCCCTAAGAAAGTGATCGATCCCGGGAGTTCACATTTGACTAATTAGCTACTAGTCGGATATGTGTACTAATTGATCGTTAGGGGGTTAATGGTAAATAAGGATAAGATATTCGAGTCGGGTTCACGGAGACTTCCCACTCGTAATGGACGATCTATGGAGGGTTAATCCGTATGTAGTGATTATATCAATGGACGCTTATTCGCTCTATGGGTTGAGTATAAGTATACATCTATAATCGGTAGAGTTCAGTTTCGGGTTTATGGTGGCGTAATCCCGGAATTAATAATTAATGTACTTTCTGTTCGATGAATAATTAATTATTGGAGCTACCGGTTATAGGTCCATGGTCCCCGATGTGGCTTCTGTAATTCGGACTAGTAATCTTGTTACTTGGGCCTCAGTGATAATTAATTGGCTGGGCTAATTAATTGATATGCATGGATATTATTTAGTTGGGCTAAATAATATAATACACATAAAAGACATTTTATGTGGGCTTTTTGACCCTAAAGGTGGCGCCAATATCATCATTTAATTAGAGAGAAATTAGTTTTCTTGGATAATTATTTGACATGTGATTTATCTTTTATTTGTTAAATGATAATTCATGGAATATTAGATAATAATATGATTTATCCTAATTTGTTTGGGATAATCATTTTATTTATCTTTTATTTGGAAAAGGATTAATGTGATAATTATCACTTAATTATTTAATCCTTGGAGGACATTGATTACTCTCCTATATAAAGAGAGTTCTCCCAAGTCTAATGGAAAGGTACTATTCACGTCACTATTCACCGAGAGAAATTGGCCGAAAAATTTCGGCCTCTATTCTTAGGGTTCGAGTTGGAAAAATCTTCGGGATTTCTCTGGTTGCATATCAAGGAGGCTCGTGTAACAAGAAGGGTGTCCACCAACCGCCGTTTGGAGAACACATCGGAAGATCAAGGCTTCTCTTCCCTATATTGGTAACATGATCTTAACCCCCTTGTAGTAGTTTAAGTCCTTTAATTATGTGTTTTGATATATAAATCGTGATCCATCCGCTGCGCGTAGATCTAATTTGTTTAGATCTAAGAACCTGCATCCTTCATGTGGTATCGGAGCCAGGTTCCACGATTTATATAGTCATAATCATAATTAAACGATTTAAAGGAGTGGAATTGCATGTAGGTGATATTTTACTTATTATTATGCATTAATAATTTTAAATTGCTATGGTTGAAGAGATGGATTGGGGTTGGCACCGTTTTCCCGTTAGATCTATTGTAAACTCATATAAACGATGAAAATTCGTTCATATGAGTATAGGAAATTGTGTAATTTATTTATTATTGCAAGTTTAATTTCCTGTAAATAGATCTGTTTAGCAGCTGTATAGTGTTTTCGTTTTTTCCGTTGTTTGAGCCGTTAAAACGAAGATCCCTCCGGTCAGAATCAATATTGGAAGTTGGTGAACAATCCCCCAAATTTTGGTGTCGATCAGAGTCCGTTTGGGTTTCCGTTCGTTGCTGCGAAGTGGCTGCTGTAACAGAAAAAACGCAGGATTCACAGAAACCCTAACTGTGACTTCTTCGATTTTCTGGGAACAATTGGACCGTTCAAATTAAAATCCGACCGGTCAGATCGATAATCATGGAGTTTTGGACGTGTGATAAAATTTTCAGGACGATCGGGATTCATCTTCATCCCCGATCGGTCTCGGGAAGTCTCTGATGCGCTGTTGAAAAAGTCAGATTCAGCAACAAGTTGGGCGGCTCACTGGAGAAGATTGACAAGTCAAAACTCCGATCCAACCGTCCATAATGAAGCCCAAGGAGTGAGGAACAGATCTGGAAAGTTTCGTCCCGATCCGAGTTCGTTTGATATGCCGATCGTCAAAGATTCTCAACAGCTGCAGATTAGGGTTTTTTTTAATTTATTTTCGAATAGATTAGTTACGGGGGTGCCAACGGTCCATCTCGGTGTTTATTTTCCGCACTAGTATACATGTGTAGATTGTATGAGTAGAACCGGAAAAATTGCCATGACATGCATCATATCATGAATTCCACTCCATATGCATACATGTAGAAATTAATTCGAGGAATTAGTTAGGCATGTATAAAACACACGATTAGTTTTAATTAATTGTTTGATATTAATTAGAAACTAATTAGGGTAAAAACCGAGGAACACGGGTTTTTTCAATCGTCGAGGTTGGGTGATGGATTCTCGGTGAATCCCACTGCGAAAGCATAAGGAGTAAAATCCCGAAACCTCGTGGTTAAGGTGTTGGATTCTCGGTGAATTCCACCTTACCTAAGACGAGATTACGTTTTTGTTCCGTAGTGTCTACGTGAATGTTTGATGTTTAAGGATTGGATAATCACGGGCAAACAGGTTCGAAAGTGGTTTAACCACGGTTGGGTGGTCAACAGTAGCTACGGCTCAATCGACTTCACCCTCCACGTGTGGCGTTTGCACGGGGTCCGGCAATACCGAGCCATCCGAAGAGCCGCTACGGCTCAACGGAGCTCTCCTAGCCTTGACCCGTCCGACGGCCACATATGTTCTAACGAATAGGTCGGGTGGGCTAGCCCACATAACCGACAACATTCGGGCCTATGATTTATTGTTCCTTAATGTAACATCAAGTCCAAAAACGTGATCGCAAACCCACCACTTTTTCAAAATATTGAGTGGGAGCGGGAGAGGCGACAAATTCGACCCCACGGCCTCTACCGTTGACACAAGCAACGTGAGAGAATGGTGACGCCTCGTGCCGGCTTTGATTTCGGCCCCCAAAGGAAGGCCTTCACCGCTATCAAAATTCAAGGCTTGGTCTCCGAAAGGATAGGATTTTGGGTACTCGCTGAGTCACTGACCGACCCTAAGGCGGCACACTCGGGGTCTATCTAAAGATCTGAAACAGTAGGTTACACTCATAAAGGGTATTTTGGTAATACCTTGGCTGAAAAAGGAAAGGTGATTGACGATCACAAATGAGATGTTCGATTCTCAATCTGATCTTCAATATTAATCGAAACCTCTTTGACCTACCCTAAGGCGGCACTGAGGCGTTAGATTAAATCCTTGGAACGGTAGGATAGACTATAAGTACTTAGTTTATGTTCCTAAAATTTTAGTAGTGTATGATTTGGATTTATCTTCTGTCAATTTTATTTACAACTATTTATATATCTCTCTAGGGCGCTAGACTGCTAGTGTAAAATTGACTAGTAATGACTTCGTTAAAAAGTGGTAAGTAACTAGAACGTTGTATTTATTAATCTCACATGCGATTAATTTTTCGGAAGAGATATTTCTCTTGAAGCCTTCAAAACTTAAGTGACGGCATGTCACCTTCTTGTCACTCGTGCAGAACGAGAGACAACCGTAGTTAGTTTGAAAGATGATTGGGACGATAAAATTCTTCTAGTGAATTGTGTAGTGTCTACACGAGAAATTTTCTGATAGAAAAATTGGAGAATCATAAATTAAAGTGTTGCTAGTTAGACGGTATTTGGAACCGATAAACTAGTGGGAGCTTTTATATTATGTTTTTCTAATTTATTAGAAAATCGATCCCACAAGGTAACGCTTTTATTAGACATCCCACGCTCACGAGTAGTGTCTACTCAATTGAACTCGCTAGTTCAAGACTATTTCCTTTTAAGGAAAGTTGAGAATGGGAAAGAATGTCTATAAGTGTTAATCATCTTAACTAAAGTTTTGAGGCTAAACCGAAACATTAATTAAAGAAAGTATAGGATAAGGAAAGTGATTTCGGATCACTAACCAATGAATCCTTAGCGACTTTCTTAACCGAGTAACTTGACTCGGTAGCTTAGTTCTTTGGAAGAACAAGGAAGCTTTGCATTAACGATTAATAGAGTAACAACGGCGTAATTTCAAATATATTAGTGGGAGTGATATAAGGAAATGAATTTCGATTCTATCCTTGAATATCACGGAAAAATTTATTTTTCTCGTTTACGATTCGTTGAAACAAATGGATTCACTTTCATCTCGATACTACGGTTGCCTTAAACAAAGTGAAGATGACATTTGTAGTACGAATCCGTGACTCGGACTTTTGTTTGATAAAGTCGAACCACTTAGAACAAATTTGAATAAGTATGTGTAACACATCTAAAACTATTAAAGGTAAAAGGTTTCCGTATTAAGATAAACGACCCTTCAATATCTATTAATTAGTGCATATATCCTAGAGATAAGACCGACGATCGGCTAAGGGTGATTCCTATCTCCCGCCTAGGAACACTATCTCAAAGGAACAATGACTAAGTTTCCTTTCAATCGGGAAAGGGTAATAGATTTGAAGGGTAACATAGCTTGTTCACCATGACCTTCGGGGTCTAGTGAGAGATACAAGCTAGTGGGAGGTTTTGAGTGGTGACATTTTGTCTGATGACTACTCGAAATGTGATCTAGTTTATCAAAAGAATACGAGGAGGAGTCTCGATTTTAGCGAGAGAATAGAGTATTCCATGCTCGAAATAGGCTATCGCATAGTCTTGGGACCGATGCTCGGCTCCGCCTCCTAGTGGAATGTTTCTCACCGAGGAAGAAACCATAGACTTGCCCGATATAGTTATTAATGTGCTACAATACACGTTAAACTCGATTAAGATAATTGGTTGCAAAATAACGGTTAACATTATTATGTAAACCGAGAAGTCTACCTAGAAGATGCCGGTGAATTTATGGATAATGAGTGAATTCGGTTCACACCACTCCCATAAATGTAGGCATTTAGCATTTAATGCTTGAAGGTAGGACTCGGAGATTTTGCGCATACGTTCGCATTGTGATTGTTCGTGAAATATCTTAATGAGACGAGTGAAGGTTGATTAAAAGATTCTTGAGATCGATAGTGACGGTTGAACTGTCACAAGCCTTCGATAGAATCTATAAGAAACGACCTTAAACCTTGGAGTACGGTTACCCAAAGGTAGTTACTATCTCGATTTAATCGTACCACGTCCAACATTAGTTGTTGGTGATTACACCGATAAATACTACTAGATCGAATGTCAATCCACCCAAGACACAAGGTGGGAGTATGGTTTAACCGTTGACCCATTGTGATTTTGTGGACTTTATAATCTGGCCGGGGTGATTGATAACCTATGGCTCTTGGTGGGTCGTATAGGATTCGATTATAGAGGTTGGTTTGAAAACCTTAACCCCGTGAATGGAGTTTTGGTACTCCGGTTCGTTTCGACCTCTTGTAGAACCACCCGAGTGTCTCGGGCCCGGTGGGAGCAATTGGATCTACACGGAAAAGAGTCGAATGAATAGGAAAGTTTAAACTTTCGCCGCAAAGTTGAGTGGTATAGGGGTGATTCCACGACAAGTAGAGAGTTAACCGGACCTTGAACTCTCTCACCACTCGCCTTGCTAGATTTCGTTAGAAAGCGTAAAATAGGGGTGATTCCCCGAGACTTTCTTTCCGAACAACGGAATCTCGAATTCATTCGGAACGAAGGGTTTTAGCTAAGAATGAATAACGGATTCGTTACAAAGCGAAAGATAGGGGTGATTCCCTAAGACCTTTTTTGCGAGACTAACGATATCTTAATTCATTCGAAAGAACCTTTGGTAGGAGGCTCATGCCATGGCTTATATCCTCTGTGGATTTAAGAGAACCTCTCGGTCATTTAAAGTCACATGTTTTAAAATATGTGGAATTGACCGAATATTGATAAGTCTTTAGTAGATCGGATATCAATATTGGTAAAATAGTAGTATTAGTGTTCATGAATGATAACACCGAAACAATTGGAAACAACATGTGTGTGCTATCCGAAGTCGAAATCGACACGCCAAGATTCTCTGGATGAGAGAATTGGACTATGTTCTAAGAATCGATTCGGTCAAATTCACGAGAATGAGTCATTGGCTATCCCACCGATCTTATTGAATAAGATGATTATGCATATATGGTTGCGCATTCAACGAGAGTAGTCCTACCTTACCTCTCGGGAATGATTCTCTAAATCTCCGGATAAAGAGAAAATGGGATAGAGTCTCTCTTGGATAACGGCAAGTCGTTTATCATAAGTCAATAGTAATCGAATCTTGGATTTGAGCAATAAGTAGCAGTTTAGTACGTCCTCAAGTATCTTTAGAGAACGAGGAATCATATGCTTGTATATTCAGTGCAAACTTGAATATGGTTGACTACACCGATTCGACTTGTAGTCGATTAAGGATGATCATTACGTTGATCTCGGGCTCGTGTTTACTCATAGTGCTTAGAATTTACTTTTTGGTCTCGGGAGTAATTTCGTGTCCGATAAGCCGATATCACTTCATTGTGAAAACAAGTGAAGAAATAGCTTAGAAGGATCTTCTCGACTACTGTGAGGTCAAAAGCATATTGAGAGAGAGTACCGCCTGATTAGATGGACCGGCAACGTTTCGTCTCGGGCCGACAACCAAACTGATCAGTGTACCAAGTCTGGTGCTTGGAGGGTACGGCATTGAGGAATATATCTCATCTAGCTTTTAGAGCAAGTGGGAGAGTGTTGTGAATAAGATGAGAAAGGGTGTGCTCTAAAAACAATCGTTGCTTGTCATTTCGTGCAAGTGGGAGATTGTTAGGTGTAGTGCCCGAAAGACAAATTGTGTAATTGTTTTTAATAATGAATGACAGAATTTATCTCACCTTATTACTTGCTTTGTGCTTGTAAAGTAATACACTGCTGCAAACCCTAAGTATATCCGTATGTAACCACTTAACTCGGTGTATGGATTACACGTGAGGATTGAGTTAGTGGTGATATACTTAAATCGTTAGCCCGTGGTGAACTTAATCGAGTTTAGGGTCTCTTGATTAAAACACCAATAATGCGCCCGTAACACCTTAGGGTGTGATAGTCTTATCCGGACTCGTCGGTGAGGGTACCTACGTGGGGCATTTATATATGATGGCATTCATATAGATCGGACCGATTTAATCGTATTTCTCGGTATAATTCCGTAATCGAGGAATCTTATTAAATCATTAGATGATCATATATGGATCAACCTTAATCCTGAGGTGATCACAAGATGCTGCTTGTCCCGGGGTAGTGTTTGATGTGTTAGTTACGGTTCACTTTAATATGTGTTCCAAGCCACTTCTCATTGGCACTATCTCCAGATAAGTGAGTAGTTCTGATTTTCACGTACATGGAATTCATTCCTTCCCCGCGGGAAGTAGAGAGACAGTCCCTTGTTTGTTAGCCCTAAGAAAGTGATCGATCCCGGGAGTTCACATTTGACTAATTAGCTACTAGTCGATATGTGTACTAATTGATCGTTAGGGGGTTAATGGTAAATAAGGATAAGATATTCGAGTCGGGTTCACGGAGACTTCCCACTCGTAATGGACAAAATCTATGGAGGGTTAATCCGTATGTAGTGATTATATCAATGGACGCTTATTCGCTCTATGGGTTGAGTATAAGTATACATCTATAATCGGTAGAGTTCGGTTTCGGGTTTATGGTGGCGTAATCCCGGAATTAATAATTAATGTACTTTCTGTTCGATGAATAATTAATTATTGGAGCTACTGGTTATAGGTCCATGGTCCCCGATGTGGCTTCTGTAATTCGGACTAGTAATCTTGTTACTTGGGCCTCAGTGATAATTAATTGGCTGGGCTAATTAATTGATATGCATGGATATTATTTAGTTGGGCTAAATAATATAATACACATAAAAGACATTTTATGTGGGCTTTTTGACCCTAAAGGTGGCGCCAATATCATCATTTAATTAGAGAGAAATTAGTTTTCTTGGATAATTATTTGACATGTGATTTATCTTTTATTTGTTAAATGATAATTCATGGAATATTAGATAATAATATGATTTATCCTAATTTGTTTGGGATAATCATTTTATTTATCTTTTATTTGGAAAAGGATTAATGTGATAATTATCACTTAATTATTTAATCCTTGGAGGACATTGATTACTCTCCTATATAAAGAGAGTTCTCCCAAGTCTAATGGAAAGGTACTATTCACGTCACTATTCACCGAGAGAAATTGGCCGAAAAATTTCGGCCTCTATTCTTAGGGTTCGAGTTGGAAAAATCTTCGGGATTTCTCTGGTTGCATATCAAGGAGGCTCGTGTAACAAGAAGGGTGTCCACCAACCGCCGTTTGGAGAACACATCGGAAGATCAAGGCTTCTCTTCCCTATATTGGTAACATGATCTTAACCCCCTTGTAGTAGTTTAAGTCCTTTAATTATGTGTTTTGATATATAAATCGTGATCCATCCGCTGCGCGTAGATCTAATTTGTTTAGATCTAAGAACCTGCATCCTTCATAACTTCTCTATTACCTCTATCTTTTCTCTATCAACTTCCATTCCTTTCTTTGAAATTCTAAGACCCAACACTATTCCTTCTTTAACCATGAAATGGCATTTTTCCCAGTTAAGTACAAGGTTGGTCTCTTCACATCTCTTCAACACTTTACTCAAATTGTCCAAGCATTTATCGAAGCTATCTCCAAATACAGAGAAATCATCCATGAAAATCTCTAGAAAATCCTCCACCATGTCCGCAAATAATGACATCATGCACCTTTGGAATGTTGTTGGTGCATTACATAACCCAAAAGGCATGCGATTGTATGCAAAAGTTCCATATGGACATGTGAAAGTCATTTTCTCATCGTCCTCAGGGGCAATATAGATCTGATAATAACCAGAATATCCATCTAAGAAACAATAGAACGCATGTCCGCTTAATCTTTCTAACATTTGATCAATGAATGGTAGGGGAAAATGATCTTTACGAGTTGCATCATTCAGTTTCCTGAAGTCTATGCACACTCGATGTCCAGTAATTAGTCTCACAGAGATTAACTCATCAAACTCATTAGGTTGGACAGTGAATCCTCCTTTCTTGGGCACCATATGAATCGGGCTCACCCACTCCCTAACTGCAATTGGGAAAATGATTCTCATTTCCAACATCTTTATGATCTCTTCCATAACAACATCCTTCAGCTGTGGTGTCAACCTTCTTTGAGGTTGTGCTACCGCTTTCTTTTCAGGGTCCACAGAGATCTTATGCATGCACGCCGATGGGCTTATTCCTCTAATATCTGTAATTGTCCATCCAAACGCTCCCTTGTGCTCTCTCAGTACTCTCAAAAGTTTATCCTCCTCTAAAGGTGATAATGACGCTGAAATTATAAGGGGGAGAGTATCATTTTGTAAGTGCACGTACTTCAGGTGAGATGGCAAAGGTTTCAACTTTAAGTTCCTTGGTGGCTCTTCTAATGATGATCTTAACAACTTACCAGTCAACTGTAAGTCAAAGAACTTGTGCCAGGAAGGTCTATGAATGGTTCCTCCTAAATCCAAAGAGGATATAGGCTCTATTTCTTGCACTTGACCTTCATTACACCCAGGCCAGGTTTCCTCATAACTTTCTTCTTCCTTCAGGAGTAAAGTCTCAGCTACTTCAGGGTCTAGTGCCACTTGCTGATATAATTCCAACACAAGTTCGTCTATGGCATCTAGAAGGTAGCATGCTTCTCCTTCATCTTTAGCATATCTCATTGAATTCATCACATTGAACACTACTTTGTCCTCATTCACTCTCAGAATCAGCTCACCCTTATGAACATCTATCAAGGTTTTGTTCGTAGCTAGGAAAGGTCTTCCTAAGATCAATGGAACATCGTGGTTAGCTTCCATGTCTAGCACCACAAATTCTACAGGGAATACAAACTTATCAACTTTCACCAAAACATCCTCCACCACTCCACAGGGTTGTTTCATAGACCTATCTGCTAATTGAAGGGTTATAGATGTCTCATTCAACTCCTTCATGCCTAATTTATGAAAGATGGAGAGTGGCATTAGATTGACACTGGCTCCAAGATCACACAATGCTTTATTTAGGCATACTCCTCCAATTGTGCATGGTATGAGGAAGCTCCCAGGATCTTTACACTTAGGAGGCAGTTTGCGTTGCAAAACTGCCGAGCATTCCTCGTTCAGGCAAATGGTTTCAAGGTCTAACAATTTCCTCTTGGTAGAGATTGCCTCCTTCAAGAATTTCGCATACTCTGGCATTCCGGCCAGAGTTTCTACCAAAGGTATTCACTTGCAACTTTTTAAACATCTCTATGAACTTTTTATAACGCGCATCATCATTATTCGGCTTATATTTCCTAGGGGGATAGGGTAAAGTAGCAGGATTAATAGTTACAGTTCATGAAGACTTACCTGTTGACTGCTGCTGCTCTGCCTGCTTGTCTGCTGAATTTTCAGACTCCCGGTTTACCGGCCCCTCTTTTTCTCCGTTCTACCGCATTCCGTCGTCGATCGGTTTCGATTCTTCCCGGACAAGCTTGGTATAACCGGTCCAGGCAGTTCCTTTCTGCTTCTAGTCATGATTGCATTCACTTCCTTCGGATTCTTCTCAGTATTACTTGGCAATCCTCCCGGAGGACGGGCTTACACTTGTTCTGCAATCTGCCCCACTTTGGTGCGACAGATTCTGCACTAAGGCTTCTTGATTGGTCAGTCTTGTATCATTCTTCTGACAATATGTGGTGAAGTTTGTATTTAGCTCAGTCATGGATTTCACAAGTTGATTGACCGTATCGGTCACAGTTGAGCTCATTTTATCCATGGCTGCTTCCCAACCACCGGACTTGCTGAATTGAGGCATGAATCCACCGATTTGTCTCGGTCTCTCTCCACTGTTAGAATCACTTTGTCGAAAACCCCCAGCAGGGTCACTCAGTCTAAAACCAGGGTGGTCATGAGAACCTGGGCGATATCCGCCCCCATAAGGATTTCCTTGCCTCCCTATATAGTTCACGTCCTTAGTGTTGGTTACTTCAATCTCTTGAACTTTCTCTACCTTGGCTATACGATCCTGCATGCCATCTATCTTCTCGTTCATTTCCATTAGTTGGTATAAGATCTTTTGAGAAGTATCTTCTCCAAATACGCCTTCAGCTACCTTGGCGGTTTCAACTTGGTGTGTTCCCCATTGACTTGTCAGTGCGATTTGATCCAACTTCTCTTCGGCTTCTTCAGGTGATAGCAACGCAAAACATTCATTGCTTGATGCATCAACTCTCATTTGTTCACTTGGCCGCACTCCGTGATAGAAAATATGCATTCGTATGGGCAAAGTGATATCATGATGAGGGCATCTCCTCTGTGCTTCCTTAAATCTTTCCCACGCTTCTTCAAAGGTTTCAGCGGGTTTCTACTTGAAATTCATGATCTCTTGTCTCATCTGTAGTGACTTCCCAGGTGGGCAGTACTTATTCATAAATTTCTGCAACAGATCGGTCCAAGTTTGGATCGATCCCGGTGCTAGAGACAAGCCTGCGGCATTTTCGCCAGACGGTCTTTGCCGCAGTAGTGCCATCCTCCCCGCGCCGGGCCGTATGGGCGGGTTGTCCCTCGCTGCTGCGTTCTGTTAGGCTATGGATTTGATTGAGGATTTAATGCTCGAACGCATGTGAGAGGAAAAAATGGAGTTGAATTCCAGTGAATGGAAACAATTTCAACTTGATATTATCTTCTGGCACTCCTGCTGGCTTGACCGTGCTGACTATTTCTAGAAAGTTGGTGACGTGTACACTAGGATCTTCGTTCATTACTCCGTGAAAGGTAGTGTAGTTAGTCACCATTTGTATAACATTCGGTTTAGAGCGAAATACCTCAGCTGCATCATCAAGTTGAACAATTGCTGGCACGAATTGCTCAATCGTAGGTATTGCATAACTCTGTTGAGTTCTCCTATCTGCTTGTACCACAACTCCTGCTCCATTCTGTCCATTCTGTCCGTTCTGTGCCATGTTGATGTCTATATCTTCTTCTTCTCTCTCGCTGTGATCTCCTTCGTGCGAAACCACGTCATCCGCCAGCCTAACAGATCTCTCTCGAGTTTCCTTTCTCTTTTGTCTAGAAAACTTTTCAATCTCAGGTATTAATCTCTCGAGTTCGGCTGCTGAACTTCGTGTAGCGTACTACAAGACACAAAAAGAAAATAAAAAGGTTAGTGACTTGCCTCGCCGGCTGTTACACACGCCTGGCAGACTCAAAAATACAGACTCTGACTACTGACTCGACTCTGAACTAACAGAAACGATTCTGGAAAAATTGGGACCCTCGGTTTATCGGGGCAGACCCTCCGTAAACCGGAAGAAATTTTTCCCGATTTTTAACAAAGCCGATACTTTATGACTCCAGTATAAACAGACAATAAAAAAGACTCAATTAAACAGACTCAAATATATACAACAAATTCAATCTTAAATAAAAAGTATTCTTGACACGAGTCCCCGGCAACGGCACCAGAAATCTTGATCGCGTGCAAGGCGCTTACTAGCAATAGGACTAGGTCTATTGTAGTAGAGTACTGGAAAATCAAGGTCGATCCCACAGAGACTCGTAAGAACGTCTAATTATCAAGATTGAGTTGTCACGATAACGGTCTACGACCAACTATAATATAGACAGTAGTAAATTTGGTAACAATCAACTAGCAAGATTATGCAAGTTCAACGAAGCAAACTAGAGTTTCTAATGTATTATTTCAATTATGAGTAATTAGTTATTCCCCCCACACATGCAACAGTCCTCCCCATTGGTGAATATATTCATTGTTCAGCTACGGGTACCACTCTTAACCCTATCTACTCCGACAATGGCAGTAGACAATCTATACGCAAGCTACCCTCCTTAATTGGTCTGTAATAGCCCATACGCATAAAGAACTAGAGCTGTCAATATTGAGCGCTAACTCATACCGCAAGCCCGCCTAGACAGCTGTCGACATTGACCAGCACGTTCCTAGGGTCCATTCAAGATAATGTCCTAATTAACACATCACAAACAGTCCTTCATGTTAATTTACGATAACATGCAAACAGTTGATCAGACTAAAAACATGTAAATTAAATCTATCGATCAACGTAGCTGGCGCCGATTATCATGAATTAGTAAATTTACTAGGTATTCAGATCTAGAGATATAGACCGTCGCAGATCTGAAGAACGCAACTATTATTTCATGATTTCTTCACCAACGAATCAGATCTATAACACATAGGGTAAAATAAACTAACTACTACATAATTAAACTAAATAAGCAATCAAAACATACTAGTCGAATATAACGACGATAGATCTACATCTTGGAAAAGACAGAAAATCATACCCTCGAAGATGAGCATAGATCTCCTTTGGATCTCTCCCTAGGCGGCGACTCCGTCGTCTCTCCGACCAGAACTCATAAAAATAAATAAAATAAAGAACAATGAACTTTTATTGCATAATGCTTGTAAATTGTATTGTACTATTGTTACATTTAGTTCTGAGGCGAAGCCTCTTATTTATAGCTATCTAAACCGACTTAGGAACATCTAGTTCGACCCCTCGTCCAAAAAAACGCGTTTCGGAAGATTCTGGGACCTCGGTAAGTCGGCACCGCCCCTCGGGTTACCGAGGGTAATTTTGTCTTTTTTCTTCAACCGACTTAACTTGGATGCTTCTGGAATACCCTAGGCACATTCCTTTCGTTCAGTCCACTCCAGATTCGTCCATCATGCT
Organism: Gentiana straminea; assembly: GCA_036785695.1. Classification (NCBI taxonomy): domain Eukaryota; kingdom Viridiplantae; phylum Streptophyta; class Magnoliopsida; order Gentianales; family Gentianaceae; genus Gentiana; species Gentiana straminea. The sequence goes on along the minus strand of JAVUPR010000087.1, from coordinate 2,148,204 downwards.
CAGCCCAATATTTCGTATCCTGAAAATCATCAAATAATACACGAAATAATATCGAAATAGAGAAAATAAATGCTAAGTGCAGATTTCTCGACTCACGAACCCGAAATATGATATTCAACTCAAATGGTTCATATTTATAGGTCAAAACAACTATTTTTAGCCCATAATGGATAGAATGTTGATGCCGTAGGATAGACTATTTTGACCGTCATCAGCTGCCGACTACAACTTGTGGCGGAGACATGATTTTGTCCATGGGCCACAATTCAAAATATAATATCACGGAGCAAGTGTTTCAAAAAATAAACCACATACATATAAATTACTAGTCAATAGTCATTTAGGATATATTTGAAAAGTTTTTAGGATAAAAGGACACTTTGAATATCTGGACTTATTTACCCTCACTTAAGTTAACAATCTCATCTCCTTAAATGAAATCTTATGTGTGATTGTCTCTTAAAATCTGGATAAAGGAAAACAAAAAAAATATATAGATTTTGTCTCTCACCATTAGCCCTTTTTTGATTGCATTTTCCACAATTATCTCACAATACAATCCATTTTTGTCTCTCCTTGACGCAAGATTGGTTATTTCTTTTTTTTCCTACTCACACAAGCCCATATCATTGCTTTTCTATCAATCTCTAATTCTGATCTTCCTCCCCAATCTGATATTATGGTGCCGGTGTAGACTGAAATTCCGTTGGGCTCACAAATCCCAAGTTTTTCTATGAAGAGCGGATCTAATTGTATTCGTGTCTATAATTAATTTCTGCAAAAAGCGCATAACAAGATGGGCAGGGAAAGTGTGATGTTTTCTAATTGGTTGAGGACTTCACCCTTCAGCCAGAAAATCCAGAAGTGTTGGATGTGTGTCAGGAGTGTTGTTTGTTTGTTTGTTTTTTTAACATAAATGACACCTGTTTAAAGTTCTGATGGATAGCACACCTACGAATCCAAACTTTAATAGGCATGTATCTCGTTTTCATGTCCAAAAACAAAACCTTGAGCATATTAGGATCAAGCGCTTACCGTTGTACTAAAACCAATTGGTGTTAGTAAAGGCGCTACTATATTTCCTTATACGCCCCCTCAAGTGTGGGCCTATAAGAGGGGAGAGAGGCCCAACACTTGAATTTTTTCTTTTTTTTTTGATTTGGGAAGTGTGGTTTGTTAGAGCCCAACACTTGGGTTTTTTTTTTTTTTTAATTGTGCTAGCAGCGGGGTTCGAACTCAGGATCTTCTGCTCTGATACCATATTAGGATCAAGCGCTTACCGTTGTACTAAAACCAATTGGTGTTAGTAAAGGCGCTACTATATTTCCTTATAGAGCAAAAGAAACACAAGTTTAAGAAGAGAACTACTTTACGTCGCATGGGTAGGAAACCCTTCTTAGAATTATGCATGCTATAACATAGCCTCATGTTATCGATATAAGATGCCCATAAAAATTAAACATGTTCTTGAAATTAGTGGAGGATGCAGACATTTTTTTCCAGTGGGGTCAGCGGACGGTAAAACTACATTTTTATCCAAAAAATTGTTCTAGTGGGGTCGCCGAAGCCTAAAACTATATTTTTAACAATAAAATGATATTTTTTAACAACAAAACTACATCGTTTAAATATTAAAAAAAAGTTCCCCGGATCTCACTGGGGTCACGTGACCCCACATGAGTATACATAGACCCGCCAGTGCTTGAAATGATCGCCACTCAGAGACATGATCCATGAAGAAAAGCTACTTTACGTCACTTGGGTAGGAGACCCTTCTTAGAATTCTGCATGCTATAACATAGCCTCATGTTATCGATGTAAGATGCCCGTAACAATTAATCATGTTCTTGAAATGATCGCCACTCAGAAAGTGCGGCTGCTAGACCACATTCTCCTCCACAACTATTTCAAGCACTGGCTGTTTCATACGGGTCGTCCTCCGAGAAGGCACCGTATGGCTCGGTGCCGACGTCGATGAGGAATGCTACCTGGTTGATCCTGCCAATAGTCATATGCTTGTCTCAAAGATTAAGCCATGCATGTGTAAGTATGAACTAATTCGACCGTGAAACCGCGAATGGCTCATTAAATCGCTTATAGTTTGTTTGATGGTATCTCGCTACTCGGATAACCGTAGTAATTCTAGAGCTAATACGTGCAACAAACCCCGACTTCTGGAAGGGATGCATTTATTAGATTAAAGGTCGACGCGGGCTATGTCCGTTGCTGCGATGATTCATGATAACTCGACGGATCGCACGGCCCTCATGCCTGACCCCACATGAGTATACATAGACCCGCCAGTGCTTGAAATGATCGCCACTCAGAGACATGATCCATGAAGAAAAGCTACTTTACGTCACTTGGGTAGGAAACCCTTCTTAGAATTCTGCATGCTATAACATAGCCTCATGTTATCGATGTAAGATGCCCGTAACAATTAATCATGTTCTTGAAATGATCGCCACTCAGAAAGTGTGGCTGCTAGACCACATTCTCCTCCACGACTATTTCTTATATTATAAAATATAATATTCTTTCGAAGTGAACACTTCACTCCCACTTTGAAAAGATTCCGAAAATAAAACATTACTTTAGACGATGACCATTTCCGGATATTCATTCATACCATATCGAAGCGCGAATTCGGACGATCGACATAAATCCTACTCATACTTCAACATCACATCAAATCACTACTGCATGATTGTCTCATACAATCGAGGAAACCTCAATAGTGTCAACGTGTCATTCCACACATCAATTGTATGACGATCTCTGGTCTAACAATAATTATACAATTGTCATATAATCAAGACACTTAAGTAAATAAGCGGGTCATCCAACATATGTATTCTTAGAATACACGTCCAAGTGTTGACACGCTTTAATGGATGAGATTCATTCCTATCTTCGTAAGTTAGAAGATATTCATGTGCTAGTTTATCTGTATTATTAATATCCCAATTATTTAGAAATACGACTAGAAATATTTATGACCTAAATCATTTGTTGTGAATCGAGATCTCATCAATCATAATCTCACACTATGATTTCTCTATCACGATTTTATTCTAACGACTTATATATCATCAGTTAGTTCATTAAATTAACCAATATATAATCACACAAATGTCATTTATTATATGTATAAATAAAAAAACATAATAGACTTGATGTGACCCAGTAAAACAGATACACATAAAAATTTCTAAAAATTGATTTCCTTTTTGACACGAGACCGACTACAATGAATAATAAAATACATAAAGAAGAGAGAGAAAATCATCACCTAATTGATCCGAAAGAACAAAACTTTATCTCTCGGATGATAGTTTGATCACATGTCGTTCATGTATTCGGTCTCTAGTGGTGATCTACACGAACAACCACCATAATTCTCAAAGGACTACTACTCACTCAATTCGACGGTTAGGTCAACTTTTTTCTTCCCAAAACGCTCTCCAACTAATGAATTGTAGTGTGTAAGAGTTTGAACGGACTCCCATCCCCTTGTATAGTGATAGGTGGCACCCCATTAACCCTTATTTTGGCTTATGGTTAGGTCTTTTGCAAAATCACAATTCGATTTCAGAAGGTTATTAATATGTGTGACCATATAGACTTTCGAATATATTGAGTGTAAGCATAAAATATACTTATACATTTATAATTTCATGTTTAATGATCGTAATTTTAATCTAACAATGAGTTGCAAGTTTGCGACCCCCAAATATTCAAAAGAGTCATATGCTACCGACTACAACTTGGGGAGGAGACAAGATTTTTGTTCACAGGGCAGAATTCAAAGTATAATATCCCGGAGCAAGTGTTTCAAAAAATAAACTACATAGATATAAATTACTAGTCAGTTGTCATTTAGGATATATATAATATCCCGGAGCAAGTGTTTCAAAAAGTAAACTACATAGATATAAATTACTAGTCAATTGTCATTTAGGATATATTTGAAATATTTAAGGATAAAATGACACTCTAAATATTTGGACTGATTTACCCTCACTTAAATCAACAATCTCATATCCTCAAATAAAATCTTACGTGTGATTGTCTCTTAAAATCAGGAGCAAGTAAAACAAAAAAAAAAATTACAGATATTTGCCTCTCACCACTTGCCCTTATTTGATTGACATTTTCCACAATTATCTCACAATACAATCCATTTTTGTCTCTCCTTAACGCAAGATTGGTTTTTCCTGCAGAAAGCACAATTCTCACTGCTGCCTTTTTTTCCTTCAGTAAATTGATGCGCAAATTCATTTGGGTTCATCGTCTTTCAAGTTTCAACATTCCATTGCTATTTTCAACAAACACAGCCATTCAAATTATTGAATCAGAGAGACAATCATGTTTGGAATCAACATACTTTTATAGTGAACTTAACAGATGCATCACGAAAAGATTAACAGAAAGAGCTCCAAAATATTATTTTAGTGAATCTGGTTGATTTCTTTGTTGAGGAACAACTGAAGTACGATCCACCGTCGCCCTAATTGTTTCAGCAGTTCATCAACCAAATCTGATTGGAAGATATTCCATTCTGTACTGTATGATTTTCCTTTACCTTTGGCGGAATTAATCCACTGATCTTCCGTTGTGGATTTCAGCATATCAATTAGCGATATTTAGGGAGGACATGATTTTCTTGTTTTGGGAAAGACATATGACAAATTTTATGACACAACGGTCTTACCAAGTGGATTGATGACACGGTAAAACAACTCCATTAAAATTTTGACAAGTCACATTTGTGGACCCCATATACAACTCACTCTTAAAAATGACAGGCCTTGACGGAAGTTATCACTTTCCGTCAGATTCAAATTTTCATTCCCCTCCAAATTTATTTTTCCCACCTCCACGTCTAAATCTACTTAGTACTTTATTTTATTTTATTTTTTTCTTTTAGGGAAACCACTTTTCTCTTTCTGCTTCAAAACTCAAATCTATTACTGCTTCAAAACTCAAATCTATAAACTCAAATCATACTTGACATTCACAATCATGAAATGGTTGAGGATGGCCAAAAATATTGCATCCCGTCCGGTCGTAAATTATCACAATCTAGTAAGGAGATTATTGGATCTTTGATAGATTCGAGCGTACGTCCTACGCGTGGCATTCGGGTATATGACTAAAGAGGCTGGTGGTATTGAAAACCTTGGCTTTATAGAAGAAGATGTTCATAATTTCAACCAAGAACGCAGAAAAAGCTTGTTAGGCATAGGGGATGCACAATCTTTGATTGACCGTTTTAAATTTATGCAATCCCAGGACCCGGACTTCTTTTACACATTCCAACTTGATGATGATGGTCATTTGTGCAACTTTTTCTGGAGGGATGGTGTATCGAAGTTATATTATGAGTGTTATGGTGACGTTGTTACTTTTGACACTACTTACCGAACAAATAAGTATAATTTGATATGTGCTCCGTTTGTTGGTGTTAACAATCATTGGAAAAATATATTTTTTGGATGTGCATTTATGGGGGATGAGACGGCTACTTCTTTTCAATGGCTATTCCAAACTTTTTTGGAAGCAATGGGAGGTAAACAACCACTCACTATTTTTACGGATCAAGACCAAGCGATGGCAAAGGCCGTTAAGACAACAATGTCAAGCACACGCCATCGTCTATGTGAGTGGCACATAGAGAAAATGCGGCACAAAAAAGATTCCGCATCTTTTCGGGAAACCCGAATTTAGAGATAAATACTTTAATAAACTTTTATGGAGTTGTGAATCGAAGTCGAATTCGACTCTATTTGGATAGATATGACAGAGAAATGGAATACTAAGGATAATAGTTGGTTAAACAAGTTATATGACTTGAAAGAAAAATGGAGCCCAGCTTTCAATCGTGATTGTTTTTCTGCGGATATTAAGTCAACTCAAAGGAGTGAGAGCACAAATAGAGTATTCAATGATTTCTCTTGTCGAGCTTTGACACTTGTTGAATTTGTTACTCGCTATGAGGAAAGAGTCAATCAGATGCGAATAAAAGAAGCTCGTCATGATTTTATAAGCCGGGGTAAGCCAAAATCTGTACTTGATGGAATTGGAATTTTAGACCATGCTGGTCGTGTTTTCACATTTGCCATCTTTAAGAAATTTGAAGTTGGATTTTTAGAAGCCACAAAACTCAAGATTATGAGTATATCAAATATTGGAAATCACACGGAATTTGTGTTACGGCTAGGAGACGAGGGACGTGCTTACAACGTGCAATATTGTACAGAAGATGAAACTGTTAGTTGTTCTTGTCATATGTTTGAAACAAGGGGATGGTTATGTAGTCATGCACTTAGAATTCTACATTTTAATGTGGGATTATCACTGATTCCATCTAATTACATATTAAAGAGATGGACAAAAGCGGCAAAGCAAGGTGTAGCTTTTCATGAATATGTGCAAAAAAATGAATGCACTTCCTCTTCTTCCATTACTGCAAGACATAGCATGTTGACAAGAAAATCATTTGCTATAATGAGTTTAGCCGCTTCGATGAACATACACCGGCGATTGCCAATAGATATTTGGATCTTGCGAGGGCTGAAATTATTGAGTATCAAAACCGCATTGTTGATGTGGATCGATGTGAAGAAATGGTGCATCATACTCAAAATAATGGTTGTATTCAAGAGGAAGTGATTTTGGATCCAATTAATAGAAGAAGAAAAGGGGCACCGAATTTACGGATGAAAAGTGCAATTGAAAAAAAAAGAAAAAAGACTACACCTAAGATAACAAAAAAACAGGTGGATGAAAAAAATATGATATCCACAACACAGCAGGTACGTAAATGTTTTCATATTGTTCTTATGATCATGATTATTGATTATGAATATATTTGTACTTATGTAATTTTTATGCAAGGATCATTTGCTTTATCTCAGGCGCCCTTGAGCAACACTTGCATAGGAATGCCAAGTACCTTTGAACAACACTCTTATGGAAGTGCATTGGTAAGACATTTATTACTTTTAGATATTTGTTGAAAATTTATTTGCTTGTATGCCTTACTGCTGATGACGTACATGTGCAGTTTAAGCAAAGTTCAAATATGGAATTTGCAACTCTTTTTTGTCAGGTTTAAGTTGTACAAATTTGCTATTATGATATGTATAGCTTTTACATAAATTTAATTTACTCATTGGAAGTTTTTGTTCAATAGGTTTCAGCCCCCAATGTTGTTGCACAAAATAGATCCGTGGATCAAGATACGTCATTTGACATGCAAGATCAAGTAACCTAATGGAAGAACATTGGCTATGGACTTTTGAAGTTTGTTTCTTTAAGTTGTATTTTAATTGCCAACCATTTGGCTTGATTTGATGCCACGTTTTGTGGACTTAGCATTATGTAAATGTGTAACAAGATGTAGCTGCACTTTTTTTTTTTTTCGGTTAGATTTTTGATGTCAAGAATTTCAAAGTGATTGAAGTTGAATTAAAAAGTGATCGACTATATTCTTCTAAATTCTTGTGTAACTAGTTGGTGTAACGATGCTTGGCACGGTTGTGCCCACGAAACTTTGTTCTTGTCTAATTTGAATTTAGAGTTGATAAGTATGTGTGGAGTGGTTTGCATATGCTGATTATAGAGAAAATTGGTGCTTTATGTAGTAGGCAAACAAGCACCTGCAACATTGTTGGTAAGCTATAAGCATTATTTTTCTTCTTCCAGAGCATGTTACATGCTTCACTTATTTGATCTGCCTGTTGCAGCTAATATTAGGCCACCAATTTACCATATAACAAAAATATGAGTCAAGTCGGGACAAATTCATAGAAGATATAAAACCTTAGATCAATTTCAGTTGTTCCTGGAAATCAAAGGTTACTTGTTAAATGAAAGACAATCTGCAACATAACCGACAAGAAAGATTTAAATGCACATTTGTGAGTAGATTAAAAAAAAAACAAACAAACATGTGATTAGTCTAAAAAACAGAATTCTAATAAGAATATAAAAATTTGTAATTTCATCTTAGACACAATTCAGAAAGAGAAATATGTAAGTCGACTATCTCACAACAATTACTACATAAAAATGATTTGATTTTCACTATCGCTGACACCGACAAAGTCTCGATGTTGTATAGAATTATGATACGAAAATACATGTGCTCATCCTTCAAAGAAGAATATCTAGTTTGTAACCCATCGATCCACACAGATATCATATCACACTCATCCAACTACATTTAAGAATAATTCTTGAGAAGATCGTACAGGTAAGTAAGCATCCAAAGACTTGCACTAATCAAATCCTTTGCGTTTGAACTTATGATTTTTGTTTTATTGTTGTTGAAAAACAAAAACCAGGTCTCCAGTAATGGTATCAAAAGCTTCACTAGCATTCACAACAAATATAGTATGTTGTTGCATACCCTCATCCACTATGATTTCCAAACTCTTCTCATCGCGCACGACCCTCTTGTGAGGGCACCCGTCCTTACCATTGCAGTCACCGTAAGGATGTTGCATCTCTTGAATCGTATGATCGAAATGTCTAACAAAGATAAAGACTTTCATCCCAGACCCTAGCAACCGGGACAAATGATTAAAGCACCAAGTTAAGATCTTTTATTGAAACTCAACAAATGACAAATAAATTATGATAAGATGGATGCTGATTAATCATTAGATAACCACAGACGGATGCAGACAACAATAATTCATAAATAACTTAATCCTCTCCCATTCTTTGGTGGCTTACTATCTATCTTTCCATCATCTTCACACCATAGAATCGATAATCCCAAGGGGTCACTGCTGATTATTTACCATTACCACAAAAAAAGGCCTCGAAGATTCGATAAAGACACGGCAAACATTTCCACCATTGATTATCATGTAATGCCTATTGATCGTGATGTAAGCCCCGATGATCATGTGCAAAAGTGTGTTTTGGCACGCTTCTCATCGACCAAAAAACATACCATAATGATCTGAGTGCTGAGGAAAAAACCCCACTAATGAAGCCTTCAATATCAATGATCTTGAAAATATGATATAGCAAAATAAAAAAATTACCTTCCCGGGGGCGGGATCGACTCCTTAATCCATGTATTTCTTAATTACAGCTTCACATATGCGCTTTTGGGATCTTGCCTACTCATAGTTCTATATATCATCGATCATTAATATATATGTGAAATCAAGTATCAAATTTTAATTCACAGTTAACCTTTCATGTCTTTTAATCCGTCCGAGATGGGGGTTTCGGTTTCAATCATGGTGAGCTTATCTTCCTCCTATTTCTGATAGCATGAAGACCCTAAAGTCGGTTCAAGATTCTGCACAGGAAATTAGTAAAAGAAATGATTTTTAGAGGGGCAATGTTGAAAAATAGACGCAGGGGTTAAAATAAAAAATCAAACCTGAAGCAATGGAGGAAGAGTTTTGAAGCAGTAATAGATTTGAGTTTTGAAGCAGAAAGAGAAAAGTGGTTTCCCTAAAAGAAAAAAATAAAATAAAATAAAGTACTAAGCAGATTTAGACGTGGAGGTGGGAAAAATAAATTTGGAGGGGAATGAAAATTTGAATCTGACGGAAAGTGATAACTTCCGTCAAGGCCTGTCATTTTTAAGAGTGAGTTGTATATGGGGTCCACAAATGTGACTTGTCAAAATTTTAAGGGGTATTTGCTTAAAACGGGTGTGTTGACCCAAAACTTGTGTAAAACGGTTTTGGCCCAAAATTTGAATTTTTTTCTTCCGTTTTAGGTGTTTTTTGAACCAAACTAAAACCCTATTTGGGAAGGGGCACCCCTTAGGGGATTTGAGGCCCTTAAGATCGTGCACATTTGTGAAAGAAATGGGAGAAAATCGCGGGTCAAACTTCACTAAAAGACAAAACAACCTCTTTTCAAAAAAAAAATTGGAAAAGAGCCGTTTTTACACATTATCCCAAATTTTAATGGAGTTGTTTTACCATGTCATCAATCCACTTGGTAAGACCGTTGTGTCATAAAATTTGTCAAGACGTATAGCTGGAAAAAAACGAATTCGTGTGTTTAGAAACCTGATTAATCTTCCTCAAAAAAAAAAAAAAAAACTAATTAATCTCTCAAATTTAAAAAAAACCTAATTAAAAAGGTTTAAATTATCATTACATTCAATAATGGGAGCCTTTAAAGGCACCAGATCTAATCAACTTGGACACCCAGATTAAAGGGCACCACATTTTTATATACTAATCTATTTTAGGCAGCATGACGATGCTAAATTAAGCACCACTGATTTAACACGGCCAAATAATCTAAGGATGAACTAAGAAGAATATGGACGGCTAAAACAATAATAAAGAGAAGATTCTTTTGGCCTTATAAAACATCTTGCTGCTAGGCCAAAAAAGTCTGCCTTTGTTGTTCGATGGGAAGCTCCTCCTCATGCTTACTATAAACTTAATACTGATGGTTCTTCTCTTCAAAACCCGGGGCTTGCTGGAGGTGGGTTCATCATTCGTGATGAACATAGCAATCTTATAATTGCAGGTACTAGAGCATATGGCATAGCTTCCAATTTTGAGGCAGAACTGAAGGCTCTTATTGATGGCACACAGCAGTGTATTGATCTTCAACTTCAACATGTGAGCATAGAATCTGACTCTAAATTGCTTGTTGAGATGATTCATGGAAAATCCCAGCCTCCTTGGAGATATGTGAATGAGATTAATCTTTTGACCGAGACCTTGAATCGAACCATTTTAAGATCGTGCATGTTTATAGAGAAGGCAATATGGCAAAGAGATTTTTTGGCTAAGAAGGCTAGTACTTCCCGAAAAACAAGTATACCATTCATAGGGGGAGGTTGATGAGGGTCTTAGAGTCATGTCCTCCTTGAAGATTTGCTACGGTTGCCTCATATCAGATACCATTAATGGATAGAAAGCTGCTGATGGTCATCATACTTGGAAGCACCCTTCAGTTTCTTTCTGAGGGGTGCAAACCAGGTTGTATCTACACTTTTCATGTCAATTTGTATTTAGCTTTTATAAGCAGTTTATCTATGCATATGCTTCCTGGCAGGATCAGCTTGATCAGCAATCACAGCAACAGCCTTCATCAGTCCAAGATTACAGTGGATCATTGCTTGGATCTGTTGGAAGCAGGCTCTTTTTAAAGACTGAAGCTGCAGTGGATCATTTGGATGCAGGCTGCATTTTACAGGCTGTATTTGCAGCAGGCCAAGACAGAAATATTCAATTTTTAGGCTGAGGGGTGTTTGTCTTGCTTGAAGATTGATAGGGCTTATAGGTGTTCTCTTTTGTTGTTTTTTTTGTTTTTTCCTCTTGGTTGGGTGGCTTGCCAGTGAGTTAAGGCCCGTACTCTTCCCCTAGCACCCGATTTTTCCCATCTCGGGTTTTTCGGACTAGGGGTTTAAGGAGGCGGGGTTGCTCACTGATGACATATCTGTAGTGAGGAGGCCATGGATGGCAACACTGTAATTTTCTATCTGTTTTTAATAAAATTTACAGTTAAAAAAAAAATAAAAAAAAAAATAAAGAAGATTCTTTTAGGTTTTGCGGCTAAGCCCAAGAATGTATCTCGGGTTGCCTACGTATCCTGTGTATTGTCCAGGAATCAAGGCTTACGTAGTTCCTGGAGTTGTGTATTTATAGCCATAAATCCGTGATAAACCCTGAATTATAAGGCGGTGATGTCTATTGACGTTAATGACCCTTATTGGGCCTAACCCCTTTCCCAAGTAATCCCATGGATATTGGGCTTGTGCAGTTGGGCCGAACCTCTGGCCTCGACTCGAATATACCTGACACGGGTGTTCGAGGTGGGACACTTGCATAAGTTGCTGGCTGTTATGGTTTCCATTGACACTTCTCTTGTTCGACCTGAGGTGATTGTTGTGTGCTTGGATTCTCTAAAATGCCAGCTGGACCGATCAGATAATTCCACGTGGAGGGGTGGAATCCCGTATCGTCACAGCACATTGATTTTTACATATACTCATTGCACCACATTATAATTACAAAATTGTCATTTATACTTAAGGCGGCACACTTAGAAATAAAATTTCTACTCTTATCAAAATAATTACAATACAACTCATTAACTTTTGATTTTTATGAATTCACCATTTACTCCAAGCACCACATTTTCTTCCCTCTAAAACAATTATACCATGATCGAACTCCTCTTCTCCATCGCCCAAAATTTTACTTCCCCACCAAGATTCTTATCTTCATCACATATCTCCTCATCCTTCTTCATTCATCTTCTTCTCAACCTTATTTCATCTCTCTTACTCATATCACCATTATCATTATCTTCTTTTTTTCTCTTGAAAAATTCCGTTTTTTAGAAAGTTGTGATTTTTTTAAGGAAGAAAGTTGTGATTTTTTTAGGAAGAAAGTTGTGATTATCATCACATTTTCTAACCAACTTTGTAAACATTTCATTAAATCACTTCCTCATCATTAGTTAAAAAAGTACGGATCTTTTTGAGTTTTATTCATATGGAGCATTCAAATGAATATAAAATTACTCCACATGAAGTTGGGATTATAAATGAAAACAAGATTGTTTCAATGAAGAAGACATTATGCACTCACCGGTGTTATTTTGGTGATTTTGTTGTGAAATTTAGATTGATCCAACAGCTCCACAGTTGGATCTTTTTCAGAATATTCTTGTTACATCCAACAACCGTGTATTTGGACCTACACATCCAACATCTATAGAGTTAGATCTTTTTCAGAATGTTATGCAATACATCCAACAGTGTCACAGTCGGACCTTCACATCCAACAGGTGCATAGTTGGACTTACACATCCAACAGCTCTATAGATTGATCTTTTTTTAGAATGTTATGCAATACATCCAACAGCTCTATAATTGGACCTACACATCCAACAGCTTAATTCATAGTTGGATCTTTTTCAGAATGTTATGCAATATATCCAACAGTGTCACAGTCGGACCTTCACATCCAACATCTCCATAGTTGGATCTTTTCCAGAATGGTGTGCAATATATCCAATAAGGTTTTATCTTTGTAGAGAAAGAATAATAAAAAAATGTTAATGTAGACATTTTTAGGGACTAATTCACAAATAAATAAATTTGACAATAGTCAAAATACTCTGGAAATAACATATTTGTTTTTTAAGAAATGTGGTGTATTGAGTAAGATTATCATTTAAAAATATAATATGTGGTGCCAAAGGTAATCACTTCATTTTAAAAGAGATGTGTTGTCACGGGTAAAAACAGTGTGGTGCCCTTACAGGCACCCTTCAATAATTTGTCCTAAATTCCAAACTTTTTTAAAAGTGTCCTTTTTGCCTAATAACATCTACATTTAGTCCTTATGAACCCTTATCAAATAATACAACATATTAAGTATATAGTATTATAATACTAAGTAATATAATGAGATAATATTTAGTAATATTAAGTATGTAATTGGTATATATTTAGTAATATAATTAAAATATATTTAATATTTGATATTAATATAATATTTTGGAAATATTTAATATAAGATATGAAATACATGGCGTATGTATGATTAAGGTAAATACTTAATGAGATAATCAATCAAGTATTTGATTGATTTATTGAATCTTTAGTATATTGAGAAAATAGTTTTTTGTTCCATACTCAAATCAAGAAGACTTCTTGTGATGCATATGGCGCATCACACCTTATTTATAGGGAGAGATGTCAATCTCTTTTGTATCACAATACTTGTTATTTACATACAATAAAAGAGAGAGCTTCTGAGAGAGTTTTTTTGGAAGAAGAAAAGACGGCATAGCAGTCGACTATTTTCGATAGCAGCCCTTCGAGATTTCCGGCGGTTGTTCGTGTGGATTACCCCTATAGGCCGCACACTTGGACGGATCGGTGCGTGGACCTTCAACCTAAGATAAAGTGACGATCCAATTGGATCAATCTGGTATATATTTATCTACTACATTATTGTTTATTGTTTAAACGAAAATGATCATTGGTCAAAAGAAAATCAAAATTTTAAATCCTGGTGCATTCCCGCATTGATTTCCTTACACTTGGCATATGGTATTCTAGAGAAGGAAGTGTCAAGTTGATATCCTACTCAGGCTCAGACAATGATGGATGCAAGGTGGACAGAAAAAGCACTTCAGGAACTTGTCAGTTAATGGGAAAGAAACTTGTTTAATGGTCTAGCAATAAGCAAAACTCAATCTCAACATCCACTATTGAGGTTGAATACATAACTGCTGGATGTTGTTGTGCTTATATTCTATGGATGAGACAACAACTGAGAGATTATGGGATTGAAGAAAATGAAATTCCCATAATGTGGGACAATACAAGTGCAATAGCAATCACAGGGAATCCAGTTCTACATTAGAGAACCAAACATATTGATGTGAGACATCATTTTTATCAAAGATCATGTGGAGAAGAATGATGTGAAAGTGGAATACATTCCCACAGAAGATCAGCTAGCAGATATATTTACAAATCCATTAGATGTTGAGATGTTTTCTACGCTGAGGACAAAATTGGAAATTATCAAAGTCAACTGAACCAGAACAGCTGAGTTGTATATTGAAGACCAGCTGAGCAAATGAAATCAACCAATAGGATTGGTCTCTGCCATGTTGGGTGAGCTCAATTGGTAGACCAGTCATTGGTTATATATGATTCACCGTGCTTCTATGTTTATCAGTTGATGTTTTAATCAAGGAGAATTCAAGAATTCAACTTTTTAGTTCAGAAAGCTGAGTGGAGTTGAAGAGCTGAATGAAGACCTACTGAGTCGATGTCAGCTGAGCTCAGTTATTACAGCTATGCCGAGGAAACTATAAGGAGGAAGTCAAACTTTGATGAAAAGTCAAAAATATTCATCTGGAAGGAGTTCTCGATATTCAAGTTAGCCTGTTTTATGTCAATAATGGTCTGGAAGGAGTTCTCGATATTCAAGTTAAAAATCCTTTGAACTGTGAAGATTTATGTCAATTTTGGGAGAACATACAGATCAATGATAAGTAGGACACCATAATCATCACTGTGAATGGAAATGAGGTAATGCTTACTGAAGAGGCTATCAGAAAATTATTCAAGTTCAGCAAGACAAAGGTATCCTTGGATCACAAAGAGACATTCTTGAAGAGAATGGCTATAAATAAGGATCAAGACTTGTTTGCTTCAACTTCAGTCAAGAACATTGAAACTGAGTATAATCAGCTCAACAAGTGGAATCCAAGTGCATCATGGGAACTTCTGGGAGTTGGGATACTCTATCAATGGTAAAGATTGATCTTATGACTGCAATTTGTGTCCAAATAGAGTTTTACTAAGCAGGATTCATCTTCAAACATATGAAAGAACATCTCAAGAATGTTAAAGAGATAAATGCTGAGATAGAAAAGAAGACTAAGAAAACTGGCAAATTTCATATCACGAAGACTTTTGGACTGCTTATCCAATTTTTCTTGGAATTTGTTGAAGAAAAGGGACAAACGAGCTTGTGCTTGGCTAACTAGACTATGGGTTGATATATTGGGATTCAGCCTGATGTTTGAAGAGTTATCCACACACATAGGCTGGTTTACGAGATGAATAGTTTTAATACGTTACTGATGGATAATGGTTGACGTTTTCTTGTTTTGACTTTTTGGTACAAAGTTATCTTTATTTAACTTGTATATGATGCCGAGGGTACATTCTTTCCTTTTTGCTCAGGATGATCAAAAGTTATGTGGGGTTAGTTGCTGACAATATATTTGGTACTATATTTTATACCCTATTTGCCCCCAAATTATGCTCAATTGACGAGAGATAGTCTAGATATTGTATGAATTACATGTCAATTGCCTAGTGCATGTTCCTTGGGTAGCATTTCTCCATCTTTATGTTTGTCCTTTGGAATCGGTGTTGTTTTGTGCTATTTACAGGTTGTACCATTTTCCAAGAGCTATGAGGAAGCAAATATTGGCCGAAGAAGAGTTATTGGACTGGAAGATGGCAAAAAGATTTGGAAACTCATGCCCGACTCGGCGAGGTCCTGGCCCGAAGAGTCGAGGACTTGGAAAGCATGAAACCGACCTTGCGAAGCACAACTAAGTCATCCAGGGTTTTTATTATAGTCTTAAGTCGGCTACATGATCTACATAAGACCTGTAGCATCCCCTTGTAACACATGCTTAGATACACATTTCACAATTACAAATTATTTATGAAATAAAAGTTCTTGGATTTCTTGTGAGTTATTGTTGGTTCCCTTCTCCCCAAGCCATCAACTAGAGTGATTGATAAAGCTAGTCCTCCATTGTAGAAGGTGTGAAATCTTGATCGTTCTTTCATGTCTTTACTATTGATAGATTAGCCTATTTTAACGTGTTGTAATTAATATGAATGTTTAACGAACTAGTAATTGTTGGATCGATTGAGCGCAAGAGACACTCCAGAGCAGGGGGGTGTGGTGAATAGAGGGTTGGGTAAATTTTAACTCTTTTTCGATAAACAAACACAAGTACTAATTAACCAAGGCGGAAGCCAACTTAATTAATTATTCGCTTTTGTTAAACTTTAGTAATCAAATGATCAACAAATGTGTGATCAAACAATATGCCACGTTGCAAACTTTATTTAAGATGATTAAAAGAAATTCTGCACTAATGCAAGATATGATAAAAGATCAACCAGATATTTTAGCAGACTAATCAACTACTATATAATTGAAATTAATGACTATTTGATCGACACAGCATTCAGAGATGCCAAGGACCAAATACAACTTATTGTGGTGTTTGTGAAAGTGTCACAAAAGGGTTTAAACACAATTGGATGAAACAAGCAATTCAGATTGCTTAAAGAAACAGAAACAATTCTATCAAACCAATTAACTTATATAGTATGTTGATGCAAGACAACTTGTAGAAAAATATAATCAGATTTGCAAAAGATGCTCTCAATCACAGCTATTTCAAATTCTGAGTTCAACACAGAATGATAACAGATTACATAAAAAGGATTCAATAGTGAAATAGCAGGGGTATACGTAATAAATTTACAAGATGATTCAGCAACTAAGCAGGCCGAAAGAAAAGTGTACAAATGAAAGACTGATCAGACTAAGCTGTCTACTCAGCTGATGTACAGAGAAGATAGTCAAGGCTAAGTGCTGAGACTATTTAATCTGTAAATCAAAGGCCGAGAACAACACAATCAGCAGATCAGTGAAGGCTATAAGCCAATCCTATTACAGCTAAAACAAGACAGCGGCTGTGGCTTAACAGGTACAACAAAATAGCAGGCTTAGCAGGAATTTCTTAGTGTCAGCATGAAATGAGCAAATTATGACCACAACATGATTCAACAAGGTTTGTTCAAGGCAGCAGATTTGTGTAAAACAGCAGATGCACAAGAATCCAGCCAAACTGAAGCAGCTAAAAGTGTTCAAATACAGTAGATCAAGTGCACAAAGAGATTAGCAACGTGTTTCAATGTGCATTGGTGAAGGTGTGCAGCAGTGTATATATCTTGAGGGTTAAAATGATTCAGCAAGAAGCAAATGCAAATGTGCTGGTGTGTAGTAAGTGCAAAATACAGCAGGGTATATAGGTTCCAATAATGCAAATTATGAGCAATACTGATTATCATTCAGCAATCACAGTCAGTCAGAATCAGCAAAGGACTTCACTGATTCTAACAAAAATGCAGTCAAGTAAATTGACCACAGCACAGATGTAGTTAACCGAGATCAAACACTGAAGCAATTCTGGGGTGTAATATAACAGCAATCAAGACCAAACACTGAAGCAATTCAGGACTTGTGCTAAGGGCTAGATTGACACAAGATTAGTTATTACCAAAACAACTTGAACAAAGGCCTATAGTCCTCACAAATGGCTGACTTGTTCAAAAGTTCAGTCAATCAACTAATCTTAGAACTAACCACACTTAGACAAACACTGAATTCAACCAGTGACTCAAACACACATAAACAGACAGCAACTTTCACAAATACACTATTTTGAAAAGCTGTAAAAACAGGGTAGCACACTTACTGATCAGAAAGAGAGTCTACAGGCCACGGTTCAGTACCTCTGTATGCCACAGAGTGCAAGAGCTTGTATCACCTCCAAGGCTGATCCAGTACAGTCCTACCAACTGATTCAAGGTCAAGTTTACAGTTCCAGTATGCCACTGACTGTAAACTTTCCTGAATCACAGACCCACAACTTTGCCCAAACACAAAAGGAGAAGAACTTTTTGTTTTGAAAATATGGTGATTGCAGTGTGTAAGAGTTAATCTGCCAATCCCGAATGTGCTAGGTATATATAGCAATTGAGGGGTGAAGGACCCTCAATTGTAAATGTGAACACAATTAATACAAAATCAAAAACTTTCCAAAAACCGATTTTGACATGTGACACAGAATTAGCCCAACCAACAGACAGGAAATTTACTGGTTCAAATAAATTTAGAGGCACAGCAACCGGACTTCATTCTCAGTCATAGACTCTCAGTCAAACAGGGGACTCGGGTCAAGAAAGGATACGATTTTAAAGTTGCAATCTTCACAGAATCGGCACCCAGCAAACCTGTTAAAGAGAACGTGGAAAGAATCAGGCAGATTTCTATTCAAATCAGTTTAAATCAAAAATATTAACAAGGGATATGGTAAACTGAAACTTCCCTGATTTAGACAAAGATTCGGTTTTGACCACGGGAAATCGCCATGCCATCGTCAAATTGAAAGCTGCGAATCCTCTTGATAAATGCTTCGAATCAACAGCAAAGGTGACACCTTTAACGCCTCGAAGCCTTCCATAAACGTGTTAGATACGAGGTTGCTGAGGCAATTGATCGAGATCGTATCTTTTCTTACCAAAAAGAGACACAACACGAGGGAAAAGATGAGAAGCGAAAGAGGAAACAAATCTGCAAAGTTAATTGCAGAGATTGGGGATTTTAGTGGCCGTTATTGCGGATGATTTCCAAGAGAGCCGTTTGAGGTGCTATGGTGAAGAGGGGAGGACGAGAGAGAGAGAGCCTTTCTTGTAAAAGAGTTGGGGTAAAGAAAGTGCCTGATAATTAGGTTATGGAATAGGAGAAAAATAAAAGGGCCAGAATATATTTTTGATAGAAAATAATTGGGCTCAAATTATGTAGGTCCAAATTAAAAGAAAGTCTGCAGATCAAATTGTAAAATAAATTGGATCAGATTTAAAACCAGGTCCAAAACCACTTTAATTTGTCATACACTCATAATTAAGTGTTACATTAATATATAATGTGTGTAACATTTAAAATGTCATCACACATAACTATATATATAACATATTAAAAGTGTCATCACATAATGTTTAAGTGTTTGCATAATGATTATACTTCGAGATACCTGCAAAGACACTTAAAGTCGATATTTATAAGTGACAGAGTTAATGACAAACACTTATAATAAAAGATTTAAATCATGAGGAGAAACCTTTTTTAAAATTAATCAACACATAATACATTATTACCACATAATACTCAACAGTAATTCACCATAATTGACCAGAATAATATATGTAACCCCAGAAATAGGAAATGCCGCGCTGGACGCGTCGAGGCAACTTTAAGTCACCCTAATTTTGGAGATTCGGCGTCTGTTACGTGTATTAATTATGAAAATCGAGACAACTAGTATTCGTATTCGTAAACTAACATGAAGGATTATTTGTGAAGTTTTAGTTAGGACGTAATCTGGATCAATCTTTGAGAACGTGCTAGTCATCGTCGATAGCTGCCTCAAGAGGTTCTCGGTCATGGGCTGGCAATCTCTAAAACTTAATGCATGTGATGTTAATACAACCCAAGGTAGGTTAACTGCATATAGACGTTTGATGTCCTTGCAAATGGAAGTAAACAAGGTTAGGAGACTTCACCCATAACTAATTACGAAGATAAAACATATGTTCTGATATTCTGGGGAATTATATGGGGAGTAAAAAGGATACATTAATTACACCAAGTTAAGAGATAGGTTTGGAGGAAGGTGATACCGGTTTTATTCCTTTTTGTCCTTTATTTTGGTTGTAGACCTCTTCTATGTGTTCCTGATTAGGGTTTTGTAAGTTCATCGTTGGACGTTGCATTGTCTCTGTGGGATCGACATTTCTCGCTTTCTATACACAATGGGCATATTCCTTTTGCTAGTATACGTGACCTACATGCGATCAGTGGACGATAGCTACGACGTTGTTGGGGTGGCTTGAAACATAAGCATAAAACTCCCTAACAATCGTTCCATTGAACCTGGCAAGTTATGAAGCCATATCCTCCCAACCGTAATGCCCCAACTTCTGTCTAATCTTTCGGTCGCAAGCATCAAGGTCAATGACACGCTCCCGTGCCAATGGACGGCTGCTCCATCGGGTCCGGAAGGTCTCATAAACTTGAATAGAGCTAGGCCAGCCCACACCGCTAATTTGTGGCATACCATCGCCACGAAGGGGCTGCTTTCCACTTGGACGGTGTGTTGTTCGTGCCCTTTTCACCATTTTTGCAGAAAATAGAGACTTGAATGTTGTTTTGGAATATTTGCGGAATCTTGCCGCGGCGTGATAAGTCTCGCCTCGAATGGAGTGATTCAGCAGGTAACTGATATAGAATATGGATGGTTGTTCACAGAAATAATCCTAGCCACGGCTGCAATTATTTCGCCTCAATTTTAGTGTTGGAAACAGGTACTTAAGCTCAGCAGCGTGCAGAACCTTGTATTTTGCTTGAAGAATGAATTTGCAATGTGTAACACGAGATTCAGGGGTTGTGGTGGTGGTTTTGGGTGGGGAGATGGGGAATTTAGGGTTTGGTTAAAGGTTTTGGGTGGTTTTGGTGGTGGTTTTTTGGTGGAGGTGTTGTGGTGATGTGGTGGAGGTGTTGCGACGGTGCTCAAATTTTTAAGAAGATGATGAAGTTTGTGTTGTACGTTTGGAAATGAGGGATGAAATGGTTGAAGGAGTGGGTTTTATAGGAGAAAATGAGATGAGGTGGTGTGTTGGGGAAAAATGGATGAAAGGTGGAGGGGATTGAGGAGATGGGTGAGGTGATTGAGGAATGGGATAGTGGGAAAGGTTATGGTAAATGAGGGATATCTCGTCTGCAGCACTGATAGTCTGACTGCACACGTCAGCCGCAGCGCGTGGCTTCACGCGCCGGCATGAACTTCGAGGAACCTGTTCCTCGACTGATTAATCAATGTACTAAACTTTTCCAGACATCACCTCAGTGGTAACACCCACGCCGTGGCTTGACAATTTTTTCCAAAAATTCTCACAATTTCACTTCAACTTATCTCACGCTAGATCTTTCACAATATTTGCTCCTGAATACATCTCCACATGATCCCAACGTTCGGCTTGTTGTTTTCTCTAACACTAACCTAACCTAACTTCACACTAATGCCCATCAAGTAAAAAAAACCTTCCCGCCATCCATTAGCCTGGGGCCTTAGGATGTGATAGGATGAAAGAAAGCTTGATGTTCATTTGTGCTACTTTTATTGACACCAACCCTAAGGGGTAAAAAAGTAGTTTTGAATTTATATTCTACATCTTGAATTTTCCTGACCTTTCCTAGTCAGACTTTCGGGCTTGAGCCTGTCAAACTTTCACTTCGTGAGCCGCTATCCCTCCCTCTCGATCCAGGCTCTTCCTTTTCCTTTAAGGCCTATGAAGTAGCACTCATCATTTCCATCTATGAGAGCCCTCTCTCGGACTCCTTCACCAGGTCCCAACGCTCTTATCTTAGCCCTTTAGCTCTTTTGAACCGCTTGTTGTGCATTCCTCTTCTGGACTGCTTCTTTACTTTAACGTCCTGAGTATCCATTGTTTCAACATTTCCACTCTCTCTGTCAATGCCCTGGGTTGGTTTGTCTATTTCCATGGGTATGGAAAGACTCTCCTCCTTTGGTGCTTGGTAGTGGAATTGCTCATCCTTTTCCCTGAGCAGAACAATAAGGAACTCCTACTTGCAGAACCTTGGTAATGCTTGGTTCCGAACTCCTACAATACCTTGCCAGTTCGAGCTCAGTAAATCCTCCAAAGACGAGTGCACCATAAAGCTGTCTCCAGGTCGATTCTTAAAGGGGTTCAATATCTTATAAGATACACAATCATTATTTACTCACAAGATTATCTCCTCTCTATCCATGTCCATCAATGCTCGATTGGTCACTAGAAATGGACGTCCCAGAATGATAGGGGCACTGGGATCTTTGGGAACATCCGTGACCGTAAAGTCATTAGGATAATGGAATCTCTCTATACTAACCATACAGACCTCTAACCGGCCAGTGATCATATCCACGTGGAGGTTGAAAAACCTCATCCATTCAGGGAGGCTTATATCGATGTGAAAATCTGCTCTTAAGCAGAGGGATAATTGAAATCACATTGAAGCTTGAGCCAGCATCGCATGCCAGACCTAAGGATTTGTCATTAATTAACACGGCTAACCTAAAGCTACCAGGATCACCAAGCTTCTCAACCTTCTTGGGGTCTGAGAGTTCCTCAGCCTCTAAAGGTTCAAATGCAAAGAAATATTCCGGCTCAGAATCAGAAGAAATCTTTATAACACGAATGGTAGACTTACCTCTTCTCCACTTATGGTAGTCTTCCAGGTCGTACTCTCTAGCCTTCCTGGAAGCATCAGCGTCATCCTTTACTTTCTTGTCTCTCTTTTCATCTCGACTCGACCTCTTCCTGGATGTTCCAATGTGCACCGAAAGTGGCTTGGCGTCAAACATGAACTTCTACGCATGATGCATGGTGAAAGTTTTGGAGTATGTTGAGAATTGCAAGTATTCAAGATCAGGTGTTGTTTCTACGAGAGCCTGTAAAAGAATCAAAAAGAAAACAAATACGGTTAGCAACTTCCGCTTTAGGTGGGTGTTAACCCAATTGTTGCGGACCTACTAACTAATAACATAGAAACAAAAAAACTCCCAGAACTCAGATATCCTACCTCACCGCGGCGGTAACGTCTACGCTTCGGCTTGCAAAGATTATTTAGATTTTTGGTAGCAAATAACAACACAGACCCTTACAGAAACGACTCTATACTCTTCAAATAAACAAAAACAAAAAATCTTAATCATACTTTAGCAATTTCATTCAAGAATTTGACACACTAACTTGGGAACAGTGCCAAAAACCTTGATCGCATGTAAGTCTCTTCTACTAGCAAGAGAACTAGGTCAATCGCAGTATAGCATCCCATATATACTTGAGTAAATTCATCGAGTAAAAGTACTAATGCATGGATAATAAGGAAAATAGTGGTCGTTGACCAAAATAAAATGAAATAAAACAACTATGCCTCCATTCCCAACCAATCTACCTAGCTTGCCGTAACTAATCTTCCATTATTAACCCTTCCATAATTTCCCGGTATACTAGATTTGTAAGTATTCGTATTATTCAGCTACGGGTTCTATCCCCAAAATTTTCCATTCTTCTTATTGATTAGACATCCGGAACCTATATGCGTTTAACCTACATTAGGCTTAATAACATCACACACATTATGAATTAGGGACGCCAGGATGAACCGAAACCTCATATTGGCAGCCACCGACAATGGCTGGCAGTATCTAGAGATCGATTAACTATGTCCTAACTAACACTTCAATAATGTTCTTACATGCTAATTTACGATAACGAATACAATACGGCTAGATAAAACACATGTAAGTTAAACCCGAAAATCGGACTTTTCATTTATATTCATACGATAATGACCGATCTAGGCTATATATATATATATATATATATATATATATATATATATATATATATATATATATATATATATATATATATATATATATATCCTAGTAGCCGACTATAAACCCTATCCAACTTAAAACGCATGTGTAAGGTTGGTGTGGCGTTTCCCCGTCCACGCCACGGCCCACTGGATCACTCCGCGATTGGGATGGACTTTCCCAGTTTCATCAGATCTCTCTTCATGGTCATCTTCTCTCTATCCCATGCTTTTACCCAACATCTCTAGGATTCTAGGATTCTAGCAGTGTTGAGCTGAAGGATGAGGGAAAAACTCAATTTTGAAGACAAAAAATGAAGGTTGAGAGGACAAACTCAGTATTGAAGATAAAAGTCAAGACTATAAAGTTAAACTTCAGGTAAGTCTGTGATGGCCTGAATTAATTTTATAGATCATGTGTAAGAAGGCTTGAGTTTCATGTAAATGGGATGAGAAACTTCAAGTAACAAAAATATGGCGCACTTTGATCTCATAAAATAAAGATCAGATAAAAATCAAGTCAGATCAGATGAGTACTTTAAAGTAGCTGATCTGATCATACAAGATAGCTTTTGCTGAGCAGAAACAAATCCATGCAAGAAGTCAGCATAAGCTGAGTATTTCAGCAGAACAAATGCAAAATCAAGAACAGAAATAGTACAAGTAGTATTAGTGATGTATCGAACCAAGAATGAAGATGAAATTGAAGATAAGGATTGATAATGGACGTCTGATTATGCATTCAATCAATAGCCCAGTTTAAATGACGGTTTCAAGGATTTTTGTACAATAATGTTCAAGGAATCCCGTTGGTTGACAGGTTGTTATGTCAGAAGGACACTGACAAGGACATAGAATCAAACATCAGATAATTTCATAAGGAATAATTAGGCATATCCCATAAACGGTCATTTAAATTCAAAATTTAAATGTTGGTATGTGCCAATAAATAGAGGAGCAACCAGTTGAAGGTAGGCGCAAAACACTGCAATTTGAGGTATTAAGATTAGGGGTGTACACGGTTCGGTTCGGTTCGGTACGGTTAATGGCCTTACCGAAACCGAAACCGAAATTTTTGGTTAATTGAAATTCGATACCGAAACCGAACCGTTTGTTTTAGGTAACCAAATTGAACTGAAAACCAAAATATATAGTTTGGTTCGGTTCGGTTAACCAAAAATTGAAATAAAAATAACAATTCTATTCGATTATAAACGATTTGGTTTTCATTCGAATTTTAATTCAGTTAAAAAATTGTTCGGACAACGGTTCGGTTATATGCAATTTTTCATGAACGCTTATAATATTTTGGTAATGAAAACTAGTAATACAAGTTAAATATAGACATTCCGGTTACAATTTTCTATTCAATTTCGGTTAACCGTTCGGTTTTTTATTCATTTCGGTTTTTGGTTCGGTTACGGATAATTTATAGAGTTATCCGAACTGAACCGAAAATTTCGGTTTCTTTATAATACTAACCGAAACCGAACCGAAAGTATTATTAACCAAACTGAATTGAACCAAATGACCTCGGTTCGGTTCGGTTTTCGGATAATTCATATCCGTGTACACCCCTAATTAAGATACACTGATGGGTTATTTAATTCTCTTAAGTATACAAAGGAATTCATTGAAACATCAAGTAACTTCAAGTGTTGAAATCATTCAAGAACATATTCATCATTCAACACTTGAAGCGTGAGCTACTGAACTTCTTATATACATCAAGATCAAGCTCAAAACAGAGTCTAAGGATTCAAACCTTAACTTTGTTTAACAAAGTTTCTAGAGCAGTGAAGCACATCTTGGTGTGAAGGACTGTGGTCAGGTGAACCACGGGATCTGAGAAAGAGCTGAGTTTTATGGTGGGGTTGTTGAAGAGTCAATACTACCCTCCAAAGAATAGTGGAAAAAATTCAATGAAGCAGCAGAGACAATTGTGAAGGACAAATTGTTCAGATTGTGAAGCTAAGCTGAGATCAGCCAAGGACAATCATCTATGAATCTATTGTATTTATGTAACCAAAGAACAATATTGATGTCCTTCAACATAACAGAAATAGAGGGGACTAAGGGATTACACCACCCTAAACCACTATAAACCTTGTGTTTTTATTTACTGCACTTTACTTTCCGCATTTTAATATTCAGACAAGCAACTTACCAAAACACAACACTTAAACACTTAACATATAATTAACTCATCAACTTTCAAACAACAATTCTCGAAGGCTTTTAATCCATTGCATAAACACAACTGGGCTGAGCTAGTCGCAAACTTGCTTTTCAGCATAGTGTTTAAAACTCTAAAATGTACAAGTTTATTCACCCCCTCTAAACTTGTTTCAAGACTTTTCATAGAAGAAACAATTGGTATTAGAGCAGAACTTTTGTTTTGAAGAAATCATTTTGTTGATATATCTACATATCAACACTTTCAGCAAACATTATCAGTTGTTAAAGTGTGACTTGTAGATCTAGTTTTCAAAACTTGTTCTACATAATGGAATCACAACAATACACTGGTAAGCTCCTTATGTGTTCTATGGATAGATTTGATGAATATAAGAGACGTTTGTAGGCTTATGTAGCTGCTACACATGAAGAAATGTTATATGTGCTAAATAAAGGTCCATTCTAGATCACTCATGCTAGAACAAATGCCGATGGCACACAGGAAGAGGTTTATAAACCTAAGTCTAGATGGACTGTGATCAGACTTTTCTAGATGTCCAATCTTATCGGCAGTGCCGAGTCAATTGTAGTCTAGTCTGGTGGTCAAGGTAGTATCCACGAGGATTGTGAGGTTGAACACCGAAAAGCTATTATTATCTTGATCTAAGTGGCAATAATACAAGAAGGTAAATGTATCTAAAAATCTACTACTACAAAGGGTGATAAAATGATAAAAAGCCTAGCCAAGATAATGCATTGATCAAGCAAACCTCTATTAGCATCATGGGAATGAACTACCTATCAACCTCCCATTAATGTTCAACTGTGTGTTATCGGTGCAATCCTAAGCCAGTAAGTTCCCCTCATACGAGTGTATGAAATTACTCTATGTCTCCTCCTTGGTCTAAGTGTCCTAGACCTAATGATTCAACATGATACGAACTTGAATGCAGTGACAATGTCAATACTCCCCGGATAAGAAATCGAGTTCCACTTAAGGTCAATTTTACCTTCCGGTTCTCCTAATCCTTCTCCCACGCCAAGCATCTCTTTTCGGTCTCAACTAAGTGTGTGTGTGTGTGCAAGTGCTAAGTGATCAATCCAACACCAACAAGCAATTAAACGAAAATAGGAAAAGATAACAACAATACATGAAGCTGTGAATTACAAACTAGCATTCCCAATCAACCAAAGAGATTATTAACTATCACAAATACATAATCTTGGCTATTGTAGAACTAGCCACTAATGACTATGAACACCGACATGTCAAAGCTAGCATTCATACTCATGATAGCAATTAACACAAATTAAAGGATAAAGATTTACAAAGAACAAGATATGAACTTGAATTTGGTGACTTCATTCAAATTGCAAGAGCTCCAATGGCTTCCATACATCAAACAAAGATGAAATTCTTCCACTACTACACTTAGAAATCAAACTACTAAATCTTTATTGTTTACAAGGTGATTAAAGGTTAAAATCTAGAACATTTTTGGCTAGAAGAGCCCCTTGGGGCAGTCTGCCCTCAAGAGCCAAAGGGGGGGGGTGTGAAGAAGATGAGATAATGGTTGGTTCTCCTCAAATTCGATCCAAAATAAGGTTTTAAGTGCTGAAAATCTATTTTTGCGATGTATTGGCATACACCATTATAGGTTTGGCATGCGCCAATTACAAAGAGAAACTCTCTGTATAGCTACAGTGACGTTTGGCGTACGCCACTATAAGTGGCGTGCGCCGACTCTTCCAGTAGCTCAGTAAAATGACCATAACTTGAGTTGTAGATCTCAGATTGATTAGATTCAAGATGCGTTGGAAAGCTCATTTTCCGATCTACAACTATCATGCATAAGTCATATCCAGAAAATGCTGCGAAGTTGGGTCAATGTCCGTTGAAGATAGGCTACGGTAGAAACACTAAGGACAAATGATCCGTTTGACTTGTTAGCTTCCGGCACACTCTTCTAGCTCTCAAAATACGTGCTATGCTCAACACGTGGCGTCACTAGGGGTCTTGGTTAACCTATAATCCTACAATACAACACAAAAATACCAAGAGTAAACCCGAAACGACTCTCTGGTTACTATAACCGGTACAAAACCTATCAAAATATGATATTTTATATAATAATTACTATCTACACATTTGGATGAAACTAGGCAAATAATGACTTGAATTGATACAAGAACATTCATAAATGCATGAGAAATAGGGGTAAAACATCATGAAATGTATCATCTAGTTGACTCACATCACAACTCCCCACGTAGCTTTTGCTCGTCCTCAAGCAAATAAAGCGACAAAACAACTTAAGTCAAGAGATAGGGTCATACAACATCAAGAAGTAAGAGATCAACTATATGATGCAACCAATCGTACATTTAACTGCATGTTAACCGGAATCTAAGAAAGTAGTGGAGTGTGTGTGTGTGTGTGTGTGTGTGTGTGTGAATACTCCTCAAATTGTTACCAAACAATCAATTATGAAATCATGCATGCAAGACTTATTAGGTGCAATCCATAGGCTTAAGAATGATACCAACTCCACTAATCAAGGCATTCGGAGTCAAGAAGATAGGTTAGGTAGGACTTGCAAGCTTGTAATGTTAGGCCCGGGTAGTTGGCTAAGCGAAGGGTAAAAAGGATACATCAAAGAGAACAATTGCAAGGTAGCAAGCCTCTACACCTTCACTTCCAAAAATGTCGAATTGGTATCTCTTCTTCTTCTTTTACAAAAATCGTTGAGGTGGCCTCCTTAACAAGGAACAAAAGAATTAAGAAACACCGCTTCAAATCAACACAATTTCCCAAAGCTTGAGTTACTTAACTTTGATAACTAGTCTTCAAATTGGGCTTTTCTTGACTAACCAATTATTGAACTTTATTTACAACTTTATTGAACTTCATTTGATTTTTGGAAACTTTTTTGGATTTTGGATATTTTCTTCTTTTTTTCTCTCTTTTTTTGAACGAACACCAATGGACTCCGAACTTGATAGATACCATCTCAACTTTGTGCCAATAATGTCATCCAACTATTGCCCCCATCAATGGAATGTAGACCAAAATTAGGCTAAGGGTCGGATTATAATGAGGCTAATCACGAATGGCTAGTTTCGAGTAGGGTCTCACCACTCTACAAAGGCTGAGATGGGGACAGGTGGAAATTATGTTCGGGAAGACCATTAGGCTATGGTCGAGTCAAATAAATGCCATAACCGTCATCCCTAACTTCGACTCCAAACACCCTTCTATTTCGCCTCTAAAGGATATCAAGCCTAAGTTCTAGTTGCTATGGAAGCATGCTTTCATGATTGCATAAAAGTTTGCATGTTAACTAAAGATCGGAATATACGTACTCAAAGAATTCACACTACAAACAAAGATTCATGGTTAAAATGCACTTACATGTCACCAAGGTTACTAACTTCATTGAGGTATTCACTCTATCAATTGCAAAACTGTAGACTTCAACAAAAGGTGGTTTGTTATGCTTTAAAATGATCGAAAATGATCAAGGCTAAGTGTTTAATTAATGACATTACCCTTTGTTGGACTAACAACGTTCCCACTCCCCGTTTACGAACTTGCATTGTCCCCAATGTAAAGTGAGTGGTAAGAAAGTAGTTAGGGAAACAAAATGGGAATCAAAACTAATCAAAACAAGTACCAGGATGCTATAAAAGGGTAGGTGCATGGGTGGGCATGAACATGAAAGACAACCAATGAAATGACAAGCAATCCCAAGTACTAGCAAAGTATCAACCAAAATGTAGACACAAAAGGATCATTGGCCACACCGGGCCTCACAAAAGAGCAAAAATATTATACTTCACTATTTCGGGCTGCCTCCCGGTAGCATTAACGTCGTTTGCTCGATGGGATTATACGGTAGAAATGATGGAAAATATACAGATCATGAAGTATGGAGTTATATGGTAGAAACGTGGATTATACAGATTATCGTGCGTGGATAGCACTAACAATTACTCACATAAGCATGTAGCAAATAAGCACACAAACCAACCAAAAGGTAATGTTTAAGAAGTAAAAAAGAAAGATAGTACCCAAAAGTGCTAAATTTATAGTCTATAGCTAGACTATGCATGGTACATTTCTTTAATGCACGGGTGGTAGGTCATTCTTATACACCGCATCCATCTTTTTCATCAAAACCGGTCTCCAACATAGTGTAGATGAACGCCACCAATCCCGACGATTCTTGAACTTTTCCTTTGATTTCCGAGCTTTCGGTTTGTGAGCTTTCACATTATTGCTAGAGTCGTCTTCTTCAACTACCTGCGTGTTAGTACGATCCACAACAAGGGGATGCGAAGTGTCCACAAAAGAACAAGATTCTAGTGTAGTGCGTGGATATTTCAATGAAGTGTAGATGTTGAAGACAACGCGCTCATCATTAACTCCCAACCTAAGTTCTCCCTTACGGACATCGATCACAACTTCACCCGTTGCTAAAAATGGTCTACCGAGGATAAGGGTGTAGTGTACCCTTCCTCCATATGTTGAAATAGTGTCCTAAACCCAATCGGGTTGGACCGGATCCGACCGGGTCGGATCATTTCTACTATTTCTTTATGTTTATACTTATATTAAATGACTTTTCTGTTGTCATATATATGTTCTTTTAACGAACCAATTATGAATTGTTATATGATAACGTCCTTAGTATTAAACTGTGATAGAGAAACCATCATAGGTGATTATGGTTGATGAGATCTCTAATCACTTTAATAAGTTTGATACTTAAAATGTCTCTAGGCTGATGTACTATTAAACAGGGCATTGATAGTATGAACATGCTAGCACGTATTAGATGTCTTCTGTCTTTAAGGGCAGGGATAGATCTCGTGTATCGAAGTGTAGAGACACTTGGACTGTACGTGGACGTGTATTAGAGAATGCGTACGTTAGACTGACCTACTTACACGGATAAGTGTCACATTATGTGGCGGTTGTGTAATTATCCTTTGGACCGGAGTCTTCATGGCATCACGGTGTGGATTGTCATGCTTTGACACTATTGAGGTTTTCCCTAGCCACGGGACGATCAAGCGGTAGTGATTGGGTATGATACTGAAGCATGCGGAGTATACATGATTGGTCGTCCGGGAATCGCGTATCCTGTGATAGGGATCGAATATCCGAAATGGCCTTCTTATAAGGAATGTCTTACTCTCGTGAATCTTTGCAAAGTGGGAGTAAACGAGTTACTTCGAGAGAGCATGATATCCAGATTATAAGCTACGGTCGTTGATGTTTTGACACTCGACTAACGACCGTATGGATATTATTACAGCGATGGGATTGTAAGTTACACGGTAACTGTTTCACATGAAAGGTAGTAGTCATTGCATTTGACTCTTCCGATGATTGGGGGTCACGGTGTGTTGCTAGACGCTATCCCGTGATCGTTAGGCATGAAGGGCATTTTCGTAATTTGCACTTTGCGTCTACGGCCAACATATTCGGAAGCCTATCGGGTCACACACATATGAACATCTAGTCGGATTAAAATGTGGTTATAGATGATAACCAAATAAGGAAAGTTTATCTCGAGACTATAAAGGTTATAGTGGTAAATTAATATGGTGGTATTTATTTATTATGAATAAATTAAATACAAGAGATTAATATGTTAATTAAAGAATATTCCGGATGCCAATTTATTGGCTAAGGTGGGGCAATTTGTGTGTGTATAAGATACACTTGGATTGTACAATTTAATTAATGGTATTATCATGTATTAATATTAGATATTAATATTTATAAATATTTGCATACATGCGTGTTGCACATATGATGTGCATGTGCACATTTGTTTCCAAAATATATATATTTATATAGATTTATTTGTGTAATATATATGTAATATATACACATGTGTAAATTGATTTATGGTAATAAAATAAAGATAGTCAATATTAGATATTGACAATATCTTGGGAATATTCAATATAAGATATTGACAATATCCTAGATTTATTTAATATGAGATATTATAATAAATGAGATAAATCAATCTATTATATTTTCCTTATTTTATTGGGAAAGGTTTTCTTCCTTTCTACTCTATTGGGGCGCCACCTATGACTATAAATAAGCGGTGGGTGTCAAGCTCTTTTGTGCATCACAATTCCAAGAACTAATAGTTCTTGTGTAAAATAGAGAGCATCATATAGATAGTTGGAGAGAGGAGAAAAGGGCCGGTCTAGCAACCGGAGTTTTCCAATAGCAATCCATGATGGGATTCCGGCGGGCTGTTCGTGTGGACTAGCGGTAGAGGCCGAACACTTGGACGGCTCTATGCAGAACTACTCTCCTTAGACGGTCAAAGCGTCGATCTTTTAGATCAACCAAGGTAACCACCGTCTACTAACTCGTTTGTTTATTGCTTAAACGAATTCGATCTTGGGTCAATAGGAAATAAATTTAAATTCCGCTGCGTTCCCGCGTAGATATCCTAACAGTGGTATCAGAGAAAGGTTCGAGTTTAAGCAATAAGCATGTTAATTTGCGTAGTTAATTTTATCGTTTAAATCACGCAATTAAAAGATGAAAGATTTTTTATTTGCAAAATTGATACATGAAAAGAAAAAAAACGAGATCGGGTGGTGCTCGGCCGACTGGCGGTGGCACCACCACCGGCGGTGGCTGGTCGGCGGCGGCGGCAACAGGGCAACCTGCTGCCGGCAGTCGGTTGACCGGTCAATGCTGGCGGATCTCCAAATTTTTGTTTTGTGTATTTTGTGATTCAATATGGTTCATTGTTGTGATTGTTAATTTCCCTTTGTTTAGTTGTGTCATGTGACTAACCAATGGTTCAAATAGTTTGGGCGATTGGGATGCCACATGGCATTAAAATAATAATGGCATTTCCAAACTTTGTTTGGAATAGGCTTAGCCTTTCTAAATATTTGATTTGGAAAAAGGCCGAGGCCTGGTCACTTCCAAAATTTTGATTTTGGAAAGTGGCGCCTAAACCAAAATTATTTGGCCTTTCCAAATATTTGATTTGGAATAGCTTTGAGTCCTTTTCAAATATTTGATTTGTAAAAGTGCTAGCTTAAGTCACTTCCAAAATTTTGATTTTGGAAAGTGGTGAGGCCTAAGCCAAATTTGGTTTAGGAAACCAAAGACATCCCTTTTGATTACGAATCAAAAGGAAAGAAACAAAAGAGGAATAATTTTAATTTTGATTTTTTTTTTTGGAATAGTTCCAATTAATTAAAATTAAAATTAAAATAGTTAAAATTAATCATTAATTTTATTTCGATTAAAACATTTAATTAATTAAATGTTAATTAGTTAATTGATTGGATAAAATTATTTAATAGATTAAATGTTAATTGATTAATTAAGACGCAAGTAGTTAAATTTTAATTTTATCTTTTTCATAAGATTTTATTGTATGGATTAGATATAGTAGATATAACATGATTATATGGACCCCGATTGATCATGGACTCGACCGGTAGGATAGATGTGAATGATTTAATTTTCTGTTGGTTTAAAAATTGTCCTAGGCCGTTATGAAGAATGTGACCTAGTTTATTTTCTGCATTCATCTCATTCCCGTTGGCTCCCCCCTGTGTGCGGCGGGTGTATTTATTTTATTAGATAGAATTAAATGTAACAAGAATGGAGCAGAAGATGAAGACCAAAGAAAGACGAAAGTAAAGATCCCATTGGAGAATGGAGCATTAAAGATCCTATTGGCGGTTGCAGCTACCCTTAGATTGTGACCCGCGGTTTCGTCAGTTTGTATTCGAAACCGCACCTAGGAAAAGTCCATGATCATACTGGTTACTTTACGCATTTATTTATTTTATTCTTGTATTTATTTTATATTATACGATAGATGCATGACTAGGCACGATCTAGATAAATATGTAGGATGTATGTCTATAGAGATAGATATATTTGATGAGACCGTAATTAAAATTAATTAAGTGAATTAATTTACATAAATACTTCCACAACAAAAATCAAGTCGAAAAATTGTCTCCCAATATTATAGCGACGATGAAGAGCCTTTATTCGGATCCAACTGATCGGCCCTCGTCGGGAGTTGACCTACCACGGGTATATCGTCGTTATTGAGATATGATCGTATGAGATCTCGTGAATATTGGGTTATGACTTGACTAGAGTATTGCGGTGATTGGCCCTCGTCAGGACCGTCTTATTCTAGAGGCAAGGGGTTGACTACCACATAAAGATGTGAATTGTCAAAGAGTTGACTAGTCAACCACCAATAGTCACATAGAGATGTGATTGGTAAGAGTTACATACCTTTCGAATTATTCCGGTTGATCGGCCCTCGTCAGGAATCGGGATAACCAGATGTGATCTTGGCCACTAAAGAATTTTGAAAGATTCTTGAAAGTCAATCGGGAGTAGTTGACTAGTGGGAGCAAAATCATAAATCAAAAGACCATTTTTGATTTTGCGTGTATTAATAACAACACTCTTTTATTTTCATTTTTTATGTTGTAGTTTTAGCAAACTTTATATTTATGTTTTATTTTCGATTAGTAAAACCAAATTATGACTGTTAATTTTGAGAAACGTTCTCAAATATGGTTAAGTAATTTTAATCCTTTTAAAATAAGCAATGACATGAGCCATCTTGTTATAGTAGTTAGAGACAAGGAGATTACATAATTGATGCAGTGCTCCGAGACTTTAATTATTAATGAAAGCGGAAGCTCATGAGATGATTAAATCATTTGAAATAAGTTTCAACGAATTAGTCATATATTGGATACGATCCAAGATCATCATTCAGTCATACGATGACAATTAATTCAAACGTTGGATCAGAATGACCACATCTAATTTTGGAAAGGTTGTTTTCAAAATTATAAGATTTAAGTATCGACTTAATTCTATCATTGCTTAAAGGTTAATTAAATAGTTAATGTTTTAAATACGATTTAAAAGGTTAAATAAACTATTTAATAAACTTTAGATTTTCTTTATGAAAGGAAATCAAAGACATAGCTCTTGTGATCTTTCTTAAGTCTTATGAAGACTACACTAAGAAACATTTACAAGTGCTTGAAGGATTAAAATGAAAGTTAGGGCATGTGCTTAAATAGAGTACTTATTGAAGTTTCTATTATAGGCAAGTGAGTTGAGATAAATCTATCTAAGTTCAAGTCAACTCTTAGATATATGATATCTTACGAGTGTGATTAAATTAGAAAGATTAAATACAGATATGGAAGGTTAAACAAACGTTGTAACACTTACCATATTCTGGATCTAGTAAACTGATAAGGGAACTAAATAAATGTTATTATGTTCCGGTTCTTATGAAGAACATACTTTCAGTTATTTGTTAGGATTTAGTAGACATATTCAATTGAAAAGAATAAATGTTATTCCGATAAAGTTGGAAGGTCACTGAATCTAACATACTAGATTGATGTCACTATATAGATGATATAAGTGATGGGATCTCAACTAAATATTTGTATGGTTATTATCCTTGATTTGTGGTTACTCTAGACATAGTCTCTCTGGAAGGGAAGCGTGTAATTAAACGTCATTCTGATGATGTTGAACCATATGATTATGAATCACGTGGGTAATACGTATCTTATCTAAAGATGACTAAAATACCCTTTTATGGAAAAGGTTGTAAAATCTAGAAAATTGTCTAAAGCCTAAACATACCGATGTTTGTTGGCTTGTGACAATTAATGCCACAAATAGTTGTTTTTAGTCTCTACGACTATTTTTAGAAATAGTCAAGTGTACTTATTGAAGTACGAAAGTTCGGAAAGCCCGAAAAGTTCGAGCAAGCACGAATATGAGATTGATGAACTACTTAGGAGTTAATCTTCAATTGGATTGAAGTAATTAATACCTGAAGGGTGTTTCAGATGTCGTCTAAAAAGGAATAAGATTCTCCCTTGGAGGATACCATCTTTGGGATACGCAATTAGATTGTGTTCCCAATATGGAAATAACACTTTATATGATAAAGGTGTGACTCAAGCCATGCGATGTATCCCTTACCCGTTTCGGGATAGTGCCCTTATACTTAACCTAGTTCCAAAGAATAAAGGTTGAATAAATTCCATATTAGATATGGAAGGGGATAATGTCGAATCTATATTAACCGATGATTTGAGGTTTTCATAGGCAAAGTCAGAAAGGGCTTGGAGCCTAGTACGACATATGCAACTTTGTGGAATATCTTAGCAAGTACGCTAAATATTATTTACTCGTCCGCGGAGCAAAAGGTGTTTGTCTCCAAACGTGTTGTCTTCTCAAGGAAGTGTTTCTTCCAAGAGAAACAGTGGGAGTGAATCAGATCTCAAAAGAGTTTGAGAACCACAAAGATATATTCAACCAATGGAACGTGAGCGGACGCCACATAGCGATGAGGTGTAGAACACTACTCAGTGCACACAAAAGTTCTGTAAGTCTGTGGATAACCTCAAGCCTGAAAAGGCTATCGGTATGTTCATCTTGAAGAATGAATATCTCACGACTTTTGAAAGAATGTTTGAAAGGCAAGATTGAGAGATATGGCCAGGAGCCATAATATCTGAATTAGATTCCATCAGTGACAACCAGGTTGTGAACCTAGTCTGTCTTACCTAAGGGGAATGTCCCTGAAAGGCTGACATGGATTGTAATATGATTACCATCAGGCTATAGTGACGGCTGGGGGTACGGGGTGTAAACCTTGTAATTACCGTTTTGCTGCCAGCTGAGCCCAGTTCTAATCAGATGATGCTTGTTATAACTTCGTATCATGGCTATATGATAGTGTTGAAGACGTTGGGCAGAAAGCTCGATGTTCATAGACGATGACATGATATGTAAGCCCACGAGATTCATTTATGGACTCAAACAAGTTTCTCTAGGCGATTTCTTTGTTTGATGATCAAAGGAGTTTGATTTAGTCAAAAGAAGAATATGCCCAATGTGCAAGATGGATAGTGGGAGTGTGTTATGATTTTTGAGTAAGATATTGGATATCTCTCTCAAGAATCATCACCCCATTTCACAGTCAATTAATGTTTGGTAGTTCAAGGTCTTTACGAAAGCACTTGGATTAGAAGTTCTTATTTTTAGAAGTGAGAATCTATAGTGATAGATTTAACTCCTGTTAGATTATAGTTTACCTATATAGATGTGATGCTAAAAGAGTTTAGCATAGATCGCGACAGGGGATACTGCTAGCCTGTGTTCTTAAGATCTATCTATGTTAGGACGTTGGTCCTAAAGATAAGGTGAAAGATGATGATGCTTATGGAAGGTTTCCTTCGCTCCTGTGATAGGAACCATCATAAAAGTAATGCCGGATGTTCATAGTCCATGAATAGTCATGAGCAAGTATGAAAGTAAATTTGGTGAATGTCGAGAATATCCTTAAACAAGTTAAGGAAGAGTTCCTAGTTTATCGAAACTTGGGATCAGATAAATATAGTTATACAGACGTATATCCTGAGTCTTATGAAGGTAAGTGGGAGCTACAGTCTGGCTTTGCAGTCACTTTGATTAAGTGATACAGTGAGCTGGAAATGTTCTTAGCATATGGGTCACTGTAAATTCTACAACTAGGCCAAAACACAGTAGTGCCTTAGAGGCGCAGCGGGAGCAGTACATGGATCTAGAAGGTTCATTCTTGAACCTTGTACGGTTCTTCCACTTTTTCTATATAGCTAATATAGTAAGTGGATTCATTGCTTGAAGCAAGGACCAAGGTCTCGTCAGAGATTCGTGTGTGTATTGAGGCGGTTCCTTTGACTTGATCATTTGGAGCATGTTATGAAGATAGTCTGAGTCCCCACGGATAGCGATCCGTTCATGGCTAAGGCTGGTTGCGAGTATTACATGAGATTCTTGTGTTTCAACTTGGTCTTATGTGTGCGAGTGATTGGTTTTAGGCCAAGTGGGAGATTGTTGAAATAGTGTCCTAAACCCAATCGGGTTGGACCGGATCCGACCGGGTCGGATCATTTCTACTATTTCTTTATGTTTATACATATATTAAATGGCTTTTATGTTGTCATATATATGTTCTTTTAAAGAACCAATTATGAATTGTTATATGATAACGTCCTTAGTATTAAACTGTGATAGAGAAACCATGATAGGCGATTATGGTTGATGAGATCTCTAATCACTTTAATAAGTTTGATACTTAAAATGTCTCTAGGCTGATGTACTATTAAACAGGGCAATGATAGTATGAACAGACTAGCACGTATTAGATGTCTTCGTCTTTAAGGGCGGGATAGATCTCGTGTATCGAAGTGTAGAGACACTTGGAGTGTACGTGGACGTGTATTAGAGAATGCGTACGTTAGGCGACCCACTTACACGGATAAGTGTCACACTATGTGGCGGTTGTGTAATTATCCTTTGGACCGGAGTCTTCATGGCATCACGGTGTGGATTGTCATGCTTTGACACTATTGAGGTTTCCCTAGCCACGGGGCGATCATGCGGTAGTGATTGGGTATGATACTGAAGCATGCGGAGTATACATGATTTGGTCGTCCGGGAATCGCGTATCCTGTGATAGGGATCGAATATCCGAAATGGCCTTCTTATAAGGAATGTCTTACTCTCGTGAATCTTTTCAAAGTGGGAGTAAACGAGTTACTTCGAGAGAGCATGATATCCGGATTATAAGATACGGTCGTTGATGTTTTGACACTCGACTAACGACCGTATGGATATTATTACGGCGATAGGATTGTAAGTTACACGGTAACTTTTCACATGAAAGGTAGTAGTCATTGCATTTGACTCTTCCGATGATTGGGGGTCACGGTGTGTTGCTTAGACGCTATCCCGTGATCGTTAGGCATGAAGGGCATTTTCGTAATTTGCACTTTGCGTCTACGGCCAACATATTCGGAAGCCTATCGGGTCACACACATATGAACATCTAGTCGGATTAAAATGTGGTTATAGATGATAACCAAATAAGGAAAGTTTATCTCGAGACTATAAAGGTTATAGTGGTAAATTAATATGGTGGTATTTATTTATTATGAATAAACTAAATACAAGATATTAATATGTTAATTAAAGAATATTCCGGATGCCAATTTATTGGCTAAGGTGGCGCAATTTATGTGTGTATAAGATACACTTGGATTATACAATTTAATTAATGGTATTATCATGTATTAATATTAGATATTAATATTTATAAATATTTGCATACATGCGTGTTGCACATATGATGTGCATGTGCACATTTGTTTCCAAAATATATATATTTATATAGATTTATTTGTGTAATATATATGTGATATATACACATTTGTAAATTGATTTATGTTAATAAAATAAAGATAGTCAATATTAGATATTGACAATATCTTGGGAATATTCAATATAAGATATTGACAATATCCTAGATTTATTTAATATGAGATATTATAATAAATGAGATAAATCAATCTATTATATTTTCCTTATTTTATTGGGAAAGGTTTTCTTCCTTTCTACTCTATTTGGGGCGCCACCTACTATAAATAAGAGGTGGGTGTATCAAGCTCTTTTGTACATCACAATTCCAAGAACTAATAGTTCTTGTGTAAAATAGAGAGCATCATATAGAGAGTTGGAGAGAGGGGAAAATGGCCGGTCTAGCAACCGGAGTTTTCCAATAGCAATCCATGATGGGATTCCGGCGGGCTGTTCGTGTGGACTAGCGGTAGAGATCGAACACTTGGGCGGCTCTATGCAGAACTACTCTCCTTAGACGGTCAAAGCGTCGATCTTTTACATCAACCAAGGTAACCACCGTCTACTAACTTGTTTGTTTATTGCTTAAACGAAGTCGATCTTGGGTCAATAGGAAATAAATTTAAATTCCGCTGCGTTCCCGCGTAGATTTCCTAACACCATATCCATAACAACAAAATCAACGGGGAAGTAAAAAGTATCAACCTTCACTAATACATCCTCAATGACTCCCTTTGGACGTTTAATAGATCTATCCGCAAGTTGGAGAGTCATCTCCGTACGCTCAAGCTTGCCATGCCAAGTTTCATGAAATCTGATTCAATCGAGGAAAATAAATTGACTGTTGCAAAACAGAAGTTTGAAGGATTCAAACTGAAATATGGTGAAACAGTGGACCATATTGAGACAAGATTCAGTGCTATCATTGATGAACTGACTCTACTGGGAGTCAACTTGCCATCCTTCATTTGCTTCACTTGTAAACCAAGAAAATAAGCTCTCCCATCATACTCATTTGAAATTTTCTCCTCATCAAATTTGCAAATCTCTTACAAAGCTTTTCATCTTCTGATCCAAAGTTGATGTCAACAACATAGATCTGAACTAACAATCTTGTACGAACTCCTTGTTGAACATCACCAATCGCTTGTTCTTCATGATGGTCTCTCATCCATTGAAGAGTTGGGGGTTGCATCATAGGGTCTTCATTTACTTGAACTGGTCCTTCATGAACTTCAGTTTCTGGAATTTGATCTGCTTGAGCTTGATTGTCTTGAACTGGATTAGTTTCAGGTTGTTCAGCTGTTGGTAACTGAGACTGATCTTGATCTGAAGATTATGATAATCTTAACCATCCCATATCAATGAAATTTGATTCTGGAGTCTTTTGTGACTGAGTTTGAGAAACTGATACTGGGTTGTCTTCAATTGTATCACTAGTAATGTTTGGTTCATCAAAAACCACATGTATAGATTCTTCATGCTTGAGTGTCCTTTTGTTTAACACTCTAAAATCCTTGTTGACAATTGAGTATCCTAAGAATATTCCTTTATCAGCTTTGGGTTGAAAAGTCTTGAGTTGATCCTTTCCATTGTTATGAATATAGCATTTGCTTCCAAAGGCATGAAAGTATGAAACATTTGGTTTCCTCCCATTCCATATCTCATAAGGTGTTGTCTCCAACCTTTTGTTCATTAGGGCTCTGTTTTGTGTGTAACATGATGTATTCATTTCTTCTGCCCAATACATTTCAGGTAACTTAGATTCACAGATCATTGTTCTTCCTGCTTCTTTGAGTGTCCGGTTCCTTCTTTCAGCTACTCCATTTTGCTGAGGTGTTGTTGTAGCTGCAAGTTGGTGTAACATTCCATTTTCTTCACAATATTTAATGATCACATTGTTGAGAAATTTAGTTCCTTTGTCAGATCTTATGTTTACAACTGTAACACTTTTCTGATTTTGAAGCTTCTTCAGCAGCTCTGTGAGTTTTTGCATGGTCTCACTTTTCATTGTTAAGAAAATTACCCATGTGTATCTAGAGTAGTCATCAACCACTACCAATGTATACTTTTTTCCGCTGACACTGATAGGTATAACTGGTCCAAACAAATTCATGTGTAACAGTTCTAAAACTCTTGTTGTTGAATGCTGAGATTTAGTCTTGACCAGTAGATTTTTGATGTCATCAAAGTTGAGATGACTCGGTTTCTTGTGCCATAGCCAGCTGATTTTTGATTTGGTATGCACAAGTAAACAAGTTTCTGAGACGGCTGTTGACCAGTCCACAACATACATATTTTTTTTCCTTTTACCAGCAAGAACTGCTTGATATGTTGTTTCACTTACAACAATGCAGAAATCTTTATCAAAAGTGACTCTGTATCCCATGTCATAGAATTGACTAGTGCTGAGTGGATTGTAATTGAGTCCTTCTACATTTATGATCATTAAACCATTCTTGATCAATGTTCCATAACCTCTTGTATAACCAGGTCTGACTTTTCCACCAAAATTGACTTTGGGTCCATCCTTAGCTTGAAAATAAACCAAACAGTCTTTGCTCCTTGTCATGTGTCTAGAGCAACCACTGTCAAAATACCATATTTCCTGCAAGACAAGTTAATGAGTTTTAGGTACCCAACTTTGTTTGGGTCCATAAGGGTCAGTTGTAAGTACAACATTTGGGATATTTCCATAGGGTCTCCTTTGGAAATTGTTGCACTTATCATCATATATATAAGCTACATTCCTATAGTATCTGCTTTTGGATTGTTTCTGTTTTATATGCTCTCGCAAGTCTTTTGGTTTAAACTGATTTCCATATTGCTTTCTATTGTTAAAGACTGAGTAGTAACCATCATTCTGTTTGTAGTAAATAGTTCTGTAGTGAGTTCTATGTTGACTTCTGTACTGAGATTCTGCTGAGATCTAGGATAAGTTCTCTGTTGAGCCCTTGTCTGAGACTTGTAATAAGTTCTCTGATTTGAATGATTGTTCTTTTCAGTTTTAGCAATAGGTTCAGAAAAGTTCCAATCATCATCAATGGGAAATAATCTGCCTTTCCCCCTGAATTTGTGATTCCTTGAATGATTAACATTCTTGGATTTATTTGGGTTGAGATTTTTCTGATTTTTAACATGGTTAGCTTATGTAGATCTGGCATTTGATCTACCATCCTTGTTTCTTTGAGGTACAGTTGATCTACCTTATGATTTACCTTTGTTATTAGGTGTAGCTGACTTCTTAGATAAATGATGTCGAAACTGAGTTGATTCATGTTGAGCTGACTTAACTGGTTCAGCATGCTTCTCAGTTTGAGGAATTTGTTCAGCTACAAACTTAATGCCAGTTTTGACATTATGTTCACCAGCTTTACTAGTTCCTTCCTTTTAAGTTTGCTGTGTATCGAATCCTAAGCCAGTTCTGTCACCATAGGGCTTTCCGGATTTGAATCCAGTTGCAGAACTTGATTGAGCTAAAGATTTAGCTACTGCTACTGAAGTAGTAGGCTGATGTTAATTCTTCGCTGGATCAATTCTTATCAGTTTCAAAATGTTCAGTTCAGTTCTTAATCATTCGACTTCCGAAATTAGAGATTCTTTCTCTGCTTTGATTGACTCATAACTAGCTTGTATTGCTACCAATTGATTCAATAGTTCATCGAGAGTTTCTTCTAATTCAGGATTTCTTGGATTAGAACCAGTTGTTGAAGAACAAGCATGTTGTATGGAATTTTGTGCTGAGGTGTATTTAGAATTAGATTCACATACCTCATTTGGATCCTCCATGTGGGCCATTAAAGCTGTGTCATATGAGAGTGCTCTTTTAGTACCGGCTTCAAAGTCAGACTCATCACCAGCTAATAATGCTCTTCTTCCAGTTCTTCTTTGTTGAGTTCTTTTATTGGTCAGTTCTGGAAATTCAACTTTGTAATGTCCAGGTTTTGCAGTTGAAACACAAATACTCATCATCTTTCTTTCTTTCAGGAGTTTTCTTGATGTATTTCTGAGTCACTGGATGGCCACTCTTCATCCTTCTAATTCTATTCATCATGAGTGTCATTTGTTCCTCCACTTCATCCAGTTGTTGAAGATTGCTAGCTGATGTCTCCAAGTTATCATTAGCTACTGCAAGAGCTGTAGTCTTTGGGTTTTCTAGTGCTTTTATTGCTGCAGAGATAACTATGAAATCTTCACCGAACTCATAGGCTTTCAAATCTGAGAAGATCTTGAAAGTATATTCTTCATCAAGCTTCATTGACTCTTCTATGGCTGTAACCTTCATTTTCCAGCATGAGGGTAAAGCTTTCAGAATTCTATTTTGATTTTCTTCTTGGTGTAGACTATCTTGAGAAGGGCTAGCTCATCCATAATTGCACTGAATCTTGTCTCCATTTGTTCAATGGTTTCTCCGGGCTTTATCTTGAAGTCATGAAACTTCTGCTTTGCAACTGACATCTTGTTTTCCTTAATTGAGCCAGTTCCTTCACACACTAGTTGTAACTTGTAACTTCTCCCACGTCTCTTTGCCAGTAGTACAGTCTTTGACTTTTAGGTACATGTTGCTATCCAAGGTTCTGAGAATAATATCCATAGCAATATTGTTGAAATTGTTCCTCTATCATCATTGTTCCATTCACTTTTAGGCTTGAGAACTCAAACTTGAGCACCACCATCAACAGTTTGCATGTGAGTGATCTGAATTGGTCTATCAGTGAGTACATCCATCATCTTATCATGTGTAGCAGCAAGAAAGTCCTGCAACCGACGTCTATATTCATCAAAATGATCCATATTGCACATAAGCATTTGTCTAGCATACCGATTGTTGTCCATGATGCAAGTTTGTGAAAACTGAGTTATGCAGAAATTGAGATTTTTCAGAAGATCAACTAGAGGATATGGAGATTCAGCTATGGATCTCTTCAGAACAGAATCTCTGCTCTGATACCAATTGTTGGTCCCTTGAAAAGGCTGACACA
Source organism: Gentiana straminea (assembly GCA_036785695.1). Taxonomy (NCBI): domain Eukaryota; kingdom Viridiplantae; phylum Streptophyta; class Magnoliopsida; order Gentianales; family Gentianaceae; genus Gentiana; species Gentiana straminea. The sequence continues at coordinate 2,103,994 of JAVUPR010000087.1, read as the reverse complement.
AGTTTAGAGAGGGGTGAATAAACTTGTCACCAAAACCTAGATTATTAAACAAATTAAGTTCAGTATTAAACTTGTGTGAAGTTGAGCTGAGTATAGGTCAAACTGACTTATGCTTAAACTGAGTTAACCGGCAGGGGATTAAGTTTTAGCCTTTTTAACTGATCTTGTTGTATCTATGAAAAAAGTGATTATGTAAAACTGAATTCTTGTGAATGTCAGTTTGTGAGCTGTGTGAATAACAATCAGTTCTGTATGCTTGATCAAACTATATAAAAACAAATACAAATAAGTAAATGCGTAAAATAAAGTAAGGCAAGAAATTATAGAGATTCCAGCTGGTGTAATCATGTCAGTCCTCTCTTCCCCTGTGATGTAGGAGGAAAATTTCACTAGAACTCTTTGAGGTAGATCGGTTACAAAAAGTCCTAATCTGATAGTCCTTGACTAATCCCTAGCTTCACTATCTAAGCAACTATAGAACAGGTAGAATTGCTGCTCTGCAACTACTTGCACTGGTCCTTAGAGGGTTGTATTTCCTCTTCTCCAGCCCTACCACAAACACAGTCTACCCGACTGCAAAAACAACTATCCTTGGCAAATCCTAGACCGGATTGCTTCACAGTCTCAACCTTTGATTAAAATCAAAGTTGGGCTCAGAATCAAAAGTGATTCATGCTTGTGGTTCTTCAAAGTGTCTGTATCTTGATTATATTTTTGGAGCTTGAGCACTTAGAAGAAATTTGGATGTATTCTTTATAAGCACGATGTTGATAGCAATTCAGATGAACAGAGCTTAGGCTTAAAGCTTGAATTCTTGGTGTTTGATCCTTGTTGCCAAGCCCATTATTTATAGTGTCTTGTCCAATGTTCATCTTATTTGAATTTCAATCCTTGTTGCTATCAACGGCTATATGTCAGATGTCAATGACCCTTCTGACATGTCAGTCCTTCATCCAATGAAAATGCTTGATTTGTAACGTTCTGATTTCCTTTCAGTTTCTTGGATGTCTTCTTTTAAACTGAGTGTCTTGAGAGATGTCAATTTAAAGCTTATACAAACTGAGTAGGTCAGTTATTAGTCTTGAACTGACTTAGAGCATTAACTGAGTTTTTACTCTTCTTCAAAACTTAGTACTCTATCTTCATCTGATTTTTATTGACTTAATCAGAGTACACCATAACACTTAAATCATCTAAAATATCATTGTCCTTATGTATCTTAGGTATTTATACAAGATCTATAAAGTCAGTTCAGACCATCACAGACTTACCTAAATTCTAACCTTACCGTCACGACTTTAGTCTTCATAAACTGAGTTTGAACCCTCATTTCTTCATTCTACAATAACTAAGTCTGTGTCCCTCAGCCTTCTTAACTGAGTTTGTCCCCTCGGCCTTCAACTTCTAGATAAGCCAACTGAGTATGTGTAACTCAGCGAACTTACCTTCTTCAGTTATGAGTATACCTCAGTTTTTGACTCTGAGTAACACTTTTAGTCTAATATGATGTCAGTTTTTATATGATATCCAGTTTTCTACATGATTTCCAGTTTTCAGTTCTACGAATCTCTATCTAGTACAGTGCTTGTCTGATACAACCTATACAAAGATCAGACTCTAATAAATCTTATACATTCAGTTCTAGAAATCTTTTAGCATTTCACTATAACAGCTAGTTTCAGCACTTCATCAATGGGGTGTAAACAAACAATTAATAAATAAGGATGAATCATCATCAAAACTCAAATTTTATTTCTAACAGGCCCCTACAAAGTTGTGAAACTTCATGGCAAGGGAGCATACCAGCTTGCTGATTCTAATGGCAGGACCATACCACGCAGCTGGAACGCCAACAACTTGCGTAGATTCTATGTCTAGAACGGGTTACAGACTTATGTCATTTCTTCTTTTCAAATTCAAATTTCCATTCAATAAGGTGTAATCAAAACATCAGAATATTTCAATAAAGTTTGTTTTCCGTTATGCATGTGTGTGTGTACTTAAGTTTGCAGGACAAATTTATAAAGTCTATAAATTGGTCTCCGAACTGAGCTCTGCATGTCAGACTCAGTGCATTTGCAAAAGGCAAATTCTCTAAGTCTACAGGATAGGCATTTCGGAACTGAGCTCTGCAGGTCAGACTCAACAAGTTTGCAAAGCCAAACTACCTAATTCTGCAGGACAAACATTCCGATATGAGCACTACAGTCAGAATCAGTCAGTTGCAAAAGCTAAACTGCCTAAATCTGTAGGACAGACATTCCGATATGAGCTCTGCAGGACAGACTCAGCAAGTTTGCAAGGACAAACTTCCAAACTGAGCCCTGCGGGTCAGACTCGGAAGGTTTACAACAAACTTTTTAAGCGTAAGATCTAAACCTAAAGACAAGTCTATGAGTACAGCAGAAACGAATCTACATAACCAAATATGCCATCCAAAAACCAAACATTAATGCATGACATACTTGGAGGGCCAAAAAGCACCCCACCACGTCACAAAAGTGCTCCAGGTAAGTACTTAAAATAAACTAAGGCAAAGAAGCTTAGCGAAATCGCATATATATTGCATAATAGTTGCACAGATTACAATTTTGAGTTTTTTGAAAAACAAAAACAAAGCACAAAATCCAAAAAGACTAATCTAAGCTTCAGGAGTTGGATTCTATTATTGCTCTACTAAAGTAGGCGGGGTTGAAGAAGGATCAGCCCCAGGTGCTTGAGTGACAGTACGGCGAGCATACTTGGCGCCAATGTCCACCCATCCTTAAACTCCTTCAACCGGTCGTCATAAACCATGCTAGAGCCTGGCATGTGCATGTCATTATGAGGAAGATCATCAATAACTGGGCCAGAAAATTGCATCTTGGCCTCATCAACCCCCAGGGTATACCCATGCCATATGACGGGGGTTAACAACGCCTTTAAAGCTTCGGCCAGCTGAGCTGAGTTCCTATACTCCTGAACTGCCTGAGCAAGTTGACCTGGAACTGCAGCTTCCAGTTTGCCCTTTTCCGCTCGGAGCTTGGTTATGGCCTGCTCCAGCTCGGTCTTTTCCTCATTATGCTTATCTACTGATGCCTGAAGTTCAGCAACATATTAAGCCTACAATTTTTGCAGCTCGACCTCCTGAGCTTGGAGTTTCTCTTGAAGAGCCTTGTTCTCTGCATTTTTGGACTTAACTAAGTCCTTTTGCCTCTGCCGAATCTCATGTAGATCAGCGTTCATCTTCTCCATTGCCTCATTGCTGGCCGAAGACGTGGTGAGTCTTTTAAGGGCCACCTTGCCGATCCGGGTTCCTTGCGCCACCACGTGTTCAAGTATAAGTCAGGTCGCCAAAATAAATGGGCAAGGTAAAACCCAAGGAGAATAACACTTAAAGCTACGGCCAAATCCAAATAAGTCATCTCAGACAAATGCTCCTGAACAATCGGAGCATCCTCTACCAAAGTGAAAGGATCTTCATCCCTTCCAAGTACGGGGTCAGACCTACCCCTCTTGCTCGGCCTACCATCAGGTGTGGTCGCCGCAGTTCGAGATCGGCTTCTCAGCTGGAGCTGTTTCCGCCCTTCATTCTCTTGATCTGACCCATCCAGGTTCACCACGTCGGTAACTCCTCCCAAAGAAAATTGAGGAAAAGTGGAGGCCAATGCGTCATCAGGATGACCAGCTAAGATCTGGACTCTAGAAGCATCCAGAGTTGTACCCGTAGATTGGGTAGTTGGAAGATCCAGGCATATGGTCCTCTCTGTATCCTGGCTTGGCTCAGGTTGATCTCCAACAGCCTCCTCAGCAGCATCAACAAACAACTCAGCAAAATCCGACACTGCAAAGAAGCAAAATAAGACATGGTCAGATCAAATACAGTTATTGAAGGCTAAAAAAAAGTGAAGTACACGTGAAAGGAAAATCCTACAAGTTTGGTATTCCTCATCACTAAAAACCCGATAAGGATCAGGACCCGCGTCAGATAACCGAGTAGCGTCAATCAGCTCAGAAGAATACTCCTCTATCTCGAGAGAGATACCCGACACTTCGATACCTTTCAATAACTCCGGACTCATATTATTAGGACATAGATCCCCAGAAATATCAATTGAACTCCATCTACACAGGTCGACCTCTACTTCGGGTTGGATAAAGAAGAACCGGCATTTCCATTCCTTATGCGAAAATTTTCCTGAAGAAATAATGGGAACATCATTTCCGGCATCCACCCTGCGAGAGAAATAGTACCACCCCGGTGATATCCTGACATGTTTAATGTGATAGAAGGTCTGGAAAAGCTTCACAAAGAATTTAACATTGAGCAACCGGCACCAAATAGCAAACCCTACAATGGCTCTAACGCCATTAGGGGCTATCTGTGCAGTCCCCAACCCATAATGACGGAGTACGGTGAGAACCCTCAGACCACACTCAAACTGCTCTTTATAAACAGTGCAATAGCCCTTGGGGGGACTATATGCATAACTACTAGCATAAGGATCCTGGGGCATATCTTTCCAGATTCACGTTGTATTTCTCACAACTTGCAATGACCTCATCCTGAGATAGCCTGGACTTTATACCATGGCTACTCATAACCGCTCTGGTGGCCGAATGAGCTTTTAAGGATAATATTAAATTTGAAGTCCCGAAAGAGGACGGAGGACTCGGCAAGGAAACACGTGGAACGAGATGAGAGAGGGCCTGAGGAAGTCCTCTAACTGCAACGCTAGATCCAGATCTATCTGCTTAAGACTCGGAATCAGACTCAAACAACTTTTCTATGGAATCGCTTGTATGAGAAGAAGCCCTCATTAACTAGCAAATGCAAGATGAGGAGTAAAAAGAGAAAAAGGAACTTACTTTCAAGAAGATTGGAGAAGAAGAGATAGCAAACGGCGTGGTGACCTTTGAGTTCTGATTTAATAGCCGGGCGTAATAGAACAATTGATATGACAGGGGTTATAACCCCCAACACATTCTCGGTAAAACCGTCTAATTTAAATTGAGTAGGCAGAACGCCTCGATTTACGCACCAGTTATAACAAAGTTATAACAAGATTCTGCCAGCTGGCAGGGAAGGTTATACACTAATCCTACAAGTCTAGACGACCTAGCCGAACTGCATCTCTAAACAGATCTGACATAACCTCAAAAGGTCAGCCAGATCTGGAGGGCTTATGATGAGGGTCGAACTAAGTCTTACCACGTGTCATCTCGTAGTTGATCAAGCATTAAATGAAGATAGAGAAATGACAAGAAATAAGGTCCAGGTGCCTAGTGCCAAACTACATAACGGACCTAGACCCCAGGTGGGAGGTCTGTCCTGACTTTCTTAACGTACCACCACAGGTCGGCTTGGTAATGGTGGAGGTCGGGTAACGTAGTATAGGTCGAGAAGGCCTGGGGGCTCGACGCAGGTCGGCCAGAGCCCCCTTATCCAAAATACGCACATGTCTAAAATATGGGATAAACATGGAAAGAATCCTACACTATAATGACTCCGATCCTGACATTCAAATATGTTCATAATTATCTCCTAAATTATAGGGATACACACGCATTAATCCTTGGGGGTTAAGAATAGGAGTCATTGTTGGACAAGGAAACGGACGAGACTTCCTCTATATATACAATCCCTAAGGAACTACGAGAGACTTGATTCCTGATTCATCAACAGTATACGTATGCAACTTGGGAAAATAACTTAGCTTAGTCTAAAAATATACACAAACACCATCCCTCTGTCAAATTGTTCTTGATCAATTGTCATAAAAGTAAATACGGCCCGGATTATACATTGGACGGTATTCGACATCGTCAATGATCAAAGTTTTTTCCTTTTTTTCACAATAAAAATATGGTGGGGAAGATGAAGTGGGAATCTTACAGGGAAAGATTTGAGCGGCAGAGTCAAAATGTAACGTGTCATTGGAGCAACAATATTTTATTTTATTTTATATAGAAGAAGCAACATGATCTTAAATATTCATAGAGTTTTAAAAGAAGAAGTAACATGATATGTATTAATTTTAATGTAACTGTAAATGATGTTTTTAGTGGTTGTATTACAATGTTCAATGATGATTTTTATGACTAACTAATTCAACATCAACATCAAATTTATTGTTTATAGTGTTGAATATAGTGTTTAAAGATGATTATAAGTGATTGAAATTCAAATTAAATTTCATTTAATGATGAAGATAAGTGATTTAACATCAAATTGAAGTTAGTTTAAAGTATTATAGAGTTTTATGATGATTATACGTGATTAAACATCAAATTGATTTTCATTTAAGATGATTATATTGTTTGATGATTATTCTAAGTCATCAAACATTAAATTAAAGTTCGTTTAAGGTTATTATAGTGTTTAATGATTATTATAAGTGATTGAGCATCAAATTAGAGTTGTTTTAAGCTTATTATAGTGTTTAATGATGATTATAAGCGATTGAATATCAAATTGAAGTTCATTATAGTGTTTTATGATGATTATAAGTGATTAAATATCAAATAAATGTTCACTTAAGGTTATTATAGTGTTTAATGATTATTATAAGTGATTGAAATCAAATTGAAGCCCATTTAATCTTATTATAGCGTTTAATGATGATTATAAGTGATTGAACATTAAATTGAAGTTCATTTAAGTTTATTATGGTGTTTTATGATGATTATAAGTGACTAAAATCAAATTGATGTTTATTTAAGGGTATTATAGTGTTTAATGTTTATTATAAGTGATTGAACATCAAATTGAAATTCATTTAAACTTATTATAGTGTTTAATGATGATTATAAGTGATTGAATAACAAATTGAAGTTCCATTAAGCTTATTATAGTGTTTATAATGATTATACATGATTGACCATCAAATTGAAGTTAATTTAAGCTTATTATAGTGTTTAATGATGGTTACAAGTGATTGAACATCAAATCGATGTTCATTTAAGGTTATTATAGTGTTTAATGATTATTATAAGTGATTGAAATCAAATTGAGGTTCCTTTAAGCTTGTTATAGTGTTTAATGATAGTTAAGAGTGATTGAACATCAAATTGAGGTTCCTTTAAGCTTGTTATAGTGTTTAATGATGGTTAAAAGTGATTGAACATCAAATTGAAGTTCATTTAAGCTTATTATAGGGCAAGCGCTATTGCCAGAGCAATTTCGCTACATAGAGAGCAGTTTTTCTTATTTACCCTCTAATACTTTATGGAGGTTAGATGTTGCACGATCTCCTACAAAATGAATAATCTGTCGGCTATTAATGTTTCTCATCAAACCAATCATATTTTTTCCTTTTGGTGCGTCTCTTCTCTCCTTCAATATTTTTTCCCTCTTTGCTTCTTTATAAATTCTTAATTTTTTTTGAAGGAAGTAATTTCTCAAACTTAATACATTTTTTTAAGCCCTCAAACTAAATACATAAAAAATATTTTAAACAACATATTTGGTATGCGCACGTGTAAGAAATATTTTCAACTTAAAGGGAAACATGACATTATTTTATTCAGATCTATCATCATATTTGTTGAGAATTATCTATCATCATATTTAAAATATGGGGTTATTAGTTATAAGGACGTCGCTAGAGACTTAATGATCATTTAGGACACTAAAAAAACTTATTCGGTTATAAGAACGTTCTAATTTATTATCATTGCGGGGCATCATCAGCATTCACCATCGCAATGTCTTCATTATGCTTCCTCTACCTCCTCGCGTCATTCTTTCTTCTCTCCGTAGATCATGGTAAGAATCACATTTCATTTGTCTTTTGTTTTGTAAAATCAAATACATTTTCTTATATCAAAACTTGTGGTTTCAACAGTAGTCTTGGCAAGCCTCCTCCTGGAAGATGGCTACGCAGTCACCACAGTTATCAATGGCGACGAACATCAAATCAACCCATACTCAATTCTCCCTTTGTTCGAATCATCAGATCTCATCGTTTTGGATTCATCTCGTAGTACTTTCTACACCATATCCTTGGCTTCTTCTTCTCAAGGTAAAGCTACTGACACCAAATAATAAATGGGGGAAAATATCTTTTCTTTGTTAAAGTCGCCATCTTTATTGCTGAAAAATACCGGGCTTGTGCAATTTTCTCTCTAGTTTCTTTACTTCTTCAAGCTATTTCATCTTTGGTACTTTATTTTGGGTATCACATTAATCTAAGCGAGTATTTCTGTGAAATTATCACTATCTGGGTCAATGTAATTTAGAACAATGGATCTTAGTTCTATAAAGTCTGAATCTTTTTACATTTTCTGCATTTGTTTGATTCGTTTCCCTCATGATGCCCCGCAATAATAAATCCTCTTTGGACCAGGATTTATTTTCCGAGATGTAAACCGAATTATGTGACTTCTTAAACTTCTAAATCATGTACGTGCATTCATAAAGCTTACAAAGTCAATAGCTTTATCCCCTGGATATATTCTCATCAGTTGTGGTTAATGGTGGGGATAATCATGGTGTGCTTACAAGAATTATGGTTGGTGGATTCTGAAGGATGCAGGTTCTTAGATCTAAACGAGTTAGATCTATGCGCAGCGGATGGATCACGATTTATATGACACAATTCATAATTAAAGGACTTAAAAACTATAAGGAAGTTTGAGATCATGTTACCAATAACGGGAAGAGAAGCCAAGATCTTCCGATGTGTTCTCCAAACGGCGGTTGGTGGACACCCTTCTTGATAAACGAACCTCCTTGATATGCAACACCAAGAAAAACTCCAAGTTTTTTCTTCCTCTAAAACCCTAGACAAGAGAAACAAATTTTTTCTCTCCTTTTAATGAGTGGGGCGAAATTTTTCATTGTCCTTATGTCTTGGAAGAACTCTCTTTATATAGGAGAGTAAATCGCTTCAGCTCTCCAAGTTTCTAATTAATTAAATAAATAATTAAAAAGAAATCACAATAAAGGATAACTCCATTTATAAAAGATTGTGATTAATCAATCAATCAATTACAAATCAATTATCTTTTATTAATTAATCACTTACCAAGTAAATAATTAATCACACAAGAAAATTAATTCTTGCATTTTAAGAGGTAGGAGGCGCCACCTAGTAGGGTTTTAAGCCCACATAAAATGTCTTTTATGTGTATTATATTATTTAGCCCAACTAAATAATATCTATGCATATCAATTAATTAGCCCAGCCAATTAATCATCACTGAGGCCCAAATAACAAGAATATCATTCCGAATTACAGAAGCCACATCGGGGACCATGGATCTATAACCAGTAGCTCCAATAATTAATTATTCATCGAACGTAATAAGTACATTAATTATTAATTCCGGGATTACGCCACCATAAACCCGAAACCGAACTCTACCGATTATAGATGTATACTTATACTCAACCCATAGAGTGAATAAGCGTCCATTGATATAATCACTACATACGGATTAACCCTCCATAGATCGTCCATTACGAGTGGGAAGTCTCCGTGAACCCGACTCGAATATCTTATCCTTATTTACCATTAACCCCCGATGATCAATTAGCACACATATCGACTAGTAGCTAATTAGTCAAATGTGAACTCCCGGGATCGATCACTTTCTTAGGGCTAACAAACAAGGGGATCGTCTCTCTACTTCCCGCGGGAAGGAATGGATTCCATGTCCGTGAAAATCGAACTACTCACTCATCCGAGATAGTGCCAATGAGAAGTGGCTTGGAACACATATTAAAGTGAACCGTAACTAACACATCAAACACTACCCCGGGACAAGCGACATCCCGTGATCACCTCGGGATTAAGGTTGATCCATATATGATCATCTAATGATTTAATAAGATTCCTCGATTACGGAATTATACCGAGAAATTCGATTAAATCGGTCCAAATTCCCCTATATGAATGCCATCATACATAAATGCCCCACGTAGGTACCTCACCGACGGTCCGGATAAGACTATCACACCCTAAGGTGTTACGGGCGCATTATTGGTGTTTTAATCAAGAGACCCTAAACCCGATTAAGTTCACCACGGACTAACGGTTTAAGTATATCACCACTAACTCAATCCTCACGTGCATGCCATACACCGAGTTAAGCGGTTACATACCGATATACTTAGGGTTTGCGACGGTGTATTATTTACAAGCACAAAGCAAGTAATAAGGTGAGATAAAATCAGTCATCCATTGTTAAAAACAATTACACAAATTGTCTTTCGGGCATTACACCTAACAGATTCTTGGTTGGGTTGCTGGTGATAGTTAATCTGGCGGTCCTATTAGTGCAGAGTGTGTTTTACTATGTGTGCAAGAGTTACCATCATCAAGAGATTGACAAAAGTGCCCTCTATGATCATCTTGGTGGTCTGGGCTTATGCAGTGACATTGCTGACTTATGCAGTGACATTGATGTCTGATGTAGGGACATTGATGAATTATGCAGTGACATTGATGTTTGATGCAGTGACATTGATGTTTGATGCAGTCAATAGCTTTTTGATGTTTACTTACGGTCTCCCTTGTGTTTATATGCATTTTGACAAAGAAGTGTAAGCTCAAGAACTACCGAAGTAAGAATTATTTTTCTAATTTACATGCTACTTGATGGAGTGACATTGATGACTTATGCAGTGACATTGAAGTCTGATGCAGTGACATTGATGACTTATGCAGTGACATTGATGTCTGATGCAGGGACACTGATGACTTATGCAGTGACACAATAACACGTCTAGGAGAAACATTCAGAGCATTCATAGATTGTGTTTTACTAATTAGTTGACAGTGTATTTGGGTGCTTATAATAGATGATATAGTCTCTTTTGGTTTCGCAGCACAAGTACGATCTAGGAGGCTCTTTATTACCTTATGGGTTACACTCACCATGGTGGCTTACAATTAAGTCTTTTTGGGTTTCTGGTGCTGCTTATAATAGCTGTGGATACTCATAGTTTGGGGTTGTTTTTCTTTTCTCTTATGGTTGTCTTTGTCCTGTTTCTTGGGTTGCAGGTCGATATAAGTGCTTTGTGGCATTTGGCTAGCGTGGTTTCTGTATTGGAGCCGGTTTATGGGCTTGCAACTATGAAAAAGAGCTATCAGTTGTTAAAGTGCAGGACCATGATAGCTTTCAACCTTGTTTTTGGGTTGTGGCTATTTGTGGACTGATCACACTATATTCTCATTAGTTGTGGTTAATGGTGGGGATAATCATGGTGTGCTTACAAGAATTATGGTTGGTGGATTCTTGGTTGGGTTGCTGGTGATAGTTAATCTGGCTGGCCTATTAGTGCAGAGTGTGTTTTACTATGTGTGCAAGAGTTACCATCATCAAGAGATTGACAAGAGTGCCCTCTATGATCATCTTGGTGGTCTGCGCTTATGCAGTGACATTACTGACTTATGCAGTGACATTGATGTCTGATGCAGTGACATTGATGAATTATGCAGTGACATTGATGTCTGATGCAGTGACATTGATGACTTATGTTGTGACATTGATGACTTATGAAGTGACATTGATGTCTGATGCAGTGACGTTGATGCAGTGACATTGATGACTGTATTTACAATTAGATAACTAATGTAATGATATTGATGTCACCGCAAATACAACTTGATACACACATTTGATAACTTTGTAAAGTAACTTTATTTCTTTATTATCTTTAAATATTTGATTGATCTTGGTTTATTTGATTAGTGTTGGTTTAAATATTCGATAACTTTATAAAATAACTGTATTTCTTTTGTTTTTTTTTGGTTTAAAGGCATATTTTTACAACCAAAGGTATGAATAAATCGTTACAATAACACGTCACTGTATAATTCGATACAATAAGACATCACTGCATAGATCGCTACAATAAGAGTCACTGCATAAATCGCTACAATGAGACGTCATTGGATAAATCGTTACAATGAGATGTCCCTGATCAAGGTTGTCAATGGATCGCGGCGGTCAATACATCATGGTAGTCAATGAATCGCGGCGGTCAATGCATCGGGGTGGTTAATGGATCCCGGTGGTCAATGCATCGGGGTAGGTGGTCAATGTATGACGGTGATCAATACGCCACGTCGATTTTTATGAAGAAAAAAATTGATTTATGAAATTTATTCGGAAAAATATCAAATTTGATTTTAGAATAAAGAAGACGAAAAAATATGAATTTTAGTGAAAAAATTATGATGATCCGAGTTTTAGATCAAAATATATGACGTTTAGAAATATGGTGAAGTAAAAAAAAAATTAAAATAAAAAAACTGCTGAGTGAACGTAAGTTTTTTTTTTCCCTTTAAGCGCTTCTTTTTTTTCCCTTCCTTTTTTTCCTTCTTCCTCTTTATCCACTTGAAATTAGAATGTCCTTATAACTAAATAAGTTTCCTTCTTAAAATTAGAATGTCCTTATAACTAAATAAGATTTCGGAGTGTCCTATTATCCCTAATAAGTTGAAAATCAGTCCTTTTAAATAATTGGCCCTTAAAATATCAATTCAAGTCTAATGATTTTTGTTCACATCAAGTTAATTATATATATATATATAACCTGGCATCGAGACCAGTGTTCGAATCCCGTTAGGGGCAACAACAAAAAAAAGTTAGATGGTAATAAATTAAATAATTAAATTTGATTGGTATTTAAGAAACAACAAGTTGTGGAAGATCTTTTTTTTAATCAAAACTACACAAATAATCTAAATAAGACGTTTTTTGTTTAAAATATAATATTGTAAATATAAAAAATCATGAAACATATATATATATATTTTTTAAAAGTATGAAACATCCATGTCGGAGAGTATCGACACCGTGTCGTAAATGCATCACGTTATGTAGGGTATTAACAATTAAAAAAAATGCCACATCTTGTCGATATGTGTTGGAGGCGTGTCGTGCTGTAAATATGTCAAACATTGTGAACGACCTCTGAAATTTGGTGCTTCATAGAATATATCACATTTTTTGGTGCTTCACATTTGATACTTTTTAAACGTCACGGACGGCGTATATAAATATTAATGTTGTGATTGTAAAGTAGTAGGTTTTATAATTATTTTAAACATGGTAACAGGTAGAATATAATATCAAAATTCTTGCTATATACCCCATCCGTCCTATAATATAAGGTCTTTCGGCTATTTCACACAGTTTAAGAAAACTTAATAAACGAGTTACTTTTTAATATTTCAAAGCAAAAATTTGTGTTGTTTTCTGAGACTGGCTAATAATATTACATTGTTTAGTGTAAAAGTGAAAACAATGCATTTAATACTGTATTGCTTTGTGATAAGTACTTATATTGTGGGATACCACTAAAAAGACAAAAGACCATATGTTACGGGACGGTGGGAGTATATTTTTCTATAAAAAAAAATTGCAATGTGGTTGACACTGTTTTTTTTATGACGTATTCAAATATATGTTTATATAAATTTTTATCTTCAAACAAGTTAAAATGTTTTTTTTTAAAAAAGTGATAAATACACAAAGTTAATGGAAAATTAAGAAATTGATCTTTCAAACAAAAAATTTGTAAAAGGAAATAGAAAAAATTATTGGTAACGTTTTCACAGTCGGCGGATTTTCTATTTTGTGGGCATCCAGTGGCTTTTAAGACATTAATTATAGCATTAAATGTTACAATAAAAATTAAAAAAAGAAAAACATTGAAGGGTAAATAAGGAAAACTGCTTTGGATTTAGCACAATTGCTCTGGCAATAGTGCTTGCCTTAATATAGTGTTTTATGATGGTTATAAGTGATTAAACAAGAAATTGATGTTCATTTAAGGTTATTGTAGTGTTTAATGATGATTATAAGCGATTGAACATTAAATTGATGTTCGTATCAACTTATTATAGTGTTTAACGAAGATTATAAGTGATTGAGCATCAAATTGAAGTTTCTTTAAGCTTATTATAGTATTTAATGGTGATTAAAATTGTTTAATGATGATTATAAGTGATTAAACGTCAAATTGAAGTTTTATTTAAGCTTATTATAGTAATTAATGATGATTATAAGTGATTAAACATCAAATTGCAGTCCATTTATTATAGTATTTAATGATGATAATAAGTGCATAAACATCAAATTAAAGTTCATTTAAGCTTACGATAGTTTTTTAATAATGATTATAAATGATTGAACACCAAATAGATGTTTATTTAAGCTTATGATAGCGTTTAATGATGATCATAAGCTATTTCACATCATACGTATTTATGTTTAATGTATAATATATTAAAGTTAGTTATAATAAAGCACAGTTTAAATAATTTAATATATATATATATGCGAGTTCTATTGGCACCACACTTTTACTATCGGCACTGCGCTTACTTTCGGCACTCTTTAAATTGCTTTTGGCACCACCCTATTATTTTTACTTCAAGTACCACCAAAAAAATAAAATAAAATAACTCCTTATACCACAAATTTAAAAAATACAATTTAGTCCTTTGATTATTTAAGTTAAACATTATAATCTAAAATTATTAACTTATATCAATAACAAACCACAAACTATCATATATATTTATTTCTTTATTCCAAAAAAAATTCATCTTCATTTCATCTTCATAATCAACATTAATCTTCATCTCCATCTCCATCTCCATCTCCATTTTCATCTTCATCATTCATCTTAATCTTCTACAACTTTCTTCATCATCAAAATTCATCTTCATCTTCTTCAACCTTCATCATCAAAATTCATCTTCATCTTCTTCAACATTCTTCATCATCAAAATTCATTCCATATTCTCCGATCTTTTTCACCCAAATATCATTTTCAAACAATATGGGAGCAAAATGGAATCAAAATTCATACTTCATGGCTTGAAACACCATTAATTATGGGAAAATGAAGTTTTTTAGAGTTTTCCAATCGGCCATTGAATTTTCCGGCCGGCATCCAAACAAACGTCAGTACAGCTGATGTTTGTGTGCATAATAAATGTCAGACTTGGAGACGTTTTGTAGTCCAAAACTGAAATTTTTTTGCTGCTATAACGCCACCAACTATGACGTTGGAAAAAACATAAACGTCACTACTCCCGACGTTACTGACTCCAGAACTTAATGAGTTTATGTTTGTTAAACGGTAGCCTTTGGGACGTCGGTCTTGCAAACCAACGTCGGACTTGTTAATGTTGGTTCAAAAATATTGCATTTCGTCAGCCTAACTGACGTTGGTTGTGTAATACCAACGTCACCTTGAATGAAGTTTATAACCCAGCACAGAAAATAATTGTGTGTTTTTATATCATCCAAACATGATACAAACAATCAACCAAACACAAATACGATCAAAATGTAATACAATCAAAACTCATAAAAACAACTTGATTCAAACAATTAATCCAAACTTAAATAAAACGTAATACAATGAAAATGTGAAACTGATCCAGACATACTCAAAATATTCCAAAAGTAAGTCAAAGTAATCCAAATAAAATACAATAACAATGATCCAAAAGTAATCTAGAAGAGTACTGTTTTTAAGATCTTGGACGTCTGATAAACCCCACATTAAACACGACATGATTATATGTTGGCTGATCAACGACTTCGAAGCTGCACGTCTCTCCAACTCCGATGTTATTCTCACAAAGGAAATCATTCAACCCATTTAAATGAGCTTGTTGATAGGGCATGACATAAGCTACAATTCTAGCCGGCCATGATTCCCCTGTGGTACTTCGCAGCTCCACGGTCTTGTTTTGGCAACATATCGTTTGATCTAACAAACGGTACTGAAATATTTCACCAATCACAAACATAATAAAATAGTGTTAGAAAGTGCAATGAGGGATAAAAACAACTAAAAATATTTAAACATATCTCACCACATAATAATGTGAAAATGCCGATTTTTCTAGCGTCGTATCAAAAGCGGGATTCGTCGTATCAAGATTTTGATTACCACTGTTTTCTCCTCCTGCTTCATCATCTTCACTTTCGGAATCGGAAAATGTCTTCTCACATGAAGTGTCATCAAACACTATTGTATTGAAATTTAAATTCCCACTACGTTCAAACACAATGAAATCATGTTGATGCAAATCATGAGCCGCCGCATATGCTTCCAAACTGGCTCCAAAAAAATGAAGAGATCCATCGTTGGTCTCTTCGACCCTCACTACCCATCTCCTTAAGCGGCTATTGAGAACCTCCAAAGTTGTGTTCCGCAACGTGGGATCCAATCTACGAACGTATGGTCAAGGTAGTTTCTATAAGGAAAAGGACATCACGTTACTTCATTGTCATATGAGCGATAAAAATGCAA
Source organism: Gentiana straminea (assembly GCA_036785695.1). Taxonomy (NCBI): domain Eukaryota; kingdom Viridiplantae; phylum Streptophyta; class Magnoliopsida; order Gentianales; family Gentianaceae; genus Gentiana; species Gentiana straminea. Next base: position 2,087,724 of record JAVUPR010000087.1, on the reverse strand, counting down.
CTTAATTAATAATCACATACCAAAAACTTGTTTGGAAACCGGTCATCATAACTTTGAAGAAACGATCTATTTTCTTTCACTGTCAAATAAAAAGGAATAAGGAATCAGAATATGAATTAGAATCAGTCCGTATGTTATTACAAAATAAGACAACATAGATGCTCAAGCCAAACATAATCAATCACACAAGACAGAACTAGTACCTTAATCCGTACTACATACCTGAAATTCTTGTACGATCAACAAGTGTTGTTTTAATACCTGAAGTTCTTCTACTATGAGTTCTTTTAATTGTTCGTCGATAGACTCCCAGTTTTTAAAGTGAGGGGGACATCAGGGCTTTCTACGTAGATAATGGCTAGCCTGAATCAGTCCATTAAGAATGGATATCCTTGGCATATCAACATATGGAAGATATTAATAAATAGATATAATTGGTCATTTCTTAATGGAACTGATTCAGGTAAACCACTCTACAATAACAGCAAAGAGATTCCAAGGCTTCGTAAGAGTTCCCAATCTGTTAAAGCAAAGAGATCTCACGGATTTATTTTATCGGGTCCACACAACACACATAATGGGCAAGACACGTCTACGTTTACTTTTAACTAACATAACACACTTACATTGCCAAAATTAGATTCTAAGGTCCCTATCATGAGTAAAAATGTAATTAGATTAATGTGAAGAAGTATACTAACTCAAAGTTGGTAGACATTCGTTTACTAAGTCAAGAAACACAAAGTTGTTATGTGCACATTATGTGCACATTAAGTATGCCATACAATCTTAACGTCAGATTATGTGACGTTCCTCGTTACAATAAAACGCCTCTTGAAATGACGTTACCTATAACACCAGTCGTACCGACGTTTTGAAGTTGGGTAAACGCCACTTCATTGACGAAGGAACAAGTAGCCCTAGTGGTCCTGTATGCCTTTAACGTCACTCGTTTTGACGTTTTATCTACAACATAACGTTAGTGTGGGCGACGTTTTAAGCACCCGGTCATCTTCCCCAAAATCCCGATCGGAAAACGGCCGATTGAACGAAAAACACCCAAAAATACTCCGATTTCAACTCGATTTCAACCAACAATGAATACATATTACAATCAAACAAACGAATACACATAAAAATACATGATTCGTCCGATTGAACGAAACCCAACCATTACTACCACTAATTCCTACCAATTTTCCAACTAAATGTAAGCAAAACAACATACTTACATGATTTGGTTCAAAATGATGTTGTGTTTAGAGTCACTTGCATTTCCGGCGAATGCTCCGGCGAAATGCTTCACTTGTGTTTTAGGGGGTTTGTTTCAAATGAAAAAAAGAAAGAATAAGCAATGTGTAGTGGAATTTGAAGGGAAATAAGGAAGAAGTTAAAAATTAGGGAGTAAAGTGATTAATTTTAAAAATGAGGGACTAAAATATTTTTGAAAGTTATTAAATGAGTGTTGTGCTATTAGTGATTTCATGGTGGAATTGAAATAAATGAAAGAAAGAAAAAAAAAAGTTGCCGATAGTAAAAGTGTGGTCCCGATATGATATACCCGGATCGGAATGGGGCCCTATTCATCTAAAATGGGCCTATTATCATGGCCCATCGGTATAGATATTAGGCCTCTGTCTCATCTGGCCGCTGCCACAAACCATCTTATACCCGCTAGCTACAAACCGGGTCCTATCCGCCAACAGTAAGCCGGATCTTGTCCGCCAATCGTAAGTCGGACCCATTCTCTCCATGTGATTTCTACCCATATACTCAAGGCACAAACGAGTCCGCTGCTCGCCATACTTATCGCTGGTCGCTGGTCGCTGCTCGCCATACTCATCGATCCAAATTGGCCAAGACAAACCGGCCACTCTCGACAAATGGCTAGGACACTTGTATTGCATGCATACTTAACTTAGCTATGTACTCTCAACTGTCTTATCGGTGAACAGTATACCGACTTACTTTTTAGCCTATAAATATGGGATCACAATGTAATAGAAGAACGATCTCAATCTCTCAAACTTTAAGCTATAATCTAATACAAGCAGAAACTCTGCCAATTTGTCGACTAATTCACTTGTTCTTCACGAACACTTAACCGCCACCACTGTTCTTGTCAACCACTGTGCTCTCACCGTAGAAATCACACATATCAGCCTTATATCCTCAAGATAAACACTGTTACCGCAAATCTGGTGTTCAGCGCAACATCAGTTGGCTCCGTTACCAGGAAACTTTATAATCATTCAGCTTTTGGAGATCACTTGCTCCACCACAAAGACGATTTCATGGTGTCTCAGGCGAGGTTATCATCATTTTCAGTCTGTCGGTCACTAAAGATTTGATCTTTTGGGATAATACAGCCCAAAAACCGCTGCTCTTCTCATCTCAACAACCTACACAGAAGAGATCATCAACTTCATCGCATACTCACGCTTGAGTCCATCTTTAATACCCAGGTTGGTTTATACACCCTTTTTGACTGTTTCAGATCTTCAAGTAAAGAAAGTTTGGTCATTTTAGCTTCAAGCCGCCTGGAGAACACAAACACTTTTTCACCTTAATATTATAAACCAGAAATACCTAAAATCCATAGCCAAAATATCACCAGAAAAATACCCGCAAAAATCATAAAGTCATGGCTGGCGGGAAAAACTTGAACCCAGTAACACCGACTAAACTAGTCAATCAGCGCCCGACACGTGGAGCGAGCACGCTGCGTGGAGAGGCTAGCCGAAGGGTTATGTCAGATGGGGCAGATGTCAACCCTGCCCTCACGACCGACATACGAGCATATATCCGGGAAAGAACTAGAGCTCGCGAAATACACGAAGAGGCGATCAGAAAAAATAAAGGAAAGGGGATCGCTGGGACCTCTAACCCAAACAACAAACAAGAGGCTGTTTCGGCAGGGGGAGCGTCCCCACAACCAGACTCATATAAGATAGCTCTACAAGCACACATGGAATATGTAGAGGAAATGCGGGTAGGAAATGCACTGCTAATTGCTAAAGGACTACTACCCCAACCTATCGGCAAATTCAACCCCCCTCAACCCGCACAAACAGAGCTACAACCAACTTTCATTCCTCCAAAAACAGTTCAACCCCAGCGGTCAGAAATGGAAGGAAGCAGCCATGCAACCTGAAGGATGTAGGATCTCAGATCTAAACGAGTTAGATCTACGCGCAGCGGATGGATCAAGACTTATACATCACAATACATAATTAAAGGACTTAAACTACTACAAGGGGATTAAGATCATGTTACCAATATCGGGAAGAGAAGCTTTGATCTTCCGATGTGTTCTCCAAACGGCGGTTGGTGGACACCCTTCTTGATAAACGAACCTCCTTGATATGCAACACCAAGAAAAACTCCAAGTTTTTCTTCAACCAGAAACCCAAAACAAGAAACAAATTTTTCTTCTCTCTTTTTATGTGGTAAGTCGAAATTTTCCAATCATTAAGGCTTGGGAGAACTCCCTTTATATAGGAGAGTAATCATTGTCCTCCAAGGATTTAATAATTAAGAGATAATTATTACATTAATCCTTTATTCCAAATAAAAGATAAATAAAATGATTATCCCAAACAAATTAGGATAAACCATATTATTATCTAATATTCCATGAATTATCATTTAACAAATAAATGATAAATCACATGTTAAATAATTATCCAAGAAAACTAATTTCTCTCTAATTAAATAACACTTATTGGCGCCACACACTAGGGTTACTAAGCCCATAAAATGTCTTTTATGTGTATTATATTATTTAGCACAACTAAATAATATCCATGCATATCAATTAACTAGCTCAGCCAATTAATTATCACTGAGGCCCAAATAACAAGATTATTAGTCCTAATTACAGAAGCCATATCGGGGACCATGGACCTATAACCAATAGCTCCAATAATTAATTATTCATCGAACAGAATAAGTACATTAATTATTAATTCCGGGATTACGCCACCATAAACCCGAAACTGAACTCTACCGATTATAGATGTATACTTATACTCAACCCATAGAGTGAATAAGCGTCCATTGATATAATCACTACATATGGATTAACCCTCCATAGACTGTCCATTTTGAGTGGGAAGTCTCCGTGAACCCGACTCAGAATATCTTATCCTTATTTACCATTAACCCCCTGATGATCAATTAGTATGCATATCTGACTAGTAGCTAATTAGTCAAATGCGAAACTCCCGGGAGGGCTAACAAATAAGGGGACTGTCTCTCTACTTCCCGCAGGAAGGAATGGATTCCATGTCTGTGAAAATCGAACTACTCACTCATCGGAGATAGTGCCAATGAGAAGTGGCTTGGAACACATATCTAAGTGAACCGTAACTAACACATCAAACACTACCCCGAGACAAGCGGACCCCACTGTGATCACCTCGGATTAAGGTTGATCCATATATGATCATCTAATGATTTAATAAGATTCCTCGAATACGGAATTATATCGAGAAATTCGATTAAATCGGTCCAAATCCTATATGAATGTCATCATATATAAATGCCCCACGTAGGTACCTCTACCGACAAACCGGATAAGACTATCACACCCTAAGGTGTTCTGGGCGCATTATTGGTGTTTTAATCAAGAGACCCTAAACTCTGATTACATTCACCACGGACTAACAGTTTAAGCATATCTCCACTAACTCAATCCTCACGTGTAACCCATACACTGAGTTAAGTGGTTACATACAGATATACTTAGGGTTTGCAGCAGTGTATACTATATAAGCACTAAGCAAATAACATGAATAAGAAAATCTGTCATTTATTAATATAAAACAATTACATAAATTGTCTTTCGGGCACTACATCTAACATAAGTTCCACAAGTTAAGTGGTGATTAGAACTTAGTTATGATTAAAAAGGTGTAATCTAACTTCATAAATAAAAGTTAGATAAATGACAGTAAGCTGAGGTGTTTTTAAACACAACAAAATAAGGATAAGCTTACTGATATGTATTTCAGCAGACTTATGGTCACAGGAACCTGCTGGACACTATTTCGATTTAATTAAGGATTACATTGGAAGAAAACAATGATAAGGACAACTAACAACCTCTGATTTGATCAAACAAATCAATGGTTAAGATTAAAGGGACGTTGGGATGATTCAGGACTTTATCCAATGGATACAAGTCAAAGGGTGGACAGACTGTATACTGTCAAAAAGGATTCTGACAGTGTCAGTCCTATGTACAGTCAGAAAAAGCAAGTCAAGATGGGACAAAACATGGAACGGTTATATTTGAATTTCAAATATGAGTCACAAGGATTCCTACCTATAAATAGAGGACTCCTAATTCAGATATAAGTGATGAACATCAAGAGAAAAATATAGATAATCCTGAGCTTCGATTTCTGATCAAGAAAAGCACTCTGCTGACCCTACTGAGCTTAAGGCTACTAATCCAGAGAAAATCTTCAAGTGTAATCTGCATTCAAGCTGCATCAAGGTTTACACACTTGAAGAAATCAAGCTGCTGATCATATCATCCTGATCAAGCTGCTGAAAGCTTGAATCACTTACTTGATTCAATCTTTCTTTTACAAGAAATCTGTTGAAAACAGTGAAGCACATTTGTGTGAAAGACTGTTGTTTGTGGTGGAGCTGGTGAAGAGGCAATCCTACCCTTCAAGGACCAGTGAAAGACTTTGGAGCAACAATCCTACCTGTTCCAAGTGTTCAGTTTGTGAAGCCATAGTTATTGGTGAAGGACAAGCATCTTAGGGATTTTTGTAACAGCTACATCAAAGATCTCTAGTGAATTACCTCCAACATCACAGGAGAAGAGTGGACTGACAGGATTACACCACCTGGAACCACTATAAAATCTGCCTACTTACTTTCTGCATTTAGTATAACTTGCACATCAATCTACTGAATCTAGCAACTGAATCACACACATACACTACTGAGTATCTAATACTTGGTATCATATTTAACAACAAGTAATAAGGCTTAATTTTTGATATATTTCCGCTGCACAAATTCAGTAAACTTAATAGTCAGCAGACTACTAAGTATCGACGGACTGCGAAGTATCGACGAGTGCTTTGAAGTTGTTGAGTTTGTTAACTCCAAAAGTTTTAAGTGTTAAGTTTATTCACCCCCCTCTAAACTTAACCAAAGCCTTTTCAAGGGACCAACATCACCGTCACTGCCGGATGGATGTCCTATAGTGGCCCCGGCGTACCGGCTGCCTGTTCTGTAGTGGCACCGGCAGTACCGGATGGCTGTCCTGTAGGGGCCCCTACACTACCGGATGCCTCTACTGATGGCCCCGAACTAACAACTGCCTCCGCCTCTGGTGTAATCCCAACACTCAAATCTCTAACTGCCTCAACTGCCTCCATCGTAGCCCCGACACTAACACCTCCAACTGACTCAGTGTCTCCAAGTGTCTCAACTATCACTGAAGGTCCCTGCACTCCCAACTGTGTCTCAACTGACTCAGTGATGGCCGCGACACTAGAATCTCCAACTGCCTCAACTGTCGCTGAAGGTGCCTACACTCCCAACTGTGTCTCATCTGACTCAATGGTGACCCCCGACATTAGAATCTCCAACTGTCACTGAAGGAGCCTGCACTCCCAACTGTGTCTCAACTGACTCACTAGTGGCCCCGGCACTAAAATATGCAACTGCCTCAACTGCCTCAGCCGTCTCTCCTAATTCAGCCTCGGTTGGCTCATGTACTTGTGCAGTCTCGGCTTGCACCTTTTTTTTTGTTGCCATTTCCGAGTTCTTTGATATCTCACGTGTATATGTTCATAAACATTACTAGGCTGAATATGAGCTTCGGGCGGTGCTTCCGCACCACCTTGATCCACTACGGTACCTTCATCAGTATCTACAAAGCGTACAGTCTTACCAGACCTCGTCTTAGTCATAATTTCGTACACATGAGACAAGAAATGAATTGTCATTCAGATGAGTGTAATAAATTAACAAAGATGGTCGAAATAAACAAACAAAGCTCACATGCATGCCATAAACCTCATATAATGTAACTTTAACATGCTATTTTACAGGCTAGATAACTCATATAACATGCTATTCAAGGCTAGGTAAACTCATGTAACATCACAGAAACGTCGTCCAGGATGACGTTCCAAGTATGACATTGATGTTCCTGTCTTATTATCAACGACAATGCAGATGTGGTTCGTTAAGGGCAGAACGTCGGTCCCAACAGCATTGCTGTGCAGAAGGAACGTCATCACCAGGTTAGTCCAAGCATGAAGCCCTAATTGGAGATTCCGGCCTCGACGTCACCCTCACTGACGTTCTTTGTGCATAACGAGCGTCGGTGTGACCGATGTTTCCAAGAACCCATCTTAGTAAAACCCATGTGGTGGAACGTACCAACAACCTGAGACTTGCTTGGAGGGACTTCGATTAATCATTGTATTTCGATTTTTTACATTTCTTTTTTCTTTGGACCGTTTTGTAAGGCCTTTGCCCCGTTAGTTTCCAAAGTAATAAAACGTCCGTTCAAAAAAATAAAAAAAATAAAATGGTTACGGTAGCTTATTTAATCAATTCCGCCAAACTATTACAAGCAGCAGCTCCTAGGGCATATTTCAGGCAACGAAGAAAATCTCGTGGCTGAGAACCAAGTTGGCACGATCTGCCGAGTATGGCGATGCGATTAGGGTAAGCGTATATCGTGGATTTAGTGTGGTTACATCGCTGCCTCTAATTTTTTTGCTTTAAAAAAATTTCATGTGAAATCGTCCGATGGCGGTTTTTGTTACTATTCATCGGATTTCAGGCGTAGGATTTATGATAAACTTCGTACGAATAGTGTATTGGCCGTCTCGACTTCAGGACGCGCTCGGTCTTATTCCAGGTATGATTTTTTCCTTGTGATTATGAGGTGAAATTGATAGTTGATCTAATTATATGATCATGTGCAGCGCGCTTCTTTCTCGGCTCCCGGAAGGTTTATCTACAGGTTCATCCCTCTTCTATTTTAGTTCATTGGACCGGAAAATTCTGGTATGTAGGAAATGATTCCCTGTTGTGTATTCGTCTGCAGTAATTGCGGTGGAAGGATCTGGACTTGCCTTATGTGCTGGATGGTGCTATCAGTACGTCTCATTTGTGTTTGGAATGTGCTATTTATTTTGTCCTTCATATCCTAACGCATCTTTTATGTGGTTGCAGCTATGATGCCTTCCTCTGCAGGTACGTTGTCTGATTGGTGTTATTAGATATTTTGTGAATTCATTGGTGATACGTCTTATCTTTTGGTTGTTATTTCTAATCTCTCTTTGGTTCTTTTTGTACATACTACACAAGTATAGGCTACTTGTGTTTCTTTTCTAGTAACCCAGTGAATTTGAATATTTATGTTATGCAGAACAAAGGTTGAGGACTGGAAGGCTTACAAGAAGGCCAATGAGATGATAAAGAGGGTTTTAAGGTCCCCCACTCTTAATTCCATAACCTTGCACATGTGATATGTCTTATCTTTCATATTCATTTTTGCATGACCATTCTTTAATTTTAAGGCATATAGATGTAAGGTTTTCAGCTTCAGCCATAGATATGATAGAATTTTGTCTTCGTTAATGTCGGCTTTCAATCAAAATAAAAGACCACATGTGAGACTACCCCTATCACCTAGTACTCTGCGAGCTTTGTAGAAAATGTTTTGGCCAAATTCTCTTTTTATCCACAATTTGTTCTTCTTTAGATATTTATTTTCATCAATACTGAAGCGTATACAACGATTACTTATCCTAGTTCAAATGTCATATGACAACATCTAACTAACTAAATTCAGTGCAAATGTGAGATTGCAATTTAAAGACTCCCCTCCTCCCTCGCATAAGAAAGAAAAAAATTATAAATGGAAAGAAACTCTCCATTCATTTTAACTTTCTTTTACTTGCTCTGTCATAGAGAGTACTCAAAGAAATTAGTGTCGTCTTCTTATGACAATGATATAAACACCTTGAAAGTGTGAGCTTGAAATAAGATTCTCATAGAGAAATTTAGAGAAGAAAAAAAAATTCTTTCTTTCATATTCAATCTTTGCATATCCAAAAGACTCGAGCAACCAAGCAACCAAGCTAAGCAATATCTATTGCATCTTTATTATCACATTATAAAGCCTTATGTGCAAGCTAAGACTACCCCCCGATCATCAAGCACATGCTTTAGCCACAACTCTTCACAAATTTCTTGGGCCATTGCCCTGAAATCAACTTGTGCACTACTCCTAACCACCACCTCTTGCTTCTTGCTTCTTGCTTCTTGCTTCTTGCTTCTCTGGGTTACCAAGTTCTCTTAAATGTAGGTGCATTACCTTGAAACATGTTTCCTATCTTTGACACAACATCCCTAATCAGCATCAATGTACGCCTTAATTTCTGTTATTTCAGATTTTTTAAAATTCATACGACTTTCTTTTAGCTTGCACACTTGTTACTGAATCTATCAGTAAAATCACGTGGTGACTCCAAGTAAATTTCCTCTATTCGATTACCATGGAGAAAACGTTTTTAATGTCTAGGTGGTTATGGGGCCAATCTAGATTCACAACTCTAGACTAGACAACCCTGGTGTAGTTCAGTTTTGCAACAAGGGAAAATGTTTTATAATAATCAATGCCATAGGTTTGTGAATAACCCTTGGCAACCAACCTAGCCTTGTGTCTCTGAAGCGATCCATGTGAGTTGTACTTCACAGTGAACACCCATTTGCATCCAACAATTTTTCTTTCTTTTGTCAGTTTGACACACTCCCAGGTTTCATTCCTCTCCAAGACCTTCATTTCTTTCAAGACAATTTCCCTTCACTCGGGAATTTTTAGAGCTTCATCTATGTTCTTAGGAATTTTAGTGTTTGAGAGAGCTTATATAAATGCTTGATTTTTTGTTATAAAAAAAGAAAAGAAGAAATTTGTGTATATGCCAGGAAGTTTTGATATAGGGTGTGTGGTACAAGCTCTTCTGATGGCTATGAGGATATCTAAGAGGAGATCCTCCTCAAATTCTTGTGAGGATGGCAGAGGTGAGACCTTCTAGCTATTTCACCTGTCAGGATTTCCTGTTCAAGACTGGTGTGGTGTTTCCTTAATTCCTTCTGACACTTATAGGTTCCCTTCTCTGGTAGATGTTCCCTTTAAAACGTTGTTCTCCTAGTAGACTTGAGTTAGCCAAGTCCCGGTTGCTATTTAACACCAGCTTTTGGTTTTCTACCTTCATCAATCCTCCCATTATGATCATGTACTCATTCGTACACATTTTTGTTATCATCAAGAAAATCTATCATTTCAGTGTTATTCTGGTAATTATCTAACTCTCTTAGGTGATATGTCAGGAAAAACATTTTTTGTTCAAAGAATATTGCATCCATATTTACAACCATTTTATTGTACTATACAAATAATCTAACTCTTATAGGTGAATTTTAGAAAAGACATTTTTTGTTCAAAGATTGTTGCATCTGTATATACAACCATTTTATTGAACTATATATCATAACGATTATGATCTTTGTTGGAAAATAACCAAGAAAAACACACTTTCTAGACTTAGACATCAACTTATTCCCTGATTAAATGTGTGTGAAATGTGCTTCCAAATATTACTTTAGAAACAACTTTTTCATATAGGAAAGACTTGGTGCCTTAATTTACTGTGTCAATGAAGAATCCGGTTTAGATCACAAGAGACTTTTGAATGGAGGCACTTGTTTCTTCTGCATCCACCGTCTGACTCGCACCTTTGTTTAAGAACATACAAGCCTCCAACGTGATTACACTTGCCTATCATCCTCCCCAATGCCAGAACTTGAAAAATGCATCCGTTCATAACAGAATTAGCTATAGAGTTGTCCATGGTAACTTTATGGACTGATTATAGATTACATGATAACTGGGGAACATGTAAGGCGTTTGTAAGTATGAGATTTGAGGAAAGCTTTGACCGATCCTTTCCCGACAATAGCTGAGAAGGAACCATCATTTAATTTTATTTTTTGGTTTCCAGCATAGGGTATATATGTGGAGAAGAGAATTATAAGTTGCAGTCATGTGATCTGTTGCACTCTCGTCAACGACTGTAGACTTTCTGACCGACTCCTAAGAATCATGCGAATGAAATTTTACATGATTCAATGAATGAACAAGTGGGATTAGAGTTCAGACCATATTGGGAGTGAAGCAATTTATTTAGAAGTAATAAATGTTCTTTAGTGAAGGGCACTTGTCCTCTAACGACCGAAGGATTTGGATTAGCAGTTAGCTCTGCTCAGCCCTAGGCTTCCAAGTTGGTTTCTTATGGATTTCCCTGTAAGTATCTCGAATGTGACAATTTTTCTTGTAACGATCACACATTACCTTATGTTTATTCTTCTTCTTCTTTACAGCCTCATACCTCCTGCCTATAAGGGTCTAATTCTCAGTCTTTGAAATACTCCCATTTTGCATCACCCATCATCTAGCCTATTCTCTCCTACCTTTTGAGAAGACCTCCCTTAGGTATGTACAGGCTTCCTCTCAAGGATTCTCTTCTTGCTTTATCTGGATCTTGGATCAAGCTAGCCAGGAATTGAACGTTTGTTAGTGAGAAATTTCTAGGACTCCTCATGGCATATATCTACTTAGTGCCACTATGTTACCACATTGATGTAGATGTTGCTGATACTGAAGCCCAGTACAATTTGGCCAGAGTCTGAAGACCCAACCTGCTTTGAGTGAAGACTTCCGTCCTTTTCATGATTCTGTTTGTTTGGGCTTTTTTGTTGAGTCAGGCCCAACTCAATTTAAGTTTATCTTTCCTGTTATGTTAGGTTTTTAGTAGTATTTAAGCCTTTGTTTCTTTAATGAAAAGGCATTGAATATCCTTTGTAATTCTGCCATTTACGGCTGCATCAATTTTAGAGCTGAAGTTTTCTTCCCTAATTAGACTTCCACGACACTCATCATTACTTTAAGTGGCAACATGCATGCATTGTTTCGGTCCACACAACGTTGATTCCAGTTCATAGATCTAAGATGAATTCTGAAGATCTGAACATCCCCTTGACTGCCCCCCATGTCTTCTTTGCAAACGAGATAAGCATATGCGGCATAACAAGGAATGACTCCATATAATTTACTAGCCAAGCCATTATTAATGAATTTTTAGACTTTCAGGTTCCGTTTGTTTTGGGTGGGTTTGGGTTTGGGTTTGGGGTTGGTTTTATATCACTTCACCAATCATTTCTTACAATTTCTCTCACCAATCATTTCTTCAACTACAAATAAAAAATATTAAACCATCTCTCATCTTTTCACTTTATTTACTTTATTACATTTTTTACCATTATTTTATTCATCATACTACTTTATTTCACTTTCTCTCACCAATCATTTCTTTATCTACACAAATTTCAGAAAAACTTTTTAACTTTTCAATCATTACTTCAATCTTTTTTAACATAATTTATTATCCACTAGTAAATAAACCCAACCCCAAATCCAAACCCAATCCAAAACAAACAGAACCTCAAACACTATACTAAATTGCTGGGAGGCATCTTAGTTTCTCTTGTGAGATACCTTAATTTGTCTCTCCCATCCACAGCCAACCTCAATGTTTGAGCCTTTTGCACATAGTTCTTTCCGGTGAGTCCATGAGTAGCCAATAAAAGATGAATTGGTCTCTTCTCCACCACTGATCGACTCTTACTCCTTCAAGAGAAGTCACTGATCCCCCCCTCCCGTTGTTGTTGAAGGGGAATTCGTTCTCCTTTCATGACATCTTTTGATGAATTTAGATTTGGGAAAACATAGACAAAATCAAGAGAAGAAAATAAATATACTTCCTTTCATATTCAATCTTGGCATAGCCAGAAGGCTTAAATAGAATTACGAAGGTGCTAGACAATGCATGCAGCTCAAGCAGCCTCTGACTACACGTGAAAATAAACAAAGAAAAAAAAAAGTCGAATTCTTCAACAGTTATGCTTCTTGATCTTTCCTTTCATTGATCTACTGAACATTAAACAAGAGCTTCATATAGAAATATGCTAAAAATGTCATAAATCCTTTGTGAATCCGCATGTTGAGGAACCATGGGTGGAATTATGTTTTCCCATTGTAATTGTATAGAACCTAATTATTGCCACAAAATGTTTTGCAAGCTGTCCTCTGATGGGTCATGGTTCTTTCTTAAAGCTCTTCTTGGACAATAGATGACAAACATAATATGTTCAAAGAATGTTTGGAATCAAGGATATGGGTGAGCATAGATGAAGACACTTGTTAGAGTGCACACACATCCTGATTTTGTAGTCCTTTTTTCCTTGTGGTGTGACATTGGGTTTAAGAATGGGTTGGCATTGAGATAACATCTTTAGAGTAATTTGGATGGGAAAGTATGGTATGAAGAGTTCCAATAGCAAAGGATCATCATGAGTGACACATGTGTAGAAAGGTAAAACATGTTATGTCTTTTTGTACTAATGTCACCCGTCCCATGATCCGGGACAACAGATACCTTCTCCTTAAGAATATCCAAGTTTGGATGTCTTACCAAGTCTTACTCGATTTATTTTCGTCTTGATTACTGAAGATATAAATAAGAATTTATTGTTTATAAGTGTAGGCTGATTATTTAAATGACTGCTCAACTAAGAAATTCCACTTGGAGGACTTGAGATGATCTACTATCTATTTTAATAGTAAAAAGTTCAACAATCGATTTGTTATATTTCCAGCCCTTTTTACTTTACAAGAAAGAGGATAATAAGTAAAGAAACACTTGTCTTTCAATTTAGGGTTTACCCAAAATAGGCCATATTGTTACAGTTTGAACCCTTCTGTCGTTCATTGGCTTTTGAATCGAATGGTTTTAGTTTGATATATAAATACTTTTCAGCTACCATAATATAGACTCTTCCCGTTGGGAAGTTATGTCGAATTGACATATATTGTGGAGGAAAGTGGCAAGATTATTTCACCTTATAATATTTGGTACTGATGTTTGATAAGCGTTCTTTTCAATGCAGAGAGAGTCATAAACCTACTGATGCTTTTTTGGAGACGCTAGAAAGGTTTGTTCTTGTTTCAATGTCTGAACTTTTGTGTAACTTATTCTTCATTTCCCTTTTTGTTGTCCAATTCTGTTTCTGTGTTTTATTGTTGTGAATTTTAGCCTCCATGTGAAACGACATGCTATTAATTTTATGTTTATTTGCATATTTTTGTAAGTCTGATGTTTATTAAGAATTCTGCACTCCAGTACATCTGATATATGTTGTTTGTTTTATAATATTAGAATCACGGATTGGACTTGATCATAGTAGTGTTTTTGCTGACAAGATTTTGTTAGATCATGATATTTCCACAATTACAACCAATCTAATGATACAATTGGCTTTACTGTCATATTTGTGACTTCCCGGCATGAAGTTGAAGGGTATCTTCAAGGTTGCCACATGTGTGCATTTGTGCTGCTGATTATTTTACATTCTTCATGGGAAGTAGAATCGTTTAAATCCCCAACGGTTCTGCTTGGAACCATTTATGTACTAATGTAGCTTCGCATTTTCCACCATTATATATGGCGGAGTTACCCATCACCCGCTAGGCAACATGATGAACCAATTTAAGCTCTAAAAATTTACTACCTCCGTCCTAAAATGTAAGTCCATTTGGATTTTTTCACACAGTTTAAGAAAATTTGTTAAGTTGGTTATTTGTTATCAATTTTAATGGTAAAAGTCTAATATAACCTTTGAATGTCATTAATGCATTAGTTGTAAATAAATGAAAATTTGGTGAATTTAAAATAAATAAGGGGTAAAAGGAGAAAAAATTAATAAATGCTTCATTGATATTCTAAACGGACTTATATTATGGGACAAAATCAAAAGTCTTAACGGATTTACATTTTGGGACGGAGGTAGTACTTGAAGTGTCGTTCGGGTGCCAAAATAGTTATCAAATGATCAACTTGTTTGTTGTCGAAGTTAGCTTGATAATTGTTTCACACATGCGTGGATAATTGTTTATGCACAAGTTAGCTTGATAATTGTTTTCTAACATGCGTGGATTTGCACTTTCCGAATTGCTTCACACAATTGTATTCTTATTATATTTTATGTGCTCCTTGCCCTTTATGCTAGGGTAAAGAAAATCTTCGGTGATTATCTGTTGTTTATCACTTTCCTCTGCTAGTGGTGTAAAGTTATAGGCAATCTTGAAACGGACATTCTTACAAGAAAAATGTTTAGTCCTATGGCAGCACAATGAAGAGATTTATCAAACATTTGAGATGATTAAGTAATTTTTCCTACAACTAATTTTTTGTATTTAAGCTCTTCCACCTCTTTCCCTTATGAGAGTTGTGTTTTTACTACTGTTGCTTACCGTCTTTTAATTTGTTTTTATTTTTATTTTCTTTATTTCTGTTTGGGCTGGGAAAGTGAGTTAGTAGACTTTGATTCGTATGAAGTCTTGATGAAGGTTCTATTTTGTAGGGAAGTGCATGCCTTGAAAGAGAAGCTATCTGAAAGGTTTGTGCTTGGAACATTTTTAACTAGATGTGATATCCATCAACATACTTTTGTTTGTCGTCTGTACCATTTATTTTTCTTTTCTGGATGTGTTGTTGCAAGATATTTTGGGTCACGTTGTAAGATTTTAATGGCGAACGAACATGTGATCCGTATTAGGGAGAAAACTCAGGAATTTTTATTCAGTATTTTGATCATCACTCTCCTGTTTGCATAGATAGGAGTCAATCCTTGATCAGTTTCTTAATCTTAGGAAGCATGATTAGGACTATTCAAACAAGCAGGCTACCGCCTCTACCGACAAATCCTTGGGGCAAACATTATTACATAAAAAAGACACAAATACCCTTACTAATAAAACACATAATAAAGCAATTAAAAGCCTTCACAATCTAACACTTCGACCCTCCCCCTCAAGTTGGGCCGTAGATGTTAGTTAGGCCTAACTTGTTTAGGAATCTGCTGAATTCTTGATTGGGAAGAGCTTTTGTTAATCCGTCAACAACTTGTTGAGCTGATGGCAGAAATGGCACACAAATAACTCCTGCCTCCAACTTTTTCAGTCATAAAATGATGATCAATCTCCACATGCTTCGTTCTATCATGATTAACCGGATCATTAGTCGTGTCAATGGCAGTTTTATTGTCACTGGTAAAGCTTCATAAGCAAGCTGTTAGGAACAATGAGATCTTCCAGCACTCGTTTCAGCTATAAATCTTCACAGATACCATGAGCCATTGCCCTAAACTCAGCTTCCACACCACTCCTTGCTACCACACTCTGCGTCTTACTCCTCCAAGTTACAAGATTGCCCCAAACATAGGTACAATATCCGGAAATAGATTTTCTGTCCTTATTACTGGAACCTGATTCTGCATCAGTGTATGACTCTGTCCCCCTTTTTTCAGATTTTCAAAAGAACAATCCTGTACCTGGTGATCCCATTCAAGTAAGTTAGAATTCTGTAGACTGCAAGTGACTCTTCATAGGAGATTGCATAAACCGACTCACAACCCCTACTACAAAGGAGATATCTGGCTGTGTGTGGCCAGTGTGGGACAAATAAATCAATTTTCCCACAAGTTTTTGGTACCTCTCCTTATCAACATAAACTTCATTCTATATGTCACCCAACTTCAGATTGTGCGCCATTTGTGTATTCGCAGGCTTGCACCCACTCATGCCTGTTTCTTCCATAAGGTCAAGAGTGTATTTCCTTTGTGAAATACATATGCCATACTTAGACCTTGATACCTCCATGCCTAGGAAATATCTTTCGGGGGGGGGGGTTTAAATCTTTAATCTTAAACTCCATTGAGAGCGCTTCTTTCACCTTGGCAGGTTCCTCCGATTTATTACCTGTGAGAATAATGCCATCCACATAAACTATTAAAACTGTCATTTTCACATTAAATGCCCGTTTTATGAACAACGTATAGACGGACTGGCCTTGAACAAACCCCAAACTCCTGAGAAACTTCATTAACCTATCAAACCAAGCCCTTGCGCTTCTTTTTGTGTCCATATAAGGACTTGTGCAATTTACTCACTTTGTTCTCGAAGACATCCTCTAACCCCGGAGGCCCTTCCATATAAACCTCCTCCAACTCACCATGAAGAAAGACGTTTTTGACATCCAACTGTTTCGAAACCCAATTAAGATTAACATCAATTGAGACCAAAATTCTGATGTTTTAATTTTGCTACGGGGGAAAACGTGTCAAAATAGTCTCTACCATAGGTCTGAGAGTCAGGATGTTAACGAACAAAGCCCTTTGCGAACAAATTCAGGTTCGGCGCGCATAAGCTCATGTTTGTTTGTTTGTTAAGCTAAACAAACCAAACTCATATTAGTGTGCTGTTTATTAAACAACAAACACAAGCAAGCTTGCAAACATTCGTTTATATATATATATATATATATATATATATATATATATATATATATATATATATATATGCTAAACAAAATCCTTAACGTTATCTTAGGTCGTCCCACCATTATCTTTATCCATCTTCATATTATTCTCCACCTCAACTATCTAGTCGATTCTAGCTTAATAAACTAAGAAGACATTCAACCTATTTGTCATTTCACACTTGGGAGTGATAGTTGAAGAACATCGGCAAAAGTTGTAAAGAAGGAGGTGAGCTTGTTTGAGCTCGGCCTGAGCTCGAGCAATATATTAACAAACAAAGATCAAATATAAAAGTTAGTTTGTTTGCTAAACAAACAAACCCGTGCTTGTTCGTGTAGTAAACAAACACAAACTCAAACATCTGATATTTAGTTCGGCTCAGCTCGTTTACACCTCTATCTAGGAGTATCCTTTGTCGACTAACCTAGATTTGTGTCTTTGTGAAGACCCAGCAGAATTGTATTTTATAGTAAAAACCCGTTTACACACCACTGGTTTCCTATCCTTTGGAATTTCACCTTTATCAAAGGCTTATTCTTCTCTAGTGCCTTCATCTCTTCGAGGACCGGTTCCCTCCACTCAGGTATATTGAGTGCTTCTTGAATATTTTTCGGAATGGTATTTTGTGACATGGCTGAGATAAAGCTTGGTGAGATACAAACACATTTTTGTAAAATAGAAAGTTAGGTGCAAGTTCTAGGTGCTTTTCAAATTGCAATTGGGACATCAAGAAGATTGTCTGGAGATTGAGTTGTGGGAATTTGAAAATAGGTGGTCTAGAACTTGCTGCTATATCTTAGTTCCCAGATGATCAATGGTACTTGGCTTTCCTGCTGGTGTACCTGATTTTGATGTTTGAACCTTCTTGGGGATCGAATTGCATATCAGAATACATGTTTTTGACCTTTCCTCGTATAAGTTACCCCTCCGAAATACATGTTTCAAGGATTTTTGGAATAGTTCCCGGATCCTTAACTGTTTTTGAGTATTGATCAGATTCCAAGACTTCTTCCTCTTTGTTTCAGAATTTGTACTTTGATCAGCTGAATTTTGTGTGTTGCATCATAAAAAAACGCATCTAACACCTTTTGTCCTTGAAGGTCCCCAAACATTACTATGTATCGTAATGAATGGTTTGGTAGGTTTAGGTTTAAGACCGGGCATGAGGGTAAGGTCCTGAAAAAGACAACAATCAGCACTAAAGGCACCCCTACAATTTTCATCCGTGGTTAACTTATAAACCGACAGTATATTACAAGCCAATTGGGGTACATGTAGGACAATTTTTACGGTTATGTTTTGTGAGACCGGGGCATATCCTTTTCCCCATCTATTGCGATTAAAGACCCATCTACAGGTCTGTTTGAATTTCTGGTTGCAAGCACATGGTGTATAAGTGCTAAAAAATCTCCGTGGAACCTGTCATGTGGTCCGTGGCACCTGAGTCCACTACCCAACAAGCCTTATGGTTTATTGAAATTAAGGACAAAGGGAATAGATTACCCAACTCCACAAACTAACAAGTAGGAGTAGCATTATTGAAGAAGTATACTCAGATGTTCAAGATGTTCTTGAGTAGGAATTGAACCTGGCAGTTGATGATCCTAGATCTAAGGAGATTTGATTAGCCTTCCTTTGTTCTTCTCTCAGATTACCTCCCCCATGGTTTCCATGCTGGTTTTCCATGTACAACCACCGTCTAAAATACTAGTCATTTTAGGAGTTTTCACATATATTAGGAAGGTAGAAGGATGGCATAAATTTTAAAGAGAAATGACTAAAATATCCTTGACTTACTGTTGCAATAGTTATAAAGTAACGATAAGTGGTAGATTGTGAATAAATTAAAGGTAAGATAGAGAAAAGAGTAATAAATTCTCCATTGGTAATGTAAAATGAATTATATTGTGGGACAAATCCAAAGAGTTGGAATGACTTATATTTTGTGACGGAGAGAGTATATCTTAGCATGTATCTTTGATATGTCCAATCTTCTTGTGTTGTTCGCAACTAGTTTAAGACTTGTTGCTCCTTTTTCCAGAATCTGTTCTCCCAGCAATCAAATCAGATCCTTTTGTGCCACCATCCCTGTATAATCACTCTTTTTCTTGTTTCTTCTTTCATAACCTCAGAAAAAACCAACCTTACTGAAGGAAGCGGCCTTTTTTTCCAAAGATCCCCCATACCTCGTCTAGTTCTTGAGATAGTCCTGCCAATAAGGTATAGACACGTTTGTTTTCTCCCCTCTTTTTGAATTTCACACCGTCATTCGGGCACTCCCTCATTCCTCATGGCTAAGATCTAATTCTTGCCATAATGTAACCATCTCTTAGTAGTAGGTAGTGACATCCTTCGATTCTTGTTTTAGACCCCACAAGCTGGTCTTCAACTCATAGATCTGTGATGAATCTTTTATGTCCGAATACATCTCCCTCACAGCCTCTCAAATTTCTTTTGCTGTGGGGAGAAACATATGTATGGAAATTATTGGTTCCATGGAGTTTATAAGCCAGGGCATCGCCAAAGAATTTTCAGATTTGCATGCCTTCCACTTGGCAGCTTATGGTCCAAGATTATTGTTTCCCCTGTCAAGAACCCTAGTTTTCTTTTGACGTTTGATGATGCCTGAAATCATCAGGATGAAATCTGGCCTTGTTGAGTATGCTTGTGTAAGACTATCGACGGCCATACCCGTAAAACAAACAAGGCATTAGGGTCCCAAAGCTCTTTTTGCGGTAAAACCTTCGACGCTCAAGTCACCGATTGGACAGTAAGGTGGAGTATGTAATTTTCACGCTCAAGTCACTGATTGGGACAGTAAGGTGGAGTATGCAATTTTCATAGAGTAATGATCATATGAGATAGCGTACCGACAATGTGAGGGAGCTAATCCCCTTATATAGTGTATCATGGTGGAGATGGTGGACCAACCAGTGGTGATGCCGCGAGTAGATAGCACATCAAAGTATTAATAGTCCATTATTATGTTATAATTAGTCAATAGCCACGTGGGCTTTATTAAGAAGAGTATGTATTTACCTAAATGGGTTTTTTTAGCCTGTATAAATAGTCTAAGTTACCTAAGAGTTGGCAGAATGTAATCTTTGATATTATTTAATGAATGAAATATCTTGGAGCTTGGATTAGCTCTCGTTTGATCTCTTTTACATTGTAGATTTTCTAATTCATTTGGTATTCAGAGCAAGGATTTCCATTGGGTGTTTTTGATTGCTAAATGATTTGGGAAGATGGCCGGATCCGCGACGGTGTTCGGGATTCGAAGATCCAATGGGATATTCCGCATAGGGTTAATCAAAAGCTTGGTTCTTTTACTTCCAAAATGAATCAAGGTGCGATCGAGCAACACTACAACTCGGAGCATTTATTTTCCCATTATGGACGAGATCTTCCTCGTTCCTTTAAGGGAAATGACACCACTTATTTTAGACGAGCTGGGCAAGAATTGCAGCGCTCTTCTACGGCCGGAGATGATCGGAGAAGCATCGTGAGAGAGGCTAACCGACGCTGAATCAGATGGCATATTCCCATCTTCAGTGGTACCTCAAACATGAGAGATCTTTTGAATTGGGCTGAGATAGTGTATCAATTTTTTGAAGAAGTGCAACCACCAGAGATTTTAAAGTGTAAGCTAGCATACTTTGCATTCGAGGGCGAAGCCGAACAGTGGTGGCCAAGAATGAAATTTCTTTTGTTTAACAACTTCAGGCCTGCCATGTGCTCGACGAAATGCTTAATTAGGCAAGGTATGGATGCAAAAACAGCAGCTGAGACTCATTGCAAGCAAATGGAAACAGAAAAGAAGAAAGAGTGAAGCAAGAATTTACGCCCACCAAACGTTAGACAGAAGTTCGTTTTGTGTCACTTAGTAACAAACAGAGACCAATTCAGGCAGTTTTAAGTGAGCATATTGTTGAAGTTGGCCAATCTTTAACAGTGTCGCAACTGAAATTATTTATGGATTGGAGCACTCCCACGATCAAGAGTTTCTTGCTAAGCACAAAGAGAGTCTTTGAAAAGTGTGATGAAGAAAAGCCACTTCGAGTAAGTTTGAATTTATGCTCGTTACAAATCAGAATAGCGGTGATGATAAATGTTCAAAAGAAAATGAAGACGAGCCAATTAAAGCCCCTCCTGCAGCTATCCAGATTATAGTTTCGAGAAAACATGATGACAATGCCTTGCAACTACTTGCAATAATTGAGTATGCAGATTCATAGCAACAAGAATCTAAAAATAGAACTGAACAAGCTTATAGTAAGTGCATTCGAGAGGAAATCTTGTCAAGCCACACGTGCTTAATTAAGCATTCTTTCACAAGATTGACTGGCCATGTTGCTATGCATGAGGACCAACATGAATTTGAAGAGGCCGAGCTGCTGATTGGACTGCCATGGATACAATCCTCCATCTTGATCATTGCAAAAACTCTATATGCCTAACCTATGGTGAGTACAGGGCTACTACTTATTCAATTAGTGAGCTTGCATCATTCTCATTTGATCCGGGTGGAAATTTTTGTCTCAGTAGAACAAAAGGCATGAGTATGAGCATTGAAATTGCAGCTGAACTTATTTTATTCAAAATCACTCATGCCCTCAAAATAAGATGTGATTGGAATTTTGACATCTTAAGAGAAGGTTGTTGGCGCATAGTTGTCTGTTTTGTTTCCTTTTGTTGGCGACTTACTAGATAAGTTGAAGGACCCACAAGCCACAAGTATTCACTTTGAATTTGCGCACTTTACGACAAAGATGGAAATGGTCATGTTGAAGATTTTGACTAATGAGGATTGACAAAGGTTTTGAATAGAAATAGCAGAAAAACGCTCTGGCAAGGAAAATGTTTGGTTACAAAAGCAAAAACTAAGGAGATTAGGGTTCTCCTTTCCTTCTAATATTCTCATCTCTCTGTAGAAAGGCCTAGGGCCGGCACAAAACAAACGAAAAGGAGCTAATGTCCAAGCCCGACTTAATTTAACCAAACGAGAAAATAAAAGAAAGACATAAGTAATAGAATATTATAATATCTAGTCGGCTTCCGGATGTTCAAATAGGATGGTCCCACATCATTCCTTCCCCCTCCTTCACCGCTTGTCTCTTCCTCTAGAAAGGTGCTTGCATTCTCCATCATCCGGTGGATGGTAATTGGACAAATCGCAACATTGAACGTTGAAGGCATCTTCCAATCTCGAGGGATAGCTACCTCGCCAAGCATTGTTGTTGATCCTCTTCTTGATGGTGAAAGGGCCTACTTTTCTCGGGTGTAACTTGTTGTTCACACCCGCCGGGAACCTCTCCTTCCTAAGGTGGATCATCACCAAATCTCCCGGTTGGAATATCTTTTCTCTTCGTTTCTTATCGACTGTCTTGTTTGTACTTTGCATTTGCGGTGTCCAAGTGTTCTTTGACTTCCTTATGGAGTTTTTGAATAGCTTCGACCAAAGAACCTGTTGCCTTGCTCTTAACATTCGGTAGGGGAGCCAAATCTGTCACCATACTCGGGGGCCTTAGTGTACACAATTGCAAAAGGGGATCTTCCCGTGGATCTGTTCACCATAGAGTTGTAAGCAAATTCAATTTGTGCGATGGCCTGGTCCCACCGTTGCTTGGCATTCTGCGCGCTACACAACGAAGCATGTTGCCCAACGTTCTATTTACTACTTCGGTCCGCCCATCCGTTTGAGGATGATAAGCACTACTGAGTTGCAATTGTGTTCGAAAACGTCTCCAAAGCTCTTTCCAAAAGTGTGAGATAAACTTGACGTCTCTATCGGAGGTAATGGTTTTGGGAACACCATGAAGACGGACTATATCATGGAAGAACAATTGTGCTACATGACTGGCGTCCATCACTTTCTTACACGGAATAAAATGAGCCATCTTTGAAAACCGATCCACAACGACACACACCGAGTCACGGTGTTTCGGTGTCCTCGGCGATCTAGCACGAAATCCATGGAGAGGTCCTCCCATATATTTTCGGGAGTAGGCGGTGGCATATACAATCCCGAATTTTGTTTCGTTCCCTTGGCGTTTGACAAATCCCACACCGTTTCACATACGTGCTAACATCTTTTCGGAGTTGAGGCCAAAAGAATCGGTCTGTAAGAGTGCTAGGGTCTTCTCTCTCCCTGTGTGTGCGGCCAAACCGCCTTCATGTAACTCCTTTATCGGCGGTCCTCGAAGGGATGTCGGGGTATACACAAACGCCCATCCCGAAAAAGAAAACCTTGAACCAAGTGGTAGCGTTCCGAAATTCTTTGTTTTGACACTTTCCCCATATTTCCCCAAAATGCGGATCTAACGCATACTCTTCGGGAAGTGTGTTAAAGCTAATAAGTTCGGTATGTAATGTCGTCAACAAAGTCCGTTTCTGCTCGGTGCGTCGGCCACGGTGTTCAAATGCCCGGCCTTGTGTTTCACCACAAAAGAAAATTTTTGGATGTATAAAAACCACCTAGCATGCATCCTGTTAATGTATTTACGGCTATTCACAAACCGTAAAGTCCGATGATCACAATTTAAAACGAACTCATTATGCAATAAATAATGCTCCCACCGTTGTAACGCCCGAACAAGACCGTAAAACTCTTGCTCATAGGTGGACCAATTGGCCCTACATGAGCGGACAATTTCTCACTAAAAAAGGCTATGGGCTTACCTTCGAGACAACACGGCTCCAATGCCCGTAGCACAAGCATCGGTATCTACTTGAAATACCCTCTCGAAATCGGCAAAGCGAGTACGGGTGCGAGAGGAAAGTCGGTGTTTCGGCTCCTCAAAGCTTCGGTCTTGCTCTTCCCCCAATGGAAGTTCCCCTTCTTGAGACACTCGGTCAAAGGGTTGGCTAGCGGTGAATCCCTTGATGAACTTTCGATAAAACGAAGCCGAGCCTAAGAAACTCCGTAACGTAGTAATGGTAGTAGGTGTGGTCCGGTCCCGAATCGCCGCTATCTTTTGGGGGTCCGTGTGAATTCCCTCTTCACCGATTATAAAACCCAAGAACAATAATTTGGGTACGCAAATACGCATTTTTTTAAATTGAGAAAAAGCTTATGTTCTCTCAATACTTCAAACACTTTCCTCAAATGAACGACATGCTCCTCCATTGTCTTGCTATACACCAAAATGTCATCGAAATACACAATGACAAATCGTTGAGAAATGGTTTCGGGACGTCGTGCATCAATCTCATGAATGTACTTGGAGCATTGCACATTCCAAATGGCATAACTAACCATTCGTACGGCCCCTCTTGTGTTTTGAACCCCGTTTTCCACTCATCCCCCGGTCGGATTCTAATCGATGGTACCCACTCGTTAGATCAATTTTTGTGAAGATTCTTGAACTGACAGATTATCCATGAGGTCATCTACTCGAGGCATGGGAAACCCGTATTTCACGGTGATCTTGTTGATAGCCCGGTTTGTCAACACACATCCGCCATGAATTATCTTTCTTGGGTACTAGTAGAGCGGGCACCGCACATGGACCGGTACTTGGGCGTATTATCCGTTTGGACATCAATTCGCCGACGATCCCCTGCAAAACCTTTTGTTCTTTGGGGCACAAACGGTAGTGTGGGAGGTTTGGTAAGGAATTCCCGGGTATGAAATCGATGTTGTGTTGTATACTCCGTAATGGAGGGAGGCCCGTGGGAAGTTCGGCCGGGTATAGATCCACGAATTCTTCCGGTAAGAGTTTCACGATTCGAATTTGCTATTGGAGTTGGCGACCCTGGATGCACCACTTTGATAAATAATCCCAACATCTCGACTCCGAGTCTAACTCGCCTCAAATTGCTTTCCGAAGTTATCAACGGTTGTGTACTAGTCTTCGGGGTTCGGTCTTAGCTATATCTTTCGGGGCCATTGGCGAAGCACCACCCGCTTACCCATCCAACCGAATGAATAAGTATTGTCTCGGCCCCTATGCATCACGTCCTTTTCGAACCGCCATGGTCGTCCCAACAAGAGATGACATGCGTCCATGTCTACCACATCGCACAACACTTCATCCACATA
This sequence comes from Gentiana straminea, assembly GCA_036785695.1. Lineage (NCBI taxonomy): Eukaryota > Viridiplantae > Streptophyta > Magnoliopsida > Gentianales > Gentianaceae > Gentiana > Gentiana straminea. The sequence continues at coordinate 2,062,193 of JAVUPR010000087.1, read as the reverse complement.
TGACTTTCCAATTGAAAATTTCACTCGACGGTGTCCGAAACCTTGCTTTCCGGCCCTTTCTTTATCCGGCCCATTTTGTAAGGATGTGTATGTGGCGTCGTACTTAACCCCGAGCTTTCACCGCTAGTCTTGATATCGGATTCTCGCTTGAGCCAGCCGTCAATTATCACTTCGCGGACCTTATGGTTGATGGTACACCTGGTTCGAAAAAGAGCATGTTTTTGAGAAGGGCTTGGTTCGGCCGGTAAAAGATGTTCCACAATACAAATGAGCATGTCCCCTTCATCCCTCTCGATTTCTTCGATCATTTCTCCTTCGAAATCAAACTGATCACCCGGGTCTTCTTCCCGTTTGTCTAATATAGTCACTTGTTGCCTTGCGGGGCAAAGGTTCGATTTATGCCCTGGCAAACCGCACCGGTAACATTTCGGGACTCCTGGTTTTGCATAAGGATGCGGAGCTTTACTTTCGAAGCCTTGGTGTTCTGTTCTTGTTGCCTTCTCCGGGTCCGTGCCTTTCACTCCCCCAATTTGTACATTGTTACTTGTTGAGTTTGATCCAAATAATCTCCGGTTAGAGGTACCACTTGTTCTTTCTCTCGCAATTGTTGCTCAACCGTTTGTGCCAAGTTCACGGCCTCATTAAGACTCCAAATCGATGTTAACTCCAATTTTTCCCTGAATTCTTCATTTAATCCCCCAATATACCTCATCACTTGTACATCTTCTTCTTCCATAGTGTTCGATCTAGCTCCCGACGATAGAACTCATTGGTATATTCCTTTATAGTTCGCCCATCTTGCTTACAATCGAAGAATTCCAACACGGTTTGTTTGTGATAATTGTTGGGTAAAAACCTACTTGTCAACAATTGTTTCATCTTGTTCCGGCTCTTGATCTTATCCTTTCCTTTCGGCACCCAGTATTCGAACTTGCTTCCACCAGGCTCGTGCTCCTCCCTTCAACTTATATGACACGAGTTTGCATCGAAATACTCCGGAGGCCTCATACCCTCGAAGTAATCCTCGATAGAATCTATCCAATCTAGAAAATCATCGGCTCCCATAGATCCATCAAAGTTAGCTATGTCCGGTTTCAAACGAAAGTTGTTATCCTCGGAATGACCAAAAGGTCGGTTTCCTCCACTTCTCTGTATCTCACTTCGGTCAACTGTTTTCGGTTCCGGTAGGGGGTTTCTTTCTTGGAGTACGAGCTAAGATATTTCGGTCCGGAGGTCCGCCTAAGGCGTCACGCAGATTGGTTGGATTCGGACCGGCTCTCCCATGATACTCTTACCTCGACTCGGATACGTAACAACCCGCTTCGTGTTTGACTGTTCATTCCTCTCCACTTGTTGGTGTCTTCGTCGATCTGTTTCCACCGGCGTCGAACCTTCCGATTCTCCTCCGATCCCTTCGCCACTCGGTCACCGATTGCCTCATCTCTCGCATGAAAAACTCTAGTTTATGGCCCAACTCCTTTACTTCCTCCCGTAGGGACTTCAAATCCCGATCTACGTCGGCGATTTGGCGCATCTCTCCTTCCAAATTCGACATCGGCGGAACTAAGGTGAAGCCTTGGCTCTTGATACCAAATAATGAGGATTGACAAAGGTTTTGAATAGAAACGACGGAAAAAACGCTGCGGCGGCAAATGTTTGGTTACAAAAGCAAAAACTAAGGAGATTAGGGTTCTCCTTTCCTTCTAATATTCTCATCTCTCAGAAAGGCCTAGGGCCGGCACAAAACAAACGAAAAGGAGCTAATGTCCAAGCCCGACTTAATTTAACCAAACGAGAAAATAAAAGAAAGACATAAGTAATAGAATATTATAATATCTAGTCAGCTTCCAGATGTTAAAATAGGATGGTCCCACATCATTGACAGTGGCAAATATCATAATCATAAAGGATCACAGAAGTTGAACAATGAGGTTGTTCAAGCTTCTATTATTATTACCCACTTCGTTACACAAATTTGATATTGAGGCATTGGTTGAAGGAATTTTGCTACAGCCAAAGTTCAATAACAGTTGCTTTGGAAAGTCATTCTTGATATCTTGGATTCACTTCCAATGCCGGATGTGAACGGAATGCTTCATGAACTTGATTTTCGGCTCCTTTTGTGATGAACGAGGAGGAAATCTGCCATGAAGTTGGAAGACCACTATTGTAGGTGTTGTAATTGATCTTTTCGAGGACTGGGCTAGGGATAATCTTTTTTAGTTTCTATTTATTGCAAGTGCCGTGAGAAATCTCTCTTTATGGAGGAAGAATGTGACCAAGTCTCCAGAAGATAAGGTTTGTAATGTCTGTGAGAACCCTTTGTTTGTTTATAGGTTGCAATTCAATTTTCTAACTATTGGTGGACGTCTTGGTGTAGTTGCGTATTGGCACTGGCAAAGCAGCCAGCCTTTTTTCTATGTGGAAGCATTCTCCGTAAGGATCTCTTGCAAGTCCATGTTGATATTTTAGGAAGAAAATAAAACTTATCATACAACCTCCGACAAATCAGGAGAAACACACAAGAGATAGGGATATGAATTCAACCCTTATCTCAACTGTCAGAATTTCATATATGGGAGAATATTTTGTAGTTTGGCGGCTAGTCTTTACTCACAGTCCGATAGCTGTTAGACCCATTTTGTAATTTCCTATTTAAACTCATGTAACTGTTGTATTCAGTCGATCCATAAGAATTATCTTCCCTTTCATTTCGCATGGTATTAGAGCTTTAGGCATTATTCTTCTTTCCGTTTCCGCTTTGCTCTATCATAACCTTTCATCTTCTTCTAGTTGCTGCTTCCTTATGTCGGAAATCACTAGCGCAAAATCCAAGTCGACTGCGACTAAAATACCTGCGAACCATGGTGATTGCAAGGTATTCAGGCAGCCAATCGGTTGAATGGCAAAAACTACCCGAAATGGTCTCAGGTGGTTAGAACTTTCTTGAAAGGGAGGGCACGCTCAACCATCTCATGGTGTCTGCTCCTGCTATGGATGACTCTAAATTTGAGGCTTGGGATGAAGAAGATTCAATGATGTCATGGCTATAGAACTCTTTGATTGCCCAAAATATACATCTTTATGTATTTTTTTTGATTATTTTTCAAATTTTCCAAAATGTTTTGGTAGTGTGAGATTTCATGTCGGTGTTTGTTTGGATTTGTTTTTTTATTTGCTTGTTATTTACTCAATTGCTCTTTTTTGTTTGGGTATATGAGTAGTTCTGATTTACTATTTCTTTTGCAGGAAAAATGATTCATTGGACGCGGAGATTTACTTGAGGTTTGTTTTGATTCATTTAAGAATCTTGATTCAACCATCACTCCATAGAACTTTTTTTAGTGGTTATTTTTGGTTTAGTATTTTTATTCGTTATTTGTTTATAATGTCGAGTGTTTGCTACGCACCTTCTACGAAGCGAGATATTTATCAGAAATAATTTTCTTTTTCTTCCTTTGGTGAAGAAGTTGACTTGTTTTTTATGAGGGGGAAGGGCCGCAACTTTCTGGAGTAATACGTGGGGAATTGGGAGAATTTTAGGAATTTATAATAGATATTAAATGATTATCTTTCTTAATATTCCGGCGTTATCTTTGACTAAATCCTTATTTAATTACAAGTTATCTTGCTCTCTACTTCTTGTAATGTAGAATATTGAAAATAGGAAGAATAAAGAGTATTACCTTCCCCGCTCCTTATAAGGAGTTTCGTCCTCGAAACTTTAAGTACTTGGTAGGTCAAGAAAGTCCGGAAACTTTGAGATCATATCTTGTTCGATCTCCAAAGTTGCTTTCCTTGCGGTATGATTACTCCAGTGCACTTGAACCATGAGAACCGACTTCTTCTTGACTAACCTTTCCTTTCTTGCTTGAATCCGAATTGGTTTCTCCTCATATGCTTAGTTGTCTTATAGTTACTCTGTATCCACATCTATTTTCAAGTTCAAATCAGCTAAACATCTCCTAAGCATTAATACATGAAATACATTGGGCACACGAGACAATGAAGTTGGCAATTGAAGACGGTATGCCAATGGTCCCACTTTCTCAATAATCTTAAAAGGACCAATGTATCTTGGGCTCAACTTGCCTTTCTGCCCAAATCTTCACACTACTTTCATATGTGAAGTCTTCATATATACTCTCACTTCCATCAAATTTGAATGGTCTTCTTTTAGTATCTGCCCAACTCTTTTGCCTATCTTAGGCTATCTTCAACTTCTATTTTCCTTTGTCTGCTTCACTAAGTCTGGTCCAATAATATGTTTTTCGCTAATTACATCCCAATAGATTGGTATTCTGCACTTCAATGCATACAAAGCCTCAAAGGGTGGCATCCCAAGACTACAATGGTAACTGTTTTTATAGGAAAACTTGCAAGTGGCAAATAGTCTACCCATATGCCTCCAACTTCCAAGATGCAAGTTTGTAGCATATCCTTCAATGCCCGTATGGTTCTCTTGGCCGCCCATCCGTCTTAGGGTGGAAGGCGCTTTATTTTCAGTTTAGTGCCAAAACTGATGTAGGACCATCCTAACTGGACAACTGGATTGGGACACGTCACACGTTGCATTCTAGTCTTTTATTCCTAGATTCTGTTTTGTTGTTTTGCCTAGTATTTTGTTAGATTTTTTCAGATTTCCTTTTTACCTGATTTCCTTTTTACCTGATTTCCTTTTTACCTAAAGTGTGCCAGCCGAGTGTATCACCTGTGAACTCAACTAGAAGAATCATTATTCGTATTTCTCCTTTAATGAAAGTTTGTAGAGCTACGAGCTCTTGATTTTTCTTCCTTCATACTTGAATCCTATGTCATTTGGTATCAGAGACTGGTTTGCCTTTCTCGATTCCGATGTCTGACAACAACAGAGAGACGAGTAGGATCCCTGACGCTGATCAGGATTCCATGACGGCGATTGACTACCTAAATCGGAATCCGGAGACCTTCAAACTGGAGGTGCACCAGGATATTAGAGAGTTGAGGCAAGGCTTAATTTCAACTGAAGAAGCTACCCGTACTTCTGCAGGTATGACTGGAGCACTATATGTTCACCGGAAACTGAATGACTCACTTGAGCGGAGGGTCCTGCTAAAAGAACAACCCAAGAAGACTCCGGGGATTTGGAATCATTTGGGAAGACCCATTGACCGGAAAGGTGAGAGTTCTGAATCAAATTTGGACGCCACATATTGGGAAATCGTGAAGGAGAGAAATTGAAGATCCCCATCGTCGGCAGAGGTGGGTTAGTCATGGGGGAGGCCATTACTTTCAATTGGAGATTGAGATTCCGGTGTTCGATGGAACCTCGCACATTGTAGACACTATTTCGAAGGTATGAATGCACCTAACAATAGTAATTGTAAGCTTGTTTCATACAAAATGAAAGGAGGGTCTAGGGCTTGGTGGAAACAAGTGCAAAATAACAGGACCTTAAAGGGAAAGGAGCGGATTAATTCATGGCCCAGAATGAACCAACTTTTGGTTGCTATGTTTCTCCATTCCGATTACACAAAACAATTAATGTAGTTCTTGAACTGCTAACAGAATGGTAGATCCGTAAGGGAGAACACTAATGACTATTATCGTTTGAGCTCTAGAACCACCACTCCTGAACGAGATGATGTCTAGATAGCCAAGTATGTTGCTGGATCGTTTACATGAAGCTGTTTACTTGGCTTGACATGAGATAAAGACCAGAATTGGTCTTAGCACTGCCAATCATCTTCCCAATTGTGGTGGAATCTGGAACCTTGACTGTGCCAGTCAGGTATCACATGGTTCCCCTGCGAGTAATATACATCTTTACTGATTGGCACCAGGCCAAATAGTTGTTGCCATTCAGCTTCAATGTTGTTATGTGAAGAGAAGGATTGTCTCCAATGTTGGAGAATCACTTTCCAGTTGGTTGTCCAGCAGAGACACCACTGGTGGCAGAACTTGCCATTTCAAATTTGAATGAAATGGAAATATTTGGGGAGTTTGATGGCTCTGATACCACATAACAATACTTAATAAAATTGAATATAACTTGCTTCTTTCATTACTCTTTAATTGCCAAAAGAAGAGCTTAAATAGATTACAATGAAAGTAGCTATTAGCAGGATTAGACAGGATCCCACTAACTAAACTAGCCGTTACAGGGAGAAAATTGCCAAAAGAAGAGCTTAAATAGATTACAATGAAAGTAGCTATTAGCAGGATTAGACAGGATCCCACTAACTAAACTAGCCGTTACAGGGAGAAATGACAGGAAAAATCCAAACAGCCCTTATTCCAAATACTTGGATAGTATTATCGGAAAATAGGATTATTAAAAGACCAATAAAATTACATAAGAAAACTTGGTAAAAAAATCTGATACTTCTCAACAGAATCACTCGTGCAGCTAAAGCTAATAAACACAGAATATTCTTATCTACTTTCTTTATCTACCTCCTATTTAAAATTTGAAATAGGTGGGTTCTATTAGCACCCCCGTTTTTACTTCCGGCACCCATTTTTTGATTATTTTTTCGGATGAAAAAAATGTCAGTCACACTAGTGTTCCTTGTTGAACACCAACGTTAGTGACACTGACGTTGGTGTGCCACAAGGAACACCAGTGGAAAGTCGTGGACTGACGTTTCTAAGTTTGAACACCAACGTCAGACTGACGTTCCCTTTTATAAAAAATCACCGGGTGCCGAAGTAATTTTTTGTTGTGCCGGGAGTAATAGAGGTGCCAGTAGTAAATTGGGGGGTGTCAATAGAACCCCCCTTGAAATATTCCACCATGATTTTTTGCTGTGCTTATAGTTTACGACTTATCACGCCCCTTCATGGGCCCTGTCATATGCATCTTTAGCTCACACAATAACCTCTTTTGTTTTAAACATGCCTAGTGCCAAGGCCCTAAATTCAGCCTATGCAGGCTCTTAGCCACCAATGATTGTTTCTTATCTAAGTGACCAGATTTTGCTAACACGTAAGTGCAGTACACTGTTTCTGAGATTCGACCCAATGAACAACACTATAGATTTCCACTTCGTTGCTTACTCCTTTCTTGAAGTATAGTCCTTGACCTGGTATTATTTTAAGAAGATACAGCAGAATTCTAAGAACATCTTCCACATGACCTTTTGTTATTAATTAATTGACTTGTTAAGTTGTCCGTAAAGGGTGGATGTTACATAGGTGACTAGTTTTGCAATTAACCCCTGGTACCATCCTTTGTTGGTGCGCTGTCATCCTTGCTTCCCAAGTCCGAGCACCTGTGTATCACTTGGTTTGCATAATTGCATCACAATCTCCATTACAAAACCAAGTATGTATTTTCTCTGATATCCCTTTCTTGGAGCTTGCTACTTTATACCTTATATTTTCCTGCTCTTTTATTTCAAAAGTTATGGGACCAAAATCATTTAGTTCGTGGTTCTCGGATTATCGTTAACTTCTAAGAATAATGTCATCCACATGTACATTATAGATAGACTTTGAGTGAAATAGATTTCTTAATAAACATTGTGTGGCCAACTTGACTCTGAATATACCCAAACCTCTTGATGACTTTGAACTTAATATACCAAGCCCTAAATGACGGTTTAAGTCCATATAAGGAGTTTCTGAGTTTGCACTTTGTTTGATGCTTATAGTGCGCTGAACGCAAGAATTTTTTCCATGCGACTCTGGAGCTTCAGATGACTAGCTTTAGTGGTCATTGAGTTGTCTTGCCAGGGCATTACTACGTTGTATTATGTTTTCCAAAATTTGAACTTTGGATCATTGGTTTTTGTGGGTACAATCTCACTAGTTACGTATTCATCCTTTCCTTTCCCTGCGATGGACATCATAAGCGAGTGTGATCTTTGCAAATAGTTGCTCCCATTTACTTCGTGACATGTAATGGGAAGAAGTGCACCTTCAAGTCCTCTAAAGTTGTTTATAGCAACGGTTTCAAGATTTGTAGCCTGCTCTGAGAAGGTTGAAGTCTTGTCGGTTGTTGTAAAAATTATTGGGAAAAACTAAAGTATTATTTCATCTCAGCATAGCTCTCTTTTTATAAAACATCGAACCCAATCTCCAAGTAACCTAGCCGACCTAGGAGTTTTTCAGGCATTTAACTATTACTCCTCTTACTAACTAGGAAACCCAATAATACCCCTACGTATATTTATATTTTAATATACGTGGCAATATTCAATAAATAAAAGTAATTAACCACTAATTATTATAGACGCTATACAATACTTTCCAACACCCCCCTCAAGTTGGCAGATGTTAATCATGCCCAATTTGCTCACAAAATCATCGAATTCTCTCTTCCAAAGAGCCTTTGTCAACCCGTCAGCCGTTTGCTTCATGGAGGGTAAGAATGGGATACAAACTTCACCACTGTCAAGCTTTTCCTTGATAAAGTGCCGGTGAATCACTACATGCTTCGTATGATCATGGTGAACTGGATCATTGGCAATATCTATCGCAACTTTGTTTTCTCAAAATAACTTCATAGGCAGACTATTCTTCATCTTTAATTCACTCAAAACTCGCTTAATTCATAGGATCTCACATATGCCCTGAGCCATGGCTTGAAATTCTCCCTCAACTTGACACTACCTGCTGTTTCTTGCTCCTCCGTGTCACTAAGTTTTCCCACACAAACGTACAATATCCAGTCACTGACCGCCTATCCACTTTACAAGCACTCCAATCAGCATCAGTAAATAGTTCAACACCTCGCTTTTCTGACTTTTTGAAGTACAAACCAGGACCAGGAGTTGTCTTTAGAAATCTGAGAATCCGGTTGACGACATCCAAGTGTTTCTGATCCAAAGAATGCATAAATTGGCTCACCAAGCTCACGACAAACGCAATATCTTGCCTCGTATGTGACAAATATATCAATTTCCCGACAAGTTTCTGATATCTCTCCATATCCACAAGCTTATCTTCAGGACCAGCCTTCAAGTTCAAATTCAACTCCATAGGAGTCCCACTTGAGCGAGCACCCATCATTCCAGTCTCGATTAACAAATCAAGAGTATATTTCCTCTGTGATACAGACAATCCATCCTTGGTTCGAGCAATCTATATATCCAGAAAATATTTGAAGGGACCCAAGTCCATAATATCAAACTCCCTGGCCAATTGCTGCTTAACTCTCTCGGCTTCATCTGCATCGTCACCTGTTAGAATAATATCATCAACGTAAACAATAAAGTCCGTCATTTTATTGGTCATATACTGTTTTATCCATATCATATGGCATATGGGGGAACGAGAAATAAAGCCCAGTGTTCCAAGTCCAGGGGTTTTGGTAGGATAGATGAATGTGGCCAAATGGCTAAAGCTCTGCCAGCTTCTTGTAGACTGAACTAATAACTAAGTTATTCAAGTTCTTTTTTCCAAAAGAAGTCCCGCTCCAACGACCCGACGAGTCATCTACTTGAAAAGAACCTCGAACAAGGTATGATCCGCTCCCCCTTGAGTGAACCCTAGCTGCTTGAGGAATCTCATAAGCCTCTCAAACCAAGATCTTAGACTCTGTTTTAGTCCATATAAAGATTTCTTCAACCGGCACACTTTCCCGGAACAGGCTCCTTCAAACCTATGAGGAGGGTCCATATATACTTCTTCCTTTGGTTCCCCGTGAAGAAATGCATTCTTCCCATTTAGTTGATTTAAGTGTCGATCCAAATTAACCGCCACGGAGAAAATTGCCCGAATAGTGTTCATCTTTGTCACGGGTGCGAATGTCTCGGAGTAATCTATCCCATACGATTCCGATTACCGCATAGCAACGATCCTTGCTTTGTGTCGTTCTAGTTAACCATCATAATTAAATTTATTCGTGAAGATCTGCCTACACCATATTGTTTTCTGGTATTTGGGTAAATCCACCATCTCTTAAGTGTCATTCTTCTCAAGTGTCCTCATCTCATCCATAACTGCATTTTTCCACTCAGGAATCTGCAAAGCCTCGTTAATACTATTTCGAACGATCATACATGACAAGGTTGATAGAAAAGAATAATACGAAGATGGAAGATTATTATAACCCAAAGAACGATTAATTGGATGTTTGGTACATGCCCGAGGGGGCTTTCTGATAGCAATAGGAAAATCTAACAGTAGATGCTCTTTAGACTGATTTTCTGAGGCGGGATGGCCGATTCGGTTTCGGCCTACGAATCGCCGTAACCGGACTCGGCCTCGAACGGGTTCATGATCATCCTCATTATTCTCGTGGTCAGGCTACTCAGGGACGACAACCTGTGCAAGTAAATGGGGATCAAGCTCCGTTCTGGCCATCTTCTTTTTCATGTAGAAAGTAATTCATTTAAATATTTTTCCCTAATCGGGTGAGGATTCAACAGTCGGATCGCAAGGCTGAACTGAATCTTTCCCCTCCCAATGTTCAGTATTATCATAATCAGAATTTAAGCTATTTAGACTTACTAGGTTTTTATTATATGACTCCACATTATCTAAATCAAGCCAATTATATTCTTCTTGAATAGGTCTACTCTCAAGTTCTTTTTTCGTTCTTATAAGACCCTCCCTTAAAAAACATGTCTTGTTAAAAAACACTCACATCCATCGCTGTATGCATTTTCCTTGATTCATCAGCATAACACTTAGTCTTATACCCTTTAGGCCTTTATTGGTTGGTGAGTAACCAACAAAAACACATTTTTTGACCTTGGTTTGAGTTTACTATCACCATAAACATGTATAAATGCAGTACATCCGAACACTTTCATGGGTTAGTGTATTTATGAGCCCTAGTGTAGGATAGGACTGGGTTAACACGTTTAAGGGAGTTTGAAAAATCAGAACTTTTGAAGGTAACATATTAATTAAATAAAGTATCTGTTAACATTGCTTCTCCCCACAGATACTTGGGGCTATTTGAGGCTATCATCAGAGACCTCACAACTTCGAGGATGTGTCTGTTTTTCCTCTTAGCAACACCATTTTGTTGAGGATTACGGACACACGAACTCTGATACACAACCCCTTCCGAAAGGAAAAAATCTTATTGTTTTAAGTAATCACTAGCATTATCAGTTCTACAAATTTGTATCTTAGTTTGAAATTGAGTTTTCACCATTTCAAAGATTTGTTTTACAGCTATTTTGAACATCAGATTTATCTGTGAACACAGACCCACGATAGCATGATCATCAATTAAAGTGATAAACCATCTTTTCCCACTCAAGGACTTTATCCTGGAAGACCCCCACACTTCACTATGAATTAATGTGGAGGGCTTAGTAGGGATAAGATGCCCTACTATGCTTGACAACTCACAAATTCACATTTAAAATTTCTCAAATCTTTATTCAAAAACAATCCTGGATACAATTTGTTCATATAGGTAAAACCTGGGTGACCTTTATTCTGATCATTTGAAATAACTGATTGGAAACAATTACTTTGAGAATTCCTTTCCCACCGGTGCAAGAGATTGAACCAAAACATAGAGTCCTCCTTCCACTTTAAACTTGTTAGTCGTCCTCCCTGAACTTACGTCCTGAAACATACAACTAGAATCAGTAAACATGGCCACACCTCTTCCATCCGAGGTGAGTCTATATAAGAAAGAAGATTACAAGCTAGTTTTGGTACATGAAGGACATTTTTAAGAATAAGAAATGACGAAATTGGGACGGATCCAATCCGAGCAATAATTGAGCTGGATCCATCAACCAATCTCACATGAGTATTTCCTGCACATGGCTTATAATCAGTGAAAATGGTGGAATTCCCAGTCATATGATCAGTTGCCCCTAAATCGGCAATCCAACATTAGATGACTGGTGTCGAAAGAGGATAGAAGAGATTGTTTACCTCAATCGACATAAGAGCATGCATGATTTTTGTTAGAGGCAATTTGAGAGTTTAGGAGTTTACTCAATTGTTCCAATTATTCCTTTGTTAAAGAATTCAGCCGTCTGAGATGATGACCCTTGATATGAACTAACCTGATTAACCTGCCGTGATTCACCCTTCGTCCCTTCTAGTTGCCTAACTTTCCATGCGGGTTTACCAATCATTTCCCAACAAGCTTCTTTAGCATGTCCCATCTTTTTGCAGTGTTCATACTTTACCTTGGATTCTTGTTCTTTTTCATAGCCTCACCCCTAGTAACTGCTAGGGCCGAAGCATCAGCCTCAGGTTGGTACTCTCTTTGCATCACCCTCTTTCGTCCTTTCTCTCTACGAACACTTCAGTAAACACTTCCCTCAATGAGGGGCTTGCTTTCGTCCAAAAATTCTTCCCCTTACCTCATTCAGGTCTTGTGTTAGGCCCTTTTTTTTCGAATTTGACGCCGTCACCGGACCAATCCCACTTATCATCATGGCACATGATGTGACATCCTTCGATTCCTGTTGGGATTCCACAACTTGATCTTCAACTCATAGAATCAGAATACATCTCCCTAACAGGCTCCCATATGTCTTTTGCCGTCGGGAGAAACATATGTGGCCTAGCCATGCCAGGAAATTCTTAACAGTCAAACGCCTGGTTGCTGGCAGAATTATGGTGCCACTGTTCTGGTGTGTATCGGCTTCGGTATTGGGTTGGGTATCTGCGCTGCCATTATCGCCGCGCTATCGGTGATTAGGGTTGACATATTGGCGGAGGCAGTAGTGGGATGCTTGCGGCAGAAGGAGATTTTTATTTTCTTATTTTTTTATGGTTTTTTTCCTCGAACATGGCTCTGATACCATGTAAGAATTATTGGGAAAAACTTATGTATTATTTCATCCCAGTATATCTGGCTTTTTATAATACATCAAAACCCAATCTCCATATAACCTAGCCGACCTATGAGTTTTTTTAGGCATTTACCGATTACTCCTCTTACTAACTAAGATACCCAATATTACCCCTACATATATTATATAATTTAATATATGTGGCAGTATTAAATAAATGAGTGAATATCAGATTTAGTCCCCCATCTTTCTCAAAAAGCAGGGACTTAGCCCTTATCTTTGAATTTGGCTTGACCGGTCCCTTATCTTTTAAATCTTTTGCGAATTCAGTCCATTTAACAGACCGTGAACAAAAAATTGACGGAATGATTGTGCGTGTCTTACAAACGCTGTTGGCATTAAAAAATATTAATATTTTAATCAGTTTCCTAAAAAAAATAAACATAAACAAAGTGACAAATTAAGCACAAAACGAGCGACCAATTAAAATACGGCAATCAAAGAGAGTAGCAAATTAAGCGCAAACAAGCGGCCAGATTACTCAATGATTTTTTTCTTAGCATGCGGGTTCTACTAGTTTTCTCAACAAAAAAAATCTAAGAAGCAAAAAAAAAAAAAAAAGTGTTATAGAAATCGAGATTCAAAAAGAGAAAAAAGGAAAGGTATGGGGAGACCTCCTTGCTTTGCGATAAAGCTTGGAGTAAAGAAGGGGCCATGGACTCCCTACACTCAAAGATCTAGACGTTAAACGAGAAAAATCAAGAATTTAACCGAAACCTCTTGCGGGTAAGAGATATTGAATGAAAATTTCGCAAATTCGCAAATTGACTACCTTATCCAACCCTACGAACGAAAATTCGCAAATTCGCTACGTAACCAAAATTTTGGACAAGATGAACCTTCACTAAGTATCTCGAATTATGGATGAAAAGGTTGCAGAACTCACCATATACGGGTATGGTAGATCCACGAAATCGAAGCGCCATCCCGTTATACAGCAAATTGAGGAAAAAGGTTGAAATTGAAAAATTAGGGTTCTTAGACTTAAATTGGGGATTTGGTATTTTGCAATATAAATTAGATGAATGATTTAAAGAAGCTGTGATTTGGGGATAAACCCCTAACGATGAAAGCTGAGAACGATGAACGACGGGGATGAATGCTAGAAAATTTACGCTGAGGTTAATGGGAAATATTTTTTTTTTGTTTATGTTTTTTTTTTTTAGGAAACTGATTTAAATATTAATATTTTTGAATGCCAACAGCGTTTGTAAGACACGCACAATCATTCCGTCAATTTTTTGTTCACGGTCTGTTAAATGGACTGAATTCGCAAAAGATTTAAAAGATACGGGACCAGTCAAACCAAACTCAAAGATGAGGGCTAAGTCGCTGCTTTTTGAGAAAGATGGGGGACTAAATCTGCTATTCACTCTTAAATAAATAAAGTAATTAACTACTAATTATTATATACGATACACAATACTTTCCAACAGTTGCCATGCCATCCTTGGTCATAGGAAGGAAAAACTTTGTGTAGCTTTGAAGAGGCTTTGATACTGTTTTTAAAACATAGGAATTGATAGGAGAAGAGAAGATTTGTATTCCTCTTGAATCAGAAACGGTGGTTACAAGATCTCATTTCTACATGAGGGAAGCCTACTCTTTGCTAACATACAAAATTAATCAAATCACCCTATTTAATGTGATTTCCTGCTATACATCAAATCACGACAGATCTCTTAAAATCAGGGATTCAATAGAACAGTTATGACTAGTTTTGCACATGTAGAAAAGCTATATTCACCTGTGACTTCATACATAAAGTAATACATTCTTGCGTCTATTAACTTGATATATTATAATTCAGTGAACACTCTTTTGCAGGGAAATTGCTGCCTTGAAAGTACTGGTTGACATGTGGTTTGTTTCGAATCCCTTAAGAACCTTGAAATAAATATATATTTCCAACCTTTTTTTGTTTTTGTGTGGACACCGGTTACCTTTCTATTCAGTCCCCTTTTTTTTTTTAAAAGTATCTTCTCTGTTAGGCATCGAGTGCCACAGAAATTACGCGACATCGTCATATTGTGAAAATGACGCTAATATCATTTCATTTTTAGTGCTTTGTGAAGGAACATCTGAATTCTAGTCTAAGGGGAATGGCCTTTAACCTGTTTATTGTTTTTCTTGCAATCAAGTGGTCAAATGCATTGGTCCCAGATACTTGGTCATAATACATAAGAAATGTTTTCTTGAATCCTTAGTGAAGGTGTTTGACAGTTGTTTTCTAAGCTAGGTCATCAATTATATTTGGAGCCTTGCATATTTGTTAACCAAGAACATGGTTTTAAAGCTAAATTTGTAAACCTTAACTTCTTACTGTCTGCAGTCAATCCTAATATTAGCTGCTAAAACCCAACTCATTATCTGTTTGTCTGGCAAGGCTTTGATATGTGTGTTTTAGAGACCTTATTTGCAACCTGGTGCTGCTTGATACCCTGTAATTCTTTGTACTGTTTTGTCTTCGGGAGTAGAATGCTTCTTAATATGCTTCTATAGAACACTGAGTGTGGGGTCCAATCATCCCGACGATTCCTTTCCTAGAAGCAACAACTTAGGATGATCTCTTGCTATTCATCTTTTTTACTCCATGTCGACCCTAGGCATATCTCCTTTGTGGCAGTTCCCTGGTTCCTTCTTGTTTTGATCGTTCTTTATTATTCAAGGATCAGGGAAATATGGGACTGGATCTACGTGTTTTTTTTTTTGTTTGGGGGGGTGGGGGGGCTTGAGTGTCCGTCAACCAGTAGTTTTTGTATTCAGGATCAAAACTACATTGGTTATCTATGCATACATTATTCTGTTCCCTAGTCAACATCCTCGACATTCTTGTAAAGACCATGCAGGCAAGGTTCCCCAAATAAGACATTTGTGTTAATCCAGTCGGTTTCCGCCACTTTAGGAGTAGGTAGTATATATGTGCTGTTCCCAAGAATGTAAATAGAAAAGAAAAGCCGGTAAAGCTTGAGGGGCAACGGATTTTGGAAAACTGATGTTACCCTGATGATTTGGAGGTAGATGCAGCTGAAAAGAGTAGGAAATTATGTTGGCGCCGTTGGTCTGCTGATGTCATACCAACCGACTGATGACGTCAACTGAGCAGCTAGACGTCTTCTTCTACCTTTCCTCTCTCACATTCCGAACACATCTTCACGGTGGCAAAATAGTAGATGTGTATACCAAGCTAGATTCATGTTATTCAAAAAGCTTGTTATCAAACTGCTCTCTCCTCTATTTTTCTCCTCTAACTCATCGTCTGCAGTTGACTCCTACACATTTATCTTGTTCTTTTGTTATTTGAATTCATTAAGCACAGTCGTGACAAATAATGTTTGCAAAAGCTGGCAATTTGGAACTTTTCTTTTTAGATAAATGCTTTACTCCACTTCTCAGTAGGGAGTCGACAGTTGAGTATTTGATCTTCAGATTCGTTATTTGTAATATTAAATGTTTTTTCTTTTTTTCTTTTATTGTTACCTAAATCAATGTAATTTGTTTTCTCCTTTCATGTGGTTATCTAGGTCAGTCGAATGTCTTTCTTACTATTTGTAAGTCATGTATTTTATCCTGTGCAGTGAGAAGGAAGATAGAATGACCAACAGGACCCTACAAGCCGAAGGACACCGAGGTGGCTAAGTTAATATGGCAGTTGTTATATGAGGGATCCGGAATAAACGTTGGAGACCCTTTCTGTAGTTTATAAGTTAAAACTGTTGCTTTTGTTTTATGTGAGGTTATGGCTACACTGTCGTCTTTTAACAGCAAAAGTGTGCAAGTACAAATCGAGTGAACAAGTCAAGCGGTGTACAAATAATTTGAGTTTGGTTTGCTTATTTACTTGAACAATTTGCCCAAATGCTAAATTAGT
The DNA here is from genome assembly GCA_036785695.1 of Gentiana straminea. Classification (NCBI taxonomy): domain Eukaryota; kingdom Viridiplantae; phylum Streptophyta; class Magnoliopsida; order Gentianales; family Gentianaceae; genus Gentiana; species Gentiana straminea. Next base: position 2,045,558 of record JAVUPR010000087.1, on the reverse strand, counting down.
CGATCTCAAGTTTTTACATGCTCAACTTGTTAGCTCGTGAGTATGAGGCTTTTTTATGGATACAGCTTGCTTTTATCTAGTTAAATTAACATGAAATGGACAAAAAAAATAATATTTACCAACTCTCCTTCCGAATAACAATTGCATTTTGTTTAGCTCAGTACAAGCTTGTGTTGGCTAGAGCTGAAAGGTGATGGTGATTGAAGTTGAGCTTGTGTTTGATATGTATATCATTTTTGTGTTTGAACTCGATTCAGTCGACTTCTTTGTTTAATCTTCTGGGGTTTTACTTTTTATTTTATATTTTTTATATAGCACTATTTTGTGAAACTATTTTCAAAAGGAACATACGTTTTACCGACAACTCTATTTTAAACCTTGACCTGTCGGTTTTTGGAAATTACCATTTAATTAAATGTTTTTGAAAACTATACTGTGAGTACCAGTTGACTCACTAGTATTATAAACCCAGTCACCAATCAGATTTGAGTTTCTTAAATCAAATATTTTTTTTTATACTCACATTCTTCTCTCATTCTACAGTTGGTGATATGAAAAACCGAATCTGAGAGTTTGTTGTAAGCTGAGTGATTTGTTGTGTTTTGTATTTGAGAGATTTCCCTGTAAAGTCTTTTGTGTATAAATTTACTTGTAACTTTGAGAAGACTGTAAATTGGATTCAAGGTGAATCCAGTTCCTGGTTCCAGTTGTGTAGAAGAGTTTGAGGTCTAGTGACTCTCAAGGGTTTTGGAACGCTGAGAAGTGGTGGCTCATGTCTAGTAGTCACCTTGGGTACACTGAGAAGGACCCGTGGTCTGGAGTGTATATATCATAATCATAACTATATTAAAAGAGCCAGTTGTTTCCCACATAAGTGTTTCTCCAAAAAAGTGTTTCTCCGTAATTAATTAATTTTGAGAAATATATATTAATAAAGCACGTTAAAACAAAACAAAAAAAAGATAAGTATTATAAGTTTTTTTTTGTTGTTGAAGGGAATAAGTATTATAAGTTAGTTAAAAAGAGGAAAACACGTTAAAACCATTAAAAACAAATTAGTATAAGAAGTTAGAAAGTGGATTTTGTCCTTTTTTTTATTTGATTTTAGTCTAAGATAAGTATAATTTTTTTTTTTGATATAAAGATAAGTATAAATTAAAAAGGGATTTCATCTCTTTTTGTTATTTTTTTAGGAAAAATTAGGTATAAATCCATATTTTTGGACTTTATTAATTTAGTTTTAATCCGCACAATTTTTTTTTAGTTGCAATAAGGAAAAAATAATTTCATTCGGACTAAATTACCCTTATACAACACACGCTACTTTCTCTCTTAAAAAAATAATCGTCCGGTGATCCGATCTCATCCGTCTCAAGCTTTGATTTCATCCGTCACCGACCAAAGGCAGCCATCGATTTCTTCATTGCTACACCGGACACTATCACGGGATTCTTGCTGCCTGGAGTTGGCAATGTGGACTTGAGGAGGAAAACAAACTACCTCATTGTTGACTCAAAGACGACTGTGAAACAAATTGAAGACGCATTCAAAGACTTCACATCCAGGGAGGAGGTAATTTTTGGTCATCAAATGCTTGATTATTTGTTTACTTCAAGAAATCCCACATTAGAAGACTTATCTTTCATTCTAATATTAATATTAATAATTTTATTGCAATGATGATCAATTGAAATCAGAACTTGTTTCACCATTTAGATTCAAACTTTTATAATGCATTTTTCTTTCCGGGTTGAATGCATCTTCAAGTTTAAAGCTTGAAGCTGTAAAAGTTTAACAAATCATTGGATTTTCGGTAGCACTGGTAATGGGGAATGAATATCAACATTTACATTGATTTACTTATTGAAGATTCCTTTTGGTTGTGGATTCTGAGAGATTCAGATGTCAATGTAGGTACTTGGTTCTTGGTCAAGCATGTTGTCATTTGGAGATGATGATTTCGCCATAAGAAGATTGAAGATGATGATTTTGCAGGTTTATTCTTCTCTATTGCTTTGGCTATGAGAAATACCCCCACCCCTCCCCCTCTTCCACCCCTACCCCTTCCCCACCTACCTCCCAAAGGGAGAAAAAAATTGAAAAGCAACAGAATAAACTGTGTTAATAACTAAATATATTTTAGTTTTCAGAAATTGTAAAATAGTGTATATTGGTATGGTTGTATGGTTATGGCATAGTTTTTATACTGATATTGATGCTGATACTGATATTGTGATACTGATACTGTGATACTGATACTATGATACTATTATTGAAACCGAAGGCGGAGGTCTACGAGCTAATGTTCCAAGAATAGGCTAATGCTCCTTGGTAATGATCTGTGAATTGAGATATGGTACAAATGATAAACCATTTGGTGTAGAGGTTGACTTTATTGAGAAAATGTTAAACCATTTGGTGTAGAGTTGGAGAAGAAGATGATGGTAGCAATCGACATTGTCGAGATTTTTAGGTGCTTAGATAATCCTTTCCAACTTTATTATCATATATGTTGATGTTAAAGTTGTTTATCATATATGTTGTAATTTTTTTCCATTGTGATTGAATGTGTTATTTCAAAATACACAAGTTTTTTGGGTGTTAATGTGATTACATTATTGTCCAAATGATTTTTAGTTTACGGTTTGTTTCCGTTTTAATATAATGGTAGATACTAAGGAAACTCAAGATGCGCCTCGACAAGAGTATAGTAGGAGAGTGAGATTCAAGGACCATTTCTTGAAGAAGGTAATTAACGCCAAAGGTGTTAATGATGGAGCATGAAAACGATTTCGCAATCAGGACAAGGGTTTGAGGTCTTCTAGCAAAGAGCTGGAAATTCAAAAGACTGTGTTGAGGATTGAAAGCGGATTAGTTAGAGATCAATGGGTAAATGAATAGATTTCTAATTGCATGGCCAAATGGAATTAGAGTTTAGCATTTTGTACATGTAATTCGATTGAAATGCAATCGATTGTACACTATCCAATACTATAAGCTTAAGAATTGTTTGGTGATGATATTGCTATTGACGAGGCTTTGCTGGAGATAGGTGTATGGTTGAAGAAGTAGAGCAAGAAGCACACGCACTGACAACATGATGTGGTGTCTTCGGGTGAGGATTTGAATGGATGTGGGCATGAGGGATGTAAAGTGTTGCAACAAGTATCACTGGATGATTTATGCTTTATATCAGATGCACATTTAAAGGCCATTAAAAATCCCTTCCTCCTACATACCGTGTCATTAAATAGGAACGGATCAAAGCACAACTTCATGGCAATGAAAGACCAATAGGATGATGATAATGAGATAAATTCAATGATCGATGGTTTGTCGATTGATAATCTACATAACCCAACAATTAACGGTAGAGGAAAATCATATTGGACATGCCTTAATATGTTGCAACATATAATATGTTGCGTTGGACTGGATAATCATAATGGATATATATGTTGCAATATGTAATCTATTATTTCTGAGTGGATTATCAAATGCCTTAAATTAACATCGCAATGCGAATTCACATTGAACAAGACAGACATATTTACATTGTACAAGGTTATAATATTAAAACTCAAAGTATACACAAAATGCACCATAATTACAACACCAACAAAAAAAGCAAAAGATGTTATTTATTCATTTCCATTTGTTTGTAATAACTTAATTTTGAAATATATGGTAAATTATCAACTTTTTTTCATAAAGAAAACATGCACGTGAACATGAAATGGGTGATAATCAAATCCTAGAATATTAGTCCATTCAAACCACAAGAGTAATGAACCACTTGCATTCAAAGGACCAAAGGTTGAGATGGAAAATTATGTTGCGAGACTCCTTATTAAGGATTTGTATTTGTGACCAATCAAAACACGACATGTAATATGATTTTAGTGTGTTTGTGGTAATTTATTTTGTTTATATACTTAATTGTAGTATATTTAATGCCACATGTCGTGCTTTATATAGTTGCTATTGAAACTCCTTAATAAAGAGTACGCGATAGAATTTCTCGGCCGAGACACCACATGAATTTTGTTCAAAAGTTTTAATACCTTATGTGTGGAATTATGTCTCGCACATCTTTGCAAGTGAAATTTTGTGTTTGATGTGAATGAATTATGGTTTTTGAAGGTTTAGATCAAATAATATAACTCTTTGAATAGTTTTAATAATATGAGAGAAAATATATAAAAACACTCTAAGCGATGAAGAACAAGTTGGATACACGTAGATAAGGGTATTTTAATCCCATAAAAATTGATTCTGTTATAAATATGCCTTAAAAATTAAGGTGCAGTGTGGATTAAATGCTAAATAGTACTTCAGAATTATTCTACTTTCAATTTTCTATTATTTTTATTCTTGAAATTAAACACATATTATATGCAATGTGAAACTACATTCTTAAATTTTCGATACTAAAATTTTCAATTCAACAACCAACACGTGCGAAACACGTACATTTTGCTAGTATATATATAAGAAAAACTTTTGTTAATTCTATAGAAGTTTTACTATAGTTCTTCAAAACTTCAGTTTAGTTAAGCAAAGTTAAACGGAAGATCTAATTTGTTGACATACAAAACTTAAGTTATCGGGTTAAGTGATCAAAACATGTTAAGATTAAGGATGGGTAATGGATTTGCATCTAAGTAAGTAGTAACGAAGATAAAATCTGAAAAGTTGCAATCCATTTACCCATCCTTAATCTTAACATGTTTGATCACATTAGAACATATCAACCGGATAACATAAGTTTTGTATGTCAACAAATTAGATCTTCCGTCTAACTTTGCTTAACTAAACTGAAGTTTTGAAGAACTATAGTAAAGCTTTTATAAAATTAACAAAAGTTTTTCTTTTATATATATAATTAACATGCACACAATCTGCATCGACGCCAAAATCTGCTAACTGTTATTTGAGACAAAGGAGCTGGGCAACACAATTGCTCAGGGAAACATACTCAGCCTCGGTGGTACTAAGAGCAACAATAGGTTGTTTTTTTGGAAAACCATGAGACGAGTCACTTAAAAATTGGCAAGTGCCACTGGTGCTATTTCGTTCAACACGACAACCATCATAATCGGCATCGCTGTAAGCGAAAAGTGCGAGTGTAGAAGCCTGAGAGTACCAAAGGCTTAGTGTGGGTGTGTGTCTAAGATATCAGAAAATTTTCATGACAACATTATTATGCGATATCTTAGGATTTGATTGAAAACGTGCACACAAACCTACTGCAAACTGAATGTCCGGTCTCGATGCGGTCAGATACAAGAGAGACCCAATCATAGATCGGTATATGTGAGAGTTAAACGGCTCACCTTGTTCATCAAGATCAAGTTGGGCAGATGTACACATAGGAGTAGTGGCTGGTTTAAGACTGTCAAACTTGAACTTGGTGGACATATCTCTAATGTACTTTGTTTGACTAAGTATTTTCCAGTGCCTTACTATGGTTGTAATGAACGGAGAGATTATTGACTGATATTCAATATGGTCAACACTTCACCTATTGCTAGTGTCCGTAATGAGTTCTAGGATTATCTAGCGAAATTCAGGGGTATAATTAAGGCTCAATGGTGTCTCTTGGTGATTTCAATCAAGTGGTTTTTTCAAAGAGATAAGCAATGTGGTTGAAGTGTTGGAACACTAAGAGCTTGTTTGTTTATGTACACAAATGAACAATATTACACACAAATCCAACTGAAACTTGTTTACCAACAATTGGGACAAGTAGTAGATCATTCATCATTATTTATATAAAAAATTAAGTATTGGATCATTAAAACCTGATGAAACCTTCAGCTAAGTGGCCACCGGCATTGATTCCAACTTGTTGGTGGCGGATTGTGGGAGCCGGCGGGAGAGCGGTAGCAGCAGCAAGAGATGTCGATTTTTTTTTTTTTGAGAAGGAGACGATGATTGAAATAGGATTTAGGGGGTTCTGGTGTGTAAGACGAAAATGACAAGGGAAATTATTTGGACGGAATAATTTATTTGGAATAATAATTGAAATAGCATAGAAAAAAAATGAGATGAATTATAAAAGGGGAGGGGTGAGGGTTCGTATAGATTACGGTAACGAACCCCCACCCAAACAGCCTATCGGTTTCTGGTTCATAAATAAAAAATTCTTGACGTTCATGAAAATACAATTATTGAGTCAAGGAATACGGTATTTATTGAGGAGATATTTCCTTGCAAAGACAAGGAGAAATAAGCTTCAAGTTCTAAGAGAACTTCTGATGAAATAACACATGATGAGTCAAATGATCATCAGGAAATGGAGAAACTTCGCAGAAGTAAAAGGGCAAGGACTTGACATGAAAGTGTAAAACAAAATGACGAACCAATAGACTTCAATCACGAAAAACTTGACACATGACAAATATGGATTGAAATATATTGATGTAGATATTTTTAGAGACTAATTGATAAATAAAAAAAATTTGATAATAGTCAAAATACCCTGGGAATAACATATTTGGTTCTTTAAGAAGTGTGGTATATTGAGTAAGATTATCATTTAAAAAATAGGTTTTTGTCTAGAAGGACAGATTAGTGTATTTATTAGGCTACAAGGAAATGAATTATTAATTAGGACAAAACCTAATTAAACTTACCAAAATACCCTTTTCCCAAAACAAAAAAAAAACCTATTTTACGGCCTGCATTTTTGAACGATTTGGGGAGGAGAAGCGCTCAACCATGGCCGCCGCCCCTTCTGCAGCTTGCTCTTACCTCTCCAACCCCACTGCCTTGGCCAAAGCCTCCTCCCATCCGACGTCCTCAGCCCTCTACCCCATGAATTCCGACAACCCTGCAAATAACGAACCTCCAACAACCATGCTTGCATCTGCGGTTTACTCCGGAGAGAGAGGACGAGGACGAGGATCAAGGCCAAATGCATCATCGTTCAAAAACGGGAGAGAGGACGAGGAAAGAGAGGGTATTTTGCAGGGGGCTTTCCGGACGATTAGGAGAAACGGGAGGAGACCGGAGAGAGTGGAGACCTGGGGCGGTAGAGAGGAGAGTGCAGCGGCGGCAGCGGCAGCGTGGTGATTGGAGCCATGGAAGATTGGCCACGAAAATCAAATCAAGAAGCAGGCTTTTTTTTCCCGGCTAAGTCCAATTTCCGGCCAAGTCCAATTTCCAAACAGGCTGTTTATTTTCCGGCAAGCAGGCTGTTTTTTTCAGGCCAAGTCCAATTTAATGAAGCAGGCTGTTTTTTTTTTAATTTATAAAAAGTTTAGGGCCATTACTACATTTTATGGGCTGTTACTACTTGTTTTTTTTACTGTTACGACTTGTTTATGAGATGTTACTACTTGTTTATTGGCCGTTACTATACTTTACGGGTTGTTACTACTTGTTTTTAGGCTGTTACTACTTGTTTATTGGCTGTTACTACTTTTCCATTGGATGTTACGACATTTTATGGGCTGTTACTACTTGTTTTTTGGCTGTTACTATTTGTTTTCTTGGCTGTTACTACATTTTATCTAGTGTTACTACGTATTAAATGTGTAAAAGGGTATTTTTGTCCATTTATTATGAATTTGTCCTTTCTAATCACATAATATGTAGTAACGTCCTTCTGGACCCATTTAAATTTTTTTTTGTCCTTGTAGCCCCTTCCCCCTTTAAAAAAATATTATGTGGTGCCTAAGGTAAACACTTAATTTTAAAAGAGTTGTGGTGCCACGAGTAAAAAGAGTGTGATACCTTTAAAGGCACCCAATAATTTTCTTTTCCTTCCTTTGGTGAAGAAGTTGACTTGGTTTTTATGAGGGGGAAGGGCCTCAACTTTCCGGAGTAATACGTAGAAAATTATTGAACGGGGAATTGGGAGAATTTTAGGATTTTATAATAGATATTAAATAATTATCTTTCTAAATATTCTAGAGTTTATCTTTGACTAAATCCTTATTAAAAGCTATCTTGCTCTCTACTTCTTATAATGTAGAATATAGAAAATAGGAAGAATAAAGGGTATTACCTTCCCCGCTCCTTATAAGAAGTTTCGTCATCGAAACATATATTATCTAGTAGGTCAAGAAAGTCCGGAAACTTTGAGATCATATCTTGTTCAAACTCCCACAGTGCTTTCCTTGAGGTATGATTACTCCAGTGCACTTGAACTATGGGAACATACTTCTTCTTGACTAACCTTTCCTTTCTTGCTTGAATCCAAATTGGTTTCTCCTCATATGCTAAGTTGTCTTATAGTTACTCTGTATCCAAGTCTATTTTCTAGTTCACATTACCTAAACATCTCCTTAGTAAGGATACATGAAATATGTTGTGCACACGAGACAATGAAGCTGGCAATTGAAGACGATATGCCAATGGTCCCACTATCTCAATAATCTTAAGAGGACCAATGTACCTTGGGCTCAACTTACCTTTCTGCCCAAATCTTCACACTACTTTCATAGGTGAAGTCTTCATATATACTCTTTCACCTCTATCAAATTTGAGTGGTGTTCTTTTAGTATCTGTCCAACTCTTTTGCCTATCTTAGGCTATCTTCAACTTCTATCTAATCAATTCAACTTTTTCCTTTGCTTTCTTCACTACGTCTGGTCCAACAATATGTTATTCGCTAATTACATCCTAATAGATTGGTATTCTGGACTTCAATACATACAAAGCCTCAAAGAGTGACATCCCAAGACTACAATGATAACCGTTGTTATAGGAAAACTTGCAAGTGGCAAATAGCTACCCATTTGCCTCCCACTTCCAAGATGCAAGTTTGTAGCATATCATTCAATGCTTGTATGGTCCTCTTAGACTGCCCATCTGTCTTAGGGTGGAAGGCAGTGCTCATTTTCAATTTAGTGCCAAAACTGATGTAGGACTATCCTAATTGGACAACTGGAGTGAGACACGTCACACATGGCACTCTACTATTTTATTCCTAGATTCTGTTTTGTCATTTTGTCTAGTATTCTGTTAGATTTTTTTAGATTTCCTTTTCCCCTAAAGTGTGCCAACCGAGTATCACATGTGAACTCAGCTGGAAGAATCATTATTTGAATTTCTCCATTAATGAAAGTTTGTAGAGCTCTAAGCTCTTGATTTTTCTTCCTTAATACTTGAATCTTATGTCATTTGGTATCAGATACCGGTTTTCCTTTCTCGATTTTGATGTCTGGCAACAACGGCGAGGTGAGTAGGATCCCTGACGATGGTCGGATCCAGGACGGTGATTGACAACCTAAATCGGAATCTGGAGACCTTCAAACTGGAGGTGCATAGGGCTATTAGAGAGTTGAGGCAAGGCTTCATTTCAATTGAAGAAGCTACCCGTACTCCTACGGCTATGACCGGAGCACTATATGTTCACCGGAAACTAGATGAGTCACTTGAGCGGAGGGCCCTGACCACTCCAGAAGACTCTGGAGATAGGAAATCATTTGGGAAGACCCATAGAGTGGAAATATGAGAGTTCTGAATCAAATCTGGACACCACAGATTGGGAAAATCGTGAAGGAGAAGAAATTGAAGCTCCCCATCGTTGGAAGAGGTGGGTTAATCATAGGGGAGGCCATTACTTTCAATTGAAGATGATGATTCTGGTGTTCGATGGAACATTGCACATGGAAGACTTCCTTGTCTGGTTAGATAGTATTGAGGACTATTTCGAGGGTATGAATGCACCTAACAATAGTAAGTGTAAGCTTGTTTCATATAAAATGAAAAGAAGGGCTAGGGCTTGGGGGGAAACAAGTGCAATATAACAGGACCTTAAAGGGAAAGGAGCAGATTAATTCATGGCCCGGAATGAAACAACTTTTGGTTGCTAGGACTGGCCACCAGACCTCAATGAGCTCATTTCAAACCAAAGCTAATGATGCATAGGATGTAGCTAAGGGTAAGAACATTAATCCTCGTGATAATAAACCCCAGTCCCCTATGCTAAACCTAGAGGGTTGAAATGTTACATGTGTGGTGAATCTATTGGATCCGATGAAGAAGAGGAAGGTGAAATCGAGATCTTAGAGTGGGATGAAGGGACTCTACTGGTTTGCGTAGTAGATAGACTACTCCTTGTGGAGTCTAGCACAAACTAGAGGAATGCCTTGCTTAGAACCAGATGCACCGTTGCACCCAAGGTATGTAATGTTATCATAGACAATGGCTCCAATGACAATCTCATTTCCAGAGCTGTTGTCAAATCCCTGGGGTTAGAGACTGTCAAGCATTCCCACCCTTACAAGATAGGGTGGATCAAGAAGGGTTCTGGAAGCAATGTGTCAAGCAATGAAGTCTGCTGTGATGTAGTTGATATGGATGCTTGTCATCTGCTCCTTGGGAGACCTTTGCAGTTTGACAGGGCTGTTACCCTTGATGGAAGGAATAACACCTATTCCTTCCATCCGCAAGACAAGAATTTTGTGCTAATTTTCCTACAACAGCTAAGGCATCCAAGAATGAAACACAAATGGTTTTGACTTCTGGGAAAGCCTTTCAACAAAGTTTAGAAGGAGGAATTTGACCTTGGTTCTGTTCATCAAAGAAGCTACTAACATGCATGAATAGAATTCCATTTTAACATCAGTCCAAGCTCTGTTGGAGGAGCTTCAGGATGTATACCATGTTGAATTTCTTGAGGAATTGCCACATATGAGAGGAATTTAGCACATCATAGACCTTGTGCCCGGGGCATTTTTGCCCAACCTACTCTATACAGGATGAGCCACAATGAACATCAAATTCTACAAGACATAGTGGATGACCTTCTGAACCTACTCTATTACAGAATGAGCCGCAAATAACATCAAATTCTACATGACATAGGAGATGACCTTCTCCAGAAATAGATGATCGGAACAAGTACTAGCCCATGTGCAGTGCATGCACTATTGGTCCTATAGAAAGACAAGTGGAGAATGTGCACATATAGAAGGGCCATAAACAAGATTACAATGAAGTACAAATTTCCAATGCTAAGAGTAGAGGACCTCATGGATCACCTTACCAAGGCCAATATTTTTACTGTAATTGACCTAACAAGTGGATACCATCAGATAATAAATAGACCATGGGATGAGTGGAAAACAGGGTTCAAGGCTCGAGATGGTTTATATGAGTGGCTAGTCATGCCATTTGTGTTGTGTAATGCCCCAAGTACTCTCACGAGACTCATGCATGACATTTTCAAGCCATATATGAACAAGTTTGTGGTGATCTACTTTGATGACATATCGGTCTACCGTAATAATCATGAAGACCATTTATGTCACCTCAGGTTGGTACCGATAGTACTCAGGGAGAACAAGCTATATCACAATCTAAAGAAATGTGAGTTTCCCATTAACAACCTATCTTTTTAGGGATTCGTTATTAATGATCAAGAGATTCATACATGTCCAAAGAAGATAGAAGCCATCAGGGATTGGCCTGTTCCTACATCTGTCACAACTTTGAGGGGTTTCCTAGGTTTGGCATCTATCTATAGAAAATTCATTAAAGGGTTCCGTATTGTTAGATAACATAGTACTAGAAAATAATGAGGGTTTCGAATGAATACCCCTCTCGACACTTTATTACTTTATATAGGGACCATTACAAGATATTAACTTGGTGACCAAGTAACTCAGCCGACTTACCACTACTAAACCCTAGCCGACTTACACCATAAGGAAAAGACAACAAAGACCTTTTAATAATAATATAATAATCTCTAACTATCCCCCTCAAGTTGGAGCATCGATATCTAACATGCCAAACTTGGAACAAATGAACTTCAAACGAACTCCATCCAACGCCTTAGTAAACACATCAGTTAACTGATCTCATGTAATCACAATATCATCTACGTATATAATGAGAAATACACAGCCTGTCGAACGACGCATATAAAAACAGAATAATCAGTTTTGCACCTTTTCATACAAAACGATTGCGGCATATCAGAGAATTTCCCAAACAAAGCTTGAGGTGACTGTTTGAGCCCATATAAGGCCTTCATCAACCTACAAACCACATGACGACTCTCCCCTAGAGCAACAAACCCAGGACGTTGCTCCTATACTTCTTCCCGTAAATCGCAATGAAGGAAAGTATTCTTCACATCGAGCTGATATAATGGCCAATTGTGGATGGTTGCCAAAGAAATAAGGATGCGTATGGAAGGCATCTTGGTCACAGGGGAGAACGTTTCATCGTAGTTGACGCCATATTTCTGAGTATAGCCCTTTGCCACCAACCGGGCTTTAAACCGCTCAACTGAACCATCAGGATTAAACTTGACGGTATGAACTCAACGACACCCCACAATGTGTTTTCCTGATGGTGGACACACTAAGTCCCATGTGTGATTATCATGAAGAGAAGTCATCTCATCTTCCATTGCTTTTCTCCATTGTATACTAGAGAGTGCTTCCTGTAAATTTTGAGGAACAGATACATCTGACAAATTACTGATAAAGCAAGAATAATCATCACTTAACCGTTGTTGGTCCCAGAAAAGGGTGAAATATAGGCAGAGAGGGGGGAGAATGACTATATAAGGAGTTCAAAATGAATGACTACATCACTTAACCGTTGTTGGCCCCAGGGGAATTTTAAAACCCTTCTAAATGTATTTTCAAACCACTTAAGCAATCACAAACATATAAAATAAAATACTGAATGTAAATGCAATAAGTGAATGATGTAAGTAAATAACACAAGGTTTATAGTGGTTCAGGGTGTTGTAATCCCTTAATCTACTCTTCTCTAGTGATGATTGGAGGAATTCACTATTGTTTTTCACCAATACAATAGTATGATTGTCCTTGGCTACAAAAGCTTCACAATCTCAAGACTATCACTCCCTGGCTACTAAAGCTTCAGTGACTCGTCTTCAACACACACTGCTCCTAGGGAACAAATCCTTCAACAGCTATCACAGCAATACAACTCCTTCTCAGATGTCTCTGATTCAGTTGCTCGAAAGGATGTGAATTTGATAAATTCACCAAACTGATCAAGTTCAGACTTGAATGATATCTATTGGAGTCCTTGATGTTTCTGAACTTAATTTTTTGGATATGTCTCTTAGAATCGATTGAAGGTTTGGTTCGGACGAGTTTCAAAGACTTAGACTTCTTGATCATAAACATATATGTATGTATGTATATATGTATATATGTATATGTATATATATATATATATATATATATATATATATATATGTATGTATTTTTCTTGTCTGTCAATGCCTTCTATTTATAGCCATAATCCTTGATTTTTTAATTTGCGTCTGTTGGCTAATTAATGTGGAGAATAATCCTTGATTCTTCCTTGATTTCATTCTCCTTGATTTTGGTGATCCGGATTATGATCAAATGTTCATCATAAAACCAGTCCTTGATTGATTCTGCATTAATTGCTTGATTTCCATATTTTCCACGTTCGGAATCAATTGTAGACAACATACTTGACTCTGCTGCCTTACCCTTTACTCTGCCAGTTCAGTGACTTCTTCACTCTGCTGGCCACTTGCTGCTATCAAACTACTGCTTCTTTTGCTTATACTGATCTGCTGGTACTTATGCAGTTGATAGAGCTTTACTTCACTGATCCTTGATTTGTGTGAGATCAGTGTACACCATATTTTTAAAGAATTATGTTTCATCATTTGTAATTCATATCTTAGACTTATCCAAGGTCATCACAGACTATAAGTCAGTTCATAAGACTCACTTCACTGTGCTGGTCTACTGATCTTCTTCACCGAGCTGCCTGCCAGTCTATTACAGTGCTTGTCTGACTGAACTTATACAAAATGTCAGATTCTAAGTAAAGTCTTATACAATCATTACTAACTCATTCAAACTTATTTCAGGCTTGCTATAACAGCTAGTATTGGCATCATCAAAACAATAAAATGTTCCTAACAATTTCCCCCCTTTTTGACGATGCCATAACCCTCATAAGCCTGAATATAAGTACGGCATTTTCATACAATAAACAGAACTCAAAAATTTTATTCATCCATGAAAGGCATAAAGTTCAAACCAAAATTCAAAATCATTTCATATTATCACAACTACACGTTTGTCAGATTCTCCTTGTAGCTCTTGAACTTTGTAGAGTGAGTGCCCATCATGTCCTTGAAATTCACTTCTAGAAATTTCCACATCCAGTAAGCTAAGGCATTCTCCCTGGGTTGATTTCCAAAACACCTTTTGTTAAACAACCTGTTGAAGTTTGAAATGGTTTCATGCGCCCGAGGTTTGTCAAAATAGTCTTCTAGTCTTTTCTTGGCCTCAGCAATGTCCCCATTTGAAAGTTTTAGTTCTCTGTACATTTCCCACTGTTCTTGACTAGATTTACCAGACATGGGTTTGAATGTCCTTTTCATTTCTTCAAATTCAGCTCTCCATTCCACATCTAGATCTTCAGGACTTCTCAAATCTACTGGGGCTTCAGTTGATCTTATCTGTTTTGAACTTGATTCCCCCTCAGCTTGTGCTCTTTCTTAGCCATGTACTCTCTTTTCGTTTCATTGTACATCTTTGCAATGTCCACCGTTATTTCCTCATGTTGAAAACTTAACCAATCATCCCATGCCTCATCTTGTGACATATTTGGGTAGACTTCCTCATGAATCCGAAAAAACTCTTTTACATTTTAAACTACTTCAATCTCTTTTTCTTTCCTGTTTCTGAAGGTGGTGGATTGCCTTCTTTTGTAATGTTCACCATTTGAGTGTTTTCTAGTGTCACTGCTTTTTGAGTAGCTATGCCTGTTTCCATTACCTTTACTAGTTTTTGATCTGTGCTGGCTACTTCCATATCCTCATCCATGCTGATATCCAGATACAGGCCTCAACCGACTTAGTTTGCTGCTCTGTCGACTGAGCCGCTGATTGTTGTGCTGGTGTTCTTTGCACAAACTCAAATAGATTCATATTATCATCGTCATCTATTGGATCAGATGCTCCTCCTTGATTTTCCTCATCACCTCCATCTTGGTCAACGTTATCATCATCACTGTCATCTTCTTCATCACCATTGTCTTCATTTTCTGAATGCAAAAGCCTTTCTTTTGCTTCTCTCACTAAATCCCATAAGTACCTTTCATCAAGAATTCCACTTAGTGTAGTGAGACCCAGAAATGAGAAGAACCATTCTTCCTCATCAAACATATCTGTGTAATCTGTCAATTGGATTTTAGAGTTACCCAATTTCCAGACCAGATACTTTCCAACTCTTTCATCAATATCCATATCAGGGATATCTTCCATTGGTTCCTCTTGTTCTCTAACATGCTCATCTTCTCCATCACTATAATTTCCACCTTCATGTATCTCAGGTTGATCCTCTTCCTCATCTATCAAATTTCCAAAGGATTCTCTTTCCAGATTTTTCTGAGCTTTTGATTTTTGTTTCTTCCTTTGTCCGGATGTTCTTGTATTTGATCTTTTCCTCTTTTCACCTCATGCTCAGTCATCTTGTCCATGGTTCCCAGTTTTCCTTCTAAATTTTTCCCAATTAAGGAACTGAACTCATTGAAAGGTTTCTTGAGTTCAATCCTAAAACAGTTGAACTTCATGTTTTGTGTAGTAGCATTCTTCCTGACTTCTTGCCATAGGCCATTCATATCCTGATACACATGCGTTGCCTTTGAAGTTCCAGTATGGGGAAACATTAAGTGTTCATGGAGCAAATCTGCTGTTTTCACCAACTCTTTGCCATTTACAGTGGTGACAATCTTGTCAATTCCAATACTTCCATCTTCAGTCATCATTCCGGAAATGAACTTAGCATCTAGAATGAGATAAGACTTTCATAGAAAATGTCAGTGATTGGAGGATTGAGAAAAGTCATCAACCCTAAATTGGTACATCCATCCGCCAAACGCTGTGCCTGAGGGTCATTATTTCACAAGGAAAGATAATGTTCGGGTTTGAAGAAGGACCATGTGACAATTGATTTCTCGTACTGTTTCCGAAAATTTTGGTGGAGGAAGATGAAGCCATTTCTGAAAAATTGAGAGTAGAAAGATTTGTGATTTCTGGAGAAAATAAGCTTTTGAAATGCAAAGAGAGCGTAAAGAATTCATGGAAAAGTATATGTGTGGTTTATATAGCCAAAAATCAGAGTGTGAAAAGGATTTATATATGGAAGGATTTAGTTGAGTAATGGCGTGATTTTATGTATAAGAAATCACGGTTATTAGTGTAGTGGGAGAGTGGATTGAGGCAAGTATTGATAATGCCAGGGAATCGACGCGTTGCCGTCATTCCATCAATTCAAAATATAACCTCCATGATTTTATAAAATGATATCCACGTGTGTAATCCTCCATAATTAATAAATCGAATCCTCTGATTTTCCACAAGTGTAAATGGTTTAATCATTTCACACTCCTTTTCTGATAATAGTTCTCCGGTGGAGTGGTGAGATAAGTTTGCTGATTACTCAGCCGTTCCTTTACTGTGCTGCTTCATCAAAACTGTTCCTAACAACCAGTGAAGTGAACTTCGCTGGTACCAGTGCCTTACCTGCCAAGTGAGCGCACCCAAAATGGCAAAGGTTTAGTCATCTAGTGAAGTCACTAAACTGGTTACTCTAGTTAGCTGCTCTTATGAATTAGTCCAATTCAATCATTCCCAAATTAGTCCTCAATTTAGAAAATCTTTTATGGCTAAGGGGCTTTGTGAATATATTAGCCAATTGATTTTCAGTGGTTATATACTCTAATATAACATATCCTTTGTCCACTTGATCTCTAATAAAATGATGTCTTACATCAATGTGCTTGGTTCTTGAGTGTAGCATTGGATTCTCTGTGTTGGTCCCTTGAAAAGGCTTTGGTTAAGTTTAGAGGGGGAGGGGGGTGAATAAACTTAACACTTAAAACTTTTGGAGTTAACAAACTCAGCAACTTCAGCAGCCTGCTGATTGCTCAGTAGTCTGCTGACTATTGACTTTACTGAATTTGTTGTAGCGGAATATATTTAAATTAAGCCTTATTACTTGTTGTCAAAATATGATACCAAGTATTAGATACTCAGTAGTGTATGTGTGTGATTCAGTTTCTAGTTCAGTAGGTTGATGTGTTAAATATACTAAGTGCAGAAAGTAAATGCAGAAAGTAAGTAGGCAATTTTTATAGTGGTTCCAGGTGGTGTAATCCTGTCAGTCCACTCTTCTCCTGTGATGTTGGAGGTAATTCACTAGTGATCTTTGAGGTAGCAGTTACAAAAATCCCTAAGTTGTTTGTCCTTCACCAATAACTATGGCTTCACAAACCGAACACTTGGAACAGTAGGATTGTCGCTCCAAAGTCTTCCACTTGGTCTTTGAAGGGTAGGATTGCCTCTTCACCACTTCCACCACAAACAACGATCATTGACACCCAAAGATGCTTCAATGTCTTCGCATTTCTTGTAAAAGAAAGTTTGAATCAAGTAAGTGATTCGGCTTTTCGACGACTTGATCGCATGATATGATCAGCAGCTTGAAGTCTTCAAGTGTGTAAACTTGATGTAGCTTGATGACAGATTACACTTGAAGTAATTTACTGGATCAGTAGCTTTAAGCTCAGTAGGGTCAGCAGGGTGTTTAATAGATTGAAATCTAATAGCTCAAGATAGATCCTTATCACTTGTATCTGAATTAGGAGTCCTCTATTTATAGGTAGTAATCCTTGTGACTTATGTTTGAATTCAAACATAGCCGTTTCAGATTTGTCCTTTTCTTGACTTGCTTTCTGTCCCTGTACATAGTACTGAAACTGTCAGACTGCTTTTTGGCAGTTTTCAGTCAGTCCACCCTTTGACTTATATCCATTGGATAAACCTATGTTTCTTCCCAACGTCCCTTTAATCTTAGCCATTGATTTGTTTGATGAAAACAGAAGTTGTGTTCAACAGGTTCCTGTGAATGTAAGTCTCCTGAAATACATATAAGTCAGCTGATTCAAGTTGCTGTGTTTATAAAACACTGCAGCTGACTTCTCTACTATCTAACTTTTTATAGTGAAGTTAGATTACACCATTTTAAACATAACCAAGTTCCAATCACCACTTAATATTTGGAACTTAGACCTTGTACACAAGGTATATTTAATCAGTTTAGGTCATCACAGACTTCCTTAAATTCTGATTTCATATCCTTGACTTTAAATACTAAGTTTGATCCCTTAGCCTTCAATAACTGAGTTTGAGCTCTCAGCCTTTAGTCTTTAGCAGGTTCCTAAACTAGTCTACTGACTCAGGTACCCTACTGATCTAGACAGGTCTGCTGATGAAAGTCAGCTGACCATTTACAGTGCTTGTTTGATCAAACCTATACAAAGATCAAACTCTAATAAGCCTATACATTTGATCTAGACATCTTTTTGCCTTTGCTCTATAACAGATAGTCTGTCACTCATCACTAAAACTTAAAATAAGTCCAACAATTTCCCCCTTTTTGGTGATGATGCCAATACCCTCCTTACAGCAAAGCAAAAGAGTACAAACAAAAACAGAACAAATTTAGTCATTTCTCATTATAATCAGTTTGTTCAAATTATTACAAGCTAGATTCAGCAAAAATAAAATGCAGGTGTAAGTATGCTGATCTAATTTCTTCTTTCTCTTTCTTGCCTCTCCTTCTCTTGCTGCTCAAGATATTCTCTTATTTCTCTAACCATTTGTATCATCCATTCATTTTCAATAAGAGAAAAATAAATATGGGGATTCACTTCCTTCCACCATTTCCATGCATGCTTCAGGTAGAGTAAGATTGATCTGATGTACTCTGAAGCCTAAACGCATGTATAACTCTTTGAATTCATTCAGTGAATCTTTAGCTGATGTAGTAGGTAGACTCCTTCCACCTCTACCACCTCTACCACCTCTTCCACCTCTATGTGTAGATCTTAAAGCTTTGACTCTTGCTTCCCAAAACTTAAGTCCCAAAAAGGAATTTAGTCCCTCATAGAAACCCTTGCCATGGTAAGGTCTTCTTTTGTTGTAGTAAAGCTTCTTGTATTCTTTGAACAGATCATCAGTAAGTGAAAGTCTGCCAGGTGCAGGTTCTCTAAAAGCATTGGTGTCAGCTTCCCATCTCTTCTGTGCAAAAATTTTGGCAACCTCTTTTGCTACTGCTGTTTGGCTCTCTTCCCCCTTATTGACATCATCAACAAAACGGGACAGCAGGCCATGAACACTCTCCTGTGTGATCACTAGATTGTTCAGTTGACCCTCCATTATCTCTATTCTAGTATCAACTGCTGTAATCCTTTCTTGCATTGTTTGCTCCAGTAGATTGATCCTCTCAGTAAACTTAGGATCCAATCCAGCAGGATGAAGTGTTCCAGCAGGCTCAGCCACAGCAGACTTGGGTGCCTCAGCAAGTTTATCAAGTTTCTGGTTAATACATTCAAATTGGTCTTTTAGAAACTTCTCCTTCAGTGTATTACCTTGTCTAATTCCCTTTACATCTAGAGCAAGGTCAGTGTTCGAAATAAAATTTATGTTTTGATGATAATTAATCATACTTATTCAAAGTATTATCTTAACCTCATTGATGAAGTGCTGAAGCTAGCTGTTATAGTGAAAAACTAAAAGATGTCTAGAACTGAATGTTTAGGTTTTACTAGAGTCTGATAATTGTATAGGTTACATCAGACAAGCACTGTAATAGTTAGCGTGTCGTAAAACTGAAAACTAGAAGTCATTCAGAAAATTGGAAATCGTCAAGATAAATAAACTGACTCAGGATACACCAATATGAAAACTGAAGAAGATTGAAGAACTGAGAGTTACAGACTCAGTTATAGAAGATTGAAGAACTGAGGGTTCAAACTCAGTTATGAAGACTATGTCGAGATTGTAAAGTTAGACTTCAGGCAAGATTGTGGCGACCTGAACCGACTTTATGGATCTTGTATGAAGACCTAAGAATCATAAGGACAATGAATTCTAAGATGATATTCGTTTATGGTGTACTCTGATTAAGTCAATTATAATCAGATGAAAACTGGAGTACTGATATTTGAAGAAGAGTAAAATATCAGTTAACGCTCCAAGTCAGTCAAAAAACTGACAGGTGATAAACTCAGTATAAAATTGATAAGGAAACTCAGTTTTATATGTCAGTCATCCAACAAGCTGATAGTACATTCGAACGTTATAAAGAAAGCGATTCTATTGGATGAAATATTGAAATAGGGGAAGAGAGGACGTACAGGATTACACCACCTGGAACCTCTATAATATTCGCCTTATTTACTTTACGCATTTATTTATTCACTCAGCATTTACTTACAACAATTTCATAGTTGATTGTTATACACTTCACAGTTCACAAACTGACATTCATCAGAATTCAGTTCACCACACTCAGCTTTCCTTTTTCCAGCTTTCTCTTCCTTAATAACAATCTTCCCATCAGCAACTGATGTTTCTTTCCTTTTTGAGATTCCAAAATGGTCGAGTATTCTTTGGACCACTAACGAAAGAGTCTTCTTGTGATAGAAACGACCTTTCTTGACATCGGTCTTCTTCTTGGGTAAGTCAATTGATTGTGCCACTAATTGATCAAATAGATATCTTTGCTTATTAAAACTTTCTCCAAACCAAATCACATAAAGTAAATCCAACTTTGCTCCAGATAGATTGCTAAAGTTTCCTGCATTTCCAATTATGCAATTTGCCAACATCTTTGAGAGAAAATTGAATTCTGGTTTGAGTAAACTTGTGCTCCTGGTCTGTGAAACTGCGGATTCTGCATCAATTGCTAGTCTACAGACTGAAGAAAAGTTACTCCTGGAGAAATTGGAAATTGGAGATCTATATACTCTATTTCCTATATCAGAGTTTCTTGAAAATTGTTTCAAAAGGTTTACTGAACTAGCTCAAATGAGAGAATCAACCACATCATCTATTCCCAAAGAAAGTTCAAAGAAAAAGGATGATGATGAAGATGATCATACAAGGAAAGAAGCTGATGTGATCACAGTTTTGCTTTCAGAAACTCAACCTTGAGCTACGCAAACTGTAAGTCAGCAAGAAGAGTTGCCAGTTGGAAATCAGACAACTGACACTCAGCAAACAGCTAATGGAACTGATAATCGACAACTTATGATTATTGAAGATATCACTCAACCTAAGGGTCTAACTGAAACAACATATGATCGTTCTGACATCCTAACAAAGGATGAGTTGGCCAAAGTTCATGAAAACTTAAGAATTGTGCTCAGTCACAGGGATGCACAAAACGGCCTTCTATCAAACATTTCTGGATATCTAGATTATAGAACTAGAACAGATGTTTCAGTTCATGCAAGATTAGAAATGATCCACAAATCCAGTTCAAGTTCTGCTTCAGAAATTCTGTTACTTAAACAGAAACTTGAAGAATCAGCTTAAGGAAGTACTTGCTTCTCAGCAACGTATATCAGCCGACCAACAGTCAACCCATGTTTTGGTAGATCAGCTGTATGATGCCAAAAAGGGGGAAGCTAAAGAAGAAAAGCTGAAGTTACTTACATTACCTACAGAAATGAAGAGAATTGAAGACGAATTGCAAAGATACAAATCAGATCCTAAGTTCTTAAAGAAATAGCTAACTGACGAGCAACTCATTGAAAAATACAGTCAACCTAGAGGCAGAAGAGTCATTCTTACAAAGGATCTATGGATGAAGTTTATCAAAGATCATAATCCTATCAAAGCCAAGTACATGGATAAGACTATTGAAGAATCATTGAACTACTTCCTGTTTGATAAATATCATGATTTGAAGATGGCACAACACAAGAAGAATCAGAGGATTGATGATAAACTGAAGATTAAAGACAAAACTGAAGAAATGAAAGCTGATATAGTAGAATTTGAAAAATACTACTTGAAAGAATCAGACTTACCAAAGTTATTTCTATGGAGAAAATGGAAGGAAGGAAGTCAAGTCGACTACAACAAGACATTTTCAAAGGAAAACTCCAAGCTAGAAAATGACTATCGTCTGTATGACAAAGAGAAGACCTTTATTTCAGTAAAGAAAAAGCTTAGTCTTTAATCACAATCACTTGGACTAAATGTAATTATTCCAGTTTTTGCTCATTCTAATGAAATCCAGTTTTACATTGTTTTGATCTTTAAGCTTTTCTTTTAGGGAGAGTTTTGGCATCATCAAAAAGGGGGAAATTGTTGGAAATAAAATTTATGTTTTGATGATAATTGATGAAGTACTGAAACTAGATGTTATAGTGAAAAGCTAAAAGATGTCTAGAACTGAATGTTTAGGTTTTACTAGAGTCTGATAATTGTATAGGTTACATCAGACAAGCACTGTAATAGTTAGCATGTCGTAAAACTGAAAACTGGAATTCATTCAGAAAACTGGAAATCGTCAAGATAAATAAACTGACTCAGGATACACCAATATGAAAACTGAAGAAGATTGAAGAACTGAGAGTTACAGACTCAGTTATAGAAGATTGAAGAACGGAGGGTTCAAACTCAGTTATGAAGACTATGTCGAGATTGTAAAGTTAGACTTAATTCAGGCAAGATTGTGGTGACCTGAACTGACTTTATGGATCTTGTATGAATACCTAAGAACCGTAAGGACAATGAATTCTAAGATGATATTCGTTTATGGTGTACTCTGATTAAGTCAATTATAATCAGATGAAAAACTGGAGTACTGATATTTGAAGAAGAGTAAAATCTCAGTTAACGCTCCAAGTCAGTCAAGAAACTGACAGGTGATAAACTCAGTATAAAATTGATAAGGAAACTCAGTTTTGTATGTCAGTCATCCAACAAGCTGATAGTACAGTCGAACGTTATAAAGAAAGTGATTCTATTGGATGAAATACTGACACAGCAGAACGGTCAAAAATTATATCCGTTACAAGTTAGACGTTGATACAATTCGAATTCAAGCCAAATGAACGTTGGACCTCAAACTATAAATAGAGGACTTTGCACCAAGGATAAATAAGAACAGGAATACACGAATTAATAACAATCAGAATTATCAAGTGCATTAGTCATTCGAATTGCTATCATCTCTGCGCTATAACAAGATCATATCAAGAATTTCTTCAAGTGTTCAAGCTACAAAGAATTTATCAAGAATCAGACACTTTGAAGAACCACAAACAAGAATCAACTCATTGATTCTCAACCCAACCTTGATTCTACATCAAAGGTTTAGACTGTGAAGCAAACCGGGAAGGTTTTGTCAAGGAGAGTTGTTACAAGCAGTCGGGCAGACTGTGTTTGTGGTGGTAGCTGGTGAAGAGGCAATTCAACCCTCCAAGGACCAGTGTTTCAAGCAATTGAAGAGCAGAAATTCTACCTGTTCTACAACTGTTTAGATAGTGAAGCTAGGGATTAGCCAAGGACTATTGTTTAGGACTTTTTGTAACAGTTCACCTCAAGAAGTTCTAGTGGAATTTTCCTCCGCACCACAGCATTTACTTACTCCTTATTTATTCACCTTATTTATTCACTCAGCATTTACTTACAACAATTTGATAGTTGATTGTTATACACTTCACAGTTCACAAACTGACATTCATCAGAATTCAGTTCACCACACTCAGCTTTCACAAAAGAATAACAAGATCTAGAAAAAGGCTAGAATTATATCCGCTGCCGGTTGACTCAGTTTTTTCTTAAGTCAGTTTGACTTAATCCCAGCTCAGTCAGCTTAATTCCACACAAGTTTTAACTGAACCGTAATTTGTTCTTTATCCAGTTTGGGAAAGTTTTTGGTGACAAGTTTATTCACCCCCCCTCTAAACTTGTGTTAGCCTTTCCAAGGGACTAACAGTCAGCAAGAGCATACTGAGTGGAAGTAATATTGGTTCTCTATCTATTTTCTACTAGATTCATCAAATCTTCAAACCTCTGCTCTTGCCTGTCAAGTTGAGTTCTTAATCTTGTAATGTCACTTCTGACAACCCTCAACTCATCCAACACATGTGCTGGTACCCCACCAGCCATTCCTCTAGCCATATATCCAACAGCTTCATCAGCAGGTTCTTCTACATTGTATTTTGCCCTCTGTCTGCTGACAACCATGGCTCTACTCATGTCCCTTCCAGCAGGGGCAGGTCCTTCTTCAACCATAGCACCAAGAATGTCTTCCATAATAGGATCTTGTGCAGGTTCCTAAAAAATTTGTACAAATGCCTATTGTGGTTCATCATCAATAGGTTCTTCCCTAGGCATTTGAAACTCCTCATCAGTGAAATCATAGTCCAACAGCTGTTCATCCTCATCAATAACAACAGTCTGCTGACCATCCTTCCCTTCAGTGACCTTTCCTCTAGTAGGCTCCACTACAACAGCCTGTTCTTCAACAACAACATGGGCTTCCTCCAAACCCATTGTCTGTTCCAACTTTGTGTCCGTGTGCCGTTTGATCCTCGGCAACTCCGTACCACCGCTTCGACCTTTGTTCGTGTCTTTGTTTGAACCTCGGCGGCTCGAACCTCCTCAGAGTGTAATGGTGATTCTTCCACACCCATTACCATATCCAATCTCTGTCCAATCACTGTCTGTTCTTCAGTGAGTAGGACCCTCTCTTCCACAAAAATGAAAGGAAATATAGCCAAGTTTTCCTCTAAAGATCCTTCAGAATTAGCAATCTTTTGTAAGATATCAGCAGATTTAGAGATAGTGCCCTGTGTATCAATCCATTCTTGATATTGAGATGAATCTTCAGAACTAACATCAGGCTCACTATGTTCAGTAACTCTTTCTTCATCCAAATCTTCAGTCTGCTGATCCTCAAGATTCACATCAGCCTCCACAACCTTGAATGCATCAGATGTCCCAACCATCCTGTTACCTCCAAGGTTTATACCATCATTGATCAAGGCCTCCAGATCATCTATGGTGAGATCTTCTAGATCCTCATCCATTTGGCCAGTCTGCCGGCCCTCAGCAGACTTGCTAGCATCAGTGGACAGTTCCATTCTAGGCTCATTTAACATAGCAGTCCCACTGGCTTCTCCTTGACGTGGGGGATGACCATCATCAGAGTCAGATGATGATGAATCATCACTGTCTGATCCATCTCTAGGATCCCTGAATTTGATACCTTCCTCCTTCTTTTGTTCATCAATAATGTCCATCAGTCTCATTTCCAGCAAGGAAGTATCAACCAAATCAAGCAAGTTCTCCACTCCTAACCTCTCAAACGCCCACTCCTCAAAGTCTGTCATAGGCTCAGCAGCTGATTTTTGCTTCTTGTAATATCCAAACTTCCATTGAAAGTAGTTAGCAACCAGCAGGAGCTTAGGATCAACATACCCTTCCTTCTTTTTCTTTTCTCTCCTTTCAAAGGTCATACTTGGATTTCTAGGAGCTGTTTGTCCACTTTGATGACCTCCAAAGGTCTCAACAAGTAGATTCAGAGTTTCTTCAACAGATGCTTCTAGGTCAGTAGTTTCTTCTTGTTGTACATTTGTACCTACCACCTCCATATGCTCCACACTTGCTTCCCCCCGACTTACATGCTCATCAGCAAGGTTAGCAGCAGACCGCTCTTCCCCCTGAACTATTGTAGAATTAGCAGGGTCTTGTACCAATGTACCAACTTCCACAGCAAGTGCAAACTCAGTAGTCTGCTGTGGTTCTTCAGTAGGCACAACAAGTTGCTCAACAACAACCTCTCCAGCTTCAGTAGGCATGACAATTTTTAAGGGTTCAGCCTCAATAGCCTCTTGTTCTTCTTCTTCCCTTTGTTATTCAAGAATCCTCAATTGTTTGCCTTTTCCATGCTTCTTTTTTGCAACAATCTCCTTCATTCTCTTAGAAGGTTGTTCAACTGCACTCACAGTATCTTTCCTCTTTCTACTGTCTTCCTTCTGTTGTTCCCTCAAAATTTCAGCAGCAGACTTCTTCTTTGTAACTGCAGCAGGGTTAGTAATTTCAATTTCAACTGGACCCTCAGTAGACTCATCAGTCTCTGCTGTTTGCTTTCTTGTTTTCCTAGGCTGTAACATCTCTGTGATTTTTCTGGTGTCAACAGCCTTCCTTTTCTCAGTAACTTTCTTGGGTGCAGCAGACTTAACTACTTTCTTAATCTGCTCACCACTAACATCACCATCTCCATCATTATCACTTTAAGTTGCCTCAGCATTCACATCTTCATCATCATCCAAACCAGGGATGAGATAGCCAATCTCTTTCTTGTATCTGGACTTGTTTATCTTTTCAGGTGCAACATCAGCAATCCTCAAGTGATTCAGCAGGGCCTGAACCAACAATCCCAAATGTAAATCCTTGGATTTCCTTGTCCATTCTCTTTCCTCTGTTATCACTTTCTTCATATAGTGGACAAAGAATCCAGCCCAATCAAACTTCATGCTTTTACATATGATGATCAACAGTTCAATCTTGGGTCCTGATAAAGTATCCAGGCTTCCACTGAGTCCTAAGATGTTCTTTGCTATAATCTTGCTCAACAGATTGTATTCCATTCAAATGTGCTTCACATTGATTCCCAGAGAGGATTTAACAGCATCATTGGTCTTTATTCTATCAACAAACTCTAATTTTGACAGCCCCATTTCTTCAGGATTAGTTGGAGCATCGATTACCGGTGCAAAACCAAAAGCTTCCCTCAGCAGGTTTGAGGAAACTTCAATCTCCTGGCCATTCACTGTTGTAGTAAATGCCTCTCTATTGTCTCTTATCACAATGTTTCTCCAGAAGCTAACAACATTTGTGTAAGATATTCTTTCCAATATGATATTTAAGACATCTTCCAATCCTTCGTATCTTCTGATTCTTCGACCAATATTGATAGGTAACTCAGTTTTGTTAGCATCAACAACAAAGCCTCTCAAACTTTGACTTGTTCCGATGTGAACATCATCCTTATCTGCCATTATTTAAGAGAAATATGAAGAAGATAGCTTTCAAATCTGTGTTCACACTGTATACTTGCAGAGAAAATCAATCTGAAGGTTTGTAAGGATCTTCTGTGTATATGTCTGTATATATATATCAGAGAGTAGGGGTAGAAACTATCAGATCGTATACTGTAGCATTTACCACGATTAATTTTGAGTTAATGAGATCTTGACACTTGGCCCATAACTTCTCCATAAAGAGTTGTAACCGTTAGATCGTGTAACTGCGGTTATAAAAATAAAATAAATATCCCGGGCTTTTGCTTTTTGACTTTTGTTGAAGTTTGACTGTAATGTATGTCTTCAGTAGCCTTGTCATCAGTAGACTTGGCTCAACAGCCTGCTGATAAAGATGCCTCAGCAGCCTGCTGAAAGAGTTACTCTCCTGATCTTCAATTCTTCTTGCTTTTGTCCAACTGATAATACAAGATGAAGTTTAATACCAATGACTGATCTGTCAAGTGAGCTCACCCAACAGAACAAAGACCAATCCCCTTGGCAACTTCATTTGCTCAATTGTCCAAACATAAATAAGTGCATGGAATTGTTGATACCAATGACTAGTCTGCTAAGTGAGCTCACCCATCATAGCAAATACTAATCCCCTTGGTGAATTCCAGTACACTGCTGATTAATGATGCATCAGTCAACTTTTATAATTCCAAGTTCAGTCCTTAGTTCAGAAAATCTTTCACTATCTAGTGGTTTTGTAAAAATATCAGCATGTTGATCTTCAGTAGGAATGTAAAGAACCACCACATCTTTCTTTTCAACATGATCTCTTATAGAGTGATGTCTCACATCAATATGCTTGGTTCTTGAGTACAAAACATGATTTTCTGTGATTGCAATTGCACTTGTGTTGTCACACATTATAGGAATTTCTCTTTCTTCAATTCCATAATCCCTTAACTGCTGTCTTAACCAAAGTATTTGTGCACAACAACTTCCAAAGAAGAATATATTCAAATTTCAAGAAGGAAGTTGATATAGAATTATGTTTCTTACTGAATCATGAAACCAGTCTATTTCCCATCAACTGACAGGTTCCTGTGGTACTTTTTCTATCAATCTTGCATCCAGCATAATCAAAATATGAGTAGGATATAACCTTGAAACTTCCATCTTTTGAGTACCATATTCCCACATCTAATGCCTCTTTTAGATACTTGAGAATTCTTTTGACTGCACCTAAATGACTTTCCTTAGGTTTTGATTGAAATTTTGCACAAACACCTACAACAAAGGATATATCAGTCTGTGCGTAAGGTACATCGACGCCTATCATCCTTCGTATAAGGTCGATCAACATCTTTGCCATCTTTGTCTTCATCCAATCTAATGTTTGTACTCATAGGAGTTGATACCTTGGTGCTGTTTTCCATACCAAATTTCTTCAGTAGCTCCTTGGTATACTTGGTTTGATGAATGAAGATCCCATCTTTCATTTGTTTGACTTGTAAGCCCAAGAAATAGTTTATTTCTCCCATCATACTCATTTGGAATTTACTTTTCATCAGATTGGCAAAATTTTCACATAGTAATTCATTTTCAGAACCAAAAATTATGTCATCAACATAAATCTGTACCAGCAGGGTGCTGTCTCCTTCATTGATTCGGAAAAAGTCTTGTCAATGGTTCCGTTGGTAAAACCATTGTCCACCAAGAATTGAGATAGGGTCTCA
The DNA here is from genome assembly GCA_036785695.1 of Gentiana straminea. Classification (NCBI taxonomy): domain Eukaryota; kingdom Viridiplantae; phylum Streptophyta; class Magnoliopsida; order Gentianales; family Gentianaceae; genus Gentiana; species Gentiana straminea. The sequence continues at coordinate 2,016,984 of JAVUPR010000087.1, read as the reverse complement.
TACCATGCTCTTGGTGCTTGTTTCAAACCATAAAGTGCTTTATTGAGTCTGTACACTTTATCTTCTTGATCTTTAACTTCAAAACCAGGAGGTTGCTGAACATAGACCTCCTCTTCCAGAATGTCATTCAAAAATGCACTTTTGACATCCATCTGATATACCTTGAAGTTTTTATAGGCAGCATATGCCAAGAATAATATAATAGCTTCCAATCTTGCAACAGGGGCAAATATTTCATCAAAATCTATTCCTTCTGCTTGAGAATAGTCTTTTGCTACTAGTCTGGCCTTATTCCTTACAATGGTACCAGATTCATCCAATTTGTTTCTGTATACCCATTTGGTTCCAATTATATTTGCATGATTAGGCATTTCCACTAGTGTCCAAACTTGATTTCTTTCAAATTCATTTAACTCTTCTTACATAGCAATTATCCAATCTAGATCTGATATTGCTTCATCAAGAAATTTAGGTTCCATTTGAGATAGAAAACATGTAAACATTGCTTCTAATTGTCTTATAGTCCTTACACCTTGCTGTATGTTGCCAATAACTTGTTCAGCAGGGTGATCCCTTAACCATTATGGATTTTGGTTAGATTGATTCTCAGGAACATCATCTTCAGTAGGGTCTGCTGTTGCTTCAGGGGGTTCAGCAGATCCTTGATTTGCCTCAGTTGTTGCATCAGTAGTGTTATTAGCAGGGTGTTCAGCAGGAGCAGAGTCAGAGATCTTTAACTCATTAATCCTTTCCAAGACATCAACACATTCTGGATCAGTGACTTGTTGATTCTCAGCAGGTTCTGAAGCTTCATCTTCCATTATAGTGAACTTAGGTTCATCAAATACAACATGTATTGTTTCTTCATGTTTCAGTGTCCTTTTGTTCAGTACCCTGAATGCCTTGCTGACAGAAGAATATCCCAAGAAGATTCCTTCATGTGATTTTGGTTGGAAGGTCTTCAATTGCTCCTTATGATTTAAAATAAAACATTTGCTTCCAAATGGATGGAAATAAGATATGTTAGGTTTCCTTCCATTCCAAATCTCATAAGGTGTCTTCAGCAGCTTTTTGTTCACTGAGGTCCTGTTTTGTGTATTGCAAGCTGTATTAACTGCTTCAGCCCAATATCTCTCAGGTAATAATGCTTCACAAATCATAGTTCTTCCTGCTTCTTTCAAAGTTCTGTTTCTTCTCTCAACAACCCTATTTTGCTGAGGTGTACCAGCATCAGCTAGTTGATGTAGTACACCATTCTGTTCACAATATTCTTCATATAACTTTATTGAGAAATTCAGTTCCCTTGTCTGATCTGATCTTCACTACTGTTACACTTTTCTCATTTTGCAATCTCTTCAAAAGTTCAGGCATCTTTTGAAGTGTTTCACTTTTCTTGTTCATGAATACTACCCAAGTGTATCTTGAATAATCATCCACAACTACCAAAGTATACTTCTTTCCTATTACACTTGTTGGTGTTACTGGTCCAAATAGATCCATGTGCATCAGCTCCAAAACTCTTTTTGTTGATTGTTTAGTCTTTGACTTGAAGCTTGATTTTGTTTGTTTACCTTGCTGACAGGCATCACATATAGCATCCTTCTTGAATGTGATCTCAGGTAAACCAATTACCAGTTTCTTCTTCACCAACTGATTGATATCATCAAAATTAGACGATTCAACTTCTTATGCCATAACCAATTAAGTTCTGACTTGGTATGCACAATCAGGCATGTTTCTAGAACAGCAGTAGACCAATCCACAACATACATGTTTTGTTGTCTTCTTCCAGCCAACACAACTTGATCACCTCTTTTGACTAATGACAATACAGGTGCCCTTGTCAAAAGTGACTTTGTAACCCATATCACAAAATTGTCCAGTGCTCAGTAGGTTGTAGTCCAGTCCTTCCACAAATGCCACATTCCTGATTGTTAATCCATTTCTCATAAGTGTGCCATATCCTCTTTTATATCCTGGTGTGTTCTTGTTGCCAAAATTCACTCTTGGACCATCCTTTGCCACAAAATTTGACAAACAGTGCTTATTCTTTGTCATATGTCTGGAACATCCACTGTCAAAGTACCAGACACCCTACAAAACAAAGTTAATACATTTTAGGTACCCAAAACTGTTTGGGTCCATAATGGTCAGTGGTAAGCATGACCCTTGGCAAATTTCCATAAGGTCTTCTCTGAAAAGTGTCATACTTTTGTTCATACATGTATTCTACACATCCATAAGGTCTAACAATTGGTTGTGTAGGATTCACATATGCTTTCTGGCCTTTTGGTATGTAATGCTGTTTAAAGTGATTTATATTGTTAGAAGCACTAGCATAACCATAGGTTTGATGTCTGTTAGGAACAGCTCTGTAATATGGAGTCTGCTGAGGTCCCTGCTGAGGTCTTGTATAAGTCCTCTGCTGAGTCCTCTGCTGATTCCATTGCTTAGGTTTTACCCTAGCATTATGGTTATAACTATTGTTTCTAGCAGTAGGTGCAGGAATTCTAATCTTCATCAGTAGGGAATAGTCTACCTTTCCCCCATGATATAAGCATCCCTTGAATGATTAACATTTTTAGGTTTAGAATTCTTATCCTTGGAATATTTCTGATTTTTGCCTCTTTGTGGTCCAGCAGACTTGGTAGCAGGTCTGCTATCAGTAGGTCTAGAAGGTACAACAGTCCTATTTTTAGATTTGTTATTTTTGTTAGGTGTTGTTGACCTCATTGACTTCTGATTTTGCTTTCTTGAAGTCTTCTCAGTAGGCTTCACTGCCTCATCAACCCTTTTGAGAGTTGGATCTTGTGCAGGTACAAACTTAGGACCAATTCTGGTACTAGGTTCAGTAACCTTACTGGATCCACTCTTATTAGATTGTTGAGTTTCAAATCCAAGTCCTGTTCTATCACCATAAGGCTTTCTAGATTTGAATGCAGTGGAGGAACAAGATTGTTCAGCAGAATCAGTAGCTACTGAATGTACAGCAGGCTTATGCTGATTCTGTCCAACTTCTTTTTCTTTTCCCTTGAGAATTCTTAATTCAGCTTTTAATCTTTCAACTTCTATTTGAAGAGCTTCTTTTTCAGCCTTCACAATCTCATAACCAGATTGTATTATCCTCAGCTGATTAAGGATGGCATCCAAAGTTTCTTCATTGTCTGAATTTTTTAAGATTTGAACCACAAGTTGATTCACAATCACTTCCAGCAGGAGTGTTAATAGATACAAAATTGTATACCTCTTCTGTTTCATCCATATTTTCCATTAAATTATAATCATCCATATCAGCAACAAGTGCAGTATCATCAGATTCATTTCTCTTTTCTGATTCTACTTCATATCCTGATTCATCTTCAGCAACCACAGCCTTCTTGCCAAATCTTCTTTGTTGACTTTTGCTTTTTGTTGGACTTATTTTTAAGTTTTAGTGATGAGTGCCAGACTAGCTATTATAGAGCAAAGGCAAAAAGATGTCTAGATCAACTGTATAGGTTTATTAGAGTTTGATCTTTGTATAGGTTTGATCGAACAAGCACTGTAAAAGGTCAGCTGACATTACTCAGCAGACTTTTCTATATCAGTAGGGTACCTAGGTCAGTAGACTAGTTAGGAACCTGCTGAGGACTGAAGGCTGAGGGCTCAAACTCAGTTATTGAAGGCTAAGGGATCAAACTTAGTAATTAAAGTCAAAAAATATGGAATCAGAATTTAGGGAAGTCTGTGATGACCTAAACTGATTACATATACCTTGTGTACAAGGTCTAAGTTCCATAAGTTAAAAGGTGATTGGAACTTGGTTATGATCAATGGTGTAGTCTAACTTCACAATAAAAAGTTAGATAAAAGAAGTCACCTGTATTGTTTCTTAAACACAGCAAAATATGGATCAGCTGACTGATATGTACTTCAGCAGACTCTTGATCACAGGAACCTGCTGATACATATACTTCGAATTATTCAAAGGCTACTTTGGAAGACTACAAAGAAAGGGACAGCTAACAACCTCTGATTTTATCAAACAAATCAATGGTTAAGATTAAAGGGACGTTGGGATGATTCAGACATTTATCCAATGGATACAAATCAAAGGGTGGACAGACTGTATACTGTCAAAAAGGAATCTGACAGTGTCAGTCCTAGGAACAGTCGGAAAAAGCAAGTCAAGATGGGACAAGTCTGAAACGGCTATATTTGAATTTCAAATATAAGTCACAAGGATTTCTACCTATAAATAGAGGACTCCTAATTCGGATACATGTGATGAGTTTTGAGGAATAACAACAGAAAATATTGAGCTTCAAATTCTTATCTAGAAAGTCACCCTGCTGACTCTACTGAGCATAAAGCTACTGATCCAGTATAATTCTTCAAGTGTAATCTGCTTTCAAGCTACATCAAGTTTACTCACTTGAAGATCTCAAGCTGCTGATCATATCATCCTGATCAAGCTGCTGAAAGCTGAATCACTTACTTGATTCAATATTTCTTTACAAGAAACCTGCTGAGACAATGAAGCATCTTTTGAGGTGTGAAAGACTGTTGTTTGTGGTGGAGCTGGTGAAGAGGAAATTCTACCCTTCAAGGACTAGTGGAAGACTTTGGAGCAGCAATCTTACTTGTTCTAAGTATTCAGTTTGTGAAGCCATAGTTATTGGTGAAGGACAAACAGCTTAGGGATTTTTGTAACAGCTACATCAAAGATCTCTAGTGAATTACCTCCAACATCATAGGAGAAGAATGGAGTACATGAGTACACCACCTGGAACCACTATAAAACCTGCCTACTTACTTTCTGCATTTATATTCTGCATATAGTATATCTAACACATCAATCTACTGAACTAGCAACTGATTCACACACATACACTACTGAGTATCTAATACTTAGTATCATATTTTAACAACAAGTATTAAGGCTTAATTTAAATATATTCCGCTGCAACAAATTCAGTAAAAGTTAATAGTCAGCAGACTATTGAGCATCAGCAGACTACTGAGTATCAGCAGACTGCTGAAGTTGCTGAGTTTGTTAACTCCAAAAGTTTTAAGTGTTAAGTTTATTCACCCCCCCTCTAAAATTAACCAAATCCTTTTCAAGGGACCAACAATTGGTATCGGAGCAGTGCTTCTGTTCTGAAGTAATCCTACTTGTTGTGCTTGTGAAAATACTTTGAAAACCTTTTACAAGTTTCTGATTTTCAAAGCTTTGCATCATGGACAACAACCAGTATGCTAGAACTATGTTGATGTGTTCTTTAGATCGTTTTGATGAGTATAAACGTTGTATGCAGGCTTATCTAGATGCAACACATGATGAAATGATGGACGTACTGACTGATGGACCACTGGAGATCACAAAAGCCATAACCGTGGATAATGAAACTCAGTACATTCCTAAGCCAAAGAGAGAATGGACAGCTGAAGATAGAAAGAGAGCTAACCTCAACAATATTGCTATCGATATCATTTATAGAACTCTGGATAGCAATATGTACATGAAGGTGAAGGATTGCAAAACTGCCAAGGAACTTTGGGACAAGTTGCAATTAATTTGTGAAGGCACTGATGCTATCAAGAAGAACAAGATCAGTGTAGCAAAGAAGAAGTTCCAGGAGTTCAAAATGAAGCCAAATGAAACCATTGAACAAATAGAGTCAAGGTTCAATGCAATTATGGATGAACTCACCCTAATGAGTGTGAAGTACTCACAGGAAGAAGTCAATTCAAAAAATTTGGAAGCATTACCTGCAAAAGAAGTGTGGGAGATGAAGGTGACAGCAATAGAAGAAATGAGAAGTCTACATGAGGAAGACACTTTCAAATTGTTCTCAGATCTCAAGGCATATGAATTTAGTAAGAAACTGGTGCCTGAGACAGAAAAGGAAGAACCAAAGACTATAGCATTGGCTGCTGCACATCAAGAAGAAACATCAGGAGCTCAAGATGAGTTGTTGGATGAGATGCAAGAGCAGATTGCTTTATTGAGCAAGAAAATTAGATTGATGAAAACTGGAAAGAGTTCACCAAGGAATTTCACAAATAAATTCAGTGAAAAGAAAAAGGAAGAATCAAAGAAAGACAATGATTACTTATGCTATCATTGCAAGAAACCAGGACACTTCAAACCTGATTGTCCTGAGTTAAAATAGAAAAAGGAACCAGATTATCTTTGCTTTAACTGCAAGAAGCCTGGATATTTCAGACCTGATTGTCCAGATCTACAAAAGAGCAAAAGTCAGCAAAGAAGACATGGAAAGAAAGCTATGGTTGCTGAAGATGAATCTGGTTATGAAGTTGAATCAGATAAGGGAAATGAATCTGATGACACTGCACTTACTGCTGAAATGGATGACTATGCCTTGATGGCAAATATGGATGAAACAGATGAGGTATACAATTATGTATCAATTAACACCCCTACTGAAAGTGATTGTGAATCCACCTGTGGTTCAAATCCCAAAAATTCTGATAATGAAGAAACTTTGGATGCCATCCTTAATCAACTGAGGATAATACAATCTGGTTATGAGATTGTGAAGGCAGAAAAAGAAGCTCTTCAATCAGAAGTTGAAAGATTGAAAGCTGAATTGAGAATTCTCAAAGGAAAGGAAAAAGAAGTTGGACAGAATCAACATAAGTCTGCTGAACATTCAGTAGCCACTGAGTCTGCTGAACAATCTTGTTCCTCCACTGTATTCAAATCTGGAAAGCCCTATGGTGATATGACAGACCTTGGATTTGGAACTCAACAATCCAGCAAGAGTGGATCCAGCAAGGCTACTGAACCTAGTACCAGAATTGGTCCTAAGTTTGTACCTGCATAAGATCCAACTCCAAATAGGGTTGCTGAGACAATAAAGCCTACTGAGAAAACTTCAAGAAAGCAACATCAGAAGTCATAGAGGTCAGCAGCACCTAACAAGAAGAATAAATCCAAAGGTAAGACTGCTATACCTTCTAGACCTACAGATAGCAGACCTGCTACCAAGTCTGCTGGACCACAAAAGGATAAAAATCAGAAATATTCCAAGGATAAGAATCCTAAACCCAATAATGTCAATCATTCAAGGGATACTTATCTCAGGGGGAAAGGTAGACTATTCCCTACTGATGATGATTGGAATATTCCTGCCCCCACTGATAGAAACAACAGATATAACCATTCTGCTAGGGTAAAACCTAGGCAATGGAATCAGCAGAGGACTCAGCAGATGACTTATATAAGACCTCAGCAGGGACCTCAGCAGACTCTATATTACAGGGCTGTTCCTAACAGACAGCAAACCTATGGTTATACTAGTGCTTCTAACAAGAGAAATCACCCCAAACAACACTATATACCAAAAAGCCAAAAAGTATATATGAATCCTACACAACCAAATGTTAGACCTTATGGATGTGTGGAATACATGTATGAACATAAGTATGATACCTTTAGAAGAAGACCTTATGGGAACTTGCCAGGGGTCATGCTTACCACTGACCATCATGGACCCAAACAGGTTTGGGTACCTAAAATGCATTAATTTTGTTTTGTAGGGTGTCTGGTACTTTGACGGTGGATGTTCCAGACATATGACAAAGAATAAGCATTGTCTGTCAAGCTATGTGGCAAAGGATGGTCCAAGAGTGAACTTTGGAAACAAGAACACACCTGGTTACACAAGAGGGTATGGTACACTTGTGAGAAATGGACTAACAATCGGGAATGTTGCATATGCTTCGAAGGATCGTACTACAACTTGCTGAGCACTGGACAATTCTGTGACATGGGTTACAAGGTCACTTTTGACAAAGGTACAAGTACTGTCATCAGTGAAAGAGGTGATCAAGTTGTGTTGGCTGGAAAAAGACAATAAAACATGTATGTTGTGGATTGGTCAACTCAGCCCGTTCCGAACCTCGCCCGATAGTGCATACCAAGTCAGAACTCAATTGGTTGTGGCACAAGAAGTTAAATCATCTAAATTTTGATGATATCAATCAGTTACTAAGGAAGAAACTGGTGATTGGTTTACCTGAAATCACATTCAAGAAGGATTCTATATGTGATGCTTGTCAGCAAGGTAAACAGACAAAATCAAGCTTCAAGTAAAAAAAAGCAATCAACAAAAAGAGTGTTGGAGCTGATGCACATGGATCTATTTGGACCAGTGACTCCAACAAGTGTAACAGGAAAGAAGTACACTTTAGTTGTTGTGGATGATTATTCAAGATACACTTGGGTGGTATTCATGAATAAGAAAAGTGAAACACTTCAAAAGAGGCCTGAACTTTTGAAGAGATTGCAAAATGAGAAAAGTCTGACAGTAGTGAAGATTAGATCAGATAAGGGTACTGAATTTCCCAATAAGGCTATAAGAGAATATTGTGAGCAGAATGATGTACTACATCAACTTGCTGCTGCTGGCACACCTCAGCAAAATGGGGTTGCTGAGTGGAGGAACAGGACTCTTAAGGAAGCAGGAAAAACTATGATTTGTGAAGCATTATTGCCTGAAAGATATTGGGCTGAAGCAGTTAATACAGCATGTTATACACAAAATAGAACCTCAGTGAACAAGAAACTGCTGAAAACACCTTATGAGATTTGGAATGGAAGGATACCTAATATATCTTACTTTCATCCATTTGAAAGCAAATGTTTTATCTTAAATCATAAGGAGCAATTGAAGACTTTCCAACCCAAGTCAGATGAATGAATCTTCTTGGGATACTCTTCTGTCAGCAAGGCATTAAGGGTACTGAATAAAAGGACACTGAAACATGAAAAAACAATACATGTTGTGTTTGATGAACCTAAGTTCACTGGAATGGAAGATGAAGATTCAGAACCTGCTAAGAATCAACAAGTCACTGATCAAGAATGTGTTAATGTTTTGGAAAGGTTCAATGACTTAAAAGTTTCTAACTCTGCCCCTGCTGAACACCCTGCTGAAAACTTTACTGAAGCCACAACTGACGCAGTTCAAGGATCTGCTGAACCCTCTAATGATACAACAGACCCTACTGAAGATGATGTTCCTGAGAATCAATCTAACCGGAATCCACAATGGTTAAGAGATCACCCTGCTGAACAAGTGATTGGCAACATACAACAAGGTGTGAGGACTAGAAGAAAACTAGAAGCAATGTTTACATGTTTTCTATCTCAAGTGGAACCTAAAGTTGTTGAAGAAGCAATATCAGATCCAGATTGGATAATTGCTATGCAAGAAGAATTGAATGAATTTGAAAGAAATCAAGTTTGGACACTAGTGGAAAGGCCTAATCATGCAAATATAATTGGCACAAAATGGGTATACAGAAACAAATTGGATGAATCTGGTACCATTGTGAGGAACAAGGCCAGACTAGTAGCAAAAGGCTATTCTCAAGCAGAAGGAATAGATTTTGATGAGACATATGCCCCTGTTGCAAGATTGGAAGCTATTAGATTATTCTTGGCATATGCTGCTTATAAGAACTTCAAGGTATATCAGATGGATGTCAAAAGTGCATTTTTGAATGGCATTCTAGAAGAGGAGGTCTATGTTCAGCAACCTCCTGGTTTTGAAGTTAAAGATCAAGAAGATAAAGTGTACAGACTCAACAAGGCACTTTATGGATTGAAACAAGCACCAAGAGCATGGTATGAGACCCTATCTCAATTCTTGGTGGACAATGGTTTTACCAAAGGTACCATTGACAAGACGCTTTTCAGAATCAGTGAAGGAGACAGCACCCTGCTGGTACAGATTTATGTTGATGACATAATCTTTGGTTCTGAAAATGAATTACTTTGTGAGAAGTTTGCCAATCTGATGAAAAGCAAATTCCAAATGAGTATGATGGGAGAATTGAATTACTTCTAGGGACTACAAGTTAAACAAATGAAAGATGGAATCTTCATTCATCAAACCAAGTATACCAAGGAGCTACTGAAGAAGTTTGGTATGGAAAATGTCACGGATTTTATTAACAAAACAAACAAGTAATAAATTTATAATCCGATATACCTCAAGTGCAAGGATCGTAGTAAAGAGGTTGATACCGGGTCGATCTTACGGGGAACTGGCGATTGCTAACCCTAGCTTTTGTTTAACTAACTAACCTATGTCACGATTTCTAAACTAAACAGTGGATAAAACTAAACGAAACTGAAAAGGCAAATTTAACTAAAACGTAAAACTGGACATAAGATATGATCTAAAGCCAGGGAAGATATGTTTCGAACTAATTTAAACTGAACTAAACTAAATATGCAATAAAAGACTAACTAAGCTAAGCAATTCAGATTCAAGGGATTTTAAATCAATAATTTACGAAACGAACAAGCAATTGATCCACCTATCCTATCAACATTCAATTTCAATTCAGATTATTTCATGATTACTAATCAAGTTGTGATTCACCTATTCAAAGGTATGAACCCTAATTTCTTAGGCAAGTTCGTCTATTAATCTATACCTTTCGATCTAAAGATTAACGCTCTCAATTCAAGGTGGGAAATCTCTCAATTTCTAACCTAGAAATCTAACCTAATAACTCTCGTTAATTAGATCAAATATCTATCCTTTATCGTGGTGATCTAAAGCCTAACTTGATTTTCATCAATTAAACAATCAATAAAGAAAGCATCTTTCGATATAAATTTGCAATAAACAACGTAAAGCATGATAAAGGAACAACTCGTAATAGATACTCACAAAATAATCACGAAAAGAAACTGAATTGTTGAATCGGACGGCTTCACAACGCTTGTTCAATGGAGGCCTAGCCTCTTAGCATCCTCTTCGAAGATCGAATTGTTTAGAGTAAAAGTGCATAAAAGTATTTAAGTAAAAACTGAATGAAAACTAAAGAAAAACGCAGCTTGGCCGCCCCTAGGGTTTAGGGTTTGAATATATGATGACATTGTGTGAGAAAATCGCTGCTATTTATAGATTCCTATGTCGGTTTCAGCAAAGTCGGCCGTGGACGCCCGTCTGGAAAGGGTGAACGCCCGTCCAGCTTGTGTAATCTTCTTTGAGTCGGGCCGAGTCATGACCGGCACGCCCGTCCACCGGCGTCCACTCCCGCGTCCAAACTTCCCGAATCAAAGATGTCATCAACCGGACGCTCGTCCATTGAATCGACGCCCGTCCATCCGAACGCCGGGAAGCTCCCCGGACGCCGGACGCCGGATCCAATATCAATCTTGATCTTTATCTTTATCTCTTTTCTCTATCTCATTCTTCCATTATCTCTTTTATCTTCAATTGCCTCAAACTTAATCAGCTTTAGATCATTTTGTGAGCCTCAAATATGTATCTACAATCACATAAAAACATCGCAAAACGTAATAATGTCCAAATAATCATAAAATCATAATTAAAACACATAAATTAACCTATTTTGCAATTAACTCATCTTAAAATATCATTTACTCAATATTTCCATTAAACACTCGTTTCTTATACAAATTCATACAAATATGGGGGAAATTATCATAGAATATAGTCTTATAAATCGTGTAAAATCACCCTTAACAACTCCCCCACACTTAGCTTTTGCTCATCCCGAGCAAAACAAAACATAAACAAGGCTCGGAAGAAGAACAAACATCTTAGCACATATAGCACATATCCAATAAATCAGAAGTTCACCAGTGCGTGTGTGCAAAGCCATAGAGAACTTCCACTAAATCCAAACTTGAGAAACTCAAAGCAAAACTAGCTAGTACCCCCTCGCAGACTAGTAATAAATGACAATCATAAGATGTACCCTACAAACGTGATATATCCCGAAAAGAATGATCGAATATATCTAGGGCCTTTCTGAAATACTCTGAGGATAATCCCTACAGCATATCTGTCAGTTTATACTGGGGATAAGATAGACGATAACTAAGTCTTATATTCATTTCATAACAATTCTCATATAAGTTGATTTAACTAGTTCACTTTTAAACACACATCAGAATGAGCTCTTGCCCCGTCATAGCGAATAGGATATTCGAGATATACCCTACCTTACTCCAATCATAAGGCGCTTTTTCGACCGTCGTGAGCTTTTAGGTCATCATAGTGGTATAGGACATACGTGGTATGCCCTACCGCACTCAAATCATCGACTAGCTTTCGACACACCCAATTAATTCATTTAATTCAACTTCTTCATTTGACAATAAGTTACGTGTTACTTATCACATTCAAACCTTAGATATTCACAGTATAACATACTTCGGATCTAAATACAAACTATCATAAATCTCAAGATATATACGTAGCACTAAGCACATGACTTATAAGATAACAAAAATCACTAATCAAAAGGGGGTATAGCTTTATATTATAGCTCATCATTCACTATGGCTCGTGAAAAAGTAGATCTCAGGTGAAACAACTAACTTATCAAACATATGATATATAGCTTGGATGACTATAAAAATAACGAACATCGAATCGAATTGCCTACTCGGGACAAAACAAAAACAAAAATGTCGGAAAATTTTGAAAAATATAGCTCATTTTGCATAGAAATATATTGATATAAGCAAATGTGTAGATACATATCGAACATTCCCCTCCCCCACACTTAAAGATCAACATGTCCTCATGTTGTGCAGAACGAAAGAAAAGAGAAAAGACTTAGCCGATTTCAAGCGTTACTCGAATGTCGGTCGGGCCGGAGCCTACATAGTGATACTTAGAACTCGGAACCGGACAATGTAGCTCGACAAAACCGCTAAAAATATACCTGCACGACTCGACAGACATGGAAACAACTCAGGGAAAACGGGGAATTATACCAAAATAAAAAGAGATAGCAAAATCAAGTGATAACAAAAGATAAAGCATTCAATACAACCAAAAAGTATAAACAAAGTATAATACGAATGTACGGATGCCTTATGGCTTACATGATCCATCGAAAATAAATAGTAGCAGTAGCAAAAATACAACGAATCATATAAGAAAAAGTGTCAACAATACAAAACCATAGAATCCAGAATCAACAAATAAGATCAAGGTTGGCTTGGCGCCGCAGAATCATCAGCCGGAGGATCAGAGGGGGGTCCAGAAGGTGGTGCCGTAGTCCTGTCTACCGAGTCAGGCTGCTCCTCATCTGACGATGACTCAGACTCATCTAGGACGTCTGCAATGGCCTGCTCGATCTCATCCCGGAAAACATACTCCCTCAGGATTGGTGTGAAGATTCTCACATCCCTCGGCTGCCGGTCCTCACAGATACATTGAAGCACCGACAAAATGTTGTTCTGCGTATCCCGAATATCGCCCATCCATTCCCGGAAACTATATGCCATGCTTAACCGCATCTTGACCGCGGGAGATAAAGTAGGAAGGGAGGATGCACGAGGTGGTGCTGAAGAGGAACCGGGCTCCTGAGGTACCTCAGCCGCAGTCTCAGTATGTCCCGAAGATTTATCTTTCTCCCTCTGCAAAAACCTAGGATTCTTCGGTTTGTGATCGGTCTTGTACTCGGGAACTTGAGCATCAGAGCACAAACTGTGTATAAGGTGTGGGACAATCAAGCACCTCGTATAAACTTTCTGATTAATCGATATTTCGTCGTACAAAGCTTGTCCCACATCAACATTGAGCTTGAAGGTCAAGGCATAAAGCATCCCAAGGTCACCAATGTGGAAGTGAGTCAGGTTGTTCTTAGGTAACAACCGGTTCTGAATAAACCGACATTGGACCTTCCAATCTTCTGTCCAACTCGTGGTCACTAATTCCTTTCTAGCCCCACCCGGTCTAAGTGTCCAAGGCACCTCGGGGCACACCAACAACCGTAACTCCTCCAACGGATCCTCACTAGCATCCTGCTTGGCTGTAATCGCTTCCTTGTAGTCCAACCCCTCAAAAGGATCCAAACCGTACTTCCTATTGATAACCGCTGGTGTAAACGGCACCTTAACCCCCCGAACAGTGACCATCCCAGCTCTCAAATCTGTTTCCGAACAGTTCGCATAAAACTCACGAACTAGTGTAGCATTGACTGGGGTCCTAGGGGTTTTCATCAGCGCTTCCCACTTCCTATCCTTTAACAGCTGTACAAATGCGGGGTCCACCTTCGTGTCTAGAATGGCTCGCTCGATCAACATCGTCCGAGTCAGATAATGCTTATTATAAAGCTCCATCGCCTTAGGGTTGATGAATCTACGAGCAAAAGGAATAGGGATAGCGGGTCTCACTCTCTGTCTAACCGGCTCATCTCCCTCAGGCTCATTGTCTACCTGTTCATCCCGAGCTTCTGCCGCCCTAGTTTGCATCCTTACTAACGGCTCATCATCGGTTTCAGACCCAGATTCAGGCTCATCTCGCAAAGGAACTCTAGTTTGACCTCTAGGAGGGTTCTGACGCTCACCAATACGAATACCTTGGTTGGGATTGACTAACGTGGGGTCCACACCCTTCTTCCTCTTAGCAGGTTCCTTAGCCACCCCTTTACCATGTCTCTTAGCTACCTCCTTGTGCACCATCTTAACCGAATGCTAAACAAACACCAATCCCAAACCCAAATTCAAACACAACCACCCGTTTATCGTCCAAACGGGATTTCCCAAACAACGCAACACCAACCCAACATCAAAACCACAATGCAACCCATCAAAATCATCCATAACCAACCCATATCATCAACCAAGAAAGAAAAACAAACAAAACACAGAGAAGAAAACAAATAAGACAAGTGTATGCAAAAGAGTCGACTCGAAGATCGAACTTGGGAAAAATGTGAATTAATCCACGAAAAGCTTATAAAATCTTACCAATTACGTTGAAAGGATGATGATTATGCTGATTAGAAGTCCCAAACGTGAGAAAATGAGACCAAAGATCGGATTTTTCCAAAAGAAAACCGCACACGCAAGATCACTGATTCGAAACAACGGCTGGATGTTGGTGGATTGCGTTTGGAAAACCAAAAAGAGGGGATTGAGAGCTGTTTGTAGGGCTTTGAATCGCCCAATTTGGTGTAGAAATGAGGATTTTCGAGCAAAAGGAGGCAAAAAGTCGGGTTTGGCAATTTAAACTTCTCAATTCGAATAAAGAATGGAAGCGGGGGGTATATATAGACTCAGGTCTGAACGGGCGTCCATGATCATGGACGGGCGTCCATCTGAAAAGCATATGAACTGGACGGGCGTCCATATAAACAGACGCTCGTCCAGACGGCCAAATCACATACAGCGTTGAAGAGAGTTCATCAGACGGGCGTCCAAGAGTTGTGGACGCTCGTTCAAAAATTGTGCATGGCGGACGGGCGTCCAGTTCACTGGACGGGCGTCCAAAGTAGAAAAAATGCAAAAATAATGAAATTGCATACAATTTAAATTAAAACTCGCATTTTCTCATTACACTTAAACAAAACTTCAAAAATACAAATGAAAATCAACGAAGGACATAAAATGACTAGAAAACAAGTAAAAACAAATAGAAAACAGTGGGTTGCCTCCCACCAAGCACTTTTGTTTTACGTCGTTTGCTCGACGAAACAACCTAAGAACGCTAGTCATCGTAAATTGCTGACCAATCTATCACTCGAATGAGACGGCGGAGCATGTCAATCGCCGGAGGGAAGTCATACTCATCTTGCAAACCCCAATCCTCACCAGCTACATCAACACCTCGAAAATGCTCGGCTTGCGCACTAGCGCTAAATCTGTCGATCGGATCATTGAGGATTGTGTACGGACGTCCTAGAGCCGCCCGTAACTCCTCAGTAGTGAAGTCTCCACCTCCCGAACAGCGGGGAACAATAAGAACAAAGGTGACCGTCTTGACGCGGGTACTAATATCAAAGTCTACGTGCAAAACGATGGTCCCTCCCGGTCCGTCATCTACAGTGATAAGTGGGATCTTCCTAAGGAAAGGTAACTCCTCTGGCTGAACACCGAAATCCATATCTATAAAGCACAACTAACTGACAGACAAAAACAGAAAAACTTAATAAGGCTAAAACTTAATAAACTAAACTTAAATACTAAAAGCAGAAAACAAAAATAACTAAGAGAACGATATCTAGGTTGCCCCCTAGTGGCGCTTTTGGTTAATGTCGTTAGCTCGACACCGTTAAAAGCTCAGCCTGGGTCAGGCCATTTGACTTTTCTGCCAGCCACTACCTCGTCTAAACTTGGGTTAGTAGTTCGGCTGCAGAAACAGCACCTAACACATGGGGTTAAATTCTTTATAGCTTTCCAAACACGTTTAAACTTCCCCATGGTTGACTTCTTCGTCTTCTGAAACTTCTGATGACATTTTTGTTGACGCTCCTTCCAATACTCTTCCATATCCCAACTACCAGCTAGAACTTCTTCAGATTGACCATTACCGTCATCCTCAGAGAAAAGATCGGGTGAAAGCTCGTCTAATTCTTCGACTGTTGTGGCACCACATCCAAGGATATCGAGGAACCGAACAACAAAGGCTTTTCTTTAGGCTCACCAATGTAGTGTTTGCACCTCTCGTCCGTTCACTCGAAACGGCCGGTCACCATAACCTCGTAGTTCTAGAACGCCTCCAGGAATAATTTGGAGAATTTCAAAGGGACCGGACCAACGTGTCCTCAACTTCCCAGGAAACAAATGTAACCTAGAATTGTATAGAAGAACTTGTCCTCCGGCTTGAAATTCTCTCTTCTTAATCTTAGCATCGTGGAGTAGCTTCATCTTATCCTTACTAATCCTGGCACTTTCGTAAGCCTGGAGTCTGAATTCGTCTAGCTCATGTAACTGTTGTAGTCGATGTTTTCCACAAGATTGGGAATCAAAGTTCAGAAACTTTGTAGCCCAATAAGCTCTATGCTCTAACTCGACAGGCAGATGACATGGTTTCCCGTAGACCATTTGATATGGAGATGTACCCATAGGGGTGTTATAGGCAGTTCTGTAAGCCCAAAGTACATCATCCAATTTCAAACTCCAGTCTTTTCTATGACTGTTTACCGTCTTCTCCAGGATTTTCTTAATACTTTGGTTGCTTCTCTCAACCTGACCACTAGTCATCGGATGATATGGTGTGCCGGTTTTATGACGAACACCATACTTTTCAAGCACTGTCTCTAGAGGTCGGTTGCAGAAATGCGTCCCTTCATCACTAATCAAGGCACGTGGACATCCAAACCTCACGAAGATATTTTTCTTTAAGAATTTCATGACCGTCTTATGATCGTTGTGAGGAGTGGCTTGAGCCTCCACCCACTTAGACACGTAGTCTACGCAGACTAAGATGTATTTGTTACCGCAAGATGATGGGAATGGTCCCATAAAATCGATACCCCATACATCAAAGACTTCGCATTCGAGGATGGGTTTCAAAGGCATGTCAAAACGCCTTGTCAGAGCACCGGTTCTTTGGCACCTATCACAAGCTTTACAGAAAGCTTCTGTGTCCTTAAAGATCGTAGGCCAATAGAAACCGGATTGGAAGATCTTAGCAACGGTTTTCCACGGACCAAAGTGACCTCCAGTGGGTCCACTGTGGCATTTCTCGATAATATCACGTTGCTCAGATTCTGGAACACATCTCCTAAGCAAACCATCTTTACAGATCTTAAAAAGATAAGGTTCATCCCAAACGAAATATTTCAAATCAGAGAAGAACTTCTTCTTCTCCTGATAAGACATTTCTGGATCGAGATAACGGGCATGAAGGTAGTTTACAATGGAAGAATACCATGGAACATCAGGAGCGCAGCCATCGATAAGCATAATGTTTTCTAGAGGAAAGTAAAGATCTATATCATCTGGATCATCCTTTTCCTCACTTAACATTCTCGAAACATGATCCGCCACGACGTTTTCACTGCCCTTTTTGTCTTTAATTTGAACGTCAAACTCTTGTAGGGTCAGTATCCAACGCAGTAGGCGCGGTTTGGCCTCTTTCTTCGTCATCAGATATCGCAAAGCAGCGTGATCAGTCCACACAATCACTTGAGCTCCTAACAAGTAACTACGAAACTTGTCCATAGCAAAAACTACGGCCAATAGTTCCTTTTCAGTAGTGGTATAGTTAACTTGAGAGGGGTTCAATGTGTGACTTGCGTAATAGATAGGCTGGAACTTCCTCTTGATCTTTTGTCCTCGAACAAGACAACAACGCATAGTTTGATGCGTCGCACATAAGTTCAAACGGTAGGTTCCAGTCAGGCGAAATAAGAATTGGAGCAGATATTAAACGGTCCTTGAGCTCCTCAAACGCTTGCTTGCAGCTCTCATCAAAATTAAACTCAATGTCTTCCTTTAGTAAAGTGGACAGGGGCTTGGCTATCTTGGAGAAGTCTTGAATGAACCTTCTGTAAAAACCGACATGTCCAAGAAAGCCTCTAACTTCACGCACATTCTTGGGATAGCTCATCTTCTCGATAGCTTCCACTTTTGCCCTGTCAACTTCTATACCTTTGGCTGAGATCTTGTGGCCAAGAACTATTCCCTCATCTACCATGAAATGGCATTTCTCCCAATTAAGCACTAAGTTCTTTTCCACACATCTAGATAACACTTGATCAAGATTGTCAAGGCAATCATCAAAAGACTGACCAAAAACCAAAAAATCATCCATAAAAATCTCCATACACTTTTCTACAAGCCCGTCAAAGATAGCCAGCATACATCTTTGAAACGTAACTGGGGCATTGCAGAGACCAAATGGCATTCGCCTATAAGCGAATGTACCATATGGGCAGGTAAAAGTGGTCTTTTCTTGGTCAGCTGGATCAATGGGTATCTGGAAGTATCCTGAATAGCCATCTAGGAAACGAGAAAATGCGTGACCCGCCGTACGCTCAAGCATCCGGTCAATGAACGGAAGGGGAAGTGATCTTTCATGGTTACCTCATTGAGCTTCCGATAATCGATGCGGACTCGGTAACCCGTGACAAGTCTCAATGCTATTTCCTCTCCCTTCTCATTCTTCTCAATCGTAATTCCACCTTTCTTGGGAACTACTTGAGTCGGGGAGACCCATTCACTATCCGCGATGGCATAAATGATTCCCATGTCCAGAAGTTTGATGATTTCCTTCTTAACGACTTCTTGCATATGAGGGTTGAGCCTCCTCTGGGGCTGTCGTACACATTTTGCACCCTCATTCGTCTTGATCTTTTGCATACAGATGTCAGGAGATATTCCTCGGATATCTCCTACTTGCCAACCAAAAGCTTTCTCATTCTTCTTCAAGATGTTGATCAATTTCATTTCCTCTATACGAGAAAGCTTGGCAGATATGATTAATGGAAGCTTGTCACCTTCTCTTAAGAACACATACTTAAGATGCTTAGGTAACGGCTTTAACACTAAATCTGCAGGGGGGTCTTCTAAACTCGATTTGAGATCTCCACTTTTCAACTCAATATCACTGAGTTTACTCTGTGGTCCCACTGCCAAAGCTTCTCCTTCCAACAATTCTTTCTCAAAATCAGCTGCTAATTGATCTAGATTTACCACACCATGAGCATTTAGATTATCCACCAATCGCTCATACTCTGCTTCTACAGCCATGACTTGCTTATCCATATAATCGGTGAAATCATCTGTCATATAATCAATGGAAAAGCCGGTTGGAGGGCCGCAGGGTACTTGAATGGACTTTAAGACATTGTAACTCACCTCTTGATCACCAACTCGGATAGTCACTTGCCCACCATCGCAATCGATGAGGGCTCTAGCCGTAGATAAGAAAGGTCTTCCAAGAATCGGGGGACGTTTTCATTTTTCTCCATATCTAAAACATACCAATCGACCGGAAAGGTAAATCTATCAATCGAACCAAAACGTCTTTCGAGATCCCCGAAGCTTTCTTAGAAGATCTATCCGCGAATTGTAAACTCATAGTAGTGGGTTCTAGAAGGCTTTGTAGACCAAGCTGTTTGCATACGACACTGGAATAAGACTTATAGAGGCACCTAGATCACACAAAGAGTTAGGGAAGACTAGACCTCCCATTACTACTGTAAGTACGAACTTACCAGGGTCACCTCTTTTAATTGGTAAGTCTTCATAATTAATCATGGAGCAATCCTCACCAATTTGCCTTTCCATGCCTGCTAACTTCTTCTTCGAAGATACAACATCCTTGATGAATTTTGTATACTTAGGCATCTCAACCAAGACATCTGATAAAGGAAGATTTACCTGAGTATTTTTCAAAAGGTTCAGCACCTTTTCGTACTTTTTGTCCTCAATCAAGGGAATGTTGCTCTTTCTCGGTGGAAATGGAAGCTTCTTAAGGTCACTCTCAGGAAAAACTTTCTTTGAGGATGCACTTACAGCTTTGTCTTCCAGATCTTTCCATCGAACAGCTTTTTCAGATTTTCTATTAGTCAGGGGATCAGCCTCCTGACTTTCGCTTGCTTTTTCAGTCCTCAAGGGATCAGCCACTTGAGGATCTCCAACTTCTTCACCTCTCAGGGGATCAGCCACCTGAGTCTTTTCTTGCGCTTGAGGGGAGTGTAGGTGCTCGGCTTCCCTCCCCGCCTTATCAACGGCGGGGAGGGGCTAGTGGTTTCCCGATGGGAAGGACCACTAACTTGAGTACCACTTCTCAGATTCATTGCACTGGCCTCCTCTTTACCGTATTGAATTGATGGCACGAGGTCAGTACATGGGCCTTTATTCAAGTCAGCCTGAGCAACTTGACCACCCTTCGGATTCTTCTCGGTGAAATTGGGCAGCTGCCCGGGGTCTAGAAGCTAACTGTTCAGCCAGTTGCCCAATTTGTCTCTCGAGATTTTTCATTGATCTACTTTGCTCCTCCAATTTAGCTTCAAGATTGGTAGATTGGGAGGGGCCTTGAGAGTTTTGGAAATTTGAAGAATAGGGCTGGCTGGGCCGACTTTGGAATTGCGAATTTGAAATAGAAGGCCAATTCTGATTGAATTTTTGAGTAGGATTGGAAAAATTCGAGTTTTGGTTCTGATTAAACCCAGGGTTTCTATTGAAATTCCGATTCGAATTAAAATTCGAATTAGGATTGAAATTTGAAGATGGATTAAACCCTTGGTTTTGGAAATTATTCTGGCCAGGAAACTGATTGAACCTTGGATTGTTCTGGCCATAGAATGCATTCACTTCCGCATTCTGTCCGTTCATAGGACAGAATTTAGAAGTGTGCCCCACCTCGTCACAATTCTGACATGTGACTTGATTGTACTGTCCATAATCATGGACAACATTCACTTGATAAGGTGCAGGGGGATTGAATTGACACTGGCCATTCATATGGCCAGTCTGACGGCAATTTTCACAGTACAGAACCTGAGGGTTCTGTGGAAAAGAAGAAGTTTGATTTATCGGGTTTGGAACTTGAGATGTTGCCATCTGCTTCTGCAGCATGGCGATCAAACTTTGCATGTTAACTTCCTCAACCTTAGGAGGAGGAGGTGCTTGAATTGCTTGATAAGATGGGGCATAGTTGTACTTTGCAATGTCCTCAAACAATGCCCATCCCTCTTCAGGTGTTTTCTTTAGAAATGCCCCGCCAGAAGAACTATTGACCATGCCTTTGGTGAGCTCGGTCAATCCACTGAAGAATGTATTGACTTGCCTTTCCAGTGGCAAGCCATGGTGGGGACACTTTCTAAGAAGAGACTTGAATCTCTTCCAACATTCGAAGAAGGATTCATTCTCTTTCTGATAGAAAGTGAATATTTCATTCAAACACTGGGCCGTCTTTGAAGGTGGAAAGTATTGACTCAAAAACTCCTTTTCGAGTTCGCCCAGGTGTTGATGGATTCGGAGGGAAGAGAGGTGTACCACTCTTTAGCCTCTCCTTTCAAAGAAAAAGGAAAAAGTTTCGTTTGATCGCATCCTCACTTACTCCTTGGATGCGTGTAGTACCGCATATCTCTAAGAATGTGTGTAAGTGGGTATGCGGATTCTCTGATTGGTAGCCATGAAAAATTGATGCATGCTGCATCATCTGGATAAGTCCTGGCTTGAGTTCGAAGGTTTGTGCGGTAATGGCTGGAATAACAATAGCCGGGTTGACTTTGACTTCGCCTGGCATGGCGTAGTCTGCCAACGTACGTCTATTATTAGCGGCCATTATCACAAAATCAGTGATTTCCTTTGCTAGTTGATCTTCAAGATCTTGCTCGGCTCGTCGCGCGTAACCGCGAACGGAAAATCCGCCTGTTTGGCCGGACTACGGTTCGCTCGGGGTCAGGGGTGTATAATAACGGTCCCTTTTGACTCCGAGTTTGCATAAACCGGACAACAAACAGGTGGTTGAAACCTAAAGACTAAGAATAAGGAAACCTAAACTTAAAAATTAAAGCCTAAGGAAAGAAAAAAAAGAAATAGAAATAGTTAAGACAAGATAAAACGGACGGACGTCCGTAAAACTTGGACGGGCGTCTCGCTCAACTTGAGCTAGGACGGGCGTCCGGTAGTTCAAACGCTCGTCCGACTAGGCGAAGAACCGGACGGACGTCCAAATTAGATGGACGCTCGTCCGAAAAGATAAATATGATTCGAGTCCGAAATTTTCCAGAACGGACGGGCGTCCAAGATCTGCGACGCCCGTTCGGTAGCGGGAAAACGAAACGTAGAAAAGAGAAAAGACAGTAAGACGAAGAGAGAAAAGAATAGAAAATCTAATCACAAGAGAACTATAAAAGAAGATCTTAAACCCTAACTAAAACCCCAATTAACTAATTACCTAAACGATTATAAACTAAAACAGGAATTTAAAACAAAATAAAAACAGGAAAAACAAAAACAAAGAGAAAAACGAAAAACAAAAACTAGACAACCGTCCGGTTCCCCGGCAACGGCGCCAAAAACTTGTCACGGATTTTATTAACAAAACAAACAAGTAATAAATTTATAATCCGATATACCTCAAGTGCAAGGATCGTAGTAAAGAGGTTGATACCGGGTCGATCTTACGGGGAACTGGCGATTGCTAACCCTAGCTTTTGTTTAACTAACTAACCTATGTCACGATTTCTAAACAAACAGTGGATAAAACTAAACGAAACGAAAAACAATTTAACTAAAACGTAAAACTGGACAAGATATGATCTAAAGCCAGGGAAGATATGTTTCGAACTAATTTAAATTGAACTAAACTAAATATGCAATAAAAGACTAACTAAGCTAAGCAATTCAGATTCAAGGGATTTTAAATCAATAATTTACGAAACGAACAAGCAATTGATCCACCTATCCTATCAACATTCAATTTCAATTCAGATTATTTCATGATTACTAATCAAGTTGTGATTCACCTATTCAAAGGCATGAACCCTAATTTCTTAGGCAAGTTCGTCTATTAATCTATACCTTTCGATCTAAAGATTAACGCTCTCAATTCAAGGTGGGAAATCTCTCAATTTCTAACCTAGAAATCTAACCTAATAACTCTCACTAATTAGATCAAATATCTATCCTTTATCGTGGTGATCTAAAGCCTAACTTGATTTTCATCAATTAAACAATCAATAAAGCAAGCATCTTTCGATATAAATTTGCAATAAACAACGAAAGCATGATAAAGGAACAACTCGTAATAGATACTCACAAAATAATCACGAAAAGAAACTGAATTGTTGAATCGGACGGCTTCACAATGCTTGTTCAATGGAGGCCTAGCCTCTTAGCATCCTCTTCGAAGATCGAATTGTTTAGAGTAAAAGTGCATAAAAGTATTTAAGTAAAAACTGAATGAAAACTAAAGAAAAACGCAGCTTGGCCGCCCCTAGGGTTTAGGGTTTGAATATATGATGACATTGTGTGAGGAAATCGCTGCTATTTATAGATTCCTAAGTCGGTTTCAGCAAAGTCGGCCGTGGACGCCCGTCTGGAAAGGGTGAACGCCCGTCCAGCTTGTGTAATCTTCTTTGAGTCGGGCTGAGTCATGACCAGACGCCCGTCCACTAGCGTTCACTCCTGCGTCCAAACTTCATGAATCAAAGATGTCATCCTGGACGCTCGTCCATTGAATCAGACGCCCGTCCATCCGAACGCCAGTTCAAGCTCCCTGGACGCCAGTCCAGGATCGTATCAATCTTGATCTTTATCTTTATCTCTTTTCCTCTATCTCATTCTTCCATTATCTCTTTTATCTTCAATTGCCTCGAACTTAATCAGCTTTAGATCATTTTGTGAGCCTCAAATATGTATCTACAATCACATAAAAACATCGCAAAACGTAATAATGTCCAAATAATCATAAAATCATAATTAAAACACATAAATTAACCTATTTTGCAATTAACTCATCTTAAAATATCATTTACTCAATATTTCCATTAAACACTCGTTTCTTATACAAATTCATACAAATATGGGGTAAATTATCATAGAATATAGTCTTATAAATCGTGTAAAATCACCCTTAACAGAAAACAGCACCAAGGTATCAACTCCTATGAGTACAAACATAAGGTTGGATGAAGACAAAGAAGGAAAAAATGTTGATCAGACCTTATACAGAAGGATGATAAGCAGTCTGCTGTACCTTACTGCCAGCAGACCTGACATATCCTTTGTTGTAGGTGTTTGTGTAAGATTTCAATCAAAACCTAAGGAAAGTCATTTAGGTGCAGTCAAAAGAATTCTCAAGTATCTAAAAGAGACTTTGGAAGTAGGAATTTGGTATTCAAAAGATGGAACCTTCAAAGTTATTTCCTACTCAGATTTTGATTATGTTGGATGCAAGATTGACAGAAAAAGCACCACAAGAACTTGTCAGTTGATGGGAAATAGACTAGTTTCCTGGTTCGGCAAGAAACATAATTCAATATCAACTTCCACTGCTGAAGCAGAATATATTGCTGCTGAAAGTTGTTGTGCACAAATACTGTGGTTAAGACAACGGTTAAGGGATTATGGGATTGAAGAAAAAGAAATTCCAATTATGTGTGACAACACAAGTGCAATTGCAATTACTGAAAATCCAGTTTTGCACTCAAGAACCAAGCATATTGATGTGAGACATCATTTTATAAGAGATCATGTTGAAAAGAAGGATGTGGTGGTTCTTTACATCCCTACTGAAGATCAACTTGCTGATATCTTCACTAAACCTTTGGATAGTGAAAGATTTGCTAAACTAAGGACAGAACTTGGAATTATAAAAGTTGACTTATATTTCTTTTATCAGCAGTGTACTGGAATTCACCAAGGGGATTAGTCTTTGCTATGTTGGGTGAGCTCACTTAGAAGATTAGTCATTGGTATCAACAATTCCATGTACTTATGTTTGGAAAATTGAGCAAATGAAGTTGCCAAGGGGATTGGTCTTTGTCATGTTGGGTGAGCTCACTTGACAGATCAGTCATTGGTATTAAACTTCATCTTGTATTATCAATTGAACAAAACAAGGAGGAATAGAAGATCAGCAGAGTAATTCTGTCAGCAGGCTGCTGAGACATATTTGTCAGCAGGCTGCTGATGCTAGCTGCTGAAGGAAACGTTACACAGTCAAACTTACCAAAGTCAAAAAGTAAATGGCGGGATATTTATTATATCCTTGTAACCGTAGTTACACAATTTGACGGTTACAAAACGTTATGAAAAAGTAATGGGCCACGTGTCAAGACAGCATTCACTCAGATTTAATCGTAGTTAATACCACAGTAAGTGGTCTGACAGTTGCAACTACCTCTGTCTATATATACAGACATAGACACAGAGTTCACACTCACAACTCTCAATCTGCGATTTCTCTGAAATTACTTTGCGTGAACACAGCTTTGAAAGCTTTCTTCTTCATCTCTTTCAATTATCATGGCAAATAAGGATGATGTTCATATTGGCACCAGTCAGAGTGTAAGAGGTTATGTTAATGACTGTCACTCTACTGAACTAGCCATTAACATAGGAAGAAGAATCAGACGGTTTGCTGGTTTGAAGAACATTATCAACAAAAGGCTGGAAATAATTTCATATATTAATGTATTGGAATTCTGGAGGAATATTGTCATAGATGAAGGTAGAGAGGCCTTTACTACGACAGTTAATGGAAGAGAGATTGAAATATCTTCAGAACTACTGAGAAGATTATTTCATTTTGGACCTGGAAATGGTGATCCTACCAATCCAGAAGCAATGAATCTGCCAAGGATGAAGTTCGTGGATGCAATAAAGACAAATAAGGATATACCTTCATCCCTAGGCATTAATGTGAAGCATATTGGATATGAGTATAACCTGCTGAGCAAATTGATTGCCAAAACCATTTTGGGATTCATTGGGAGTCTAGATACTCTGTCTGGACCGAAGATAGATATGCTAATCATCATCTCCAGAAGTATAAAGTTTGATTGGGCTGGATTCTTTATACACTACATGAAGAAGGTGTTTATTGAAGATAGAGATGGTATAAGGAAGTCCAAAGTCAAGCCCCTAGGTCTCCTGATTCAGACCTTGTTGAATCATTTTCAGATACCTGATATTTCATCTGAAAAGATTAACAAATCCAGATTTAAGCCAGAAGTTGCTACTCCTATTCCTGGCTTAGATGATGATGAAGATGTGGTTGAGGAGGCCACAGAAAGTGATGATGATGGTGGAGATGATGATGATGGTGGTGAGCACGTTAAGCAAGTTGTTAAGCCTGCTGCACCCAAGAAGGTTACTGAGAAGAGAAAGGCTGCTGACACAAGAAAGATAACAGAAATGTTGAGGCCTATAAAAACAAGGAAGAAAACAATACAGACTGCTGAGTCTGCTGAGGGTCCAGCTGAAACTGAGATTACTGACCCTGCTGTAGTTGCAAAGAAAAAGACTGTTGCTGAAGTTTTGAAGGAGCAACATAAAGAATTCAGTAGAAAGAGGAAGGTTACTGAAGTTGAATCAGAGGAACTCTCCAAAAGAATGAAGGAAATTGCCAAGAAAAAGAAACATAGCAAAGGGAAACAGTTGAGAATTTTGGAGACTCAGAGGGAAGAAGAAGAAGAGGCTATTGAGGCTGAACCCCTAACAACTATCAAGCCCACTGAGATAGTAGAGGTTGTTGTAGAGAAACCTACTGAAGAATCACAAGACTGCTGTACCTGAGCCTGCTGTAGATGTTGTTGAACCCTCTTCTGTAGAGGCTGCTGAGCCTACTGAAGTTGCACAAGTTGTTGTTGAGCAACTTGTTGAAGAACCACAGCAGACTCCTGAGTCTACACCTGCTGTGGAAGTTGGTACATTGGTTCAAGACCCTGCAAGTTCTGCAAGAAGTCAGAGGGAAGAGCAGTCCGCTGCTAACCCTGCTGATGAGCATATTAGTCAGTGGGAACCCAGTGTGGAACAGATGGAGATACTAGGCACTAATGTACAATCCGAGCAACCTACGACCCGGAAACATCTGTTGAGGAGACACTTAACTTGCTAGTTGAGACCTTTGGAGGTCAGCAAGGTACTCAACCTGCTCCAAGGAAGCCCTCAATGCCATATGAAAGGAGGGAGCAGATATCTAAGAAGGATAAGGTAGATCCCAACTTCAAAAGAGTGGAAAGATATTTTCAATGGAAGTTTGGATTCTACAAGAAACAAAAACCAGCTGCTGATCCAATGAGTGGATTTGAAGAATGAGCATTCGATCAGCTGGGTGTGGACAGCCTGTTGGAATTAGTAGATACAACCTTGCTGCAAACTAGGCTGATGGATCTGTTGGATGAAGGGAAGAAAAGTGCCAAACTTATGTTCAAGGATCCAAAATACACACCTGACAGTGATGATTCATATGATTCTGATGATGATCCCCCCATGTTCCCTGGGGAGACCAGTGGAGTGGCAAAAGGGACAACTGATGTAGCCACTGGTTAAAGATCTACTGATGGTGCGAGCGGATCAATGGCGTCTTTGGTGAGTCTACTGAAGATCAGCAGAATGAAGATTTGGATGATGAGAGGGTTACTGATCTTAGTGAGCCTGATGTCAGTTCAGAGGATTCAGTTCAATATCAAGACTGGGTTGACACTGAGGGCACATTATCCAAAAACTACCAATACTCTGAGAAGGATTGCCAATGCTGAAGGATTTCAAGAAGAAAATAGGGCAGAATTCCCTGCAATCCTTGTACAGAGGGTGCTAACCACTGAGGATCAGACAGTGATTGCACAGAGATTGGATATGGTGATGGGATTTGAAGGATCACCTGTGATTGAGGAGGTTCAGGATGCTGAGGATCAGACATCATTTGAACAAAGGTTGGAATCGGTGGTACAGGTTGCTGAGGTACAAACAGCACATGGAAAAAGGTTAGAACTAACTTTGGGTTTGGAGGAAACCCATGTTGTTGTTGTTACACAGGCTGCTGTAGTGGAGCCTGCTGGAGGAAAGATCACTGAAGGGAAAGATAGTCAGCCGACTGTTGTTAATGATGAAGATGAACAGCTGCTGGACTATGACTACAGTGATGAAGAATCTCAAATGCCTGAAGAAGAACATATTGATGATGAACCCCCACAGGCATTTGTACCAGTTTTTGAAGAACCTGCTCTTGATCCCATTCTGGAGGAATTCCAAGGACCTAACCCTGCTGGAAGGGATATGAGCTATGCCATGGTTGTCAGCAGACAGAGGGCACATTACAATGTGGAGGAGCCTACTGATGAGTCTGCTGGATACATGGATGGAGGAATGGCTGGTGGAGTACCAGCACATCTCTTGAAGGAGTTGAGGGCTGTCAGGAGTGACATTATCAGTTTAAGAACTCAACTTGACAGGCAAGAGCAGAGGTTTGAAGATTTAATGAATCTGGTGGAAAATAGAGGGAGGACTACAGAAATAGTTGCCTCCAATATTACTTCCACTCAGTATGCTCTTGCTGATCTTACCCAAGATGTGAGAGGAATTAAGCAAGGTAATACACTGAAGGACAAGTTTTTGAAAGACCAATTTACATATATACATCAAAAACTTGATAAACTTGCTGAAGCACCCAAGCCTGTTGTGGCTGAGGCTGCTGGAACACTTCAACCTGCTGGATTGGATCCTAAGTTTACTGAGAGAATCGATCTACTGGAGCAGACTATGCAACAAAGGATTACCGCAGTTGATACTAGAACTGAAATCATAGAAGGACAACTGAGTAATCTAGTCATCACACAGGAGAGTGTTCATGGCCTGCTGTCCCGTTTTGTTGATGATGTCAATAAGGGGGAAGAGAGCCAAACAGCAGTAGCAAAAGAGGCTGCCAGAATCTTTGCTAGGAAAAGATGGGAAGATGACACCAATGCATTCAGAGAATCTGCACTTGGCAGACTTCCACTCACTGATGATCTTCTCATAGAATACAAGAAGGTATACAACAGTAAAATGAGACCTTATCATGACTGGGGCTTTCATGAATGATTGAACTCCTTTCTAGGACTCAAGTTTTGGGAAACAAGAGTGAAGGCCTTGAGAGCTGCTCATAGAGGTGGAAGAGGTGGTAGAGGTGGAAGGAGTTTACCTACCACATCAGCAAATGAATCACTAAATGAATTCAAAGAAGTATACATGCGTTTTGGCTTTAGAGTACATCAAATCAATCTTACTCTACCTGAAGCATGGAAATGGTGGAAAGAAGTGAATCCTCATGTTGATTTCTCTCTTATTGAAAATGAATGGATGAGAGAAATGATTAGAGAAATAAGAGCCTATCAAAAGCAAGTAGAGAAAGCAAGAGAAGAAAGAGAAATAAGACACTAGATCAGCATACTTCATATGCTTTATTTTTTCTGATTCTAGACTGTAATACTCTTGAACAAATTTATTATAATGAGAAATGACTGGAATTTGTTCTGTTTTTGTTTTTAATCTTTTTGCTTTGCTGTAAGGAGGGTATTGGCATCATCACCAAAAAGGGGGAAATTGTTGGACTTATTTTTAAGTTTTAGTGATGAGTGCCAGACTAGCTGTTATAGAGCAAAGGCAAAAAGATGTCTAGATCAACCGTATAGGTTTATTAGAGTTTGATCTTTGTATAGGTTTGATCGAACAAGCACTGTAAAAGGTCAGCTGACTTTCCTCAGCAGACTTGTCTATATCAGTAGGGTACCTAGGTCAGTAGACTAGTTAGGAACCTGCTGAGGACTGAAGGCTGAGGGCTCAAACTCAGTTATTGAAGTCACATTCTCATTTCTTCTATTGCAGACTTCTCAGCTGACTTTCCTCTTCATGTAGACTTCTCATTTCTTCTATTGCAGTCACCTTCATCTCCCAAAGTTTTTTTGCAGGTAATGCTTCCAAGATTTTTGAATTGATTTCTTCCTTTGAGTATTTTACACTCAGTAGGGTGAGTTCATCCATGATTGCATTGAATCTTGACTCCATTTTCTCAATGGTTTCATTTGGTTTCATCTTGAACTCTTGGAACTTCTTCTTTGCTACACTGATTTTGTTCTTCTTGATTGCATCAGTGCCTTCACAGATTAATTGTAACTTATCCCAAAGTTCTTTTGCAGTCTTGCAATCTTTCACTTTCATGTACATATTGCTATCCAAAGTTCTGTATATGATATCAATAGAAATATTGTTGAGATTTGCTCTTTTTCTATCTTCAGAGTTCTATTCTCTTTTTGGCTTTGGAATGTACTGTGTCTCATTTCCCAATGTTACTGACTTGGTGATTTCCAGTGGTCCATCTGTCAGCACATCCATCATCACATCATGTGTTGCAGCTAGGAAAGCCTGCATACGACGTTTATACTCATCAAAACGATCTACAGAACACATCAACATTGTTCTAGCATACTGGTTGTTATCCATGATGCAAAGTTTTGAAAATCAGAAACTTGAAAAAGTTTTCAAAGTATTTTCACAAGCACAACAAGTAGGATTACTTCAGAACAGAAGCACTGCTCCGATACCAATTGTTGGTCCCTTGAAAAGGCTTTGGTTAAGTTTAGATGTGGGGGGTGAATAAACTTAACACTTAAAACTTTTGGAGTTAACAAACTCAGCAACTTCAGCAGCCTACTGATTGCTCAGTAGTCTGCTGACTATTGACTTTACTGAATTTGTTGCAGCGGAATATATTTAAATTAAGCCTTATTACTTGTTGTCAAAATATGATACAAAGTATTAGATACTCAGTAGTGTATGTGTGTGATTCAGTTTCTAGTTCAGTAGGTTGATGTGTTAAATATACTAAGTGCAGAAAGTAAGTAGGCAATTTTTATAGTGGTTCTAGGTGGTTAAATCCTGTCAGTCCACTCTTCTCCTGTGATGTTGGAGGTAATTCACTAGAGATCTTTGATGTAGCAGTTACAAAAATCCCTAAGTTGTTTGTCCTTTACCAATAACTATGGCTTCACAAACTGAACACTTGGAACAGGTAGGATTGTTTGCTCCAAAGTCTTCCACTCGGTCTTTGAAGGGTAGGATTGCCTCTTCACCACTCCACCACAAACAACAGTCCTTGACACCCAAAGATGCTTCACTGTCTTCAGCAGATTTCTTGTAAAAGAAAGTTTGAATCAAGTAAGTGATTCAGCTTTCAGCAGCTTGATCAGGATGATATGATCAGCATCTTGAAGTCACCAAGTGTGTAAACTTGATGTAGCTTGATGACAGATTACACTTGAAGTAATTTACTGGATCAGTAGCTTTAAGCTCAGTAGGGTCAGCAGGGTGTTTAATAGATTGAAATCTGATAGCTCAAGATAGATCCTTAATTTTCATCACTTGTATCTGAATTAGGAGTCCTCTATTTATAGGTAGGAATCCTTGTGACTTATGTTTGAAATTCAAACATAGCCGTTTCAGATTTGTCCTTTTCTTGACTTGCTTTCTGTCCATGTACATAGTACTGACACTGTCAGACTGCTTTTTGGCAGTTTTCAGTCTGTCCACCCTTTGACTTATATCCATTGGACAAACCTCTGTTTCTTCCCAACATCATTTTAATCTTAGCCATTGATTTGTTTGATTAAAACAAAAGTTGTTACATGTCCTTATCCTTGTATTCTTCCAATGTAACCTTTGATTAATTCGAAATATGTGTTCAGCAGGTTCCTGTGAATGTAAGTCTGCTGAAATACATATAAGTCAGCTGATTCAAGTTGCTGTGTTTATAAAACACTGCAGCTGACTTCTCTACTATCTAACTTTTTATAGTGAAGTTAGATTACACCATTTTAAATATAACCAAGTTCCAATCACCACTTAATATTTGGAACTTAGACCTTGTACACAAGGTATATGTAATCAGTTTAGGTCATCACAGACTTCCCTAAATTATGATTTCATATCATTGACTTTAAATACTAAGTTTGATCCCTTAGCCTTCAATAACTGAGTTTGAGCTCTCAGCCTTTAGTCTTCAGCAGGTTCCTAAACTAGTCTACTGACTCAGGCACCCTACTGATCTAGACAGGTCTGCTGATGAAAGTCAGCTGACCATTTACAGTGCTTGTTTGATCAAACCTATACAAAGATCAAACTCTAATAAGCCTATACATTTGATCTAGACATCTTTTTGCCTTTGCTCTATAACAGCTATAACAGCTAGTCTGTCACTCATCACTAAAACTTAAAATAAGTCCAACACTCTGTAATTGAAATTGCATTTGTGTTGTCACACATGATAGGAAC
The DNA here is from genome assembly GCA_036785695.1 of Gentiana straminea. NCBI lineage: Eukaryota > Viridiplantae > Streptophyta > Magnoliopsida > Gentianales > Gentianaceae > Gentiana > Gentiana straminea. Next base: position 1,984,478 of record JAVUPR010000087.1, on the reverse strand, counting down.
TGTCTTCTCCTCTATTCCACAATCCCTTAGTTGTTTTCTTATCCACAATACTTGTACACAACAGCTTCCAGCGGCTATGTATTCTGCTTCAGCCGTTGAAGTTGATATGGAATTTTTCTTTTTACAAAACCATGATACCAGTCTGCTGCCTAGCATCTGACAAGTTCCTGAAGTGCTTTTTCTATCAACCTTGCATCCTGCATAATCACAATCTAACTAAGATATCAACTTGAATCCACCATCTTTTGGATACCAAATTCCCACATTCATGTGTGTTTCAGATATTTGATAATCCTCTTTGCTTTTAATAAGTGAGATTCCTTAGGTTGTGATTGGAATCTTGCACATACTCCAACTGCAAATGCTATATCAGATCTACTTGCAGTTAAACAGAGTAAGGATCCAATAATCCCTCTGTATAGCTTTTGATCAACATCATTTCCATTTTCATCCTTTCCGAGTATAGTTCTTGCACACATAGGTGTTTCAGAAGTTCCACTGGTGTCCATGCCATACTTGTTTATCAAGTCATTTGTATACTTTGCTTGATTGATGAAAATGCCATCTTTCATTTGTTTCACTTGTAACCAAGAAAGTAATTTAGTTCTCCCATCATACTCATCTGAAATTTGGTCTTCATTAGATTTGCAACTTTTTCACATAGCTTTTCATCTTCTGATCCAAAAATGATATCATCCATATATATTTGAACTTGCAAGGTGCTTGATCCATCTTTTAGCTTGAATTTTGTCTATTGTGCCTTTGCTAAATCCATTGTTGATCAGAAATAGAGATAGTGTTTCATACCAAGCTCTTGGTGTCTGTTTGAGTCCCTAAAGTGCCTTTTTGAGTTTGTACACTTTATCTTCCTTTCCTTTAATCTGAAAACAAGATGGTTGTTCAACTTATACTTCTTCTTCCAAAAGTCCATTTAGAAATGAACTCTTTACATCCATTTGATCGACTTTAAAATCTTTGTGAGCTGCATAAGCTAGGAACAATCTGATTGCTTCCAATCTTGTTACTGGTGCAAATGTTTCATCATAATCTATGCCTTCTGTTTGTGAGTACCTTTTTGCTAACAATCTTGTTGAGTATTTTGTGGTACATTTGTTTTATATTGATTCATTTTCAAAAATAACATTCCCTTTGTTTAAAGCTTTTGTATAAATATTTATTATAAGTATTCCATATAATATTATTATAAGTGATTTAAAGTGCATTTTATACTTGATGATAATATCTGTTCATGTGTGATTTTTATTTAATTAAATTATGTATATTGTGTCACACTAACAAGCCATGAAGTCATTATTGACTTACTTTCTAATTTCTATGGCGTTGTGTTTACCTTGTTTGCAGGATTATTATAGTATTTGATTGTTATAAGGTCATATTCATGATAAATATTTTTACCCCTTGCGTAATACATTATTCGATCAAAAATACATATTGTCTACCAGACTTCTCTCATTTTCGGCCAGCCTTCTAGAAATCTCACCCGTTTCGGTTTCTTCTCTCCACCGTCCTCATTTATTGAATATACTGAATCCCAGTTTTCCCGGCTTTCAACCATCTCGTTTTCGATTTCTATAACGACTCTGCTTCCGAATCCCCTAATCCCGGCATCTTCATTTCAGGGAAGTTCCAACTCTTCACTTTTCCGTTTTAAAAACATTTAAAATAAAATTCTATGCTCCGAAAATATGTCAAGTGCTGTACGATGCCGTATTGACTGTGAACGACTCTGTATTGTCTCGTAACCTAAGACATTTACATTCAGACTGTTGTCATGATATTTGGGAAATGATCTTTAGTCTTATTATTATTATATTAAGTCTGTGTATGAAATGTTTGCATATCTAGGCCTCGGTGACATAGTGATATATAGAATATGGTTTATCCTTGTTAGGTATGTGATGAATACATTCTAATGGATTGTGCTGGATGCTAAATGTGATGATCAGTGTGCTCTAATTTTTGTTCTTGTCTGGTCTATAATGATCCAATACATTCTATAATGTTGCCTATATATATATATATATATATGTATATGTTCTTGAAATTGGTTGACCTTTAGTTGACCGAGTCTTTTTGGAACATGTTATATATGTAAACAAGAAATATGGTCTCTGTTTAAATGTAGTACAAGCCTACTAGTGATCCTCTGGATGTATGTGACTATTTGATCCCTTATACTATACGTGGATGTGACATGATTTGTTTAGGAATTGTGACTTAAGCTGTCACACTAATTGTTATATATAGGCATGTTACTACATTGATATGAAACTATGCTGCCTTAATCTGATTCAGATTCTTTCGAGATTTGGTACTGAAAATGGAAAGGAAAGGTCGCAGCTTTTGGTTCTCCATGGCATGGTGGCTATTCCTATTCAACATGTGTGTTTTTCAACCAAATCAAAGGTTACCATAATAGGTTTCAGTCAATGATTTTAAACCTCGGATTATGAGGGATTTTGATTTTTGAAATTAACCAGCCTACGGTTCCACATACCCTTTGGTCCTATATATACTTGGCATATTAACACAGGATTGCACCGAAGTCAGAACACTAAAATCAAGTGCAATCCCACATTTTTCATTTTTCTGACTATCAGTCCTAGGAATCAGCTGAGTGGTCAGCCTAGTCTTGATCAGTTTTGTGCTTGTACATGTACTCTGTATTGAATCTGCTGCACCGTTTGCTTTGTTCTTGCATTCTGAATCTTGGATGTCTTCGTAATCAGAACAGTCTATAAGTTGTGTAATCTACAGTCTTATTCTCTCTTTTGACATATCCTTGCAATTAGTTGTTGGACCTGAACTTACTGTATATTTTCTGGACTGTACTTGAGCACCTTTGAAAACTGATTTGCTGTTATTATTTCTTTTAATTGAAATCTCTCGTCTTGTACTTGTAAACTGATCTTGAAGCTGTTGTGACGCTTCCCAAACGTCACTAATAGCTTTTAGTTCATCTTTTAAGTAAGCCTGCAATTAGTTTCAGTTTATCATTAATTAATATCTTTGTTTGACTGTTCATCCGTACCTAATTGTTCAACATCTTGGTGTATAACTCTTTATTAGTTAAGTCAATATTTTTAGAAGAACAGTTTATATAACCTATTGTTTAATTTTTTTAAGTGTTGCTTAGACCACTTCACTTGTCGTTTGATCACGTAGGTTTATAACACAAGCGAATAGCTTATTAAGTGAGCTTCCGCACTTAATTGCTAGTACTTGTGTTAAGTTCGAAAAAGAGTTCAAAAGCACCCACACTCTATTCACCCCCCCCCCCCCCCCTTTAGAGTGTTCATTGCGCCTATATTGATCCAACAAATCTTGCCTTGTTTCTTACAATTTCTCCTTGCTCATCCATCTTGTTTCTGAATACTCATTTGGTCCCAATGATATTTTTCATATCTGGTCTATCAAAAAGTTCCCAGACTTCATTTCTTTCAAATTCATTGATTTCTTCTTGCATAGATGTGATCCAATCAGTATCTTGGATTGCATCATCTATTGTTTTGGGTTCCACCTATGACAGAAAACAAGTTAATATACTTTCCAGTTGTCTTCAAGTTCTTACACAAGCTTGTTTATCTCAAATGACTTGTTCAGCTGGATGATCCCTGAGGCAGTTCAAATTAGGTTGAAGTTGTGCCTGATCTGGTGCTTCTATTGTGTCTGTTTGTGCAACAGCTTTTGGATTTTGAGACGGTGTGACTCTGCTGGTGTATCTTCATCATCTAAGTGATCCAGTACAGTAGTTGGTACTTCTGTCTCTATATAGACTGGTCCAGAGACATGTTTCTATGTTATTTGCCTTTTTGGTGCATGCAGATCTTCACCACTAGTGTTTGGTTCATCAAAAACCACATGGATTGACTCTTCAATCACCAAGGTTCTTTTATTTGGTACTCTGAAAGCTTTACTGGCGTCTGAGTATCCCATGAAGATTGCTTCATCATCTTTTTCATCAAATGTGTGTTGTTGATTCCTGTTCAAAACGAAACATTTAGCACCAAACATATATAAGTGAGATACATTAGGTCTTCTGCCATTACACACTTCATATGGTTTTTTACCATGGTATTTGTTGATAATTGATTTGTTTTGAGTATAGCATGCTGTATTAGCTGCTTCAGCCCAAAATATCTTTGGTATGCTTGCTTCTGCTATCATTGTTCTAATAGCTTCTTTTAGAGTTATGTTTCTTCTTTCTGTTACTCCATTTTGTTGTGGAGTTCCTGCTACTGATAATTGATGTAGTACATCATTTTCTTTACAATAAAGTATGATTACTTCATTTAGAAATTTTGTGCCTCTATCTGATCTTATCTTGATAATCTTCAATTCCTTTTCGTTTTGAAGTCTTCTCAATAAATCTGGTAGTTCATTGAGTGTTTCTCTCTTCTTGTTCATGAAAATGGTCCATGTATATTTGGAGAAGTCATCAACCACCACCAAAGTGTACTTCTTGCCACTTACACTTACTGGTGTGATTGGTCCAAATAAGTCCATATGCATTAGTTGAAGAATTCTTGTTGTTGATTGATGGGGCTTTGACTTGAATAAGCTTTTGATCTCTTTCCCTTTCTGACAAGCATCATATAGACTCTCTTTATTGAATGTGATCTCTGGTAGGCCTTCTACAAGTTTATTCTTTGATAACTTGTTGATTGTCTTGAAATTCAGATGAGTAAGTCTTTTGTGCCTAATCCAACTAGGTGATTGTTTGTTCTTGACAAGTAGACATGTCTCTGCTTTTGCTGTCGTCCAATGACTCCAATCTATCACATAATGTTGTCTTCTCTTTTTCCTGTAAGTACAACTGTGTTGGTTTGTTTGTGAATTGCCTTGCATCATTCCTTGCTGAAATGCACATTGTAGCCTTTGTCACAGAATTGACTAATGCTCAATACATTGAAGTTCAATCCCTTCACATATGCTACATTCTGAATCTTCAAGTTGTTCTTTAACATGGTGCCTTCCCCTTAATCTTGCCAGGGTTTTCCTTGCCTTCAAAGGTAACTTTGGGTCCATCAAAAGCATTGAATTCAGTCAACCATCCACTGTCTATGTACCTGACATCCTACAAAACAATTTAAGCAAGTTTAAGTACCCAACGATGTATGGGTCCATGCCTGTTAGCAGTCATGCCTCCTACTCCAAGTGCATATCCAAAGGATCTTCTTCTTTGAGGGTTGAAATCATCAACCTCATTTGTATAAGGCATGGCAGAATATCTTTTAATAGATCTACAAAAAGAATTCTAATTCATTTCTCTACTTTTTGGTGAATTTGCATCCTTTTTCACTCTCCAATATACATGAGGTGACCTGTTTTCATATTGCCTTTTGTATCCAGGATCATGCCTTTTCTGGCTTTTCCCAAATAAATTTGGCTTTGTATGAAATGGTTTTCTCTTGTATTTTGAGGGTGGAAAATTCCAATCATCTTCTGAAGGGTAAAGTCTGCCATTACCTTTCAGTATGCCTTTGCCTTTAGTAAGCTGGTAAGATGATTTACTATGCTATCTTACTGCACTAGCCTTTGGCTTTATTGGTGCAGGATGAGTGGCTGGCACAGTGGTCTGTCCTTTTATGAATATAGGACCAGTTTTGGCCTTTGATTCATTCTTGTGTTGACCATTGTGTCTTCCTTCATCTTGACTATTGTAACCTAGACTAGATCTGGATCCAAACCTTTTTGGGGTTTTTAAGCTGGTGCAGAAACCTTCTCTGCTGGTAAGATTTTTTTCTTTGCTGGTCTGTCAATATCAGATGTTTGGCCATCTGTTGTTTGATGAACAACTAAGTGAACTTCCTTACTAGTTGAGTGAGATTTTTGCATGTCCCGCTCTCTTTTTATCTTTCGTTTTCTTTTCTTAGATTCTTACATTCTTATTCCAGAATTTCATGATTTGATTGAATTTCTTCAAATGTACTCATGAGATTTTGAATCAAGTTTGCAGAATCCAGGGGAGAAATAAAAGATTGTGCAGTATCTGATGTAGATGCACTAGATGAGGATGCATTAGATAGTACCTCTGTTTCTTTAATTTCTTTTTCTATAAGACATAAGCATGATTTATCATTGTCTGAGCTGGTGTCTTCACCATCATTTGAGTCATTTTCAGATGACTCTGCTGCTTCACTATCTTCACTGCTAGTTTCAGCCTTTAGTGCCTTTTTGCTCTTCTTTTTGTCTAATGATTTGTATTTTTTCTTTTCCTCGTCTTTGTTTTCTTCTGGACAAAGAGTTTTGAAATGTCCCTTCTTTTTGCAATTGAAACATCTGTATTCTTCATCCTTTTTCTTCTTGTCTTTGCTTGAGTTTGACTTCTTATTTGACGAAGACTTTCCTTTGATATGCTTCTTCTTGAATCTTTCAAATCTTAGAATCAGCAAAGCAATCTGCTCCTTCAGCTCTTGAGTCTCTTTGATGGTTGAGTCAGCTGATTTACTTTCTGAGGTGCCACCAGTGCACTGGCCTTGTGTGGCTCTACTGGTGCACCATATTCATTGTTTAGGTCAAATTCATGAGCTTTCAGTTGAGACATTAAGGTTAGAGTATCAGTCTTTTCTAGATCCAATGTGCCTTTGAGTATTGATGTGATGATCTTCCACCTTTCTAGTAGACCTCTCAGAATCTTCAGGCAAACTTTCTTTTGTGGATATGAGTGTCCAAGTTGTTGTAGTTCACTGATAATACTTGAAAATCTATTATCCATTTGATCAATGGATTCACCTATCTGTATTTTGAAATTTTGAAATTTCTGTTCAGCAACAGATAATTTATTTTCTTTGATTACCTCAGATCCTTCATTGAAAAGTGCCATTTGTCCCACATTTCTTTTGCTGTTTTGCAGTTTTTTATCCTCATGAACATATTGCTGTCAAGAGTTTTCATGATCATGTCTTTGGCAACAATATCTTGATTTGCTCGTCTTCTGCCATCTTTGGTCCATTCCTTCTTTGGTTTTTCAATAGGTTTCCCTTGATCTGCACCTGTACTCTCTACAATCATGATTTTGATAGAACCATCATTGATAACATCCAGCATCTCCTCATGAGTTGCTGCAAGATGAGATAACATTCTTATTTTTTATTCCTCAAAATTATTGACATTGAACACAGGAATTTTAGACATAAAATTTGAAGACTCCATAATGAAATTATATGGATATAGATAATTCTTAAAAGATTTTGAAAATACTTTTGACAATAAGTGATCTCCTTGTTACCAGAAATCAGATCTGAACATGTTCTGATACAAAGAACACTGCTCCGATACAAATTGTTGGTCCCCGAGAAGTGTGAAATATAGTCAGGGGGTGAATGACTATATTGGGAGTTCAAAATATTTTGTGCAACGGAATTTTAAAACCCTTCTAAATGTATTTTCAATCCACTTAAGAAATCACAAACATATAAAATAAAATACTGAATGTAAATGCAAGAAATTAATGATGTAAGTAAATAACACAAGGTTTATAGTGGTTCAGGTTGGTGTAATCCTTTAATCCACTTGTCTCATCTGATGATTTGAGGAATTCATTATTGTTTTTCACCAATACAGTAGTATGATTGTTCTTGCCTACAAAAGCTTCACAATCTCAAGACTATCACTCCCTGGCTACAAAAGCTTCAGTGACTCAGTCCTCAACACACACTGCTCATTGGGAACAAATCCTTCAGCAGCTATCACAGCAACACAACTCTTCTTATATGTCTCTGATTCAGTTGCTTGAAAGGATGTGAATTTGATAAATTCACCAAACTGATCAAGTTCAGACTTGAATGATATATGTTGGAGCCCTTGATGTTTCTGAACTTTAATTTTCTAGATATGTCTCTTAAAATCGATTGAAGGTTTGGTTCAAACATAGTTTCAAAGACTTAGACTTCTTGATCATAGCACTTAGACTTCTTGATCATATATATATATATATATATATATATATATATATATATATATATATATATATATATATATATATATATATATATATATATATATATATATATATATATGTGTGTGTGTGTGTGTGTATTTTTCTTGTCTGTCAATGCCTTCAATTTATAGCTATAATCCTTGATTTTTGAATTTCCGTCCGTTGGATAATTAATGTGGAGAATAATCTTTGATTTCATTCTCCTTGATTTTTGTGATCCGGATTATGATCAAACGTTCATCATAAAATCAGTCCTTGATTGATTCCACATTAATTGCTTGATTTCCGTATTTTCTATGTTCTGAATCAAATGTGGACAACATACTTGACTCTGCTGCATTTCCCTTTACTCTGCCGGTTCAGTGACTTCTTCACTCTGCTGGTCACTGGGCTGCAATCATACTGCTGCTCCTTTTGCTTATACTGATCTGCTGGTACTTATGCAGCTGATAAAGCTTTACTTCACTGATCCTTGATTTGTGTGAGATCAGTGTACACCATATTTGTAATGAATTAAGTTTCATCATTTGTAATTCATATCTTAGACTTATGCAAGGTCATCACAGACTTCCTTGGTTATAAGTCAATTCATAAGAATCATCACTTCACAAAGGTCTTTGGTCTACCGATCTTCTCCACCGAGCCGCATGCCGCCTATTGCGGCTTGTCTGACTGAACTTATACAAAATGTCATATTTTAAGTAAAGTCTTATACAAACATTACTAACTCATTTAGACTTATTTCGGGTTTTATATAACAACTAGTATAGCCATCATCAAAACAATAAATGTTCCTAACAACCATTCAGCGGAAACGAAATTATCAATGGGATGTTTAGTAGTACACGCCCATTTTGGTTTGCGGACAACAATAGGGTGATCATCATATGGTTCAGAATCTCCAGAGGAACTAGTATCGGAATCATGAGAAAGGGACTCATGCTGTGTCTGTTTTGAGTGACGTACGAACACTTTTGGGTAAGGTGTAAGAACATGGGCTATTTGAGGAGCTATACCCGAATCAGTGTCGGGTGGAGGGACACCAGCTGTTTGAGGTAGAGGTGAAACTTATGGACATGGTGTGAGAACCAGATATAGAATAGGTTCATTGGACGGGCTGGTGGGCTCGGATTCACGTTCAAGGAAGGCTATTTCCCGAATGGGTATGGTGTAATATGGCGTAGTCTCGAAGAAGGTAACATCTCCAGAAGTGAAGTAACGATGCAGCACTGGACTATAACATCTATACCCTTTTTGGGTTCGGGAGTATCCTAAGAAAATACACTTAGTTGCCCTCAGATCAAACTTATCAAATCCCGGACCTAAATTGTGAACATAACACACGCAACCGAAGACCTTTGGAGAAACTGGGAATAATGACTCTTTGGGAAACAATACTGGACATGAGGATTGATTTTCCAACACTTTGGTAGGCATATGGTGTTAGGAAATCTACGCGGGAACGCAGCGGAATTCAAACATTTATTTCCTATCGACCCAAGATCGACTTCGTTTAAGCAATAAACAAACAAGTAGTAGACGGTGGTTACCTTGGTTGATCTAAAAGATCGACGCTTTGACCGTCTAAGGAGAGTAGTTCGCATAGAGCCGCCCAAGTGTTCGGCCTCTACCGCCGTCCACACGAACAAACCCGCCGGAATCCCATCATGGATTGCTATTGGAAAACTCCGGTTGCTAGACCGGCCTTTCTCCCTCTCTCCAACTCTCCAAAAGATGCTCTCTATTTTACACAAGAACTATGAGCTCTTGCAATTGTGATGTACAAAAGAGCTTGACACCCACCTCTTATTTATAGTAGAAGGTGGCGCCCCAACTAGAGTGTGGAGGAGAAGAAAACATTTTCCCAATAAAATAAGGAAAATATAATTGATTGATTTATCTCATTTATTATAATATCTTATATTAAATAAATCTAGGATATTGTCAATATCTTATATTGAATATCTCCAAGATTTTGTCAATATCTTATATTGAATATCTTTATCTTATTACCATAAATCAATTTACACATGTGTATATATCACAAATATATATATTACATATATAAATCTATACCAATATATTCAACTAATGAAATTGTGCACATGTACATTCAATGCACAGCACACACACGCACATTCATTTAAAATATATATATATTAATATCATATATTAATATTTGGTAATACCATTAATTAAATTGCACAATCCAAGTGTATCTTATACACCTCAAAATTGCGCCACCTTTAGCCAATATTTTGGCATCCGGAATATTCTTTAATTAATCAACATAATTAATATCTTGTATTTAATTTATTCATAATAAATAAATACCACCATATTAATTTACCACTATAACCTTTATAGTCTCGAGATAAACTTTCCTTATTTGGTTATCATCTATAACCACATTTTAATCCGGCTAGATGTTCTTATGTGTGTGACCCGATAGGTTTCCGAATATGTTGGCCGTAGACACAAAGTGCAAATTACGAAAATGCCCTTCATGCCTAACGATCACGGGATAGCGTCTAGCAACACACTGTGACCCCCAATCATCGGAAGAGTCAAATGCAATGACTACTACCTTTCATGTGAAACAGCTTACCGTGTAACTTACAATCCTATCGCCGTAATAATATCCATACGGTCGTTAGTCGAGTGTCAAAACATCAACGACCGTATCTTATAATGGATATCATGATCTCTCGAAGTAACTCATTTACTCCCACTTTGCAAAGATTCACGAGAGTAAGACATTCCTTATAAGAAGGCCATTTCGGATATTCGATCCCAATCATAGGATACGCGATTCCCAGACGACCAATCATGTATACTCCGCATGCTTCAATATCATACCCAATCACTACCGCATGATCTCCCCGTGGCTAGGGGAAACCTCAATAGTGTCAAAGCATGACAATCCACACCGTGATGGGTCTAAAGGATAATTACACAACCGTCACATAGTGTGACACTTATCCGTGTAAGTGGGTCAGTCTAACGTACGCATTCTCTAATACACGTCCACGTACAGTCCAAATGTCTCTACACTTCGATAGACGAGATCTATCCCTGCCCTTAAAGACAGAAGACATCTAATACATGCTAGCATGTTCATACTATCAATGCCATGTTTAATAGTACATCAGCCTAGAGACATTTAAGTATCAAACTTATTAAAGTGATTAGAGATCTCATCAACCATAATCGTCTATCATGGTTTCTCTATCACCGTTTAATACTAAGGACGTTATCATATAACAATTCATAATTGATTCTTTAAAAGAACATATATATGACAACAGAAAAGCCATTTAATATATGTACAAACATAAAGAAATAGTAGAAATGATCCGACCCGGTCGGATCCGGTCCAACCCGATTGGGTTTAGGACACTATTCCAACATACGGTTGATAACGTGACACGAAGTAAGGATGACATCACCCCAAAAATGTTTAGGAACATTCATATGGATCATTAAGGTCCTTGCAACATCAGCAAGATGACGGTTTTTGCGTTCCGCCACCCTATTTTGTTGCGAAGTATAGGGGCACGAGGACTGATGGAATGTGCCTTGAGTTGTAAGATATTTAGAAAAGTGGCCTTTATACTCTTTAGCATTATCTGACCGGACAATATGAACTAAGTAATCAAACTAAGTCTTAACTTCTTGTTGAAATTGTTTAAAACGTGTAATAATTTCGGTTCGATAACGCATAAGAAACAACCACGTCATCCATGAATAATCATCAATGAATGTAACAAAAATAACAAAATTTATTGGAAGTAATACAAAATGGACCCCATACATCGGAATGAACTAACTCAAAGGGTGAATCTCTTCTTTATTGACACTATTTTTAAAGGACATCCTATGATGTTTACCTAATTGACACGACTCACAAGATAATGACTCGATATGAGACAAACCATCAACTTGTTTCTTTAGGGTAGATAGGGATTGATAACCTAAACGGGAATGCCACTCAATAGGACTGATTTTGGCTTGAAGGGCACAAGGCCTCACATCATCGAACAAGTATAGTCCCTCACTTTAATGCCCCGTACTAATTTGCGTCCTCGTCTGGAGGTCTTGCAAAACACACGAACCGGGGAAAAAGGTTACAGAACCGTTCAAGTCTTTGGAAATTTATTGACGGATAATAAACTACAAGGGAAATCAGGAACATGTAGGGTAGATGACAAACATATATTATGATATAAATGTACTTTTCCAACACCGGATACTTTCACTAAGGATCCTTCGCAAGAGTTACGAATTTGGACCCAGACAAAGAATCTGATAGGTGTTGGGACGAACCTGTCATATGTAAAGTTGCTCCCAAATCCAATATCCACTTTTTTGGCTTGGCTGTGTAAAAGCAAGTGTATGTGTTGTGTGACTGAACTAAATTTGATATTTCAATATGATGAATGTCTCTTTGCTCTGTCAATCGTTTATACTCTTCACGAGATAGCACCACTTTATCCGGCCACCACGGACACAACGGTCTCCACGTCCACCTCTGCCTCCGGACTGATTGACAAACAAGGCTGATTTTTTTGTCAATTGTATCAATCGAACCAGCCTCTACTCGGATCTTTGGCTCCATTAAGGCTCTCTGAAGGCGTGAGAAAACTTTCGTCAGGCTAGGAACCTGATTTCCGCCCAGAATTTGGGCCCGAACTGGTTCATGTTCAGCCTTCAAACCAGACAGAAACCGTAAGACATCTATATCGGTGTTATTTCATCAGAAGTTCTTTTAGGACTGGAACCTTCTTTCTCCTTGTCTTCGTAAGGAAATATCTGCTCAATAAATACAACATTTCTTGACTCAATGATAGTATTTACATGAATGTGAAGAATGTCTGATTTATGAACCAGAAAACGATAGGCACTACTATTATTCGCGTAACCAATAAAGATACAATCAATTGTTTTAGGCCCAATTTTTACTTGCTTAGGGTTAGGTATTTCTACCTTTTCTAAGCACCCCACCCTTTAAGAATTTTGTAGTTAGGTTTCTGACCATTCCACAATTCATAAGGTGTCTCATCCCTTTTCTTGGATGGTATACGATTCAAAATGATGTTCGCCTAGAGAATCGCCGCCCCCACATGTTCTGGGATAAACCCGAACTAATCAACATAGCATTCATCTTTTCCTTAATTAAGTGTTCTGTTTTTACGTTCAGCAACACCAATGGATTGTGGTGAATATGGTGCAATCGTTTGATGAATAATTCCCAATTCTGAACAATATTCGTCAAAAGGTGCATCATATTTTCCACCTCTATAACTACGAATCACTTTGATCCGTTTGCTAAGTTGATTGTCAACTTCATTCTTGTAATGCTTAAAAGCATCAAGAGCCTCATGTTTACCACGCAACAAGTATACATAACAGTATCTTGTGCTATCATCACTAAAAGTAATGAAATACTTTTTACCGCCTCTAGTTGATACCAACTTTAAATCATAGATATCCGTGTGAATTAAATCCAAAGGTTCGTTAAAACGTTCAACACTTGGAAACAATAACTTTGTCATTTTTGCTTCAATACAATTAGTATGGCATTTTTTATCATCAAATTGTAGTTTAGGCAACAAATCTATGTTCATGGTTTACGAACATATTTATAATTCGCGTGTCCTAATCTACAATGCCATAAATTTGAAGACTCAGCCAAATAAGCAGAAGTAGATGCTTTATCATTGCCGCTAGAAATAATGTTTGCAGTTTTTGGCACAACAGCCTTAGGTACAATAACCATATGTTTAACTTAAACATGCCATCAACCAAATATCCCCTTCCCACAAATTGTCCATTTTTACTTAATGAAAATTTTTCAGATTCAAAAGAAAGTTTAAAACCATTACTAACAAGTAATGCACCGGACACCAATTTTTTTCAAATTCCAGGCACGTGCAACACATTGTTCAGGGACCTTCAGGGTCAAATGCTTGCCAAAAGCCATCTTTAAGACAACTTTTCCTTGCCTTCAACTTTAGAAGTTGCTAAATTTCCCATAAACAATTTTTCCCCTTCCACTACTTGGTAGTCGGAAAAGATTGATTTTATTATAGAACAAACATGATGCGTAGCCCCGTGTCTACGAACCATTCTCGGGGATTTCCAACCATGTTGCATTCTGACACCACCATTGACAACTGAATGATTGATCCCAATGTTCCTTCAATTTCTATTCACAACAGAAGATCAACAATCAAGTTTGCAACACAAACTTTAATTTTTTTAACAACGGTGTCTTCAAACGTAATTTTAAAAAATTACGAACACTTTTAACAAATAATACAAATAGATTTGAGTTTTCAGAAAAACGTAGTATTTACAAAGTATTCTGGCCTTGAGGACAATGCAAATAGTCGTGCCAATTTTCTGGAAAATGTGTAAAAAATGTTTTCTGTTACTACAACATTTTTTTATGTTAATTTTCCAGAATTGCAGATGCAATTATATGTTCAAACTTTACACAAGTGTATGCAAACAAACATATTACAAACGTATCAGATTCTAACACATGAATAAATAAAGTCTTAAGTTTGTTGTAAAAAATATTTGTCTGATTTCGTTTATAATAATCTGATTATTACTGAATATAGAAACTTTCCAAAACGAAATGTCAATATTCAACAATAGAGATGAAGAAACATTTTTTCAGAACATTGTCTTTATCCATATTGATTCAACACAACAATATGCACATAAAATTGAATGACAAAAAGCAACAGTAAATGCGAAAACTTATTGGTTGATTGAGGCGCGTAGAACGGTGTCCTTAAGACTTTATTTCCCCGATTACATGCCCACAGATACTGGCAACAAGTCTCTCAAGATACAACAATCAATACATTTCCGGATTCTGACACTCGAATGAGGAAAGCAGGCGAACTGATATGACTTCGTTATCTCTCAACTTTATGAATGCTGAAAAATTGTGCAGAGTTTTTTTACTGATGCAAATGAATTTTCTATTTGTTTTCATTCAGGGATATGTTTCCTTTTATAGGCAAAAGAAAATAGAGTAGCATCCTTTAAGACTTGGAAGTTGGGAAGTTATTTGTTGGCAGTTACCAATAGAATTCTCGAGCAGACATGTGTTCAGGCGAACTGGTGCCAATGAACTTGTTCGAACTGAACAATTGCCTTTCGATTTGATTCAGAAAACCCAATGTTGAGCTGGCCCAAAAAATATTAATACTAGGCCGGGCCAAGCCACAAGCCACAAGCCACAAGCCACAAGCCACAA
Organism: Gentiana straminea; assembly: GCA_036785695.1. NCBI lineage: Eukaryota > Viridiplantae > Streptophyta > Magnoliopsida > Gentianales > Gentianaceae > Gentiana > Gentiana straminea. Next base: position 1,969,239 of record JAVUPR010000087.1, on the reverse strand, counting down.
GCCACAAGCCACAAGCCGAGCTGGCCCAAAAAATATTTATACTGGGCCAAGCCACAAGCCCGAGGCGGGCGGACGCGGCGGGCGCGTGTGGGTTTTGAATCAACAAGCATCTACGTCTTCCCACCTTCACAAAATTCTCTTGCCCCTTGGGGCTTGACTTTAAGTGCCATACTACTCCTTAAGTAGTGATTCACTTGAGTTTCTTTTCCATTGTGGGACAAATGAATACACATTATTTATTGACACTCTACACATTTTACTTTATCTTTAAGCATTAATTTCTCATTCACCCAATATCGGAATCAAATGATTCAAAAGCTAACATCAACTACTATCTTAGTAGTCTCTAAAACCATTTTTAGCTCCCGAAAATTCATTCCGTAACTTATTCAAAATCGAGTTTGAATTGGACTGTTCGCCACTTGCTCCAACACTCGATTTAGCTAAAAACTCCAACACATTATTAGGTCACCAGAACGACGCGAGACAATTTCTACTCAATACGGTGTACATCCATAATAAGTTCAGCAGGATAGGGGTATGAACAAATCAAGCAGTGTACAAATAATTTGAGTTTGGTTTGCTTATTCGCTTGAACAATTTGCCTTGAGTTGGTTTGGGATTTACTTTACTCGCCCAAATGCTAAATTAGTAAACATAACCCGTTAAAATTATCTAGACAAATATAAAATCGTAAAAATATTTTTATACCATTTACGGAGATACGGGGTATCACAATTGGTAGGGAGTTACACACAATACTAAATAATTTTTTTGACTGAGATTTTAGTTAGGGAGTTACACGCTTGATAGGGTTTGTGGGTTTGGATCAGTATTTCTCGGATCTTGGACAGGTTTACGGGTCAATTGATTTTTATTTTCCTTCTTCTCTATAAACATAGTATAGATACAAATATATATTGCGAGTTTGCTGCGTTTGTCTGTTTGTTAACCGAGCACAGTAATATGTTTGAGTTTGATTCGCTTTCTTAACAAACAAACCAACATGAGTTTATACCTATGTAGCACGTACACGGATACGGCACACGACACGACATGGATACGGCGACACGCCTAATTCCAAAATTTAAAACACGACACGCGTACGTTATATATATATATATATATATATATATATATATATATATATATATATATATATATATATGTAAATAAGTTTCAATTTATCAAAAAAATATTCGTAATTTTTTTAAAAACTAGACAAAATAAGTTAAGTAATACACAAACTCTATGAATATCTAAAATAGATGTTCGGTCTTTATACGGTGCCAAAAGAAATTGTGATTGACCTTCAAAATATTATAAATTGTAAAAATGATTATTTATAAACAAGAAACATATACACTTAATACGGCGTATCATTTATTAAATTATTATAGGAATGGAAAACGTGTATTTTAACGTGTCAGAGTGTCGGTGCCGTGTCGGGGAGTGTCGACTGCGTGTCGGATATTAAAATTTTAAATTATATTATTTTAACCAGCCAACACGTGTCGGATACATGTCGGAGCGTGTCGGTCGAATGTCGTGTCGGAAACGTGTTGGACACGGGGCACGGCGCCCAGATTGATACATGTCGGAGTGTGTCGGTCGCATGTCGTGTTGGAAATGTGTCGGACACGGCGTCCAGATTGAAGTGTCAGTGTTTCATAGCTACCATTATAATTTCTCTTGTAATAGATGATTATAAAGTTTATTGTAGGTAATGACTATCTACTTCATTTATTTAACTAAATAACCTAAAACATTAGTATATAACTATATAATTTTTTATTTTTAAAAAAAAATTGTTGGAGGGAAATGTTTCAAATATTTGAATTTGAAATATGAACTTATAACGGTGGGAAATTTGTTAATTTTGAAATTTTGAAATTTGAAATTTTGAATTTTGAATTTTGAATTTTCTTCATTGATAGGGCGGGAACTTAAGGAAAAGCAAATCTATTTATATCTGTTGGATTTATTTAAATTAAATAAAGTCTTAATTTGTTTTTATTTTTTGAATTTGACTAAGTCTAGTCAAGTAGTTAGTACATGGGATCATGTAGGAGTTAGTTTAATCCATGATCTCCATTTCCAGATTTTGTAGGCTACACTTTTGGTAGCATTTTCTATTCCTCAACTGCATTGTAATTTGGCTATTTATAGCTTAGTTTTGATTAATGAAAAGTATTCCATTCCTCCAAATATTCTGAGTACATTTAACAGTGGTATCGGAACCATAATCTCAATCATTTTACAAAGTGAACGAGATCCCATGGCAGAAACAAATTTCGTCCAAGCTGCCATTCCAAAATTTGATGGTCACTATGACCATTGGAGCATGTTGATGGAGAATTTCTTGAGATCAAAGGAATTCTAGACCATTATAGAAAATGGTGTTCATGTAGCAACAGGTACACTCACTGAAGCACAGAAAACTGAATTGGAAGGCAAGAAACTCAAGGACTTGAAGGCTAAGAACTATCTATTCCAAGCTATAGATAGATCAATCCTGGAGACAATTCTTTGTAAAGAAACCTCCAAGGATATATGGGACTCTATGAAGAGGAAATTCCAAAGGAATGCTAGAGTAAAAAGGTCTCAACTTCAAGCATTAAGGAGAGACTTTGAGACTCTACAGATGAAGGATGGAGAAACTGTTACAATCTACTGTGCAAGGACAATGGAGATTTGTAACAAAATGATATTTCTTGGAGAGAAAATGGATGATATGGCTGTTGTGGAAAAGATACTTAGGTCACTAAGCCCCAAGTTTGACTATGTGGTGTGTTCTATAGAAGAATCTAAAAACATAGACACACTATCACTAGATGAACTGCAAGCATCACTGCAGGTTCATGAACAGAAGATGACAAGGAGCAATGATCATGAGGTGCAGGCCTTGAAAACCACAACCTCTACTAATTTCAGAGGTGGAGGAAGGGGTAGAGGAAGAGGAAGAGGAAGAGGCAGAAGCAGTGGCAGGGATTCAAACTCAGGCAGAGATGGATCCAAAATGTAAGATCAGGAGATGATACTGATCACGGAAGCAAGGGATATGACAAATCCCAGGTGGAATGCTTCAGATGCCATAAATTTAGGCATTACAAATCAGAATGCTACACAAAGCTGCCAGGTGACAAAAACAATGGGCAACAGACCAAGGGAGAGGTCTCAAATTTCACAGAAAAATGTGATACTGAAACTTTACTTATGGTTGTTCATTCAACCTTTGAAGCATCTACAGATACATGGTATGTAGATACTGGTTGTAGTAATCATATGTGTGGAGATAAGTCCTTTTTCTCAAGTTTAAACGACACATATCACTCTAAAGTAAGTTTTGGAGACAAATCTGCAGTAATGATTGTAGGTAAAGGTGATATCAAGATAAAAGCCAAGAATGGATTTACAGAAACCATTTCTAATGTTTTGTATGTGCCTGACTTGAAGTGCAATATGTTGAGTGTTGGACAATTACAGGAAAAGGGTTATGAAATCACCATCAAGAAGGAAGTGTGTGAAATTTATGATCCTACCAAAGGATCAATTGCAGTGATCAAAATGAATTCTAGCAGGCTATTTCCACTGCAAATAATTCCTGTGCAGTCACGTTTAATGGCAAAATATATAGATTCATCTTGGTTGTGGCATTTCAGGTATGGACACTTGAATTTTGGTGGATTAAAGACCCTACAACAGAAAGGTATGGTGGAAGGTTTGCCTTAAATAGACACTCATGTACAAGTATGTGATGAATGTACACTAGGCAAACAACACAGGTTGCCATTTCCTAAAGGAAATGCAAGTAGAGCAACAGAAGTGCTAGGTCTGATTCATTCGGACTTGTGTGGTCCAATCACTCCAACATCAAATGGTGGAACTAGGTACTTTATGACTTTTACTGATGATTTATCTAGAAAGACATGGATCAGTTTTTTGAAAGAAAAGTCAGAAGCTTTCAGTGCATTCAAAGCTTTTAAGCAACAGGTGGAAAATGAAGCAGGAAAGACCATAAAGAGGTTAAGGTCTGATAGAGGTGGAGAGTACTGCTCAAATGAGTTTGATCAGTCCTGTGTTGATCATGGCATTAAAAGGGAATTGATAGCTGCATACACTCCTCAACAGAATGGGGTCTCAGAAAGGAAAAACAGAACCATTCTCAACATGGTCAGGAGTATGCTGATGCAAGGAAATGTGCCAAAAACCTTTTGGCCTGAAGCTGTTAATTGGAGTGTACATATCCTAAACAGAAGCCCTACATTTTCTATAAAAGACATGACACCTGAGGAAGCATGGTCTGCAACCAAACCTACTATAAGTCATTTTACGATATTTGGATGTATTGCCTATGCACATATCCCTAATGTAAACAGGAAGAAGCTTAATGATAAAGGTAAGAAATGCATCTTTCTTGGGATAAGTGATCAGTCCAAGGCTTATAAACTGTACAATCCAGTTACAAAGAGGATTGTTACAAGCAGAGATGTGGTATTTGATGAACTAAACACCTGGGAATAGGAAGCAAACAATGATCAGCTTTATCCAAGTCAGAATCTGATAAATGAAGAACCAGCTAAGGGTCAGCAGAGTGAGGGTCAGCAGAGTGAGAATCGGCATAGTGGGAATCAGCAAGGTGAGAATCAGCAGGGTGAGAGTCAGCAGACTCAAGGGTCAGCAGACCTAGGTTCAGCAGACAGATCTCAAAGAAGCAGAAAAAGACCGGCATGGATGACTGATTATGAGGTCATTGGTCTGTCAGAAGAAGCAACTTATTATGCACTGATGACAGAAGGAGATCCCACCACTTTTGAAGAGGCAATAAAGGATTCAAAGTGGAAGCAAGCAATGGATGATGAAATAGCATCCATTATATATGAGGAATGACACAAGGGAACTCACTGATTTACCTACTGGACACAAGACAATTGGGGTAAAATGGCTGTATAAAACCAAGCTAAAAGAAAATGGGAAGATAGACAAGCTGAAAGCAAGGTTGGTAGCTAAAGGCTGCAAACAAGAGTATGGAATTGACTACAATGAGGTTTTTGCACTAGTGGCCAGGCTAGATACCATCAGATTGGTGCTGTCACTAGCTGCAAAACAGGCATGGAAAATATTTATAAGAATAATGAAAAGTATTCCATTAATCAAAAGTATTCATTATTTAGCCACTTTTCATATAACTTAGTTTTGATTAATGAAAAGTATTCCATTCCTCCAAATATTCTGAGTACATTTAACAATATCTCCCTCCCAATAAACCTTCTCATCTTCAAACTTTAAACTTTGTCATCTCAAATTAAATAAGAATAAACATAACCATTTTGTCTCATCTTGCGTGTATTCCATTTTTTTTCAAACTTCACAAGTCTATCGCTTATTTTTGTCTTCGAAGGTACTAATACTTTATGAAGTTTGTTTGTTTTTTTTTTTTTTTTTTTTTTTTCTGTCCCCCTTTCTTCTTCGTATTTTATGATGTACTTTTTACATTGTATTTGTTCCCTTGTGTATGTATACCATATGCTTGTGAATTTTAAGGAGTTTTGGAGATACATAAGATGTTTAATTCAAACGAAATGCACCTCTCCAATCTACCTAATCAACTTAAACAATTCGTCACTTTTGTGTTGGTTTTTAGTCTTAAATGTGATATAGTGTTTGTTGAGAAATAATTTATGAAACCAGGGGTGATTATTAACTTGGTTTTTTTTTATTTTTTTTATTTTTATGATGAAAAGACAGATTTAATATTTGAAGAATACTCCATTGAATGGTAGCATTCCAATAGTTGCCATGGATTAAGTCCGGAATTACATGGTTGAAGGCTATGGAAAGCACGGATTTAATCCAAACGCCATTTAAAAACACCGATGTAGACCGAAATAAGGTAATCTATATCTTTTGTAATTCATTTCTCTGGATTTTTGGTTTATTTGTTGATGTTTTTGGAAGTATTTCAACAAATGAGTACGCCAAAGGTACTTGACATGGTGATTGAACTTGAAAGCTTACTGAAGAATTGAGTTGTTTGAGTGGTACAACATTACCAGAGACGCGTAATGGTTGTTTGCATAGTCAACTTCATTCAAACCAATGGCACACCGAGTAATGATAGGGGTTCAACTGTTGTGCCACATCGAGTGACATAACGGTGATCTGTACCGTTGACCATGTTAGATTTACATCATTCTCAATTTAACCCATTATAATCAACGGTGCAGATTATTGTTGTGTCACTCGTTATGCCATTGGCACACCTATATAGTATGCTGATCATTTTTTAAATATTAAAAAAATTTAATTTTATAATTAAAAAAATATTATTTTTTAGTGAAAAAATATAGTCTCAACTGAGATGGTGATGGTATGTATGCCATAGAAGGCATATACATGATTTTCTTTTTTTTTGGGAAGTTTGATTGATATGTATGCCAGTTGTACTCTGGCCGAAAGACTCTTATAAGTTGTTTTGTTTGTTACCCCAACCTGATGGTGTTTTTTAAGGGAGAATGGCTTATATGACTCATTTCCGAAAATGTTTGGTGTAAAAGACTTTTGATCAATTTAGTATTTAAAAAAAACGAAAAAGGGAGAAATAATAAGAAATGTCTGAACTTCCTGTTTTGCCCCTCATTTATAACTTCTCAATCAACACCCTCTCACCCAAACACTTTCTCCCATTTCCTTCCCATTCCCAAATCGAAGTCGGTGAAAAGGAACCGTTCTTCATCTCCTCTTCTCCTTTCTACAACAACATCAAAGTTGTTTTCAATAGATCGATCCATAGAAGAGTATCGATTTGGAGGAATTAGATCGTCTGTTCCGGCGTGGAAGACAGTAGCTTTCCGTCTGCAACTCAGTTCCGGCGAGAGGGTCAGGCAACACTCTGGTAAAATTAATTTATGGATTGAGAATCGTCATTATGATTTCTTTAGTACAGTCGATTTAAGTGTGATTATGGTAATGCATGTAGATTGTAATGTAGAAACTGATATTGGGGGTGATTTCTTTAATCGGGTTTAGTTTGTGAATTAGAACTATTGGACATTTTGATTTTGAAATTAAAATGTGCATTAGTATCTTTAATCGATTTAAGCTCCATGTAATCTGTTTTTTATGCTCATTTGTAAGTGGATGATGTACTAAAGCGGGTTATCTATTTTGTTTATTTTGTAGTAAAGAAATGAATCTTAAATACCAATTGACAAGTGTGGAGAGGGCGAAGAGATCTCGGATTGTTAATAGAAGCCATGTTGATAAAGCTGATTATGTCTATGGTGAATTAGACAGAGAACACAAGAATGCACTAAGAAATAGTTGTTTTGGGAATTTAATTAGCCTTCCCGAGGTTAATGGTACTCAAATTGTGCATAATATGTTGATGAGACGAGTGGAGGGCGATTCAAAGGAAATTTTCTCGGTTTAGGGTTGGAAACAACAAGGCTCTTAGGTTTAGTTTGAAGGAATTTACATTGGTTACCGGATTAAATGTTGGGATGTTTGAGTGGAAAGTGAGTGAGAAGAAAGCTCAAGGTTGTCGTATTGTCAAACGCTAATTTAAGAACATAAAGTTAATAAACAGAAATGATTTGTTGAAAGCGTTTCCTAATGTTGCGGATGAAAATGATAAATACAAGTTGGGATTGTTGATTATTATGTCTTATGTTTTGTTGGCTGCGGAGGAGAGGGTGTCGTTGGATTGGTGGTGGTTTAAGTTGGTGGATGATTTGGATGCATTCAACAAGTATCCTTGGGGGATCTTGTGTTATGAATACACAGTTCGCTTGTTTAATCGGGACATGAGTAAGTTGTTCAAAAAGGACAAGGACAAGGTGGGGTATACATTGAATGGATTCCCACATGCTCTGATGGTATGTATTATGATATGTAGTACTGTATTAATTCGGAAGTCATAAAATTTTGGAAGTTATTTTGTAAATGTCATGTTTGCGTAGGTATGGGCACTTGAATCCATCCCGTGTTTACGGTCGTTGGCGAGTCTCGTTGATACGAAAGCCTTGCCAAGAATGCGCAAGTGGACAAAAGGAGGGTGAGCTCTTCGAGTGTCAATGCTCTTTTGGAACAAGCACGGTTTGAATGTATATCTTGTTAGGTAGTCCTTTCTTAAATGTTTGATGCCCTAATTTAAATCTTATTAATTTATATATTATGAATTCACTGTAGGTGGAAATTTTGCCAACTCTTGATGTACATAAGTCTGAAAAATGTAAGCCTTATTATGTTGCTTTACTGGAAGTCCACGACAGTGATGTTAGTGAGGATGGGGATATGTCTGATTCCACCAAAGAAGGAGGTGAGGAAGAAGGAGGTGAGGTGAATGTGGATCAACCTTCAGTTCCCCAACCCTCTGAAAGTGCAAGTGGCTATGATATGGATAAGGTGAAAGATGAGATTATAAGAGTGGTTAAAGAGGAGAACAAATCATTACAATCTCAACTAGAGGCTATTCGGACAAAGGTTGATTCGTTGGAAGCTATTGCCAAAAAAGTTGTATGTGGAAATTGTAGAGCTGCCATTAATAATGACACGGTTGGAGGTGAAGAGAGGCAGGAAGGTCAAGGTGAAGAAGCTGTTAATCCTAATGATCACATGGTTGGAGGTGACGAGGTTGGAGAGCAATCTCAAGGCCAGGAGAAGGAGCAATCTGAAGGTGATGTGCATGTAAATCCTTTGAATGACAGAGTTGGAGGTGAAGAGAGGCATGAAGGTGAAGGTCAAGAACCTGTAAATCCTGATAATCTCATGGTTGGAGGTGACGAGGTTGGGGAGCAATCTCAGAGTGAAGGTAAAATGGTTGGAGATGACAAGGTTGGGGAGCAATCTAAGCCTCAAGGTAAAATGGTACAATGTTGCACTTGTATTATGTTTAATACAATAAATAGTAGAATTTGTTGTTTATTTTGGTTTGTTGAAATTGTACATGTTTAGGATGGATGAATTATGTGGAGATTGATGAACATCCCATCGTGGACGCTCCGGTAGAGGCCATGATCGAAGCTCCAAAAGGTAGTTGTAATTAAGAAAAGAAATCGACACTTTAATTAAATGTACTATAATACTGTTATGAAATTTAAGTTCTTAAGTGGATATTTAACATTTCATTTTATGGTTAGGAAAAAAGGTGCTAGGGAAGACGAAAGCTAAGGGGGAGCCATCATATCCTTATTTTCAGAACTTTAAGAGAAGGAAGCTTGATACAGTTCCCGTTTTTGATCCGCACCGAGAATTAGAACCTAAGTTGATGGATTCTCTTGATACCTTTATGCATATAGCAGATAACAGGTATCAATTTGGCACACTTGAAGTCATTTGTCGTTGTATCTTATTTATTTTTTTTTTAACATTTTCATGAACATAGTAAAAGTGTGAGGTCAAGTTGATGGAGATGTCAAAGCTTCGATTTGAAAGCGCATGGATGGGGGATGGGTGACAACCCCGGTAAGCCCGATGATGTGTTATATTCGCAGCAATATACGGTGAATTTTTGTTTAACTAATATATAATGTTTTACGATACAATTTAGATTATGAATGCTGCATTTTGTGAGATTAGCCTCCGTCAAAAAGCGTATCCGGAGCTGTTTCAGCAAGATGCTCGTGTGCTAGACACATATTTTGCCATACTGATAAAACAGATGCATGCATGCATGAATAAGGAAGTGACATTAGGGAATTTAATTTTTGATAACAAGGTGTTGAAGTATGTGAGAGGCGAAAATCCAGTGGGAGGGCAACCCTGGTCCGGTTGTAGATATCTATATATACCGGTGTCTGAGCTTGATCACTGGTTTCTCTTGAAAGTTGATCTACAAAACAGATGATCTATGTTTATGACAAGTTTGAAAGACCATATTAGACTGAAAATTCTTCAATCACGGCTTATGCCTCTAGAATGGCTTATACCTTATTTAGTGAGGAAGCATGTGGATGATTTCCAAAATTATCCTTTAAAGAAATTTAGTTTGGAGAGAGTGAGGTGTCCCTTCAGAGAACGGGTATGTTTCTTACTATTTATGCAAAGCATACCTTAGTATATATTAGTTTTTTTAATACAGATTGTGAAGTTGTTTGATGTGTTGAGTAACTTGTATGATGTATAGGTCTGATTGTGGGATTTACACAATAAAATTCTTGGAGTTCTTGCTTGGAAATATGAATGTGGCAGCGATTGACAGCAGGCATATGACAATGTGGAGGAAGAAGTTGGTGGCTGAGTTGCTAGCATCGCAATTCGAGCCATAGAAATTGAAAATGATGGATGAGTTTCTTGGAACAATTGAGGAGTGTTTTGTAATGGATTCAGTTATGGAAACTAGGGTTTGTTGGACAATTATGATGTATGAAACAATGTTGTTTATGTTTTTGTTGAACTTGTTTTAACTTGTTGGAACAATGGTGTTTATGTTTTTGTTGTTTTAACTTGTTGGAACAATGAGTGTTATGATAAATGTTTATTATGTATTATGCCCTTATTTGTAATCATGGACCATATACTATATTTTTAGCACATATTACGCATATGAGTGTGTAAAAATCGACATCCCTAAGATACTGCAGGGGGCACAAACCCGTGCCTTGCACGGAGTATGATCACTAGTATATATATATAACGTCTCGTATTTCGATTCCGAGTTGTTATCCGAAATAGAGCATTCGGTATGTATAACATTAAATGCATTTAACATTATACGTAAGTCTTACATCATCGTACCAAAATAAAAGCAACGCGGAGGCTAAAAAAACTCGGGATCACAAAAGTCAAGATCGAAAAGACGTAACATTTTTATCAAACTAAAGAAATCGTAATTGTTACAACTCCGAAATCCAAACTTATATCAAAGGGAAAGATATCTTACAACCCGAACCTATTCTTAGTTAGACGGCCCGGGATGATTTTTACGAGCTGCCTCCATGTCTTTCAACAACTTTCCTCCTTTCTTCAGTTTTTTCTTCCAATAAAAGCACTCTGATAGCATACTATCACCGAAAAATTCTTCAGCGACACTAGGAAGCATAGACATGCCTTGTAAGAGCTGTTCCTCAGTCAAAGGATGAGGGCTGAGATAAATGATTTCATCTGGTGCCACTTTTACATCTTTGATGGTGGCATGCGAAGCATTGATGCGTTCATCATCAGGGATGTTTTCCCCATTCATTGCTTTGGCAGTACTTTTTTTCTTTGCCCTACCACTGAGATTTATCATAGAACAATGAGTAAGACAAATGACAACTCATCAACTTGATTAGATGACTTTCAAAACCACCAATATACTCGAATTTAATTTAATCATGATTAAATAACACCTTATTCTCCAAAACAAACATGAAATAACTTGTTGGCTTGTAAAAAAAAGTTTAAGCTTGTTACATACATCATTAATAAAAATTGATGATGTTTGTGGAAAAAATTATTAATAGAGTTTTAATATTATATAAAAGGCTTTTAAATGAGATAATAATTTACATAAATACAAATTAGATAATAATTAAATGAGATAATAATTAAAATAAATACAAAGGCTTTTAAATGAGATAATAATTTAAATTAAAAAACTAACGGTTGGTGGTTATATGTCATTATAAAGAGGCATGTGTAGAGGTTTTTAAGGAGTTGTATTTTAAGGAGGCAGTTAACGAGGAGGCACCTCTTCACATGAAGAGGTTTTTTTTTAAAACGAAAAGGCATGTCAAGAACACCCTATTTAAACACCCAAATTTATGATAATGATTTTCAATTGAGAAGCACCGAAGCACTGTTTTAGAAAGAAAGAAAGAAAAAAACACGCGAAAATGAATCCAGAAATCAAAGAAGAAGGCGTAATTCAAGATTTGAAGAAGGCGTTCGATGCTATGCAGACGGAAATGGTAGAGATGAAGAAGCGAATCGACTACCTGAATTCAGAGGTGAAGGAACAGGACATGGCGATATTACGACTAACTAATGATGTTGAAAGAAGGGAGTCTGAGATAGTGATCCTGACATCGAGGTTCAAGTTCTACTTGGATAAGATCAATGAACTTGTCAAACTGGTGAACAAAGTGTACGTTGCAACTGTACATGATCTTCCTGTTGCTGAGATCCCTGATTGGATGGGTTGATTAATTAATTATGACAGTACATGTTTTATGTTTTAATATGTTTAATTATGACATTACTTGTTGTTGTTGTTTTAACTTGCTGGAACAAAGGTTGTTTATGTTGTTTTAAGTTTGTTTTAACTTGTTGTTGACATTACTTGTTGTTGTTGTTTTTTTATGTTGTTTTAAGTTTGTTTTTTGAAATGGGATGGACAATCTAATGTTCTGCTTTGAATGAATTATAAAGTCATTGCCACAATTGAACAAGAGAAGCATTCATTTCCCTACCAAGATGAAAACAAAATAATATACATAGTGATACAACCAAAGCACGGTACTAAAGATCAAAGCCTCACACTGTATAGTATCACACACACACTTCATCCTCCCAGAAATCCTCACATTGAAAACAAAAAGATGTTGAAGTGTGCCGCCGTAGAAGAAGAAATTACCTGTTGTGCGCCGCCGCAGAAGAAGAAATTACTTGAAACAAGATAGATAAGACGCTGATTCAAGCCCGATGAATGGGTGGAAGCCGAAGTGCGACGCCGCCTGACTCAAGCCCAATGAGAGGCCCTGTTGAGAGGAGAGGAGAGGCACCGTTGCTGTTGGGAGTAGACGAGCGGCGAGTTAATGAATTTAGGGTTAGGGTGGGGGATGCTTGCTTGCTTTATATATGAAGGGATAACACATAATAAGATGTTAGATCGAGATTCGATCAAGGCGATTACTATGATCGAGGTTCGATCAAGGCGATTAATGGGATTAGGGTTGATAACACATAATAAGATGTTAGATCGAGGTTCGATCGAGGCGATTAATGGAATCAGGGTTGATAACACATAATACGATGTTAGATCGAGGTTCGATCGAGGCGATTAATGGAATCAGGGTTGATAACACATAATAAGATGTTAGATCGAGGTTCGATCAAGGCGATTACTATGATTAGGGTTGATAACACATAATAAGATGTTAGATCGAGGTTCGATCAAGGCGATTACTATGATCGAGGTTCGATCAAGGCGATTAATGGGATTAGGGTTGATAACACATAATAAGATGTTAGATCGAGGTTCGATCGAGGCGATTAATGGAATCAGGGTTGATAACACATAATAAGATGTTAGATCGAGGTTCGATCGAGGCGATTAATGGAATCAGGGTTGATAACACATAATAAGATGTTAGATCGAGGTTCGATCGATGCGATTAATGGAATCAGGGTTGATAACACATAATAAGATGTTAGATCGAGGTTCGATCAAGGCGATTACTATGATTAGGGTTGATAACACATAATAAGATGTTAGATCGAGGTTCGATCAAGGCGATTACTATGATTAGGGTTGATAACACATATAAGATGTTAGATCGAGGTTCGATCAAGGCGATTACTATGATCGAGGTTCGATCAAGGCGATTAATGGGATTAGGGTTGATAACACATAATAAGAGGTTAGATCGAGGTTCGATCGAGGCGATTAATGGAATCAGGGTTGATAACACATAATAAGATGTTAGATCGAGGTTCGATCGAGGCGATTAATGGAATCAGGGTTGATAACACATAATAAGATGTTAGATCGAGGTTCGATCAAGGCGATTACTATGATTAGGGTTGATAACACATAATAAGATGTTAGATCGAGGTTCGATCAAGGCGATTACTATGATCGAGGTTCGATCAAGGCGATTAATGGGATTAGGGTTGATAACACATAATAAGATGTTAGATCGAGGTTCGATCGAGGCGATTAATGGAATCAAGGTTGATAACACATAATAAGATGTTAGATCGAGGTTCGATCGAGGAGATTAATGGAATCAGGGTTGATAACACATAATAAGATGTTAGATCGAGGTTCGATCGAGGCGATTAATGGAATCAGGGTTGATAACACATAATAAGATGTTAGATGGAGGTTCGATCAAGGCGATTACTATGATTAGGGTTGATAACACATAATAAGATGTTAGTTCGAGGTTCGATCAAGGTGATTACTATGATCGAGGTTCGATCAAGGCGATTAATGGGATTAGGGTTGATAACACATAATAAGATGTTAGATCGAGGTTCGATCGAGGCGATTAATGGAATCAGGGTTGATAACACATAATAAGATGTTAGATCGAGGTTCGATCGAGGCGATTAATGGAATCAGGGTTGATAACACATAATAAGATGTTAGATCGAGGTTCGATCAAGGCGATTACTATGATTAGGGTTGATAACACATAATAAGATGTTAGATCGAGGTTCGATCAAGGCGATTACTATGATTAGGGTTGATAACACATAATAAGATATTAGATCGAGGTTCGATCAAGGCGATTAATGGGATTAGGGTTGATAACACATAATAAGATGTTAGATCGAGGTTCGATCGAGGCGATTAATGGAATCAGGGTTGATAACACATAATAAGATGTTAGATCGAGTTTCGATCGAGGCGATTAATGGAATCAGGGTTGATAACACATAATAAAATGTTAGATCGAGGTTCGATCAAGGCGATTACTATGATTAGGGTTGATAACACATAATAAGATGTTAGATCGAGGTTCGATCAAGGCGATTACTATGATCGAGGTTCGATCAAGGCGATTAATGGGATTAGGGTTGATAACACATAATAAGATGTTAGATCGAGGTTCGATCGAGGCGATTAATGGAATCAGGGTTGATAACACATAATAAGATGTTAGATCGAGGTTCGATCGAGGCGATTAATGGAATCAGGGTTGATAACACATAATAAGATGTTAGATCGAGGTTCGATCAAGGCGATTACTATGATTAGGGTTGATAACACATAATAAGATGTTAGATCGAGGTTCGATCAAGGCGATTACTATGATTAGGGTTGATAACACATAATAAGATGTTAGATCGAGGTTCGAGGGTTTGATAAATATCAAAAACTTAAAATTATGAGTAATTAATTCATTAATTAAATATAAATCTTTTATCTAATAATATAAAAAATTAGAATTGGTCCCAATTTGGGATTTTTCCCGGATTTCCCGCCAAATTGAATGATGCCCGCTATCTTCTTCCTCCAAAAAATCAAAATTTCATTTCAATTGTTTTGAAAAATTGGGGATTAACTTGGACATCCACCTGCACATCTCAACCATTCTCACCTGCACATCCACCCATCTCCCATCTCTCTCATCTCTCTCTCCTGAAGAACCCCAAATTCCTCCATTTCCCTCCCCATAAATTTCCCCAATTCATTACCCTAAATTTATTTTCCCGATACCTTTTCCCCAAAATTTGAATTTTCTTTCAAATTTCAAATGAATTGAAGAAGGGTGCTGAATAATTAGAGCATAGGAACTCCTCTCTCGTCCTCCATTCATCCAATTTGCCGGTTCTTCTTATGGGATAATATTGTTTTAAGTGCCCGGTCGTTTCATTTTTATATTTCAAGTGCTCTATTTGTGACTTTTTTGAATGGTGCAACCCGATTGGTAGAGGTGCCTATGATGAAGTTTCCTCAATTGGAAATGGTGGTAGAGATGAAGAAATACAGCGACTTTGTTTGGAAAAAATTGATACCAAGATTGGGTGGTTGATGGTGTTATTAGTTGTTATTCTTGTGTTGGTTGTGTCAATTGTTGTGTTGAAGTGAGTTGTATTGGTTTTTTATTGCTAGTTGAACTTGAATTTTCTAGGTATTGTTATGTTGCTTGCTTATCTATTGTATTCCCGCTATCTTCCTTCCTCCCAAAAATCAAAATTTCATTTGAATTGTTTTGAAAAATTGGGGATTAACTTGGATTGTTGTCTTTTGGGATTTATTCCTGCTATCTTCTTTTGGGATTTATTTTGAAAACATTAATGTTGCCTTGTATTCTACAAACCTTCTATCATGATCAAGTGTGCTTGATGTTTTCCCCCTGGGTTATTGCTATTCTTCAACTCCATTCATGTGAACATCTCAATAATCAACAAAAAACAAGTTTGAACTTGTTATCATGTCGGTGCGAAAAAAAAAAAACTTAAATCAACAACAAATACAGCCTGTTCATGTTACAAAATATTTGAAAGCTCACACATCATACTCAAACATTATGTTTAACTTAGACAACACATCATACTCAAACAAGTTAAAACACGAACAAAGTAGAATACAATAGCTGTTGTTACAATTAACTCCATTCATCCTCATTTTGGGGGGCAGACTCCGCAGTCACACGCGAACAAGTAGTAATGTTATGGCCATATCCTTTGCATTTACTACATTGTACAGTCCTTCTAGGCCCGTCTCCTGCGGGTGCTTTTCTCTTTTTTCGTCGACCTACAGGAGCGTCTCCGGCAGAGGCTTTTCTCTTTTTTGATGGACGTCCAGCTTGTCCCCTATCGCGTGTCGGTGGCAAAACCACTTTGCTCAGCACGTCTTCAGGATATTCACAATCCGATGAGTTCGGCAAGGGATTCACACATTGAGCATAAGCTTTCCTCCAATACTCGGTGCTATAATAAGGAGATGTATACTCGTACGCATGCTTCCCAATGTGCTTTCCCACGGTAACAAAGATGCACACATGGATACTTGTGTACATCGAAATACTTACAATCACGCTTCCATGCATCCAACCGAACAACGTAACACACTTGGGTTGTCGTATCAAACACCTCGTACTTGCTATTGTCAACAATAGGAAAAACACTATACCGAGTTACCTTCTTGTAGTGTCCTTTAATTATCTTCTCCACCTCGGGAGTGATAGGGGCACCCCATTTTGTAGAAGTTGTATTTCTTGCAACAAACCATTTTTGCATTTCACCTCAGATATGTTCAATTAGCCCAACTACCGAAAATTCCCGAGCACGCTTAAACTTACTGTTCACAGACTCGGCATGATTTGTTGTCATTATATTGTACCGACAAGCCTTAGAGTGACATCTAGACCGCAAGGGAACGTTGATTCATTCAAGTATTTCTTTATATCCGAATCCAATCCGCATAGTTTTTCGTAGCAAATCTTGAACTCTCCTTCGCATAAGCCGGCGCGAAAGATCCCTAAAAGGCCTTGAGATTTTCAATTTTGGATAACGAGTCCTCAAATTCTTTTGCATGTGATAGGTACAATACCCTTGATGCGCATTCACGTACGCATTCTCAAATCCTCGCTTTTATAGCATCATGGCGATCGAAAAGTATTGCTACATCATCGGTGTCACCCGTAATCATTTTCGCCTTTCGAAGAACCATTGCCACGATTCCGTATCCTCAACATCGGAACACCCCATGCTATTGGAAATAGATTTCTATTTCCATCTTGACACGTTGCCACAAGTAGAACACCTTTGTAACCCGTTTTCAAATGCGTCCCGTCCACAGAAACGACCTTAAAAAATATAAGAACTCATCGTTTGGTTTAGTTTTAATATATGTCAAAGTACCCGGGTTTGCCAACTCCAACCGATGACAATACTTGGGTAATTTTCCATAACTTTTTTTTTGTTGTCCTCGGATGATTGCATCAGCATATGCCCTAGCATCGTGAGCCTTGTCATAAGTTATCTCATACCCAAATTTTTCGAAAAAGTCTGCCCTTAAATCCCTCGGTGCATTGGTACGGTAGCCATCTTTAAACCTCGAACAGAAATATCTGCCAACTAGCTTGTATGAAGCATGCCTGTGCTCTTTTCTACCAATAATAGGTTGGCAAGTATGCTCAAATTTATACTGTGTAACTTTAAACCGTCTACTATTAGGAGGTTTGGTTTCTCGCAACCGCCATTTGCATCCCTCCGCTTCACACGACACTACATAAAGGCTTTTGGTGGACTTTACCACTTTAAAATAAAAATGATGCTTCACAGCCAACCACTCAACCTTATACACCAAAAACTTTTTCGCTTTGAACAATTCGTTGACTTGTATGTCTACCTCTTCTGGAATGCTCACAATATCTAAACCTTCCATGATGAAACCAATGCCTTCTAAACCTCTTTCGGGTTCCGGTGCATTCAAGACACCACCTTTCAACGAATCCACATTCTAGGGGCCACCATTCAACGAATCCATATTCTGGGGGCCACCATTCAATGATTCCTCATTCAGGGCATCGTTCGGGGGGTCTTGAAGTACTAAAATTGCATCCGCACCCAAGGACAACAAGAAACTATCTTCACAGTGATGAACAGGAACAGTTTCTCCGCTCTCAAAATATTCATGGCTCCCGATTCCATCAAATCTCTCATTTACCGCATCGTTTACACCAACATCCATTTGAACACTTGTTTCTTGGGTTCCAAAATCAGGTTCCTCCATTTGAACACTTGTTTCTCCCTCAAATTGTGTTCCGTTTTCCTTTGCTTTCAAACTTACCAATATCACATCTTTATTTGGATCACAACCACTTAAGAACGATGCCACAACCTTATCACAATCAATTACCATTGGTGAAGCTTTACTAATAGGAGTCATGACTTTCATTTCAAAATCATTCAACCCTGTATCAATTTTCAAATCTACTTTCACCATCTCATACAATTCGTTATATGGAACTGTTATTTTCAAGCTTACAAGCTTGGTCACTTGTTCCTTTTCATCTCCTACATACTTCCAAACCCAATCACCAACGACATTCTTCTCAAACTCAACAGGATAACATACAAATATCGAAACTTTGCGTATCCTAACCATGACGAATCAAAAAAATTCCTGCAAAAATCCATTCAATACAATCATTACGGGCAAAAACAAACAACAGAGGGATAACAACTTCAAACTTGTTTTTGTATAAACCAACAACAGGGGTGTAAGAATAGCAGGGGACTGGTGTGGTTGAAGAATAGCAATATGGGAAACAACAAATGTCTAACAAAGTTAGTCAAAGTAGGAAGTTTGTACAAGCCAACATCCTAATTTTAGCTTCTCAATTACTTTCAATGCATCTTCTTCCCCACTTCATTACATACAATACTAACATCTACTTCAATAATCCTAAAAAAACTAATAAAAAGAAGACATACAAGTGACGGATTTTGGAGGGATTCTGGATTCGTTCACCTCTTCAACCGATACACGAACTCAGCTTCAACTTCAGCTTCTTATCCAATCGACAATGGAGCTTCAGCTTCGAGCTTCGACTTCAAATTCTTATACACGAACTCATCTTCAACTTCAGCTCTAATCCAGTCACGATGGAGGCTGTGAAAATGGGAGGTTCTAACGATAATAACGGAGGCGCTGTGGCTGCAAATTGAGCTGTTAAAAATAGGGAGAAATGGGGGAAATACGGGTCGGGTTTGAGAGGGAGGTAAATTTGGGGCGATTTGGGCGGGATTTGATAGATTAGGTTGGGGGTGGCCGGCGGTAGGATTCAGGAGGGTAAGAAGTCACCGGCGGTAGCATTTTAAATTGGGTCTGTAAGGGTAAATTGGGTATTCAACAGCCTTATGGTAATATGGGTCATTTTTGCCAAACCTTTGGGACAACAAGTTATCCCAACTATAAACTTGGTCAACCGTCCCTCTTTTGCCAACCCCCTGTTTTTTAATGGTACTCTATTATAGCATCATCATTTGTGCAGAACTGCACTTTTTTTTTCAACATTTGTGCAGAATTGCATTTAAGATTTAGTATGATCTGCAAAAAAAATTAGCATGAATATATAGCTACTGTGATATGCACTTTATTTTTGTAATTAGGTATATTGAAATTCTTGTTTCTTTTATAGATGCATGATCATGGAACATTTGGATTGTTGAAAGTTGAAACTTCATCCAAATATTCATGTTATATTCTTCTTTTAGTTAATGAAACTAAATGTGCTTAAGAAAAATAATTGAATACTGTTTGTTTTTTTCCTGGATGTTTTCACTCAAACACATGTTTTGTTAGGTATGGACAAAAAATAATCAAAGGTATGACGGCTGCAATAGCAGCAATAATTGAATACTGTTTGTTTTTTTACCTGGATGTTTTCACACAAACACATGTTTTGTTAGGTATGGACAAAAAATAATCAAAGGTATGACGGTTGCAATAGCAGCAAGGAGTTCAAAGAGGAACTTCCTCTTGGCTGCAGGTGTGAACAAATTAGAAAAGATTTGGCATAGAGAAGTTCTGACAAAGTCATCCAGCACAGTCATCCAGCACGCACGAGATGGCATTGAGGTCAAGGCATGCTGTTAAGCTAACTATGGTTGCTCGCGTAAGGAAAGAGTTGCACCTACGGGTAAGTTACGTTATACTTGGATAACAAATGACACTTATATATAACTAACCAAGTCTTTTGTTGCAGAAGTTCATCCAAACCAATAGAATGATTGCAGAATTTGAGGATTTGAATATGGAGATTGACAATCACTCAAGGATCCTTGAGGTATGTTGTTGTTATTAAAATAATAAAAATAAAAAGAATACGTTGTTGTTCAATTTCCCATTAATACAACTTTTGTTTTGGTGTAGGCTCTCAATGAGAAGAATGTATTCAAAGCTAAAAAATTCAGGGAAAGAAACCTCGAGGAACACGTGGACTACATCCACGAAATGAGTTTGGTTAGGATTCTGATGTTGGTAGCATTGGTTTTAGCAAGAATCAAGAATGCAAAAAAAAAATGGTTAACTATAATAAGGAATTAGCAACCTGACGTCGAAACACAGCACTTGGGGGTAGGGGAAGAAAGAAGCTACTACATCCGTCCCGCAAAAAGTGTCCACTTTTAATGTGTTGTATTTTAAATACTAATGCATATATATACCCACTTTATAATAAATGCTTATTTTGGAATATGAAAGTGTATTCAAACATTAAATGGTGATAGGAGTGCGTTTGGAAAATATGTATTAAATGATGCATTGATATTCTAAATGGACACTTTTTATGAGAAAATATATTTTTAAAAAGTGAACACTTTTTGTGGGACGGGTGTAGTAATAAGTAGATAATATTTTTTTGAATTAATTTTTTCAAGAATCAAGAATGCAAAAAATTAAGGAACAATTTGCATAGTACTCCATCTGTTCCGAAATAAATGAGACAGTTGGCAAAAATATGCATATTAAGGATGCGAGGTAATGATTTAATTTGAATACTGATGATACAGGGTTTCACTCCCTCCACGTGTCATCTATCGGTTGGTCATCACACTATGTATTAACTCCAAGGCATTCATATCGACACCCATACTCGGAATAACGACTATCGACACCAAGCAGTGTGGGACGACGAGTCCACAATGACAGAGTACACGCCAGCTAGCAGTGTGGGATAACGAGTCCTAGAGTCGATTACCGCAGGTCGGAATATCGACATCGAGGACAGAGTCCGCACCAGCTGTCCAGGCCCATTATCAGCGATAGCTTGGGCAAGGGTTAAGGCCCATTAAAGGGTAAATATGACAATAACATAAGCCGACTTAACCTTAGGGTTTAGGCAAGTGTTGTCATTATAAATACCCCATTCCAGGAACTACGTAAGGCTTGATTCCTGGAACCTAACAGGATACGTAGGCAATCTAAGATTCAGTCTTAGACTCAGCCGCAAATACTAAACTCCACCATCGAACTCTTCTAGGCATTAGGGTTTTGTGTGTGTTCATCACTAGATTTAATTAGGGCCCGGATCATTTAAGGTTACGTAATTTGTCATCGTCATTGGCGCTAGAAGGAGGGTCTTCTATTGATTGAATACGCCAAGAACACCATGACTCCCAGAAAAGCCGCGTCCAAAGCTGCAGATCAAGGCTCACAGATTAATGAGCCGTTCGATCCTGATACGTAAGGGGAAAAAGATCAAGCCTTGGATCTCGTTCATCACGATCCCCAGCAGAGAAAGCAGGGAGAAAAAGATCCAATTTTGGATCTTGTGCCAGAGGATCCTCAGCATGCAAAGCAAGGTCATGTCCAGGGAAACCCCCAGCAAGAAAAGCAAGGCCTGGCTCCAGAATATCGGGCGCTTGTGGATCAATTAGCAGGGGCAGACCTGGAGGTGATGTCCAGAATTATTGCAGAGGCAGTTACGGCACAAAGGCAAGCAGCCGCTGCCCAGAAGGACGCCACGGCAGAAGGCGGTCGGAAAGATGCAGCGGACAAGCCTAAACATACTCCTGGAGACGAAGTCAGAGCGTCCTCTAGCTCAGTGGAAAGGAAGAGGCGTGAAATCCATCAAAAGCATCAGAGAATGGATGAAGACAGTGTCAGAGGGGAATTGGATGCTATCCTGGGGAAGAATCAGGTGTCGCTATGGTTAGAGTCTCCCTTCACGAAGGAGATCGAGAGCTTTCCTAAACCCAAGGGGTTTAAGATACCGAAGATAGAGCCTTACGATGGTACCACCGACCCAGAGGACCATCTCCACAGGTATTTATCTCAGATGAGGTTGGATGGAGCACCCGACGCAATGCGATGTCGGGCATTCGAGACTCTGCTCGTAGGTCGAGCAAGAGAATGGTTCACGAGCTACAGCCAGGGTCGATCTCCAGTTTTGCCATGCTTGCTCGCAAGTTTCGAGACGCGTTTATAGTAAACAAGAAGTTTCATCTGAGTGCCACGCACCTCATGAACGTGAGGCAGCAAAAAGATGAAACGGTAATGGAATATTTGAAGAGGTTTAATCTTGAGGCCATGCAGGTCAAGGATGCAGATGACCGACTTCTGATCACGTCGTTCGTTGGGGGGCTGCGTAATACAAAGTTATATTTGAAGTTGAGCAGAGATGTCCCCCACACGATGGACGAATGTGTTAATGTGGTGCATCGATTCTGTCAAGGGGAAGAGGCAGTGCGAAGGCACACCCAATCCGACTGGATGGATTCCAAAAAGGAAAATCGAGGTCCAAACCGGAACCAATCCAAGAGACAGGACATCGAGAGTAAGCCGTCCGTCTGGGACCGTATCGAAACACCCACCTCAGACCGTAGGGGCAAGAAGGGACCCACGCGTGATAATGATTTTATTCCACTCAATCGGTCTCGAGCCGAGGTGTTATCGATCATGCTCTCAAAGAACTTGGCAAGGAAACCGCCACCGTTGAAGAAACCTCGAGAAAAGAGGAATGCAAGCAAGTACTGCGATTTCCACGAAGACATAGGTCATACGACAGAGGATTGTATCGACCTAAAGAAAGATATCGACATCTGTATCCAAGAAGGGAAGCTAGATGAGGTAGTCGAAAAGTCCCGGTATGATGGGCCCAGGGGCCGAGGAGAATTTAAAAGAAAAAACTCTGATCAAGATAGGAATCGAGGCCAAGACAATCAGAGACGGAGAGATCGATCACCTCAGAGGAATCGATCTCCAGGTCGTGATGGAAATAATAGGGACAGTTTCGGTCGAGACAGGTATGAAGATAATCGACCCGTTAACTACGTTAACACGATCTTCTGGCCTGGGGAGAGCGACAAGGATCGAGACAGTCAGGAGCCAGCTGGTAGCTCGAGAGAGCGCAAGCAGCTCAGATTCACGACGGAAGTCGGGTATGGCCCTCGCGATGATATCCCCAAGTCGAGGAGTCATAGTGAAGGGTTAGTTATCGAGGCCGTGATTAGTCGAGCCCGTGTATCGAGAGTCTGCATCGATAACGGGAGCGCAGTGAACATCTTATATCACTCGGCGTTTCAAGAGATGAAGTTGAAAGAGACTGATTTAGCTCCTATAGCGTCTCCTCTGTTTGGATTCACGGGGCAAGCGGTTCATCCTATGGGATCGATAAGGCTACTCACCACAGTCGGAGATGGCGAGAAGGGAAGAACTCTCGAGCTGAATTATGTAGTGGTCAAAGCTCCATCTGCTTACAACGTTATTCTAGGGCGACCTGCGCTCTTCGACCTACGAGCTATCGTTTCAACATTCCACAACAGCATGAAATTTCCAACCAGGTACGGTTCCCACGAGGTAAAGGGGGATGTTGAAGCCGCACGGAGTTGTAACTCTGTTGTTATGAATGGGAAGATGGAAGTTCAACAAGTCTTAGTCGATCCCAGAGGAAGAAGAGGAAAAGAACTGGGTCTCCAGTGATGCGGTTGAGAATGTCCGACTCTGGGAAGGAGAGGACGATCAATGCGTGCAGGTCGGGATTTGGATCCCATCGAAAGAAAAGCGGTTGCTCATCGATTTGTTAGTTGAGTTCATGGATGTCTTTGCCTGGAGGGCTACCGATATGCCAAGGCTGTCTACAGACATCGCAGTTCACAAGCTCGAAATTGACCAGGCTAAGAAGCCAGTCAAACAGAAGAAGAGAAATTTTGCGTCTGATCGACTTGAGGCTATAGAGTTTGAAGTCGGAAAGCTACTAGCGGCCCGATATGAGAGAGGTGTTCTATCCGAGTGGCTAGCTAACTCCGGTATTGGTCAAGAAGCCCGATGGCAGTTGGCGCATGTGTGTGGACTTCACTGACTTAAACAAAGCATGCCCAAAAGACTCATATCCGTTACCAAAAATCGACAGGTTGGTAGACTCCACCATCGATTTTGAAGTATTTGGATTTTTGGATGCATATAAGGGATACCACCAGATTTTAATGGATCCTCGAGACACAGAGAAAACGGCATTTATCACGGAATTCGGCACCTTCTGTTATGTAACCATGCCATTCGGACTGAAGAATGCTGGGGCAACATACCAGAGGGCAGTCAATAAGATCTTTGCAAAGCAAATTGGTAAATGCATGGAGGTGTATGTAGACGACTTACTCATCAAAAGTCGATCTATGAAACAATACTTGGTCGATGCTCGAGAGGTTTTTGAAGTATTGAGGGAAACGCAGATGGGATTAAACCCGAAGAAGTGCACATTTGGGGTCAGGTCGGGTAAGTTCTTGGGATACATGATTTCGAAGGACAGGATTCGAGCAAACCCGGACAAGATCGACACTCTGAAGAATATGCCCGCACCTCGGAATACAAAGGAGGTACAAAGCCTCATTGGTCGAATGGCGGCCCTCAACAGATTCTTATCGAGATCCGCACAGCGCGCACTGCCATTCTTCAAGATTCTCCACAAGGCCAGTCCTTTTCATTGGGACAATGAATGTCAGACAGCCTTCGAGGAGTTGAAAGCTTATCTGTCGGAGTTGCCCACCCTCACTTCACCTTGAGATGGGGAGAGTTTGTTGGTTTATTTGGCGGTATGCGAGGAGGCAGTGAGTGCGGTCCTAGTTTGAGAGGGGGTACATGGCCAGGTGCCAATTTACTTTGTCAGCAAAGCATTACATGGCCCCGAGGTCCAGTACTCACCAGCCGAGAAGTTAGCATTATGTCTTGTTCATGCCTCGAGAAAGTTGAGACCTTACTTCCAAGCTCATCCTATTGTGGTGGTCACTGATCAACCACTGAAGCAGATTTTGGCAAAGCCCGACACCTCAGGTCGATTGGCGAAGTGGGTGGTAGAAATGGCCCAGTACAATATCGAGTTCGTCCCTCGAACTGCGATAAAAGCACAGGCCTTGGCGGATTTTTTGGCTGAAGGAATTTCCATCCAGCTCGATCAAGAGAAGCAAAGTCTAGAGGAAAAATGGACTATCCAAGTCGATGGAGCATCGAGCATGGAAGGGGCAGGAGCAGGGCTCCTTCTAGTAAGCCCAAAAGGCGAAGAATTCTCATACGCCCTTCGATTTGATTTTAAAGCGACGAACAACGAGGCCGAGTATGAAGCTATGATAACTGGTCTGAAACTTGCTCTGAAGCTGGGTGTTGAGGATCTGTTGGTTTACAGCGACTCGCAATTGGTAGTAAATCATGTGAAAGGGGAGTATGAGGCTAAGGAAGAAACCATGAAGAATTACTTAGCAGTGGTCCAAAGCCTCATACCTAAATTCAAAACGGTTCAATTCGAGCAAGTTCCCCGAAGTCAGAACAAAAGAGTTGATGCACTCTCTAAGCTCGCATCGAACTTCATGTAAAGTAAGAAGGTTCTAGTCGAGTTATTGACCGATAGGAGTTACATCGAGACGGAGGCCCAGCCGATCACTCAGCAGGCCACATGGATGGACTCGATCGCCCTTTACCTCAAAGACGGAATTCTACCATCCGACAAGACACAATCCATAAAAATTCGACTCCAATCAGCTCGATACGCATTCTTCGACGACATCCTTTATCGAAAATCCTTCGTAAGCCCATGGTTGAGGTGTGTTTCCGAGTCGGAAGGCGAATATCTCTTAGAAGAAATTCATAGAGAAGCCTGTGGGAATCACTGTGGGGCTAGGATGCTAGCTCGAAAGTGTAAGTTAGCTGGTTACTTCTGGCCGTCGATGCAACGGGAGGCGAATAATCTTGTCCAGAAATGCAACTCTTGTCAGATTCATGATAATATCTCTCATCAACAAGCACAAGACATGAATGTCATCTCGTCAGCATGGCATTTCGATCAGTGGGGAGTCGATATCGTTGGACCTTTTCCCCGAGCCCCGGGAAATCTCAAATATGTAGTCGTTGCTGTGGACTACTTTACGAAATGGGTAGAAGCTAAGGCTTTACCCGACATCCGAGCTGCAACCATCAAAAAATTCTTGTGGGTCGACATTCTATGCAGGTACGGCATTCTGAAGGCTCTGATCTCGGATAATGGTACCCAGTTCGAAGATCGAAAAGTTAGAGAATGGTGCAGCGAATACCATATCGACCGCCGATTCACCTCGGTGGCTCACCCACGTGCAAACGGTCAAGTTGAGCAAACTAACCGACGATCAAGTCGGGGTTAAAGAAAAGACTAGAGGCGAAGGTCGAGATTGGGCAATGCAACTTCCGAGCATCCTATGGTCGTATAGACAGCCTCCTAATTCATCGACGGGAGAAACTCCTTTCTCTTTGGTATATGGGTGCGAAGCGGTGATACCTGCCGAGATCGGTGTTCCTTCTCCTCGAGTTCTAGCTTATAACGTTGAGACAAATGACCCCGAACTCCGACAAGAAAGGGATGGTGTCGAGGAAAGAAGAGAGATAGCCTCAGCCAGAATGGCAAGGTACAAGCAGAGGATCTCTCAGTATTACAACTCGAGAGTCAGACACAGATACTTCAAAGTCGGAGATCTGGTTCTGAGGAAGAACGAAGCAAGTCGGCAGGAGGCAATTGGAAAATTGACCCCGAATTAGGAAGGACCATATCAAATTCTGAAGGTTCACCCCAAAGGGTCATATCAACTTGGGCGAGCAGATGAAACTACGGTTCCTCGACATTGGCACGCCAACAATCTGAGGAAATATTATGTTTGAGATAAGCTTTGATGAACCTTTGTTTACTTTTCAATTTCAAATCTTGTAATAAGTCCACGAGACAGTTTTATGAGTATTCTAATAAACTTACGTTTTCTCGAGATGTTTTCTATGTTTGTTAGGATTTATAGCCAAAACAGTACAAGTCCAATGTGATATAAAATGTTAAAGGCAAAACAGTCGACAACGAATAGAGAAATCCGTAGGTCAGACATCTCGATAAAGCCAAAAGCAAAGTGAGCCTATAAGGCCACAGATGCAAAGGGAAAAGACGGTTCGTATGGTCGGGCCACCAGTCCCAGTCGAAAGCCGAACGAGCCTAAGAGGCAAAAAAGGCCAAGACAAAGGACGGTTCGCATAGTCGGGCCACCTGTCCCAGTCGAAAGTCGAACAAGCCTAGGAGGCAAAAAAGACCAAGACAAAGGACGGTTCGCATAGTCGGGCCACCTGTCCCAACCAAGAGCCAAACGAGCCCAAAGGGTGAACAAGCTCAAGGTCAGAGGACAGTTCACATAGTCGAATTAAAAACGCTCAGTCGGAGGTCGAATAAGCCTAGGGGGCAAAAAGACTAAGGCAAGCGGGTCGATTAGAGTCAAACTCACAAGTGCAATAAGATCCGAAGGTTCATAATACACTTGGGGGGGGGCAGTACAACATCGATAAAGTAAATAGCAACAAGAGCCAAGGGCTCGACAAGCGAAAGCTATGCTAGAAAACATCAAGACAAGCAGGATAAAAAGATAGACAAGAAAAACATAGTAAAATCGAACCAAAATCAAAGTAAAATCATTACAAGGCAAGGACAGGTCGAAAAGACCAGCCAAAGTTAATTCAAAGCAGTAAAAGTTATTACAAATCAAACCCTAAAGTTTCAAGGTCAAATGATAAGCCAACAAAAGAAGAAACAACAATCAAAGGTCGGCTTCAGGAGTCGGCTCAGGAATGGCAGCAGTCGGATCAGCAGCAGGAGTCGGCTCAGGAATGGCAGAAGTCGGATCAGCAGCAGTCGGATTAGCAGCAGGGGCAGAGCTAGAAGGACCATACTTGATGGCCAAAGACTCTCCCTGTTGAAATTCTTCGTTGTACTGATCATATAGCGCCTCCGAGTTGGGATTGTAAAACATCGGTGTCTCGAGTGTCGACATGTCAAACTCTGGGTTGACAGCCTTCACTTGATCCACTGCTAGAGTAAAACCACCCATCATCGAAGCACGCATAAGCACCTCCAGGTCTGCGTCAAGGTTGGCCGACTTACGGTACTCCAAGACTGCATCTGCCTTAGCCACTTCGATCTGCGCGAGTGCTCGATCCAGTTCAGCTTGCAGCGTATCTCCACGGTGTCGAGCCTTCGCCACGTCCTCCAATGAAGCCTTGTGCCACCCTTGCACCTTCTCGAAGTCTCGAGACAGCTTAAGCAGCTCTCTACCCTGATCACTCCTTTCAGTCTGCAGTCGGGTCAGCTCCTCCTCGGCAACCGTCAGCTTATCCTTTAACTTTCGACACTCGGCAGACGCATCGCGCTTTAACTCATCGAACTAAGAATCCATGGAAGCGATGGCAGCATTCTTCGCAACGATGTCCTGCAACAGCCTACCATTTTCTTTTCGCAGGTCATCTGCTGACTCATCCGTCTTGGCCAGCCTCCGGGCAGCCTCTCGACTGACAATGTTACTCTGCAAAAGAAGGAGGAATGTCAGATGATAAAAGACAAGGCAAGGCCTCGATAAAGACCAGCATTTAAAGAGGAGTAATACAATCGACTTACGAGGCGATTCAACTTCCGGAGCACATGAGCCAAGCCCTTATCCTCCAGGGCCGCGAAATCATCAGCGACCCAGTTTATATCGACTTCTGGCTCGAAAGAAGCCTCTGCAACCTTGGCCCTCTTTGACTGCCGATGTTGCTCCCTCACCAGTTCAGGAACAATGGGCCTCTTCTTGGTCCGAGTTGCCTGCGTCTCGACATTGATCTCGGCAGCCGGATCCAACTCGATCAGTTCCTCCTCGTCCTCCTCTCGCAGAGAACCAAAACGAGCCGTTAAGCCACTACCGGAGGGAGGCGGCTCGCTTGATCCGTACGGCGCAGCTGACTCGACAGCCGCAGGGGGTAGGTCCGGTCGAGTAGCACCCCCTCTCGGGAAGAAGAAGGCGCCCTGACTTCAGCCACAGACAAGTCGGGAGTAGCCCGACCCTCTAGAGATGGAGCAGCCACGACCGCCGACGGAGGAATCCGGGTAGGATCGGTGACCTTGGAAAACCTTCCCACTGCAAAATGAAAAGAACGAGTTAGTTTTGATCAACAAACAATAACGTTTTCAGACTCGACTAAACAATAGACACGACAACATAACAAGGAAAAAGTTCCTATGGTTCTCGTGATCTTGAAGATGAAGGCCGACATAGGGGATCGGCCCCGCTTCCTCTAGATGGGCCGGGTCGTAGAGGAGACTCAAATCTCGAGTGACCACCTCGAAATTATGTCTACCCAGCGTTCGGGCCTCCTCTGGAATGGGAGCATTCCCCCATTTGTCCTTCTTCGAGTCTCTCAACCTCCACTATCCCACATAGGGGTTCTCTAGGCCATGTCGAAGAAAGAAGAATCGAGGCTTCCACTCCCCGTGAGAAGAAGGTCCCTTGGTCACGAACTCATGTCGGTTCGCCCTTCTTTGAAAAGTATACTACAACTTATCTGGTGTAGCAGCGATCTGGTAGTAATATCGAAACAGGGGTGTCGAGAAGCAGACCCCAGCCACTCGACAAGTGATGATAAACCCCATTAGAATCCTGACGGCATTCGGGGCAATGTGGGAAATACTTATCTCATAATGGTCGAGAATCGCGAGGACGGCCGGGCAAAGTGGAAACCTTAATCCACTCGCAAGTTGATTCTCATAGACGGCACAGAATCCTTCTAGGGGCTCGTCGGCAAACTTATGAAGGCCGGAAGGAAGACGAACCTCAAATGGAGGATTGGTGATATTGTATTTGCGGCAAAGTCTGGTGACCTCCTCAGAAGAAAACGTACTGAGGCACCCTTTTGCACCTTTTCCATCCATCCTAGTCACTAATTTCTTAGGTTGGTGAGGGACAGGAGGGGGAGAAGCTATAGGCTCGCCGGAGTCTTGCCGGAGAAGATGAGCGGAAATGACAGATGCCGGGGATTGGCTATGATTTGGCGTTTCACTACCCCTATCCGATTCAGTGGCACTGCTATGGGACATGGATGATTCAAAGAAAGAGATGAATGTAACAGAAAAAGAAACTTACTTTGCTTTTGGAAATTGAGATAATGAAATGACGAATGAGCTTTGCCTCAACTTCTATCTCCTCTCCTTTATATGCTAGCAGAAACTTGTAAATGACTTGAAAAGACAGGGGTTGATGGGGGGTTATAACCTCTGGGAATCGCGAGAATCAAGGCGGTGACGCGTTTTGCGGGATCCGAAGCGTTTTCGTACCGTAACGTCGCACCACGTGGCAGCAGGCAGTTAGGGTTGTGAAAAGGCGGGCTTTTTCCTGCCCAAAGAAAAACCCAACTCGAAGACGATTCAAGTGACAGACTCGACCTCGGACAACGGGATTCGCCTCTCTCAAGTCTAGGGGGCTTATGATGATACAGGGTTTCACTCCCTCCACGTGTCATCTATCGGTTAGTCATCACAGTATGTATTAACTCCAAGGCGTTCATATCGACACCCATACTCAGAATAACGACTATCGACACCAAGCAGTGTGGGACGACGAGTCCACAACGACAGAGTACACGCCAGCTAGCAGTGTGGGATAACGAGTCCTAGAGTCGATTACCGCAGGTCGGAATATCGACATCGAGGACAGAGTCCGCACCAGCTGTCCAGGCCCATTATCAGCGATAGCTTGGGCAAGGGTTAAGGCCTATTAAAGGGTAAATATGACAATAACATAAGCCGACTTAACCTTAGGGTTTAGGCAAGTGTTGTCATTATAAATACCCCATTCCAAGAACTACGTAAGGCTTGATTCCTGGAACCTAACAGGATACGTAGGCAATCTAAGATTCAGTCTTAGACTCAGCCGCAAATACTAAACTCCACCATCGCACTCTTCTAGGCATTAGGGTTTTGTGTGTGTTCATCACTAGATTTAATTAGGGCCCGGATCATTTAAGGTGACGTAATTTGTCATCGTCAAATACCAAAATGACTAAAAAAACCCTTAGTCTATAATTAATATAATGTTGTATTTATTTTCTCACTCCTTAATAAATAGGAGTTGATGTAAGAAAAAAACAATAACGTTGCATTGGAAATGTAACTGTATTTGTTATTTTGGAACAAATCTTTTTGCCAACTACCTCAGTTATTTCGGAACGGATGGAGTAGATTGTTTTCTTTTTTTGGCTGTGAGTAGAGGTGAATATGGTCCGGTTCGACCGGTTTTTTCGTTTCTTAAAACTGAACCATTTTATATGGTTTCCAATTTTTGAAACCCAAGTAGAATGGTTTTAAGACGTAAACCATTTGTTCGGTTCCGTTTAGTTCGGCTTGATTCCGGTTTTTAAGGTATTCTCTAACCATTTAAATTATTGATAGTAATCACAAATTGTAATCCACTTAAATTAAAGGTTGATTGTGCAAATTGTTGTTGATTGGAATGAGTTTTTGAAAAGCTTCACAATTCCTTGTTATTACTTTACTAGTTCCTTGTAAATACCCACTGCCTTAACAAATCTATTGTAATAGACCATTGTACTTATGTAAATCACTATATAATGTCTATGCTATGTGGGAACATGAATTCCACTAGGGAAAATCTCTTCCTCTGGAATGCTTTAATGCTGCACAATCAAGATTCTGTAATGAAATCGTCAAAGGATAACGTGAAAAACGGAGTGGTATTTTGACAAATAGAGTGGTAGTTCAACAATTACCATTCAACAAAAATGGTATTTCGACAAGGGTCCCCGTACAGAAATGTACTGAATTGCCAGAATACACATAACAGTATATTTGCAAAAAAATTGTGAAAGAACACCCATAAACCACGCACACTAAAAATTGATAGAACACACATAAACCACGCACAGTATATTTGTCATGCCATAATGTTTTTGCCACTAGACTAAAAACCAAATACTTCACACTAATGACCAAGAGCACATGGTTTTGTTTTTTTGTTTGTTGTGATAGTTGTTTTCCAATAAGACATGAATAATGGAATCCTTCAAGTGATGATAGCAGCAATAGCAGCAAGAAGTTCTAGCAAGACGGATGCTGTAAATGTCATCCAATACATGAGAAGTGATGCAGAGGTGAGAGCTGCAGATAAACTGAGGCTGATGAGATGTGGCATGGAAGCTAGTGAAGCTGCTAAACACATATCTATAATGGAAGAAATGATGAGTGGAGTGAACAAAAAATTGGAACGTCATTCCACGGTCTTACAGGCATGTTGTACTTTCTTTTTCGATTCCTAATGCCTATGTTGTAGTTGTTGTTGAAACATATTAATTTATATGATTTTGGTTTGTTGTAGACCCTCAATAAAAACTTGACAACTCCCCATTTGGTGTGCGAGAAGAATGTCATTGCAACAACGAGAATGTAAAGTTGGGTTTCGTAATGTCGAATAACCGCGCATTGAAGCGGAATGTGTGCTCATTGATCCAGTTTTCCCTTTGATGATATTTTGAATGTTTGATTGGTTTGTGTGCCTTTGAGGGCATTCTATGTTCTTTCACAATGTCTAACATCGACTTCTGGTAGCTTTGGCTCAGCACCACAACTGAGACCCTATGCGGGGAGAAGGTGGGAGCACCGGAAAGCGTTGTTTAGGCCTTGTGGGACATTGACTTAGTAGTCAATGATTCTTTTACAACGTGGTAAGTAGTGTAACTAGTTGTCTAGGACTAAAAGTTCTTAGAAAGCCTTATACGTGAATAACCAGGTGGTTAGAACTTAACTCGTAAATACATATGTGGAGTCTAAAAGCTAAAACGTCAATATCACTGGTAAGGCACGTTTCTAAATCGAAGCATGGGATTCTTACAGCCTCCTTGAAGCTATGTGTCAAGGTCCAACGTGTAACTCCCACATAGAGACCTAAGTCCATGCCCCTTGAGAGGTGCTTAATATGTCTTGATGCATTCTCACTGATGGCCGTATTATAGTATACCAACTTTGACCGGCAGAGTACCGAGTCGGTTGTAGTATAAAACTAGCGAGCAAGGTCGTAATCCCACAAGGAATCTAGTTAAGTACCAAAGCTATCGTCATCTCTAGTTCAGATCAACAAGATTTTTGGAAAGGTTATTAAACTACAATTTTCTATTTTTACAATGACTAACTCAAAACGAGGGTTTTAAACGATTAAAAGTGATAGCCGAGCTATGATCCAATCATCTACTTACCAAACCCTAGCTAAGTCCAGAGGTATTGTTGATTCACCTAAACGTCTCGATGTCATACGTAGGGTGTCATTTCCTATTTCTGAGAATAGACATTATTTCAATAATCTACCCTCCTATGTTAGGTTCAACATTCCGTTGACCGGATTTAACTGACCTAACATAGTCTATGGTCAATGAAACGCTCGACAAGTCGATATAAACCTCACACGCGAAACCGAATCTAAACAACTCAGTCAGTTTTACAGGGTGATCCTAGAACCCAGGTTTCCGTATCCTCTCGCAAAATACGTATATAAAGACGATACGTGTAATACGGTTATCAAATGGTCAACTTAACAAACATGGTTAAGTATAAGTTCTAGGACTACAAACGCATCAAGAATAATCAAATCAAACATCAAGAACAACACATGAACAAGCTAGGATCCAGTTTCGATGATTATTGCATAACTCGGCTATATAACGATTAGCTACTCACATTAACTATCAAAACACAAGATATCATCATAGAATATGAACAAACAAACAAAAGATAGAGATTAGAAATACCTACAACAGCTGAAAACCGGTAGAAATCCGAAAACGAGAAAACTGAATATATAACTATGAAATCCAAGATGATCCAAGTGTTTGTTACAAAATATTATGCTAAGAAAGCTTCAAAATCTATTCTATGGTAAGGGAAAAATCGCCAGAAAAACTGTAGAAAGTGATCTATATCCAGCCTCCACTCAAAAATAGGCTTTTATAGTGTTAGGCAGATTTGACTGTTGGGCGTGCGCCTATGGAAAGGCAGGCACACGCCTATCAAAATATCCAAAATATCCAGCCTCTAACCGTCCTAGGCAGGCGTGCGCCTATGGAATGCCAGGCGCATGCCTGACATGCTGAAATGTTGGACTGAAACTTTGGCTGATTTTCATACCTCAGGCGTGCGCCTAAGGTATGCCAGACGCACGCGTGGCATGTTTTGTCCCCAAAATGAGCTTCCAAGCATCCCGAAGCTCCATATCAAGTTTCCCGGGAAATGTCGAACACCTAGGTCCTGAAAAACATCAAAACACATACCAAACGTAACCCCTACGGGACACTAGGGTGACCGAGAATGAAGGTAAAACACCGAAAAGACCGAGATTCTCGGATTACATATCCGAATCTCAAAAGAAGCAAAACGGCGTAGAATGCATCAAAACCTAGCCAAAAACTCCCAGAATTGTACAAAACGAGTCGTCACGTGATACAAAATCAATAGGAAAACAGAGTCGAGTTGACTCTCATCACTCACCATGCACAGTGTCATTTGGTATTGATGTAACAAACGTTATTTGTGCGAGGATATACTACGGAGCTAGTAGAGGGTGAGCTCAACTATTACAACATATGTGGTAGTGATTGTAGATGATGCCATGTTATATGTATCTGCCTTTATTGCTACTTATTGTACCGTTTCTTCTACCCCTTACTAAGTACATATATACTTACCCCCTCTTCTCTCTTATCCCCACCCCGAGAAGGTGGTGTTTTTTTCTAGGTCATTTTTGAGGCCGCTGAGAAGTGAACCGGAGATGATGCCGATGACGTCTACTGTTTTTACTTTCAATTTACTGTTGGGTATAGTTCCTCTTGTCCCTGTAACGATGGAAATCAGGGGTTTGAGTTTATGGTTAACGATTTGTAACGGATACAATTGTAGTTGATGATTATAATAAGTCTTTGATGATGTAATAGATGGAGCCTATGTTACTCTCGATCATTTTGGTAGTTATTTGAAGTATCCGAGTCAGTCATTTTGCTTGTTCTTTGATATCTGCTTACGAAAGGCTTACGTGTACAATTAGATTAAAATTTAATTATATGCGTGCCAAGCGTTCTTTTCCGGATCCGGACTCGGTATCCGAGACAGGGGCGTCACAAGGGTTTTCATTCTGGAATATTCCATAATGTTTTAGATCCGTAGTCTTGCTTATATATGGACTGCCTGTGTACCATCGGTCGGTGATCATTCAGAAAAATAGGCATAGACCAGAAGATCTAAAAGCACCATATGTTGTCACCACTGTGCACATGGATTCTTCTCTCCTCTCATTCAGGGTGTAGATCGAGATGGCTAAGGGAGTCGGATAACAATGGATGTAGGAACGATCATGTTGATTTCTTCTGCTTATTCAGGTAATCTCAATTAGTCGTATTCCATAAGAGCAAGTTTAGGAAGAAGCATGGAGTTTTCATTGATGTTTTAATGCTTTATTTTGGAGTTATCCTTTTGAATAAGGCATGAATGCCAAATAGTTGAAGTTGTTTCTTTTTTTGTCAAGCATGTTGGTTGTTTGGGATTCTAGCTTTTGTATCCGGTTATTTATTATATTAGTTTGACAACAATTGTATTCGGTTGAATTGGTTATTATGGAAGACCATGAAGGTCAGTTTATAAGACTTTTGCTTGTTTTTTATTTCGTGTCACTCTTTATTACTATGATGTTACGTCAGACTTACGTAGGTTTTAGGATTCTCTCCAAAAATCACGTGCTAAACGTTTTATTTCCGGATAGGAACTCGGTATCCGGGAGCTGTGCATTACAAAACCGAGATTTAGTTATCAATGATTCAACAATTATTATATTTATATATAAAAAATAAAAATAAAAACTATACGTACTTAAAGTGATAATAAATCAATGATAATATTAATAAAAAATAAGGGGTAAGGGTCTAAAAGGCAAAAAACAAACTTATTTAGTCAAATAAGACACACTTAACTTTTCCTTGTTTATAAAGACAATAATTTTATAGATGGACAAACTTACCTCAATATAAGAATTAAAAAATAAAAAATAAAAAACAAAACAAAACACTAGCATGCTTTGCTTCCTGCTTCCTGCTTCATATTTTCATGCGACTGCTTCCTGTGTCACGTTAGCAGGAAGGTTTTTTTCTTTTTTGTTTCCTGAAAAGCTGGAAAATAAAAAAAATAAAAAAATCTCTCTCTTATTCTATATTTCAAACGGTTATATCTTTTGATATAAAACTTCAATCATCGTAATTCATTAACCATAATTCATATATTTTCGTTCTCTTAATTCTGATATCTCATTCGATTTTTTTCGACCTAATATCTTTTTTATTTAGGGTTCGACTTAATTTGTTGAAAATCGAAATTTTCTTCATAAAAATCGACACGATGCAGTGACACCGTGATGCAGAGACACCGCGATGCATTGACCACCCCGATGCATTGACCATCACGATGCATTGACTACCGTGATGCAGTGACCATCTCCGATGCAGTGGCCATCGCGATACAGTGACAACCCCGATTTAGTGACCACCGCGATTCATTGACCACCGCGATGCAATGACTATCGCGATGCATTCACCACAAAGATGTAGTGACCACTGCGATGCATCGACCACCGTGATGCAGTGACCACCCCGATGAAGTGACCACCGCGATGCATTGACCACCGCCAATGCATTGACCATAAAAAAATTGTTATTTTATATCTCTTACTTAATATTTCAAACGGTTATATCTTTTGATATAAAACTCCGATTATCGTAATTTTTTCACCATATTTCATATTTTTCGGTATTTTTATTCTAATATCTTATTTGATATTTTTCGAATTAATTTGTGAAAATCAAAATTTTCTTCATAAAAATCGACGCGATGCAGTGACACCGTGATATAGAGACACCGCGATGCGATACATTTCAATGAAGTGACACCGTGATGCAGGGACATCTTATTGTAGCGATTTATGCAGTGACAACAACATTTTCAACATGCAATGACACCACCCACCTTACACAACGTTTTATGCAATGACGCCTTATGCAATTACAACAACATTTACAACGATTTATGTAGTGACACCCACCTTATGCAGCGTTTTATACAGTGACACCTTATGCAACGATTTATGCAGTGACAACAACATTTGCACCAATTTATGCAGTGACACCAACATTTTATGTAATGACACCGGCAATCATATATACAGTGACATCAACATTTTATACAATAACATCGGCAATCATATAAGATTTTTTTTAGGAAATATAGGATGTAAAATAACACAAACACACAAACCCAATTTTGAAAGATTAAATTAAGTTCATTAAACCCTCAATGCTGCACCACAAACCAAATTACTCATGTAGAATATGATGTCATGAGTAAACATGTACATAGCACATACAATATAGCAATTTTATGTTTACAAAACTTAGGAATGCTAAAATAAAAGCAAGAGAAGACATTGAATTAAATCATTTTGACCATATGATGTTACTCAAACAAAGGTCTCATTAAACCAACAATGATTTTATGGTGGTCCAACTTTACCATGTCGTCACATAATCCACCAATCACAAATTCTAAAATGGGTGGTTTTTTTTAATCATGTGGGACCATGAAAAAAATACTTAAATATGATTGTTCCGGACCACCAAGTCATACTTGTGGCCGGACCACCATAAAATTTGCCTTAAACTAAAATCTAAACTTTATAACTCAATCCATATTTTATGTTACTCAAACAAAGGTACTATTGAATCATTGTGCACAGACATTTAACAAGAGGAGTGGGAAAAAAATAGGACTAAAGCTTCTTGTTCATGGACCTTTTATCAAGCACCTTGTGTGCATTGGGTTCAAGCATTAATGAGCAAATTTAGCAACTATGGAATGGTGGAAGTGAATCAATCAACATAATCCATGTTCAAGCCACAGAAAAATTACCCTGCGGACTTTCAGGAGCTCAAGGATGCCAACGACGATATCATTAGCGTAACAAATCCTAGAAGTCTCACTGTTCTTAGCACGATAAAGGCCACCACCACATAACCTGATGTTCTTTTTCCACACAACCACATACGAGATGGATTGTTACGTTCTCTCCACTGATAAATGAGCTTTCTTCTTCACCAACTTTCGTAGTCTGTCCACTGTAAATCCCACTTGAAACATTTTTAAATGTGTCACCTTCTTGCACTAAATACTTGTCTCGTGGAAATGCCCAACGGTTCCATTAACATCTCTGCAAGCACAAGGTACATTTACAATAGAGTCTTGTCTATGCGAATAGGTGATGAGGGATATTTATTGATTTGTTGACTGAGTAATAAGATGAAATCTCATCAGGGGACGGTTAGACCATTATGCTGATAAAGTTGAGCATTACATGTATTGATTCGATTCGAGCAGTTGAATGGATATATCCTATTTATCTGTGTAGGAAGATCATAAGCACAAGTGTTGAGAGAAAATAAACAGAGAAGCAAGAAAAGAATATAGCAAAGATTCAGAAGCCATATGATTTGGCTGATGAATTGTTGGTCAAGAGGAATGGAATTAACAAGAAATGGAATTGAGCTAAATTGATTACACAAAGCTCCATTTGGCATTTCTGATTATGAATTAGTATGACGATTTCAAAGCTCTAGAAGATGGATTTCAAAGAAGCTAATGAAGCAGTATCTAGTACAAACCTTAAAGTTGAGCATCCGTATCACTCCAATGCTCTGTCTTCTCCTTCCCGTAAATGAAAACAATAACAAAATCAGCAACCATGGTAAGCAAATACCCAGAACTAGCAAGCACGAAAGGAAAAAGGCAAGCTTTATCAGTCAAGTCCTCTCACCAGCAAAGAGCAAACTGTGTCCCAATCACCAGAACCCTTCTTTCCACTGGAGTAAATACGGCGATATCCCCCAGCAAAATTTCGTTGGATCCGATTTCCTTTTCATCATTAGGAAGGCGGATAATCGGATTGGCTTCATAATCTAGAAGATCAGCTCTGATTGTGGCCTTTATGATCTCATCCTCCTTCTAACGCCTACAAACCTCTAAAACTTTCTGAACCTCTTCCCCTGGAATCACCTGATTGAGTATCCATCCTTGGCCTAGCAGGTAATTCAGATAGGAAAAAGGAGTGGGTATCAGAAGTAGGTGCCCGTATATGTTAGTTTTACCAGCATCTTTGTTTGCAAGCCGATTAACAAATGCAAAACTTCCAGAACCGTTATTTGATGATTGATGGTGGAGAAAAAGATTAGAAAAGGGAAAAAGAGGGGTTACTCTTATATGGGGAGGATATTTGAAGAGTGAGCCACGTAGGCTCATGGTGTAAATAAAGTGACCATAGAAGACTTACCCGAAAAAGAGAAACAATGTTGGGATTGATGATTGTAACAAGGGGTAATTTGTTAAAGTTTGAAAAATGTGTCCTTACAAATAATGATTTTTTTGAGGTGTACTAAGTGCCTAACTAAATTTCCAAATGAGTCTTTATAAACAATTACCTAAAAAAATAATATACTAAGATTAAAAAGAAAAACGCTATATTATTGGATAAAAAAAAAGATAAATACACAAAGCAAAAGTAGTGATAACTAAGGTCCAATGTACAAACAATTGCATTTTTTGTGAGAATTAAGGTTCGATTATCATCCCGTTCTGAATAAAAAATCTCATTTCTTATCGCATCCCAAAAAAATGAAATCATTTTGGAAATCGGATAGGGTCTTGTAGTAAAGAGAACACGGGTCGTTCGATGCAGGGAGGCTTCAATAGAGAGTTGCATACGTGGCAACATCTGGACCACACAATTTCATCATCAATAAAGAATTGCATATACGTGGCGTGAAATCGTGCGCGGTCCGATGTTGCACGTACGCAACTCTCTATCGAAGCCTCTCTGCGTCAGAATAACCCATAGAACACTGCAATTCTTGAAGAAAATCAGGTTTCGATTATCGTGCCCTGAATAATAATAATAATAATAATAATAATAAAGGTCCAATGAAGTGGCATTGGCATAAAAAATAAAAATAGAAATAAACAAGAAAAAGTAGTGTATCACTATATAAGTCGCTTTTTTATCCATATGTCACTGTTCACAAGTATCAAATAAGCATATGTTTTAATCATTATCAATAATTTAAAGTATAATAATCGTGTTGGTTAAATGTTTTTTTTATGAAAAGAAATATATTTTTCACTTAAATAATAATATAATTAAAAAGATATCCCCACATCATTATGATAACTTTTTCATAATGTACACTTTCTGGAATAATTTTGTAAAGAAATGCAAAAGACTACGAAAGTTTTCTCAAGAAAGACTTTCACGACACAGCACTTGGAGAATTTCACTTCGAGAATACTTCATCAGTTAAAATATATATCCGTTTAAACTTTCTCACACATTAAGAAAATTGGTTATATGCCATTAATTATGATGAAAAAAATCTAAAATGACTTTTGATAATTATTAATACTTAAATTTGTTATGTGTCATTAATTATGAAGGAAAACAAAATCTAAAATGACTTTTGATCATTATTAATACAAAATAATAAAAAGTGAGTAAGTATACAATAATTGAGGGATAAAAGAAAAAAAAAAAAATAAATAATTCATTGATTTTTTAAATAGCCTTATATTTTGAGACAAAACGAAAAATGTACATGAATTTATATTTTGATATGGAGATAATATATTGTTAAAGTTAGAAAATTGAGACTTGGTTCCTGAGATTCCAAAGCACTTGAAGAGTGTAGTACTTCATTAGTTTAGTTCTCTGGCTCGAAATCAGATTTTTCTATGCCATGAAATTCAGAAGAATACTTCATTAGTTTAGTTCTCTGGGTCGAGATCAGATTTTTCTATGCCATGAAATTCAGAATTTTCTATGCCATTGATTTGAACGATGGTAAATTCAGATATTTCTCTTTGCCATGAAATTCAGATTTTTCTATGCCATCGATTTGAACGATGATAGTCGTATAAGAAATGTATTTTAGGCGGATGCTAGGTGTATGTTGCATATGAATATTTTAGAGCATTATTAATGGCACCATAGTTGAGATACACAAGACACCACACTTCATGCAAATTTCGATTCAAAGGTCGAAATTTGTTTTGAACACCTCCACAATCAAATTTGGACTTTACAGAAGCCGAAATCTATTTTTTCGACTTTACAGAAGCCAAAATCTGTTTTCAACCCCTCCATAATCGAATTTTGACTTTACAATCAAAATATATTTTCAAACACTCCCTCCAGAATCGGATTCTGTGAATAAATTCAACCCCTAATAATCAAATTTTGTGAATAAATTCAATTACGGAGGGGTCGAAATTCGTTGTTGTCCCCCAACGGTAGATCTACTCTTGTGTCCATGTTTTAAGGATGTAATTACATTTTATACAACTTACTTGACAAATTTTTATGACATACCTCTTGCTCCCTTTGTGTGTGTAGGTTAGGTGGGGTGGGGTGGGGTGGGGTGGGGGAGGGGGGTGTTTGTGTTAAATAACAGGATGATTCGATGCGCATGGAGGCCATCGTTGGACTCAGCCGTCAAATCTGTGACACGGCTGAGTCCAATGAAGCCTCTCTGCATCAGAACGACCGTAAATCACAATGGTAAAATTCCTCCTTGCCTAAGAGCATGCACCCGATTGTTTTATTGAGCAAGATAAGCAATGTATCTGAAAACAAACCAAATACGAGATATACAACACAATTCTAAAGCAAATTTCTCCAACTATTATTAGACTGCAGAAGAATTGGAAAGCCTAAGGCACTCGCTTTGACACCTTTTAAGACAGATATCATTCCAATTAGGCACCTGGTGTTGATTAACACAAACGGTTCGCGCACAAGCATCAGCACATGCATCTAGCTGAGAAACACCACAAACAGTCACGCAAGTGTCTTCAATCGGGTCTTTCGAAAACGACCCGACCTTTTTCAGCATCCTTTTTGATGTACATACCCTTTCACAAACAAATATTTCATCTGAGCTCTTCTCTCGTCCTCGAGCACTCGTTAATCTCTGCTCTTCTGCCCTGCTGTTCTTCATCCTTATTGCTTGTCCTGTTATCACTACGGGAATCGCAGCCACCGCAGCCCACCACAATTCCACCATATTTTAAACTTTGCCCAAACTTCTGCTTAACCACAAGAAGTCCCTAAGAAATGAATGCAGAATAATATAATCACTATACTTAACAAACACATTGGAACCAAACACAAACACAAACACAAACAACACAGTTGCTTGGTCGGATATAGTGAGTTTATCTCACAAACAGAAAGAAACGAAAATCATCCGGTCAGCAATGTCATTCTAACATGATTTTTAATGTAATATAACTGCCTAGGCAAACCTGGATCAAGAATAAGAATAACTGTGGCCTGGACTCGTATCACTGACGTCGGGAAGGGGATCAGGGTTTTTCAAGGCAAGAAGAGCAATGATAAAGACACAACCGTTGTGCCACAACGAGTGCCACAACGTGTTTCTACTTATGATGGGTATAATAATGATAAATGACTCTATATTAGGAATCAACAGTGTAACACTCGTTGTGTGGCAAAGAATAAATCATATAGTTTGGCTTGCAAATTGCTATCAAACATTCTAACCAGTAAGCAATGACAACCTAACATGATTTTCAATGTGATATAACTGCCAAATCATACCAAACAACTATTCTGTGAATTTCAAGATGTTTTTATTAACATTTGTGTTTAGTTTCCTAAATTCATAGAATTCCAATAGTTTTTTAAACCATCGAAACAAATAGAAAACCATACTTTCAAAAACCTTTGAAACCCACACAAACATTCAATGCTAAGAAAAACCTTCAAAAAAATTCATTGAAAACAAATCGAAAACATATTTCACATGAAAGAAAAACATTCAAAGTCACTAAAAACCTTCAAGAAATCATTGATTACAAATCAAAAACATTCTACACGCAAAGTGTAGCACACAGTTTCGAACAAAACATAAGCCGGACAATAATCAATAGAAAATAGTATTAAATATCAGATTTTTAACGAGTAAAGATTGCACCTTTAAAACAACACGAGTTAAATGACTAAATATTTTCAACAAAACAAATTACATATTACACCCTTTAAACTAGTTAAAGATTAGACCTTTTCAACAAAAATAGTTAAAATTACACCTTATAAACAAAACGAGTTAAAGATTACACAGTTTATACAAGACGGGATAAAAATCAAAGAGAGTTCAATTATTAATCGTTTCAATTGAAATAATTGAAAAAACAAAACAAAAAAAAAGAGAAGGAAAACTCACCCAGAATCGAAATGATCGATTTCAATTTTCACAGCATGTGCAGATTTAGATCCTTCTCATTCGATTTCAAAGCTTCATTACACGGTCAAAGCACAAAAAAAAGAAGATGTTAAGATGTGGGATAGAAAATGGAAGGGCTGTATAATGGCGCCGAAGGGTGGGGGCTGGTTTTTTGTGTGTGTGTGTGTGTGTGGGGGGGGGGGGGGGTGTGGAGGGGGTAGGAAGAAGAAGTAGAATACTTGAGGTTTGGAGGATGGAAGGAGC
Organism: Gentiana straminea; assembly: GCA_036785695.1. Taxonomy (NCBI): domain Eukaryota; kingdom Viridiplantae; phylum Streptophyta; class Magnoliopsida; order Gentianales; family Gentianaceae; genus Gentiana; species Gentiana straminea. Next base: position 1,925,186 of record JAVUPR010000087.1, on the reverse strand, counting down.
AGAGAAACGGCGGAGAGGGTATTATTATTGAAAATATCTTTTCACACAAATTTATATCTTATCACACACAGAAATTTATTTTCAATTTCGTCCTTACTTTTTTATTTCACGCGCGTTTATTCTTTTCTTTGTCGAAATGCGACACATTATCCATACTAAAATATGGTCGAATATACGTATTGAGAAATTCACACCTGGTTGATTCTCGATCATCTTTTAGGTAGAATGTTTGAAGTTTTCCAAACTCATATATACGGAAGATCATTCGATCAATATTGAGTCCGAATACTCTACACATTCGTACTAGAATTGGGTCGGGATAACAACAACAATATAAGAGTACCACTATCGATTCCGACCGAATTTCGGACGGAATATTAAAAGTTTTTTTCACTCAATTTTAGTCGAACGTCTTTCCGACCGGTATTGAGTATTTAAAAACATTCAAAATTCGACTAGAATAAAATCGCATAATGATCGTATTCCGACTCAAATCGGGTCGAATTGTTGTTGTGTGAAATTGACCATAAATCGCCGAATAAGTATATATTTTCCGGACTCATTTACGGTCGAGGCGTGTGGAATATCCAAACGAAGCCACTCTCGCTCTTCGTTAAGTGTAAAACAACATTGGTTTGAAAAGATAGCCTCACTATTATGTCTAGGTTTTAGATTGGGGCCTTGTATTGTGGCCAGGGCAAAAATAAAAAATAAAAAAATTTATTCACAGATCAACTTTAAATATTCTACATCTTCATATTCTACCCCTGGTCCCATACTGTGCCCAAGTTTGTTGGGAAATTCTAAGGTATGGACTCCCTCATAGGGAGTTTTCTACATGGCATCATCTGGACCACATAATAAAATTGCAGAATGAAACTGTGTTGTCTAGATGAAGCCACGCGGGCATCTCCCTATAAGGGAGTCCCTACCATAAAACTTCCCAACTTTGTTTGCATAATTGTGTATTTTTTTATTTTCTTTTTCTCTTTTTCGGAGAGTTTGCATAATTGCTTTACACGCACAAATCTTGCACAACTGATTTTTTTTTCTTTTTCTTTTCATCATATTTCTAAAAGTTGTTTCTCTTTGTATTTTTTTATTATTACTTATAAGTGTGCGCCACGTTGTTGAAGCAGAGACTGTTTAGTCTGAGGATGCATGAACGAGGTCAGCTGAGGGAACATCTTGATCAACTGAACACAATATTATTTGATCTCAGGAATCTTGATGTCAAGATTGAGGATGAGTTTCAGTCTTAATCCTGTTGGTGTCATCACCTGCATCATATGAAACTTTGTGCTGTCCTACATAGTTGGGAAGAATACAATGGCTTTAGAGGATGTAAGGGCGCCTTGCATGCCGTGGAGCTGAGACACAAGGCAGTAGGGACAGACAGTCGGGCTTCTGGACTAGTAGTCAGCAACAGTGGAAAAGGGCATGGATAGAAGAAGAAATCCAAGAGTGGTTCCAAAGGTCCTAAGTCCACAAATGTCTGTAATTACTGTAAGGAGCACGGACATTGGAAGTCCAATTGTCCAAAGAAAAAAGACAGCAGGAGAGCAATTCTGGCACAACAGGTGTAGCTGCTGAGCATTCTGATGAGGATCTGGTTCTAGTGGTAATTTAGCACATTATGCGGATGTTTGGATCCTCGATTCTGGAGCATCCTATCATATTTGTCCATACAGAGAGTGGTTTTCTACTTATGAGCGGATAAATGGTGGTCATATCTCTATGAAAAACAACAAGGTCTGCAAGAAGTTGGAATTGACTCAGTTCAATTGAGGATAGAGGATGGTAGATTCTGCACACTGAAAGATGTTAGACATGTTCCACAGATGACCAAGAATTCGGTATCTCTTAGTCTATTGGACAGCAAGGGGTTCAATTTCAAGGGAGAAGGTGGAGAGCTGAATATCTACAAAGATTCAGCTGTGGTCCTCAAAGGTATTAAGAAGAGAACCTTGTATATATTTCAAGGCTCTACTGTATCTGGTTCTGATGTTGTGGCATCCTCAGCAGTTCATCGATCACGCGGACTCAACCGTGGCACACGAGACTTAGTCATATGGGTGAAAGAGGTATGTAAGTCCTTTCTTCAAAGAGTTGTTTTGGGGGATATAAGGTCAAGACACCGGAATTTTGTGAACCGTGTGTTTGGGAAGCTACATAGAAACAAGTTCTCACCAGGAAAACATAGTACAAAGGCTTCACTTGATTATATCCATTCTGATTGCTGGGGTCCATTAAAGGTGAAATCATTGGGTGGTCACATATATTTTATGTCATTCATAGATGAATATTCAAGAATGACTTGGGTGGTGATGATGAAACACAAGAGTGAGGCATTCAACAGTTTCAAGCAATGGAAAGCTCTGGTGGAAAATCAGATAGGCAAGAAAATCAAAATGCTTCAAATAGATAATGGTTTGAAATTCTGCTGGTCTGAGTTTGATACATTCTGTAAGGATGAGGATATTGTCAGACATCTTACAGTCTGGAATACACCTCAGCAGAATGGTGTAGCTGAGAGGATGAATCAAACTCTTCTAGAGAGGGCAAGATGTATGCTCTCTAATGCTGGTTTATCAAGAGGATTTTGGGCAGAGGTTGTATGGACAGCATGATACTTAATCAACAGGAGCCCTCACACATGGATCAATTTCAAGACACCATTTGAGATGTGGTCAGGCAAGCCTGCTGACTACTCAGTTCTAATGGTTTTTGGAAGCACGGTTTACTATCATGTGAGTGAAGGGAAACAGGAACCAATGGCTAAAAAAAGAGTGTTTGTAAGGTATGGTGATGGGGTGAAAGGTTATAGAATTTGGGCATCAGCAGAGAAAATGTCATACTCAACAGAGATGTGGTCTTTGATGAAAATTCTATGATTAGCTCATCAGTGGGGAGGTCTACTAAATCTGAAACCAGTGTTGAATCTGAGAGGGCTGAGAAACAGGTGGAGCTTCAAGTGGAGTCAGCTGAGATGCAACACTCAGCTGATCCAAGTCAGCACTCATCTGATCTGGTTGCCGAACCGTAGTCCGATCCAAGGCGATCGAGTGAGCAAGGGTTAGCTGAGCATCAAACAAATATTGGTCAGCAGAGTTAGAAGATCACATGTTTGGGTACCTCTCAAGAGGTATGGTTTTGATGATATGGTTCGCTATGCACTTCAAGTTGCATAAGAAGTGAATGGTTTTGAACCTTCTAGTTACAGGGAAACAGTGACATGTTCTGAAGCATCTTAATGGCTTGCTGCCATGGGAGATGAAATGGAGTTATTACTGAAGAATCAGACTTGGGATTTAGTTAAACATCCAACTGATAGGAGAGTTGTTACTTGCAAGTGGATCTTCAAGAAAAAATAAGGAATGACTGAGGCAGAAAGGGTCAAGTCTAAGGCACGTTTGGTTGCAAGAAGGTTCAGTCAGAAAGACGATATAGACTTTGATGATGTATTCTCACCAGTGGTCAGACACACTTCAATCAGAGTGTTGCTAGCAATGGTGGCACAGCAGGATCTTGAACTTGAACAGTAGATATGAAGACACATTTTCTACATTGTGAGGTAGATAAGGAAATATACATGACTTAGCCATAGGGATTTTAAGTTCCTGGCAAGGAAGATTTTGTGTGTAAGTTGAAGAAGTCCTTGTATGGACTGAAGCAGGCTCCTAGGCAGTGGCCTAAAAGGTTTGACAGTTTCATGATCCACTGACAGTTCATATGACTGTTGTGTGTATCACAGTCAGCTGAGAGATGGATCACATATCTATCTTGTCCTGTATGTGGATAATATGTTGATAGCTGCTGAAAAGAAGTATGATGTTCAAAATCTGAAAAACCTTCTCAGTGCTGAGTTTGAAATGAAAGATTTGGGTGCAGCCAAGAAGATTTTGGGGATGGAGATCTGGAGAGAGGTGTCAAAAGAAATTGATCTTGTCTCAACAGGGTTATATACAGAAGATTTTGGCCAGGTTTGGCATTTCTGCTGCAAAACCAATAGACCCTCCCATGGCATCTAATGTTCATTTGTCAGTTTATACTGCACAATCAGCAGAGGAAAATGAGTATATGTCAAAAGTTCTCATGCTAGTGCGGAGGCGGTCCAATGTATGCTATGATATGCACTTAGGTCCGATCCGGCTCGGGCGCTTAGTGTTGTCGCGGATTTATGGCTCCACCTACAAAAGAACAATGGAAAGCTGTGAAAAGAATATTCAGGTACCTTAGGGGTACAGCTGATGTTGGTCGTATTTATGGAGGTGATACTCAAGGATTGATCACAGGGTACTGTGATGCTGATTATGCAGGTGGTGTGGACAGTAGGAAATCAATGACTGGCTATGTTTTCACATTGAGGAATTCGCTGTCGGTAGGAAAGCAACTCTTCGGGCCACAAGGTGGATTTATCAACTACCGAGGCGGGAATATATGGCTCTTACCGAAAGCGAAGGAGGGTATCCGGTTGAAGGGACTAGTTAGTGATTTGGGACTACATCGGGATCAAGCGTAAATTTATTGTGACAAACTTTGAGTGCAATTTGTCTAGCTAAGGATCGGGTTCAACATAAGAGAACCAAGCACATTGATGTGAGATATCATTTTCTGAGAAATGAGAAGAGGGTTGTAGTGAAGAAGATCAACACCAAAGAGAATCCTGCTGATATGTTCACTAAACCAGTTCAGCAAAGCAAGTTTCAGTTGTGTCTGGACTTGCCGAATATTCAAAGCTTATAATCTGAAAATATGGAAACTCAGCTGAGGGCAGGTCAGCTGAGTGGACTCTGTGGAGTAATCTGGTACAGTACATCTGGCATTGACGAATGCGTCACAAGTACATCTGATTATGCAATCTGGTTGACTGTGAATGAGAATTCAAGTCAAGGTGGAGATTTGTCAGCCAAGTGACTTAAACTCTACATCTGGTAGAACTAATTTGTGAAGTCAGTTGAGTGATGGTCAGCTAAGTAAAGTGTTTCAAGTCTGTGAAAGTCAGCTGGGAAGTTTGCTGAGTTTCTTCGGGTGTCAGCAGCCTACTGAGGTTTTGGATACACCTGAGTTCTACATCTGGGCAGTGATCAGCTGAGTGGGGTCAGTAGGGACCCACATCTGGGGTATTTATGGCAATCTGACAAAGATCCTTGACGGTTAGGATTTTAAGGATCCGTGCCTATAAATACCAACTGTATTGATCATTGTAAAGAGTAATACGTCTGAAATTCAATGCATAATAAAATATCTCTTTTCTGTCCGTGAGTAGTCGACACAACGCCGGAAACCACATTAAATCTTGTGTTCTTGTTTCTGTTGATTATTACTGTTAGATTGCATCTGTTATTTATCTCTTTTGCATCTGGATTCTCTATCCTGTTATAACACTTCCGAAATCGAATTGTGATTATGCAAAAATTAAATAAGGATTAATTAATCATACTTACTACAAATAGTGTTTTAGTGAAATTAATATTCAGGTTATTATTCATTATTCATAAATAATATTGGGAATATGAATATTTTCTAATTAAATTAGAAAATATTTAATGAGAGAGAAGTTTATTAAAATGATTATTTATTTAATTAAATATCATAATCTCAGTTCTATAAGCAAAATGTTTTCTTATCCTTACTCTAAGTAAAAAAGACCTAACCCCTAAGCCAAAATAGGGGTTAATGGGGTGCCACCTCTCACTATATAACGGGATGGGAGTACATTCAAACTCTTACACATTACAATTCATTAGTATAACAGAGGTATCTTGGAGAGTGTTTTCGGAAGAATAAAAGTTGATCTAACAGTTGAAACCGGCTTGTGCTCAAACTCTCTTTCAAGAGATAAAGTTTTGTTTTTTAAGATCAATCGGGTGAAGAATTTATCTCTCTTCTTTATGTATTTTATTTTTAATGGGAGTCGGTCTCGTGTCAAAAAGGAAATCAGTTTTCAGAATTTTTTATGCCTCCCCGTATGTGTTTAGCTTAATTAGGACGACCACCAATGCAAACAGACTAAAATCTCAATGGAAAACATGTGCCATCAATAGACCAGCATGGAAGTTGAGGAACTTCCAAAGCCGAAATTTATCCTGCTCTCAGTCACCACCAGCATAGCAAGTAGTCAAAAGACCAACACAGAATTTTCTTAAACTTTTGTTTCTTTCTTTTGCTCAAGGTTTTGATTTTGGACATGAAAACATAAAGTGACCGACAACCCAAGATTTTACATAGAAATTGTATTTTCAGGTCATTGTAACACCCCTTATTTCAATGGGGGCGAGAGAGAAATTTCAACGGGGGACTTTAAAAAAAAAAAATGTCAGGTCTAACCCGACCTGACATGAAATATGGGGTATTAAAATGATCTGAAAATACATTTTCTCGATTTTACACTGGATTCACAGGTGTGCTATCCATCAGAACTTTAGACGGGGGTGGCATTGACGTAAAAAAAAAATAAAAAAATTAACACTTCTGACACACATCCAACAGTTTTGAGTAAAAGCTATAGAGTGACCCACTACCCAACATTTTCTGGCTGAAGGGTGAAGTCCTCAACCAATTAGAACTTTACCTGCCCATCTTGCTGTGCGTATTAGTAAGAACTTTAATATATATATGACCAACCAGTAACCAAATCTTAATGAAGGAAAAATTCATCCACTGGCCTATGCCACGATTGTTACAAGGACTTCCATTAGCTACATTCACCAAATACGTACCATGCATTTATTTATTGAGAAAGCTGAAGAGTTTACAGCGTTTTTGCTGTTAAGCACACATACACATAAGTCTGAACAACCCACATAAATTAGGTCCACTAAGAAACTTTTACGCAAAAGAGGCAACAAAGTCCTTCCTCGACCATTACTCTAACCATCCTCATTCACCAGATTTTGCATGTTGTCCTGCCTGTGGTACGTTATCGTCTGTGTAGACCCTGCAACAGATGCATGCAATGATGAATTAATGATACAAAAGGTTCCACATCCATCATCCAGGACTGTTGACAAATCACCGAGAGTTCAAATCGACCAGTGGGTCATGCAATGACGAATTAATGATACAAAAAGTCCACAGATGAATGCGTGTGATTGAAGCAAGGTATCCTTTTCCAATAGTTATATACCAAAGGCAGAAGAGAAAGCAGCATGTAAATACAAGTTGTTTGTGAAGCCATCAATTCATACGAAAAAGCAACAAGGCTTGGAGCCGGAGAACCATAAGCCCCACAAAATTAAAACCGTAGATTCATAGGAGGGAAAATTGTGGAATTTCAGAGTAAAAGAAAGGCATACTTCCTTGTTTTTTTTAAAAATAATAAAAATAATAATACATCGGTATACATAGCTGTTAAACCTCTCTATCTATAGATGATAGAAACTTCTAACATCAATCAAATCGCCCAAATATAGTAGGAAATAAATTCTATAAAGGACGGACAGCCCGATATCGCTGGCCTTTACACACCTAATTCAAATTAAAAAAAAATTAATATTTCCTACTACTCTAATTGCGCTATAATCATGCATTCATTAATGCATACAAAGGGCAAGTAGGAGCACTGATTATTCTACACTCCACCTCAAGCTTGGGTGTATATATGGGTACATCCAAGCTTGGAAACTAGTGTTTGGAAGGCCTTGACAGATACAACGTTAGTTTGAATATCTTCCAACTGATCCTTGGTGGGAACGTGCATCAATTTTAGCGTCTTGTGATCTTGTCCTCAACCTTTTCTCGAACAAAGTGTTTGACCACATCTAAATGTTTTGATTTGTCATGTTGGACAGGGTTTTCTGCCATGCTTAGGTCTGAGAGGTTATCGCAGTGAAGTTTGAGAGGTTCCACTACTCTAATTCGTAGGTCTTCAAGAAGCCTTCATAACCATAAGCCTTCACAAATTCCAGGTGCTAAGGCTCCTAATTCCGCCTCTGCAACGCTTCTCGAGACAACATGTTGTTTCTTAATTTTCCAAGTGACTAGGTTTTCCTTTTGGTAACTACAGTATCCTGATGTGGACCTCTTGTCCGATTGATCTCCAGTCCAGCCTGCATCATTGTAGATTTCAATTCCCTGATTTTGACTCTTCTTGATGTACACACCTTGACTAGGTGTCTTCTTGAGGTACACGAGTATCCTCTGGACAACCTTCAAATATTTCATTGTTGGAGCATGCATATGTTGACTTACCAAACATACGGTGGTAAAACAGATATCAGGATGAGTATACGATAAATAGATTAATTAACCAACTAAGCGTGTTGATACCTCCCTATATCTATTAGCTTCTTTCCCATATCAGTGTTGAACTTGTAACCTAGATCAACTGTTGCATTCCTACATTCTTGTTCCCTCGGGAGATCAAGGATGTACGGATCTGGCCAACGTCCATTCCAAGGAAGTATTTTAATTGTCCGAAGTCTTTGACCTCAAAGGCTTGATCAACTCCTATTTTATTTCACTGATTCCCTTGATGTCAATTCATGTGACAATGATGCCATCCACATATACAATGAGGATAACCTTTTGTCCATACGCTGATCTTCTGATAAACAAAGTACGGTCACTGTAGCATTGCTTATACCATAATTCTTTTACAACTCCGGTGAATCTGCTGAACCATGTCTTGGAAGACTGTTTAAGACCATAGAGTGACTTTTAGTCTACATACCAGGTTTGGTTTACTCTTACTCTCAAATCCAGGGGAATATTCATACAAACTTCCTCTTGTATGTTTCATTTAAGATGAAATTTTTTATATTCAGCTAGTGCAATGTCCAATACAAATTTACTGCAAGTGACAGTAGAACCCTTAATGTGTAAAGCTTGGAGATGGGAGCAAAGGTTTCCACATAGTCAATCCCATCTTTTTCTTCTAGCCTGACCTACTATATGTTGATTGTTTCATCGGTGTTGAACTTGATAGAGATGACTCACTCGCAAAAGGTAAATGAGTTATTTCTCATGTTCCAGTTTTGTTGAGGGCTCATATGTCCTCATGTACTGCCTCTATCCAGGGTGGTAATGTTCATCGCTTCCTCAACTGTTCTTGGGACAAATTAATTTTCAAGGGAATTGATAAAGGCACTATACATAGGATGTGATCTTTTAAACGACAAGTTATAGATGGGATGTTCAGTGCATTCTCGTGTACCTTTTCTTCGGGCAATTGGTCTACCACACAGAAGAGTCAAGACCAGGCTCCCTAATAGAATGTTTAACGATCCATTCCGGATCGACCAAATTGGTACATAAGTTGTAATATGGGAAAACCACGGAAAACACGACTTATTTGAATTAGGATCAATCTTTGGTTGATCTTTTTTTTTTAGGAAATCTCTGGCTGATCTTAGGAGGCCTCCGTTTCACTTTCCACATGTTCCTAAGCAACAACCTCTGTGGGTGAGGTTTCAATGAGTTGCCTCCTAGCTCTTCTAGTGTAAACCTCTGTTATGGAAGGTTTGTTAAAGGTTAAGTCAAACATTTTACCAGTAGGCATTTAGGGTGGTTGAGGTCTCATCTCAACACCAAAGTATCTCGGTTTCTCTTTGTTCCATAACGGTCTCCCCCTTAAGGTTGTTGTAGTAGGGTTGGTCTTCATAAAAATTGATGTCCAATGTCACATACATTTACTTTCTAGTAGAACAATAACACTCATAGCCGTTTTGGCTCCCTGAGTAGCCTACGAATATGCACTTTAAGGCCCTTAAGCCTGTACATGAACATAAGTAGTGCACCCAAAGGCTTTGAAAGGCAATTCTGACAGTATGTGTTAATAAATATCTCCAACACCCATCTCGGTTTTGAAATCAAAAGTCCTGGGTAGTATCTATTAAGTAATGCCCTCCAATAGTATTGTGGGACATTCATAGCAAACACGATGGATCTAGTGACCTCAAGTGGGTGCTTATTTTTCCTCATCGCTACCCCATTTTGTTGCAGGGTATTTACACAGGAGGTTTGGGGTAGTATACCTTTTTTTGTTATGAACTCCCTTAGAGTTTTCTGCAGGTACTCGGTCTAATTATCAAATCTCACTGTTTGAATTTTTACTCCAAACTAATTCGATCATATTGTTGAACTTTTTGATGAAACATTCCATGCCTCCAATTTGTGTTTTAGCAGGTAAACCCAAGTGACGTTGTGGGTCATCTACAAAATTAATAAACCATCCGGGTCCAATGAGGTTAGTTACTTTTGATGGACCCTATATGTCAGAGTGAACAAGATTGATGGGGTGAGCTTGCTTATATGCTTTAGGAATATAATAAATCCTTATACGTTTAGCTAATTGATAGGTTTCACAAACAAGTGATTTAAAATTTACTTTCGTAACAAATCTGGAAATAACTTTCTAAAATAATGTAAGCTTGGATGTCCACGATGTTTGTGCCATAACATAATCTCATTATTCTCAAGTATCTCTCCTTATTACAAGATCTTGACACACAATGACTTGAATTATAACAAACTGAAACAAGAAATGTGCCTTGATCTTCTTAAAGAACAAATAAGCCTCCCTCATTTCTGGCACTCGAAGAAGTTCTCTTCTGCAATTCGCGAACATGTGAGAAAACTAGATTGCAATTAATGTTTTTTCGTTCAATTTTCTAATGGACAACATATTAGAACTTAGGTTTGGAACATTTAAGACATTTTAGAGTTAATTTTCACCAAGAACAATTGCTCAGGTTCCAATGATTGCCACTTAAATGATCACTCTCTGTCACAGCAATGGATGCTTGGCTTGTTGGTTCTTCGGTTTGCTTAGACAGCAACAACGACAATGCGACAAGCTGCTCCTTGCTAGGGAACCATGTTGGTTGGCCTTCCTCAGCACTAGCAATCTTGGCTTTGTTTTGAGCCTCAAGGTTTTACATAGTCATTCCCCGACTTGAATGCCTTCCAATTGCCAGGTTTTCCATGTAATTTCAACAAACTTCCCTTGTGTGCCCCATTTTCTTGCAAAAGTTGCACAAAGGCTTTTCTCCCTGGTCTTTATTCAGCTTTATCGCAACAAAGGCAGCAGTTTCTAGGGCTTGGACAACCCCACCATTACCTTGTGTCGCATTTTCTCTTGGCGCACCTCAGAGAGCGCGGTTTTGATGGTGGGTAAGGGATTTGTATCAAGTATCTTACCTCTAACCTCATCGAATTTAAGCTGATGTAGGACATCATAATGGATAAAGGTCTTTTATTTATGCTTTGCCATGTGGGCTATTAAGAGTAGGTTTTAACTTAATGAGCTTTTTAGCCTGTATAAATAGTCTAAGTCGCTCTAATGTCAGTCATTATGTAATCTTGAATATCTTCTCTTTGAGAATGAAACTAGATTTGTGCTTGTATTAGCTCGTGTTTTATCCGTTTATTGTAGATCTTCTACATCATTTGGTATTCAAAGCAAGGTTTTCCCTTGGGCGATTCTGAGGGCTAAAATGAGTTAGTAAGATTGCCGGATCCATGACGGTGTTCGGGATTCGAAGATCCTTTGGGATATTCCGTCAAAGCTTGGACAATACTCTAGTTTGCACATACCAAGATCAGATCAGCCCTTGATCAAGCCGAGACACCAACTAGAGTATGATACTCACTGAGCTGAGTGAGATTTCCCTCGTGTTGTTGCGGCTGAGATAGGTAGAGGTTGTTACAATCAGGTGTATAAATAGTCTAAGTCGCTCTAATGTTAGTCATTATGTAATCTTGAATATAACTAGATTTGAGCTTGGATTAGCTCGTGTTTTATCCATTTATTGTAGATCTTCTACATCATTTGGTATTCAAAGCAAGGTTTTCCCTTGGGCGATTTTGAGGGCTAAAATGAGTTAGTAAGATTGCCGGATTCGCGACGGTGTTCGTGATTCGAAGATCCTTTGGGATATTCCGTCAAAGCTTGGACAATACTCTGGTTCGCTCATACCAAGATCAGATCAGCCCTTGATCAAGCCGAGACACCAACTAGAGTATGATACTCACCGAGCTGAGCGAGATTTCCCTCATGTTGTTGCGGTTGAGATTGGTAGAGGTTGTTACAATCGGGAAAGCACAATACGTGAAAGGAATATAAGCTAATTCAGATCATTTTTACCCGCCTATAGTGGTTCCCCTTTTGTAGAAGACTTGTGGGATTGAATTGATGCAATTGAGGATTATTTTGCAGAAATGAAGCCACCACAGAGACTGAGATGTAAATTGGCAGCCTATAGTCTTGAAGGAGCAGTGGAGCAATGGTGTCAGCAACTGCAACACCAACGATTCATGAAAGGTAAGTTAGAGATCTCATCATGGTTAACAATGAAGTACTTTCTACTCAATGATTTTTCGCCCACCATGTGTTCGCCGGAATTCCCCTCTAAATGGAACATGAATGAGCACAACGGGAGAAGCATTGGTGAACTTACTGATGAAACCCTCACACCGTGTCTCTTGCCCACCACCTATTTGACAATGTGCCCCTTACAATCTATGAAAGCTAAACCGCTTGTGGTAACACAAAGGTAGATGAACCTTCAAATGGAGGGGCTGAAAGGTTCATGCCCACAAAGTGTTCGACAGAAGTGGCCAGTGAATCATATGCCGATAAACAAGATGGAGTGAGTGTTTTAAAGGATCTTTGTGCATCTAGGAAGGATGTTTTTAAGCTCGTTGATAAGTGTCACCATTTGGATTCAAATGCTAAGGCTTCTACGTGTGAATTATCTTGCCCACTAAACACAAAAGACGGCATTAATTCTAAAGATTACCGGTCCTATGACGGACAAGAAACATGAAAAAATAATGATAAGGAAGGAAGCATCAATGAAAATGAAGTAGCTGGAGGGGCGCTGTCGAGCAAGAAACATCGTGTGGACACTGTAGCACTTGCATGCCCAAATTACGAGAGCGGTAAGGTTGAGGAGAAGTACATCGATAAGTTAGTTGGAGATGAGTTATCCGAGTCTGGTGACCCAACTGATATAATGCTTGGTCAAATGAAGATTTGTGTTATTGAGAGCCATGATATTGAAGTTGAACATGAAGCTTCAAATACAATTAAGGTTGGGAATGATGCTTCTCAAGCAGGCAAATGGATCTTTTGCTTTTAAGGATGAGGTGAATGTGGACTCTTATGATGTCGATTTCTTTGTTAACGAGACGATAATGTATAATTTTGGTCAAGGAGGCAATGCTACGGCAACTTCAATTGTTGAAGGCCAATGGACCGAATAAAATATGTTAAGCTCTTACCATTTCGTTGCGCAGTTATGCAACAGTTTCTTGAGTCATTTTACCGAAATGCATAAACAACTTGAATGCCCACTTGAATGTAGAGATGTTGTTTACCGTTTGGTGTATGCGTCTATAAGTGTCGCCGATCTTTCAGAGTTCAGAGTTCTAAGGAAGATTTTCCTTGAAAGAAATGGAAGTTCTGTAGAATGTTGTTCCAGGGAGTTTGCTTATAAGCTTATGTCGGCGCCTCCTTCGAAAGATATGCAACTACAATCGGTGCCGGAGAAAGGTATTAACAATCGGTTTGAAACTTTTGTATGCTTACATAACCTTGAACTTGTTATGGAGAGGTTAACTTTGAAACCAGGCTCTGAACATGTTGTCTGGCCATGTCTATGTGTTGCGAAACCGATTTGCCGATTGTTCCTACTAGTGCGGATGCTTATCTTACCCCATTTATTAAAGAGTATCTATATGGATTTCTGTCCAAGTTTGTTGAAATTTCTATGTCACTTTCCTTCTGCCAAGGTTCTGAGTGATGGAAATGATAACTTGTTGGTGCTACTCATTGGAGAAATCTCGATTGCTACGCCAACGGTATTGTTCGGGACCATGACCATTGCGTCTCATGATTTTTCAAAGCGTAAGTGTAGAATAAGATAGGAAAATAGAGTATTATTGATAATCATTATTGGGTAGATAAGGGATGCATTACATTATAAAAAAAGGCTCTAACGGCTACAAACACTGTTCCAAAGGTCACAGAATAATGTAATCTGCCCAAAAGTGGCAGATTACACTTAGCAACGAAAAAAGCCCTAATTACATGATTAGGACACTAAGAACAAGGGATAAAACATTAAAGAAACTCTAGGAACAAAAGAAGACCTATAATTTTACACCCCTCCTCAAGATAGGATGTGGATGGAGTAACACCCAAGTTTGCTTCTCATCTTGATATATATAGGTAGAGCAGACCCTTTGGTGAACATATCAGCCTCAATAGAGATCTCACGGTCTTCAACTTTTTATTTGATGAAATGTCTATCAATATCAATGTGTTTAGATTTGTCATGAGGAATAGGATTCTCTGACATGTTGATAGCAGACATTATCTCAAAACAGAAGGATAGGATGCTCCTCCTTGATATGAAGGTCAATCATGATCTTCTTTAGCCAAAGGCCTTCAAAGATGCCTAAAGCCAAGGCTCTGCTCAGCCTCTGCACTGCTTCTTGAGACCACATGTTGCTTTTTGCTCCTCCAAGTGGTGAGATTACCCCAGAAGCAGGAACAATACCCAGTTGTGGAACTTCTATCCACCACAGAGCCAACCCAATATGCATCAGTGAAGACTTGAATCTTCATGTCTTCATTTTTCTTGAATAGCAGACCTTGACCAGCAGTTCCTTTTAGGTACCTCAACATTCTGTGCACGATATCTAGGTGTTCTTGGAAAGGTTTGTGCATATATTGGCTTACCAGACTAATTGCATAGCAAATGTCAGGTCTGGTGGGCCAAGTAGATCAGTTTGCCCACTAGTCTTTGGTACCTTCCCACATCAACCTGCTTAGTTTTGCTCTATTTCTCTAGTTTTACCTTTGGATTTACAGGGGAGGAGGCTGGTTTGCATTCAAGCATTCTAGTTTCCTTAAGAAGATCAAGAACATATTTTCTTTGAGAGATGAAGATCCCCTCCTTAGACCTAGCCACTTCCATACCCAGGAAGTATTTCATTTGCCAAAGATCCTTTACTTCAAACTCCTTGGCAAGGGAGTCCTTTAGACTCTTTATTTCAAAATGATCATAACCAATGATGATTATATCATCCACATACACAATGGGGATGACCTTCTTTCCAGTAGGAGAAACTTTTGTGAACATAGTATAGTCAGATTGACATTGTCTGAACCCAAGGTTTACGGCAACTTTGGTAAATCTGCCAAACCATGCCCTAGGAGACACTTTAGCGCATAAAGAGCTTTGTGCAGTTTCCAGACCTTATTTCCAGCCCCTAGGTACTCAATCCCAGGTGGCAACTTCATGTAGACCTCTTCATTTAGGTCTCTATTGGGGAAGGCATTTTTTACATCTAGTTGATGCAGGGGCCACTCAAGATTCATAGTAACACACAAGAGAACGCTTATAGTGTTCAGCTTTGCAAAGCCACAAGTGAAAAGGTCTCTTGATATTCTATCCCATGAGTCTGGATTCCTTGGGATGACCAAGTTTCTTGCAGTGGTCACACCAAGGTCTCTCCTTCTTACCTTTCATGGCTGGATTCATTGGACAGAAAAGCATAACTGTCAGATTATATAGAGGTTTGAGTAGGTTGACTCCCCAACATGAGCTTCCTCTTACTTTCGTCATGTTTGACTTCAGAGAAGGCAGATTTGAGGTTAGGAAAAGAAGATTTCCCACGGATCCTTCCTCCAACATCATCCAAATCAGGGTTTAGACCCATAAGAAAGGTGAAAACTCTATCATCTTCAGTGTAGCACTAGTGGACTTTTGCATCTGCGTTGCACTTCCACTTGGGTTCACTCAAAAGATCCAGTTGCTGCCAGATTTTACTCAGTTGGTTGTAGTACTAAGTTAAATTCAGATTAGATTGCCTTAAATTCTTCAATTGGGACTTTAGGTCAAAGATCTCAGAGGTGTTGTTCCAGGTGCTGTCCTTTTTTGAGTAGAGGTCATGAGCTGCACCCCAGATTTTTGCAGCAATATTATAGAACATAAAGTTCTCACTCTGTTCTGGATTCACAGACCCTACAAGCCAAGACATGATCACATTGTTTTCTGCCTTCCATTGCCTATATTTTGGATCAGTAGCAGGAGGCTCAGAAATTTCACCAGGTAGCCTACTCTGCTGTGCAGGGATCTAGACCACAAGTGGTAGTTGTTCTTATTGAAATTGTGGTTGGTGAGGATGTGAGAATTATCAGCACTGCCCCTTGAATGAGTGTGGCTCCACTTGAGGATGGAGCAACTTCAAAGGAATCAACAGATGATGCCATTTTTAGAGATTTTGAAAATCTTCAGAAAAATGGGATTGAAGGAAGATTGATGTTTTTAAAGCCAAGGCTCTGATACCATGTAGAAAAAGATAGGAAAAGAGAGAGTATTATTGATAATCTGTATTGGGTAGATAAGGGATGCATTACATTATAAGGAAAAGCCTCTAACGGCTACAAACATTGTTCCAACGGTCACAGTATACTGTAATCTGCCCAAAAAAGACAGATTACACTTAGCAACGAAAAAGGCCCTAATTACATGATTAGGGCACTAAGAACAAAGGATAACACATTAAAGAAACCCTAGGAACAAAAGAAGACCTATAATTTTACAATAAGGTCTATGACGAGGTTTTAAAGCAGGCAACCTTTGTCAATAGGCAATTGAGAACTAGAGAGAATTTGTATGATAAGCTAGGTGTTCGCTTTGATAAGGCCGCGAAGCTGTTTGATCGAATGATGAATGAAATGTTTCATGTTTTTGGGAGTGTTGATTGGAAAACTAACGATGGTTACGTAACTGATCGCCGCGTTAACCTTAATTTTCAAGAGAGTGAGTGAGTTGATGAACCTTGGTCAAGCTTTTGAAAGTTTACAAGACTTGAGGGGGTATGGCTATAGCTCGGCAAAAATTGTGGAACCTCAAGTCGATCAACTCATTCCATTAAATTTCTATGATCTTTTTCCTGTTTATGAAGAGCAATTCACCGAGTTCTGTGATGCATTTGAGTTCAAAATTGCACTTAGAAAAATGGTATCAATACAGGAGCCATTTGTAAAGATGGAAATGCTTGCTCCAAGAGATTACATTCCCTCCACATGGAATATGCACAGAATAGAACAAAGTTTCAAGAAATGAAATATATAACGAAGGAAAATGAGCCTGGAAGGATACCAAATTGGCAAATATGATGAGGTGCACATGCTCCAGTAAGCTGTTATATTTTTGTTATTCCATGGACATTGGGGCTACAATTTCAGTCTAACTCGCGGACGAATTATGCTATTGGAGGGTTGGAATGATGAGAACCTCAATACAAAAGATAAGTACATCATGGTTGAGCCAAGTGTTCTGAGCTCTTCATGTTTGATCATTTTATGTGAGAATGGAAAATTTAAGAAGACTATGAAATTGTTTCACAAGATGGTGAATGGACTTGATCCACCAATGGTTGATGATGGAAAGACTCTGAGCCCTCAATGTGGATTCATACGAGTTCACTCGTGGACGAGCTTTTTGAGTAGAGTGATAGAGATGATGTAGGACATCATAATAGTTAAAGGTCTTTAATTTAAGCTTTGCCACATGTGGGTTATTAAGAGTAGGTTTTAGTTTAATGGGCTTCTTAGCCTCTATAAATGGTCTAAGTCTCTAATGTTAGTCATTATGTAATCTTGAATATCTTCTCTTTGAAAATGAAACTATCTTTGAGCTTGGATTAGCTCGTGTTTTATCCGTTTATTGTAGATCTTCTACATCTTAAGCTCGGTGAGGAACTTAAAAATCCTTTCATATTCTGAGATATCTTTGCATCTCTTTGCATCCTCTTTACAATCCTAGTCAAACACCTCAAACGCTTAAATTTGTTGCCATAATCTTGACAAAAGGTGGAAATACCTTGCGACATTCAAGGTATGGTGCTAGATCGTTTATAATTGAGGTTTTATGTTTCCGTCTTTGCAGGTTTGTTATTTAGTCCTGATATTGTAATGAAGAGCTTTCTTGTGCCTATTGCTTCACATCACAAGTGGTTGCCTATACCAATGAAAGTGAGGATGAAGACAAAAGCTCATATAGGTAAGGTAATGCACACAAAGAGATTTACCAAGAATAAGTGCCCAACACGTAAGACTACTAAGATTTACTCAACCCCAAAAGCTGATCAAGTGGTAACACGATAACCCACATTGCTTGTCAAATTTATTAGCTAATCACATGAACCAGCACAAGGTCAGCGACCGTTGCCCCACTCTTCTCAAACACAGCGCAAATACCCGACCAAGGAGGACTAGTTCAAAAGTCCAATAGATGTGTTCTTTCAAAGAAGAGTAAACATGATCATAACAATGTGCTATTTCCACAATCCTCAGTTGTAATTAACCCCTCCCCCATCTCAATGCCCAAAAATACAAAATGAAAGGAAAAAGCTACAGCTGCTTACAGAAATCATATTTCATTATGTAATAGAACAAGAACAAACCTTTCATATGGCTTCACTTTAATGGTATCAATTTTCCTGCATAGAGAATGTTCATAAATAATCGATGAGAAACAAAGAAAATAAAACATTTCTTTACTTAACTCACAAAAAGCCGAAAAGTGGGCAAGAACTAAGATGCAAAGAAATACTGTAGCAAATACCACTTTTTCATGTGTGGCTTTGGTAGAGTGGATGTAATAAATACATTAAGAGATAATCTAACACTCCCCCTCAAGCTGGTGAGTCATGAGTGGATGTCAATCATTCCCAGCTTGCTCAGGAGATTGTGAAAGCACTTCTCAACAACACCTTTTGTGATGTGATCCGTGACCGAATCAGATCCGAAATTGCCGAAGGACCGACTGAAGGCACCAATAAAACGAGCACCGCGACCCCTAGCTAACTCGTAACTAAGAACCTTGGTATACGAATGCCACAAGGTCTGCTCAGAACCTTGATAAGTTCCGTTTGGAATCCACCAAACAACGGCGTTGGAATCCACCAAACACCAACGTGAGAAAACTCACTAAAGCTTAAAGCTTCAAATAAAATATATCAAAATTTGTCTGATGATTACAATGACTCTTAATGCCTTTATATAGGCTACAGATTCCAAGACTAATTGCTAATCTAGCAATGTGGGACAAAATAACTATAAATAAAAACAATAACAAAAATAAAATACTATCTAACCAATGTGGGATAATAAAAGTTAACTAAAAATAAATAAAAGACTCCAAATAAATTTGACAAGTTTCTTCTCGATGGGAATCACATCATTCCCTCCCGGCTCCAAAAGGATTCGTCCTCGAATCAAAAGAATGTCGTAAAATGCACCATCAAGGACAAAACAGGTCGAACCAACAACGAACATCAATGATATGCCCGGATCAAATGCAAGGCGTAAATACGGCTTCAAAGAACTAGAACCTCGAGCTGATGACGAATACCTCACCAAGGAAACCAATGCATAGGAATGTCGTGAGTGCTCAATGCAAATTACTTTCTCTGGAGCAGCAACATAATCATAGGGAGTAGAAGCCGGAATAATAGCACAATACACCTCAAAAGGATCAATGAAAGTGTGCTTCGGTTTTCCATCAATGTCAACTGGGACAAAAACATCCATAGGCAATATATTGGTTGGATTGGGTATATCAGATGGCCTAGTTCGCTCCTCAAGCAGATGATCGTCATGTACCTGTAAAGAAGACGAAATAGAACTCGAACAAGTGGTTGGTGAAGTAGGACCATCTGTCTCATCTGCCTCGATTTTCTCCACCACTAATGCGATTTCCTCGGTCTGCGTCACAACATCACACTCCATTTCATTCTTTAGCTCCACCACACCTCCACTCTCGACGTTTTTCAATTCTGGCTCAATATTTTCTGCTTCCACCAATTTCACATCAGGAATCGCACCCCTATCTATTTCCATGGCCTTAGAATCCCCTATTTGAAAATCACATTGTTTCATAGGGGGTAGGGATTCCAATACATGCTTCTTGCCACCAAAAGAAAAAGAATAGCGAGTCCGGGACGCATTATGACGTACATTATGCAAAGATAGCCATGATTTCCCTAGTGTCAAATGCACATCACTCAGTGGCACCACATCAAATGATACAATATCTTTATAACGTCCAATGGATATTGGAATCCGTGCATACCGTGTAACTTTAACTCGATGACTTCCCTCAACAATGTAGTAAGGATGATGAAGCCTTTCCGTCCGCAAATTTAACTCCTTAACCACATCTTTACTAATTAAATTTTCTTCTTCATCATGATCAATACACAACTCATATTCATAATCTCCAATAAAACATGATGTGTAAAACAAGTTGTTACCTTGACCAACACAGTTACCTCTACCACCATGATCACCTCTACCACTGCGGTTATCTCTACCACCACGGTTAAATTGCTCAGTTACTCCCTTTAACATATTCTTCATCTCATTCATCATATCATCAAAACGTTGTTCTATTACCAAATTTTGATTCATCATATCTTCAAAATTCCGAACATAGACATCCATAAGACTCTTTTTTGACATTACTCAAGGTCTAACTTCACCAATAATCCAACAACAATAATAATTCTCAACACAAAATTGCAACAAGTACCACCATCACCAAAAACTGATACCTTTTTTTTTTTTTGATCGTTGCTTTCGTTTTTTTTTTTTTTTTTTGGATGCAAGAAAGTTAAGCAAGCAAGGAGAACTGGGCTGGAATTTTTTTTTTCAATATATATAAATCAAGAGAAATCAAATAGGGCAACTTGGGTGAAAGTCGGCGGTAAGAATCAGGCTGATTTTTTTTTTTTTTTTTTTTTTTTTTAAATTTATAGAAATAAAAGCAAGAAGGATGAATAACAACAGCAAAAGAAGGAACAATTTCGGGATTTTTTTTTTCCTAATAAAGATGCAAAACGCAGGAAAAAAATATGGCTGGGAATTTGATGTTTTTTTTTTTTTTTTTTTTTCAATATTGAAGAACAGGGAAAAAAAGGACGCAGGAAATTAAAAAAATAAAATAAAAAGGGAGATATTTGGATACCGTCAGTGTCTGGCTCTGATACCAACTGATGTGATCCGTGACCGAATCAGATTCGAAATTGCCGAAGGACCAACTGAAGGCACCAATAAAACGAGCACCGCGACCCCTAGCTAACTCGTAACTAAGAACCTTGGTATACGAACGCCACAAGGTCTGCTCAGAACCTTGATAAGTTCCGTTTGGAATCCACCAAACAACGGCGTTGGAATCCACCAAACACCAACGTGAGAAAACTCACTAAAGCTTAAAGCTTCAAATAAAATATATCAAAATTTGTCTGATGATTACAATGACTCTTAATGCCTTTATATAGGCTACAAACTCCAAGACTAATTGCTAATCTAGCAATGTGGGACAAAATAACTATAAATAAAAACAATAACAAAAATAAAATACTATCTAACCAATGTGGGATAATAAAAGTTAACTAAAAATAAATAAAAGACTCCAAATAAATTTGACAAGTTTCTTCTCGATGGGAATCACATCATTTTGGTTAGGAAATTGAGTTGAGTTGATGAAATTTGTAACAATGACACCATCATCCATCTTCTCTTTGATAAAGTGACGGTCTACCTCCACATGTTTAGTCTTGTCATGCTGGATTGCATTGTGTGAGATATCAATTGCAGATTTTCTGCCACAGTATAAGATAATCTGGGCCATGATTAATTTCAGCCATAGTAGTTCACATACCCCAAATGCTAAGGATCTAAACTCAGCTTCTGCACTTGACCTAGCCATAACAGGTTGCTTTTTTACTTCTCCAAGCAATAGGGTTCCCAAAGAGGAATATGCAGAAACCTGAATTTGATCTTCCATCATCAAAAGAACCAACATAATTTGAGTCGATATAAGCCTTAAGAATTTGTTGATCAATTTCTAGAACAAAATCCCCTTTCCAGGAAATCTTTTAGGTATTGAAGGATCCTTTCAGCTGCTCTCCGATGTCTTCTCTTTGGGTTCTGCATGTATCTGCAGGCCATGTTGACATCAAATGCAATATCTAATATGGTATGAGCTAGGTAGATGAGTCATCCCACCAATCTTTGATAGCACAGTTTGTCCACTGTGTCCATGGGGGTTTCAGCAGGTTTACAACCTAGCATCCTAGTATCTTTCAGAAGATCCAAAATGTACTCTTGTTGTGAAATCAGTATTTCCATTTGGAATACAAGACTTCAATTCCTAGGAAGTAGTTCGGTATAACCAGCTCTTTAATGTCAAATTCTTGACATAAGAACTCTTTCAATCTCAGATTACCCTCCTTATCATCACATGTGATGATAACATCATCAACGTAGACAAGCAAAACAGGAAATTGCTCAGAATTACTTTGTTTAATAAACATGATCCCCTTGACTCTATTTATACCCCAAGCTGGTCATGGCATTTGTGAACCTACTAAACCAAAGCCTCAGGGATTGTTTTAGGCCATAGAGGGCCTTTTTCAGTCTACATACTTTCCTCCCTTCAGTTTGAAATCCTAGAGAAATATCCATAAAATAGTTTCCTCAATGTCTCTTTGAAGGAAGGTATTTTTTACGTCATATTGATGTAGGTCCTCATTCAAAGTCTACAACAAAAGATAATAGTCTTCTGACTGTATTCATCTTTGCAATTGGTGCAAAGGTTTCAAAATAGTCAACACCATGAATCTGAATGTACCTATGGACAGATGACAGTGTACTGTTCATACATATTGTTCAGTGTACTGTTCACTTTGCCCTAGTGTAGGGGTTTAAACTAATGGGATGTCCTTAACTCCTATTATGTTGCCCTTCTGTTTTGTTTTTAGTGGTTAAGTGTTTTAATCATATTTTATGTTTGTAGCCGTTACTTTTGAATTCCAGATGGCATGTTGCCTTCTAAATATCAGTTTAATATTTTCCTTTATGAAATACGATAGAGTACTCTACTTATTAATCTTTTTCAATATGGTATCAAAGCCTAGCATCTCTCCCTTCTTCTAAATCTTCTCCTATCTTCTTTACGATCCTGAAAAATGTTGGATCCAACATCCACTGTTCCACCTACCTCTTCTAATCATTCCAATGGACTCGGATATGAGAATCCAAATCTGCGAATCACCTCTGTAAAGCTCAATGGATCTAATTATAGACAATGGGCTCAATCGGTGAAACTATTCATAACTGGAAGAGGCAAAATGGATTATCTTTCTGTAACTCGGAAAATGCCAAGTGAGGAAGATGCAGATGCATTCCTCATTTGGGAAACTGAGAATGCTATTGTCATGACGTGGATCAACTCCATGGAAACTGACATAGGCCATGTTCATCTTTTCTATCCTACTGCTAAAGAGATTTGGGATTCTGTAGCTGCTACATACTCTGATCAAGGTAACTATGCACAAGCTTTTGGAGTTAAAACTCAATCAGGGATCTGAAACAAGGTTCCCTTGCTGTGACAAAATGCTTCAGTACATTGATAAAACTTTGGCAAGAGTATGATCAGGCTCACTGCCAATCAATGAGAGTGTCCCTTAGATGCAAGGATTTTTCAGAAACTGCTGGATAAAGAGAGTTTTTGGAACTGGGGATATTAACATCTCTAACACCTTTGTGTTAAACGATGTCCTCTATGTCCCAAAACTTGATTGCAATCTGATTTCTATCGGTAATAAAACTAATGACATAAGTTGGGATGTTGTGTTCTCTGCTACAAGATGTGTTTTTCAGGATCATTCCTCACAGAAGATAACTAGCAATGCTAATGCTTGCTCAGGTCTATTTATCCCCAATGAGAATGAAGATTCTGAGAAGAACAATTTACATTTTGCTTCAAAAATTAGTAGCTTCAATTTAAATGATGTAATGATGTGGCATTATAGATTTAAAACTCTGTTTTGCCTATTTAAAACTCTGTTTCCTGAAAAATTAGGGTTGTAATTTAAGTTCTTTGCAATGTGAAATCTGTCAATTAAAATTACTAAATATGTGTATGCTAAGCTGCCATATTTGCAATCTCACCCCTTTCCCCCTTATTCATAGTGATGTTTGGGGACCCTCAAGAGTTAAGCATGTAATGGAAGTAGATGGTTTGTCACTTTTATAGATGACCACTCCAGGGTTACATTGTTGTTCTTGATGAAAGCGAAATCTGAAGTTGGTTTTATATTTCAGAATTTCTATACAATGATCTCTACTCAGTTTGATACTAAAATCACAGTGCTGAAAATTGACAACGCAAAGGAATGCTTTGAATCTAACTTGAGTACATTCTTGGAAGACAAAGGCATAGTTCATATCAATAGTTGTGTAGAAACCCCTCAGTAAAGTTTCTACGAGGGAAAATAGACATCTACTTGAAATGAATGTACCCAGCTCAGAAGTACCTTGATGTTTTCAATGAATGTACCCAAGTATCTATGGGGTGAAGCTATCCTTACTTACTAATCAATAGACTGCCTAGTAGGGTTTTAGAGTTTAAATCTCCTATGCAAACCTTACTGGCAATTCACTCTTGCAATCACCTCATAACTGATGTTCCTTTAAAAAATTTGGTTGCACCGTATTTGTTTATACTCACACTCTGCATAGAAGTAAACTTGATCCTAAAGCCCAAAAGTGTATCTTTGTGGGCTATTATGCCAACAAAAATGGATACAAATGTGTAGAAATAGAGAAAAGAGAGAGGAAAGAAAGGAAAAACTTTTTCAATAGATAAAAACTCCTTATCGGGTAGGAAAGGAGCTGAATACAATATATAGAAAGGCCTCCAACGGCTATAAACAAGAAGCAACGGCTATGAACAGTAAAACAGTTTACTGTTCATTATTCTTGCTTAGACAGAAAACTAGAGAACTAGAGCTAAAAAGGACAGGAATTAGCACTAGGAAAAACGATAAATAAATATTATCTAATACTATAGACACCATCTTTCAACACTCCCCTGCAAGTTTGGTTGTAGATATTGATGCAGCCAAACTTGGAGTGAAGATGGTTAAACACTTGTGTAGACACAGCTTTTGTAAGAACATCAGCAACTTGATCTTGGGTCTTCACATGAATGAGAGTTATGTCCCCATTGTCAACCTTTTCCCTTAGGAAATGTCTATCCACTTCAACATGTTTGGTCTTGTCATGGTGAGTAGGATTCTCTCGCAATACTTAGGGCGCAGGTGTTGTCACATAGGATTTGAATGGGTTCGGGATTTTTGAAACCTAGTTCATTAAGCACCCTTTGCACCCGATTCCTTCACAAACACCAAGAGCCAAAGCCCTTAATTCGATTCTTGCATTGCTCCTAAAAACTACATGTTGTTTCTTGCTCCTCCAATGTAGTAAGATTGCCCCAAACATAAGTGCGGTACCACGTAGTTGACCTTCCATTGGTTTGATCCCCGAGCATAGTCGGCATCGGTGTAGATCCTTACCCCCTTGATGCATCCTTTTTGAAGAGAAGACCTTGTCCAGGATTCTTCTTGAGAAATCGAGGACTCTCTCGCCACCACGCATATGTCTTTCGGTAGGTGCATGCATAAATTGGGCGATCAAACCTACGGCAAAACGGATGTCAGGTCTTGTATGTGATAGGTAAATAAGCCTTCCAACAAGCCTTTGATACCTTCCTTTGTCCACAAGAGGACTATCAGGTTCATTCCCCAGTTTTAGGCCAGGTTCAACAAGGGTTTCTGCAGGTTTGCATCCCATCATACCAGTCTCCTTTAGGAGGTCAAGGGTATACTTTCTTTGGGATATTGAAATGCCCTCAGAATTTCTAGCAATTTCCATGCCAAGGAAGTACTTCAGATTGCCTAAGTTCTTTATTTCAAACTCAGAGGCTAGAACAGTTTTAATGTTCTTGATCTCATCATTATCATCTCTTGTTAAGATGATATCATCAACATATACTACTAACACAGTAGTTTTCCCAGATTTGAACTTTGTGAACAAAGTATGATCCGAATGGCATTGATTAAAACCATTCTTCTTCATAAAAATAGTGAACCGGCCAAACCATGCTCTTGGGGACTGTTTTAGTCCATAAAGAGACCTTTGTAATTTGCACACATCCCCTTTCTCCCCTAGGTCCTCAAATCCAAGGGGGAGAGACATGTAGACTTCCTCTTGGATGTCCCCGTAAAGGAAAGCATTTTTTACATCCAGTTGGGTGAGAGACCAGTCAAGGTTAACTACAATGCTTATGAGGATTCTGATGGTATTTAGCTTGGCAACAGGGGCAAAGGTTTCATGATAATCAATCCCATAGGATTGAGTGAAACCCTTGGCCACTAGCCTAGCTTTATACCTATTCAGAGTTCCATCAGCATTATATTTAACAGTGAAAATCCATTTACAACCCACTGGATGTTTTCCCTTTGGTAAAGCAGTGATGCTCCAGGTTTTATTCTTTATGAGAGCATCCATTTCTTCTTTAAGTGCATCCCTCCATTCAGGGACTTTCATAGCATCATACACATTCTTAGGAATGTTAATCTTGTCCAGGCTGCAAGTGAAGCCATGGAACTGAGGTGAAAGTTGATCATAGGACATGAAGTTGTACAAAGGATGAGCAGTACACTTCCTTGTACCCTTCCTTTGTGCTATAGGTCTTTCATCACATTTAGTGGAACCCTCAGACTTGTCAGTATCTGAGGATCCTTCCGTGATAGATTCATTATCAGATTGAACCTTATTAGGAGAACTATCCTCAGACCTAAAATCATTTTCAGAGATCTCAGGATTCTGGTGAGCAGCTTTCCTTTTTCTAGTATACACAATGATATTAAGTTCACTTATGTGATTGGTAGGACCAGAGTCCCTCTGTTCCATGTTCCCTGTTTCAGGGGCAGTAGTTTCATTCTCTTGGTTTATAGGGTTTGGATTTTGATTATCACCATCTCCTGGAACAGCCATGTTCCAAGAGTTGTGATATTCATCAAATCCCTCCCCCTGAATCAGAGTGTTGTAGTAAGGCACATTTTCAGAGAATGTAACATCCATGGTGGTGTACATTTTCCTTGTAGTGGGGCAGTAGCATTTGTACCCCCTTTTTGTGGAAGAGTACCCAACAAAGACACATTTCAATGATCTGGGATCAAGTTTACCCCTGTGTTGGGAGTGGACATGTACAAAACATGCACTTCCAAACACTTTCATGGGGAGACTGCCAAATAGTTGAGATGTAGGATAGCTTTCTTTGAGCACCCCTATCGGAGTTTTGAATTTTAGGACCCTTGAGGGCATCCTGTTAATCAAGTAAGTAGTTGTTAGAACAGCTTCTCCCCATAGATATTTAGGAACATGCATAGTGAACATAAGGCTTCTGGCCACATCCAACAGGTGCCTGTTTTTTCTTTCTGCTACCCCATTTTGTTGGGGTGTATCAACACATGTACTTAGGTGAACTATCCCTTGTTCAGAGAAGAACTGAGTGAGGGATCTTTCAAAGTATTCTGTACCATTATCAGTTTTTAGTATTTGAACACTGGTGTCAAACTGATTTCTGATCATGGCACAGAATTCCTTGAAGATACCACCCACTTCAGACTTTTCCTTTAAGAGAAATAGCCAAGTGACTCTGCTGTGGTCATCTATGAAGCTTACAAACCATCTCTTTCCAGATGTTGTAGTCTTCTTAGAAGGACCCCAAATGTCACTATGTATCATGGAGAAAGGTTTAGAAGGAGTATAACCTCCACAAGGAAAGATTGACCTAGTATGTTTAGCAAGTTGACATACTTCACAATGAAGATCAGAAATTTTCTTTGCATTAAACAGATCAGGATACAAAATTTTCATATAAGCAAAATTAGGATGACCAAGCCTATAATGAAGTAACATAATCTGATTACAATTGGAAACAGAAATGTTAAAACTAGCTAGGCCTCTAGGAATCTCCTCAAAAAACTTGTCAGTGAAGTGAGTCTTGAAAACAAACAGCCCAGAATAAGCCTTAGCACTGCCAATCACCCTCTTGGAGCAAAAATCCTGAAACTGGCAGCCATTAGAGTGAAACAAAACTGCACATTTTGAGTCCTTTACAAGTTTACTAACAGACAACAGATTACATTGCAAGTTAGGAACATAAAGGACATTCTTTAGTGTTATTTGTTCACTAATGGCCACATCCCCTGTGCCAGAGACTTGGGAAGAAGTCCCATCAGCAATTTTAACAGTGTGTGGAGCTTCACACTTGGTGATTTTGATAAAGAGTTCAGGGTTCCCAATCATATGACTGGAGGCCCCTGAATCAACAAGCCATATATTTTTAATCACATGATTACTGGTATAAGCATTAAAGCACACACCTGCATTAGCCATTGTTGCGGTCCGCCGAGGAGCGATGGTCGAGGAGTTTGAGCAGATAGAAGCCTTTTTAGAGCCTCAATTTGCTCTTTACTAAACTCAGTTTCAGACCTATGTTCCTCAATGGTAGCAAGCTTGGCAAAATTTTCATAATTCTTAGGTTTCCAATTAGGAGGCTTGCCATGGAGTTTCCAGCAAGTCTCCCTTGTATGGCCAGTCTTTTTACAATGATCACAGACAGGTCTTGTGTTCTTTTGTTTTTGATTTTGATTGGACTGAGATAGTGAAGTACTCTTAGTAAAACGAGCACTGTTTTCCAGAGGTGTAGGAGGAGTATTATTACTCAACATGAGCTTCCTCCTACTCTCTTCATGTTTAACATCAGCAAAGACCTCTTTGATAGAGGGGAGAGGTTTTTTACTTAAAATTCTCCCCCTCACATCATCAAGGTTGGAGTTAAGTCTCATCAAGAACTTGAAGATTCTTCTTTGATTTTTCGAGAGACTTATAAGTCTTTGCATCTTCGACGGACTACCGAAATGTTTTCCGAGTACATCAAGTCGTTGCCAAGACTTAGACGGCATGTTGTAGAACATGGTGACACCGAGATCACCTTGCTTCATCTCTTGCACTTTAGCTTCAATCTCATAGGCGACGCAGAGATATTCTCACTTTCTCGAATATAACTCGGCGGCCCCGTTCCAAATCTCCTCGGCGGTGTCCATGAGAATGAAGTTCTCGGCGGTATACGAGGTCATAGACCACTAAAAGGATCGCCATAACTTGGCTGTTGTCAACCCTCCACTTCTTGTAGTTAGGTTGGCCTTTTTCTAGTGCTTTGCTTTCTCCAGTAAGGAATTCTTCCTTGTCCTTCCCAGTAATGAGAAGCTTGATGGATCTAGACCACTGGAGAAAGTTGTCGCCATTGAGTTTTTGAGTGGAAAAAGACATCATAGAGGGGTCAGAGGTCCAGGAAGAAGAATTTGATACTTCTTCCCTTGAGTTCACCTCTGAAGAATTCTCAGTAGTCATTTTAGGAGTAAGAGATTAAAGAGTTTTTGTATGAACAGTCTCTGATACCATGTAGAAATAGAGAAAATAGAGAGGAAAGAAAGGAAAAACTCTTTCAATAGATAAAAACTCCTTATCGGGTAGGAAAGGAGCTGAATACAATATATAGAAAGGCCTCCAACGGCTATAATCAAGAAGCAACGGCTATGAACAGGTAAAAACGGTTCTTGTTCATTATTCTTGCTTAGACAAAAAACTAGAGAACTAGAGCTAAAAAGGACAGGAATTAGCACTAGGAAAAACGATAAATAAATATTATGTAATACTATAGACACCATTTTTCAACAAAATGTTATTCTCCCATCAACAAACAGTTTTATAACACTATGGATGTGATTTTTTTGAAGATACTCCATATTATAATGATCAAAAGTAAAGTTTTTCTGAATGTGCTGACAAATGGGATATATTTGATATTCCTGTATCCCCTGCTTACCCTTCACTAACTCCTATGCAGCAAGAGAATGATGTATCAGCAGACCAAGAGTCAACTGACAGAGGGTCAGCAGACAAAGAGTCGGCTATCATCCAGTCAACAGATAAACCATATCATGCCTCAGCAGGGTGACAAAATTCCAATTGCAAAGGTCCATCACAGAAAAAGGTTTCAAACTCGGCCTGCTCTCCACAAGGTACTGTTGATGCACCATCAGTAGAGCATACCAATATCATACCTCAGCAGCCAAGTAATGCCTCTCCTCATAAGCTTGATGACAGACCTATGGTAAAAGACTCTACACTAAGCAACCCATTTACACTTTTCTGTCTTATGGTAAGCTGTCACCTGCATTCTGGTTATTTACTCAAAATTTAGATAAAAAAAAAGTTATCCCTAGCAATGTTTATGAGGCTTTCAATGACACTAAGTGGAAGAGTGTCATTCAAAATGAAATGTCTGCCCTACTCAGTAATCATACTTGGGACCTAACCACTCTTCTTCCAGGAAAGAGGCTTGTAAGTTGTAAATGGTTGTTTATTATCAAATACAATGCTGATGGAAGTCTAAACAAATATAAAGCTAGACTTGTTGCTAGAGGATTCACACAGACCTATGGCTTAGACTATAAAAAAACTTTTGCTCCTATAGCTAAATTGAACTCTGTTGGAATCCTTTTATCCTTGGTTGTTCATCTTGATTGGCCCTTATTCCAATTAAACATTAAGAATGCTTTCCTGAATGGAGATTTGGAAGAGGAAGTGTTTATGACTATCCCACCTGCATTTGAGAACCCTAATAACAAAGGAAAAGTCTGTAAACTAAGAAAATCTCTCTATGGCTTGAAACAGTCTCCTAGGCCTTGGTTTGGTAGACTCACTTCCATTGTCAAAACTGCTGGCTATTCCCAATGCAACTTTGACCATACTATGTTTGTTAAAATTACCAATGGTAAAAGGACTATCCTTATTGTATATGTGGATGACACCATTCTGACAGGTGAAAGATTTGGCACACTTGAAGTTAAAGATTTGGGACACTTGAAGTATTTTCTGGGTATGGAGATTGCTAGAACGAGGGAAGGCATCTATGTTTCCCAAAGAAAGTACATCCTTGACATTCTCAAGGAAACAGGGATGTTGGGATGCAAGCCTGCTATCTCCCCAGTTGACCCCAGTTTGAAGCTTATACATGGCACATAAACTATTGACAAAGAGAGAGATCAAAGGCTGGTGGGAAAGCTCATTTACCTATCCCACACCAGGTCTGACATTTCCTATGTTGTTGTCAGTCAGTTCATGCACCAGCCAACTAAAGAGCTTTGGGAAGCTGTTTACCGGATCTTAAGATACCTCAAGATGACACCTGGTCAAGACTAAACTTCAAATCCAACATTAGAGCAATAGATGTGTTGCTTACACAGATGTTGATTGGGCACGAAGCCACACCGACAGAAGATCCAATGCTGGCTATTGCTCATACATTTGGAGCAATCTTGTTAAATGGCAGTGTTCTAAAAATCGCAAAAAGCGATCGCCTAGGCGCCGCCTAGGCGCTAGGCGCACCCCGAGCGTCTCGAACATACCCTAGGCGACCTCTGCTGGGCGATTGGGTCTTCTGGGCGGTTCTGGGCGGTGTTGGGCGCCGCCTAGGCGATTAGGGTTCCATCTGCGCGAACATCCAAGTTTTCCCAAGTGTTTAGACCAGAAAGAGGCATATAGAACACTCATACCTTGATAGTTGATACTTCTTTGGGCAATAATGATGACGTAGTGTATCAATTTCCCACAATGAGCTCCCGGCACAAAAACACAGCTGTTAAAAGCTTTGTAAACTAGAATTCTTTGGATCAAGTCATCCAAAGTAAAGATATTACACTCTAGAGCTTTCCCCCAAATAGATTTAAGCAAGTACTCTGAATGTTGGAACTCAAAAGACTTGTACTCAGACTAGTGTAACCCTAAAACCCCTTAAAACCCTAAAACCGCCTGGGCGCTAGGCGCCCCAGTAGCGCACCGCTTCGCCTAGCGATTTTTAGAACATTGTTAAATGGAGAAGCAAGAAACAACCTATTGTTTTTAGGAGTAGTGCAGAAGCAAAGCTTTGGGCTCTTGTCCTTGGTGTCTGTGAAGGTTTATGTCGATTTTTGAGAGAGAGAAAGAGTTGAAGATTAGTTTTATCAACTTTCTTCTTACTTTACAAACAAAAGTTACAAAGCTAAATAGAAGTGGAATTAGTCTTTCCATCTTCTGATAATAAAGAGCTAAGGAATAAGTGGGAGACAGAGCATTAAATGTAGCCCCTAAACAACTAACTACTAACAGTTTACTTATAATATGTAAACGGCTAGTAAATACAAGAGGAATATAGAGAGCAATATAGATATATTATGATCTATAATTACTATCAATACTCCCCCTCAAGTTGGTTTATAAATGTCTAATAAACCAAGCTTGCTAACGCAATACTGGAAAGGAACTCTGGGTAATCCCTTTGTATACATATCTGCCACCGGGAGTTTTGTAGGAATGTAGCATAGATCAATGACACCATTTTCCAGTTTTTCTTTGATAAAGTGCTTGTCAATTTCAACATGTTTTGTCCTATCATGTTGAACAGGATTGTTTGCAATCTCGATAGCTGATTTACTGTCACTTAGGAGTGTTATAGGCCCATTAGTCTTGATTTTGAGCTCAGTTAGGACTCTTTTGATCCATATCAGCTCACAAATACCCAATGCAACAGCTCAGAATTCAGCTTATGCACAACTTCTTGCCACCACTGCTTGCTTTTTACTTCTCCATGAAACCAGATTATCTCCAATAATGATACACCATCCTGAAGTGGACTTTCTATCTGTGATGGAACCTGCCCGGTCAGCATCAACATACCCTTTTACTTGAACATTTCCTTCAGCTTTAAAAAATAGGCCACTTCCTGAACTTTTCTTTAGGAATCTCAACACTCTGAATGCAGCATCTTGATGAATTTTCCTCGGTTTGTGCATAAATTGACACATTTGACTCACTGCAAAAGAAACATCAGGTCTAATATGAGACAAGTATATCAATCTCCCTACTAATCTCTGAAATAGTTCTTGATTAACATGCTCACTATTCTCATCATCCCATAATTTTACAGTGTTATCGATTAGTGTGTCCATAGGTTTGCATCCAAGAAGTCCATAGTCTCTTAGGAGATCAAGAGTATACTTCCTTTGAGTGACATAGATTCCTTGTTTAGTTCTTGCAACTTCCATACCAAGGAAGTACCTGAGGTGACCTAGATCTTTAATTAATATCAAAGTTGTCTTTTAGGAAGGATTTGAGCTTGTTAATTTCAGTCTCACAACGGTCAGTTATAATGATGTCATCAACATAAAAAGAAGAATGGTGATCTCACCAGTTCCAGTATGTTTATAAAACAATGTATGATCACTATGACCCTGAGTGTACCCTCCCATCTTTATAACCTTAGAGAATTTTTCAATCCAAGCCCTTGGAGATTGCTTCAATCCATAAAGAGATTTGAGCAATCTGCAAACTTGGTTTTTCTTAAAAATATTTTCAAGTCCAAGTGGGGGTAACATAACATCTTCTTTAAGATTACATTCAAAAAAGCATTTTTTACATCCATTTGAAACAGAGGCCAATTATTGGTAGCAGCTAAGGCAATGAGAATTCTAACAGTGTTAAGTTTGGCCACAGGTGCAAAAGTCTCATTAAAATCTATACCAAAGGTTTGGGTGTAGGCTTTGGCAACCAACCTAGCTTTATATCTGCTCACAGAGTCATCAGAATTATATTTAATTGTAAATACCCACTTACTTCCAACAGGTTTGACATTGTCAGGTCTATCAACAATTTCCCAAGTTCTGTTTTCCTTGAGAGCTCTAAGCTCTTCTAAAACAGCTTCTTTCCATTTGGGATGTTGTAGTGCCTGACATATTTTCTTAGGTACGGTATTGCTGTCCCGATTTGAAATAAATGAAGAGTAATCACTAGAAAGAGTTCCATAGGAAACAAACCTTTGAATGGGATGAGAAGTGCATTTTCTAGTACATTTTCTAAGAGCAATAGGCAATTCATTTGGTACAGAGTAGGACAGATATCACCTGGTTCACCGACTTCAGTATCAGTGGAGTCATTATTGGTAATGTCTTGAGGCACCTCTTCCAATGCAGCTTCCTCATTGCTGTCCAAGGAGTTCTGACAGGGCTCAGAGTTTACCTCTTCTTGTTCATTGTTGTCCAAGGAGTTCTCACATGGCTCAGAGTTTACCTTTTCTTGCACTTTATCCTTTCCCTTTATGGTGTAAACAATGATGTCTTGGGATCTTTGTTGATAAGGTCTTTCTCAGGATTTCCAGTTGTAAGATTTAGATCCTCACTGGTGTCAAACCAAGGTACTTTGGGTAGGACAAGAAAGTTGTACATGTCATCATTAGACTCAGATTTATCAGGATAAATAGGTTGTTTCTCAAAAAAGGAGACATCAGCAGATATATATATTCTTTTAGATGAAGGATCATAGCATTTGTATCCTTTTTTAGTGGAGGAATAGCCAATAAAAACAGTCTTGACAGCCCTTGGTTCCAGTTTACCTCTATTCTGTGTATGAATATGTACAGAAGTGGTAATCCAAACACTTTTAGGGGTATATGGGACATCAGTTGGCTGTCAAGAAAACAGGAGGACATCATACTGATAGGTGTTTTAAAATTGAGAACCCTAGAAGGCATTCTATTTATCAAAAAAGCGACAATAAGAATGGCTTCACCCCAGTAAAAGATAGGCATATTAGTAGTGAAAAGAATAGCTCTAGCAACTTCCAGTAGGTGTCTATTCTTTCTCTCTGCTATACCATTTTGCTGGGGTGTATTGGTGCAAGATGTCTGATGAATAATTCCTCTTTCATTGAGATGGGGACTTAGGACTGAATTTAGGTATTCAGTACCATTATCAGACCTTAGAATCTTAATATCACATTGAAATTGGTTTTTAATCATCAGATCAAAGTTTCTAAAAATATGAGCCACATCAGACTTGTTTTTCATTAAATATAACCAACAGACCCTTGTATGGTCATCAATAAAGGTACCAAACCACCTGTTATTGGTTAAGTTTGGTACCTTTGATAGTCCCCATACATCAGTGTGGATTAATGAGAAATGAGCTCTATAAGGTTTAGATAAATAGTTCTACTAGAAAAAGCAGTTTCATTCTTTTCCTCTTTCTTGAACAGGTATAGCCCATCACTCATTCTAGCATTGACAATCCTCATTTGTGATTTCATATCCTGAAATTCACAGTGAGAGGGATAGAATTTAGCAACACGATGTTTATCTTTAGTAAATCTACTAATAGAAAACAATTGCAAGTTAGATTAGGGACATGTAGAACAGATTCTAGAGACATATTGTCAGAAATTCGGACCTTCCCAGTTCCAGCCACAGTGGATAAGGATCCATCAGCTGTGATGTCACTCCAAACTAATACTGGCTTATATGGGAACTCAAAGGGTTTCAAGTGAAAGACCAGAAAAACATTTGGTTTGACCATTGTAAAAGGAAAGATCATACCAAAGAGACATGTTGGGGAATCCATGGCAGACCAAACAGTCAATGAAATGACCCAGGTCCAAAAAGGACCAATACTTGGAATAATCAGAAGCATGCTCTTGTTGCCATTGAAAACTCTACACCTTTTTCAAGAGAACAGCTTGAAGCATCGAGTCTATTGGTGGATAAGAAGCTGAACCTAAAATAGCTGCTGTAATAGGAGGTAACACTTCTTGGTTCATAGATTCAGGAGCCTCTAATCACATGACAGGTGATAAAACCCTTTTCTCAACTTATTTTCCTTCTAATGGTCAACATAAGGTAAGGATATGTCTCATTGCAGTAATTTGCAGGGCTGGATTGTTAAGTCCACTCAGATCGAAAAGAAGATGGGGCCGAAGAGCTGGTAGCTTCAGAGAGAGTTCTAGACATTTCGAAGAGAAGAAATGAAGTTTGAAGAAGAAGAAGAAAATACGAGAACCGATTATGGCTCCGATACCATGTAGATTTTTGAGAGAGAGAAAGAGTTAAAGATTAGTTTTATTAACTTTCTTCTTACTTTACAAACAGAAGTTAAAAAGCTAAATAGAAGTGGAATTAGTCTTTCCATCTTCTGATAATAAAGAGCTAGGGAATAAGTGGGAGACGAGCATTAAATGCAGCCCCAACAACTAACTACCAACGCTTTTCTTATAATATGTAAACGGCTAATAAATACAAGAGGAATAATAATATAAAGAATATAGAGCGCAATATAGATATATTATGATCTATAATTACTATCAATAGTTTATGGTTAAAAAGGGTCCTCACTAAACTCAAGATTCCTCTCAATCCACCTATCAATCTGTACTGTCAACAATTCTACTCTATGCATGGCAGAAAATCCTATCCAGTATGACAAAACCAAACATGTGGTTATTGACAAAACCAAAAGTGAAGGCGGTCTAGGCTTTAAACGACTTTATTGGATGAACCTAGCTCTCTTAGGCATCCAATCTTGAGCAGCCAAGTATACTCTGCTTCTTACTCTTTTTTTATAGTAACCTTGAGCAACCAATCTTGCCTTATACCTTTCAATAGTTCCCTTCAAACTTATATTTGACGGTAAGAACCCATCTACACCCTACAGTTTCAGCCCCTCTGAAAAGGGAACAAGCTCTCAGGTTTTGTTCTTTTCTGAGGCTTCCATCTCATCTTTCATAGCCATAGTCCATTTTTCATCAGACAAAGCCTCATTTAGGGTCTTTGGTACAAAAGTATCCATGAGATGCTTCATGTGATGTTTTGTACAAGCTTTGGATCTTTTCATGGGAGCAATACGGAGGACATCTTCTTGAGGAAGATCAGTTTCTGATTCTTTTCCCCTGCTCGGAGCAGGATCAAATTCATTCACAGTAGGATCATGGTCCCCCCCATTTTCATTGTAGACAAGTTCAATGTCTCAATTATCTTAAAAAGGGATGACTTCAGTGAACTTAATCTCCTTTTATACCTTTCTTTTTGGTGTAGATGATTACAGACCTTTCTTTCAAACATTTCTCATCATATGACTAGTTAGAGACCCTTTGGTAGATTCCACCACATTATCAGAATCGGAAGGAAATTCTATGAGAAACATCTCTTTCAGTTTATGATGAGAAGTCTTTCCCTTGAAGGGGGTTTTTCTTTGAACTAAGCATCTATTTCTTTGAATGTCACATCTCTATACACAATGACTTTCTTAGTAAGAGGACGATAGCATTTATACCCCTTCTGGGTATTAGAGTACCAATGAAGATACATTTAATGGCTCTTGGATTCAGCTTTCCTATGTTAAGAGAGTGAATATGAGTAAAGACTTCACGCCCAAATACCTTTTGAGGAACCCAATCTCATGTTAGGATGGGGAATAAAAGCTTGTTGGAACTTCAATAAGACTCTACCTTACCAAAGGCCTTATGAGTTCCCTAGGTACTCCCCTAGATAGATATTGGTTTGAACAGCTCAACTGCGATGGTTCTATAGGAGGATTGAGAGAGGATTTAATACTCGTCAAAGATTTGCCACCCTAGTATTGTTTAGGTACTTTCAATTGGAACAATTGTCCCATGTTGTTTTCAAAAGGTGCTTGTTCTTTCTTTCAGCAACATCATTTTGTTGAGGTGTATGTACACATGAGGACTCGTGTATAATCCCCTTACAAGAAAAGGATTAAGGGTTTTGTTAAAGTAGTCTTTGGCATTGTCTGTCCTTAGTTTCTTAATCTTGACCTCAAATTGAGTCAAGATCATATTGTAAAACACAAGAAAGAAAGAGGTCAGATCAAACTTGTGTTTTAGCAAGCTAGGTGTGCTTGCACAGTCATCTATGATCCGTTGGGTTGGATGAGCAACCTTCTACCTAACCTCTCTACCACTAGTAGAGTTGCTTGCTACATTTAATCTGAAAAGAAACATTAAGCAAAGCAAAAGAGAAAGAAGTTGTCCCCTCTTCTCTGTTAACCCGCTGCATACGTAGAAAAAGAGGGAGCGAAGAAGAGAAGGAAGAACCACCTTTTTACTTTGGCACAAAAGGTGGCGGGTTTGTCTATGTAACATAATGGAAATGTATCGGATTGCAAATCCTGGAATGACGGATCGACCCCGTCCTTGGCCTCGAGGAGTGGTGAGCAGCACGGAACGAAACTCGATTTTCAAATAAAGCCTGTGGCTGATCTGTTTTCCCGGCCTAGTACCAACTCTCGACTTGATTGACGAAGAATCAATCGGTGTGATCTCCGCATCCCAACGCTAGAGGTACGAATTGACTAACTAGCTTAGTGGCTTCTGAACAAGAAGGGCCCAATTTCAAAGAGTTACTGATTGACCATAGCAGACGAAGAGACCAGCTAAGCATCATTGGCTTGGTCAGCCTTTACCTAATCAACTACCTAATAATATGTAGGCTCATCAAACAACGCTTTTTTAGCTTTCTTCAGGATTTGGCCTGAACTGTTGAGCAGATTCCCACACGTTACGCACTTGTTCGCCACTTTGATCTCAGCTTTTCTCACCTCCAGGGCAAAACAACTTTAGCTAAAAGCCTCTTTTCCTTCTTCCCAGCTTCCCGGGAACAATGTTCGACTTGCATGTGTTAAGGATATAGCTAGCGTTCCTTATGACCCAAGATCAAACTCTTCTCTCGAGTATGTTTGGGCCCTGCAGTGGTAGAACCTGGCGAACCGTGCGTACTCTTTTCCAAACTTCTTTGAATTTATATTCTCTTATGATTTTTCCTACTTTCGTTAGTAGTAAGTGGGTCAGGCTCATCAGACGTTTGAGTCTTCTTGTTCTTCTTTGTACTTCGACGTTGCGATATGTCTATTTATCGTATGGAAGAATAGATCCGCGGACCTTTTGATTGGCCATATGTGAATCGATCGACCGCTATCTAAGAGAAATAGTTCTTTTATAAGGGTTTCAAATCTAAGAACTATGGTTCACAGTCCGACTGCTATCTTAGAGCTTGGCTAGTTACTTCATATTAGATACCTTGAATCTAGCTTTGTACTTGCTTAAGGCACTAGCTTTGCCCTGGTATTTATATGTAATATGTGGGCTTTCCGCTTCGGCTTCTCATGTCAATCTCCCAATGTCTTGACATTTTATCTTATATAGATAGGCTATGGGCCTTGTCCTCTTCTATTCCGGCAGGAAGTGTGGGACTACTTTTATTTCATTCTTGTATGCTTCCTCACAGGTTGCATTCAATGCTTCTGATTCAATAATTTCTTCTAACAGGAAATTAATTGAACTAGTCTCCCTTGAGTCCCCCGTCATGAATGGAGGCTTTAAACCTTGCTTTTCCATCGCCTAAGTCACACTACTAGGGATCTCTCTTGATACTCTGTCAGGTGTTGACCGACTTGTGGCCCTACCGCAAACTGATCTCTTAGTTTTTGAGAAGATAGCCCAAAAGCGGTATATAAGGCGTACCAGTCAAACTTACAAGAAAACCACATATTAAGATGGCTACTAGGGTTGCTGACCCCAATGGATCGATGATAAGATCGTTTATATACGGTATAGAAAGTAAACAGGTCTGAATGAATACAATAGCATTTATGGCTACACAAACTGTTGAGAACAGATCTCGATCTGGTCCAAGACGAACTGTAAAGGTTTATTTAAACCATTGAATTCGGAATATTCTCATTGGCCATTTTGCTTGCCATCCTTCCGGGGTGTACAATGTTATATAGGGTAGGGTTGTTCGTCCACTAAAGCGGTACGTGAGCTAGGTTCCAAACGTCTATGGAATGGGTATCGGATACAATTTCTCTGGAATCTTCGCATTTCAGCAAGGTAGTGACCAAGATCACCGGAACCACTAGCTAGGGAGTTCCCTCTGTTCACTGGCTCCGATGAACTGTTCGGAAGGCCATAAGTAATTCCAAAATCTTCTAAGGTCGAGTCGTCTTTTGTGAATCTTCCAGCTCCGGGTCTCAATTACAGGCGCTCTTCAGAAGCAAGAGTCTCTGATGAGGAAAGAAATAAAAAAAGGATAACTCCGCATGATAATGGCCTTCCGTTCACCGCATCAATGAAAGTCGGACAAGGGAAAAAAGGGACTTTCTTCTCCATCGCCACAGTGTTTTAGAATCACTTTCTGCTGCTCAGTCAAAAGATGATATATCTAGATGAATCATAATCTATTCTACATTTCCGCTCATGTTCACGTATAAAGTGTTGTTCGTTTCTTTTATAATCTTTCATATTATCATGTTCGAGGGAGCAAATTAATTGGTGCTGGAGCGGCAACAACAAGGTACCTAGTAGTAAAGCATTTCCACTTCAGATTTGTCTTTCATTAAACATACCCAAGTTAAACGTGTGTGGTCATCTATAAGTGTGATGAACCACCTTTTTCCATTAAAGGTGCTTACCCTAGATGGGACACCACACATCACTATGAATTATAGTGAATGGTTTTAAGGGCACATAGGGTTGAGCGGGGTATGGTTGTCTGGTCTGTTTTGCAAGAATATAAAATTCACACTGAAAATTCAGATCTTCATTATTAACAAAATGTTCAGGAAACAACTATTTCATATAATAAAAACTAGGGTGTCTAAATCTCTTATGCATGACTAGGATGTTATTCTAGTCTGATTGGACAATTATGTGGTAGCTTCCTCTCATAAGGCTGTCTTTCTTGAGCCAGTTCCAGATTCCAGCACATAAAGTCCCCCACTGAGCTTACATTTGCCAATCATCTTCCCCAATACCTTGTCCTGAAACAGACAACCATCCTTAGATATACAGTTTCACAGTTTTGATCAACAGTTAAATTTCCTACTGATAATAAGTTGTAGGCTAGTTTGGAAACATGAAGTACATTTTTTAAGGTTGTATTTTCAGATACATAGATGGATCCTTTTCCAAAAATAGTGGAAAAAGAGCCATCTGCTAGTCTGGTTTTCTGATTTCCTGGACAAGGGTTATAGTTTGAAAATAATTCAGAGGATCCAATCATGTGGTCAATTGCCCCAGAGTCAACTATCCACTCAGTTTTATGACTGACTCCTAACAAAGATAGAGAGAAATGGTTACCTGACTCAGCAAGGGAGCAGTTTGGTTTGGTTGTCATGGAGAGTTGTGAATTAAGAACCTTACTCAATTGCTCTAGTTGGTCCTGAGTGAATGGTAGGGTCCCTGCAGAGTGTGGTCCAGAATCAGATGACACCTGGTTAGCCTTCCTTGCTCAGAGTTGGCACTTTTGTTTCTCCAAGTTGGCTTTCCATGTATGCCCCAACATATGTCCTTAGTGTGTCCAGACTTCTTGCAATGTTCACAATTAAGTTTCTGCTTTTCCATCCTTTTTGTTGAGTCTAATATGCTTGCCACCATTGCAGATCCTTCCATCTCAGTCTGCCCTGATCTGTGCATCACTTTTCTTCTTAACTCTTCTCTCCTAACCTCAGAGAAGGTTTCTTAAGGGATGGTAGAGGATTCCTTCCCAGAATTCTCTCCCTGACTTCATCCAGATCAGAATTCAGACCTGCCAAGAATGAGTAAACCCTTTCATTTTCTTCACTCTTGTGAAATTTCACACTGTCATCTATGCACTCCCATTTATCCTCATGACACAGATCTAACTCTTGCCATAGGGACACAATGTCATTATAGTACGATGTGACATTCTTGTCCCCCTACTTTAGGCTCCACAGTTTGGTTTTGATTTCATATATTTGAGATGAATTCTCCATGTCTGAGTACATCTCCTTTACTGCATCCTAGATATCCTTGGTTGATTTCAAGAACATGTGTGGTCCGGCAATGTTCAACTCCACAGAGTTTATAAGCCAGGCCCTCACCATTGACTCCTTAGATTTTCCAAGTCTTGAACTTGGGATCAGTTTCTGGTGGTTTGGCCTCATCTCCAGTTAAATAGCCCAGTTTTCCTCTCCCATCGATGGTGAGTGTGATGGTCTGTGCCCATTCAAGATAATTCTTGCCATCTAGTTTTCTGGTAGGAAATAAAAATGGGCCAGAATTTTTGGAATTATCATCACTGGTTAGGAGATTTGTATTCTGTGTCTCCGTCCCAGTTGATGAGATATCGGAGGGGGTGCCCCTAGAGGTGGGAGTCCTTTCTCCGGTGAAAGCTGCCCGATAGTTCATCGGAATTATGTATGGTGAAGAGTTTCTGTGTAGGATGGCTCCGATACCATGTTAAAAAGAAGCCTTTTTAACTACGGCTTCAATGATTTTATTTCTCACAGAAAGGGGGTATTTATACAACTAGATTTAGGAGCCTTCTCTAGTTAGGATTCTAACCACGTTGACTAAGTAACGCCTGAGATCCTAACCAAATCAAAAAACAGACATACAAATGCCTTACATTACGGCTACATTAAATAATAATAAAGATAACAGATCCTAACAAATCATGGAAGTTAATGAGAAGATATTTTCTCAACAAGGATTCTTGTTCTAATCTCATAGATTTGAGCTTCATCATTAACCTTAGAATAGGTACGTTTGACGATTGCCCCGATCTCGTTAGCGATTCTAAGAACATACAAGTGTCACCGATTTACGGATTCATAAAATTCCCGGAGCAAGAAATTCACCATAGAGTCCTTTTCATCCCGATTCGCATACTCGGTATCATCAGGGAAGGACCGGTGCCCAATAGATGATTGATCTTGCCTATACACATAAGAAAGGATCTAACAAATTATGACAATTTCAAGTAGTTCTTCCCATTTAGCCTATAAGCGGCCGGGATATTCGAAGTTCTCCCGAGATGATTGGAGCTTCGAATTACCACATCGGTGATTGGACTTGTAGCAGAGGGAACCACCCATTATAGGAAGGAGATAGAGGAGGATTCCTAGAAAAAGGAAGAAAAAATGAACCTAACGCTCTGGTACCATTACGAATTTGAAGGAAATAAAGATCTTATTGAATCGAAAATTGTTATTACACTTAGAAAACACTAAAGCTGCTTATATAGAGGGAGCCATCCAACGGCTAGTTGGATAAGACAGATTTTACTGTGCCAACGGCTTGTTGGACAATTTTACAAAAAAAAGTAAGCCACTAGCTACAACAGGAAAAGCATATTTAAAAGAGGATTAAAACACAGCTTACATATCCTCTACACATTAGCCTTAACAACTACGGTAAGAAGTTCACGAATCTTGATAAGGAGGTGAAAATATCCAAAGCTATTATAATGCGAAGGGGTTTTCCAATAGCATCACAAACTTCAGCATAACAAAAAGGGGTTTCCAATGATGCACACTTTTTCTCTCCTTCCTCCTCAAATAAAGAATACCCTTTCAGTTAATACTTCATACCAAAAAAATCTACCAATTAGTTCCAGACCTCAACAATCTCCATGTGCTAGTGTATGGTCTGATACTTTCCAGTGTTTCTTTCACCACTTCCTAAATGCATCTCGTAAACCACATGTGCTGTCTTACGTTTCATCTCGTGGCTGAACTACACTAGCTCTCTAGCCTAATCCATCACCATTTCAAACTGGCAAACCACTCCCTTCTAGAGCAAGGCATGTAGGGAGAAGTTCACGAGACTCAATAATGAGATGAAAACAATGCAAGTTGTTATAACGTAGAATGCAGTTTTCATCCAAACCTATAGTAGAGCAAAAAAAGGGTTTCCATTACACGCTATCACCCCTATCTCTCCCCTTTATTCTTTCCCTCCCCCTTTTCGTATCACCTTCCCTGCCCTTTTATCCCCTCCTTCTCCCCTTTTTAGCGTAGAATTAGCCACATCC
Organism: Gentiana straminea; assembly: GCA_036785695.1. Classification (NCBI taxonomy): domain Eukaryota; kingdom Viridiplantae; phylum Streptophyta; class Magnoliopsida; order Gentianales; family Gentianaceae; genus Gentiana; species Gentiana straminea. Next base: position 1,881,588 of record JAVUPR010000087.1, on the reverse strand, counting down.
GAAGCATATTCTAGTAATTTGTATAAACTAGTCAATAGATAGTGTAGGATTGAAATTTGTGAGCACTGATATTTATGGAATCTTACAAAAACGTGATGGAGAGAGATAATCATCTAGAATTACAACTAACTTAAGTTGTGGAACCTTATGAGAATTGCCCAGAATGCCAAATTTCTACTAGTATATCTATCTACCAATAACAAACAAAATTTGGGATCATATTTTACTATCACATGGCTGAGACTCAAAAAGGGAAACACCATATGCGGCACACAATGAATATTCTCTATAAAAAAAGCAATACAAAAGATGGAAAAAGATTGAACTCCAAGACTTTGAATCAAAAAGCAACCTTTGCACATCCTCCAAAAGAGCTTCAGCGCATTCCAGCTTTTTACTGGGAAATGGAATATTAGAACAAGAAGACCAAAGATTAGTGTGCTATGAATAAAAGAAAACGAAAGGTCAAAAAACAAAGTGCCACAAACAAATTATAAGAAGAAAAGGAGATAATAAAAACTCAATGTGCTGAAATTTGAAGTGTCATTGCCCCTTTACTTTTTTTCCCCAACCCACAAAACCCAACTAAAACGTCGAAGCAAGCAAGCAAAAGTTAGCATAGTATTTATCAGAAAACAGAATAAAACATAAGATATTAATTGTCACGTTTTTTAACCTTCTAAGCCAAGCGGCTTTTAATGAAATGTCGAGAATGTATCATTAGACTTTCTAACATATTCCTATATGTTGGTAGTATCACGTATAGTTAGCGTTTATTATGTCTTGTTATTATTATGTTTATGCAATGAGCCTATTTGTAGGCTGGTAGTTGACATTAGGGCAGATATGTTGGCTTGGCTGTTTGTGGGCCGTTAGTTCACAATAATATCAAAAGTCCTTCCTTTCAATATTTCTACATGGTATCAAAGCATGGTTTGCTGATCAACAACCATGAATTATCGAGCAGCAACGACTGGGGAATTAAGAAGTGCTTCGCCTGGTTCTGCAACCAGTTCAGTCTCTGAATCCAGTGGGATCAGGGCTGACCAGTTTCTTGGGAGAAGGCAACACCACTACCTCATTAGTCCTGCTCGCTACTCAAAAACTCAATAGTAGGAATTACCTAGAGTGATCCTAAACCATCAATTTGGCCAGATGGCAAAGGGAAATTACGCCATCTCACAGGGGAGACTGCAAAGCCAGCAGATGGCGATCCCAAATCTGGGACATGGAGATCAGAAAACTCCATGGTCATGACCTGGATGATTAACTCAATAGAGCCCTCTATTGCCAGGCGACATATGCTCCTGCCTACTGCAAAGGAAATGTGGAGTACAGCCACAGAGATGTACTCAAATTTAGAGAATACATCTCAAATCTATGAATTATAAACAATGATTTGGTCTTGCAAGCAGGAGGGCCGTGATGCAACCCCATCTACTATAATGAGATGGCTGGTTTCTCGCCGGCGTTGGACCTATCCTATGATCAGTCATGGAATTGCCCTAGTGATGGGGTGAACTCCGGATCAAGGCCTCCTATTCACTAAGAATGAGAACGAGAACGCATACCTACGCGGATGCTGATTGGGCAAGTTCTATAGTGGATAGAAGATCTACAATTGGGTATTGTTCCTATATTTGGGGTAACCTAACACTAAAAACAGCCGGTAGTGGCTAAAAGCGATGCATAAGCTGAACTTAGGGCATTATCATTTGGGATCTGTGAAGGTATTTGGCCGAGGAAAATTCTTTCGGAGATTCAAGCACAAACAAAGCTACCTACCTAGTTGTTCTGTGACAACAAATCGCTATAAACATGTCGAGAGAACCCGTTCATCATGACAAGTCAAAACATATTGATATAGACAGGCATTTCATCAAGGAAAAGGTTGAGAACAAATAGATCCGGATCTACTTTGTCCCCTCTCAAGATCAAACGGCCGATATCTTCACCAAAGGGACTTATTGCTCAATTCCTGCAGATTAATGGCAAGCTTGGATGTTCCTCTATATACACAACCAACCTTGAGGAGGGTGTTGATGTTATTGTCCAAATTCTCTTGTTTAATCTTAATTAGGTCCTAGTTTAAGTTAGTCACTCGTCATCCCAAGAAAGGGGTCAAGCAATTAGCACTGAGACCGGTAAAATCGGTCCCACTTTATCACACGAACCAATCTCGAATCGAACAGGGAAGACTTGATGTCCCGATTGCCATTAGAAAGGCTCCTACACTGCACTAAAAACCCTATGTCAAATCTGTAGAAAAAGATAGGAGGAAACTTGATTTTATTGATAGAAAAAGCCTTATGAGACCATAAGGAGAGATTACAATATAAAGGAAAACCTCCAAAGGCAGGATACACTGTTCCAACGGTTATGAACAGTGTATCCTGGCCAAAAAACAGAGAAAAGACAAACATAAGGAAAAGGTCCCTAAAAACACCATTAGGACACTAAGAAAAAGGAGAATAAACAATACTAAACTATTATACAACAAGATAGATGAATAGCCTAGTATTTTAACACCCCTCCTCAAGCTTGGTTGTGGATAGAGTAACAACCTAGCTTGCTTCTCATCTTGATAAATATAGGTAGAGCAGACCCCTTAGTGAAGATATCAGCCACCTGATCTTGAGAAGGAATGAACTCAATATTGATGTCTTGATTTTCAACCTTTTCCTTGATAAAGTGTCTATCAATATCTATGTGTTTGGACTGTCATGGTGAACAGGATTCTCAGACATGTTGATAGCAGACACATTATCACAGGATAAGAGAATAGGATGATCTTTCTGGATGTGTAGATCAGCCAGAATCTTTTGAAGCCACAACCCTTCACAAATACCTAGGGCTAGGGCCCTTAATTCGCCCTCTGCACTGCTTCTAGAGACCACAGGTTGCTTCTTGCTTCTCCAGGTAGTGAGATTACCCCAAAAATAGGAGCAGTAACCAGTAGTAGACCTCCTATCCATAACAGATCCTGCCCAGTCAGCATCAGTATACACTTGGATTTTCTTTTCTGTAGATTTCTTGAAAAAAAGGCCTTGACCAGCAGTCCCTTTTAGGTACCTCAACATCCTATGCACAATATCAAGGTGTTCTTGACAAGAATGATGCATGAACTGACTCACCAGACTAACGAAGATAGCAAATGTCAGGTCTGGTATGGGCCAAGTAGATAAGCTTTCCCACCAGTCTTTGATATTGACCAACATTCACAGGGTCAGATTTGCTTTCTTTTTCCAGCTTCACCCCTGGGTCAATAGGGGTGGAAGAAGGCTTGCAGTAAAGCATCCCTGTTTGAGTAAGAAGATCAGTAATATACTTCCTCTGGGAGATGAAGATCCCCTCCTGAGACCTGGCCACTTCCATTCCAAGGAAGTATTTCATTTGACCAAGGTCTTTAACCTCAAACTCTTTAGCAAGAGAACACTTTAGTGATTCAATCCCAGGGGTATAATCACCAATGATGATAATGTCATCCACATAGACAATAAGGATGACCTTTTTTCCAGTAGGTGAAACCTTGTTAAACATAGTATGATCTGATTGGCCTTGCCTGAATCCAAGGTTTTTAATCACTTTGGTAAACCTACCAAACCAGGCTCTAGGAGACTGCTTTAGTCCATAGAGAGCTTTGTGTAATTTGCACACCTTGTTTTCTGCCCCTGGATAGTCAATTCCAGGAGGCAACTTTAAGTAGACTTCCTCTTTTAGGTCACCATTTAGGAAGGCATTTTTTACATCAAGTTGGTGCAAGGGCCAATCCAGGTTTACTGCAATAGACAGGAGCACCCTTATGGTGTTTAGCTTTGCCACTGGTGCAAAGGTCTCCTGATAGTCTATGCCATAGGTCTGGGTGTATCCCCTAGCAACCAACCTGGCTTTATGCCTACATATGGCTCCATCTGAGTTAAACTTTAGTGAAAAAATCCACTTGCACCCAACAGTCTTCTTTCCCTTGGGAAGAGGAGTTAGGGTCCAAGTATGATTATCATTTAGAGCTTGCAATTCCTCATGAACTGCCTTTTTCCATTCGGGGACCTCGAAGGGCTTCTGAATAGATCTTGGAATATGATGCTTGTCCAAGTTTTGTACAAACACTTGGTAGGAACTAGATAGGTTCTCTGTAGCCAAAAGATTATACGAGAGGGTGCCGAGTACGAGTTCTAGTTCCCTTTCTCACAAAGAATGGGTCTATCATCATAGTTCACAGTGCTTATAGACCTCTTGGGGAATCTGAGATAGCAACATCCTCAGATTGATGTTGATCCTCTTGAGGATCAAGATTATGCATGTTTCTTCTGGAATAAACCAGTTGAACAGGAGGTCTTGGACACAAAGATCCTTTTTCAGGACTCAGAGTTGATGCAGGATGAGTATTATCAGAGGTCGTTACTTCCTCTTGATTTTTACTTCCCATATCCAAAGAATTGAGGGTATTAGGACTCATATCCCATCCTTGAGAGGAGGATATATAGTCCTGGTTCAGGACTTTCTGATCAAAGATGGGCTTATCTTCAAAGAAGGTAACATCCATGGAGTTAAAGAACTTCCTGGTTTGAGGACAGTAGCATTTGTACCCCCTTTGTCTAGGTGAATACCCAATAAAGACAGAGCCTTAGGCTCAAGTTTAGTTCTATGGTGAATATGAACAAACACAGTACACCCAAAGACCTTAGGAGGAAGGTTTTGGATCAGGTGTCTTGATGGTACACTTTCTGACAGAACATCAACAGGAGTTTTAAACTTCAACACCCTAGATGGCATCCTGTTAATCAGATAAGTGGCAGTCAGGACTGGCCTCTCCCCAGAAATGCTTTGGCACCTTCATGGCAAACATGAGGGCCCTTGCAGTATCAAGGAGATGCCTCTTTTTCCTTTCAACCACCCCATTTTGTTGGGGGGTGTCAACACAGGAAGTTAGGTGAATGATACCCTTCTCCCTAAAGAATTTTCCAAGTTGTTTTTCAAGATATTCTGATCCATTATCAGATTTGAGTATCTTGATATCAGTATCAAACTGTGTTTTGATCATGTTATAAAAATTCATGAATATAGGACCAGCCTCGCCCTCTCCTTCATTAAGAACACCCAGCAAAGTCTGGTGTGGTCATCAATGAAGGTGATAAACCATCTTGTACCAGTGATATTCTTGGCCTTGGAAGGTCCCCAAATATCACTGTGTATAAGGTGGAAGGGCTTAGAGGGAGTATGAGACTTGGAGTGATACACAGTCCTACATTGTTTAGCCATACAACAAACTTCACATTGAAATTGAGAGACATTTTTATTAATGAACAAATGAGGCATGAGCCTCTTCAAATACAGAAAATTTGGGTGACCCAACCTGTAGTGCCATAGAACAATTTTGTCACTACACTTTTCCAAAACAGAATCAGACACCAAAGCAGAATCTTGATCATTCTCAGAATCACATAAAACAGGTAGCATGTAGAGACCAGAAGTTGCACTAGCATTGCCAATCATCTTCCCAGAGTTGGTCTCCTGTAAAACACACTTGTTGTCATGAAAAATGACAGAAATGTTCTGTTTTTTTGTCAATTTGTTCACAGACAAGAGATTACAGGACAGATTTGGGACATAGAGCACCTGATCAAGGATGATATTCCTTGAAAAAGCGATGGATCCTACCCCATGAACTCGGAGGTAGATCCATCCGCAATTTTCACAAACCTTTCTGTTTACGGGGAATAAGAGAGTGAAACGACCTCCTATTCCCGGTCATATGTTCGGAGGCACCGAATCAACAATCCATTGTTGTTGATCATGGTCGAGATAGTATAAGATAGAGGGGTTTTACCGTAATGAGCAACGAAGTTTGTTGAAGTTGTGGAAGGAGTGGCGAGTTAGGAGCGGTTGCATGAGTCTCTCGGAACTTCCATTTGCTCGTGAGAGAAAGCAGGTGCCTCTCTAGGTGTTTCCCTAGGAGCACCCTCACTCATATGAGCAGATGGCAGGCCCTGAGACTCTTTTCCAGCCCCATTTCTGGGTTTCCAATCAGCAGGCCTCCCATATAGCTTCCAGCATGAATCTCTTTGATGGCCAACTTTCTTGCAATTATCACAAAAGGGCCTCTCCTTTTTGTTCCTTGGAGGTGGACAAGAAGGTGGACCACCTTTTGTGAGGAGAGCAGAGGCAGATACATCAGATTGAACCGAGGGTTGGTGGGGTTGAGTTCCTAGCATCAGATTCCTCCTACTCTCCTCATGTTTGACTTCTGAAAAAACGGACTTGAGGCCAGGTAGGGGAGATTTGCCAAGAATTCTACCCCTTACATCATCAAGACTAGGGCTTAGACCCATAAGGAAAGTAAAGACCCTGTCATTTTCAGTATTGTCCTTGTGGACTTTTGCATCAGCAGTACACTTCCATTTGTAATCACTGAAAAGATCAAGTTGTTGCCATAATTTGTTCAACTGATTGTAGTACTGAGTGACATCTTGATCCCCTTGCCTTAGATCCTTCAATTTTCACTTTAGATCATAGATGGCAGAAGTATTGTCCTTCTTGGAGTGGAGGTCATGGACGACGGACCGATTTCGACGAGCGAGTTGTAGAACATGAAGTTCTCACTTTGCTCCTTGGTCATGCAGACCCCACAAGCCATGACATAATCACATTGTTCTCGGCCTTCCATTGCCTCGGTGAGGATCATTAGCGGAGGCTCGGTGATTTCTCCAGTTAAATACCCCTCTCTGCTCTTTCCAGCAATAAACATGAGCAGGGATCTGGACCACAGATGGTAATTGTTACCATCGAACCTGTGGTTAGTAAGAAGATGGGAGTTATCATTGCTATCCCCTTGATTGAGAGAAGCTCCAGTTGAAGCTGGAGTTACATCAGAGGAATCAGCACTAGATGCCATTTTTGTGGTTTTTTTTTTCAAAAAACTCAGAAAAATGGGATTGAGGAAGAAGATGAAGATTTTAAGCACAAGGCTCTGATACCATGTAGAAAAAGATAGGAGGAAACTTGATTTTATTGATAGAAAAAGCCTTATGAGACCATAAGGAGAGATTACAATATAAAGGAAAACCTCCAACGGCAGGATACACTGTTCCAACGGTTATGAACAGTGTATCCTGGCCAAAAAACAGAGAAAAGACAAACATAAGGAAAAGGTCCCTAAAAACATTATTAGGACACTAAGAAAAAGGAGAATAAACAATACTAAACTATTATACAACAAGATAGATGAATAGCCTAGTATTTTAACAAAATCTCATGTCATACAAAAATCCTTCATCATCCAACTATGCCTTTGTGCCCTGTCCTTTCAACTTCTCATATGCCTAGAAATATTCAAGCGGCACTCCAAATACTTGAATGGAGAGAAGCAGTTCTTGAAGAGATAAGGTCTTTAAAGAATAATAGGACTTGGAGATGGTGGATAGGCCGAAGAAAGGAAGTTGGTAAGGTGCAAATGGATTCTCACCTTGAAATATAATTTCGACGGTTCTTTTCATAGACATAAAGCTAGACTAGTTGCCAAAGATTTCTCTTAGACCTATGGCATATAGATTATTCGAAAACAAATCCCTTGTCGCTAAATTAAACACCATCGGTTTATACTTTCGCGGTTGTGAATCTTGATCGGGAGTTGACCCGGCTTGATGTAAGGAAAGCGTTTCTCCATGTGGATCTAAAGGAGGAAATCTCTATGAAAGTGCAGCATGGATTTGAGTAGTTGTTTAAAATAAAGTATGCAGGTTGCACAAGTCTTTGTATGGGATTAAGAAGAGCCCTAGGGTCTATTTGGACATGAATTATTTCAACTTAACTCAAAACAGGAAGAATAAAATGGATAATAAAAAGAAACAATGATTAGATAGTTGAGAGTTTTTTTTTTAAAAATTTCTGTAGATGACCAAATGATTTGTGAGAGAAATTGTAATGAGGTATTATATTTATAACTTAATGTGAATAATGTAGTGGAGTGAATAAAGTGCATTGATTAATATTTTTTATTTGTTGATGAAGAAATAATTGGAAAGAGAAATTATAATAAAATAATATGAATAAAATGATAGTAAATAAAGTAGTGGAATGAATATGTAAGTGGAATGAATATAAGTTGTTTCGTGTCCAAACATGACCCTAGAGTCTGGATTGACATGTTTATAAAGTTTCTCATGGGCCGGGTTTTTCTCAAGGGCGATCGATCACGCCTTGTTTGTTAAGTGTTGAGATTCGATAAACTAACGGTGTTGATGGTGTATGTAAACGGTATTATCCTAACGAGTTGATGATATTGCTAAAGTTGCTCGGTGTTGAAGGAGGCTATTATTATTATTATTATTATTATTATTATTATTATTATTATTATAAGCCGTGTTATAAGGCTGCAGTTACAAAAGAATTAGGGTTTACACAGTTGGTTGTTAGGGCCGGCTGGTAAGAGTCCATGATTGGTAGGATTCCCGATTTTCGGGGATTGTCGATTTTCGTGGGATTGTAGGTTTTTTACTCCTGTATAAATTGCCTATTCCAGTACTGAATAAAAATATGAAAACCTAATTAAAAGGTTTCTCTTTTCAACATGGTATCAGAGCCATCACACAAAAAATTCCGATTTCAATTCTAAATGGATTACAAAGCAGCCTTCACCGGAGTTAGGACCCCTACCAATTCCGGGGTATCCACCACCGGAAGTCCTTCAAGTGGGATGGAATCCCAGATCACCAACCTTCTTAGTGGAGATGACGACTCCAAAACAAATTCAGCAGCCTTTCTGCTTCCATCAAGAAAATTGGATGGAAAAAACTATCTTGAGTGGTCACAAACCATCAAGTTAGCAATAGATGGAAAGGGCACAAACTTCCAGAACTCAGAACAAGGGAAAGCTAATCAGGTCTCTTCTGACCTAGGGCCATCATCCACAACAGGAGCACTTCCTTTCACTCAGGAGCAGATAGAGCAGCTGAGTAAAATTCTAAATTCTCAACTTTCCCTAAATTCCAAGCCTAATTGTTCCCTTGCCGAGTCAGGTAAATCCTTCCCTTTATCTCTGTTAGGGGTTAGTCATAACACTCAGTGGGTAGTTGACTCTGGAGCAACTGACCACATGACTAGCTCCTCTAATTTGTTCCAAAATTATGATCCTTGTCCAGGAAATCAAAAAATAAGATTGGCTGATGGATCCCTCACACCTGTTGCTGGGAAGGGATCCATATATATATCACCCCACTTAACACTAAAAGAAGTTCTTCATGTGCCAAAATTGTCATGTAATTTACTTTCAGTTTGTAAATTAACCTCTGAACAGGACTGTGTTGCCTTGTTTTCTAAGGATGGCTGTCTGTTTCAGGACAAAACATTGGGGAAGATGATTGGCAAGTGTAGAATCAATGGGGGCTTTACATACTGGAACAAGGAATGGAATCACATGAGGAATTCCTAATGAGAGGAGGGTATCACACTGTGTCCCAGAATAATCGAATCGGATTGTAGTTTTACATAAGAGATTAGGGCATCCCAATTTCCCATATATGAAAAAACTGTTTCCAAATTTGTTTTTTAATAATAAAGATGAGTTATTTCAGTGTGATGTGTGTGTTCTAGCTAAACACAGCAGAATTGTATCTTGCTCAACCTTATATCCCTTCAAGGCCCTTCACTATGATCCATAGTGATGTGTGGGGTCCTTCTTGGGTGTCCACCTTTAATGGAAAGAGGTGGTTCGTCAGTCTCATAGATGACCATACACGTTTAACTTGGGTGTATTTAATGACAGACAAATCTGAAGTGGAAAAAATCTTTAAACAGTTTTATGAAATGGTCAAAACACAGTTCCAAACTCAGATTCAAATTCTAAGAAGTGATAATGGAACCGAGTATTTCAATCAATATTTACATGGGTACCTCATTGAAAAAGGCATAATCCACCAAAGTTCCTGTGTAAAAACTCCACAACAGAATGGAGTTGCAGAAAGGAAAAACAGGCACTTGTTGGAAGTAGCTAGGGCCTTTTTAATCACCTCAAAATGTCCAAAAACATTCTGGGGTGAAGGGGTTCTAACTGCTGCATACCTAATCAATAGGGTTCCATCAAGGGTTTTAGGATTCAAAGCTCCCATCAACTTATTTCAAAACTCTATTTTCCAAAAAAACAAACTCCTAACAACTTTTATTCTCCTAATTTATCTGCGAGACTTGTCAATAACTTACCTTTTAAAATATTTGGAAGCACTGCATATGTCCACACTTATAACCAAGGGAAATTAGATCCTAGGTCAAAAAAATGCTGCTTTATTGGGTATTCCCCACAAAAAAGGGTTACAAATGTTATGATCACACAACTGGTAAAGTCTTAGTTACCATGGATGTAACCTTTTTTGAGCACAAAATGTTTTTTGACAAGGATCAATTTCAGGGGGAGAACACTAGTAAAGCTATAAGCGTGTTCGAGGAAATCCAGTATGATTTCCTCGACCTAGAACTTAGGAATAAGGGTGCAAGACTCCAATCTGATTCTGAAAACTCAAGGGATACAGGTGATAATCAGACTAAAGAGATCAGTGGTACTGAGACTATGACTCAAGTACAAACAGATCCTCCCGAACCTCTCAAGGAAAGACCTTTCCAAGGGAAGATCTATGTGAGGAAATATCCTAAAAAGGTGTCTAAAACCCTTATTGATGCTGAAATCCAATCGATCCCGAGATTGTTTCGAAACAGAGAGCCAGGACGATGAGCATGCGAGTCCGAATCGAAACCGAATCACCTCCACAAAAACCCGACTCTCCCGAACACAAAAAGAAAAACGTTCTTGATTCAATCGAAACTGAATCACCTCCACAAAAACCTGACTCTCCCAGAACACAAAAAGAAAAACAGCTTCTTGATGTGCCCATAGCAATCAGAAAACAACCCAGACAATGCACACAACACCCCATAACTAAATATCTGTCTTATGCCAAACTCTCCCCTCCTTACAAAGTCTTCACCACAGCTTTGTCAACCACCATTGTCCCAAAAAATATAAATGAAGCTCTTAAAACTCCTGAGTGGAAAGAGGCTGTTCTTGAAGAAATGAGGGCCCCGGACAAGAATGGAACCTGGAAAGCTGTACCTCTACCCGAGGGAAGGAAGACAGTTGGCTGCAAGTGGGTGTTTGTGATAAAATACAATCCTGATGGCGGCATTCGGAGACATAAGGCCAGGCTTGTAGCTAAAGGGTACTCACGGGCCTATGGAATTGACTACTCGAGACCTTCTCACCCGTAGCCAAACTCAATACTATCGGGATTTTGGTGTCTCGTGGCGAGAAATTTAGATTGGCCCCTAAGCCAATTGGATGTTAAAAATGCCTTCCTCCATGGTGAGTTAAAGGAGGAAGTCTATATGGAGCCTCCCCTAGGATTCAGTGACAATTTTGGGAACAAAGTATGCAAGCTGAATAAGTCATTGTATGGGCTCAAGCATAGTCCAAGAGCATGGTTTGACAGGTTCATGAAGTTCATGAAAAGTATAGGATTCACCCAAGGCAAGTCGGATCACACACTCGTTTATAAAGAAGACTCGGTAAGGGAAGAATAACCATCTTGATTGTGTATGTAGATGACATCATTCGATCGGGAATGATGAGCAAGAAGCAAACTTGGTCAAAAAACAACTTGCGCGAGTTTGAAATTAAAGATTTGGGATCATTGAGACATTTTCTGGAATGGAGGTGGCCGAGTCGGTGAGGGGTTGGTTATGACTCAAAGAAAGTACACTTTGGATCCGCTCAAGGAAACAGCCTGGAGGGATGTAGACCAACTAGCACCCCAATGGAATGCAACTTGAAACTGGGAGATGCCAAAGGTGAACCCGTTGATATGGGGAGCTACCGAGAGATTGATTGGGAAACCGATCTACTTATCTCACACTAGGCCGGATGTATCCTATGCTTTGAGTTCCTTAAGCCGCTTTATGCACTCACCAAATGAGGTGCATATGGAAGTCGCTAGAAGATTACTAAGGTACCTAAAGACCACACCGGAAAAGGGCTATTTTTCAAGAAATCGGATAGAAGGGATGTGTACGTATATACGGATTCGATTGGGGGACATGTACCAAGGATAGGAAGTCGTAACAGGTACTATACTTATGTGTGGGGAAATTTAGTCACTTGGAGGAGCAAAAAGCAAAGTGTTGTGGCTAGGAGTACTTGCGAAGCGAGTTTAGGGCCATGGCACAAGGAATCTGTGAAGGATTGTGGATTAAAAAGGTGATGGAAGACATTGGTGCAAGTGTATCAAGACTATGAAGCTCTATTGTGACAACAAATCGGTGATTGACATTGCAAATGAGCTCGTCCAACATGATAAAACAAAACATGTGGAGATAGACGGCACTTCATCAAAGAAAAGCCGGAAAGTGGGGTACGTTCGTGTTCCATTTTTGCCTCTCGCTCAACAGTTGCGATGGAATGACTAAAGCACCGGGAAAGGGGCGCTTTGATTCCTTTGTGGGCAAGTTGGGCACGATAGACATCTTTTCCCCAACTTGAGGGGGAGTGTTGAAGGAGGCTATTATTATTATTATTATTATTATTATTATTATTATTATTATTATTATTATTATTATAAGCCGTGTTATAAGGTCATAGTTACAAAAGAATTAGGGTTTACACGGTTGGTTGTTAGGGCCGGCCGGTAAGAGTCCATGATTGGTAGGATTCCCGATTTTCGGGGATTTTCGTAGGGTTTTTTACTCCCGTATAAATTGCCTATTCCAAGATCTTGAATAAAAATATAAAAACCTAATTAAAAGGTTTCTCTTTTCAACAATTGTAAGTTGGGACCATCTGCATACCATTCTTACTGTCTGCACATCAAGGTTGTTGACCAAAGCACTTCCAAGACGACAGAAGTTCAACAAATTCCTAAACAAGTTGGGCCTATTGACATCTGCATGCCAACTTGAGGGGAGTGGAGTAGGGTTTGCAATTAAGGCGTCTATAATTTATTTTATTTTATGAGTTGGAGTCTATTTTATTTTTTAATAAAGCCGACTCTTGCATAGAGATTAGAGTTGTGGAAATAGTGTCGTCTAGGGTTGGACTCTTTTTTGTCGTGTTAAACAGTCTAGACCTAGTAGGTTTCTTCTGTAACTTTTTCTTATTTAAGGCCGTCGTTCTGTTTGAGGGAAGTAATCAAAAAAATTTCCTTCATCTCTAGATAACAAGGTCTGCCACGTATATATAATGTTTTAGCACTAGATTCATTAGCATTTCCTCTGGATCATCTTGAAGTGCCTCTCTTCGTTCCCATCACTGTAAACGGTAACCCAATTACAGTAAAAAGTTAACCATGATCTAATGCCATGTCGAAATAATAGTGTACAAGTGATAATATGAATATTCATGTTTTAAGAAATATTACAAGGACTTTAAATATGAACTAAAGGCCGGAGGTTGGTCTGACTTGTCTAAACTAAATCAAACACCTGAAATATATCCAATATTCTACTTAGCTCTATCTGGAACTCAACAATAGACAAAAAGAGATGAACTTTAAATAATAAAAACTTATCTAAACTCTTGACACATGTATCATTCAACTCTTCTCATAAGTTTGGAGACCTGTTGAAAACTAACATAGTAAAGGACGAATGCAAGTTGGATCCATACCATGTGCTTGCTCAGTAAGCTACTAGCTTGCCTAATAAGCCTTTCAGTGTTCACTTCATAAAGCCAGCAAGGTTGGATAAGCCTTTATGATGTGAAGATTGGAATAGACTGATGATCAAAAGGAAATCACCGGATTCCAATACCCACACAAACATATATATGCGTAAATATCAATGCATGTATATAAACATATAAGACACAAAATTTCCTTCAAAAAGATAACATAGACACTTATATATGGAGACACACAACACACACAGAGACATATAAGCAATTAAGCATGAGCTCAAAAACAAAGTGATGGAAGTCTTGGACACCAAGATCTACAGAATATTACTCCAAGCTGAATCTTGGCATCAATTAACTTTAACTGGAAGCAATTTTCGTATGTTACCCGTTAGTGCAGCAAAATGAGGTAATATTAATAAATTTAAGGAAATAATTTGCTTAAAAATAAATGAAATAGTATGATGTGCCATTCACAATGAATAAAAAGCATAACGATCCATGCCCCTTGCACTCATTAGAGGGCAGGGAAAAGACGGGTCAATGGAGTAATTAAAACACAAGTTTATGAAAAAGAACAAACCTTGTGATAGCATCCTCCAATGACTTCTCTTCAGTTCTGTGTAGAAATAAGAATTAAAAAAATTTAGTAGAATAAAGTGTACAGTGCTATAAATTGGAACATAAGTACTTCTATAACTCAATTTCAGTTAGCCAAAGATTGGAGGATTTCTACCAACAAAATAGCATTTGCTAACAGAATATTGTTCTTCAAGACATACAATTAGTTATGCAACCATGTACTAGTAAATTTAAAATGCCTGCAGTTGGATGCAACAACTTTCTGCTATAATACTGTCGATGAAGCTGCTATGAATAACACACTCATACTAACAAGAAAAAGGTACCTAACTAAGAAATGCTACCTCGACAACAATCCAAACCCTAGGCAAAGAGACATTAAAAAAATCAAGAATAAGAAACTAGCAAATCATTGCATGTTATGGCTTTCTTTTCTGCAAACCTTGGATCTCACAGGCAAATTTGACAACATAAGGATCAGTTACAGATCCTACTTAAGTACTTATGAACAATCCTCTATCCGCATGCATATTTCCTGCTAACTTTGGATCCCAAAGGCAAATTTGACAGCTCAAGGATCATGTACAGATCCTACTTAGTAATACAAATAAGAGGGCTCAAAATGCTCCAAAAATATCTATCCAGCCTCAGAAAAGATATAAGGAGGTCCGAAAAAATCGATAGAGAAGTATATCAAAATTTTCAGCCATTCAGCTGGCACATGGCAAACAAAATGATTACAAGAATGTACTTGGGCTTCTCATATCCAAAACAGTACTCCATTTCAAAATCTAGACATAAAAAACTTGGCTTCATAGAATTTTAAATCCATTATAATGCTCTCACCAAGTGACATGGATCATAAATTGTCAGGTCGCATGTGGTCGCGGATCCGAAAATTTATTCAGCAAGATCCAAAGTATTTTTTGTTAAGAGTACCATTTTTTTGGTGGGGTCCATAACATTTTTTATAGATAAAACTAAACATTTTTTGGTTTTAGCGGGGTCCGTGCACCCCGTTACGTATATAGTGGCTCCGCCACTGGTCACATGTGAAGAAATTGAACTGTTATTACTTTTTACCATCACCCTTGCTGTTTGAATTGAATGAAGAAGATAAAAGCTTACAAACATGTGATAATAACACCAAATCAAAATAATCACGGCAGAATATAATAGCAAATACCTCCAACCGTTCAAATCAATCCTGCCATGAATGAATTATCACATTAGAAGAGGATACAAGTGATACAAGTGACAGATAATGTAATGTATTTAAACAAAGAAAAAAATTCACCCGTAGCAAAACAACGAACCACCACCAGCTATAAGTGTAGCGCCAAATGGTTTTACTGTACAGCAATATACGAGTGAAATCATTTGCTTGAACATTACTGAATTTCAAATGTCACACTCAAAATTCAATGAAGGGAAAACAGATGGAAAATCAGAGGAAATCAATGTGGAGCTCACTTTTGCGGGGGGCTTGATCCGGAGAGAAAGGCATGCTGCACAATTCCAAAGAAATGCCGTCACATTTATAACAGGACAGGAAAGTGAGTGTTCACATGAAAAAAGTGATATACCTGGAACAGGATCGAGCACCCATAGGTGGTCTTGACGCAGACAATGGGTTCGAAGGGATTGAGAATTTATTCGCACCAACAAAGCCACGAATGATGCGCCTAAACCCAAATAACCATTCCCACCACAGCCGTCGATCAAATTTTTTTAAAAATAAAAAAAGGGAGCTTTCTCCCTAAAAAAAAAAAGAGCTTTCTTACAGAAAATCACCAAAATTACTCGTAGATTTGATATGTAAGAATTTCCTTGTTTATACCAAATTACTCGTAGATTTGATATGTAAGAATCTCCTTGTTTATTTCATTTTACTGGAGAAAATCACCAACAGTACGAGATTCGTAGGTAGATGTTCAAAGATTTCAGGAGAGTACATACCTAAGGTGCGCCGCCATCCTCAGCCAAGCGTGGATTCGTAGGTTTGTGGAAGGAAATTCAGCAACAAAGCTCCTGCAGACAATATTAGCTATATACAACCCGCCCGCGTCGTCTGTGATAATATATATGTTTCGTACCTGAAATAAAGCAGTGTTTCTCAGTTCGAGCTCAAGCCGTAATATCGCAGAAGGAAATAGAACGGAAGCTTTTTTTAAAATTTATTTAAATAAGCTTTTTGAGTAGGGCTATTCCGGCGACAAATAAATTTGCGTTCGGCTAATGTAAACTCATTTTGGTTTGTTTGTTAAGAAAGCAAAATCAAACTCAAAGTGCACTATAACTTTCTAAATGAGTAATAAATGATCCGGTTAACTGTTCAAATCGCCGTCCTCGCTTAAAGGTGAAATTGGAAAACCAAGTCATTTTAACCTCTGACAATTTTTTTTTTAGGTCGGACAGATTCTGACATTATTTTTCAAGTTCACCGTCCAAATTTGGATGAAATCGTCCAAATACAGTCAAAACCTCCAAATTTGGATGCATTTCGTCCAAATAAATTGAATGGACAAAATAGACGAAAACCGTCCGAATGTTGGATGCACCGTCCATCTTGGGGAGAATACCGTCCATTTTTGGACGGTGCATTACTAATTTGGACGGTTTCCTTCCATTTTGTCCAAAGGTCTAAAACCGTCCCAATTTGGACGGTATAACCTAGTCTCTCCGTCCAAACAGAGGACGGATCGTCCAAATTTGGACGGATACATCCCTTTTTGGACGTATTTCATCCATTTCGAAACCCTTATCAATGTCTTATTTACTCTCTTCACCTACTCTTGTCTTCACCGTTTCATCACACAAAAATTCACCATTGCTTCCAAAAAAATCATCATTGCTACACCAAAAATTCACCATTGATACCCAAAAAAAAAAAAAAATCATATTTGTCCATTTGAGCTGCGTTGTTTTATTTCACCGGAGTTGTATTTTTAACAAAATGGGTAAGCATTTACTTAAGTTTGAATAAATTTATTTAGTGTGTTTGTTTTTATTGTTATTTGTTCACATGAATTTTCGATTTTTATTAATGTTATAAATTTTCGATTTTCAGCGTAGTGTAGTATGTGCATTTTCGATTGTTAATGTTTCGATGAATTTTCGATTTTTATTAATATTGTTAATGTTATAAATTTTCGATTTTTAGCGTAGTGTAGTATGTGCATTTTCAGGGTAAAGAAATGATTAATTTTGATTATATATTTCAATAATGGAATTGACATTCGTTGGATAATTAGGGTAGTCAATGATACATTTTATTTTGATTGATATATTTTGATGAAATATTTGGATAACGATACAAATATATTTTGGTTGATGTCAATGTGATCGCTTGTAGTAATAAATGAAACTTGTTTACCGAATGTGTTTTATTGGTTTGGTACAAAGTTGATTATGTTGTCGTTGTAGTGGAAGATGAAAATTCAATTCAAATATATGGTTTTTGAATTACGTATTTTGTGATAGTATGAGAACATCCCTTGAAATTATTGGTAACAAGAATGTGATTTAAAAAATTGAAACAAACGACAAATTAATGTCGTTCGAAAATACAAGAACGAATATTTCGAACTGAATTCCATGGTACGCCTCGGCCTGATGAGGTTCTTAGAATTGCATGCTTTCCCTAGGGTGTTTTCGATTCCTTCTGATCCGCTGTGTCATGCCTAATCTCCAGGCTTTGTATTAGGGCTCCTGGTAGGTAGCTCGTAGAAAATTTCATTAGGTCTGCTCAAACAGAGCATCTTTTCCTGTCTCCAGCAGCCTGGTAAACTTTGGATGGTCATTACTCACCACCACTTAAACAACAGGAATAAAAATTGATAATATAAAAAGCTAACAAAATTTATAATATAAATATTACAACGCCATAAGTTGAGATAAAACAAACAAAATGTCAAGTGACTATACACCAACAAGTGCTTATACATTCACCAAAAATACCTAAATATCTAAAGATCTATGTACTGATGAAACAACTACACACACATTTTATGTCTTAATAACAACATATTATCAGGTTGGATCAATGAAAAATTTTCTTTGTGCAGCAAATGCTCGATGAACTTGACCGTGTATACCCCACAACATCACCCCCGTACAGAATGTAAAGTTTGATTAATCAAATGATAAGAAAATAATGTATACTGTATATTATTATAAATAGTTTGAAATTTATAACACTTACGGGATTGGCATTTGTGGTACGTATTTAGCCGTCACTGCTTTGACCGCAATAGGAGGCTTCGCTGGATCAAGCATTTGTGGGAGGTTACGTAGACGAGCATCCATCTCAAACACTCTCCTCAACGAAACACCGAATGCTCTTATATAATCCTTCACATATTCCCTCTACTTATAGTTATCCCCGATCAGACAATCATACACTCTAATCTTCCAGCGGGGAATAGACACTTCGACAGCAGCCCAGTGACCATGATATATAGCCCAGGGCATGTACACCACCGTGTTTTCATCCCATTGCTTGACGTACCGAATCAAATGATTTGGAATATGCGTTTTGTCAGGCGTCGTTCCCTGATCTATATGACCCTGACTGCAAAATGAAGATAATTCAGAGAAGGCAATGGCCGTATACGGTTCAAAGCATTCTGGATATACTTCCATTTGGCGTCGTATAAGGTCCAGGAACCCATCGATATGCTGTAGGCATGCAAAAAAGAAGTTAGATATAATGAAATCAGACATATGAAAATTTCAGATATATGAAAATGTAAGTCACAAGAATATACCTCTCGGTCTAACTCTGCATACTTCCCATGGAGACGTTCGAACCACGCCTTGTCCGCCTGATCTACCATTGGGTCTCCAAATGCGAGGCCCGTGGGAATCTCTATTGGGGGTGGATCTTCTCGTTCGTACCAGGAGATAAATTGGTCTTCCAACTCTTGCAGAAATTTTATCAACGCTGTCCATCTACTAGCACCTGGCAGACTGACAATGTGCGACCCATCACGTAAATATCGTGGTTGGTTAATAGTCTGACGGGTTGTCAATCTTCTGTCAGTTGCATAATCCGCCTTTCGTTTCCCCAATTGAATATCAGTTGGACCAGCAGCTAAACAATATTCAATACATTATCGAGTTAGAGGGTTTTTCATAATGTAATTTCTAGTTTCAAAACTAAAAATCTACAAACTTACTAGAATCGATCTGAGGCTCCTCAACCGATTCCTGAATGGTGTCAGTAGCAGCCCTTGTCGTAGGCTCGGGAGTGTCTATACCAAATATAATCGAGATAATCAATTAACAACAACAATAAATTATATTTTTAATGTTAATAATACAAAAATCAATATACATTAACTCTCTATAAACAATATGGAATTCGAGTTAGATAGTTTTTCACAATGTAATTTCTAGTTCAAAATTCCTGAATGGTGTGAGTAGCGGCCCTTGTCGTAGGCTCGGAAGTGCCTATACCAAATATAATCGAGATAATCAATTAACGACAGCAATAAAATTAGATTTTTAATGTTAATAATACAAAAATCAATATACATTAACTCTCTATAAACAATATGGAATTCGAGTTAGATAGTTTTTCACAATGTAATTTCTAGTTCAAAATTACATATCTACAAACTTACTAAAATCTATCTCAGGCTCCACAACCGATTCCTGAATGGTGTTAGTAGCGGCCCTTGTCGTAGGCTCGGAAGTGCCTATACCAAATATAATCGAGATAATCAATTAACGACAACAATAAAATTAGATTTTTAATGTTAATAATACACAAATCAATATACATTAACCATCTATAAACATATATGGGAATCGAGTTAGATAGTTTTTCACAATGTAATTTCTAGTTTCAAAATTAAATATCTACAAACTTACTAAAATCGATCTCACGCTCCACAACCGATGCCTGGCTGTTGCCAGTAGCGGACTTTGTCATAAGCTCGGGAGTGTCTATACCAAATATAATCGAGATAATAATTTAACGACAGCAATAAAATTAGATAGTTTTTCACAATATAATTTCTAGGTTCAAAAAGAAAAATCAAATAACTTACCAAATGTAGCGGTCTGACTGGTGTCAGTAGCGCCCTCTCTTATACCCTCGGGAGTTGCTATACCAAATATAATCGAGATCATCAATTAACGATAACAAACAATAAAATACCTATGTTAATAATACAAATTACCTATTAGATCGTCGGGGTCGAAGTGTTGCGGAGGCTGGGACTGGGATGACTGATTACCACCCTATTAATAATTCAGATTCGTGTGTTAACAATATAAATACGGCTGTCAAATTCGTATGTGCAAGATAATTCATACCTGTCTAAATGCCTGCAGTTCCACCCATTTGACAAATTTTGAATGCTGATCTTTAAAAAATCCCAACTCAGCCTTAACTTCAGCTAACCCACGCATCGTTTCACTTAACTGAGCCTTCACAGCTCCTAGCTCGGAGTTAGTCTTTTAAAGCTCGGTAGTTGCATTTCTTAACTCGGAGTTGGTTTTTTCCAACTCGCTTCGCAACACTCAACTCCGAGTTAGTTTTATCCAAATCTTGTTGGATGATTTGAGTAATTACGGCCTCGCTTCTTCACCTGCACATTTAGGGATATAGTGTCATCGCCTTGCAGGTTCGCGGAGGTAGACGCATAATGTGTACGCCTCGACTGGCTATGTCGAGCGTCCTCTTCATCAATTTCGGGACGCTCACGTTCTATGCGTTGACCAGAGGCACGGGACGGTGTGTTTCCGACGGGAAGGACCGGTGGTGTGTTTCTGACGGGAGGGACCGGTAATTGACGAGGTACAACCATAACATCCGCCGCCGGCAACCCTAGTGAAATTACGTAATCCCTATCTTCGGGGGTTCTCAGAACATCACCGGGCATTCCATCCTGAATACATGAAAAAAACACGATTTTAGATACAATATATTTAAAATGTGGATTGATAAAAATGAAAATACGATACTTACCGATACAGCAAACTGTGGGGATGCCAGACTACCGGAATACACCCCGCCGTTCGAAAACTTCCACCTCAGCATGGTAGGACGATCGTTCTCATGTCCCTCTCTCACAATTGCGAATTTCCCCTTCGAGCGATGGGCCGGAATGGCATGAAAAGCCCACACATGTAAGGCATACGTACAACCGGATATCGTTGGGCGACGGGCCTTCTCATCACTTTTCGGCTCAAGTAACCGTAGGTGTTGTACTTGTTTACGCCGGTTCCACATGAAGTTGTTAAACGAGATACTCCCCCACGGATAAGTTCTAACCCGTTCTAGGTCCTCGACGATATAAAATATATGATTCGGTATTACAGTTCCGGGGTCTTGTCCGATTAATAAGCCATAAATAACATACACTAAAGCCATCCGATATACGGTTTCAGTGTTGCATTGCCTTGTCCTCATCGCTACTAAGATTTTTGCCATAGTTACTGTCCCGGAGCACTTTCTTAGGTCACAAGGCTCCTCAAAACACCTTGATACCCCCTGAATCTGAAGGTTTTCATCTCCAAATCTATACCCCATTGTCATTGCAAACTCTCTTTTGCCGAACTTCACTCTATTCTCGCCAATCTTAAAATGAAGTTCATCGTCGCGGTCGGGATAAACCATTTGGAAATACAAGAATGCTATTAGCCGCCCTTTGAACGCCCAGTTATCACGATACCAAGTAATAAATTGACCAAACACTGATTCTTCCAATCTAGTTAACAAGGTACGATCATCGCCGTCAGGATACCGCACCAACTCGGATTGTAGTTTTTCATAGATTCTTCTTTCCGAATGGTACCTCAATTTGGTATCAAACACCTTATCACGTGGATGAATATATTCTCCGTGTGTCCCAAATGTGGAAAGCTGCGAGTCATTATAAATACACATGATTATTTAATTGCAAAAAATATATTTCAAATATATATATATATATATATATATATATATATATATATATATATATATATATATACACACACACACACACACACTGTATATATATACACACACACCGTATACTATATATATATATATATTGTAAAATTGAAAAAAAAAAATTAGAAATTTACACACCACACAAACATGCATATATATATATATATATTGTAAAATTGAAAAAAAAAATTAGAAATTTACACACCACACAAACATGCACATATATATATATATATACACTGTATACTATATATATGTGTGCGTGTGTGCGTGTGTTTTTGCGATTAAAAAGATTTTATGTTTTCCTTAAATAGTTGTTAAAATGATTTCATATTTTTTTTGACAAAAGACAAGGGTAATATGTATAGTATAGTATAGTATAGTATAGTATAGTGTATATATATATATATAAAGTAAATAAGATTGTTTTCAGAAAAATTGTAAATATGATTTGTATTTATTCAATTTATATACATATATCTATATGAAGTAAATAATTGTTTACAAAAAATACTAAATAGGATTTGTACGTGTGAGTATTTATACATATATATATATATACACACACACACACACATATAAATAAATATATATACACACACACACATATAAATAAATAAATAAAGATATATATATATATATAACCGAAATGTCTTATCATCTTTTTTTTTGTTTTTCAGAACATCGTTGTTTTGTGTTGTAACGTTAAAGGGGGGGTAAGAGAAGAAGAGAGTAGTGTTTTTACCAACGTCATAGAGTACTTGATGATGACGAGGGAGAATGGATGCCGGACGGAGCCGGCAGAACAGAACTTATATTTTCAATCTAAGGGGTGCCTCACTTCCGGCTGAGGATTTACCAGCCGCCGGAGACGGGAAAAGATGCTCGTTAAGCGGACCTAATGAAATTTTCTACGAGCTACCTACCAGGAGCCCCAATACAAAGCCTGGAGATTAGGCATGACACAGCGGATCAGAAGGAATCGAAAACACCCTAGGGAAAGCATGCAATTCTAAGAACCTCATCAGGCCGAGGCGTACCATGGAATTCAGTTCGAGATATTCGTTCTTGTGTTTTCAAACGACATTAATTTGTTGTTTGTTTCAATTTTTTTAATCACATTCTTGTTACCAATAATTTCAAGGGCATTTATACTCCCTGTGATCAGTCCTACTCATTGTCAAATTTAAATAATTACCAATACTACTATCATGAATCTAACATTATACTATCAAAAATTACACTAGAATATCAAATAAAAAATTATAACACTATCATACATATTCTTACACTATCATAAATTACTTCTAAATGCCCCATCATACATTTAATCATACCATACATGAATTGAATTCAAACCCAACAATAAAATAACACACTATTGAACATGAAACATGACGATCTCTAAATTATACATGAATTTTCGAATTTTAC
The DNA here is from genome assembly GCA_036785695.1 of Gentiana straminea. Lineage (NCBI taxonomy): Eukaryota > Viridiplantae > Streptophyta > Magnoliopsida > Gentianales > Gentianaceae > Gentiana > Gentiana straminea. The sequence goes on along the minus strand of JAVUPR010000087.1, from coordinate 1,857,976 downwards.
ATGAACATCAATACATACATAAACCCTAAGCTATTACTAATTTTCATACATATCCATTCGAATTATAAGATTCATACATATCATTTCGATTTCTAAAATCACTTCATCATACATACATATAATCATACAATATATGAATTTGAATCTAAACCCTAAACCCTATAACACCGTTGAATCCCAATCGAACAAATAACATGATATTCATGGTGACATAAACCGTAAAAATCCTGTCACAATCAAATAACAAAATTTCATAGGATTAATTCGAATCAAATAACAAAATCAAATAGGATATGAATTCAAATCGTATGTATGATTACCCAACAAAATCAAATAACAATAAACAAAAAACGAAATGCAAAACGGAATTGGAAAACACTGTAAAAAATTAAAAACCATAAACACTCATATTAGGTGCTTCTTGACTCTGAGAAGACGAAGGATTAACCATTGTAATCATCCAAATTTACTCTGAGAAATGGAAGGATTGAAATGCTGTAATCGTCCAAATATGGCTGCTTTTTTGCGTTTTTTTTCAGAGGTGAAGGAGAAACGGCTGTGAAATGGGTTAAAATGAGGAAGAAGGACTGATAAGGGTTTGAAATTGGACGTTTCCGTCCAAAATGGATGAATCCGTCCAAATTTGGACGGTGCGTCCTCTGTTTGGACGGAGAGACCATATGGAACCGTCCCAATTTGGACGGTTTTAGAGCTTTGGACAAAATGGACGTAAACCGTCCAAAATGTTGGACGCACCGTCTAAAAATGGACGGTATTCGCCCCAAGATGGACGGTGCATCCAAAATTCGGACGGTTTACGTCCATTTTGTCCATTCAATTTATTTGGATGAAATTAATCCAAATTTGGAGGGTTTTGACTGAATTGAGACGGTTTCCTCCAAATTTGGACGGTGAACCTGAAAAAAAATGTCTGAATCTGTTCAACCTGAAAAAAAATGTCTGAGGTTAAGTGGGCCTGATTTTCCAATTTCTCCGCCTAAAGAGCTAACCTGAGTTGACAAAACATTTATGTCTCACACTTACATGGGGATGAGCATTCAACTATTTTTCCTATGTGGGACATTACTCTGCCCAAGATCCAAGATATACTGATCCAAACCAACAAAACCCTATCAAGCGTGTAACTCCCAAACTGAAATCTCAATCAAAAATAAATAAATATTGTGTGTAACTCCCTACCAATAATGTCAGTGATCGCCCCATAAATGATAGTTGTGAATATTGCGTCTTGCGCAGGTGCGGACCTGTTAATACCAGGGTGGGGTCACGTGACCCCACTGAGATCCGAAATATTTTTTAAGTATTAACACGATGTAGTTTTGTTGTTAAAATATGCCGTTTTGTTATTAAAAAATATAGTTTTAGGCTACGGTCCAGTGACCCCAGTAAAAAAAATTCATGAATCCGCCCTAGTCTTGCGTCTTTCTGTGGGTTGCTATTTTGGTAGATCTACGAGGTAGATGGCAATAAAAGTGGAAGGTTTGTGTCTTACATCCCAAAATTTTTATATATACTTACAATGGACTTTTCTCATTGTTATTTGTCCCAAAGAAATGTTTAAGATTGTGTTATGTTTTATCTGATTGTATTGTTGTAGCATATTGATTTTGTTGATTGATTTTACTCTATTGGTAGATGGAGCGGCGTTATAATTGATGAAATTGAAAACAAAAAAGAAAATAAAGTGCGAAATTCTTATTGATCAAAGAATAATGAACAAGTTATTTACAATGTCGATGATCATGAAGTATTTATAGAATATAATTCACTACAACGGTTACATACAACAGTTACATTCAGTTGTAACTTAATAGAAGTTACAACAATACATAGTCTGCTCAATCTAAGTTAGTTGAGCTGATCTCTGTAGTCGGCTGAGCTGAGTCAAGTATATCAACTGAATTTCTCTAGGCAGCTGAGCTGAATGTATGCACATCCTCTTGCACACATCACTCATTTATCTATATATTGTAACACCCCCTCAAACTAGGAATGGTGAATGAATCAGCCTACTCATCCTGCTTGCACCTATCACTTCTTTATCCACTTGAACTTGGCTGAAAGATCTTGGAAATGCCTATTTTGTCCAACAGTTAGCAAAAGATTGGTGCATCCAAAGCTTTGGTTAAGATGTCGGTAAGTTGTTCTTTTGTATAAACATGTATAAGTTTGATCAGGCCTGACTTGACCTTATTTCTAACAACATGACAGTCAATCTCAATGTGTTTTGTTCTCTCATGAAACACAGGATTGTGAAGAATGTGTAAAGCACTGGCACTGTTACAGAGCAAAACACCAGGAGGTTGAACTAGAATCTACAAATATTTCAAGATGTAGAGAAGCCATTGTATCTCACGTGTTGAATTAGCCATTGCCTTAAATTCAGCCTCAAAAGAGTTTCTGGAAACAGTTGTCTGCTTCTTGGCCTTCCAACATATGGGAGCGTCTCTTAGGAACATCATATAGCCTGAAATAGATTTCTTAGTCTCAGGGCATTTTGCCCAATCACTGTCAGTGAACCCTTTCAAGATGAATGTGTTCTTAGCCAGAAAGAAAATTCGTTGTCCTGGATTGGCCTTCAGATATCTCAGAAGACTATGAGTTGCTTTCATGTGATTCTCGGTTGGATTATCAAAAAACTGACTCAGCTGTTGAACAACAAATGCAATGTCAGGTCTAGTAAATGTTAAGTAAATCAACTTTCCAACCAAAAACTTGTAGGCAATATTATCATCTAGTAAATGTATACAATGTCCGTTTGGATTCTATTAGAGTTTTCATAGGTTTAGCCCCCAAGATATCATAACTTGCAGTAGACTGAGAGTGTACTCCATATGTGAAATAGAAATCCCACTAGGTGTCTTGAAATCTTAAATGCCTATAAAATACCTCAACGTACCAAGATCATTGGAAGTAAACTATTTAAGAAGATGATCATTGACTTGTTGAATCTGATTCAAATCAAGGCTGGCCGCAATAATGTCATCTATATAAACCTGTAGGGCAATAAAGTTCTTGCTTGATCTTTTAGTGAATAGGCTATGATCATTCTTGGACTGAACAAATCTCTTGCTTTCCAATGATTCTGTCACCTTGCAATTCCATTGTATGTTGTCTTGCTTCAACACATATAATGATTTGATCAATCTACAAACCTGATTTGGCTTGTCACAACAGAAACCTAGAGGAAGTTGCATGTAGACTTCCTCATGTAAATCTTCATGTCGAAAGGCAATATTCATATACATTTGATGAAGGTGCCAATTATTGGCTGTAAGAAAAGGTGAATACCATTCCAGTACGTACATGGTAGATTTTTTTCAATCTAGCTCTCCTGCCCGGTAGTTGGTAGAACTGTCTGTTCTTTCTTTCAATCGGTCTGTCGGCATCCGGCTTTACGTTAACATGGTGGTCGGCCAAGTATTATCCGATGATCATTTCTTTTGACAATGTCGGTACGCAGACTGAATCCAATCCATTAACCCGGAAACGAAACAGAGAAAGTAAAGTAGGTAAAGTGGGCATTTGAACCCATTTGCCTTAGACATTATTGACTGAAAGCAAAGAAAATATGTGAAGCCACTCAGCCGATCTCATCCACTTCGAGGTGCGAAGCCACTCGATCGATCTCATCCACTTCGAGGTGCAAAGCCACTCGACTTACATGAGAGGACTTAATGCTAGTCAGAGGTGCTACTTACTATAAGGCTTGGTTCTTCCTGCTGCTGCGCTCCAACTCAATACCCCCTGAGTAAGCCTCATGCTTTTTATACTCCAGTAGTAGCCCCTTCACTTTGACTTTGTTTTGGTGCTCTCTATTTTAATGGTCCGGCTCTGTCTGCTCGGAGGAAGCCCGGTACTAATACCCATCTTTGATGATGGGAATGTTTTCAACCGGTTTACTCGTTCAATAACTACAACCACAATTATTGTTGTGGGAGCTGCGCACCTTGTCCATCTCTGGTTCAAGATTTCGGGCAGTAACTGACCTTCGAACTACTCCTGGATGGTAAAAAAAGACCTCTTGGTGATCCGGGCAGTTAGATCTACTCTTTCATCTAGCAAAACACTCCCAAACTTTCTTAACTTCAGTTTATCTTTCTCAAACAAACTAGCTAAAACCGTAAGCAAGTAATTTAGAAAAAACCGAGTGTGTGGTGCAGGTTCGGGAGAAGGGTAGAAATCCATATTTTTTGAAAGACAATTCCAAGTTGAGTCTCAAACTGGTAAGCAAGTAAGTCATCCAGTAGATGAGAGAAATACACTTCTCTTACGAACCAAATATATCTTCTATTCAGGTGTTTACCTACTTTGGTTAGGCTCTCGAACCGGCTTGGTGTGGTACGCCTTCAAAGAACTTGTTTTGTTTACTTACTGGAAAATCCCTCAAGGGGGCTCCGGCAGAAGGTACCACCAGACACCCAATCCCAGTAGAAGACAAGTCAGTAAGCCGAATCGGTTGTCTTTCAATAGCAACGTCAGTACCACTGGCGTTCTGTTTATTAAAAATAATCGTGATGCGAAATAATTTTTTGTGGTGCGGAGTAATAGGGTGCCAGTAGTAAAACTGGGGTGCCAATAGACTCATTTTTTATTTATTTAAATAAGCTTTGAGTAGGGCTATTCCATTGACGAATAAATTTGCGTTCGGCTTGTATAAACTCATGTTGGTTTGTTTGTTAAGAAAGCGAATTAAACTCAAACATATTATTGTGCTCGGTTAACAAACAGACAAATACAATAAACTCGCAATATATATATATATATATATATATATATATATATATATATATATATATATATATATATATATTAACCCAAACTGAAATCTCAGTCAAAAATTAAATAAATATTGTGTGTAACTCCCTACCAATAATGCTAGTGACCACTCTATAAATGATACTCCCTCCGTCCCAATTTGTTTGAGATATTTTGGAACTCACAATATTTAAGAAAACATCAATTTACGAGTTGTCTGGTCATTTAAAACTTGACCAATTAACTTTTTATCCTTGTTATATGTAGCATTATTTTCACAATATTTAAGAGACATCAATTGATGAGTTTGGGCAATTTACACAATTAAAGCAAAAAGTTTAAGTCTATTTAGAGTTATGAGACTTATTTTGGGACAACCAAAAAAGAAATAAGTCCCAAACAAATTGGGACGGAGGGAGTAGTTGTGAATATTGCGTCTAGCGCAGGGGTGGACTTGTTAATGCTAGGGTGGAGTCACGTGACCCCACTGAGATCCGGAGAATTTTTCAGTATTAAAACGATGTAGATTTGTTGTTAAAATATGTCGTTTCGTTGTTAAAAAATGTAGTTTTAGGCTCCGGTAACCTCACCGGAACAATTTTTTGGATATAAAGTGTAGCTTTACGGTCCGATGACTACACTAGAAAAAATTCATGGATCCGCCCTTGGTCTTGCGTCTTTCTGCGATGTTATTTTGTAGATACACGAGTGAATTTGCACTTTCAAATTGGTGTTAAACGAGGTAGATGGCAATAAAAGTGGAAGATTTGTGTCTTACATGCCAATTTTTATATTTACTTAAAATTGACTTTTCTCATTGTTATTTGTCCCTAAGAAATGTTTAAGATTGTGTTATGTTTACTTAAAATGGACTTTTTTTTTTCATTTATAGCCGTTGGACATCTACTCTATAAATAGAAGTGTGATGGCCTATAGTTTTAATGAGCTTTCCTATTCTAAATAATAAGAATACTTTCCTCATTCTTTAAGTTCTTACATGGTATTAGAGCCTTAGGCCTCTTTTCTGGAAATTCGAATTTCAAATCTTTATTCTTAATCAATGGCTAAATCTATTGCTACTAGTGCAGCCAATGATCTTTCTACCACTAAAAACCCCAAAATCTCAGGGGAACTCCAAAACATTCATGCTTCTTATAGGCTAAATGGAAAAAATTATCTGAAAGGCCACAGTTTGTCAAAACCTTCTTGAAAGGTAGAGGCAAACTGAGCCATCTTTTAGGGACTGGTCTAGCAAAGGATGACCCCAAATTTGTTAGCTGGAATGAAAAGGATTCTATGGTGATGTCATGGCTCTGGAATTCTATGATCCCAGAAATTAGTGACCCTTATTTGTTTCTTGAATCAGCTAAGGAAATCTAGGACACTGCCAAGCAGTCCTACTCCAAGGTGAATGATGCTGCTCAAATCTATGAGATAAGAGCAAAGATTCAAAACACCAAGCAAGGTAACAAATCCATCACTGAATACTCCAGTCTCCTTCAAGGTATGTGAAGAGTTTGAGAAAAACAGAGTAAAAAGGAGAAAGAACTCTTCTATTTTATTACGCGAAAGAGATGAGTTTAAATAGATTACAAGATTACACTTGGGGAGTCTTGGGGTTTGGATGGTGATTAATATAGCAGCAGACAGGCAGACAACAACATTAAATGCCGTGTCTTCCAACTATATCAGCTAGCTAAATCATAAATCTAATGGCTGGATAATTAGGTGAGGAACCATAATTAAAACATATTAGGGAATAAGATATCCCATTAATATATTTAAAACATAATAAGATAAAACATGATAAATTATGATATAATTTCTACACCCCCTCAAGCTAGGTTGTAGATGTTGATACAACCTAGCTTGGTACATAGTTGACTGAATGATTGATGAGGTATAGCCTTGGTCAAAATATCAGCATTCTAATTTTGAGAGGACACATGTTGGAGAGTATTAATCTTGTCTTCGATTTTTTCTTTGATGAAGTGTCTGTCAATATCCACATGTTTAGTTTTGTCAAGGTGGATTGGGTTCTCAGCCAGGCATAGTGCAGAATTATTGTCACAGTAGAGGGTGATAAGTTGAGTAAGAGAAACCCTTAGCTCATTGAGAACCTTTTTAAGCCATAAACCTTCACAAACAACAAGTACTAATGCCCTGAGTTCGGCCTCTGCACTGCTTCTGGAGACAGTAGGTTGCTTTTTACTTCTTCATGTAACAAGATTGCCCCAAATGTAGGAGCAGTAACCAGTAGTGGACCTTCTGTCAGTGTAGACAACTACAACTCTATTGGTTGATTTCTTAAAGTAGAGGCCTTGTCTTGGGGTCATCTTGAGATATCTCAGGATTCTATAAACAGCATCCCAATGCTCCTTAGTTGGTTGATGCATGAACTGACTGACCATGTTAACATCATAAGAGATGTCTGGTTTGGTATGGGAAAGATAGATGGGTTTCCCTACCAGTCTTTGATACCTTTCCTTATGGACAGCTTCAGTTCCATGTACAAGTTTTACACCCTGGTCAATTACAGAAATTGCAGGCTGGCATCCTAACATCCATGTTTCTGTGAGGAGGTCAAGGATGTATTTCCTCTGTGAAACAGAGATGCCTTCACTTGTTCTAGCAATTTCCATGCCCAGAAAGTACTTCAGTTGCCCAGGTCTTTGACTTCAAAAACCTTAGCTAGAAGGTTCTTTAACATCTGGATTTCAACATGATCTTCACCTGTCAGGATAATGTCACCATTGGTGACTTTAACAAACATAGTATGATCAGAGTTGCATCGAGTATAACCAGCATTCTTAACAATAAAAGTAAGCCTGCCAAACCAAGCCCTAGGTGACTGTTTTAAGCCATACAGAGATTTTCTGAGTTTGCATTGTTTTCCTTTATTTAGAATTCTCAAATCCAGGTGGTATGGTCTTGAACATTTCCTCTGCCAAGTCTCCATTGAGGAAAGCATTTTTGATATCTAACTGAAATAAAGGCCAATCAAAATGTACAACTAATGATAGTAGAATTCTAATAGAGTTCAGTTTGGCTATTTGGGCAAAGGTCTCCTTATAATCCAGGCCATAAGTCTGTGTAAATCCTCTAGCAACAAGTCTAACTTTATACTTGTTTAAGCTACCATCAACATTGTACTTAATATTGAACAACCTTTTACAGCTAACTGGTCTTTTTCCTGGTGGCAAAGTGGTCAAATCCCAAGTATGATTACTGATTAGGGCAGACATCTCAGTTTTAATAGCACTTTTCCAGTTAGGGTCATTAAGGGCTTCATGAATATTTTTAGGGATACACTATTTATCTAAACTTTGGTAAATAAACAGAATGCAGGGGACAATTTATCATAGGACATAAAAGTATAAATGGGATGTTTAGTGCACAACCTTTTACCTTTCCTAAGAGCAATTGGTCTGTCATCAACTTTAGGTGGAGAGATAATACCTGATTGTTGAGGCAAATTGTTTGTAGAGTCCTCAGGAGGTGTGGTACTAGTACCTTGAGGGACATGAGGTATGGTTTTAGTCTTCCTTCTGCTAGTACTAGTACCTTGATAGACTTTTTCAATGGGGAGTCTATTAGTCTGCCGAGGATCGGGATGCTCATTCGTAGAGAGTTTGAAGTTTGTCTATCGATCCGTTGAGGATCATGATGCCCATTCTGTAGGGAGTTTGAAGCTTGATCTTCAGGTTCTTGATTATCCTGCACAGATGTAAGTGTAGGAGGAATAACAGAAACAAGAATATCAAAGATGTCCCAGTTATCAGTACTTTTAGAAAAGGTTTCAGTCTGGTCATTATAAAAGGGTGTTTCCTCAAAAAACTTAACATCCATAGTGTTGTAAAACCGCTTAGTACTAGGTGAATAGAACTTATATCCTTTTTGATTAGCAGAGTACCCCATAAAATACATTTATGGGCTTTAGGATCAAGTTTACTTATATGTTGAGCATGAATATACACAAACACTGTGCAGCCAAATATTTTAAGGGGTATATCTGTGGTGAGGCGTGAGCAAGGCTGAACAACCATCAGAGTTTGCAGAGGAGTTTTAAAGTCTAAGACTCTGCTAGGCAATCTATTTATCAAAATACATGGCAGTTAAGATGGCTTCCCCCTAGAGATATTTAGGCACATTCATGGTTTCAAGTAGGTGTCTATTCTTCCTTTCAGCAGTTCCATTCTGCTGGGGTGTTTCAACACAACTACTGATGTGGACAATACCTTTATCTTTTAGGAATGTGCTTAAATTAGATTCAAAGTACTCCTTAGCATTATCAGTTTTTAAGACTTTAACTTTGGTATCAAACTGAGTAGTTACCATATTATAAATTTTTTGAAATATAGTACCAACTTCAGACTTGTCCTTCATCAAAAATAGCCAAGTAACCTTAGAGTGGTCGTCTATAAAAGTAACAAACCACCTACAACCATTCACATTTTTAATCCTTGAGGACCCCATACATCACTGTGAATTAGGGAGAAAGGTTGGGATTGCACATAAGGTAGTTTGGCATAAACAGACTTAGTAATTTTGGCAAACTGACAAATTTCACATTGCAGAGAATTAAGATTACAACCCTTAAATTTTTCAAGAAACAAGGTTTTTAAATAGGCAAAACTTGGGTGGCCTAACCTATAGTGCCACACCATTACATCATCAAAATTAAAACTACTGGCACTTGAAGCAAACTGCAAATTGTTCTTTTCAGAAACTTCATTCTCATTAATGATAAATAGTCTTGACATGCCTTAGCATTGCCAATTATCTTCTGAGAGGAATGATCCTGAAAGAAACACTGGTTAGCAGAAAACAGAACATTCCAGTTTAGGTCTTGAGTTAATTTGCCGACAGAGATCAAATTACAATCAAGTTTGGGAACATAGAGGACATTTTTTAGTATAACAGTTTCAGTGATGATTACATCTCCAGTCCCTTCGGAATAGGAGATGGAACCATCAGCAATCTTAACTTTGTGGATGTGGTCACAAGGTTTATAATTAACAATGAGGTTCTTAGTACCAGTCATGTGAGAAGATGCCCCTGAATCTATGATCCAAGGGTTCTTATTAACAGATGTACTAAGGGCTGAGAGAAACATACCAGACTTAGCTGACTCATTTAAGGTAGAATCAGACACATGATGCATGAGATAACTCTTGAGAGCCTCAAGTTGTTCTTTGCTGAAGGAGGGACCTTCCTTCTTTTCTTCAGATACCAACCTTCCATGACTCTCCTTGGTATTCTTTTTGAAGACTTCCAATTCTCAGGTTTACCATGGATTTTCCAGCAATTTTCCTTAGTGTGGTTGGTCCTTCTACAGTGATCACACCACAGTTTATCCTTCTTATTCTTGCTGTTAGAATTCTATGAGGCAGGATTCTTAGAGGCCATGGCTGAGTTGTCAGAATTATCAACATACTTTCCTTGTGTTATAAGAGCAGAGCCTTCAACCACAACTTCAGAGGTAGGTCCTTTGAGCATTAGTTTCCTTCTACTTTCCTCATGCTTGATTTCTGAGAATGCAGCCTTTAAAGATGAAAGTGGTTTGGTAGACAAAATCCTTCCTCTTACATCATCAAGGGATAAATTGAGGCCCATCAGAAACTTGAATATCCTCTTTTGTTCAACAACTTGTTTGTAGATTGTAGCATCATCAGCATTCTTCCAGGCCAGCTCTTCTAACATATCCAGTTGTTGCCATGCTCTGGTGAGTTGATTAAAAAATTGTGACAGTGAGGTCTCATTGCTTGTATCCTTGAATCTGAGCCTCTATCTCATAGATCTCAGATGTATTATCCTTCTTGGAATAATAATCTCTGGCAGAGGTCCATATTTCTTGGGCAGTTTCATATATGATGAAATTTTCACTAATATCTTTAGTCATGGATCTGAGAAGATATGACATGACAAGATTATTCTCAGTATCCTATGCTTTAAATTTGTCATCATCAGCAGCTGGAGCAGGTTTCTTACCAATAAGATACCCCATTTTTCCTTGGCCAGAGATGAACATTTTCATGGTCCTAGACCATAAAAGATAGTTATTGCCATTTAATTTCTGGCTAGTGAAAGGACCAGAAGATTGATCAAACAGCCCAGAATTTCCAGCATTCTATGGTTCTGCTGATGAAACTTCGGAAAGAGAAGACATGGTGGAGAAACGATTTAGAGATCGAGCACACAAGACTCTGATACCATGAAGAGTTTGAGAAAAACAGAGTAAAAAGGAGAAAGAACTCTTCTATTTTATTATGAGATAGAGATGAGTTTGAATAGATTACAAGATTACACTTGGGGAGTCTTGGGGTTTGGATGGTGATTAATATAGCGACGGACGGGCGGACAACGACATTAAATGCGTGTTCGCTTAACTATATCACCACTAAATCATAAATAATCTAACGGCTGGATAATTAGGTGAGAAACCATAATTAAAACGTATTAGGGAATAAGATATCCCATTAATATATTTAATACATAATAAGATAAAACATGATAAATTATGATATAATTTCTACAGTATGTGGTAAGAGCTTGATCATTACCAATGTATTCAAATGAAAGACAAAGATGATGCTGCCACATTATGAAGGATGATGGAAAATGAGAGAATTTTTTTCTTTCTCACTGGTTTAAACCAAACTTTGACCCTGTAAGGGTTCAAATCCTTGGGAAAGTTGATCTACCTAACTTAAATGAAACTATTTCTATTGTTAGAGCAGAGGAATGTAGGAGGGGTGTCATGGTTGATGCCCCCTCTATTGATAGCTTTGCTTTGATAGCTGGTTAAAGAAATCAAGGGAACCCCAAGACCAATGATTCAAAGGGATATCCAGAAAAGAAGTTTCCTTCTCAAAAGGAAAATGTGAAACCTGACAGGGACAACCTATTTTGCTCCCACTGCAAAAAGAGCAGGCATACCAAGGAGTTCTGTTGGAAATTGCATGAGAGACCAGGGAAAAACAAAGAACCCTTGGCTCACACTGCAAATTCTGGAAAGTCTAAAAGTAATGGCCAAGGGATGGATCAAGTCTCTCTGAATCAGAACCCTACTCTTGGACAATCTGAGATAGAGAAACTAAAAAAGTTCCTAGATACCTTGGAAAACCCCTCATCATCTATGGTGTTTTCAAGTATGGCTTCCCTAAATCCCTTAAATCAGACTGTTGTTAGAGATTAGGTTTTTGACTCTGGAGCTACTACCATATGACCCCTGACATTACTTGTTTTTCCACCTATCTACCTTGTACGACTGAAAAGAGCATTAATGTGGCTAATGGCTCATCAATCAGTGTTGCAGGCATTGGTAGTGTAGTCATAAATGATGATCTGACCTTGAAAGAGGTCCTACATGTTCCTAATCTCTCTTCTAGACTTATATCTATCAGAAAGTAACCAGAGATTCTAAATGCTATGCCTTATTCTCTACTAATTTTTGTGTGATACAGGATCTAAAAACAATAAAGAGGATTGGATTTGCTAGGGCTAATGAATGTCTATATGTTTTTAAGGTTGTTGATAATGACAAGATTAGTTGTCAGAAGTTATCTCTTTTGTCTAAAGTTAATTATGATAAGATTATGTTGTATCATAGGAGACCCGGTCCCTTCTTTTCAGATTCTTATGCATTTGTTTCCTAATCTATGTAAAGGATTGAATTAAGATGGTTTCAAATGTAATGAATGTGAATTTGCTAATCATAAAAGGGTGTCTTATCCTCTGTCTTCTAATCTATCTGCTAATCCTTTTAATCTTATACATAGTGATATTTGAGGCCCCTCCACTAACCCCAGTATCAATGGTGCTCACTGGTTTGTCACCTTTATTGATTACTGTACCAGAACCACTTGGTTGTATCTTATAAAACAAAATTCAGATCTTGCTCAGATCTTCCCTGTGTCCTACAATATGATTATGACTCAGTTTGATGTCAAAATCAAGAAGATAAGAACTGACAATGGTAGGGATTACTTCAACAAATCCTTAAGTCCTTTTTTGGAAGAAAGATGGATTATACATGAATCCTCTTGTGTGTACACACCCCAAAAGAATGGGGTGGCTGAAAGGAAAAATCGGCACCTTGTGGATACAGCTAGGGCTCTACCCTTCCAAATGAATGTGCCAAAATATTACTGGGGAGAAGTAGTCCTAACTGCTGCTCATCTTATAAATAGAATGCCTACAAATTCCTTGGAAAAGAAGCCCCATTGATACTCTTACTAAACGTTTTTTTTGGATATTCTTCAATCCGAGGGATTTCATCCCAAAGTGTTTGGATGTGAGGTCTTTGTTCACATACACCAACCTAACAGGGGAAAACTTGATCCTAGATCTGTTAACTGTGTGTTCATTGGATACTCCAGTACACATAAAGGATATAAATGCTACCATCCTCCTACAAAGAGGACCTTTATATCCTAGGAAGTTACCATTTATGAGATGCATCCCTACTTCACAGGGAAAACCCTAATTCAGGGTGAGAACTTTAAATCAGATTCTGAAAGATAAATGTTCCTTCTTGATATTAGTTCTGACTCATCAAAATCTAATGAGAAAGAACAGGTTCCTACTATTAATAAGAATAATGAAGGTCCTGTCATTGAACAGGAACCTAATGTTCCTACTACTGAACAACAATGTGATGCTCCACTTGTAAATGAGAGCAAAGAAAAAACTCCTATAATTTATACCTGAAAAAACTGGATTAAATTGCAGGATGTGGTTCCTATTGAGGAAAATATTGCTAACACAAGTGAACATGAAACCTCTAGCACTAATGAAGAAGCAACCTCAGGTGCCTCTGAAAATTCTCAATCCTCTGATGAGGATGACCCTACCTTTCATGTATCTGAACAAGGAATCAGTAGTGGTTCTCCTCTTGTGGAACTTCCTATTGCTTTAAGAAAGCCCACTAGGGCTTTCTCTTTGCATCCTATGAAGAATTTCCTATCCTATAACAGGATTTCTAGCAAACATAAGAAGTTTATGAGAAATCTCCTAAACAATTCTGTTCCTAAAAGGTTCTCAGATTCCTTAGGGGATGAAAATTGGGTAAAGGCTATGAAAGATGAAATGAATGCTCTTGAAAAGAATAAAACTTTGGAGCTTGTTGAGCTTCCTAAAGGGGCAAAAACTGTTGGATGTGGATGGATCTTTACCATCAAGTACAAGTCTGATGAAACAATTGAAAGACATAAGGCAAGGTTAGTTTCCAAGGGGTATACTCAAACCCATGCAATATACTACTTTGACATTTTTGCCCTTGTGGCAAAAATGAATACTGTCAAGATATTACTATCTTTGGCTGCTAACTTTGACAGGAAATTAAACCAGTTTGATGTGAAGAATGCTTTTCTTCAAGGAGACCTAGAGGAAACCATATTTATGAATATACCTCCTGGTTTCCAAGTAGAAATAGGAAAAGTGTGCAGATTAAAGAAGGCCCTTTATGGCCTTAAACAGTCTCTTAGAGCCTGGTTTGGGAGATTCACAAATGCTATGATAAGACTTGGCTATAAACAAAGCCAAGGGGGTCATACATTGTTTATAAAACTCATTTTACAAGGCACAAGATCCATCCTCTTGGTGTATGCTGATGATATAATCATCACAGGTGATGATATAGAAGGCAATGCAACACTCAAGAACTTTCTGTGTAATGAGTTTGACATCAAAGAGCTAGGGCAATTGAAGTACTTCCTAGGCATTGAAGTCATGTACTATCAACAGGGAATCTTCATTTCTCAACAAAAGTATATTCTGGATCTTCTAAATGACTATAGCAAAACAGGATGTAAACCAATGAAGACTTCCATAGAGTTCACCTATGGGATCAACCTTGCACCCCAAGATGAAGATGTGGACAATAATACTTATCAAAAGCTAGTAGGAAGGCTCATTTACCTGTCTCACACAAGGCCTGATATTGCCTTTGTTGTGAACATTGTGAGCAGGTATATGCACAGGCCTAAAAGGTGCCATCAAAATGCTGCTGAAAGAATTGTGTACTACCTCAAAAGCGGCCCAGGCAAAGGAGTGTTATTCAAAAAAGGTGATCAGAAGCTTCTAGAGGCCTACACTGATTCAGACTATGCTGGTTGCATTAATGACAGGAGATCTACCTCTGGCCATTGTGTGTTTCTATTTGGTAATCCTGTAGTGTGGAAAAGTGAAAAACAAGGAGTAGTATCAAGATCAAATGTTGAAGCTGAATTTAAAGCCCTAGCGGTGGATGTTTGTGAACTCCTATGGCTCAAAATCATTCTGGATGACCTAAGTATTCAGATAATGGCACCTATGATTCTATACTGTGATAATCAATCTGTAATTGATATCTCTCACAATCCTGTTCAACATGATAGGACAAAGCATGTTGAAGTTGATAGACATTTCATCAAGGAGAAGTTGGACTGTGGACTGATCAAGCTCAAGTTTATCCATTCTCAAAATCATGTGGCTGATGCTCTCACTAATGAACTACCTAAGAAATCTTTTGATTACCTTCTCCTACAACAAAATAAGCCTTTTGTGGCACAAAATAAATGCCGGGAAATGGAAAATAAGCGCCGTAAAAAGCTATCCCGGCACATAAAATGGCGGTTATTTAAGTGTCGTCAATACTGGCGTCGGCAATGTTTTGCGGCAGTTTGTTGTTTCGCCGGGAAGCTTTTGTGGCAATTATATGACACATAGTAAAAATGACGCATGTTTTATTTGTGGCACATATGCCGACGCTTTCCCAATGTGCCGGTTATTTTTTATGGCGGTTTTTCCGGCACTTGATTAATGTGACTGACATAATTTCACGACAATTTAATGGCACTTATTTTGATTGTCGGGCAATGTTTGTGACAAATGTGCTGACACTTTTTATTTAGAGGAACATATATTTGTGGCACGATACTGGCATTTATTCAATTTGACATAATTTTTCAAATGCTAATTTACCGACATTTATTTTAGCGTAAATCCCACGACAATTGTATGGCACATATTGAAATGTCGGTTTTGTTTTAATGGTGATTTCATGGCATGTGATATGTTGGTAGGAAAAATATTGACCGTCTTCCTTATGCATTTTCTTGTAGTAACAAAATTAACCATATATATGTCACAATTTATCAATATATGAATGAAACATTCATCTATAGTAATCATCACATGAACAAAGATAGAGAAGAAAATGAAATTATTCAAAAGATTGAACATAAAAGTTGAGGTTGAGGACGGAGAGGAAATAAAAAAAAACACCAAAAACAATTGTTATCCAAACATTCAATCCAAAAATAAGTTGATATATCTGGAAAAACGAATGTTTTCACAATACATGACGCGACTATCTCCACAAAAAAGAACGAGCAACAAATCTCAATAATATCCAATAATTCCAATAACATGAATACGTCCTGCATAAGGTAAATTGAATGTTATTAAAATTTGTATAATTGACAAGAAAATAAAGTAATATGTATGATGTGCATGTATATTTTTACCTTTCATTTGCAACCCTTATATTTCGTTTTCCCTTTCGTTGCTCTTTTCTGCATCCAGAGAGAAGAAAACAAACAATTGTTCAGGACAACAAATATCCATATACAAGTTTTTCTTGTATTTGACAAAGTAATTTTATAATATATCTGCAATAATATAATAAGTAATTTTATAAATAATTAGAAAAAACTTAAAGTGAGCTTAACATTTGAGCAAATAAGCATATATTGTGGCCATGCATTCAACCATCAAAACAAGAAATAAGAAAAAGTGAAAAACAAGGGGAAAATAAAACTATGCAAATTGATTTAGTTGCAACATACTTTTAAACCTTCCCAAACTCAAAATGTCACAACACGACTATCTGACGCAATTTGAACGTTAACCTTTGACCATTGAGGAAACTTTAATAATATTCATATTCTTATTGTAATGTATCTATTACTTTACAATCTCATTGAGGTATGACTAATGACATCTAATACAACATGTATTTCAAATGAGAGGTTCATCGGTAATTATGAACATATACTTTGCCATAATACCCGAATTCTAAAGTAGATGAAAGCATATACAAAGTGATTAAAAGAGGTACAACAACGTACTCAAAACCAAAACATAATCATGTAAGTATGTGTATGAACCTTTCAAGAAAAAATATATGTGTATGAATATTTTGATTGTGATAAAATTACACCTTTTTACACGCATAATTGGTTTGAGATCTTTTACCTCAAACTTCAAAATAGATTGATAGTCAATCACTTAATATAAGAAATGTAAAATAAAATGTTTTCAGTACGGATAGCATAATGAAAAAATAACATTAGGCAGGTGAAGGTCACTCACAACTAACCAAATTCTATAGGTTCGTATGACGTTTGTGAAGACCAAACATAAACTGAGGCGAATATTACAAGCCATAGCTTCCACAAAGTATAAACTAGTATTACATCAGACTACACAAGCATAAAGTCAATTAAAGGCCATTCAATGAATTCTTTCCAACGATAAGTTCAACATTTTACTTTTTATAAACCAAATCTTGTCTTTTAGTTGCGCACAGCAACAAGTTTACAGCTATATATCTTGATTCAAAGAAGTGACTTGAAACCAAGTCAAAATGAAGATTCCTACAGACGATCAGTTTGGATAGGTCAAAATTTTTTTTTGCATGAAGACATATTCTTATATTATCTAATAAATAGACATGATATAGTCATCGAACTACAGTATAATCATCCATAGTTATAAAAACACTTATAATCATTTAATAATTATCCAAAAAGAAAGATAATAGCCTCAACCACTTTTACCTCTATGGAAACCACTTTTTGCTGCATCTTATTAGCTATACGATAGTTTATAAGTGTTCCCATCATACAGAGTCCATGAAAGGTAGCCCAGTTGTTGCTCACAACCTTGAATATCTCCATCATATTTTTCTATCTCGAACTGATTTTGAAACAAAGCCTTCCGCTATCCTGTGAGAAAAATTGAAATGATGCATTACTGTACTAAAAAGAGTGGCGGCTGCTGCAATATATATATATATATATATATATATATATATATATATATATATATATATATATATATATATATATATGTACCAAAAGTTATACGTAACGATAAGTAGAATGAAAATTCAGGTTCTCAAACAATCAGTTTTAATGCAAAAAGTTAGATTCAAACTTTATGTACATACAACCGATTCTCTATTGCTTTCTCTCTTCGATTTCTAGAGGCACTCGTTTGATATTGTTCCTCGATTGAATCTTAATCTCTCACGGATTATCATTTTTGATTGAATGAATCTCCACCGGATTTCCTCCTTTGATTTCGTCTTCCATCATTTTTGATTGAATGAATTTCCACCAGATTTTCTCCTTTGATTTCGTCTTCCAGACAAACACCATTTGAATTTTCGATTGATTCTTCATTTATCAAGAATGATAAATTATTAAAAAAAGTGAAATCGATTAAGATCAAAAGAATTAACCTTGATAAAGGTAAAATGCAATTCAGCCCTGATGTGAGCTCTCACTTTAGGCGATCTTTACTTGTAAGGTGTTGGAGAAGAACGCAAGCGACTACCGAATTTTCTGAATCAAGATAATCATGGAAGCTATAAAATAAAAAAAAAAAAAAAAAAAAAGGATCGTGCGTTGCAGGGAAAGAAACTAATATCGGGAAATTGAGTTTATCACTAAGGAGTTTAAATTTTTTTTTTTTTTTATAAATATCTTTGAGGAGTTTAATTGTTAATGGAAACTTTGTGTTTTCACAAGCTTTTAAATTTTTGGGGAAAAAAACGCGCCAAAATCCCACGTTTTTTAAAAAAAAAAAAATTTTATGAAATGGCGCCATTTGTTTTTAAAAGATAAAACGCTTCTATTTTTTAAATTTTTTTTTTTTGAAAGAAAGATGCTTTTTTTTAAGTGATAAACTTCAAGCAATTTTTTCGTTAAAAAAACTTCAAGCAGTTTTTGTTTTTGTAAAAACAAATTTTTTTTTTATAATTATGCATAGTTCATGCTATCACATTAACTTATACTTAAAATATATAGTAGTTTTTATAAAACACTTATATTTGAAAAATATTGTTGTCGATATATTATTGATAACATTATTGTTGTAGTCTTTTATGAGATTATTATACTTAAATTAGCAATAATGATTATAACTTATTATAATATATATATATATATATATATATATATATATATATATATATATATATATATATACTTATATATATATATATATTATATATACTTATATAATTATATATATATACTATATATATATATATATATATATATATATATATATATATATATATATATATATATATATATATATATATATATATATATATATAGTGTGTGTGTGTAGGTGCGCGTGTGCAAGCGTGTTTGTGTGACATATGCACAACATATCACATGTCACAACAGTCATTCACATACATTTGGACCACGGTTTAGATTCAGATCTTCAGCTCATGGGTAACCGCTAGTTCAACGGTTTGGGTCAAAGACCCACCAGCTCATTAGTAGTAGGATCATGACCCGACTGTTCGATCACTGATGAACTCACAATTCAGGTCATTGGTCAACAACTATTTTGACCCTTTTCACACACATTAAAAATTGTTTATTTTTATAAATAGTTAATCGAATTGAACTTCATTTAATAACAATTTGGTGTTTTATTCGAATTGGACTTCAATTATTATGAAGTTGGTATTTGATAATCGAATTACAGTATTGACGATACCGGATTTTACCACCCCACATTCCGGGTACGTGACACCCAAATACTAATGAGAATAAACCTAACACCCTAACCATAAGGGCCAGGAGTGCGCTAGCCCATCATAGGCCTAAGAGTCGAATTGAGTCCTCACGAAAGAAGATTGCTCAGACCATCCCCCGATCCACCGCAGATCGGTCAGGGCCGAGAAGGGGTAAGCCTACGCGGCTCGGTCGAATTAGCACCTCACCGCAGGTCAGTTAGAGAGAGTGATGATAATAAAATCTAGACAATAATTATGGAAAGAATCTTAAGCCTTTAAGTCTCCAATCTTTATAATTTAATACGAATGTCTCAGCATCGTAATTATATCCTAAAATCACAACATAATCCCAGAATTATCTCTAACTTGAAAAACACGAAAATAAGAGTCCACATTGGACACGGCCCATGCAGGCCTAGGGCATAATCACCCCTATATAAACATCCATAAGAACTACGACAGACTTGATTCCAACATACTCATTGGATACGTAGGCACCCTGGAGAAAATCTCAGGCTCGGTCTCAATCCCCCCAAAAACACCATCCCCTATTCTTATTTCTTTATATTGTTCTTTCCTTCAACCAATTGCCATTAGATCAAACGGCCCACATTGATACCCGACCAATCTTGTTTTGTCAAGTATGTATTATAAGGGGTTAAAATGGGATACGGGGGTAAGGGATTTATTGTAATGTCATATCGATATTTTAATGATAAAACATCATCTCTACTTAAAAATTGATGAACTTGTCATATTGATGGTTTTAGTCGCAAACCCACCGATTTATGAATAACGGGTTCTTGACCCAATGATCCGGTCATGATGCGCTACGGTTCAAATCGCGGTTCATGTCATTGATCAATTAATATTTTAATTTTTCACACACTTAAAAAATAATTTATTTTATAAATAATTAATCGAATCGAACTTCAAATCATATCATTATGGTGTTTGGTTATCGAATTATAGTGCGTATGGTTTATATGGGTTTTAAAGGGGTAAATGATCTATTGTAATGTCATAACTATATACATCAATGATACTCAAAATCAACCGAGCTGCTTGTTTGACTGTTTTGGTTAATGACCCACCGGCTCATGCACAACTAGTATATGAAAAGACGTTTTAGGTCAAATCTCAGGTCATTGGTCAATAAATGTTATTTTTTTGAGACATAGTTATGTTTTTTTAATCACACTTAATTACCAACAATAAATTTTTTATAAATAATTAATCAAAATGAACTGAAAATAATATCAACTTGGTGTTTGTAATTGAAAGTCCACTGTCCAACATTCTTTTTTCACACTTAAAAAAAAGTTTATTTTGTAAATAATAAATCGAATAAAACTTAAAATAATATCATTTGGTGCTTGTAATTGAGTTTTAAACTTCAAATTAGAGTAATGTTGGTATTTGTGATCGAATTATAGTATGGATTTTAGAGGCTAAAACGGGACAAGGGGTAATGAATATATTGTAATGTCATATTTGCATTTTTATGATATGAACATGGGCGGACCTAGATAGGGGTGAGACAGACTCAAGAAAACCCCAATTTTTTAAAAGAAAATATAAGTATATTTTTTTTAGATTTATTGAAATTGTCCTTGATTTGCAAGAATTATTATTTTTCTTGGTTATGTATAGCTGGTTGATGGTTAATGGTTTTGAAGTTGCCCATGTTCGAGTCACGGAAGGGAATTCTTCTTCTTATTTTTTCTTCCATTTTTTAAAACATGTTTGTAGCATATTTTTATTATCTTTGCAGCCTTTTTTACAACAAAAAAAAAAAAAAAAAAAAAATCCTATTGCAGCATATTTTCTTTTCTTTTCTTCCATTTTTTAAATCACGTTTGTAGCTTATTTTATTTATTATCTTACAAGCCTTTTTTTAAAATAAACAAAATGATTTTTTTTTTTTTGCAGCATATCATTTTTCTATACATGAATGCATATTTTTTTAATTTTATTATTTGTTATTATAAACTTGCATATCAATTTTTCACGGGAGGGTTCTTCTTTTTCCTCTCCCCCCATCAACATGTTGGCAGCATATTTTACTATGTTAGAAGCATGTTTTAAGAAAAAAATTAAAAAAAAAAACCTTTTGCACCATATCATTGTTTTAAACATGTTTGCAGTTTTTTTAACTTGTATAATTTTTTTTCACTTATACCATCTAAATCAAATAATATTACACACGGAAACATATTGCAGCTTCTCTTATTATATATCTTTTTTGTTTTTTTGAGAAACTTATTATACATATCTAAAAAGACAAGATTTGCTACATTTTCATGACAAGATATACATTTTTTTGAGGATTTATATACATTATCATTAGATAAACGGAAAAAAAATCATCCGGCGTTTTTTAGAAGGTAAAATTGAAAACCAAGATCACTATGTACTAATTTGCTAGGTCCGTGAGTGGATATAAATATCAACTATATTTTTTCTTTTACGATAAAAGTGAAAACCAAGACTATTGCATGTCTGCCACCAGGGGCGGACCCACGTGGGTAAGGGGGCATAGCCCCCTCAACTTTCGATGCAAAATTATAAGTATACCCCTCTAGTAATATTAAACGACTGTGTATGTATATTATTGTGAACATATTTTACCAAAGTCTCATGGTAGCTCGATTGGTTCAGTGTGTAAATATTGACATTGCAGCCAGGGTTTCGAATCTTTTCCTCTACATATTGTTTTATCTTTTTTAGTGTTTGTTTTTTAGAAAATATTTCGCACTTTTTTTCCTTTTTATTGTTTGTTTTTTAGAAAACTTTTCGCTACCATATTTTAGTGAGAGTTCGGCCCCCAGTAAAAAAAAGTTGGGTCCGCCACTGGATATAAACATCAACCGTATTTAAATA
Organism: Gentiana straminea; assembly: GCA_036785695.1. Lineage (NCBI taxonomy): Eukaryota > Viridiplantae > Streptophyta > Magnoliopsida > Gentianales > Gentianaceae > Gentiana > Gentiana straminea. The sequence continues at coordinate 1,835,508 of JAVUPR010000087.1, read as the reverse complement.
TCAACTGAACCACCTCTTCGAAGCTTTTGGTTGGTGACCCAGTAATGTATCTAGCAAGGTAATGGCCAATTAAGCGAGCTACACAGTGTTACGACTCATACGGTGGCATCCGGTGTCTACGAGGGTTGTAAGTGAAGCATGCTATTCGTGACCTACTCGTACCCGATTTGCAAAAGAGTTGGTTCAATTTGGTTTTTTTCGAGTTCGAGCTCGATCCGAGCTACTCGAATAATTAATCGATCTGACATTCAGCTTTAAAATATAGTAATCGAGTAGCTCGCGAGTTAATCGGAATTGATTAAATATTTATTAAATTAATCATTATTTATATTTTTTATCAAATAATAATTTTATAATTCATAAATTATTATTCAAGTCGAGTATTAGATAAGTTGAACTCGATCTTGCAATATTTGATAAGAAAATAAATGAAATTTGAGAAAATAATCAAGCTTAAGAGCCGAGTCGAGCTATATCGAGTACTTAGTGAGTCGAGTTCGATCTTGCCTGTTTATGGCTCGATCGAGCCTGAATTTTTTCAGATGACTCAAGCTCGAGCGGTGGGGAGTGTCGACTCGACCCTGCTCGAAGTGTTTACCGATGCTAATCTTCAAAATCAGCATATATATGTTTATTTTATGATACTTATGTGTCCTTGTTTTGTTTGATTTTTTAATTAAATGCCTTGGTAAGATACATTTCTCATGACATCCTTATTTAATAGAGCATTTTGATATTTTGCTTTACTATAATATACAAAAATATTAGAGTGCTGTTTTTTCAATACATAAAAACGGCAATTAGAAAAATGTCATGTATTTGGTAGCATTATTTTTAAAATGCCATAATATTGCCATAAAATTTCCGACATATTTGTGAAGTGTCGGAAGTGTGATGTTTTCAATTCGACAAAACACTTAACCGCCACAAAAAAAATGCCACACATTTGTGACATAAAAATGATTGCCGGTTAATTTTCGGAAATTCCTAGCATAAAATAATATGCCTCATAAATGTCGTACTTTCACGGCAATTAATAACTTATGCCGGAAAATTTATGACATATATCAAAATGCCGAAAACAAAGTGTCGCCAAAGGCCTATTTTGTTGTAGTATATCCCGTTTTATGATCCCCTCCTTTCACATTTCCTTCCCGTTTCCTAACCTCCGTAAAATGAGCTATTGTGCGAACAAAAAATTTCAAATTAAAATATTAATATATAATTGTCAGAAACTTGTCAGTAACCCACCAAATTTTTGTTGGCTATAGCGGATGCTCTAAAGGCCAGCGATATTGGGCTGTCCGTCCTTTATTGATTTTATTTCCTACTATATTTGGGCGATTTGATTGATGTTAGAAGTTTCTATCATCTATAGATAGAGAGGTTTAACAGCTATGTATACCGATGTATTATTATTTAAACCACAACATTTTTGGCTTTTTACGGCACAAAATAAATGCCGGGAAATGGAAAATAAGCGCTGTAAAAAGGAATCCCGGCACATAATATGGCGGTTATTTAAATGTCGTCAATACTGATGTCGGCAATGTTTTGCAGCATTTTTTTGTTTTGCCGGGAAGTTTTTGCGGCGATTTTATGGCACATTGTCAAAGTGACGCATGTTTTATTTGTGGCACTTTGCTGACACTTTTCTAATGTGTCGGAATGTTTTACGACGGTTTTTCCGGCACTTGATTAATGTGACGGACATAACTTTGTGGCATTTAAACGACACTTATTTTAATTGCCACACGTAATTCGTGGCAAATTTGCTGATCATTTCATTTAGTGTGACACGTGTTTGTGGCACTATACCGGCATTCGTTCTATTTGACGTGGTTTTTTAATTGGTAATTTACCGACACTAATTTTTATTGCCATGAATCTCACAACATTTGTATAGCACATATAGAAAATGTCGGTTTTGTTTTAATTGCACTTTTGTGACATGTAATTTGTTTGTCGTAAAACTATTAATAGTCTTTCTTTCGCATTGTCTTAAATTAAGTTAATCTTAAAGTAGTCGAATTTTTTACCATGTTTATGTCACGGTTATCAATATATGACTAAAGTAGTGGTATTCTTACATGACATTCATATATAAAAATAATAATAATATACACATTTGAACAGAAAATTATTCAAAATATTGAACATATAGTTTGAGGTTTAAATTGAAGGAAATGAAAAAAAAAAACATTGAAGAATGATTGTTATCCAAACATTCAATCCAACAATAAGTTCAAATTAACTAGAAAAACGAAAATGATGTTTAAAAGATTGATGCGTTCATTACTGAAAAATGCAACTATTTTCCTCCTGAAAAAGAACAAGCATCCAATCCCAATAACATGAATATGTCGTGCAGAAGATAAATTGAATGGTACTAAAAAATGTAGAATTGATTAGAAAAATATAGTAATATGTATGATATGCATGTATATTTTACTTTTCATATGCAACTCTTCCGTTTCTTATTCCTCTTTGTTGCTCCATCCTGCATCCATTCAGAAGAAAACAAACAATCGCTCACGACAACACATATCAATACTCAAGTCTTTTATTGTATCAAGAAAAAGTAATTTTATAAAATATCCCCAAAAGAATGAAAAAATAAAAAAATTACAAGTGAGCTTAACATTCATGCAAAGAAGCATATAATACGGCCATGCATTCGACCACCAAAACAAGAAATGAAATAAACAAGGGAAATAAAAATCACCATGCAAAATGGTTTATTTACAACATACTTTAAAACCTTCCAAAATACCACCACACAACTATTTGATGCAATTTAAACCTCAACATTTTGCTACTAAAACAACTTAACAATATTCCGATACATATTGTAATATTACCATCACTTTACAATCCCATTGGCATAAGACTAATGGACATATAATGCATCTTGTTTATTAAATGAAGGGTTGCCAATAATTTCCAGAAACATATAGTTCGTATAAAATAACAAACTTTACCGCAATTCTGAATATGGAATAAAGCATATACAAAATTAAAGAGATTAAAAAAAGAGTACAACCATGTAGTCAAAACCAAAGCATAATCATATAATTAAGTTCATGAATATTCTAATTGTACCTCTTCACCCGCATAATTGGTTTGAGATCCTTTACGACCGACTTCAACCTAGATTGATAATAAAATATTGAAACACTTTATAGAAGAGATCTTGAATAAAATGTTTTCAACACTAATAACATATAATGAAAAAATAACATTAATGCACATACATTCTTTATTCTTTGGGCACCAGAAGCTATACTCCGAAGTTCTCTTGTTGGTAGACAAACTCCTTCATTTGTTTTTGCACAGGGAGATGTCATATTTTCAACCACCTTACAGACAACAACAAAATTCAATAAATATACAAGTATGTGTTGAATACATTAAATGTATCCATATTGTAAAAGTGGATGTTAGATTGTCTTCAAATGGTAATATGATGAGAATATAAAATGAATAAGATACAAGTCAACACTAATAGCATATAATGGAAAAAAAAGTTAATGAATACTAAAATAAATACATACATCATGTATTGGTGTTGGTCCCTTGGAAAGGCTAACACAAGTTTAGAGGGGGGGGGGGGGGTGAATAAACTTGACCCTAAAACTGGTTTTTAAACAATTTAAAGTTCAGTTATAACTTGTGTGGAGTTAAGCTGACAAAGCTGAGATTAAGTCAAACCGACTTAAGCTGAAACTGAGTCAACCGGCAGCGGATATAGTTTTAGCCTTTTTCTTGATCTTGTTATTCTATTATGAAAACTGAGTGCAGTTAACTGAATTTTGATGAATGTTACTTGTGAACTGTGAGGTGTATAACAATCAAGTATCAAAATGCTGTAAGTAAATGCTGAATAAATAAATAAATGCATAAGATAAATAAGGCGGATGTTATAGAGGTTCCAGGTGGTGTAATCCTGTACGTCCTCTCTTCCCCTGTGGTGCGGAGGAAAATTCCACTAGAACTTTCGAGGTGAATCTGTTACAAAAAGTCCTAAACAATAGTCCTTGGCTAATCCCTAGCGTCACTATCTAAACAAGTTGTAGAACGGGTAGAATTCTTTGCTCTTCAATTGCTTGGACCACTGGTCCTTAGAGGGTAGGATTGCCTCTTCACCAGCTACCACCACAAACACAGTCTACCCGACTGCTTGTCACAACTGTCCTTGGCAAAACCTTCCTGGTTTGCTTCACAGTCTAAAACCTTTGATATAGAATCAAAGTTGGGCTGAGAATCAATAAGTTGATTCTTGTTTGTGGTTCATCAAAGTGTTGGATTCTTGATAAATTCTTTGTAGCTTGAACACTTGAAAAAATACTAGATATTATCTTGTTATAGTTCAGAGATGATAGCAATTCGAATAAAATAGACTAATGCACAAAAGTGCTTGTTGATTCTTGTATATTCTTATTTTTAATCCTTGGTGCAAAGTCTTCTATTTATAGTGTTAGGTCCAACGTTCATCTGGCTTAAATTCGAATTGTATCAACGTCTCTTTTGTAACGGCTATATTTTCTGACCGTTCTGCTGTGTCAGTAATTCCAATGAAATTGCTTCCTTTACAACGTTCGACTGTACTTTCAGTTTGTTGGATGGCTGACATATAAAACTGAGTTTCCTTATCAGTTTTATACTGAGTTTTTCACTTGTCAGTTTCCTAACTGACTTGGAGCATTAACTGACATTTTACTCTTCTTCAAATATCAGTACTCCAGTTTTCATCTGATTATCATTGATGTAATCAGAGTACACCATAACTTTTTATCATCTAAGAATTCATTGTCCTTACGATTCTTAGGTCTTCATACAAGATCTATAAAGTCAGTTCAGGTCACCACAATCTTGCCTGAAGTCTAACTTTACAGTCTCGACTTGTAATCTTCATAACTGAGTTTGAGCCCTCAGTTCTTCATTCTTCAATAACTGAGTTTGAACCCTCAGTTCTTCAATCTTCTAGATAAGTCAACCGAGTCTGTAACTCTCAGCGAACTTACCTTCTTCTGTTCCATGTAGGTGTATTCTGAGTCAGTTTACTTGTCTTGATGACTTCCAGTTTTCTAAATGATTTCCAGTTTTCAGTTTTACGACTCACTAACTATTACAGTGCTTGTCTGATGTAACCTATACAAATATCAGACTCTAGTAAAACTTATACATTCAGTTCTAGATATCTTTTAGCTTTTCACTATAACAGCTGGCTTCAACACTTCATCAATGGGGTTAAGATAATACTTTAAAAAAATAAGATGAATTATCATCAAAACATAAATTTTATTTCCAACAATTTCCCCCTTTTTGATGATGCCAAAACTCTCCCTAAAAGAAAATCTTAAAGATCAAAACAATGTAAAACAAAGTAAAACTGGAAAACTGGTTTTCATTAGAATGAGCAAAAACTGGATAAGTACATTTTGTTCAAATATCTGTGATTAAAGACTAAGCTTCTTCTTAGCTTTTTGCATAACTGAGTCATATTTCTTTGCTTTGTCAAACAATCAAAAATCTTCTTCTAGCTTGGAGTCTTCCTTTGAGAAAGTTTTGTTGTAGTCAACTTGGGTAAGCCTGATTCTTTCAAGTAGTAAATTTAAAATTCTACTAGATCAGCTTTCATCTGTTCAGTCTTGTCTTTAATCTTCAGTTTATCATCAATCCTCTGATTCTTCTTATATTGTGCTATTTTCTGCTTTGAGAATAAATCAGATAAAAAGTAGTTCAGGGATTCTTCAGTTGTCCTGTCCCTGTATTTGCCTTTGATAGGATTATATTCTTTGATAAACTGCGTCCACAGATCCTTTGTAAGAGTAACTCTTCTGTCTCCAGGTTGACTATATTTTTCAATAAGTTGATCATCAGTTAACTCTTTCTTCAAAAAATTTGGATCTGATCTGTATCTTTTTAATTCTTCTTCAAGTCGCTTCATTTCTCCAAGTAACTTCAGCTTTTCTTCTTCATCTTCCCCCTTTTTGGCATCATATAACTGATCTACCAGGGCATGAGTTGCTTTTTGATTTTCTGAGATTTGTCGCTGAGAAGCAAGTACTTCTTTGAGCTGAGTTTCTAACCCGTAGATATGCTGATTCATATGCCAATGAGCACGAGCATGAGTTTCCCTATCTACTTTGCGGTTGAGTCTTCGAGCCGTTGTTTGAGTAACACAATTTCGAGCGAACTTGAACTTGATTTGTGTACCATCTCTAATCTTGCATGAACCGAAACATCGGTTCTAGTTCTATAATCAAGGTATCCGAGATGTTTGATAAAAGGCCATTTTGTGTATCTCTCTTGACTGAGTACAATTTTCAAGTTTTCATGAACTTTTGCCAATCATCCTTTGTGAGGATGTCAGAAGGATCATATGTAGCTTCTATTTGATCCTTAACCTGAGAATTGTCATCAATAATCATCAGTTGCCGATTATCAATTCCATCAGCTGCTTGCTGATTGTCAGTTGTCTGATCTCCAACTGGCAATCCTTCTTGCTGTAGTACAGTTTGCGTTGCTAGAGGTAGAGGTTGAGTTTCTGTTTGCAAACCTGTAGTCTCATCAGCATCTTTTCTTGACTTATCATGGTCATCATCATCCTTTTTCTTTGAACTATCTTTAGATGATGCGTCTGATCCTCTTCTTTTTTCTAGTTCAGTAAAACTTTTGAAACAGTTTTCAAGAAATTCTGAAATAGGAAACAGAGAGTAAAGGTCTCTAACTTCCAATTTCTCCAAGAGTAATTTCTCTTCATTCTGTAAACGATATCTCGAACATCTTCTGGTTGAAGTTTCATTTTTATCAGCTTGATGATTTTGTCTGCTTCGAAGACTGGTGCTGATTGCTGAACTGATTGCTGCTGTAACTGAGAAGTATGGTCAGTAGTGACATTTTCTTGTGTACCTTCAGTAGTCAGTTGATGTTGTTTTTCCCCCTCAGTTGGTGCTTTTTCACTTGAGATTTCTGGATACAAACATCTTACTACTGATCTTGCTTCTGCTGATTCTGCTTTTCGTTTGGTCCCTTTGTGTGCAGCTTTCGGCTGAGACACAGTTATCTGACCTGCTTTAGGTTGGGAAGTTGTTTCTGTGATTTCCTTTGAAGTTACATTTTGCCTTGCTTGCTTCCCTTCCTTAATTCTTTCTAAGTAAAACTGAATGATTCCACTAAGAGTCATCTTCAGTCGGAATCTGCCATCAGTTACTTGTCCTTCAGCTTGAGCTCTTTTCACACTGTCTAATTCAGCTAAATGTTGTTTCTTGAACTGATTTACAACATAGCCTGCCCAATTGAATTCTATTCCATCCCAGATTATATTCATGAGATAGATATTCTCTTCTGATAGTTTATTAACTCCTTTGGATTTTCCAATGACGTGTTTGCTGAGCCATCTGCTGAGATTTCCAAATTCTGGCTTGATTTTGTCTACATGAATGCCTGGTACGATTAGTTCTGTAGAAAAGGTAAGCATCTCAAGAAAAGCTTCTCTTTTCAATGGTAGAGTGGCTAAGTCTGTTGAAGTTGCTGTTGTATTTGCGAAGGCAAAGAGTGAACTCATGACTCTTTCATTGAGAACAATGCGATCTCCACGTACTGTAGTTATCAAGGAGTCTCTTACTAATCGCATTTTGCCAAAATTGCAAAATACCTTCCACATCACATTTTTCTTTGAACTGAACTTCTAAGATGTTCCTCAATCCGGGTAGTTTCTCGACTTTATCACGTACCCAGCTGGCTAACAGAGTGTTTTGACACATACCTTCATACATTTCAAGTGTTAGTTCATCCAGCTCTGTGATCAAACGTTTTTCTTTCGAACTATCTGAAGTGGTCATATTTGAGTGTGAACACAAAAATTTGATTTTGCAAAGAGTCTGTATTGCTTTCTGGAGAGAGATGAAGAGTTTGAATTTCGAATGAAAATAATGTGAATGGAGGTTGAATAAATAGGTAGGATATTCTGGCGGTTGAGTGGTACAACCTTTCAAATTCCATGATGGTTTTGGTAACCGATGCTTGTACTGTTCTGACAAACGTGGGGTGTAAAACGCGAAATTCTGACAAAAAGAACTGCGGTAATTTAATGCGACATAACCGCTGAGGATTTTATCATATCAACCTTTGACTAAATTTGAATGGAATGAAAACTGATGCTGAGGTCAGTTCTAGAGATAATTCAATTCCATCAAATTTTCAGTTTCAGTTAATCAGTTTGAGATTGTTGATGTCAATGACTAGTCTGTTAAGTGAGCGCACCCAACATAACAAAGATTAATCCCCTTGACGAATCTATGGCTTAACTGATTTAACTGACTTTGATTATTCCCAACTCAGTTCTTAATTTGGCAAATCTTTCTTTGTCTAATGGCTTTGTAAAGATATCTGCCAACTGATCTTCAGTAGGTACTTAAAGAACTGTTATATCCTTCTTCTCTGCATGATCTCTTATAAAGTGGTGACGTACATCAATGTGCTTTGTCCTTGAGTGTAAAACTGGATTATCAGTAATTGCAATTGCACTGGTGTTATCACACATTATGGGAATTGTTCCTTCTTCTATCACATAGTCTCTTAATTGTCGTCTAATCCATAAAACTTGAGCACAACAACTTCCAAATGCGATATATTCGGCTTAATTTGTAGAAGTTGAGATTGAGTTTTGCTTCTTGCTAAACCATGACACAAGTCTATTTCCTAGTAACTGACATGTGCCTGATGTGCTTTTTCTGTCCACTTTGCATCCAGCATAATCTGAATCTGAATAAGAAATCAGCTTGAATTCTCCTTCTTTTGAGTACCAAATCCCAACTCCATCTATGTCTTTTAGATATTTCAAAGTTCTTTTCACAACTGTGAGATGACTCTCCTTTGGTTTTGACTGAAATCTTGCACATACACCGACAGTAAAAGATATGTCTGGCCTACTTGCTGTAAGATAGAGTAAGCTTCCAATCATCCTTCTGTAAAGTGTTTGATCAACATCTTTGCCTTCTTTGTCTTCATCAAGCCTGATGTTGGTTCCCATTGGTGTAGAAATTCCAGTAGATTTCTCCATACCAAACTTTTTGATAAGTTCTCTTGTATATTTGGTTTGGTGAATAAAAATTCCATTATCTAACTGTTTAACTTGCAATCCTAGGAAATAATTTAATTCTCCCATCATACTCATCTGAAATTTGCTTTTCATCAAACTTGCAAATTTCTCACATATCAGTTCATTTTCTGATCCAAAAATGGTATCATCAACATAAATTTGAACAAGTAGAGTATCTTCTCCATTCTTTATCCTGAATAATGTTTTGTGGATTGTTCCTTTGATAAATCCATTATCCACTAGAAAGTGAGATAGAGTTTCATACCAAGCTCTTGGTGCTTGTTTAAGTCCATAAAGAGCTTTCCTTAGTCTGAAAACTTTATCTGCTTGATCTTTGATTTCAAATCCGGGTGGTTTTGAACATATACTTCTTCTTCAAGAATTCCATTTAGGAACGCGCTTTTAACATCCATCTGATAAACTTTGAATTTCTTGTGAGCTGCAAATGCAAGAAATAATCTGATTGCTTCTAATCTTGCAACTGGTGCATAAGTTTCATCAAAGTCTATGCCTTCTGCTTGAGAGTATCCTTTGGCTACAAGTCTAGCTTTGTTTCTGATGATATTCCCATCTTCATCGAGTTTTTTTCTGAAAACCCATTTAGTTCCAATGATATTGACATGAACTGGTCTATCTACCAATTCCCATACTTGATTTCTCTCGAATTCATTGAGCTCTTCTTGCATAGCTAATATCCAATCTGGGTCTTTCAAAGCTTCTTCAATTTCTTTAGGTTCGATTGAGATAGAAAGCATGCAATCATTGCATCTAGTTGATGTCTTGTTCGAACTCCACTGAGTATCACCAATAACTTGTTCTTCGGGGTGATCTTTCATCCATTGATGTGTATGAGTTTGTATCAACTGATTTGCATTTTGTTCAACTGATTCTTCAAAAACTGGTTCTTGAACTTGTTCAACTGAATCTGAATGAAGTTGTTCAGGTTGTTGAGCTATTGGAAACTGAGACTGATCTTGATCTGAACATTCTGAAATTTGTAGTCTTCTAATGTCAACTGAAACTGGTTCTGGCGTGACTGGTAACTGAGACTGAGAAACTCGTTCTGGTCGGTCTTCAGTTGTTTCACCAGGGAAGTTTGGTTCATCAGATACTACATGTATTGATTCTTCATGCTTGAGTGTCCTTTTATTTAATACTCTAAAAGCTTTGCGACACTTGAATATCCTAGAAAAATTCCTTCATCGGCTTTGAAATTTGAAAAACGTGAAGTTGATCTTTTTCATTATTGTGTATGAAACATTTGCTTCCAAAAGCATGAAAGTATGAAACATTTGGTTTTCTTCCATTCCAAACTTCATAAGGAGTCTTCTCATGTCTCTTGTTCATGAGAGCTCTGTTCTGAGTGTAACAAGCTGTGTTAACGCTTTCGCCCAATATCTTTCCGAGTTTAGCTTCACGCATCATAGTCCTTCCTGCTTCTTTGAGTGTTCTCGTTTCTTCTTTCGGCTACACCATTCGTTGAGGTGTTCCAGTGGCAGCAAGTTGATGTAAAACACCATTTTCTTCACAATATTCAATAATCACGCTGCTGAGGAATTCGGTTCCCTTATCTGATCTTATTTTTACAACTGATACTCCTTTTTGATTCTGAAGTCTCTTGAGTAATTCTGTAAGCCTTTGCTTGGTTTCACTTTTCTTGGTTAGAAAAATTACCTAAGTGTATCTTGAAAAATCATCTACTACCACCAATGTATACTTCTTTCCACTGATACTAATTGGTGTACTATGTCCAAATAAATCCATGTGTAGCAATTCTAGATGTCTGGTTGTTGAATGCTGAGACTTGGTCTTGAAACTTGCTTTTGTTTGTTTTCCTTGTTGACATGCGTCACACAGACTGTCCTTTTTGTATGAGATATCAGGAGGTCCAATGACTAGTCGCTTCTTAACAAGTGTGTTGATGTCATCAAAGTTAAGATGACTCGCTTTCTTGTGCCGAGCCAACTGATCTCTGATTTGGTATGCACAAGTAAACAAGTTTCAGCAACAACAGTTGTCCAATCTACTACATACATGTTTTCTTTTCTTCCTCCGGCTAGAACAACTTGATAAGCTGATTCGCTGATGACAACGCAGAATTCGTTGTCAAAAGTAACTTTGTATCCCATATCACAAAATTGACTGGTGCTGAGTAGATTGTAGTGTAGTTCTTCTACATAAGATACATTCTTGATTGTAAGTCCATTTCTGATTAAGGTGCCGTAACCTCTGGTGTAACCAGGTTTATGTTTACTCCCAAAATTGACTTTTGGTCCATCCTTTGCAATAAAATTACTGAGACAGTCCTTGCTCTTTGTCATGTGTCTAGAGCAACCACTGTCAAAGTACCGAATATCCTGCAATAAAAATTAAAAGTTTTTGGTACCCAATTCAGTTTGGGTCCATGGGGGTCAGTTGTTAGTACAACTCTGGGAATATATCCTTTAGGTATTCTTCGGATATTGTTGCACCTATTTTCATATATATAAGCCACACTCCCATAATGTCTATGTTTGGACTGTGTCTTATTTATATGATCTCTCAGATCTTTTGGCTGAAATTTATTTCCATCATGCTTTCCATTATTAAAACTTGAATAGTAACCATCATTCCTTTTGAACTGAGGTCTAGACTGACCTTGGTACTGGAACTTTTGTTGAGGACTGAAATTAGTCTTCTGCTGAGTCTTGGACTGAAACCTTTGATAGGTTTTCTGTCTGGAATGATTGATATTATCAGTTTTAGCAATGGATGCAGTAAAGTTCCAATCATCATCAGTGGGGTATAATCTTCCTTTCCCCCTGAATGTGTGAATCCTTGAATGACTGACATTCTTGGATTTACTTTGATTGTAATTTTTCTGGTTCTTGACTTGATTGGTTTTTGTGGATCTGGTAGTTGATTTCCCAGTTTGGTTTTCTTGAAATGAAACAGATTTACCATATGATTTACCTTTGTTAGTAAATCCAGTTGTCTTCTTAGAAAACTGATTTATCCTGTGTGATACTGGCTTTACTGGTTCAGCAATTTTCTCAGTTTGTGGAAGTTGATCAGCTACGAACTTAATACCAGTTTTGGTACTAGGTCCAGTAGTTTTGCTAGTTCTATCCTTGGAAGATTGCTGTGTATCAAATCCTAAACCAGTTTTGTCTCCATATGGTTTTCCTGATTTGAATCCAGTAATTGAACTTGATTGAGCAAACGATTCAGTTGCTGCTGCTTGAATCTTTTCTTTATCAGTTTTAGTCAGTTTCAACATTTTTAGTTCAGACTTCAATCTTTCAACTTCAAGAATCAGACTTTCCTTTTCAGCTTTAATTGATTCATAACCAGCTTGAATAGTTACTAGCTGATTCATCAATTCGTTAAGCGTTTCTTCTAATTCTAGATTTTTTGGATTGGAGTCAGCAGTCGAAGAACATGCATTTATCATGGAAATCTGAGCTGAAGAATATTTAGAGTTTGATTCACATACCTCATTTGTATCTTCCATGTGTGCCATTAAAGTTGTGTCATCTGATAGTCTTTCAGTACCAGCTTCATAATCCGATTCATCTCCAACGCAAGGAGTGCTCTTCTACCAACTCTTCTTGGTGGAGTCTTCTTGGTCAGTTCTGGACATTCAGCTTTATAATGTCTTGGCTTCTTGCAGTTGAAACAGAGATATTCATCGTCTTTTCTTTTCTCAGGAGTCCTTTTGATGAACTTTTAAGTGACTGGGTGTCCACTCTTCATTCTTAGAATTCTGTTCATCATTAGAGCCATTTGTTCTTCCATTTCATCTAATTCATGAAGATTGCTAGATGAGTTTTCTTGAATGTCATTTGATGCTGCTGCAAGTGCTGTGGCCTTTGGTTCTTCCAGAGCTTTGATTATTACAGCTGTGCTTGTGAAATCTTCACTGAATTCATAAGCTTTCAAATCTGAAAAGATCTTGAATGAATCCTCTACATCAAGTCTTCTTGATTCTTCCATGGCAGTGACCTTCATTTTCCAGCACATTGGTAATGCCTTCAAGATTCTTGTGTTGATAACTTTCTTTGAATATTCAATCTTGAGTAGGTCTAGTTCATCCATTATGGCACTGAATCTTGTCTCCATTTGGTCAATGGTTTCTCCAGATTTCATCTTGAAATTCTCAAACTTTTGTTTTGCAACAGAAATTTTATTTTCCTTGATTGAATCTGTTCCTTCACAAACTAACTGAAGTTTGTCCCACATTTCCTTGGTAGTTGTGCATTCTTTCACCTTCAAGTACATGTTGCTGTCAAGTGTTCTGAGGATAAAGTCCATCGCAACATTGTTGAGATTATTTCGCTTGCGATCATCACTAGTCCATTCGGATTTGGGCTTTGGAACACGAATTTGTCTTTCACCTTCAGTTGCATGTAGTGATCCGGATTGGTCCATCGGTGAGTACATCCATCATCTCATCATGAGTAGTCGCTTTAGAAAATCCTCGCATACGACGTTTATATTCGTCAAATCATCCATGTTGCACATAAGCATTTGTCTCGCATACTGATTGTTATCCATTGTGAGTGAGTGAAGACTGATAGTAGATGAATTGAAAAACTGAGCTTTCAAATAAGAACAACTAGAGGAGATATAGAGCAAATGATATCTTGTTAAAGAAACACTGCTCCGATACCAATTGTTGGTCCCTTGGAAAGGCTAACACAAGTTTAGAGAGGGGGGGGGTGAATAAACTTGACCCTAAAACTGGTTTTTAAACAATTTAAAGTTCAGTTATAACTTGTGTGGAGTTAAGCTGACAAAGCAGAGATTAAGTCAAACCGACTTAAGCTGAAACTGAGTCAACCGGAAGCGGATATAGTTTTAGCCTTTTTCTTGATCTTGTTATTCTATTATGAAAACTGAGTGCAGTTAACTGAATTCTGATGAATGTCAGTTGTGAACTGTGAGGTGTATAACAATCAAGTATCAAAATGCTATAAGTAAATGCTGAATAAATAAATAAATGCGTAAGATAAATAAGGCGGATGTTATAGAGGTTCCAGGTGGTGTAATCATGTACGTCCTCTCTTCCCCTGTGGTGCGGAGGAAAATTCCACTAGAACTTTCTGAGGTGAACTGTTACAAAAAGTCCTAAACAATAGTCCTTGGCTAATCCCTAGCGTCACTATCTAAACGGTTGTAGAACGGTAGAATTGTCGCTCTTCAATTGCTTGAACCACCGGTCCTTAGAGGGTAGGATTGCCTCTTCACCGCCTACCATCACAAACACGAGCTACCCGATCGCTTGTCACAATCGTCCTTGGCAAAACCTTCCTGGTTTGCTTCACAGTCTAAAACCTTTGATATAGAATCAAAGTTGGGCTGAGAATCAATAAGTTGATTCTTGTTTGTGGTTCTTCAAAGTGTTGGATTCTTGATAAATTCTTTGTAGCTTGAACACTTGAAGAAATACTAGATATTATCTTGTTATAGTTCAGAGATGATAGAAATTCGAATAAAATAGACTAATGCACAAAAATGCTTGTTGACTCTTGTATATTCTTATTTTTAATCCTTGGTGCAAAGTCTTCTATTTATAGTGTTAGGTCCAACGTTCATCTGGCTTAAATTCGAATTGTATCAACGTCTCTTTTGTAACGGCTATATTTTCTGACCGTTCTGCTGTGTCAGTATTCATCCAATGAAATTGCTTCCTTTACAACGTTCGACTGTACTTTCAGTTTGTTGGATGGCTGACATATAAAACGAGTTTCCTTATCAGTTTTATACTGAGTTTTTCACTTGTCAGTTTCCTAACTGACTTGGAGCATTAACTGACATTTTACTCTTCTTCAAATATCAGTACTCCAGTTTTCATCTGATTATCATTGATTTAATCAAAGTACACCATAACTTATTATCATCTAAGAATTCATTGTCCTTACGATTCTTTGGTCTTCATACAAGATCTATAAAGTCAGTTCAGATCACCACAATCTTGCCTGAAGTCTAACTTTACAGTCTCGACTTGTAATCTTCATAACTGAGTTTGAGCCCTCAGTTCTTCATTCTTCAATAACTGAGTTTGAACCCTCAGTTCTTCGATCTTCTAGATAAGTCAACCGAGTCTGTAACTCTCAGCGAACTTACCTTCTTCTGTTCCACGTAGGTGTATTATGAGTCAGTTTGCTTGTCTTGATGACTTCCAGTTTTCTAAATGATTTCCAGTTTTCATTTTTATGACTCACTAACTATTACAGTGCTTATCTGATGTAACCTATACAAATATCAGACTCTAGTAAACGTATACATTCAGTTCTAGACATCTTTTAGTTTTTCACTATAACAGTTGGCTTCAACACTTCATCAATGGGGTTAAGATAATACTTTAAATAAATAAGATGAATTATCATCAAAACATAAATTTTATTTCCAACAATTGGTAAGGTATCATCTTTTTCACAAATATATTCATTCGCCATATTTTCTTTTTCTATAGGATGTGAACTTGTACATTCATGCACCTTTGAAATAAAATACACGATAGTTAAAAAGCATAAAAAGTCGCAACATAGTGCGTCCAAATCAATAAACAAAAGCTAAGGGGAGAAAAGGGTGTTAAAAACCATGATTTTTCTCGCAATAAACAAGAAATGATAAACATCTTGTTTTGTCAGGAGAATCGGGTCATCACATATTTTACCTGTTGAATGTCTTCACTTAGAACATGCTCTAGATTTTCCAACGGTGTCTACACAAAGAGAATAAAAAACAACAAAAATATGTCATGATAATGATGACAGGCTGGCCAAAAAAATGTCTTGTAAAATAATAGAAAATATTGATTTATTCAGAAAAAGCGGTAAATTGCATAAAATAATAGAAAATATTGATTTATTCATGACTTATGTCTTAGACATTAAGCCTTTTCTCATACTAACATACTGAGGTATGCTAACTATATCCTAACTACAAAAAAAATCTAACAATTAAGTGATCAACTTGATGCACAAAAGAGTGTACATAAGTTAAGAAAGCAAACCTGGTCGTTAGACAAAGTTGGATTGGATGGAAAGTTTCTATAGTTTTCTATTAACTCTGGTAATCGTTGCTCCATCATGTGAAGAATTTTTTTTTTCTATCTCGGATTTCATTTCATCAAACAATTGAGTAACTTTGGCTTTTAAAGAATCTTCAACGAACTTTGTCAATTCTACAGACATTTGACTTGTAGCCCCCGTCACTGGAGTAGTGGTAGCTCCTATTCCACATGTGCGCAACCTACCAGGATTTTCACGACCCAAAAGTGTGTGGTAAATCTCATCCTTTTTACGAACATCATTTCTATCAACCTCGGGTAGTTGTTCTTTCAATTCATTAGCCATGTCCTATTATAGGAAGAAAATTATAGAAAATTACTTGAAATCATTCTAATACATATACATTTGTGAATCAATGTTATCAAATTTCAACTTACAAGCATTTTCGATGTAGTCTCATCAAGTGGTTTTGATGTTCCTTCTTTCTTTTTTTCCTTCCCTAGATCGTATAAAACATCAAGCTTGGATGGTTCACCACCCAATTCCTTCTTTAACTGCAAAGTAATGTTATATTCTCGTTTAACTTACAGGACATCAAAAACTAGTCAAAATGATAGTAAAGTAAACAAAAAATACATTATCAATATGATATAAAATGTAGGAAAGAGCTACCTCCTGCCGAACATTAGCAAAGCCTGATCGACCTGTTCTATGAGGCATTGTTTGCTTCTTTCTACTACGGCGGTTTACCTTGCTACGAGCTTATTGCAATAGTAAAGTGTGAGTGAGTAATGTCAAGACAATACACGCAAAATTGATAAGCATGAAAAATGCACTAACAAATTGAAAAACATACTTTAACCTTCTTTGACTTCCAATATCGATCTAATTGTGGCCATTGGTCATCCTCTACACTATCAGGGATATTTTTAGCTAAGAACGTAGTGTCATGCTTATAGGGTGTGAAATATGTACCCTTCACCGTGGCCTTCCAATCTCTCCACAGCTTACCAACCCTCTGCAAACAGGTTTTTCTGTATGCGGATGGCAAGTTTGTCTTTCCCTATTGAACAACAATCAATGTCATTTGAAGTCTACCAAACATATTAAATGTCTAATTTTCAAAAAATAATGAAGGGAAAACTAGCAATGCAAACCGTACATCAATAACTTTACTTCAAAAATTATCATTTAAGTTCCAGTAAAAAAAAGAAAAAGGATTAAGGTAAAAACAGTTTCGGACATTGCCTTGTGGACATTATTTAGCTAAGTGTATTATCGTGGTTCGAAATTGCACTCTCGGGGTACTCGTCTCTCTTTATGAAGGATGAATGCATGGATGTGTTCTTCATATTCTGTCATATTGCTTCATTTTGTTTTGTCAAGATTTTCTTAAACATGCTATAAAGGGAAAGACAACAAAACTATAGATCCCCAAATTAGAAATAAGTTCAAATTGTTGATTTTTGTTATGTCAAGGATTGTTTTTCAAGCCTGCATTGTAGAGCAAGAACATAAAATTACAGATCCAGAAAATATGTTGATAATGAAAACAAACAGGAATCCTATGACTTATGCATGATCATACCACTTATATTGCATCATTAAAAAGTTGTACAAATTGTGTATCAAAGTCGTACAAGTCGTATTTTCATGGAAAAAATAAATTTATAAAATTCAAACCTGAACTTCTTCCCAGATTATTTCCTTTTCAGCGTTCGGAACTAATCTCCAATCATGATATGTCAAGGGCAACTTATTTCCATCCTTAGCTAGGATTCCCAAATAGGTTCCAAATGGTGCGGCATTTTCTCCAGTAACTTATTTTGCTCATCTAGCTCCAGTTCATGGATTTTCCCTTCTATGGCCCAATCCTCGGCGATTCGAGCTTCTCCTCTACCATTCTTGTCGGAAGACTCATCATCAAAACCTTAAATTAAGAACACATCAATGAACTAAATGCAAGGAAATGATGTATTCATAAGAACATGTGTATACGATATGACATGAAGACGCTAAGATCAATACCACCTTCATTTTGTAATTTCTCATTAGGAAAATTATCTTCACTTGAATCTTCCGTCTCGCTTGAAAAGGATGCAGATTCAGAATCTGAACCAGTTTCAGAATCTGAATCAGTTTCAGAATCAGAACCAACTTCATAATCAGAGCCACTTTCAGAATTCTGATCTATTGCTTGGAAGAGTTCACCAAACTTGGACGGCCATAATTATTTACAACTGTTTTCGGGTCTTCTTTTAACTTGTTACTAGTATGACGCGTCTGAGTGGTATTTGTTTTCTTTGAAGCCATAATAACCTGCAAAGAGAAAGAATGACATAATACGTAAATTGTAACACTCTTATTGAAAGCATATAAAAAATATAGTGCAGACAAATTAAAAGTTTAACCAAAAAATTTGAAAAAATTAGAGTTTAATGTGATACAGATAATAAGATGTTGCATTCATCCATTGTTTAGTTCTGTTTCTTTAAAAAAAACTAGAACCATTACAAGCAAAACCATGTCATGCGTCCAAAGAAATAGCATTCTTAAATGGTGATATTGTCCCTCAAAAAAAAAATAGTGATCGATATCATACTGCATTATGTTATCATATTATGTTTTTTTAATCATTTACTTGCCTATAATAAACATTTAGTTAGCTTGCCATTAAAATCATTGATCTTTCGTCATCATCATTATCATACATATTCTTTATACTAAATAAATCATGAAACATCATTTTTTTTAGGAAAATGAAACATCATTATCATACATATATTTCCGATTCTTTAACATCATATTAAAAACAGTAAGGAAGCAGCTTATTGACTGGAGAAAGATTTTTAACATAAATTCAGCCTAGAAAATCCAAATACTCAAAGAAGAAATCAAGGTGCTAGAAGACCAGTAAGGAGATAGAGTTAGAATCTATCCTTCTGTATCATATTTTATTATTTTAGTTTTAATTTTCTGTGAGTGTGAAGGAAAAGGTGTCTGATTTCCATGTTTTTACATTATCGGAGGGATTTTTTTCAAGCAGTGAATCAAAACTGGCTTGCAGATTTCATCTTAATTCAAGCTCAATTTCTAGAACTCTCCAGTTTCGTGCTCTTATCTCCTGACCATTGATGGAGAAATTTTGAAGGATAAAGATGTTTTCTCTCAAATAATTCTTGATTCGGATTTCAGATCTAGAAGAAAGGTTAAATTTCCTCGTCTTTCTAATTCAGAGGATAAGAAATAGAAGATACAAATAAGGTGTTCAACAAATTGCAGCAGACTGTTAAACCAATCGACCTGGTTCGAAGCTTCAAGGAATTGGAAAAATCAGTTGATGAAGCGTCCAATAAGGCTGAAAACAAAACTAATGAAGCTAGAAAACCCATTTTTGCTCCATGATTGTAGTCTTTGAAGGTAATAGTGATTTCTCTAACTGTATCGATTTGCAGTCTTCGTGTTTGCTCTTGGAGTTTATTCTACCAAGTTCAAGATGTTTTAAACTCAATTAGCTATTGTTTTGGGTGATATTTTCAAACAATTATATGCAAAAGTCCATTATACGCCTGAAGTTGAAGCTTTACAAGAACATGTTTCACTTACTCTATTGTTCAGGTCTTTTTTTTAAAGTGCATTTTAAATATTTGGGTACGAAAGCACAAGCTGAAGGGCTTTTAATATATATTTATTTTTTCCGGTTGATATACTTATATTTTTTATGGCTACAAATATATATATATATATATGGATGGATTTTATTTAGCTTATAATATATATGGATGGATTTTATTGATGAAATACATTGGAAATCATAAAGTATCACAAGCCTCCATATAAGGTTTAGACCAACACTATTTAATGGCCGAGAGTGTTTTCTGTATCTTTTAAAAATTATGAAATAAAAAAGTGTAGTGATATGATCTACTGTCAAGAAATTACGGAAAGTTTAAACAATAACTCCATGATTTTATAATTTTCTGGGGTTTAGTTGCGAGTGTTTTAAGTATCTTTTAAAAATTATGAAATAAAAAAGTGTAATTACGTAAAGTTGAAGGAATAACTCTATGATTTTATAATCCGGGGCTCGACTAATAAGTCCCGGGCTCGAAACTCGACTTAAAATCAATCGAGCTATAAAAAAGCATGATCGAACCTGACGCGTTAATTTCTCGATTTAACTCGATTCGTCTCATTAACTCGATTATCTTTTAGAATTTATTTAATTTTCATAAAATATGACAAGATCGAGTTCGATTCGGGTAATAATTAATGCTTACACGAAATGTTATTTAATAAGAAATTTTATAAATATAATTAATCGAATGTTTTTTCATGTAGCTCGATTACCTAGTGAGCTACTTTGTTAGTATAGCTTGAAGCTCAAAACCGGCTCGGTTAACTACTTGAGTTTGATGACTCGAGCTCGAACTCAAAAAAACTGAATCGAGTCAAACTTCTCTACGAATCGAGTATGCGTAGCTTGGTTAACTTACAACCATAACAGAGGCGAAGTCTATTACATTGCATCCGTTGAACCCGCGCTAACAACCCAACAGTGATCCACTTGCTCAACTATAACCCCTATTTTCATTTACACAAATGCACAAGCGTACACCTTTATAAGAGAAAAGTCTATCAACGTATCTTAATAGAGGTGTTTTTGGCCATCTTCTTATGGTATGTATATATGATATTTGAAGATATATATTATTATCATTTATTTATGCATGTGTGTTGTATGAATTTATGATGAAATACCATGATAAGATACATATTATTTCTTATATCATATTTTTTAATTTTATAGCCCATTTTGAGATAGTGTTATGAAAACGCTTTATACTATTGCAAAATACAAAAACACCATAGGCCATAGCTAGTGTCGTCTTTTCAATGAATAACAAGTGGAAGTTTGAGAAATGTCGTGCATTTGGTGGCATTATGTTTAAATGCCACGACGTCGTCATAAAATTTATGACATATATACTGAGTGTCATAAAAGTGACGTATTCTATACGTCATAACAGTAATACGCCACAAAAAATGGCAAAAATTTGTGGCATAAACAATGACTGCAGGTTAAATGTTGGCACTTTGTGGCAAAAAATAATATGTCGCTAAGACGCCGTACTTTTACGGAAATTAGTAACGTATGCCGGAAAATTTACAGCATTTATGAAACTGCCACAAAGAAAGTGTCGCCAAAGGCCTATTTTGTTGTGTATTTTTTTAAAAAAACAAGAAAGTACGCAAGGACGGAGCCAGAAAATTTTCTTTAGGGGGGCTAGGCTAAAAGTTGTTTAATGTTATTTTTTATGGTAGATTTTTTCCTTTTAAAAGTTTGAAATTTAACGGAAGAAACTGCTATAATTAAGAATGAAGACACCCCCAGAATTCATTTCATTCAAGAGGGAAAAACAACAAAACAAAACTTGAGTGACTCACTAGGTTCATGTTCGAAGTATTCTATTTTATTATTACTAAAAAAAATATACAGATCGACTATGTCGCAATTCAACTAAAATGACAATAGGGTTTGCATATTAAGGTACGAGAGAAATGTAGAAACGAGAAAGTATATATATATATATATATATATATATATATATATATATATATATATATATATATATATATACATGTACTAGTACCAATGGATGTTTATTTGACTGTTTTTATTGTGTTGGGTTGATCTGTAAACTAAATAGGTGGGGTTGAGTTAATTATAAGGTGTAGTGGGTAGAACTTATACAAAGTATTGGGTATAAGAAGCAAAAAGCGCTGGGTGGGCTTAGCCCCCTAAGCCCAGGCTTTGGCTCCGTCTCTGAAAGTACGCGTTTTTTTTACTCTGCAATTTCACAATTTTCCCACCTATGAATCTATGGTTTTAATTTTGTGGGGCTTATGGTTCTCCGGCTCCAAGCCTTGTTGCTTTTTCATAAGAATTGCTAGCTTCACAAACAACTTGTATTTACATGCTGCTTTCTCCTTTTCCTTTGGTATATAACTATTGGAAAAGGATACCTTGCCTCAATCACACGCATTCATCTGTGGACTTTTTTGTATCATTAATTCGTCATTGCATGCATCTGTTGCTGGGTCTACACAGACGATAATGTACCACAGGCGGGACAACATGCAAAATTTGGTGAATGAGGATTGTTAGAGTAATGGTTGAGGAAAGACTTCGTAGCCTCTTTTGCATAAAAGTTTCTTGGTAGACTTAATTTATGTGTATGTGTGCTTAACAGCAAAAACGATGTAAACTCTTCAGCTTCCTCAAGAAATAAATGCATAGATTAAAACATAAGGGAAAAAAAAATCGTGCATTATACTATTATTGTTAGCAGCAACTAGTCACCCTATAGTTGTACTTGAACAGTTGGGATGGGTGTCATGTGTGAAAGGAGGCATTGCGTGTTGTAGGTATGGGTGTCTTTGTTTTTATTCCAATGAAAATCACAACCCCCCCACACCCCCCCCCCCCCACCCAAAAAAAAAAAAAAAAAAAAAAAATACTCTCTTTTGTTTGGAGAAAAATGTGTGCTGGTGTAACGCCCCGTTCCCGGACACCGAGTCTTTATCCGGAAATCGAAACGTTCGACACGCATAATATTAAATAAATAATATTACACGTAAGCCTCTACTACGTCGTATCAAATTAAAGCAAACGAAAGCTCAAAAGACTCGGCAAACACCATAAAATGCTACTAAGAATAAAATCTCATCTAAAGATAGTAATGTAATATTTATTACATTGAAAAAGAAACGTACGAAATCCAAAACGTACGATAAAGTAATTACAAGTTCCCAAACGAAACTCCAAGTCTAAAGAATAAATAAAACATAAATAATTAAAGTCTTCAACTTCGGCGTCCTCAAACGTCGTCATCAAAGTCTTCCTCGAACTCCGGATCTACCCGTTCATCTTCTCTCCCCCAAACACATAGAAAACAATGCATTTGAGGTAAGTACAAAGTACTCAATAAGAGGTAGAAGCTACAAACTAACTAAGGTTTATAAACAATTTTTAATATAATAATTATCTTTATGAGACCGACTCAATCTAGGGTTCACTTCATGTCCATCAACACTTCATGACTAACGTTTCTAACTTAGCCTATCTTTGTTACACCCGCACTCAAGGGCACTACGCATGGTCGCCCACCACGAGACATCTGGGTGCAACCTATTGGTGGATCTCACCAATAGCCACGGGCTAGTCCCGATAGTATACGCGTTCGGTGAAATCCCTCCGTACTTGGGGTCTTATGAACCTACGGAGTTATTCAACCGCAAAGTCCTCTACTCCCCGGTGCCAGGGCCGGCGGAGTTATCCACTTGTGAAGTCCCTTTACTCCCGTGCCCTCTAATGGCCGGCACAAGTTATCCACAACGAGTACCCTCTACTCACGGTGCCTCTGAAAGGCCGACAAGTTTACTCGTTTTATCCGAAAGCCTACACATTGCGATATAGTCTTGTGCCTTACCAAGGATGACATGATGTTTAATCTTATTACTATGCAAGTATGTAATTATTAATGGTTATTAACTAGCCCCCTAAGTGTGTTCAAGTAAGCTCTCTCACAAACTCAACTCTCTTTCTTAGACCACTGTAGACACGGACAAGCGCCTAGAAATTACACGACATATTGATGAACCCTAGTTCATCAAAGCACAAGCCCTTTCATGCCCTTCCGACGGTCCTGAACTTCAACTCCTTTTAAGAGTAGATTCGGTGCCGGAACTAAACGCATCAGAAACTCACTCGGGGCTTGTTCATGTTCATTTAATCTTATTTAAAGTCATTAACAATACTACAATTCAAGCCTAAATATCACAATAACATTAGCTACAAAATCCATTATCTACCAAATCGTATATTCATATTTTCTGAAAAATAAAAAAAAATAACACAGCACAATTATACTAAACAACTATACAATAAATGTTACTAAATCATCCCCTTTTTTTTTAATGCGGCTGCTCCTCTTCTTTTTATTATTTATTTAATATATACATATATTTTTTTTTTTTTTAAGAAAAGCCGTCCATTTTTTTTTCTTCAATCAACGGCTTCTGTACACCCAACCAATGATATATTAAAGCAGTGACTATACATATATATATTAAACAGAAGAGAAATAAACATGATGCACACCAACAATGAAAATATATTATTTAGCTTTTTTTTTTTTTTCCGTTCTTTACAGAAGACTTCAAAAGCATCTGCATGAACACATGATGCCTCTTTGTTTTTCGACAGCTATAAGCAATGAAAATATATATACAAAAACAACAACAAAGCTTATATCAAACACAATAAATAGAAACGAAAATAACACCAATAATCACATTATTAAAAACGGTTGAACCTCCCTTTATTTACCTTTAAGATCATAAAACATCAACTATTCAATATGAAAACCTTCTTATAAAACAAATCAAAACACGATCTAACCTCTCTAAACCATAATTAATTTGTAGGAATGTTGAGCATAATATTATCAAGTAGTTTATTATTTATAATAATTTGTATTTTACCGTTTTAGGCCTCTTATCTTGTTGCCTATAAATACTTGATGTAACACTCATTATGAATACAATACAATACAATTACCATTTACAAATCTCTACATGGTATCGGAGCCTCTCTGAGATCCTCACAAAAAAAAAAAAAAAAAAAAAAAACCCTAAGCCGCCGCCGCATCCCCTTCCTCTTCGGCGCCATGTCTGACGGAGACGATAGCTCCACCACCGCCACTGCTGCTACCTCAGACGCAGCCGGCCTAACTACGCCGTCGTTCACCCCCTCTTCTGCTATTCGTATCACCCGTCTTACCCGTCACAATTACAATCTCTGGCGTGCTCAGATAGTCCCCTACCTTAAAGGCCAGGGTGTCTTCGGCTTTGTCGATGGCTCTCTTCCACCGCCGCCATCCACCATCATCACCGGCACTGGTGCCGCCGCCACAACGTCCGCCAATCCCGAATTCACGGCCGGACAAAGACCGACAATTTAATACTCTCCTTGATCACCTCCTCCCTCTCCGATGATATTCTAATGCAAGTATACACGGCAACCACCTCGGCGGCAATGCGGACCGCCTCTCCACCACGTTTGCATCCCGGAGCGGTCGAAGCTTGTCCACCGCGCAAAGACTCGGCCTCCACTCGCAAGGAAGAAAACTCGGCTGCCGATTATTTCTTCAAAATCAAAAATCTCGTTGATCAACTGTCTCTCGCCGGTCATCCTCTCTCCGACGACGACGTTATTGCTTATCTCCTTGCAGGCTTGGGCCCTGAATTTGATTCTCTCGTCACCATGCTCTCGGTTCAGCCTTCTCTTTCGTTGGATGATGTTTATTCTCAGCTGCTTACAACCGAGGCACGAATTCAGCACCACCGCCCCACTGTTCTTGCCGCTGCACCTTCATCTTCCAGCTCCGGTGGCTCCGCCTCCACTCCTTATGCTGGCTATGTCTCTGGTAATACCCGCCCTGCCTCTTCTACTAATACCTATAGAAATAATAATTATAATCATTCTGGGCATGCTCGCATTGGTGATAATTATGGTAATACTGGTTCTGGTAATTATGGAAATAATCGAGGCCGGGGGCGTGGTGGTCGTGGCAATGGACAGCCCCGTCCTCCTCCATCGTTCCCCTTAACCTCTACTGACTCCTTGCCCAAGTGTCAAATTTGTGCTAAGATAGGTCACACAGCTCAGACTTGCTACTGGCGTTATTCTGAATCTCGGGGTTCGGCACCACGGCCTCCTGCACCTCGTGCTCCACAAGCTTATGCCGCTTTCCCACATCCCCAGCAGTATCCTACTCCACAGCCTGATTGGATTCCTGATACTGGTGCAACTCATCACATGACGAATAACTTTGGCAATCTCAATCTTCATTCCGAACCGTATGACGGCACTGATCAAATACATGTTGGAGATGGCTCAGGTTTACCTATTACTCATTCTGGTTCTTCTTCTATTGTTTCCGCACCCCACACTTATCACTTATCCAATATCCTTGTCTCCCCAGCACTCACTAAAAATCTACTCTCTGTTCAAAAAATTTCCACTGACAATTCTGTTTTCTTTGAGTTTCATGACACCTTTTTGTTGTGAAGGACTACTCGGGTCACATCCTTCTTAGAGGCGTTGTCAAAGATGGACTCTATCACTTCATCCCTCAACCCAGTCGGTCTCCTGCACAAGCTCTCACTGCCGCCCACCACTCCTCCACCACTTGGCATCGTCGTCTTGGTCATTGCTCCCTTCCAGTGCTCCAACAAGTCTTTAAGCGTCTTTCTTTTAATGTTCCAAATAAGGCACCTACTACTGTGTGTGCCCCCTGTCAACTGGCCAAAAGCCATCGTTTTCCTCTTTATACTTCGGATTTTACTTCTAGTGCACCATTGGATTTGATTTTTACCGATGTTTGGGGTCCTTGTACTTGAATTATCTACTTATGGTTCGCGTTATTACGTTAGTTTTCTTGATGATTTTACCAAATATTTGTGGCTTTTTCCAATTAAATTAAAATCTGACGTTGAAAAGATTTTTCCCGACTTCCTCAAGTTCATTGAACGCCTTTTCTCCACTAAACTCAAAGCCCTACAATCCGATTGGGGGGGTGAATATCGCCACCTCTCTCACACCCTCACTACCTTAGGCATTCGAAGATCGCCGCTCGTGCCCACACACACATGAACAAGTCGGTGCCATTGAACGCCGTCACCGTCAAATTGTTGAAGTTGGTCTTTCCCTACTCGCCCAATCTAATCTTCCCCTCCCTTCCTGGGAAGATGCCTTTATCACTGCCACCTACCTCATAAATCGCCTTCCCTCTAAAGCTCTTGACTATAAAACCCCTTATGAAATGGTCTACCATCGTCCTCCTGATTACTCTTTTCTCCGCGTATTTGGCTGTGCTTGCTGGCCATATCTGCGTCCTTATAACCACCACAAAACTGACTATCGTTCTGCCACCTGCATCTTCTTAGGTTACTCTCCAAACCATCATGGCTATAAATGTCTTGACCTTGCCACTGGTCGTCTCTATATTGCTCGCCACGTCATCTTTGATGAATCTCTCTTCCCCTACACATCAACCTCTGCCCCCATTGCCTCTCCTCCTCTCACAGTCGATCTACCCCACCTCCTACTCACCCCTCCTCCTATGTCTGCTTCTCTCACTTCGCCACCCGCACCCCACTCACCTCCTTCACCACACTCTGCCCCACCTGAGCCGTCCCACACCCCCTCGGCCGAACCCTCCTCTCCTGGCCTACCCACGGCCTTGCTTCCTGCACCTCTCAATCCCAACCGCATGCTCACCCGCACCCAAACCAATAAACTTAAACCGGTCCAAATGCCTGACTACATTCGTTATCCTTTATCTCGGGCACTTCTTGCCACCACTACCTCTTTAGACCCTTCCTCCTACACTGATGCCTCTAAACATGAAATTTGGCGTCATGCGATGCGGGATGAGATTGATGCCCTGTTGAAAAATCACACTTGGGATCTTGTGCCGCGTCACCCTCATATGAATATTGTTGGTAATAAGTGGGTTTACCGTACCAAACACCTTGCAGATGGTTGCCTCGAGCGTCACAAGGCACGTTTAGTTGCTAAAGGGTTTCATCAAGCAGAGGGCGTGGATTATCATGAGACCTTCAGCCCTGTTGTTAAACCGGTTACCATACGTCTGCTTCTGTCTCTTGCAGTCTCTCAGGGTTGGTCTCTGCGGCAGGTTGATATACAGAATGCCTTTTTGCATGGTCATCTCTCCGAGCCTGTCTACATGCAACAACCACAGGGCTTTGTCCACCCTGACTTCCCAGATTACGTCTGTCGCTTAAAGCGCAGTCTCTATGGCCTCAAACAGGCTCCTCGGGCTTGGTTTTCTCGGTTCACTGCGGCGCTCACACAGTTTGGCTTTACAGGCTCTAAGGCCGACCCCTCCCTATACATTTACTCTCGTGCTGGTGCTCGAGTTTATGTCCTTATTTACGTTGATGACATTATTATTACTGGTTCTTCCCCCTCCCTTATTGAGCAGGTTATTCAGTTTCTGGCTACGCAGTTTCCGGTGAAAGATCTTGGTGCCTTGTCTTACTTTCTTGGCATTGAAGTTCTTCCCACCGCCGACGGACTCTTTCTTATTATCAAGTAGTTTATTATTTATAATAATTTGTATTTTACCGTTTTAGGCCTCTTATCTTGTTGCCTATAAATACTTGATGTAACACTCATTATGAATACAATACAATACAATTACCATTTACAAATCTCTACAAGGAAGAGCCTCTTACCTTTTTGCAAGCTAATCCCAACTTCAATCTCGGAAAAACTGCAGCAAACATTGATCTTTCACACACAAAAAACCTTAACAAAGTTATGATCTTTGAGTATTGAAACAACGCTCCTTTCACGACGATTCCAACGCTTCTCGCGGATCCAAAAACGGTTGAAAACTCTGTGAGATATCGCAGAAACTCTCGTTGGCTCTTCTTTCGCTCTCAGCCGCGTTTTTCTCAAAACAAGGAGGAAAATTTCTAATTTAAAAGGTTGGGGGAAACTAATGGGTTTTATCTTCTTTAAATAGGAAAATCCCAATAGTTAACCTGATGTGAGTTCAGAACCGTTACCACCAGTCACACATCATGATCTTATATCACCGATTCAGGCTAAGGATCCTTTGCTAATTAGAGATGGACCGCTAACCAGATTGCAACGCAAGAAGAGAGATGAAGCTTTATCTACACTTTGGTTATGCGGGCATTCGATGATGCTCACGCAGAGAGGTTGGTTGTGAGAAGTCAATATTGGTGATTGTTGTGATGGATGTGGTTAGGCGCATATTGAGAGTATTTTTATGAATTTATTTAGTTTATTTTTAATAAAGTGTGGCGCCAATTTGTCCCACATCGGAATTTGGTTTTTCTTTTCTCTAGTTGTAAGCCTATAAATAAAGGCATATGAGTCTCTTTTTAAGACACAATTATTTAGATTTATATAAAATTTCTTCTTTGCATTAGCAAGAAAAATTGCGTTTTTTTTTTTTTAACAAAACACGACGGAAACAAAAACTGTGTACCTGGGAGGCCTGGATTTGCGACGGACAAGAAGGAGGACGGGGGTATGCCGTGAGATCGCCGGCTTCAAAGAGAAGAGATGATCCTAGGGCTAGCAGCAACACGCGGCGGTGTGGCTGACGTGATAATTCAACCTGGCTCTGATACCAATTGATACGGGAAACCTAAATTTCACGTACACGTTGAAACGATCTAGAATTATCACGATTTTTAGCTCCTCAACCCTCAAGAAACCTGTTCTTGAAAACCTTGGAATTGATCAAAACCCCTTGGAGACCTGCCCAAGAAACCTTGATTTGTGAACGTTCAAGAATTGCCAATTCTTGAATTTGATGTTCAAGATTAAGTTTATACGTAAACTTAAAAAAAAACGCAATTTTTCTTGCTAATGCAAAGAAGAAATTTTATATAATTCTAAATAATTGTGTCTTAAAAAGAGACTCATATGCCTTTATTTATAGGCTTACAACTAGAGAAAAGAAAAACCAAATTCCGATGTGGGACAAATTGGCGCCACACTTTATTAAAAATAAACTAAATAAATTCATAAAAATACTCTCAATATGCGCCTAACCACATCCATCAGCAACAATCACCAATATTGACTTCTCACAACCAACCTCTCTGCGTGAGCATCATCGAATGCCTCGCATAACCAAAGGTGTAGATAAAGCTTCATCTCTCTTCTTGCGTTGCAATCCGGTTAGCGGTCCATCTCTAATTAGCAAAGGATCCTTAGCCTGAATCGGTGATATAAGATCATGATGTGTGACTGGTGGTAACGGTTCTGAACTCACATCATAACCTAATCTCTTATTTTCCTTAAATACCCTTTTTACTTAAAACCCGATTTAACTCCAAATTTATTTATATATATCGGCCATATATATATATATATAAATACACTTAGAATACTTGAATCCGAAAACCATAATATTCCATTTTTCGTAAAAAGACACGTCTGCCCTTTTCTGAAAAGTCGGGATATTACATTCCTTCCCCCTTAAAAGGAGTTTCGTCCTCGAAACTCGAGCGTGCTCAAACCGTTGACCTTCCTTAGCACTCTTCCTTCAACACAAACCAAACCGAAGCTTTACTTGTTTTCCCACAGTCAACCTCTAACCTATTCCAATCTTGCTAACCCCTGAACCAACACGCTACTGATTCCCAGACTATTCAAACCTTGCACACTCAACCCAAAACTGTCCAACCATAACTTGAACCACTGAAACTGCACCAACCAATCTTGTACCCGTCTTCCCTTCTTAGGAAGGACACTTTCCTAGTTCAACCGTCCAAGTAGAAAAATCCTTGGGTTGCAACCTATACCAAGAAACACACCAAGTCCGTAGAATCCAAAACTGTAACTTTACTCTTGCCACGGTATATTCCAACGCAACCAGAAACTTGTAGTAACACCCTAGCAACCTTGATTACTCTATCCAAAGTCGTTGTAACAACCATGAGATCCTTGAGATTACTCTTATTAAACCGAGGTGGGGTACCTGATTCTGAAACCGATCAACTCGTTTCAACTGACTCACAACTGTCTGATCCATGTGTTGAACCAAACCACTCGCTTCTTATTGAGCCCTAGAACAACAACACCTAGTCTCTACCTACCAAACGTCTACGGTGAAAGAAAGGAATCTATTCTTTCTTGATCAAAGGACTTAAATGGTTTTGAAAAATTCGGTGCATGCGCAAGCCATGAAATAATTGATTTGTACAATACAAACCGAACTGATTTTGAACATGATGTAAAAAGAAAAGTTGTAGGTATACAAGTTTTACATATTCTACCCAAAACCAACATTTTTGGAAAATCATAGGTTGGTGAAAATAATTATTTTCGTCGACTGCTGCAAGCTGTCAAAAATTTCAGAAATTTAAAATCTATGTTGTGTTGCAGATTGTACTCAAACCAGAAAGAATTTGCACTTGACTTCAAAATAGAAATTGCAGAGCAGAAAGGTTTCTACAACATATCAAAAATTCAAGTCATTTGGGGGTGTTTAGCTCATTCAAAAAAGATTGGTAAGTAAGAGTACCGCTGCAGAATTTTGCTGAACAGAGTGCTCATCCTTGTCATGAAATTTATGAATAATCCAATTTGAAAACTGAGTTGACGTAAAGAGAGAAGTTGTAGATAAGACAACTTTCTAAGTGGCTGAAAATTTAGAGAATTTTTGGTATTTCAGAAATGATATTACAAGGCATAGAAATAGGAACAAAATCGTTTACTCGTTTTGCATAACACCAAGTTACAAAAAGAAGTGATTAGGACCAAACGTAGTAAATAAAATAAATAATAGTTAAATCCACCAAGAGAAAGAACATGTGAGGGAAGTCTGAAAGTTCCAAAAGAAGAGAGGGGTTCTACTAAGGATCGTAGAGGAACGAACTCGAGGGAAACACGTAAGAGATGTGTGTTTAGAACTCAACCTAACCTTCGCTTAAGGAGACTTTCACTTGGTCCTAGTGCAACCTAACCACGGTTTAAGAATTCTTAGTCTTACGAAGATTTACCACCAAGGTCAAGAGAGACCAGAAAGGTTCAACAGGATCTAAGGAAATCTTATCTTAGAGGAAAGGAAGCCTAGAAGACGCTTCTCTCTGATACAAACTGTAACGCCCCGTTCCCGGACACCGAGTCCTTATCCGGAAATCGAAACGTTCGGCACGCATAATATTAAATAAATAATATTACACGTAAGCCTCTACTATGTCGTATCAAATTAAAGCAAACGGAAGCTCAAAAGACTCGGCAAACACCATAAAATGCTACTAAGAATAGAATCTCATCTAAAGATAGTAATGTAATATTTATTACATTGAAAAAGAAACCAACGAAATCCAAAACGTACGATAAAGTAATTACAAGTTCCCAAACGAAACTCCAAGTCTAAAGAATAAATAAAACATAAATAATTAAAGTCTTCAACTTCGGCGTCCACAAACGTCGTCATCAAAGTCTGCCTCGAACTCTGGATCTACCTGTTCATCTTCTCTCCCCCAAACACATAGAAAACAATGCATTTGAGGTAAGTACAAAGTACTCAATAAGAGGTAGAAGCTACAAACTAACTAAGGTTTATAAACAATTTTTAATATAATAATTATCTTTATGAGACCGACTCAATCTAGGGTTCACTTCATGTCCATCAACATGTCATGACTAACTGTTTCTAACTTAGCCTATCTTTGTTACACCCGCATTCAAGGGCACTACGCATGGTGCTGCCCACCACGAGACATCTGGGTGCAACCTATTGGTGGATCTCACCAATAGCCACGGGCTAGTCCCGATAGTATACGCGTTCGGTGAAGTCCCTCCGTACTTGGGGTCTTATGAACCTACGGAGTTATTCAACTGCAAAGTCCCTCTACTCCTGGTGCCCTTGGGCCAGCAGAGTTATCCACTTGTGAAGTCCCTTTACTCCTGGTGCCCTCTAATGGCCAGCAAAGTTATCCACAACGAGTACCCTCTACTCCTGGTGCCTCTAGAAAGGCCAGCAAGTTTACTCGTTTTATCCGAAAGCCTACACATTGCGATATAGTCTTGTGCCTTACCAAGGATGACATGATGTTTAATCTTATTACTATGCAAGTATGTAATTATTAATAGTTATTAACTAGCCCCCTAAGTGTTTTCAAGTAAGCTCTCTCACAAACTCAACTCTCTTTCTTAGACCACTGTAGACACGACAAGGCCTAGAAATTACACGAGACATTGATGAACCCTAGTTCATCAAAGCACAAGCCCTTTCATGCCCTTCCGACGGTCCCGAACTTCAACTCCCTTTAAGAGTACATTCGGTGCCGGAACTAAACGCATCAGAAACTCACTCGGGGCTTGTTCATGTTCATTTAATCTTATTTAAAGTCATTAACAATACTACAATTCAAGCTAAACATCACAATAACATTAGCTACAAAATCCATTATCTACCAAATCGTATATTCATATTTTCTGAAAAATAAAAAGAAAATAACACAGCACAATTATACTAAACAACTATACAATAAATGTTACTAAATCATCCCCTTTTTTTTTTAATGCGGCTGCTCCTCTTCTTTTTATTATTTATTTAATATATACATATATATTTTTTTTAAGAAAAGCCGTCCATTTTTTTTTCTTCAATCAACGGCTTCTGTACACCCAACCAATGATATATTAAAGCAGTGACTATACATATATATATTAAACAGAAGAGAAATAAACATGATGCACACCAACAATGAAAATATATTATTTAGCTTTTTTTTTTTTTTCCGTTCTTTACAGAAGACTTCAAAAGCATCTGCATGAACACATGATGCCTCTCTTTTGATGACAAGAGCTGATGCTACCTGTGTTTCACACCTTACTAATATACTGTATAAATACGAAATGATTTCGGGTCAATCTATTAACTTAGAGAAGTCGGCAGTGTTCTTTAGCAGAAACACTTCCAATCCGATTAAAAAGGAAATTATGGACTTGCTCAATGGCCTTAAAGAAGTTAATCATTCGCGATACTTAGGTCTCCCTTTAGTTTTTGGAAGATCCAAAAGCCAGATTTTTTCTTATGTGGTAGAAAGGTGTAAGGCTAAATTAGAGAATTGGAAAAATAAATCCCTTAGTCAAGGTGGCAAGTCCACTCTTCTTTCTTCGACTCTTTTTGCTATCCCCAACTTAATAATGTCTGTAGTCAAACTTCCAAAAGGTATTATCAACAAGCTTCACTCCCTAATGGCTAACTTTTGGTGGGGTAACTCCAATAAGGATTTCTCTGGTTATCATTGGGTCCGATGGAATTCCCTTTGTCTTCCGAGGGGTAGGGGTGGCCTTGGCTTCAAAAATCTGGAGGTGGCAAATACTGTCGCTCTGGCCAAAACTCTTTGGAGAATATACTCTAATCCCAATCTTCTAGTTTCTAAGGTTTTAAAAGGTAAGTATTTTTACAAGTCTTCTGTTTTTGACTGTAAAGTTTTGTCTTCTGCATCATTTGTTTGGAAAAGCCTAATGTCGTCACAAAGCTTTTTGAAAAATAATACGTGCTATGTAATTGGAAATGGAGAATCAATAAATGTTTGGAAGGACCCTTGGCTCCCCAATAATAATAATTTTCGTCCTATTACCCCTAAGGGTGATAAACCTGATAATTTAAGGGTTTGTGACTTACTCATTAATAATGCTTGGGATAGAGGTAAGCTCTCGGAACTTTTTTGGCCAGTTGATGTTCACCAGATTTCTAGCCTCCCAGTCAGTATCATGGGCAAATCGGACAAGCGGGTCTGTATGTTCTCAAACAACGGTGATTTTGTTTCTAAAGCTGCTTATGACTCTTGTTTGCAAAACAGCTTAAGGCACGAGAATCACTCTGATTCTTTTAATAATAACAACTTAAATAGTAAATTTTGGAAGAGAGTCTGGGCGCTGCATTTACCTTTAAAAATTACGTTTTTCATATGGAAACTTTTAAAGCATGTTGTCCCGATCTCGGAGGTGCTCCACAAAAGGTTTGGTCTCCTAGCTTCCCTCTCTGTTTTTTGCGGAGAAGAAGTCGAAACAGTTGTTCATCTATTCCTTGACTGCCCTTTTGCTAAGGGAACTTGGAAGTGTTCGGGTTTGGCTTGGAATCTATTTGAGGGGCCGGGAAGGTCTTTATGGCATTGGTGGGATGAAATTTCGAAGAATAAGTCTACAGCTATTTTTAATGATAGAGTTTCGTTGTCTTGTTTTATTCTCTGGTATATTTGGAAAGCGCGATGTAATTATTTTTATGGCTATTCCTTTTGGTCTTTTGAGGA
The DNA here is from genome assembly GCA_036785695.1 of Gentiana straminea. Lineage (NCBI taxonomy): Eukaryota > Viridiplantae > Streptophyta > Magnoliopsida > Gentianales > Gentianaceae > Gentiana > Gentiana straminea. The sequence continues at coordinate 1,800,495 of JAVUPR010000087.1, read as the reverse complement.
GACTGCGAGCTTAGCTAAGGAGGCTTGGTCCGACTATATACAGGCCAATAATGAGGAGAGGACTAACTCTGTCTATTTTTCTTCCTCTCCTGTCTTGCAGCGCGAGGACCCTCAATCTGTGGAGGTGAGAGCCTTTGTTGATGCAGCCTGGAAACCGGAGTCTAGCCTTGCAGGGTATGGCGCAGTTCTCCTTCAGGATAATGATGCAGTTTTGGAAGCCTGGTCTGCTCAAAGGTCGACTTGCAACTCGGCTCTAGTTGCGGAAGCCCAGGCTTTGCGTTGGTGCTTGAATAGATGTTTATCTATGGGAATTAAGCGTTTATTATGTTCTTCAGATTGTCTAGTTTTAATTAACTTTTGTAACACTTTAAATCCCCCCCCAGCTTCTATCTCTGTAATTATAGATGATATTAGACATCTAGCTGGTAGGTTCGATTACTGTAGTTTTTGGCACTCTAAGCGGGAAAACAACAAGATAGCACACGATCTTGCTGCTCTCTCGCTTAGATCTGACGTGGGGATTTATTGGCATAATTATGTACCTGTATGGCTTTGTAGCACTTAATTCTACTTAATGAAAGCTTTCGTCCTTTGTGGAAAAAAAAAAAAAAGAACACATGATGCCTCTTTGTTTTTCGACAGCTATAAGCAATGAAAATATATATACAAAAACAACAACAAAGCTTATATCAAAACACAATAAATAGAAACGAAAATAACACCAATAATCACATTATTAAAAACGGTTGAACCTCCCTTTATTTACCTTTAAGATCATAAAACATCAACTACTCAATATGAAAACCTTCTTATAAAACGAATCAAAACACGATTGACGATGCCGGATTTTGTCATGTATAATTTGAGGCCAATTTAATCTAGGGATGATAGAATCAAAGATGATTTTGGGGGTGATTTTAGGGTTCTATGGCTGAGTCCAAGAATGTATCTTGGATTGCCTACGTATCCTGTGTATTGTCCAGGAATCAAGCCTTACGTAGTTCCCGGAATGATGTATTTATAGGCACATCCCTTCTTCCCGCCCTAATCCTGGGCCGTTTGGTCTATTGACATAATTGCCCTTTAATGGGCCTTGCTCGCTTGCCCAAGCAACCCTCTAGATTATTGGGCACGGGAACCTGGGGCCGGAGCTCGATATCGACTCGTATGACACCGACATGGGTGCTCGAGTTGACACACTTGCAAGATCTGCTGGCGGCGGTGGTGATCACTGATTCGTCTCGTATTCAACCCGATGTGGATAATATACTTGGACTTTTCCACATGCCAACTGGACCAATTAGATAATTCCACGTGGAGGGGTGAAATCCCGTATCGTCATAAGCCCCCCAGATCTGTCTGAGCTCTTGAGGTCAGGTCTGATCTGTCAAAGTGTGTATCTCGGCCACCGTCATCCAATGCTCGAATTTAAATCGCCCTGTACTTACTTCTGTGGAGTCCGACATACGGCCTTTCCATGTCTCGTTTGCAAACTTTTTTATCTTAGCATTATCGTCCCTAGGACTTATAACGTGTGGCTAAGTTGACATCGACTTCGATGCCGTAGCCGTCGAAGGAATGATGAGATGCCCAACTTGGGACCTGTCTCGGTCGAGGTCGACTTCTCGAAGAATCGATTTGCCCGGATTTTGGAGTACGGCATGCGGATCTCGAATGTTAGTCTAACGGTCTTGAGACTTTGCCTTAACGCCAAAAAAGATGCTTCTTCTTAGGCTTTGCCCTTTTTAACCATCGTTGTCGTTGGCTTCCATCTGTATAAACAATTAGCCGGTCATTTGGACTTGGCTTATTCTTTCCTTGAAAAATTGTTACATTTTTCCTTCTTTTCTTTGGTCTTTGAAGTAGACCATCTTGCTTTATTGCGGCCTTTGGCCTTATTTGCACATCGGCCTCTCTCATGTCGATGCATATATGTCGATATCTGCCCTCCAAGTATCATGAGAACCTTAGGTTTGGATCATATTTGGCCAGTCTTTAATTTGTGACTAGGCTTTTTGTTATAAATGCTGAAATTTTTACAAGTATTTGGTGTCAAACACTTTTGTTGCATGTCGATTCCCATTCCTTTGCTCGCTTTTTCTCGAGTATTCAATGTCGACTCGTTGTTGCCTCCAAAGTATAATGCAGATTCATCATCTTCGTTATACTTTCAGTAGTTCCATTTGTCGACCATATGTAACTTGTCTTCCATGCTTTAGCATTTTTTGGACTTTTCTTTGTTGTTGCGTGGTAGAAGAGATGCCCCCGGTCGTCTCATTTCGTTTGTCGGAATCGATGCTCTTTCGGTTTGTCGATAGATATTTCCGCCTACGATGTCCTAGTACTTACCGTCTAATAAGGCTGGTAATACATAAATGTCGCTCCGGATCTCGGTGTCGTGGTGTTTCTTTGTCGTTCATGACTCGCGACACATGACCGCCGAGAGTTTTGGACTTGGTCCGAACTCGATGCCTTAGCCTTTTGGTTCCATGGAACTTTTAGCTTCACCGGCCGTCGATCGAAATGATCATGTTGCCCGGCCTCGATGCCCTAGTAAATTCTCTCTCTTGGGAGTCGATTACGCCGCCGTCGACTCGGACTTCGATGCCATTGCGTTTTCGTCCTATTAGGACTTGTAAACGTTGACCGTCGACACCGAAGGCATCCGACTTGCGGATCCTCGTAGACCGTTGAGTAGATCCTTTGCGGAGTGGATCCTCGAGATACGCCAGGCACTAGTCAGAAAGTCTCAATAACCATAGGGATAGTTCCCGAAATAAGAAGGCTCGTCCCGCCATGCTCGGCTAGGAGAGTTCAAAAAAAAATAGCTCGACCCGCCAGTTCGGTAGGGTGAGTTCCAAAATAAGATAGCTCGACCCGCCAGTTCGGTAGGGTGAGTTCCAAAATAATATAGCTCCGAGGTAAGATGCCGAGTCGAACTCGGACTTATTACGCATTCACTCATCGGTGAGCTCCAAATATGACGCCTAGTTTTATTTTGCTTCAATTTTTGCGTATGTTGCTTGTCGCTTTTTGTTGTCCGTCTTTCACGATTCGATCCCCGGGACTTTTGAATTATGAATTTTGAATTCGGACCTTTCCTTTGAATGTTGTTTGTGTTGTTGAATATTTGCCTGGGTGTAGTCCTTTGGACTTAATTCCCTTGCAAAAGCCGCCTTGTGGGGTGTAGTCCTTTGGACTTAATTCCCCTGTGGCCCCTCAAAGTGTAGTATGAGTACATGACTCATGGTACACTTGGATATGAGTCGACCTAGCAAGACTGCATCGCCTTATCGGCTTGACTTGGCTATCCGGTCGGAGCTCGAATCGACCGTCTTGCCTCGTCGGGCTTCGACATGGTCGAATTGAAAAATCCCTACTCGACTGTCGCACTTCGTGGTGCTTCTGAACTGGTCGAATAGGGTATCCATCGTGGGATCTTCCAACTGCTTAGCATCGTGGCTTACTGGCAGGTCGGGAGTGATATAAGCTCTGTCAGTGACTTGGCTTTTTTCACTGTTTTATTTCTACTGCATCGTGTCGAGGTGATATAAGCACTGTCAGTGACTTGGCTTTATTCACCATATTATTCCGACTTCATCGTGTCGAGGATTTGTAGTTGTGGTTGACTTTTGCCTCTTTTATCTTTTAATCACATGGACTTCTTTTGCTTTAAGGCTGGTCGAATTTTTTGCCTTTGCCATTTTGTATCGTGGTAGATTTGCAATGTGAAGGCTGTAAATCATAACAAACACAAAAGCGTCTCGAGGAAAGACATGCTTAGTAGAATATTTATGAAATTGTCACATGGACTTATTACAAGATATAAAAATGTAAAAACAGAAGTTAATTGAGATAAGGCTTAGCTTATTTGGTGTAGTCTGTTGGTATCATGCTTAGATGGCAGGCGGACTTACGTAAGGTCGCCTTCGAGCTCCGAATATTATGCCGAGGCGAGCTCGGTCTTATTAAAGATACCGCCGAGCCGAGCTCCAAATATGATGTCGAGGCCGATCTCGGTCTCATAAAAGATACGCTCGAGAGAGCTCCAAATATGATGCCGAGGCCGAGCTCGGTCTTACAAAAGATGACGCCGAGCCGGGCTCGGTCTTATAAAAGATAACGCCGAGCCGAGCTCCAAATATGATGCCGAGGCGAGCTCGGTCTTATTAAAGATTTGCCCATCGGTGAGCTCCAAATACGACTCCGAGTCGAGCTCGGGTTTTGGGCAAGACGAGTCCGTAGAGCTCGAATGCCGGTGCTCGATATCTCGAGTCTTTGTGGTGCAATGTGATTGTGATAAAAAACATTACACATATAATAAAGACTTACAAAGTATATAAGAATTTAAAATAACAATTGTAAGAACCTGGAGAGCTTAAGAGCTCGGCTCGCTCTTTGGAGCTCGAGAACTCGCTTCGTGGATAGCTAGATACGGTAGATAACTCGCAGCCTTTCGGGGCACCACAGCAGTGTCTTTCCGGTGGCAATCAGACCTCGAAACGGATTCCGATCGGCACGAAATTTGGAGGGATCGTTCTTCCTTCACTTTCCTTCGATGTGACCGGTGGAAATTTTCTTTCGATGGCCCAATCTCCGGGAATAAGCCGCTGATCTGGCAGCTGCTGTCCAGAATCCTGCTGCGTTTCGGTGCCCGCAGAAACTTCCTTGCCACGATCGAGAAATCAAACGAACTCCGATCGGCCTAAAATTTTGAGGGCTTGTTCGGTCCTCATAATTCTTGAATCTGACCGGTGGAAATCATGTTCCAACGGTTCAATTGTCGGGAATATTCAGCCGACTTGTCTGCTCCCAATTAGGGTTCTGCTGCGTTTTTTATGCAGCCGCAACTTCTTTGAGACGATCGGGCACTTAAAACAACTCCGATCGGTATGAAATTTGGAGGTCTTGTTCGTCCCTCCTAATCCTTGGATCTGAACGGTGTAAATCTTGTTCCACCGGTTGAAACTCCAGAAATAATCCATCTATCCGACCGCTTTTTGGGCTGCTGCATTTTTGATACAACAGCAACTTCTTGGCGACGGGCGGGCATGTAACCAGACTCCGATCGGCACGAAATTTTGAGGGTTTGTTCGTCCCTCGATATTCTTCACTCTGAACGGTGGGATTTTCATTCCAACGGTTCAAACTCCATAAATCAGCCGCCGATCTCGCTGCATTTTTTGGTGCTGCGTTTTTGCTGTTACAGCAGCAACTTTCCGGCGACGATCGGCTATCTAAACGGACTCTGATCGTCACGAAATTTTGAGGGTTTGTTCGTCCCTCGATATTCTTCACTTTGAACGGTGGGATTTTCATTCCAACGGTTCAAACTCCATAAATCAGCCGCCGATCTCGCTGCATTTTTGGGTGCTGCGTTTTTGCTTTGTTAGAGCGACAACTTTCCGGCGACGATCGGCTATTTAAACGGACTCGATCGTCACGAAATTTGGAGGGGTTGTTCGTCCTCCTTATCCTTGAATCGAACGGTGAAAATCTTGTTTCAACGGTTCAATTTCCGGCAATCAACCTCGGATCCGATTGCGTTTTTGGCATTAAATTGATCACGAACCACCACTCCTTGATCCATCACCGATAGAAGCCCCTCCTTCTAGCGCCAATGACGATGCCGGATTTTGTCATGTATAATTTGAGGCCAATTTAATCTAGGGATGATAGAATCAAAGATGATTTTGGGGGTGATTTTAGGGTTCTATGGCTGAGTCCAAGAATGTATCTTGGATTGCCTACGTATCCTGTGTATTGTCCAGGAATCAAGCCTTACGTAGTTCCTGGAATGATGTATTTATAGGCACATGCCCTTCTTCTGCCCTAATCCTAGGGCCGTTTGGTCTATTGACATAATTGCCCTTTAATGGGCCTTGCTCCTTGCCCAAGCAACCTCTAGATTATTGGGCACCGGAACCTGGGCCGGAGCTCGATATCGACTCGTATGACACCGACATGGGTGCTCGAGTTGACACACTTGCAAGATCCGCCGGCGGCGGTGGTGATCGATTCGTCTCGTATTCGACCCGATGTGGATAATATACTTGGACTTTTCCACATGCCAGCTGGACCAATTAGATAATTCCACGTGGAGGGGTGAAATCTCGTATCGTCAACGATCTAACCTCTCTAAATCATAATTAATTTGTAGGAAGAGCCTCTTACCTTTTTGCAAGCTAATCCCAACTTCAATCTCGGAAAAACTGCAGCAAACATTGATCTTTCACACAAAAAAAACCTTAACAAAGTTATGATCATTGGTTGACAGAATGGACTGTCAGATTAAATGGATAAGGATGAATTACAAGCAATGGATTAATTAGTCAATCAATGGCCAAGATGAAAGGGATGTTGTAAGGATTTCAGAGCCATATTAAATGGAAATAAATCATTGGTTGACAGAATGGACTGTCAGAAGGACACTGACAGTGTCAGTAAGGTACAATAGAGGGAATTTCAGGAATATTCAGATAATCCTGTAACGGTTGTATTTGAAATTCAAATTCAAATCACGAAATCTACACCTATAAATAGATGACTCCCCGATTCGATTGCAAAAACAAGAATTCACACAAAGCAACTAAGATTTTGAGCAAGAAATTGATCTAAGTGCAATCTTACCCTTTCATAATACACCGAGCTTTAATTTACGATCACCGATTTTCTTCAAGTGTTTCGCAATCAAGTTACATCCAACACACACACTTGAAGACTACAAGCTGCTGATCGTATCAACCTGATCAAAAGTTTGCTGGAAGCTGAATCACTTTCTTGATTCAACCCCTTCTTTTTCAAGAAGAACTTGAAGACAGTGAAGCACTGCTGAAGTGTCAAGGATTGTTGTGTTTTGTGGTGGAGCTGGTGAAGAGGCAATCCTACCCTTCAAGGACCAGTGGAATACTTAGGAGCAATAATCCTACCTATTTCTAGTGTTCAGGTTGTGAAGCCATAGTCATTGGTTAAGGACAAACAGTTTAAAGATTTTCGTAACAGCTACCTCAAGAATCTCTAGTGAATTTCCTCCAACATCACAGGAGAAGAGTGGACCGACAGGGTTACACCACCTGTAACCAATATAAAACTTGCCTACTTTACTTTACTGCATTTACTTTCTGCAATTTGCTTTATCTGCATAATTATCACATCAATCTACTGAACTAGCTGCTGGTATGATAATAAAGGATTGTCGTAAAATGTTACCTGCTTTTATTTATGTCTCATTTTCTTTCGTAAAGAGACAATGAAATGTATATCTTCTCATTTACTACCTTAAAGAATGTCTTGGTCAAGTAGGAACTGTGGAATGGAGTTCATCTCCCCCACCTCATGTTTCCCTTGTTACTTCCGCTAATACCGAAGAATAAAACCTTTGTTTTCTCCTAAAAAAAATCTTGATCTACAACCCTTTTTTTGAAGGAAGGAAAAAAATCTACTACTTTAAAATTGATAAATTCTTTCATCAAATTTTTTACTGTTCTTCGAAATCGTCAAAATTCATTGTTTTTCGAGTAATCTCATAAAAAATGATGTAATGACATAAAACGAAGAGCGCAAAAATAATATATATATATATATATATATATATATATATATATATATATATAAAACTGTTTTTTAATAAAACAATAAAAACTCCAAAACAACTTGGCTCTTCGAGAAAATAAAACAATAAAATACTCCAAGCAACTTGGCTCTTCGAGAAAATAAAACAATAAATACTCCAAGCAACTTGACACATCGGGAAAAAGAAAACTAATAGATGTAACGTTTCAAAAGTCCAAACCATTTATAAAGTCTGATCTAGTAAAGGGAAGAATAAAAAAGAAAAGAAAAGATAAGGAAAGGAAAGGAAAGGTCCATACGATGTGCTGGATATAAAGTTTGGGTGGGTGCAAAGAATAGTTTATCTTTATCTTTATTTTATTTATAAAAGTAAAAGTTAAAAACTATGGGTATATCAATCCACCTTCCCATCGATTCCCTGGTCCCAAAACAAAATAAATACCACTAAAGAACATCTTCAACCTGCATATCCATGAGCAGGGAACACTTTCTTTCAAAAACCATATCTCAAGTTCTACAACCATGTCTCAAGTTCTACAAAAGATCAAGCAAAAGAGCCCTTTCTTTCAAAAACCATATCTCAAGTTCTACAACCATATCAAAGATCAAGCAAAAGAGCCCTTTCTTTCAATAACCATATCTCAAGTTCTACAAAAGATCAAGCAAAAGAGCAATAATCAAGTTCTACAAAAGATTTAGAAGTCATCAAAAGATAGATGAAGTGGAAAAGAGCAAAAATCAACTTCTACAAAGTTCAAAAGATAGATAGATGCAGTCATCAAAGGAAAGGATAGATGAAGTGGAAAAGATGAAGTGGAATCTGCACATGTATTGCCAGATCTTCTGTATCTATGATTTCTTAACACCCTCCTTTTCATCATCCACCTCCCTCTGTCCCAACAGCTGGTCTACTTGCTGATTTGCAAGCTCAAGAAATTCATTCATTTTCTTTCTTAGGTCGATGGCTCCAATCCAGGCCTCAGCCCTCCCCATATGAACCTTCTTCAGCCACTCCCCAAGTTGCCATAGAGTCCCAAGCATGGCCACCATCATACCAACCTTTACGAGGTCTGCATCATATACGATGTCCAGATGCTCTCCCAAGCTTCTCTTCCAGAAGCTTTTGGATCGAATCAAATTGATTCGGTTAAGTGCCTTCAACAAAACAAATTGTTAAGGTTAGAATGACAACATAGCTTCTTTTTCTTCTTCTTTTTTTATTTTATTTTAAGAACAGCCTACCTCGAGGATTTTGCCTTGTTGTTGAATCTGCAGGTTCAATTCAACAATCATCCTTTCCCTCACAATATTACTTTGGTTCATTTTCTGCAGCCACAAAAAAAAAATTCATACTAATGGGTCGCAAATGGTTTGAAAGACGGTATAGTTTTTGTTTTTATTTTTAAGAACTAACACACACCATACCTCAAGCATTTTGTTATGATGTTGCATCATCATGTTCAATTGAACAATCATCATTTCCTTAGATAAATTGTTTTGATTTATGGTCTGCAACAAAAGAAAGAGTTACATAGTTTATCCATAATGTCATATTTCTTCCCAACAACAATTATATATTATAATTTAAAGCAAAGTCTAACTTGCCTCTAGTTGGCTTTGAATCTGACCCATCATCCCAACCATCTTATCACCAGCAACATCCCTACTTGCTGTTGTATACCCAGACCTTAACCTTATGTCCCTTCTCATCTCTTTCATGACCCGGGCACCGAGGGTCATGCCTCTCACACTCTTGTCCATATCTAAACATACATACAAACCATAACAGAGAAGTCATACAATAATCCTCTTCCAAATAATCCTCTTCCACATAACAGGTCACCCTCTTCCACATAAAAGAGAAGATTAATAATCCTCTTCCACATAACAACAGGGCACAGGGAACCATATAGTGATTTTACGTCCAGTGATTTACATATAGTGTGTATTTACTAGACCACAAATGAACCAAAAATGAACCACAGTTGGCCAATCTACACCATTTTTGAATTTCAAATTATTAACAAGATAAGGAAATCACTCAATCAAGGAAGCTAAGCAACCTACAATGCAGCGATGAAAAGAAGTTCCCAGCTTTGATTTGATAGTTCGCAAGAAGCTAAGTTGGACAATCTACACTTTTTTCGAACTTCAAATTATTAACAAGATAAGGAAATCACTCAAACAAGGAAGCTAAGCAACCTGCAATGCAGCGATGAAAAGAAGTTCGCATCTTTGATTTGAGTTCGCAACCTACGGAAATCAAGGAACCATAACAAATTATTCATAAATAATGAAACTAAATCATCTTTAAAATTTCAACCTACTAAATTATCTTTGAAATTTCAAGCTATCAAGTTATCTTTAAAGTTTCAAGCTTACCAGTGATGTACGCAGATAGGGATTTGCGCAGAGGAGCAGAGGAAAAACTGGAACTTGGCTTTGGAAAGGGATGGAGAACGGTAAAAAAGGAATGTGTAGTGAATATTTTTGTTCTCATTTAATCCCTCAAATTTTCACTACTATGTTTTTTTAATTGCAGTTTCACCCCTTGGTTCCACATTCTGATTCAATTTTAGAAAAATGTTAACAATTAGTTTTTCCTCCTAATTTTAGTCGGAATATATTTGATGTACTTTACGATGGATGTTGAGTCTTGAAAATACCGATGTATGTTTAAAATCATGTCAAAATAGTCATCATTTGTTTAATCGAATCAACGTTATTTGACATGTATTCGGAAAAAGAATAGTGTGCTGTGAAAATATGTTTCCATACAACGACGCAGTTTGTACATCAGTGATAGTTACTCCACTAATTCACTTGGTTATTTTAGGAACTCCGTTTTAGAGAATAACCTTAATTGATAGAATAATCTTAATTGATGGAGTATTTTGTAGTTAAAAAGGAATATCAGTGTTAACGGATACGGTTTATCCGAAACCCGAACCGAGTATTCGGTTCGGTCAATACTAATTTTCGGTTCGGTTTCGGTTAATAATATAGATAAATCAAAAATTTTGGTTCGCTTACGGTTAATGCTTATAATATAAATTATCCGTAACCGAATCGAAAACCGAATCGAATAAAAAACCGAACCGAAACCGTACCAAATAAAAAACCGTTTCCGTTTATATCCAAAATGTATAAAATATTATATTTTGTTTATAAAAATTGTTTATAACTGAATAGAAAACTGACCGTTTATAACCAAATAAATTGTTAAATTTTATTTTGGTTTTTGGTGAACCGAAACGAACCATATATTTTGGTTCGGTTCAATTCGGTTTCCTAAAGAAAAGATTCGGTTTCGGTTTCGATATTTACTAACCGAAATTTTCGGTTCGGTTTCGTTTATAACTATTAACCGTACTTAACCGAGCTGTGAACACCCCTAAGGCCAAGGATACTACGAAAACTATAAACTATAAAGATGTGCACACTATCAGATATATTTCGAAACTGACATGCTCCTCACATGTCTCAGACACATGTCCGACACAGAGCGACGTGTTTTATTTTAATATTTTTAAAATCAGTAGTGATACATCCACTACACTTTCAACCACAACATCTTACAAAACACAATCAACACCACATATTCTGTTGGGACTCATCACAAAAAATAATTTCATCACTTTAATCCATGACTACCACTTGTGTAGTGGTTTGTACACTACACAAGAGTGTAGTGGACATATCATTATTCTTTTAAAATTACTAGCAAAATGCACGTGCGCTGCACGTGTTGGTTAGATTGATTTATTGAAATGAAATTTAACATTATACATTGTTAAATACGTGTTTAACTTATAAAATAATAGTATAATGAATAATGATAACTTTGTATGAGTTGATAGTTTCAATCGTAAATTCAATTACGGAATAAATATCAATATAAACAAAATCTAAACAATATAAACAAAATCTAAACAACATAACATTATAAAAACGTTTATTGTTACAACATAATGAAGCATATAAGAATGGATACTTAAAAATCTCTGGACAAATCCTTAGACATGTATGAGTACTGGATTCAAAGGCAACGGAAATCTCCCATCAATTGTTTTTTGTAAATGGTCATAAAACCTTCAGAAGGTTTAATTGGCCATCTTATATGCATCATCTACATGAGGTTTAATTGTGCTTAGCAAAAAGGACGTCTTTGAACGTATTAGGCTATTTTTTTTTAATATCATACCTATATTGTTGATCATGCACTTAATTTATAAAATAATTATATGTTAAATGATGACAATTGTTATACAATACCTTTTGTTTGGTAGAATTAATTTATTTCTCTTACTCGTAGGCATTGAATCAAACTTGTCATGTTACATTTTCATTCTTTTAAATATGATAAGTTTTTTTAGTTATAAAATCATGTATTTTATTGGTATCGAATGAAAATTTGTCTCAAGTATCTGTATCTAAGTTCCTCTAACCTAAAAATACATAATCAAAATATAATGTGTCCAAAAATTATGTAATCTTTTAATTACGTATATTGTATACTTACATTCGATTACAACTGTAAATACTCTTTGTTAAATAATTTATTGTCGATTAAATTTAATAATCTTAAAGACAAATGATCATTAATTGTGTCACGTGAGTATTAATGAATTATATTTGTTCTAAGATAAACTAATTGTACAAGCAAAAAACCGTACGAATTTATTTGAAGGATATTTATATTGTTCGTTTAAGTATTATTAATGCTTTATTCCACACTTTTGTGATGCTATTTGCCTCTTCTTCTCAAGTGTTATAAAGTTGTTGAACTTGGCCAGTCTGTCCACTACTACCATGATGACTTCCTTTCCTTTAGACTTAGGAAATCTATCTATAAAATCCATGCTGAGTTGGGACCATGAATGTGAGGGACTGGTAATGGGTGGAGCAATCCTTGAGGTTTATCATTTAGACTTTTGCACTTGGTGACAAGTAGTACACCTTTGGATCATTTCTTGAACATCCTTCTTAAGCTAGGGCCGGTAAATTAAAAAGTCTCTTAATCCTTCTATAACATGCCCGACCATTGAATGACCCCAATTAGACTTGAGTGCAACTTCCCTATCAATTTGGATCTCAAAATTTTCATAAAAAATGGATCCCAAACCTTCATGGGGTTCCTATGTATATCCTCCATTTGTACTTAAGGAATGTCATGATTCATAGTGTAGAGGGGATTTAAGGTTGTACTAATCATCAGCGCCTGAAAATTTTCCTCCATATCTAGGTCACCTTTGTAGTTGGTTGTTACTTCTTGCATCCAAGAAGAGGATATTGTGCTCACAACACACGGTGGTCCCTAAACATGAGTTTGTATGTACAAGGCATCAACCACTACATTGTCACTTCTCTTTTTTACACAATAGTGAAATCCAACCCAAGTAACTTGGTCACTTTTTTTTGTTGTAGTGCGAAGTAGTAGCCTACGATCCGTAATGAACTTCATACTCCATTGACCAGCTTTGATGACAAAAGGTATGCCTTGAATAAATGGCTTCCATTTAGTTATTGCAATGGAGAGTGTCAGGAGTTCCTTCTCGTAGATGAACAATCTCATCTTCTTATAGTTGAAGGGCTTGCTTAGATAAGTCACAAGTTTCTTGGTTAGTTGTACTGAAAATAGAGAGATCAACTTAAATAGTTGGCTTAAGAGGAAATAAACACCCATTTTACCATATGACCACCATCAAAAGAAACACGGAATTACATGTCTGGAATAAGATCATGGGCAGTGGACAGAGAATAGTACTCAAATTGAAGGATGATAAAAAAAAAAATAAAAAAAAATACACCAACCTATACCAAGCAGATTCCATTGACCAGAATCTTATAGATTGCATCCGATTCCCAACTCTGTCAGACTTAGATATCCACTTCTTAAATGTACAGGTTTCAGAAAAAAGAAATCGAGGAAGCCTTGTTCTAAATGGGAACTGGTAGGAACTGCAAAGCTCTTTGACCTGATGGAATACCTACTTGCTATCTTAAGAAGTGTTGGCCTAATGTAAGTTCATCAATTTTGCAATTTGTCTTTGAGGCATTTGAGAATGACGATTTTGATGTAGAACTCAATGAAATAGTTGTATCCTTAATCCCACATGTGAAATCCCTAGATTATGTGTCCCAGTTCAGACCCATAGCTCTAAAAAATGTTTGTGTGAAAATTATCTTCAAAGTTATAACTAATAGACAACAATTTGTCATACCCAAGATGCCTTTGTACCTGGTAGAGGTGGGATTGAGAATATTTTGGTTGCTTAAGAGGGGCTCCATTATTTTAAAAATATAAAGGAATGGAAAAGAAAGTCAATGCTCCTCAAGATTGATTTGGAGAAAACTTATGACGGAGTCCATTGGACATTTCTAGAAAATATTATGGAGAATATTGGTTTTTCTAGCAAGATCACAAATCTGATCATGTTTGGATTGAGAACCACCACTACTACAAAAAACGTCTATTAGGACATTAAATTTAGGGCATTTATTAGAAAATGCCCTTTCAGATGCGTAAAGGGGCGCTTGACATTCAGGGTGCGTTTTGCTACAGTAATAAGTTGTTTTATTATTATTTTTTTTATAAAAAAATGGATGAAAGGGCGTTTTGAAACGCGGCAATAAAAAATGGAAAAGCGGGTAAAACTTCCGCCTTTCGTTCCAAACTTTTCATTCCAATCAATTAACCCGCCTCAGCTAGGGCAATAACCATTTCCACCCTTTTCTCCTCCGCCTCCATCTTCAACCTCTATCATTCTCCCAATCCCTCTGCACTCTATACACACAATATTTAAGGAAGAAATTTGTTCACTACACTAAAGCAAGATCTAACATTGAAACAAGAAAAAGAGAAGAAAGTAAAAATTCTAGAAGCGACGACGAGATGGGCAAAGACACGAAAATAGGGGTGGCGATGGATTTCTCAGAGACTAGTAAGACGGCGTTCAACTGGGCTATGGACAACTTGGCTGATAAGGGTGATATCATTAACCATTCCGACGTTCGGAAGTTGCTTTGGTCCAAATCCGGCTCTCGTATGCTTCTTTCTCTCTCTCTGTTTTTTTTTAAGTTCGAAATATTGATGAAAAAGTTACTTGCTGAACTGGTAATTTTTTAGTAGGATCCGATTAAATTTTGACAGATGAAATGATAAAGTTACATAACTTCATTACAACCATTGTTATAGATACTTGTAAATTATTGACAAAGATTGAGAAATAGATTGATATGAATTGTACACATTAATCGACGGTTATGCATATTTTGGTACTTGCATATATTCTGTGCTTTTGGTGAATTTATGTAGTGACTCGATTTATTTAAAAAGAAAACTAATTTTAAGGTGTCCATCATATTTGTGTCTCGATTCCTTTGCCAGTTTGCTATGTGTCGTGACGGCCAGCCCCGCTTCAATTCTGTCCTGATTTCATATGTCACTCTGTGATTATAAGTTTGATTTTGAATGATAATTTAGAAGTACTGTTGTCAAAATAAGATTTTTAATTGACTCCGATGAACCCATTTTCTTGATTGCAGGTTATAGCTTTGATTGAAGAGCTTCTTGCAACTGCCCAGCAAAATGAGAAGTGTGCATGGTATCAGGACTGGTTCATATCATAGTTTTTATGGTGCTGGTGGATTCTCTGATGTGTAGATCCCTTGTTCATACTCGTTATAGATCAAATTTTAAGTTGCAATTGCATGTTGGTGAATGGCGATGCTATAGAGATTTGTCATCATGAGTGAAATTCTACTGGAAAGTAAACAAAACTTAAATTTGTGAAGGCTAAAGCTTCCATAGAGAGGTTCTCTTTTGATTAAAAGGCAGGTGATGGCTTATCATGTTGCACATATGTGTATGATGCGTATATGTATTTGTACGTGATGTGTATGTATGCGTATATGTACGTGTACTTGTTAAATGAAGTATTTATAAGGACATATCAACTTGAAAAACATTTTGGACCACATAGCCTGTTTATTTTCAAACTTTGTCCATCTCGGTGTTCTCGTTGATTATCTTGCCTCTGTGTCAGGATTTGTGAGAGGAATAGATGGTCCTAATGGAAAGATCTATATAATCACCCTTGTTCTAGTTAACTCTTTGCAAAAGGTTGATCTTTTAGTGCAAGGTTTTATCCAAATGCCTACATGCTTATTACAGGTAAAAATGTCTCTTTTTCTTGGTACTTTTTCCCCTTTACATCCCCACCCCTAAAATTCAATTATTGTTTTAATCTGTTCTTTGTATGTGTGTGTTTTGTTTTCCGATGCAGGGGTGCATATCATCTCACATGCCCCGAACGTTTTTTGACCGTAGGCTAAGAGATTGATCATGGTTTCATTACAAGTTTTTTATTTTTATTATTTTTATTGATTTTTGAACCTGCCTTGCCTGGTTATTTGTGTCTAGCTAGAAAGCATCCTGGTTGTGACAATTCATACTTCGGGCGCGAGAAATTTTCTTTTACATTGCGAGTGACATATATTTGCAGTTTCAGTCGTTTAACACTGCATTTAAACTTGAGCATGCCATTAGGGACAAATGACCAGTCAAGATTGATATTGGAGCTGTTTACAGTGTTGATGTAAGATTCCCTTACTTGAATTTTTTGTTAGCCATTTGTTGAATTATCCTTTCTGCGCTTGATACGCACATAAGTACTATGTTTGCTTTGTAAGAATTGGAGAATCTTAGTGTCATGGCATATATTTTTCCAAGTTATATGGTGTTCAATGAGCATTCAGTTTGCTACATCCCTAATTTTCAAGTATAATTGTATTTATGTCCGTTGATTTTGCAGCCATCGAAGAGGCATGCTTATGCACAATCTTGTGACAATTTTTTCACACAGCTGAAAGGGAGCTTATTTTTTATATTGTAAGATGGTGAACTCTAAAAAACACTTAATAGGTTTGTTTATGACAGTTAATGAAACATTATTTTGATTCTATGACAGGACATATTCGACTATGATGATGATGCCAGATATTGTTGCCCGGCTGTTGATGTTAATTTGCTTGAATTGCTGGCCCTTGATGACCATTATTGTTTAAGTTATTGATACTTCTTCTCTTCGAGGTAACAGAAGAGTTGCTTTGCTGTATTTGGAGCCTTATACAATTATCATTTTGAGTTGGTGACCAAGATTGTATGAGCAAAAGCTTGACTTGGGGCTTTTCTCTCTTGCGCTACTTTTTTCCATTTAATCTCATACCTTTATAGTTAACCTGTGTTTTTAATCTGATAGGCTTACAATGGGT
Organism: Gentiana straminea; assembly: GCA_036785695.1. Lineage (NCBI taxonomy): Eukaryota > Viridiplantae > Streptophyta > Magnoliopsida > Gentianales > Gentianaceae > Gentiana > Gentiana straminea. The sequence goes on along the minus strand of JAVUPR010000087.1, from coordinate 1,783,647 downwards.
TTGCACAAGGCTGTGGCACTTTGTATGGATCACTGTCAAGATGCAGAGTTAACAACTGATAATAGTTGGTTCAAACATATAGTCATTACCTGAGGCATTTCATGTTTGACCGGGTTAGCAGGTGTGTAACTTCCTGCACTTTTTTTTGTTTATATGGTACAATATACTGTTGGGCGTCACACAATTGATTTTTTCGCTGTTGATTCTACGGCTGAGAATTGGCTTTTTTCCGGTCGATGTCCATCGACCGGGTGAAAGCCAACTCTAGAACTGAGAATCGACTTTCCGACAGTTGATTGTTTTATGTGTGGTGCCTCATTTGATAGCAAGACTGTGTTTTGAAAATTTAGGGTTGTTGAAGAATATTATGTTTATCTTGTTACTTGATGACCAAATCATTATTGCCTTTCTTATGTGTTAATCTTAGTCTTATACAATTATCATTTTGAGCCTCTGTCTATTGCTTTTCAAGCCAAATTAATCTCCTGCAGCGATCATTGTGCATTTTACCTCTTATGAAGATGTCATTTTGCCCATCCCTTGCCTCTTATGAGCTATATTAAGCTTGGGCTCTTCATTTAAGGGACACATCTATAGCATTTTGATATTGTAATGTCTCAAAGGATTTGGCTGTTAATTTTAAAGTTATCAGTCGAAGCATCCTTAATTCTCTGCCTGCTCTTCTTTCGGTTCCCATGGTACCATCTTCAGTTAAGAAAGTCGATTTCTCTAGATAATACTTCTTGGTCCTGCACTCATGCTATGGATTGTATTAGAGCGGAAACTTTATTGAGTTGGTGCCTATTATATATAACTTTAATACATCGATGAATCTTATCAAGTTTTCATAACCGTTTCGATGAATCTTTTCAAGTTTTCTGAATTGTTTTGATGAATCTTTTCAAGTTTTCTTAATTGTTTTGTGAAGCATGGTGTTTACATTAGGCATAAATGGCCGCCCCTTCATTAGATGCCATGTACATGGGGTGATTCATGCATTAGACTGCCTTTTAAGTACGGTTTTGTAAAGTACTGTATCAAGCCTAAAACCATTTGTTGTTTTTGGCCATTATAACAGTTCACTATTTGTGGAATAATACAAACTGTTAACGTTGAAGAGTCAAATGCAGACTGGGGGCACAATTACATGTATTCTGATGTCTGTGCACATATCTGAATGTACTATTCTTAGTCAGCTTTTAGCAGAAAGTTCAAATTGTTGTTACTGGAAATTAGTAGATTTAGTCTTGTTATTATTCATTTAATAGCACATTCTTATAGATACTGTTTTATCACAAGGCATTTTCATATCGTTAAGTTTTATGACAAAACAAATAGGCACAAGTTGTGCTATTTGCTTATACTTTCTATTACTTGTATTATGTAGGTGACTTTGGATTCAATCACATCCTCTGGGTGTACAAAGCGAGCAGCTCGTCGGTAAGATTCTGTCCCAAATGACATGACCGACTTAAGGAATCCGTCTCTGGTTGGGTGTGGAAACATAGTTCTTTGTTTTGTAAATGCATGTTTTAATTTACTTAAAGTGTAATTCCAACTTTCTTCATTTGAGAACAATTGTATTAGAAGCTTTTATTTTGTTGTTGCTTAGTAGTGGATTGAATGTGCATGGAAAAGAATATATATATATATATATATATATATATATATATATATATATATATATATATATAGACATGAAGGTATTATTTTTTTAATATTAAAAATTCCTGATGAGGCGTTTTGGAACGCCCTAATAGGGTTTGTTGACTGTTACATTTTGCACATGTTATGACATTTTAAACCGCCTCATTTAGGCTCATTAAGGGCGCTTGATGTTGCTTCAATACCACCTATTAAGGGCGTTTCCTAACGCCCCATCAGAGTTGTGTTACGTTTTCAAACGCCCCATCAAGGTTGTCTCAGGTCGTTTCCAACGCCCCATAAGCTTCGTGTTACGGCGTTTTTGCCTATTACGACGGCGACAGAAAGGGCGTTCCATGGAAACGCCCCTAGATAGAAAACGCCCCAACAGACACTTATATAGGGCGTTTTGAAACGCCCTTAAAGGCCTTTTTTGGTGCAGTGCACTAAGCTTTCAATCCTTTGGAATGGAAAGAAGCTAGACAATATCAACCCAAAATAGGACTTAAGCGAGAGGACCTATTTGCCCTTTACCTATTTGTCCTCTGCATGAAAATCTTTACCAGTAAATTGACAAAACCGTGCATGAGGGTAGATGGAAACCTTTTAAAGTAAGTCGTATTGGACCCCCTCTCACACATGTTTTTTTTCTTTTGCAGATGATCTGATTTTGTTAGGTTAAGCTTATGTGGCCCAGATCAGCACTATTGTAGGTGTCATTGACAATTTTTGCAGCATTTCTAGTCAGAAAACGAGTTCTCATAAATCCAAAATTCATTTCTTCGAATACCTACCATCAGCAAAGGACACTCCTTAGCTAGAGTCTGAATGTTGATATAAGATGAAAAAGAAACTTTCAAGCTGGAAAGTCAAGAACGCTATCAAGAGCGGGCAGAATGTTTTTGATCAAGAGTTCTCTGGCCACCCATCCTTATTAATGCTGAACACTAAGAATACTAAGACAGACTTAAATGAAATAGACTACCTTTGCAGAAAATTCTTCTAGGGGGAGCAGACTGAGAGAAAGATGCACTATATATCGTGGAAGAACCTGTGTTTCACGAAAGAGGCCGGTGGTCTCAATTTTAAAGATCCTTATTGCATGATTCTTGATCTTTTGGGTAAATTGGCTTGGAAAATCCTTAAGGATGATCAATCCATATGGGTGAGGGTCTTGTTATGAAATAAGGATGCATCTTTTTCCAACCCAAAGGAAATGCATCATATTCCTGGAAAAGTATATATATGGATGTTTTTGCACTAAAAGAAGGATTTACTTACTGTGATGAGGTCATCGCGTGGGCTGTATGCCATGATACGAAATACTTTGTTGCTCAAGGTTCTGCTTTCCTGAATAACACCGATCAAATGATTGAAGATAAAATTAGGACAAATACATGAAAGTTGTAAGGCCTAGAGAGACTCAACTTTATGTTGTTGATAGCACAACACAACTATTTACTTACTATGGCTCTGCTTTGGCATAAGCACATATGTAGTTCCCCCATGTGTTGTCTTTGTAACCAGGAAGATAAGTCAAATTTACATGTCTTACGGGATTGTAGATGGGCTGGTAATATATGGAGGAATTTGCTTCCTAGACCTGCTAACTATGAGTTCTATTCTTAGCCTACTATTGGTGTGGATCAAGTCAAATCTTCATGATTCTACACAACGAAGAGATTGGCCATACATCTTTAGAGAAACAATTTGTAGTATATTGTATTGGTGGAACCAAGTGTGTCATCATCCGTGTGAAGAACGGCCACCTAATCATTCCTAAAGTTGAAAGCATTTAAATATGCATGGGGTTTTAAAGTTGAAAACCCATTAACTTTAAAGTTGATTCTTTTGGAAGAATAAAGTTGAATTTTAATTAAAGTAAACAACTTTCCTACCCTGATGGAACAAGTGTTATTTCACTTATTTGAACCTACACTTAATAATTTTCGTATTCTAATCATCTAAGAAAACATATGAAGTATAACAAAACTTTCCCTTTAAAAGTCACACCATACAACCACAATTTTTACACATAATTGCGGACAAACAAGCTTGAATCGATACTTAAAAAGAGACTTTTTACTGCACATAATTGCAAATCGAAAGCCAACAATAATATGGTAAATAACATATCATTACAAATCAAAAAGCCAACAATAATATGGTAAATAATATATCATCTATTCAAAGTAAGGGTAATCAATTGCACCAAACTATTCTATGTTATTATTTATACAATAAATAATTTTTAATACGGTATTATTATCATTTTAACGGAAACAAAACTTCTCTTCAAAAAAATGGAAAGAAAAAAAAAATCAATGAGTGTTAGGATGTTATTTATATTCAACAATGAGTGTTCCTTTTTCTAGGAAAAAACTAATGAGTGTTAATTAAAAAAAAAATGAGTGTTATATTTAATGGAAAATTAGGGATAAGGACACAATCTGAAATATTATTAAGCAACAGGACAACTACATATTTTTTATAGGGAGAAGGACAACTGCATAATTTTTATAGCGAGAAGGACAAACAAAATGAATCCCGAAAATCGGTGAATCTCCCTAGTGAATCCCGAAATCGGTGAATTTCGATAGTGAATTTTGACAAAGTGAATCCCGAAAATCGGTGAATCCCGACAATGAATTTTGAAAATTAGTGAATTTCGACAAATGAATTTCGGCGTGAATTTAAACGGTGAATTTCGAACACAAGTGAATTTCGATAGTGGATAAATAGTTTTGTCGCTTTATGCGAAAAGTTTCAAAAGACTGTCCTTCTACTTAATTGATGAAATATTTTTGTCCTTCTCCCTCATTCCCCCTATATTTAAATGGAATAAATTACTTATTTTCATAGGTTCATCCTTAAATTTTGTTTACATTCAAATTTGCTACGGAAAAAAACACAATACTTATTCCAATAAATTCATACTTATTTGAGAAGATATCCTTACGTTTTAGGATATTATTTATGCTTAACAATGAGTTTTACTTCCAAAAATGAAGAAAATAAAATGAAAGAAAACATGCAGGATACAAATTTTATCATTAGATGACACAAATGTTAGGATGTATATGAATAGTATGGAAAAATAAAAAATTATAAAAGATAAGGTGCTCTTAAAAGATAAATGTAAAACATATCATCACTACTATTAAAGTATTAAATGTTAACATGTCATCATTACTGTATCAATCCATATATTAATATTTAACAAAATTTCTCTACAGGAAAAAAAGAAAAGAAAAAGAAAACAACAACAACGTAAGAAACACTAAAATACGTAGGTTGCATCGGAATTTTATTATTATTATTATTATTATTTTTAAATTGATAGGCTATTCTTTTTTTTATTGCTCTGGGATAGGCTATTCTTAAATTAATGGAATAGATATCATTAACGTTTAGGATTGTAAAATTTAATAATTTCTGTAATTGAGATAATGATTTATTGTATTTATTGAATTGAAAATATTGTGAAAAAACACTTTTTAAGGGAAACACCCGATGGGGAAACACTTCTGAGGGGAAACACATTAGCTCTTTTAATATAGTTAATTAATTAATGATGTATACCAAATTTGACACCAAATCATCAATTTGGTGTAACTTTTGCGCCAAATTATCCATCAATTTCAATGGTTACATCAAAAAAAAAAAATTTCTTGAAGTATTCTATCTTTACCCATCAATTTGTTGATTTCTTTTTCACAAAAGAAAAAGAAAAAGAAAGAAAGAAAAGGGAACAGTGTTTGTCGGTGCCATCCATTTGCAAGTAAATTTGATGGTGACTTTCATCTCTCCATCAATTTGATGGAGAAAAAGAATGGCCATTGGAGTTGTAGATTTCTATCAATTTGCTGATTTGCTGGTGAAAAAGGGTACAGTTGGAAAATGGCATTTTTTTTCATCATATAACATTTATATTTATTTGTTTATGGTAGCATCCTTAGTAATTAAGCCAAAGAATGGCCATTGGAGTTGTAGATTTCTATCAATTTGCTGATTTGCTGGTGAAAAAGGGTACAGTTGGAAAATGGCATTTTTTTTCATCATATAACATTTATATTTATTTGTTTATGGTAGCATCCTTAGTAATTAAGCCGAGGTAAAGAATTGATGAGGTTACTTTGTTACTGTAAAAGAATTAAGTCGTAAACATCCCTACTCAAGGTATTGATAAAAGTAGTGATAATGTCACAACAAAATGCACAACACACTTTTATATTATTTATTATGATGTGGAGTATATTGATTCATATGGATCCCATAAAAACCAATTGTCTAAAAGGACGGTCGGATATTTTCTCTCGGACTGATCGAAATATATATGATGATGTTGATTATTATGTTTCGGACTTTGTTCGCTCCTTTATGACATGATATGCTCATACAACAGAGATTTGATTGTAATAATCAAAGAATACGCCGTGCGATGCACGGACGAACGTAAACACTGAAAATAAATAGTAAATAAAAAAGATAATCGGCTCTTACTTTCAAGTCAGTTTATTTTTTTAATAGATGTGTAAGTAATGCATGGAAAAATATGCGATACATTAAGTATGGAGTAATGATAGTGCCACAACATTGTGCATAACAAACTTTGAGATAATTGATTATGATGTGGAAACTATTGATTCATTAGGGAGTGCATTTCCCATTAGCAAATTCCTAGTGGACAAATCCTTAATCTAATAAACACTTCAGACAAAATGCATGTTGTTATCGTTTGTCTCTTTAACAAAGAGAAGATCAATGGAGACAAACTTGCCATATATACCAAATAAGCACATGAAGAGAATGAAAATTAAAAACCTGCAACAACAATAACACAAAAAAAAGTATCAAACACACCTAATCAAAAGAATTTTGAGGGACTTAAAGTTTAATAAAAGGGTTAACTTGGTATTAAATGTTTCTTGAATTGTTTTTTGAGATTCGTGAATTAGTTGCGTGATGATGGAGTTTAGATGGTTTTGTCAAATGTTTATATGTATTAATTTGTAATGTTGGTCTTGCTTAGGTCATTCATTTTTTCTCTTACAATGGATCCGTTGTTAGGTGTTGCCTCTTAATGTTGCTTGTTTGCGATTGAATCTCCTCGATTTTGTTAACATTAGATGAACCTACACTTGCACTTGATTGAATTCCACATATCACTCCATTAGAAGTTTTAATGAAATCAGAACTTGGCCCTTAATTAAACAGATGCCCCTTTTTCTTTTCATGGAGAGATTAAATTGTCATTTTCTTCATTGACTTTAAATTGCAGATTATTGTGAAAAAGAGAATGGCCATAAAATAATGTTTTTGGGGCTATTACCAATTGACTTTCTGCTAATGTCTCGTATACATGGCCAATGCCCAAGTGTGGTGTATGGAAACAACTTTTGGCTTAAGTGATAATCGGAGCTCAAGACTAACAGAAGCAAGTATGACGTTGCATCGAAATTCATTAATGAAATTAATGTTATTACACCATGCCATGTTTCTTAGTCTAATAAACATTGTTGACAAAAGGTTTTTGCAGGTGTTTGAGGTTATATATTAGTAATTGGCATGTGATGAATGAATGTAATTTGAATTGAAAATTATGGGTTGAAAATAGTTGGAATCTTCTGGTGTTTGAGTATGTGTGTTTTATAGTGTTGGTGAGTGGTGTAACTGCAATGGTTTCATTTTGCTAGAGGAATGAAATGATCTATGTTTCAAAAAACATAAACATCACAAAATTGGGTAATGAGTTTCAAACATAAACTCTATAGGTGCCAATTATGATGAATCTTCTAATACGATTTCAGAATGGAAGACAACTTCATCCCATAAAAATCAAAAATCAAAAAATGAATGGAATACATAAATATGGTATTTATTGTTGCAGAAAACTCACAATTGCAATTGTATAACTCATGAATGCAATAGTTTGTCCTTCAGAAAAAGGGGACATCATCTTCCTTATCAATAATTACAAAAGAGTGCACAACCATTTCTTTGCTACTACATATTCCTTTAAATAAATAAATAAATTAATTAATTAAAAAAATAATCATATTCCTTTTTAGGCCTTTGAGATGTTGCTTTTGCGTGAAGTTGAATTCTTCTCACCTTTGAAATGGGGTGTAATGCCATATCACATGTAGAGGCATATTTTATTCTTCTTTATGTAGCATGGTTCTGTCTAGATTTAGTTGTAGCCAACTTCAGATCATGTCGAGCATCAATCTTTTTGAATTGAGTTCGATCTCATTGCAGCAACACTTTCTCTGTTACATGTGGTCGAACTATCGGGCCTCGAAGAATCTCTTATTTCCCTTTTATTATCCCAAATCCTTTAACAATTCCAAGTTCATTGTCTGCATCATATGCTTCCAATTCATTCTTAAAATTCATGTCAACATTAAATGTATTTATTCACATCATACTGCACTGCTGCTGCTAATGTAATATGTCAATTTGATTATCAACACAAATAGCTCCAAAACTTAGAAAAAATAGTTATGCAACAAAAAATTACAAAACAAATTAAGGAGGAAAAAAAAAAAAAAAGGTTTCCTTGAGCTTAAGCATTCTCTTGTCCTATGTTCATATACCCTATATACGTATCAAATGTAAATGAAATAGCATTGCTAATAAATAACCTTATTTTCCAGAAGAAAACAAAAAGAGTCTTATATATGAAGCTGCTTAAATTGAGAAATTCAGCTTCCTCTTCATGCTTTCATCTACCAGATTTCATTTTTTTAGGGTGATCTACCAGATTTCAGGTCATCAAAAAGTTAAAAAAAAAAACACTTTTATTAAAATCTAAAACTAAAAGAAGAAGGAAAAAAAAACACATTTCCCATTTTTGTCAAAAAAAAAAAAAAAAACCAAATACCAGTTTGACGGAAGGATGTTCCACGACTTTTATTGATGTTTGAATTGTTTTTCCTTATCTATGGATAATGAACCCAATAAACTCTCACATTTGTTTGTACATGAAAATCGGGGCACAAAAGGAAGGCAAAATTAATTGAAAAACGAAATCATACATGAAGACAAAGAAAGCGCTAGCAGACCTTGTAGGCTTGTTTGGATCCTTAGCAGCCTTTCCTTTCTTTGCCGGTTTCTTTCCGGCGTCCTTCTTCACAGCAAGCCTAACAAACATCAACAACCAATTTAAAAACACAAATCGAAAAATTAAAACCTCAAAAACACAACAGATCTAATCATAAATCAAAGAAACCACATAGTGTTAAAGTGTCGCATTGGGAAGCTTGTGGTTGTTTACCCACCATATTAAGAGATGACTTCCCTCACCTCACAACCTGTGTTTTGGGGATGAGCGCCCATCATCTTATATGGGCTTGGCCTATATTTTCCACGTAGTATCGGAGCCACTATTTATTGTGCGAGTGTTGGGCCTATTTGTTGGCCTTGTGTGCCACGCCACACTTGAGGGCGTGTTAAAGTGTCGCATTGGGAACTCTTGTGGTTGTTTCACCCACCATATTAAGAGATGTACTTCCCTCACCTCACAACCTAGGTTTTGGGGATGAGGCCCCTCATCTTATATGGGCTTGGGCCTATATTTTCCACACATAGATATCAGTCTACTCACTTGGCATCAGCCTTTCCCTTCATAGCTACAAACTGCAAAAACATAAACAAAAAAAACCGATGAGAAATCGATCGGAGACAGTGTAAACCAGCCGGTGAGTAAACGGTAGAGAGAAGATAATCAGAAAAAGAGAAGAGATATATGCTTCGAAAATTGAAACACAGAAAATTGATGAACACAGAAAGAAGGGGAAATAATTATTGCCGGGGCAAAATCTAATTGGAAAATTATGAAAAAGGACAAAAAACTTTATGAAATTATCAAAAAGGACAATAACATTTGTATTTTAGTAAAAAGGACAAAATATCTTGTATTAAGACAATTTTGCCCCTCTATTAAAAAAAACAACAAACAACAACACCCACGTGTATTTATAAGGGTATTTTTGTACTTCATATGTGTAGTGTCCTTTTTGCTAATTTTAATAATTTTTTTGTCCTTTTCAACAACTCTCCCAAATCTAATCAATAAACTCAAATGACCAAATCACCCTTACTGTCATCTTCTTCAAAAGCGTTAACACCCTCTCTCCTCCTTCAACCTTCTTTGTCCCTCCCTGCTACTTGCCCAAACTTTCTGTAACGACCCGTCCCGAAAACCCGAGTATTTCCGGAAAACGGACCGTTCGGCCATGTTTCGAGATAAAGTCTCGTAACATGAAGCCTTTCTAACTAAAACATCCATTTAAAATAATAGCGGAAGCTAATTAACAACACAACTCGGGTCTAACAACATAATTTATTATTTCCCTCTAATCCAGCTATTACATCATTTAATTATTAACACCCAAAAAAAAACAGTCTTTACAGCAACCATATTCTAATCACAAATACAATACTATAATATACAATCCATCAAATGTACTACCTCAAGAAGTAATCGCATTAACATCATAACCACTGTCACCAATACTTATCTAGACGTCGTCTCAGATCGCCAACATATGATTGACTTCATATTTTATCTGAAAAACACAAGGATGTAAAGAGTGAGCAATAATGCCCCGTAAGAAGAGTCGTACCAAGAGGGAACTAAGGCAGCCACCGGCTATCAAGAGTTCACTTTTAAATTAAAATAATTTAATGATATAAAATTATTTATATTATTTGTAAAACTTGTTAGTTAAATACCAAATAAATAAAATAAATGACATGATTAGATTAATCCAATTTCTCAAAAGTAACGCAGTATTATCTTTATTAATTAATTGTTGTGATGCAAGATATAAAATAATGAATGTAAATAAAATAGATAAAAATACATATATTGTCTACTAAAAATAAAATGCTATAATAATAGAATGTTGATTAAGTAATATTTCAGTGTTATTCTTCTCTTGCACGTAATAGCCTACTAAGAGAGGCTCATAACTTAATTAGTTTGTAACGGTTCAAGAGTATGGTGTCTCATTTATTATAACCCATGAGAAGGGATACTAATATACATATTGTAGACCGGATGTTCATTATTATTGCCCATGAACGGGGAAATTGACCGGCTCCGGCCTTTTCTCACTATTATAGCCCGTGAGCAGGGAAACTAGTGCCGGGGACCCTCGAGGATTCACTGCTCTGCTTAATCTAATACTTGACCATGAACCGTCACATTCTCTTATTTCGCTGTCAAATGATTATTCATAATTCTAATAATTTCATAAATAACTATTTCTGAAACTATAGTCTAAAACATACATAATTTCTAATAGACATAATGACTTAAATACGTTGGAGATTACATTTCATAAAATCCTTAGGAAAAATAAACTTGTAATTATAGCATAAGTTATCAAATAACCTCTTATGAGAGTATCATTGCTATTAACCCTGAAATAATATCTACTTTTCAAATTCTAACTCATTGACCGAAAATCTTCTAGTCTAGTAGGTTATAGAAAACTTATAAGCTAACATAAATTTTATAATGAAATTAAGATATTGAGATAAATCATTGTTTCTTATTTCTCACCATATAAAAATAGAAATTCTATCTTTTTCAAAGATTAGCCCGGTGTATTGAAAATCTTGAAATATGTTGCCTAAACTTAATTCCGTAAAAACACAATGTCAGAATTATAACATCAAAATGCATTGTTTATTGATATTGATTGATAGAATAGCTATTACAAGATGTTTATATAGAGAGCCACAAGGGTTATGAACGGAAATACAAACATAAATATAAAACCCTAATATAAAATGACGGCACAGTCCATCCTGCTGCGTACGGATGGGGCTATATTGTCTAATACGCTCCCTCAAGCGGACGGCGCCGTGCGAAGACCAAGCTTGGAAATAAAGCAGCAGCTACACGAGCAAATCCAGCTACACGAGCAATCTCCAATAGGCCCCCTCAAGCACATGGGAGCACAGCATACATGAAGCTTGAAACCTGTTGTGTCCGTACAGATTTTTTTTTAAATTTTTTTTTTTTTTGATATACCCATGCAGAAAAGAAAAATATTTTGGGATATACCCTTGCAGAAAATAAAATATTTTGGGATATACCCATGCAGAAAAAAAAAATATTTTGGGATATACCCATGCAGGCGTATTGTTTCTCAACATATGGCGTATTGTTTCTCAACATATGGTTTGAATTTTTTGAAGATGTTGGCAACTTCAGATTTTTGTTTCATAGGGAATAACCAAAAAAAACGAGTAAAATGATCAACGAATATAACGTAGTACTTGAATCCATCAATAGAATAAATCGGTGCTGACCAAACGTCAGAAAACACCACATCCAATGGTTTTGAGCTAGTAATGGAGGAATGCGAAAAAGGGAGTCGATGACTCTTATTACATAAGCAAGAATTACAGGGAATAGAATGAGCAGAAGATAAATGCAAATAATTGTTTTTGGCTAAAGCTTGTATTATTGGAGAAGCGGGATGCCCACAGCGAGAGTGCCACGTGACAGCAGAAGCTCTAGCAGCAGAAAAAGCGAAAAGCGATGACGGAGACAAGATGTACGCTCCATATCTAACTTGACCTTGGTGGAGGCAATTGGTGGTCTTCAGGTCCTTCACCAAAAAAGAGTCGGGTAAAAATTCAATAGAGACAGAGTTATCTTTGCAAAATTGATGGACGAAAATAAGATTTTGTGACAGATTAGGTACACACGAACATTATTTAACTTGAAAGAGAGATAGTGGTGGAACCAATATGTGTGATGGCGAGAGAGCCGCCATCACCTATAATGATTCGTTCCGTACCTGGATATTGAGAGTGCAAGGAAAGCAAGTCGAGCTCTTGTGTCATGTGGTGAGAGGCACCACTATCAAGCATCCAAGAAGTGGAGATGGAGAGGAGGAAACGATAGCGACATGAGCGGTAGGTGGAGGTGGTCTCGGGCCGGGAAGGTTTTCGGGCCTGTGGAGATTGTTATAGTGATTGTAGGTAGAGCAAGATGTAGCACCATGTCCTTGGACACCACACAACCGACAATGGCCAAGGAAGGGACGAGATGGACGGGCTTGGGAGGGATGAGAGCCACTCGGCCGAGAGGCAGGAGGTGTAGAATGCCTCGGGTAGTATTGTTGTGGAGGGTATTGGTGAGGGTATTGAGGGGCCGGGTGACGAGGATGTGAGTGAAAAGGTCGTGTAGGAGCAGTGGGAGCCGGGGGAGAGGGGTTATAGTGAACAGGGAACGCGGTATACGCTGGTGTACTACTAGACTGACTTTGTAACAATTGTGCCTCATGATTCAATAACTTCTCATGCAACGCAGATAAGGAAATTGTGTCATCACGAGCCTGAATGGCATTCACCAAATTCACATAATCCGAGCCCACATTTTTTAAGATCAAATCAACAACTTCATCATCATTAGGCTTAGCATCCAACGCAGCCAGATCATCCACAATATTTTTAACGGTATTAAAATTTTTTGAGATGGGCATGTTACCTCTAGAGATCGAATTTAAGCGAATTCTGAGATTTTTTATTCTCCCTTTGGATTTTTTTCCATAAGTATCCAATAACGTATCCCATGCCTGTTTGGACGTCTTTGTGTGTTGAATATCAGCGAGATAGTCCTTTTCAACGGACCCGAGCAGAAGGAAGTGGATGAGAGCATCCTGCCTAATCCAAAACGCAGCTGCCTTGGCTGTATTTGGGTCATCCGCAGAGACAACTGGTAAAGCACGATCACCCGTAATAAAACCATAGAGATCATACCCGGTGAGAAGAGCATGAATTTGCAGTTTCCAAGCCACGAAATTCGATTCCCCTAGCTTGATCGGCGCATGGATTGTTGGACTGAGGGCCACAATTGTGTCAGTATTCGAAGAAGCAATCGCAGTGGAGACAGTTGATTCACCGATGGTGGATTGAGACATGGCGAAGGGCGGCCGGAGAAGAGGGGAAGAGAAAAAAAAAAAACGGCAAGAGGGGTGGAGGAGCCCTAATTGCGGCTGTGAAGAAAAAGAAAAAAAATGAAAGATCGTATCTCTGATACCATGTCAGAATTATAACATCAAAATGCATTGTTTATTGATATTGATTGATAGAATAGCTATTACAAGATGTTTATATAGAGAGCCACAAGGGTTATGAACGGAAATACAAACATAAATATAAAACCCTAATATAAAATGACGGCACAGTCCATCCTGCTGCGTACGGATGGGGCTATATTGTCTAATACACAATAAAATCATGAAAATAAATAATATGAACAAAATGCCTATTGATACAATCCTCCTTACCTCGATTTCAAGTCGTTAATTCGTTACCGAATCGCTAAAACCCAAATTGTCATTTTATCGAGATGACCGTTGAATTGCTCCACAGTAAACATTCGGATAATCATGGAAAATGATTCTGGAGGTATCCTCATATTTTCCCCCCATGCACAAACACAATTCTCTGCCCTCTTTGTTCTTAACCCATGCTAGAAAAAAATAAATCACCATAATCTGAAATGATCGTCTGAGGATATGACCATAAGGGCGATGGGATCTAGAGCTCGGAGAGCCGATCTAGATCGATCGCTTAAACTAAAAGGAAAGGCAAGGTCAAGATGATCTAGAGCTCGGAGAGCCGATCTAGATCGATCGCCTAAACTAAAAGAAAAATACAAGGGCGAGATGATCTAGAGCTCGGAGAGCCGATCTAGATCGATTGCTTAAACTAAAAGAAAAATACAAGGGTGAGATGATCTAGAGCTCAGAGAGCCGATCTAAATCGATCGCCTAAACTAAAAAAATACAAGGGCGAGATGATCTAGAGCTCGGAGAGCCGATCTAGATCGATCGCCTAAACTAAAAGAAAAATATAAGGGCGAGATGATCTAGAGCTTGGAGAGCCGATCTAGATCGATCACCTAAACTAAAATAAAAATACAAGGGCAAGATGATCTAGAGCTCGGAGAGCCAATCTAGATCGATCGCCTAAACTAAAAGAAAAATACAAGGGCGAGATGATCTAGAGCTCGGAGAGCCGATCTAGATCGATCGCCTAAACTAAAAGAAAAATACAAGGGCGAGATGATCTAGAGCTCAGAGAGCCGATCTAGATCAATCTCCTAAACTGAGAGAAAAATACAAGGGCGAGATGATCTAGAGCTCGGAGAGCCGATCTAGATCGATCGCCTAAACTAAAAGAAAATACAAGGGCGAGATGATCTAGAGCTCGGAGATCCGATCTAGATCGATCGCCTAAACTAAAAGAAAAATACAAAGGCGAGATGATCTAGAGCTCGGAGAGCCGATCTAGATCGATCGCCTAAACTAAAAGAAAAATACAAGGGCGAGATGATCTAGAGCTCGGAGAGCCGATCTAGATCGATCGCCTAAACTAAAAGAAAAATACAAGGGCGAGATGATCTAGAGCTCGGAGAGCCGATCTAGATCGATCACCTAAAAAGAAAAATACAAGGGCGAGATGATCCAGAGCTCGGAGAGCCGATCTAGATCGATCGCCTAAACTAATAATGAACTGTATTCCGAAGCATGGGCTTGGAAGACTATAGAGTAGGTACTAAACTTGGTTGATTCAAGGTGAACTTGCCCCCAACAACCTACGTTAGACTAATCTTAAGAATTAACTGTTTATATGAAGTTCTAAGGACGAACGGGGCCAGGCTAAAGCTGACTTCTCGTTTTAAAGGTAAGGCGAGCTGGGTCAGGTCGGACTGACTTCTCGCATGAAGTTTTACTGAAGACGAGCGGGGCCAGGCTAGTGCTGACTTCTCATTTTAAAGGTAAGGCGAGCTGGGTCAGGTCGGACTGACTTCTCGCATGAAGTTTTACTGCGCAGTATAAGTGTTAGTATGATTTGCAAATTTTATGAAATAAAACTTAACAAGCGGTCGTACTGGGACCAGACAAAGATGTGATTAATCAAAAAATATATATCCAACATTAAAGGAAAGGAAGTAAATAAAATAGCGAAAATCCCAGCGAACGATAAAAAAGTACGGGCAAGAATTAAAATGCAGAAATTAAAGATAGCTTGCAAAAAATGATAACCGGCAAAGACTTGCCGAACGGGTTAGGCAAAAGTGACCCCTTTGCCCTTAAGGGTAGCGGCGTAGCACTTCGGGCGACCTCCAGATCTCCCTTGATTTCGACCGACCCTCTACCGGTCGGGAACTTCAGGCTGATGTGCGCTGGGGAGATTATGGCTCGGAGATCGATCAGAGCGGGCCTTCCCAGGATGATGTTATACGCTGATGGAGATTTGACCACAACATAATTTACCATGAGAGTCCTTCCAGATGAATCCTTGCCGAATGTCGTTGCGAGTCGAACCATTCCCAGTGGATGAATTGGGGGGCCGACAAATCCGAACAAGGGTGCTGAGACCGGAATGAGCTCGGATTCCTTGAGACCTATTGCCTGAAAAGCTGCAAAGTATAGAACGTTAACCGCACTACCAGTGTCTACGCACACTCTCTTAACCAGATTCTTATTGACTATGGCCTCAGTGACTAGCCCTTCATTGTTAGGGATCAGGGGGAGAGGATCCTTCGGCCCATAGCCTACTTCTTGAAAAAGGACTCGACTTCCCGTGGATGCCTGCCCATGGCCCACTCGAGTACTTGAATTGCCGATCTCTAAACTGTGGCCAGGGCCTCCCACAATGGTATTGATAGTGTTGATCGGGTGATTGTCCGCTGGCTGACCTTTATCGGGAGACGGTTCTCTTCTTCTCTGGGGCTCGCCATGTCGGCCGCGATCGCGACCATAGCTTCTCTGCTGGTAATCTCGATGTCCTCGGCATTCGCCGTATCGGGATCGGTCCACGACCTCATCTAGCTTTCCCTCTGCAATTGATGCTTCCACATCGCGCTGAAAGTCTCTACAGTTGTCCAATTCATGCCCGGTGTCCTGGTGGTAGGTGCAGAACTTGCTCTGGTCCATTCTCTCCAAAGGGCTCCGAAGCGCTGTAGGGGTTTTTGCCAAACCCTTTCTTTCCATGATCGCCAATACTTGTTCCCTAGGCCGATTTAGCACAGGGAAGTCTCTCAGCTGTAAGGCACTTTTCTTCTCAGGTCGACCCGTGGCCGAACTGCTTGCACGATCTCCATACGACTTCCTCTTGTTGTCGGATGCGTCTTCTGACTTGTCCTTTTGGGGTCGGACTTCTCCACTTCTCGTTTTACTCGGTTAGCTTCTTCCCCTTGACAATGCTTAAATGCCACCTCCAGACATTCTTCCATGGAGGTGGGGAGCCTGCTGCTTAGCTTGGCATATATCCTGTCTTCACGTAGTCCTGCCACGAAGGATGCTGTTGGTCCCTTGAAAAGGCTTTGGTTAAGTTTAGAGGGGGGGGGTGAATAAACTTAACACTTAAAACTTTTGGAGTTAACAAACTCAGCAACTTCGGCGACCGCGATACCTCGCAGTCCGCGACACCTCGCGCTCCGCTCGATACACGTAGTCTACCGTTGAGTAAACCGAATTTGTGCAATGGAATTATATCAAAAATTAAGCCTTATTACTTGTTGTTAAATATGATACTAAGTATTAGATACTCAGTAGTGTATGTGTGTGAGTTCAGTTGCTAGATTCAGTAGATTGATGTGTATAATAAACTAAATGCAGAATGTAAATACAGAAAGTAAGTAGGCAGATTTTATAGTGGTTCCAGGTGGTGTAATCATGTCGATCCACACTTCTCCCGTGATGTTGGAGGTAATTCACTAGAGATCTTTGATGTAGGCTGTTACAAAGATTCCTAAGTTGCTTGTCCTTCACCAATAACTATGGCTTCACAAACGTAAAACCGGGAACGGTAGGATTGCTTTGCTCCTAAGTCTTCCACTGGTCCTTGAAGGGTAGGATTGCCTCTTCACCGCCTCCACCACAAACAACGATCTTTCACACGTTACGTGCTTCACTGTCTTCGACGGGTTCTTTATGAAATAAAGAATGAATCAAGTAAGTGATTCGGTTGCGGCGAAATTGATTAGGATGATATAATCAGCAGCTTGCAGTCTTCAAGTGTGTAAACTTGATGTAGCTTGAATACAGAATGCACTTGAAGATTTTATCTGGATCAGTAGCTTTAAGCTCAGTATGTTCAGCAGGGTGTTTTTCTTGATAATGCAGCTCAGAATTTTCTCTTGTTATTCCTTATTTTTCATCATCTTTTTCTGAGTTGAAAGTCCTCTATTTATAGGTAGGAATGCATGTGACTTGTATTTGAAATTCAAATATAGCCGTTCCTGGTTTTGTCCTATTTGGCTTGCTTTCTGTCATTATTCATAGGACTGACACTGTCAGAATTCCTTTTTGACAGTGCAGTCTGTCCACCCTTGACTTATATCCATTGGATATAATCCTGAATCATCCCAACGTTCTTTTAATCTCAACCACTGATTTTTTTGATAAGTCAGAGGTTGTTAGCTGTCATTTTCCATGTAATCTTCCAATATAACCTTGAATTAATCGAGGTATATTATCAACAGGTTCATCCGTCTGCTGTAATACCTATCAGTCTGCTGAACATCAATTTGCTGTATGTAAAATACAATGCAGTTGATTTCTTTTATCTAACTTTTACTTGTGAAGTTAGATTACACCTTTTTAAATATAACCAAGTTCCAAACATCATCCAACTTATGGAACTTAGACCTTGTACACAAGGTATATGTAATCAGTTTAGGTCATCACAGACCGGCCTAAATTCTGATTCCATATCCTTGACTTTAATTACTAAGTTTGATCCCTTAGCCTTCATTTACTGAGTTTGAGCCCTCAGCCTTCGGTCTTCAGCAGGTTCCTGACTAGTCTACTGACCTATCTACCCTACTAATAAAGACCAGTCTGTTGATATAAATCCGCTGACTATTACAGTGCTTGTTTGATCAAACCTATTCATAAATCAAACTCTAATAAACCTATACATTTGATCTAGACATCTTTTTGCCTTTGCACTATAACAGCTAGTCTGGCACTCATCATCAAAACATAGAAATAAGTCCAACAATTTCCCCTTTTTTGGTGATGATGCCAATACCCTCACCTAACAGCAAAGCAAAAATATAGAAAACAAAAACAGAACAAATTTGGTCATCTTTCATTATAATCATTGTTCAAAATTATTACAGTCTAGCATCAGCAAAGATAAAACAGATAAGTATGCTGATCTACTGTCTTCTTTCTCTTTCTTGTCTTGCTTTCTCAGCTTGTTCTTGATAAGCTCTTATCTCCATGACCATCTCTCTCATCCAATCATTTTCATTCAAAGCAAAGTCAATATGTGGGTTTACTTGTTTCCACCAATGCCATGCTTCAGGTAAAGTAAGATTAATTTGATGTACCCTGAAGCCTAGCTGCATGTAAACCTCCTTGAATTCATTTAGTGACTCCTTTGCATTTGTGGTAGGTTTACCTATTCTACTTTTACCAACTCTTCCACCTCTGTGTTTAGCCCTCATGGCTTTGACTCTTGCCTCCCAAAATTTCAATCCCAAGAATGAATTTAGACCTTCATGAAATCCCTTGTCATGAAAGGGTCTCCTTCAGTTGCTGTACACATTATTGTACTGTTTGAGAAGATCATCTGTTAGTGGAAGTCTGCAAGGTGCAGGATTTTTAAATGCATTAGTATCAGCTTCCCATCTCTTCTTTGCAAAAATTCTGGCAGCTTCTTTTGCTTCTGCTGTTTGCTCTTCCCCCTTATTGACATCATCAACAAAACGGGACATCATGCCATGCACACTTTCCTGAGTGACTACTAGGTTATTAAGTTGACTTTCAATGATTTCAGTCCTAGTATCAATTGCTGTGATCCTTCCTTGCATTGTTTGCTCCAGCAGGGTTATCCTCTCAGTAAGTTTAGGATCAAGTACAACAGGTTGTTGTGCAGCAGCAGGCTCAGCAGGTCTAGGAGTTTCAGCAAGTTTGTCAAGTTTTTGATGAATGGATGTAAGTTGATCTTTCAAAAACTTTTCCTTCATTGTATTTCCTTGCTTGATTCCCCTCACATCTAGCATCATATCATTAACTGCATTTTGGGTAGATGTGAAATTTGAAGCAATGGATCGGTAGATTGTCTGCTGTCATTCACCAGCTTCATCAGTTCTTCAAATATTTGTTCTTGTCTATCCAGTTGAGTTCTTAACTGTTGCATGTCGTTCCTGACAGTCCTCAACTCATTCAACACTTCTACTGGCACTCCACCAGCCATTCTTCCATCAGTAGCTTCATCAGCAGGCTCTTCTACATTATATTGTGCCCTGTGTCTGCTGATGACCACTGCTCTACTCATGTCTCTTCCAGCAGGGGCAGGTCCTTCCTCAACCATAGCACCAAGAATATCTTCCATTATAGGATCTTGTGGAGGTTCTTCAGCAACATCTTCCTCCCCAAACATTTGAAGTTCTTCATCACTGTAATCATAGTCCAGCAGTTTTTCATCTTCATCAACAACAGCAGCTTGCTGACTATCTTTCCCTACAGTGGCCTTGTCTCCAGTAGGCTCCACTACAACAGCCTCTTCAACAACAACAGCATGGGTTTCCTCTAAACCCAAAGATTGTTCCAACCTGTGTCCAGGTGCTGTTTGTAACTCAGCAGCCTGTACCTCCTGTTCCAACATTTGCTCAGGTGCTTTGTTTGAACCTCAGCAACCTGAACCTCCTGTTCCACTCTCTGAGGATTGAATATTGCCTCATTATCTACTTGAAATTCTTCAGCATGACCAATCTTTGTTAGGATAATGGCAGTTCTGGATAAGGTCCCCTCAGTGTCAACCTAGTCTTGATATTGAATTGATTCCTCTGAACTGGCACTAAGTTCACTGTGGTCAGTAACCCTTTCTTCATCCAAATCAGCACTATGTTGATCTTCAGATTGTGCAATAGGTTCTTCAACAAATATAGTAGATGATTCACCAACCAACCTATTGTTAGGAAATCTACGCGGGAACGCAGCGGAATTTAAAATTTTATTTCCTTTGAACCAGGATCGACTTCGTTTAAGCAATAAACAAATAAGCTAGTAGACGGTGGTTACCTTGGTTGATCTATAAGATCGACGCTTTGACCGTCTAAGGAGAGTAGTTCTGCATAGAGCCGCCCAAGTGTTCGGCCTCTACCGCTAGTCCACACGAACAGCCCGTCGGAATCCCATCATGGATTGCTATTGGAAAACTCCGGTTGCTAGACCGGCCTTTTCCCCTCTCTCCAACTCTCTATAGGATGCTCTCTATTTTACACAAGAACTATTAGTTCTTGGAATTGTGATGCACAAAAGAGCTTGACACCCACCTCTTATTTATAGTAGAAGGTGGCGCCCCAATAGAGTGTGGAGGAGAAGAAAACCTTTTCCCAATAAAATAAGGAAAATATAATTGATTGATTTATCTCATTTATTATAATATCTTATATTAAATAAATCTAGGATATTTCAATATCTTATATTGAATATTTCCAACATATTGTCAATATCTAATATTGACTATATTTATTCTATTACCATAAATTAATTTACACATGTGTATATATCACATATATATATTACATATATAAATCTATATATAACTATGGCAAGTGTGCACATGTATATCTTATATACATGTTCAAACACACGCACCATCATGTATACATATATATATATATATATATATATATATATATATATATATATATATATATATATATATTGATATCTAATATTAATATTAGGTAATCTCATTAATTAAATTGCACAATCCAAGTGTATCTTTATACACTAATATTGGCGCCACCTTTAGCCATAAATTGGCTTCCGGAATATTTTTTAATTAATATAATACTATTAATATCTTGTATTTAATTTATTCATAATAAATAAATACCACCATATTAATTTACCACTATAACCTTTATAGTCTCGAGATAAACTTTCCTTATTTGGTTATCATCTATAACCACATTTTAATCCGGCTAGATGTTCTTATGTGTGTGACTCGATAGGCTTCCGAATATGTTGGCCGTAGACACAAAGTGCAAATTACGAAAATTCCCTTCATGCCCAATGATCACGGGATAGCGTCTAGCAACACACCGACCCCCAATCATCGGAAGAGTCAAATGCAATGACTACTACCTTTCATGTGAAACAGTTACCGTGTAACTTACAATCCTATCGCTGTAATAATATCCATACAGTCGTTAGTCGAGTGTCAAAACATCAACGACCGTATCTTATAATCTGGATAACAAGCTCTCTCGAAGTAACTCGTTTACTCCCACTTTGCAAAGATTCACGAGAGTAAGACATTCCTTATAAGAAGGCCATTTCAGATATTCGATCCCAATCATAGGATACGCGATTCCCGGACGACCAAACATGTATACTCCGCATGCTTCAGTATCACACCCAATCACTACCGCATAATCGCCCCGTGGCTAGGGGAAACCTCAATAGTGTCAAAGCATGACAATCCACACCGTGATGCGATGAAGACTCCGGTCTTAAGGATAATTACACAACCGTCACATAATGTGACACTTATCCGTGTAAGTGGGTCAGTCTAACGTACGCATTCTCTAATACACGTCCACGTACAGTCCAAGTGTCTCTACACTTCGATAGACGAGATCTATCCCTACCCTTAAAGACAGAAGACATCTAATACGTGTTAGTCTGTTTATACTATCAATGCCCTGTTTAATAGTACATCAGCCTAGAGACATTTAAGTATCAAACTTATTAAAGTGATTAGAGATCTCATCAACCATAATTGCCTATCATGGTTTCTCTATCACAGTTTAATACTAAGGACGTTATCATATAACAATTCACAATTGGTCCTTTAAAAGAACATATATATGACAACATAAAAGCCATTTAATATTCGGTCCAACCCGATTGGGTTTAGGACACTATTTCAACAATCTCCCACTTGGCCTAAAACCAATCACTCGTACACACGAGACCAAGTTGAAACACAAGAATCTCATGCAATACTCGCAACCAGTCCTAGCCATAAACGGATCGTTATCCGCGGGGACTCAGACTATCTTCATATCACGTTCCAAACTGACCAAGTCAAAGGAACCGCCTCAACACACACACGAATCTCTGACGAGACCCTGGTCCTTGCATCAAGCAATGAATCAACTTACTATATCAGCTATATAGAAAAGGTGGAAGAACCGTACAAGGTTCAGGAATGAACCTTCTAGATCCATGTATCGCTCCCGCCGCGCCTCTAAGGCACTACTTGTTTTGGCCTAGTTGTAGAATTTACGGTGACCCATATGCTAGAACATTTCCGGCTCACCGTATCACTTAATCAAAGTGATTTGCAAACCCGGCCGTAGCTCCCACTTGCCTTCATAAGACTCAGGATATACGTCTGTATAACTATATTTATCTAATTCCAAGTTTTGATAAACTAGGAACTCTCCTTAACTTGTTTAAGGATATTCTCGACATTCACCGGACTTACTTTCATACTTGCTCATGACTCTTCATGAAGTATGAACATCTGACATAACTCTTATGATGGTTCCTATTGCAGTAGCAAAGGAAACCTTCCATAATCATCATCTTTCACCTCATCTTTAGGACTAATGTCCTAACATAGATAGATCTTGAGAACACCGGCTAGCAGTATCTCTTATCGCGATCTATGCTAAACTCTTTAGCATCACATCTATATAGGTAAACTATAATCTAACAGCAGTTAAATCTATCACTATAGATTCTTATTTCTAAAATAAGAACTGCTAATCCAAGTGCTTTCGTAAAGACCTTGAACTACCAAACATTAATTGACTGTGACATGTGGTATTAATTCTCGAGAGAGATATCCAATACCTTACTCAAAAATCGTAACACACTCCTACTATCCATCTTGCACATTGGGCACATTCTTCTTTTGACTAAATCAAAACTCCTTTGATTATCAAACAAAGAAATTGTCTAGAGAAACTTGTTTGAGTCCATAAATGGATCTCGTGGGCTTACATATCATGTTATCGTCTATGAACATCGAGCTGTTTGCCCAACGTCTTCAACACTATCATATAGCCATGATACGAAGTTACAACAAGCATAGTCTGAATAGAACTGGGCACAGCTGGCAGCATAAAGATAATTACAAGGTTTACACCTCATACCCTTCAGCTGTCACTATAGCCTTATGGTAATCATATTACTATCCATGTCAGCCTTTCAGGGACACTCCTCTTAGGTAAGACAGACTAGGTTAACAACCTGGTTGTCACTGATGGAATCTAATTCAGATATTATGGCTCCTAGCCATATCTCTCAATCTTGCCTCCCAAACATTCTTTCACAAGTCGTGAGATATTCATTCTTCAAGATGAACATACCAGTAGCCATTTCAGGCTTTAAGGTTATCTACAGACTTACAGAACTTTTGTGTGCACTGAGCAGTGTTCCACACCTCATCGCTATGCGGCGTCTACTCATGTTCCAATGGTTGAATATATCTTTGTGGTTCTCAAACTCTTTTGAGATCTAATTTACTCCCACTGTTTCTTTTGGAAGAAACACTTCCTCTAGAAGACAGCATGTTTGGAGACAAACATTTTGCTCCGCGGACAAGTAAATAATATCTAGCATACTTGCTAAGATATTCCACAAAGTTGCATATGTCGTACTAGGCTCCAAGCCTTTCTGACTTTGCCTATGACAACTTCAAATCATCGGTTAAGATCGATAGATTCGACATTATCTTCTTCCATGTCTAATATGGAATTTATTCAACCTTTATTCTTTGGAACTCGGTTAAGTATAAGGGCACTATCCCGAAACAGATAAGGGATACTTCGCATGGCTTGCGTCACACCTTTATCATATAAAGTGTTGTTTCCATTTTGGGAACACAATCTTATTGCTTATCCCAAAGATGGTATCCTTCAAGGGAAAATCTTATTCCTTTCAGACGACTTCTGAAACACCCTTCAGGTATTAATTACTTCAGTCCAATTGAAGATTAATTCCTAAATAGCTCATCAATCTCATATTTGTACTAGCTCGAACTTTTCGGGCTTTCCGAATTATCGTACTTCAATAAGTGCATTCAACTATTTCCAAAAATAGTCATAGAGATTAACAAACAATTATTTGTGGCATTAATTGTCACAAGCCAACAAAAATCGGTATGTTTAGGCTTCAGACAATTTTTCTAGATTTTACAACCTTTTTCATAAAAGGGTATTTTAGTCATCTTTAGATAAGATACGTGTTACCCACATGATTCATAATCATATGGTTCAACATCATCAGAATGACGTTTAATTACACGCTTCCCTTCCAGAGAGACTATGTCTAGAACAACCACAAATATTAAGGATAACAGCCACACAAATATTTAGTTGAGATCTCATCACATATATCAACTATATAATGACAACAATCTAGTATGTTAGATTCAGTGACCATCCAACTTTATCGGAATAACATTTATTCTTTACAATTGAATATGTCTATTAAATCCTAACAAGCAACTGAAAACATGTTCTTCGTAAGAACCGGAACATAATAACATTTATTTAGTTCCCTTATCAGTTTACTAGATCCAGAATATGGTAAGTGTTACAACGTTTGCTTCACCTTCCATATATGTATTTTAATCTTTCTAATTTAATCACACTCGCAAGATATCATATATCTAAGAGTTGACTTGAACTTAGATAGATTTATCTCAACTCACTTGCCTAGAATAGAAACTTCAATAAGCACATGCCCTAACTTTCCTTTTTAATCCTTTAAGTACTTGAAAAACGTTTCTTATTGTAGTCTTCATAAGACTTAAGAAAAATCACAAGAGCTATGTCTTTGATTTCCTTTCATAAAGAAAATCTAAAGTTTATTAAATAGTTTATTTATCCTTTTGAATCGCATTCAAAACATTGACTATTTAATTAACCTTTAAGCAATGATAGAATTAAGTCGATACTTAAATCTTACAATTTTGAAAACATCCTTTCCAAAATTTGGTCTAGTCATTCTTATCCAACGTTTGAATAATTTGTCATCGTATGACCGAATGATTATATTGGATCGCATCCAATATCACGAGCTTCCGCTTTTTCTTTAATAATTAAAATCTTGGAGTACTCCATCATATATGTAGTCTCCTTGTTTCTAACTACAATAACGGGATTGCTCGTGTCATTGCTTAATTTTAAAAGGATTAAAATTTACTTAACCATTCTTGAGAACGTTTCTCAAACAGTTATAATTTGGTTTTACTAATCGAGAATAAAACATATAAAAGTTTGCTAAAACTACAACATAAAAATAAAGATAAAAGAGTGTTGTTTTCTATACACGCAAAATCAAATATGGTCTGTGGGATTATGATTTTGCTCCCACTAGTCAACTACTACATATTGACTTTCAAGAATTTTTCAAAATCCTTTAGTGGCTGGAATCCTATCTAGTTGACTCGATCCCCGACGTGGGCCGATCGACCGGGTCAATTTCGACGGGTAGGTACTTCTTACCAATCGCGTCTAACGCGACTTCCAGTGGTTTGACTAGTCAACTCCTTGACAATTCACATCGTCTATGTGGTAGTCAACCTTATGTCTTTAAAATCAGACGGTCCTGACGTGGGCCAATCACCGCAAGATTCTTAGTCGAGTCGTAACCCAAGTATTCATGAGATCTCATAACGATCATATCTCGATAATGACGATATACCCGTGGTAGGTCAACTCCCGACGTGGGCCGATCAGTTGGATCCGAACAAGGGCTCTTCACCGTCACTATAATATTGGGAGACATATTATAACTCGATTTTTTTTGTTGTGGGAGTAATTTTAAATTAATTCACTTAATTAATTTCGATTACGGTCTCATCAAATATATCTATCTCTATAGACATACATCCTACACATTTATCTAGATCGTGCCTAGTCATGCATCTATCGTATCATATAAAATAAATACAAGCACAAAATAAATAAATGCGTAAAGTAACCGGTATGATCATGGACTTTTCCTAGGTGCGGTTTCGAATACAAACGACGAAACCGCGGGTCACAATCTAAGGGTAGCTGCAACCGCCAATAGGATCTTTAATGCGCCATTCTCCAATGGGATCTCTATTCTTCTTTCTTTGGTCTCCATCTTCTGCTCCATTCTTGTTACATTTAATTCTATCTAATAAAATAAATACACCCGCCGTACACGGGGGGGAGCTAACGGGAATGGGATAAATGCATAAAATAAACTAGGTCACGTTCTTCATAACGGCCTAAGACAATTTTTTAAACCAACAGAAAAATTAAATCATTCACATCTATCCTATCGGTCGAGTCCATGATCAATCGGGGTCCATATAATCATATTATATCTACTATATCTAATCCATACAATAAAATCTTATAAAAAAGATAAAATTAAAATTTAACTACTTTTGTCTTAATTAATCAATTAACATTTAATCTATTAAATAATTTTATCCAATCAATTAACTAATTAACATTTAATTAATTAAATGATTTAATCGAAATAAAATTAACGATTAATTTTAAACGATTTTAATTTTAATTTTAATTAATTGAAACTATTCCAAAATAAATCAAAATTAAAATTAAGTCTCTTTTGTTTCTTTCCTTTTGATTCCTAATCAAGAGGGATGCTTTTGGCCTAGGCCTATTACAAATAAAATATTTGAAAAGGGCCTAGACCTATTCCAAATCAAATATTTGGAAAGGCCAAATAATTTTGGTTTAGGCTTGGCCACTTTCCAAAATCAAAATTTTGGAAGTGGCTTTGCACTAGCGCTTTTCCCAAATCAAATATTTGGAAAGGGCCTAGGCCTATTCCAAACAAAGTTTGGAAAGACCATCATTATTTTAATACCATGTGGCATCCCAATGGCCCAAACTATTTGAACCATTGGTTAGCCACATGACACAACTAAACAAAGGAGGAATTACAAATCACAACTATGAACCATATTGAATCACAAAATACACAAACAAAAATGGGGACCACCGTATCACACCAGCAGCCGCCGGCAGCCCGGAGGCCGCCGCCGGCGATCACACGGTGGTGGTGCCGCCGCCGATCGGCCGAGCACCACCATTGCCGCCCTCCTTTTTTTTTTTCTTTTCGTGTATCTATTTTGCAAATAAAAAATCTTTCATCTTTTAATTACGTGATTTAAACGATAAAATTAACTACGCAAAACAACATGCTTATTGCTTAAGTTCGAAGCTCGCTCTGATACCACTGTTAGGAAATCTACGCGGGAACGCAGCGGAATTTAAAATTTTATTTCCTTTGAACCAGGATCGACTTCGTTTAAGCAATAAACAAATAAGCTAGTAGACGGTGGTTACATTGGTTGATCTATAAGATCGACGCTTTGACCGTTTAAGGAGAGTAGTTCTGCATAGAGCCGCCCAAGTGTTCGGCCTCTATCGCTAGTCCACACGAACAGCCCGCCGGAATCCCATCATGGATTGCTATTGGAAAACTCCGGTTGCTAGACCGGTCTTTTTCCCCTCTCTCCAACTCTTTATAGGATGCTCTCTATTTTACACAAGAACTATTAGTTCTTGGAATTGTGATGCACAAAAGAGCTTGACACCCACCTCTTATTTATAGTAGAAGGTGGCGCCCCAATAGAGTGTGGAGGAGAAGAAAACCTTTTTCCCAATAAAATAAGGAAAATATAATTGATTGATTTATCTCATTTATTATAATATCTTATATTAAATAAATCTAGGATATTTCAATATCTTATATTGAATATTTTCAAGATATTGTCAATATCTAATATTGACTATATTTATTCTATTACCATAAATTAATTTACACATGTGTATATATCACATATATATATTACATATATAAATCTATATATAACTATGGCAAGTGTGCACATGTATATCTTATATACATGTTCAAACACACGCACCATCATGTATACATATATATATATATTGATATCTAATATTAATATTAGGTAATCTCATTAATTAAATTGCACAATCCAAGTGTATCTTTATACACTAATATTGGCGCCACCTTTAGCCATAAATTGGCTTCCGGAATATTTTTTAATTAATATAATACTATTAATATCTTGTATTTAATTTATTCATAATAAATAAATACCACCATATTAATTTACCACTATAACCTTTATAGTCTCGAGATAAACTTTCCTTATTTGGTTATCATCTATAACCACATTTTAATCCGGCTAGATGTTCTTATGTGTGTGACCCGATAGGCTTCCGAATATGTTGGCCGTAGACACAAAGTGCAAATTACGAAAATTCCCTTCATGCCCAACGATCACGGGATAGCGTCTAGCAACACACCGACCCCCCAATCATCGGAAGAGTCAAATGCAATGACTACTACCTTTCATGTGAAACAGTTACCGTGTAACTTACAATCCTATCGCTGTAATAATATCCATACAGTCGTTAGTCGAGTGTCAAAACATCAACGACCGTATCTTATAATCTGGATAACAAGCTCTCTCGAAGTAACTCGTTTACTCCCACTTTGCAAAGATTCACGAGAGTAAGACATTCCTTATAAGAAGGCCATTTCAGATATTCGATCCCAATCATAGGATACGCGATT
Source organism: Gentiana straminea (assembly GCA_036785695.1). Classification (NCBI taxonomy): domain Eukaryota; kingdom Viridiplantae; phylum Streptophyta; class Magnoliopsida; order Gentianales; family Gentianaceae; genus Gentiana; species Gentiana straminea. The sequence goes on along the minus strand of JAVUPR010000087.1, from coordinate 1,754,365 downwards.
CCCGGATGACCAAACATGTATACTCCGCATGCTTCAGTATCACACCCAATCACTACCGCATGATCGCCCCGTGGCTAGGGGAAACCTCAATCGTGTCAAAGCATGACAATCCACACCGTGATGCCATGAAGACTCCGGTCTTAAGGATAATTACACAACCGTCACATAGTGTGACACTTATCCGTGTAAGTGGGTCAGTCTAACGTACGCATTCTCTAATACACGTCCACGTACAGTCCAAGTGTGTCTACACTTCAATAGACGAGATCTATCCCTGCCCTTAAAGATAGAAGACATCTAATACGTGCTAGTCTGTTTATACTATCAATGCCCTGTTTAATAGTACATCGGCCTAGAGACATTTAAGTATCAAACTTATTAAAGTGATTAGAGATCTCATCAACCATAATCGCCTATCATGGTTTCTCTATCACAGTTTAATACTAAGGACGTTATCATATAACAATTCACAATTGGTCCTTTAAAAGAACATATATATGACAACATAAAAGCCATTTAATATATGCATAAACATAAAGAAATAGTAGAAATGATCCGACCCGGTCGGATCCGGTCCAACCCGATTGGGTTTAGGACACTATTTCAACACCTATTTGCAGCACCACCCATTCCATCATTGATCAATGCCTCCAGTTCATCAATGGTGAGATCTTGCAGATCCTCATCCATCTCTCCAGTCTGGTGGCCCTCAGCAGACCTACCAGTATCAGTGGACTGTTGTACAGGTAGTTCATTCAACTTTGCAGTCCCACTGGTTCCTCCTGGTCCAGAGGGATAATCACCTCCAGAATCATCATTATCATCTCTTGGATCCCTAAACTTGATACCTTCCTCTTTCTGTTGGTCTTCAAAGATGTCCATCAATCTGGATTGCAGCAAAGTGGTATCAACTAGGTCCAACAAATTCTCCACTCCCAGCTTGTTAAAAGCCCATTCTTCAAAGTTTGTCATAGGTTCTGTAGCAGGCTTTTGTCTCTTGTAGAATCCAAACTTCCATTGAAAATAATCAGCCACCTGCTGAAGTTTTGGATCCACAAACTCTTCATTCTTCTTCTTCTTCACATGTCTTTCAAAAGGCATGAAAGACTTCCTGGGAGCAGCTTCAGTGCCTTGTTGACCTCCAAAGGTTCCAACAAGTAGATTCTTTGTATCTTCAACAGATGCTTCAAAGTCGGTAGGTTGCTGAGGTTGTATATTAGTACCTACTACTTCCATTTGTACAACACTTGGTTCCCCGACTTACATGCTCATCGGCGGGGTTAGCAAAGAGATCGCTCTTCCCCCTGACTTCTTGCAACACTTGCAGGGTCTTCAACCAATTCTTCAACTTCCACAGCAGGGGAAGGTTCAGCGGTTTGCTGTGGTTCTTCTACAAGTTGCTCAACAACAACTTGTGCAGTTTCAATAGATCTAGCAGTTTCTACAGCAGGCTCTGGTGCAGCAGACTGCTTTGTGTTTCTCCAACAGATTGATCAACAACAACCTGTGTATCCTCATTAGGCTTGATAATAGTCAATGGCTCAGCATCAATAGCCTGTATTTCCACTTCTTCTACTGCTTCTTCTTGTTCCCTTTGAGCCTCTAAAATTTTCAATTGTTTTCCCTTTCCATGTTTCTTTTTGTGGGTAATCTCTTTCATCCTCATGGAAAGTGGCTCATCATCAGTTTCAATTATAGTAGACTTCCTCTTTCTACTGTCTTCTTTCTGTTGTTCTTTCAAAATCTCAACAATAGTTTTTCTAGCAACTACAGCAGGGTCAGTAGCATCCACTGAACCCTCGTAGACTCAGCAGTCTATGCTTTGTTTGCTTCCTTGTTCTTTTAGGCTTTAATAACTCTGTTATCTTCCTTGTATCTGCAGCCTTTCTTTTCTCAGTAGCTTTCTTTGGTGCAGCAGGTTTAACAGATTTTTTAACAGTTTGCTTGACCTGCTCACCACTAGCATCACCATCATCTCCATCACTATCATTATCAGCAGCCTCAGCAACACCTTCTTCATCATCATCCAGACTAGGGATAGTATAATCAATCTCTTTCTTGTATCTGGATTGATTAATCTTTTCAGGTGCTACATCAGGAATCTCCAAATGATTCAGCAGAGTCTGAACCATTAATCCTAAGGGCAAGGCCTTGGATTTCCTCTTTCCTTCTCTTTCTTCTTTTGCAACCTTCTTCATGTAATGGATAAAGTATCCAGCCCAATCAAATTTCATACTTCTGTAGATAATCATCAGCAGCTCTATCTTGGGTCCTGATAGAGTATCCATACTTCCAACCAGCCCTAATATATTCTTTGCAATGATTTTGCTCAGCAGGTTGTATTCATATCCAATGTGTCTAACATTGATGCCTGGAATTGATTTGGTGTCTATATTTGTCTGGATTTTATCAACAAAATCCATCTTGGACAATCCTATTTCCTCAGCATTTACTGGACCATCTACTACTTCTTCAAAGCCAAAAACTTCCCTCAGTAGACTTGGGGAAATCTCAATCTCTTGAGCATTCACAGTTGTTTTGAATGCCTCTGTTCCTTCTTTGATAACAATGTTTCTCCAAAAACTGACAACATTTGTATATGAGATTGTTTCCAGTCTTATGTTGAGCACATTCTCCAGACCTTCAAATCTCCTTATTCTTCGACCAATGTTGATTGCTAGTTCAGTTTGGTTGGCATCAACAACAAAGCCTCTAACACTTTGGCTTGTTCCAATTTGAACATCAACCTTTTCCGCCATTGTTATGAGAAATATAAGATGAAGAAGATAGATTGTAGATCTGTGTTCTGTCCCGGATTTTATCAGTATAAAACAACAAGTAATAAACCGGTTAACCTCAAGTGCAAGGATCGTAGTATGGAGGCTAATGCCGGGTCGATCTTACGGGGAACTAGACGAATGTGAATCCTAGCTTTTGTTTCCAACTAAACTATTGTCACGAAACAAACCTAAACAAAGAACTAACCTAAACAAATATGCATAAAAGTAACTAGACAGAGGATTGAATCCAATGCTAGGCAAGATTGAAAGCAATAAAAACTAACTAAGTCGCAGAAAAATAAAATAAACTAAACTAAGCTAAGCAATTCGAGTCAAGTGATTTAAATCAAATTTTAACGAACGAACAAGCAATTGTTCCACCTATCCTATCAACGTTTGATACTAATTCGGATTATTTCATGATCTCTACTCAAGTTGTGATTCACCTATCTAAGGCATGAACACCTACTTTCGTAGACAAGTTCGTTTTCTAATCTTCGATCTTTCGATTAAAGATTAAGTCTTTCTAACCTAGGCGTGAAATCTTTCAATTTCTAACCTAGAGATTCAACCTAATAACTTTCGTTGTGATTAGATTAAAAGTCTAAACTTTTATCATGGTGTTCTAAGGTTAACATGACTTTCATCAAGCAAACAATAAACAAAAGCACGGATCTTTCGATATAGCATGCAATCAACATATAAAAACATGATAAAAGTAACAAACTTGAAATAGGACTCACAAAATAATCACGAACTAGAGATCAAACTGTTGAAACGGACGGCTTCACAACGCTCGTTCAAGGAGGATTTAGCCTCCTAGCATCCTTTGCACATCGAATTGTTGAATAAAAAGTACATGAATCTATCTAATCTAATCTAGGAATTAAATTGCATAAAAGTAGATAAAAACTGTAGAAAAACGCAGCCAAGCTGCCCCTAGGTTTTTAGGGTTCGAATTGTGAGTGTATGGTTTGAGAAATCGCGCCTATTTATAGATTTTTAGGTCGGTTCAGGCTAAGGCGGTGCTTGGACGCCCGTCCACTATCTTGGACGCTCGTCCAGCAGCTTCTGGACGGAGGTGAACGCCAGTCTATGCAGCGTTTGAAGGCTCTGAATGTAAATCGCACCTCTGAACGCTCGTTCGGTTGAGCAAACGCCCGTCCACCATGGACGGACCGTGGACGCTCGTCCATCTATCTTTGGAACTCGATCTCTTGATCATTATCTCTTCCTTCTTCCATCTTTATCCTTCTTTTCTCATCTCTATCTCGATTTAGCTCGAATTATATCAACATTTGATCATCAATTTAGCCTCCAACATGTATCTACATCACATTAAGACATCGCAAAACGTAACACAATCCAAATACTCATAAAACCATAATCAAAACACGTACACAACCTCATTTTGCGAATAAACTAATTAAAATCTCACTTGCTTAATAAATCATTTAAAACCACATTTCCTATGCAAATCATATGAATTATGGAGGAGAACATCATAAAATACAACGTTATAAAACGTATAAATTCACCCTTAACATGTTCACACAGTGTAAAAACAGAGAGTATAAGTCTGAGATTATGCAAGTAGAGTAACTGTTGTGTAATAGGTCTGTATATATAGATAGAGGATTTTGTAACTGTCAGTGCACGTTTATCCACATTAACCACGATTAATCTGAGTGAATTCTGTCTTGACACGTGTTCCATTTCTTCTCCATAACGTTTGTAACCGTTGGATCGTGTTAACTACGGTTATAAAGGATAGAATAAATGTCCCGCCAATCTGCTTTTTGACTTTAATAAGTTTGACTGTGTAACGTTCCATTCAGCAGGGTTGGCCTCAGCAGGGTTGGTTCAGCAACCTGCTGATAAAGATGCTTCAGCAGCCCGCTGACATAGTGACTCTGCTGATCCTTGATTTCTTCTTGTTTTGTTCAATTGATAATACAAGATGAAGTTTAATACCAATGACTAATCTGTCAAGTGAGCTCACCCAACATGATAAAGACCAATCCCCTTGGCAACCTCATTTGCTCAATTGTCCAAACATAAGTACATGGAATTGTTGATACCAATGACTAATCTGCTAAGTGAGCTCACCCAACATAGCAAAGACTAATCCCCTTGGTGAATTCCAGTACACTGCTGATTATCAGTCAACTTTGATAATTCCAAGTTCAGTCCTTAATTTAGCAAATCTTTCACTATCAAGTGGTTTAGTGAAGATATCAGCAAGTTGATCTTCAGTAGGGATGTATTGAACCACCACATCTTTCTTTTCAACATGATCTCTTATAAAATGATGTCTCACATCAATATGCTTGGTTCTTGAGTGCAAAACAGGATTTTCAGTGATTGCAATTGCACTTGTGTTGTCACACATGATTGGAATTTCTTTTTCTTCAATTCCATAATCCCTTAATTGTTGTCTTAGCCACAATACTTGTGCACAGCAATTTCCAGCAGCAATGTATTCAGCTTCAGCAGTGGAAGTTGATATAGAATTATGTTTCTTGCTAAACCAGGAAACCAGTCTATTTCCCATTAATTGACAGGTTCCTGTGGTGGTTTTTCTATCAATTTTGCATCCAGCATAATCAGAATCTGAGTAGGATATAACTTTGAAGTTTCCATCCTTGGAATACCATATCCCTACTCCCAAAGTCTCTTTTAGGTACTTGAGAACTCTTTTGACTGCACCTAAATGACTTTCTTTAGGTTTAGACCGAAACCTTGCACAAACACCTACAAAGAAAGGATATATCGTGTCCGTGGCGTAGTGTACAAGCACGCCTATCATCCTTCTGTATAAAGTCTGATCAACATCTTTGCCTTCTTTATCTTCATCCAATCTCATGTTTGTACTCATTGGAGTTGATATCTTGGTGCTGTTTTCCATACCAAACTTCTTCAGCAACTCCTTGGTATACTTGGTTTGATGAATGAAGATTCCATCTTTCATCTGTTTAACTTGCAATCCCAAAAAGTAGTTCATTTCTCCTATCATACTCATTTGGAATTTGCTTTTCATTAGATTTGCAAACTTCTCACATAGCAAGTCAATTTCAGAACCAAAGATTATGTCATCAACATAAATTTGTACCAAGGGTGCTGTCCCCTTCACTGATTCTGAAAAGTGTCTTGTCAATGGTGCCTTTTGTAAAACCATTGTCCACCAAGAATTGAGATAGAGTCTCATACCATGATCTTGGTGCTTGTTTCAATCCATAAAGTGCTTTGTTGAGTCTATACACTTTATCTTCTTGATCTTTAACTTCAAATCCAGGAGGTTGCTGAATATACACTTCCTCCTCTGGAATGCCATTCAAAAATGCACTTTTGACATCCATTTGATATACTTTGAAGTTCTTATATACAGCATGTGCCAAGAATAATCTGATAGCTTCCAATCTTGAAACAGGTGCATAAGTTTCATCAAAATCTATTCCTTCATATTGAGAATAGCCTTTTGCAACTAGTCTGGCCTTATTCCTTAAAATGGTACCAGATTCATCAAGTTTGTTTCTGTATACCCATTTTGTATCAATGATATTTGCATGACTAGGCCTTTCCACTAGTGTCCAAACTTGATTTCTTTCAAATTCATTCAATTCTTCTTGCATAGCAATTATCCAATCTGGATCTGAAATTGCTTCTTCAATAAATTTAGGTTCAACTTGAGATAGAAAACAAGTAAACATTGCTTCCAATTGTCTTCTAGTCCTTACACCTTGCTGAATGTTGCCAATGACTTGTTCAACAGGGTGATCCCTTAACCATTGTGGATTCTGGTTAGTTTGATTATCAGGAACCTCATCTTCAGTAGGGTCTGCTGTATCTTCTACAGGGGGTTCAGCGGATCCTTGAACTGCTTCGCTTGTTGCATCGTAGTATTACCAAGCAGGGTATTCAAGCGGGCGATCGTAAACTTTTAAGTCATTGAATCTTTCCAAAACTTCAACACAACTGGATCGGTGACTTGTTGGTTCTCGCAGGTTCACAATCTTCATCTTCCATACCGTTGAACTTAGGTTCATCAAACACAACATGGATGGTTTCTTCATGTTTCAGTGACCTCTTGTTCAGTACCCTGAATGCCTTGCTGACTGAAGAATATCCCAAGAAAATTCCTTCATCTGACTTAGGTTGAAAAGTCTTCAAATGTTCCTTATGATTTAAAATAAAACACTTGCTTCCAAATGGATGGAAATAGGATATGTTAGGTTTTCTTCCATTCCAAATCTCATAAGGTGTCTTCAGCAGCTTTTTGTTCACTGAGGTTCTGTTTTGTGTATAGCATGATGTATTGACTGCTTCAGCCCAATATCTTTCAGGTAGCAATGCCTCACAAATCATTGTCCTTTCTGCTTCTTTTAGAGTCATGTTTCTTCTTTCAAAGAACCCCATTTTTTGAGGTGTACCAAAGAAGCAAGTTGATGCAAGACACCATTCGTTCACGGTATTCTCTTATAACTTTATTAAGAAACTCGGTACTTTGTCCGATCTTATCTTTACTACTGTCAAACTTTTCTCATTTTGTAACCTCTTCAAAAGATCAGGCATCTTCTTGAGTGTTTCACTTTTCTTGTTCATAAATACCACCCAAGTGTACCTTGAATAATCATCTACAACCACTAAAGTGTATTTCTTTCCTGTTACACTTGTTGGAGTTATTGGTCCAAATAGATCCATATGCATCAGCTCCAACACTCTATTAGTTGATTGCTTAGACTTTGATTTGAAGCTTGATTTAGTCTGTTTACCTTGCTGACAAGCATCACACATAGTATCTTTCTTGAATGTGATCTCAGGTAAACCAATCACCAGTTTCTTCTTCACCAACTGATTGATATCATCAAAATTCAAATGATTCAACTTCTTGTGCCATAACCAATTGAGTTATGTCTTGGTGTGTACAATCAGGCATGTTTCTGGAACTGTAGTAGACCAATCCACAACATACATGTTTTGTTGTCTTCTACCAGCCAATACAACTTGATCACCTCTTTCATTAATGACAATACAGTTGTTTTTGTCAAAAGTGACCTTGTATCCCATGTCACAGAATTGTCCAGTGCTCAGCAAGTTGTAATCCAGACCTTCCACATATGCAACATTCTTGATTGTAAGTTCATTCCTCACAAGTGTGCCATATCCTCTTGTGAATCCAGGTGTATTCTTGTTGCCAAAATTCACCCTTGGACCATCCTTTGCCACAAAGTTTGACAAACAGTGCTTATTCTTTGTCATATGTCTGGAACATCCACTGTCAAAGTACCAGACACCCTACAAAACAAAGTTAATACATTTTAGGTACCCAAACCTGTTTGGGTCCATAATGGTCAGTGGTAAGCATGACCTCTCGGGATGTTTCCATAAGGTCTTCTCCTAAAAGTGTCATACTTTGGTTCATACATGTATTCCACACATCCATAAGTTCTAACAGTAGGTTGTGTAGGATTCACATATGTTTTCTGGCCTTTTGGTTTATAATGATGTTTGAAGTGATTCTTATTGTTAGAAGCATTAGCATAGCCATTAGTTTGCTGTCTGTTAGGAACAGCCCTGTAATAAGGAGTCTGCTGAGATCTCTGCTGAGGCCTTGTATAAGTCCTCTGCTGAGCCCTTTGCTGATTCCATTGCTTTGGTTTTACCCTAGCAGCATGGTTATACTTATTGTTTCTAGCAGTAGGTGCGGGAATATTCCAATCATCATCAGTAGGGAACAGTCTACCTTTCCCCCTGAGATAAGTATCCCTAGAATGATTAACATTTTTGGGTTTAGGATTCTTATCTTTGGAATATTTCTGGTTCTTCCTTCTTTGTGGTCCAACAGACTTGGTAGCATGTCTGCTATCAGTAGGTCTAGAAGGTCCAGCAGTCCTATTTTTGGATTTATCCTTTTTATTAGGAGCTGTTGACTTCTTTGACTTCTGATTTTGCTTCTTTGAAGCATTCTCAGTAGGCTTTACTGCCTCAGCACCCTTACTGGGAGTTGGATCTTTTGCAGGCACAAACTTAGGACCAATTCTGGTACTAGGTTCAGTGATCTTGCTGGATCCACTCTTATTAGATTGCTGAGTTTCAAATCCAAGACCTATAAGGTCTTCCAGATTTGAATGCAGTGTTGGAACAAGATGGTTCAGCAGATTCAGGGGCTACTGATTGTACAGCAGGCTTATGCTGATTCTGTCCAACCTCTTTTTCTTTGCCTTTAAGAATTCTCAATTCAGCTTTTAATCTTTCAACTTCCAATTGAAGAGCTTCTTTTTCAGCCTTCACAATCTCATAACCAGATTGTATTATCCTCAGTTGATTAAGGATGACATCCAAAGTCTCCTCATTGTTAGAATTTCTAGGATTTGAACCACAAGTTGATTCACAATCACTTCCAGCAGGAGTGTTTATTGATACAGTATTGTATACCTCCTCAGTTTCATCCATATTAGCCATCAAAGCATAATCTTCCATATCAGCAACCAATGCTGTGTCATCTGATTCATTTCCCTTTTTAGATTCCACTTCATACCCTGATTCATCTTCAGCAACCATAGCCTTCTTGCCATGTCTTCTTTGTTGACTCTTAGTCTTCAGTAGGTCTGGACAATCAGGTCTGAAATGTCCAGGCTTTTTGCAGTTGAAGCACAGATAATCAGGTTCCTTACTTTGTTTTAACTCAGGACAGTCATGTTTGAAGTGTCCTGGTTTCTTGCAATGAAAGCACAAATAGTCATTGTCTTTCTTTGGTTCTTCTTTCTTCCTTTCAGTAGGCCACTTTGTGAAACTTCTTGAAGGGGCCTTTCCTGTCTTCATCATTCTGATTTTCTTGCTCAGTAGGGCAATCTGCTCTTGCATTTCTTCCAGCAGATCATCTTGAGCTCCTGATGTTTCTTCTTGATGTTTAGCAGCCAATGCAGTTGTCTTTGGTTCCTCTTTTTCAGTGGTAGGAACCAATCTCTTGCTAAATTCATAAGCTTTAAGATCTGAGAATAATTTGAATGTATCCTCTTCATGCAGCTTTCTCATTTCTTCTATTGCAGTGACTTTCATCTCCCAAACTTCTTTGTCAGGTAATGCCTCCAGGATTTTTGAGTTTATTTCTTCTTTTGAATAACTTACACTCAGCAGGGTAAGTTCATCCAGGATAGCATTGAATCTTGATTCCATTTGCTCAATGGTTTCATTTGGCAGCATTTTGAACTTTTGAAACCTCTCTTTGGCTACACTGATCTTGTTCTTCTTGATAGCATTAGTGCCTTCACAGATCAACTGTATCTTGTCCCAAAGTTCCTTTGCGGTTTTGCAATCTTTAACCTTCATGTACATATTGCTATCCAAGATTCTATAAATGATATCAATAGCAATATTGTTGAGGTTTGCTCTTTTTCTGTCTTCTGCATTCCATTCTCTTTTTGGTTTTGGAATGTACTCTGTAGTATCACCCACTGTTACTGCCTTGGTAATCTCCAGTGGTCCATCGGTTAGTACATCCATCATCTCATCATGAGTTGCAGCAAGGTAAGCCTGCATTCGACGTTTATATTCATCAAATCTATCTAGAGAACACATCAGCATAGTTCTAGCATACTGGGTGTTATCCATGATGCAAGTCTTTGAAAATCAGTAATTTGAAAAAGTTTCAAAGTATTTTCACAAGCACAACAAGTAGGATTACTTCGAACAATCGTGCTAATCGCTCCGATACCAATTGTTGGTCCCTTGAAAAGGCTTTGGTTAAGTTTAGAGGGGGGTGAATAAACATAACACTTAAAACTTTTGGAGTTAACAAACTCAGCAACTTCAGCAGCCTGCTGATACCTCAGTAGTCTGATGACACCTCAGTAGCCTGCTGATACACAGTAGTCTACTGACAGTTGAGTTTACTGAATTTGTGCAGGGGAATTATATCAAAAATTAAGCCTTATTACTTGTTGTTAAATATGATACTAAGTATTAGATACTCAGTAGTGTATGTGTGTGAGTTCAGTTGCTAGATTCAGTAGATTGATGTGTATAATAAACTAAATGTAGAATGTAAATGCAGAAAGTAAGTAGGCAGATTTTATAGTGGTTCCAGGTGGTGTAATCCTGTCAGTCCACTCTTCTCCTGTGATGTTGGAGGTAATTCACTAGAGATCTTTGATGTAGCTGTTACAAAGATTCCTAAGTTGCTTGTCCTTCACCAATAACTATGGCTTCACAAACTGAAAACTGGGAACAGGTAGGATTGCTGCTCCTAAGTCTTCCACTGGTCCTTGAAGGGTAGGATTGCCTCTTCACCACTCCACCACAAACAACGATCTTTCACACAAACGTGCTTCACTGTCTTCAGCAGGTTCTTTATGAAATAAAGAATGAATCAAGTAAATGATTCAGTTGCAGCAGCTTGATTAGGATGATATAATCAGCAGCTTGCAGTCTTCAAGTGTGTAAACTTGATGTAGCTTGAATACAGAATGCACTTGAAGATTTTATCTGGATCAGTAGCTTTAAGCTCAGTATGTTCAGCAGGGTGAAAGTCCTCTATTTTTTTCATCATCTTTTTCTGAGTTGAAAGTCCTCTATTTATAGGTAGGAATGCATGTGACTTGTATTTGAAATTCAAATATAGTCGTTCCTGGTTTTGTCCCATTTGACTTGCTTTCTGTCACTATTCATAGGACTGACACTGCCAGAATTCCTTTTTGACAGTGCAGTCTGCCCACCCTTGACTTATATCCATTGGATATAATCCTGAATCATCCCAACGTTCTTTTAATCTCAACCACTGATTTGTTTGATAAGTCAGAGGTTGTTAGCTGTCATTTTCCATGTAATCTTCCAATGTAACCTTGAATTAATCGAGGTATATTATCAGCAGGTTCATCAGTCTGCTGTAATACCTATCAGTCTGCTGAACAACAATTTGCTGAGTGTAAAATACAATGCAACTGATTTCTTTTATCTAACTTTTACTTGTGAAGTTAGATTACACTTTTTTAAATATAACCAAGTTCCAAACATCATCCAACTTATGGAACTTAGACCTTGTACACAAGGTATATGTAATCAGTTTAGGTCATCGCAGACTTGCCTAAATTCTGATTCCATATCCTTGACTTTAATTACTAAGTTTGATCCCTTAGCCTTCATTTACTGAGTTTGAGCCCTCAGCCTTCAGTCTTCAGCAGGTTCCTGACTAGTCTACTGACCTATCAACCCTACTGATAAAGACCAGTCTCCTGATATAAATCAGCTGACTATTACAGTGCTTGTTTGATCAAACATATTCATAAATCAAACTCTAATCAACCTATACATTTGATCTAGACATCTTTTTGCCTTTGCACTATAACAGCTAGTCTGTCACTCATCATCAAAACATAGAAATAAGTCCAACAGATGCGATTCGGACTTGATCGTCAGCGACCCGAACTTGCAGCGATTCTTCACTGAACCGCTTAAGGTATTGCAGCGCTGTCTCGTCTTTTTTCTGCTTGATGGCGAACAGATGGGTAGCATTCTTCTGGAACGGCTTGGCGGTAATGAACGTATTAAGAAACATCTTTCCCAATGTGTCGAAGCTGTAGATCGTCCTTGGGGGTATCTTCTTGAACCATTTCCGGGCTCGTCCAGTGAGTAACGCGGGGAATGCTTTGCATTTCATCTCCTCAGGGGCACAGTCGAGATTCATGTGCGTAAGATATTGAAACAGGTGATCCTGGGGATCCTTGGTTCCGTCATAGGGTTCTAATTTGGGGATCTTGAACCTTGCTGGTCGCGGATAGTTATCGATCAGTTCGGAAAAAAAGGACTCGAGCGCTAGGAGCGTTGACTTTCTCCCGGCTATCGCTTCGAGTTCGGCACGAGCTGCTTCCGTAGCTTGGGGAACGACCAATTGCCTTTGCAGGTTTAAGGATGACGACCGGTTTTCTTTCCTGCAATTCCTATGCTGCGGGGGAGGTGTCGGCTGCCATGACCCATCGCTGGGAACATCCTCTTCCTCTGGTTCTTGACTCTGGGAATTTTCCCCAGACGAGTCTCCGTTTGAGTGATTCACATCCTGCGAATTTCATTGAGGGGACCTTCCTCTTCCAGGCCTTCCCAATCCTCATCTTCTTCATCTTCTTCTGCCAAGAGAGCATTGAGGACAGCGGCTTTCGTGGATTCATCCAAAGCTACAATTTGATCAATTAGCCCTTGATGAGTTGTGTTGAGAGAGACATTTTCCGGCTGTGGCTGATTCTAGTTATTAGCGTCTGCCTCTGAGTTGTTAGCACCATTACCATTAGCAGCCTGTTGTCGTGTAGTCACCATGTTTGTCTTGAAGCTTTTCCTGGGATTATCAATCAAAAGAACGAACGATGATGGAGGGGGTGATTTAGGATGTTTTAGACTGCACTTGATGATAATCAAGCTGCCTACGTATCCAATGGTTCAATTGGAATCAAGTCTTCGTAGTTCCTTATGGACAGTTTATATAGTGGGGCTTAGGCCCTAGGGTTTAAAGTGTCGTGTGTGTCATTGACACTGATTAATGTACTCCCTAAGGAAAAAGATTATGATTGAGTGATCTCCATGATTGTAGGAGATAATTATAGTATTCAAATATTAGCATTAAGTGATAAAGATTCGAGCCTTTATTATGCAGGATTTTATGATAGTTATCTAGTTATTAGGCAAACGAGGTATAAGATTAAAGACGGGCTCTGCCGGAGATACGCTGGGATGGAGGGGTCGCCCACAGAGATCGGGAACCGTGAGCGAGCTTCCATATCCCCAAGGTTATATAAGCCTAAGGACCTTGTCCGATCGATAGAGGTCGGTAGAGATCGCACAGTCGATCTCCTAAGGTTCAGCGCCCGACTCCTCTCCGACCTGAGTTAGACCGAGATGACCCAATCCAATTATGGCCGGACACATGAGGACCAGTGGTGACCAAGCGGATGGACGAGCTCCCTGGGCTCGTCACTAGGACGTCAAAAGTAGCTTATTTCCCTAAGACAAGTGTTGAGCCACTAAAGAGGTGCCACGTGGATGAACCTATTTTCTGGCAGCATCAAAATGCATCTGCTGAAACAAGGCACATATTCTATCAATCAATATTTCACAAAATTATTGATTCTTTGGGAAGAAATCAAGACCATCAGGCCTGTAACAGTCTGTTCTTATGATCCTCAATGTCACTGCAATGCAATCGGCAATCTGATAGATCATATGGAGGCTGAACATGTCATGAAATTCCTTAAATGATTAAGGGATGAATTTGAGCCAATGGTCTCACAGGCAATGTTGATGGTGCCCTTTCCAGAAATTCATGATGCTTTTGCAATGGCAATCAAGTTTGAAAGACAGAAGTTGTATGTGAGTAACAAGGCCAAGAATCAAGATTCCATGGTTCTCTTGACACAAAAGAATGGATAGGGGCAAAATCAGATTGTCAGCAGACCTCACTCTGCTGCAAATCCTGGACCTAAAAATCCCAAAAAGATGCAATGTAGTTTTTGTGGATTCAATGGTCACACTGAGGAGACTTGTTACAAGAAGCATGGTTTTCCTCCTGACTTTAAATCAAAAAGGGCAAATATGGTAGAAGATGAACAGTCAGCAGAAGAAGATCAGGCACCAAGCAGGTCTGCTGGACCAGGTTTTCCCAATCTTACTGCACAGCAACTTGACAAGTTGACGGCTCTGCTGAATGATCCTCCTAGACATGCAGGATTTTCTGCTGGCCAACCTGCTGATTTTGTTACACATTACTCACCTGCTACAGGAACATGTGACCTAAATTTAGTAAGATCAATACAATGGATCTTGGACTCTGGTGCCACAGATCACATTGTAGGATTATTAAATCAGTTAAGCAATCTCAAACCTTCATCTGGTATAAAAATGGGATTATCTAATGGAAATAATGTCTCTATCACACATATAGGACAAGTGAGGATCAACACTCAACTGGTCCTACATGATGTGTTTTGCATTCCTGGTTTTAAGTATAACCTTTTATCTTTACCTTCTTTTATTAATCATACAAAAGGTGCAGCTGTCTTTTCTGCTAACAAGTGTGTTTCGCAGGACAAGAACAAGAAAATGATTGGTTCAGCTGAGTTACAGAGAGGACTTTATGTCATGGACCAACCAATAAGAATTTTTGTTATCAATGTTGTAGAAAATCACGCTATCTGATAGATTAGATGATGCACTTTTATGGCACTACAGACTTGGGCACTTGCCAGACAAGAGACTACAAGTCATCAGTTCACAGTCTGCTGATGTCAAATTTTGTAGTCATGATCTTTGTTATGTCTGTCCTATGGCTAAACTGAAGAAAAATCATTTTCCTTTAAGTAATACTGCTGTAAATGCCACTTTTGACCTTGTTCATATGGATATTTGGGGTCCTCTAAGACAGCATACTGTAAATGGACAACAATATTTTCTTACTGTTGTAGATGATTTTTCTAGATTTACTTGGGTTTTTCTTATGAGGCATAAATCTGAAGCCTCTGACCTTGTTAAATTTTTTTCTACTCAGATTCATAAAATTATTAAAGTAATTAGATCTGACAATGGTGCAGAATTTCAACTTACTGACTTTTATGCTCAGCAGGGTATCATACATCAGACATCTTGTGTAAGTACACCTGAGCAAAATGGTATTGTTGAAAGAAAACATCATCATCTGTTTAATGTTGCAAGAGGTTTGAGGTTCCAGAGTAATCTACCCATTGAATATTGGGGTTTTTGTCTTTTGCATGCTGTAAAGTTGATTAATGCCACACCAACACCACTATTGAAGGAAAACACTCCATATAAAGTGTTTTATGGCACCAAACCAGACTATTATCTGCTTAAAGTTTTTGGTTGCTTAGTTTTTTCATGCACACTTCAGCAGTATAGGACAAAATTTGACTCAAGATGTAGGGCATGTGTCTATCTTGGGAATTCAACTACATCTAAGGGTATTATTCTCTTAGACATTACCAACAAAGATATCTTTGTTGCTAGAAATACTCAATTCTATGAAACTTATTTTCCTCTTTTTCAACAGGTGTAAGGAAAGCCTAGATATCTTGCTGACATGCTTGTTCCTTTGCTAGTAATGGACAATTTTGATGACCTGCTGCATGAATCAGCAGACCAACTAGCAATAGGATCAGCAGCATCTGAAACATCCAATGAAAGGCATGTACCGTCAATCAGGCTCCTGAACCCACACAGCTAAGAAGGTCCACAAGAACAAGGAAATGAACAACCTTTTATCAATGGGGTGCCCATAACGTTCAACAGACTCCACATATGCTGAGTGCAGTCATGAGTCTGGATAACCTCTCAACAGACTATGCCAGATTCATTAATGCCATTGATTATGTTAAAGAGCCTAAGACCTACAATCAAGCTATCAAGTATGATGAATGGAAGGAGACTATGAACAAAAAAAATTGAAGCCTTGCAAAAGACTCACACATGGGAGATAGTTGATCTGCCCCAAGGAAAGAAACCCATAGGGTGCAAATGGGTGTACAGAATCAAACACAATCCTGATGGATCAGTAGAGAGATACAAAGCTAGACTAGTAGCAAAAGGCTACACTCAGACATATGGGATTGATTATCAAGAAACCTTTTCCCAGTTGTCAAAATCACTACTGTTAGAACCTTACTTGCAGCAGCAGCCAATAATTGGCATCTACTTCAAATGGATGTCAACACTGCATTTCTACATGGAGATCTACATGAAGAAGTATACATGCAGTTACCCCCAGGTTGTGCAGCAACCAAACCAAACCAAGTTTGCAAACATACTAAATCATTATATGGCCTCAAACAAGCCCGCAGACAATAGAATTGCAAGTTTTCTGAATCATTGGAGGCTCCAGGATTCATTCAATCCAAACATGACCACAGTCTATTCACAAAAGGGTCAGGACGGTCATTTATTGCCTTATTGGTATATGTGGATGACATCATAGTCGCAAGCCCCAGTGAAGAGTTGATTCAGCAAGTTAAGGATGCTTTACATCGGCAATTCACCATCAAAGATCTTGGAAAATTGAGATATTTCATAGGCATTGAGGCTGCTGGATGTCCAAAAGGCATATCCATTTAACAAAGAAAATACACTCTTAACCTCCTAGAAGAATATGAATTTTTGGGAGCCAAACCTGCCAAGACACCTATGGATTCTAAGCAGACTTTACAACATGGTGATTCACCACTTTTAGAAGACAACACGGCATACAGATCACTAGTGGGTAAATTGATTTACCTCACTTTTACCAGACCAGATATTGCTTTTGCAGTACAACAACAAGGCAATTTCTGGACACCCCTATTGAAAATCATAGGAAGGCATCTCATAGACTGCTAGGGTATTTGAAGACCAATATTGGCAAAGGAATCTTCTTCCCAGCAGACAATAATCTTATACTTAAGGGTTTTACAAATAGAGATTGGGTTGGTTGTCCTGAAACCAGAAGATCGGTTTCAGGTTACATGATGTTCCTAAGAGATGCTCCAATCTCCTGGAAGGCAAAAAAACAAACAACAATTGCTAAAAGCTCATCAGAGGCTGAGTACAAGGCCATGGAAAATGCAGTTTGTGAAATCCAGTGGCTGATCTACATACTACAGGATTTACAGATTCCAGGTTAATTGTCTGCTATGTTATTCTGTGATAATGCTAGTGCACTGCACATTGCTCATAATCATGTCTTTCATGAAAGAACAAAACACATTGAAATTGACTGCCATGTTGTAAGAGACAAAAGTCAAATCATGACTTATCAAACTTCTTCCAGTAAATACAAAAGAACAAATAGCTGACATACTCACCAAGGCCTTGGATGCACATATTTTCTATTATCTACTAGACAAATTGGGAATTTCAAAGATCTTCCAGAATTCAAGTAGCTGATGGGAATGCTGAGTGCAAGTTGTTCATGTACCACTCTCAGCTTGAGGGGGTGTTGCAGTATAAAGGCTAGTGGGAATGCTGAGTGCACTTTGCTGATCATATGAAGATATCGGCGGCCTGGCGACAAGATGAACACCGGCGACTGGCGACGAGTGAAGACTCAGCAGCCTGCTGACTAGTTAGTGTAATGTAGAAAACGGTTATTTTGTTGTAACTTGTTATAACCGTTTGTGACTTACTTCCAACTGATTCATGAGGTGTATGAAGTTATTAATACCCCATGATCAGCTGCATTGTAAACGACTTGTAACTTTCACTAGATCAATAATAATTCCGTGTATTATTTTGTGTTTGTAGTTCCACAAACTTCATCAAAAGACTACTTTAATAAATTTATCGATCCTATTTAACAAAAGGAAAGTATCACTCATGAATCTTCTTGTGTTTCAAATCCTCCGGAAAATGGAGTGGCGGAAAAGAAAAATCGCCATCTCCTTGAATCTGCACGTGCCCTTTTATTCCAAAATTTTGTTCCTAAGAAATATAGGTGAGAGGCAGTCCTAACCTCAACGTGCATCATAAATCGCTTACCCACTAAAGTCTTTGACCAAAAGTCTCCTTTAGAAGTCCTCTCCACCTTCTATCCGGATGTTAAAATCCAATTCACATCCATGCCAATAATCGTGGAACATTTGATCCAAGAGCGGTAAAGTGTGTGTTTTAAAGGTATTCATCGACACAAAAAGGCTATAAGTAATACCTTCATACATCTCGAAATTTTGTGTCAGCAGATGTTACTTTTCGGAAAATGGATCTTTTTTTCTTTGTCCTCAAAATCATCCACGTACTGTCTCGGAATTTGAGTTGCTTCCACCATTCCTACCAGAAAGCTCTAAAGCGCCACCACTCAACCAAACACAGCAAGCCCAATGACCTATGGAAAACTTCGATTTGATCATGTTTATTCAAGAAAAAATGCTCATGCTCCACATCTAGATCAAGAAGATCCACCATCCACGCCCGGTGTTGAAGATAGACTATCAATATCTCCAAACGGTCAATCAACCAAGTACTCCGATCCAAGTTCGCGTGGTGAAATTCCAACGGAAACCGCCACAACACCCAACCTCCCAATAGCACTGAGAAAAGGCACCCGTGAATGGACTAAGAGACCGTTATATCCTTTATCAAACTATGTTTCCTTTGATCGACAAATTCACACTGAAACATCAATCCTACCTCACACAAATTCATACCCTTTCTATCCCAAAAACAGTAAAGGAAGCATTAATGCAAAAGGAGTGGAGACTTGCCATGAAAGCTGAAATGGAAGCACTGGAAAAAAAGAGATTTGGGAATTAGTACCTTTACCTTCGGGAAAGCAGGTTGTAAGGGGTTATTCTGATGCAGGGAGGCTTCAATAGAGAGCTGCATACGTGGCAACATCTGGACCACACACTTTCATCCTCAATAGGGAATTGCATACGTGGCATGAAACTGTGTGGTCCAGATGTTGCCACGTATGCAGCTCTCTATTGAAGCCTCCCTGCATCAGAATAACCCGGTTGTAAGGTGTAAATGGGTTTACACCGTAAAATTCAAGGCAGATGGGACTTTGGGACGGTATAAAGAAAAGGTTGGTAGCCAATGGGTACACTCAAACGTATGGAGTAGATTACCTTGAGACCTTCGTACCGGTTGCGAAAATGAAC
Source organism: Gentiana straminea (assembly GCA_036785695.1). Classification (NCBI taxonomy): domain Eukaryota; kingdom Viridiplantae; phylum Streptophyta; class Magnoliopsida; order Gentianales; family Gentianaceae; genus Gentiana; species Gentiana straminea. The sequence continues at coordinate 1,734,966 of JAVUPR010000087.1, read as the reverse complement.
AAGGTACATATTTTGTTATCTCTAGCAGCTCGGTTTGACTGGACTTTACATCAATATGATGTGAAGAATGCCTTTTGACATGGAGAGTTAAATGAGGAGATTTATATGGAGATTCCTCTGGGTTATAGCTGTAACAAACCACAACAAATTTGTCGATGAAAGAAAGCACTATATGACTTAAAACAAAGCCCCGGGGCTTGGTTTGGTCGTTTTGCAAGAACAATGATCAATAATGGGTATAATCAAAGCCAAGGTGACCATACTCTATATATCAAACACACAAACAAGGGGAGTGACAAAACTGATTGTGTATGCAACTGATATAATTGTAACAGACAATGTTGAAAGAGAGAAGATGGCACTTATTATTTGGCTCGTGAATTCGAAATCAAGGATTCAAGGAAATTGAAGTATTTCTTGGGAATTGAGGTAGCTAGATCCAAAGAAGGTATTTTTATCTCCCAACAAAAGTATGTTATTGATTTGCATGCAGAAGTTGGGTTAACAGGGTGCAAACCGGCATCCACTCCCATAGAACAGAATCATCATCTCGGAGAGGCTTAAGGAAGTCCGAAAGTGGACAAAGCACAGTATCAGAGGTTGGTGGGCAGATTAATATATTTGTCAAATACAAAGATAGACATTGCGTATGTTATTTGAGTGGTAAGTCAATTTATGCATGATCCGAGGGATGTACACTTACAAGCAGTTCAAAGAATAAGGGGTTGTACTTTAGGAAGGGTCACTTAGGGCACTCCTAGCAGAAGCCCTATACGGTGCCCTATCCCTAAAATGATGATAAAAAATAGAGTTTTGCATCAAATAGCTCCTACAACAGAGGCCTTATCCCTATTTATTTTTAGGGATATGAAAAGTGCATCCCTACTTGTGGGGATGCACTATTCACTGCCCTAAACATATTTAATTGTTAAAAATTATAGGGATATGGATGCTGCTGGAGTGAAATAATAAATATTTAATGTGTATAAATAGGGTTGTGAGGTAGAATATGTATTATTTAATATTATTTGAAATGTTATAGGGATAAGGATAGGGATGCTGTTGTAGAGGTTTTTGAATTGAGATGTTGTAAAATAGGAATATGTATTATTTTATATTATTTTAGGGATAAAATTTAAGGACTCTGCTGGGAATGCCCTTAGATCTTGGAGTATCCGGATACACATGCTGGTTTTGCAAGATCACTTGTTGATAGAAGATCCACCACTGGGTACTGCATTTTTTCTTGGAGGAAATTTGGTGGCATGGTGAAGCAATAAACAAAGTGTAGTAGCAAGATCAAGTGCAGAAGCAAAATTTCGGGCAATGGCAGTAGCGATTATGGGTACAGATTATTTTGGAAGACGATCAAGCAGCTATAAGTATTGCACATGATCCTGTGCAGCATGATCACACAAAACATGTTGAAATAGATGTGACTTATTTAAGGAGAAATTGGAGAGTGGTCTCATTTGTACACCATATGTTCCAACCTGTGGGCAACTTGCAGATGTCTTGACGAAAGGGCTAAACAAGGATGATAATGGTCTTTTCAAAATATGTTTATATATATATATATATATATATGTTTATTTATTTTTGGAGAAGACAAAATATGATTTTCAATTGAAGTCAATTCAGCTACGTGTGCATATGCATTATAGCCCGCCCAGCAAGCCTACAACAGTTGAAAACGTTAACTCGATTTGTACTTGCACACTTTTTGCTGTTTATAGACAATGCAAGCCATAACCTCGCATAAAACAAAAGCAACGGTTTTAACTTATAAACTACAGAAAGGGTCTCCAACGTTTATTCCAGATCCCTCATACAACAACCGCCATATTAACTTAGCCTCCTCGGTGTCCTTCGGCTTGTAGGGTCCTGTTGGTCATTCTCTCTTCCTTCTCACTGCACAGGATAAAATACATGACTTGGAAAATAGTAAGAAAGACATTTGACTGACCTAGATACCCACAGGAAAGAAGAAAACAAATTACATTTAGGTAACAATAAAAGAAAAAAAAAACATTTAAGATGACAAATAAAGAATCTGAAGATCGTATACTCTACTGTTGACTCCCCACAGAGAAGTGGAGTAAAGCATTTGTCACAATTGCTTAATGAATTCAAATAACAAAAGACCAGGATAAATGTGTAGGAGTGAACCGCAGACGATGAGTTAGAGGAGAAAAATAGAGAAGAATGAGAGAGCAATGTAATTTTGACGGCCACTCAAGGCCCTTATCCTTTAATAAGGTCTCATATTTCCCTGATCCTTTAATAATAAAGAACGATCAAAACAAGAAGAAACCAGGGAACTGCCACAAAGGAGATAATCCTAGGATCAACATGGAGTAAACAAGATGAATAACTGGAGATCATCCTAAGTTGTTGCTTCTAGGAAAGGAAGCGTCGAGTAGGACAACACCACCTATGATAATATAATGTAGCAAGATGATTGGATCCCACACTCAGTGTCTATAGAAGCATATTAAGAAGCATTCTACTCCTGAAGACAAAACAGTACAAAGAATTATAGGGTATCAATCAGCACCAGGTTGCAAATCAAAGCCTTGCCAGACATTCAGATAATGAGTTGGGTTTTTGCAGCTAATATTAGGATTGACTGCAACCTTTAAGAAGTTGAAGATTTACAAATTTAGCTTAAAGATTTACAAATTTAGCTTAAAAACCATGTTCTTGGTTAACAAATATGCAAGGCTCCAAATACAATTGATGGCCTAGCTTACAAAACAACTGTCAAACACCTTCACTAAGGATTCAAGAAAACATTTATGTATTATGACCAAGTATCTGAGACCAATGCATTTGACCACTTGATTGCAAGAAAAACAATAAACAGGTTAAAGGCCATTCCCCTTAGAAATCCCATTTTCTTTGAATTCAGATGCTCCTTCAAAAAACACTAAACATGAAATGATATTAGCGTCATTTTCACAATCTGACGATGTCGCGTAATTTCTGTGGCACTCGATGCCTAAAAGAAAAGATACTTTAAGAAAAGAAAAAAAAAAGGAAGGGACAAAATAGATGGGTAACCGGTGTCCACACAAAAACAGAAAAAGGTTTCATAAAGGAAATATATATTTATTTCAAGGTTCTTAAGGGATTCGAAACAAACCACATTTCAACAAGTGCTATCAAGGCAGCAAGTTCCCTGCAAAAAAAGTGTTCACTGAATTACATTATATCAAGTTAATAGACGCAAGAATGTATTAGTTTATGTATGAAGTCACAGTTGAATATAGCTTTTCTACATGTGCAAAACAAAGTCATAGTTGTTCTATTGAATCCCTGATTTTAAGAGATCTGCCGTGATTTGATGTGTAGCAGGAAATTACATTAAATAGGGTGATTTGATTAATTTTGTACGTTAGCAAAGAGTAGGCTTCCCTCATGTAGAAATGAGATCTTGTAACCACCGTTTCTGATTCAAGAGGAATACAAATCTTCTCTTCTCCTATCAATTCCTATGTATTAAAAACAGTATCAAAGCCTCCTCTAAGCTACATTTTTCCTTCCTGTGACCAAGGATGGCATGACAACTGTTGGAAAGTGTGTTTGTTTTGGGTTGGAGCTTTTTTTTGGAGTTTTTTTTTTGGGGTTTTTTAGATAAAGTGATTGAAGTAATGATTAGAAAGTTAAGATGTTTTTTTGGAAATTTGTGTAGATTATGAAATGATTGGTTAAATAAAGTAGAATAATGAATAAAATAATGGCAAAAAAGGTAATAAAGTTGATAAAGTGAAATGATGAGAGATGATTTAATATTTTTTTATTTGTAGTTGAAGATTTGATTGGTGGGAGAATTGTAAAAAATGATTGGTGATGTGATGTAAAAAAACTCCCAAAAAAACTCTTTGCAAAACAAACGAGGGCTGTATGTCGTATATAATAATTAGTAGCTAATTACTTTATTTATTTAATACTGCCACATATATTAAATTATGAAATATATGTAGGGGTATTATTGGGTTTCCTAGTTAGTAAGAGGAGTAATGGGTAAATGCCTGAAAAACTCATAGGTCGGCTAGGTTATTTGGAGATTGAGTTTTGATGTATTATAAAAAGCCAGTTATGCTGGGATGAAATAATACAGAAGTTTTTCCCAATAATTCTTACATGGTATCAGAGCCATGTTCGAGGAAAAAACCCTTAAAAAAATTAAAAAATAAAAATCTCCTTCTGCCGTGAGCAGCCCACTACTGCCTCTGCCAATATGTCAGCCCTAATCACCGCCGCTAGCGGCGGTAATGGAGGCGCCGTTACCCAACCCAATACCGAAGCCGATACACACCAGAACAGTGGCACCATAATTCAACCAGGTGTTTGACTGGTAAGAATTTCCTGGCATGGCTAGGCCACAAATGTTTCTCCAGACGGCAAAAGACATATGGGAGCCTGTTAGGGAGATGTATTCTGATATTGAGAATACCTCCCAAATCTATGAGTTGAAGATCAAGTTGTGGAATCCCAACAGGAATCGAAGGATGTCACATCCTATTACAACGAAATTGTATCTCTATGGCTGGATATGTGCCATGATGATAAGTGGGATTGCTCCGGTGACAGCATCAAATTCAAAGAAAAAAAGGGCCTAACACAAGACCTGAATACAATTGTTTTGTTGGAAGGTTTCGACAAAGTTTGCATGAAGGTTTGACGTAGGAGTCAAATATTAAGGAAGAAAAATCAAGAGCTCAGAGCACTACAAACTTTCATAAATGGAGAAATTCGAATAATGATTCTTCCAACTGAGTTCAAAGGTGATATACTCGAGTTGCACACTTTAGGTAAAGGAAATCAGACAAAATCTAACAGAATACTAGACAAAACGACAAAACAAGTTCTAGGAATAAAAGACTAGGATGCCACGTGTCCCAATCCAGCTGTCCAATTAAGATGGTCCTACATCAGTTCCATCCCTCTCAGATTGTTCAGTCTCATCCACGAGTGTAGTGACTTCAGTTGGTGCATCTTCAATGGGGTAGTAAGGCCTCAGATCAGAAACATTGAAGGTGAGGGTAATGTTTCAACTTGCAAGTAGGTCAACTATGTACGTATGGCTATCGATCTTGGCTTGGATAGGGTAAGGCCAATGGACTTGGGTTGGAGTTTGTTGTAGGTACCCACAGGGAATCGCTCCTTTCGTACAAATGCCATTACCAGATCACCAGGTTCAAATAGTTGCGCTATCTTAAAAAAAAAAGGATAAACCCTATCCCGAGGGTCCCCACTCCCCCTGTCCCACGGGATGCGCTATCTTCTTCACATTTGTTGTTGTCTCGCAGAAGAAATTGGCCATTTCAAGATGATCTCATACATCCTGATGTAGTTGCGGAATAGAAGTAGCCAAAGAACCTACGGGTTTACTTTACGATTGGGAATTTCAGCCAATTCAGTAACTTGATTAGGTGGTTTAGTGTAGACCGCAGTAGAAGAAGCTTGTCCTGTAGACCCGTTGATCATGGAATTGTAAGCAAATTCTGCTCGAGGCAAAGACTGGTCCCACTATTTTGGCTTATCTCCAGCCAGACACCTGATCATATCATCAATGTCCTATTTACTACCTCAGTTTGCCCATCTATTTGGGATGATAGGCACTACTAAACTGCAGGTCGGTGTTGAATCTCTTCCGCAATTCCTTCCAAAAATGGGATAAAAACATCACATCCCTATCTAAGGTTATGGTCTTCGGTAAACCATGTAAACAAACAGCTTCTTTGAAGAAGAGATTAGCAACATAGCTAGCATCTGTTGTCTTTTTACAAGGAATGAAGTGGGACATCTTGAAGAATCTGTCTACAACCACAAAAACTGAATCATGGTGCCTTGGTGTTTTTGGGAGGCCCAAGACAAAATTCAGAAAGATCTTCCATATGTTGTCAGGAACAGGTAGAGCGGTATATAACCTTGTGTTTTTTCTGGTCCCTTTGATTTCTAGCAAATCTCACACCTATGTACCCATCTTCCCACATCCTTCTTGATTTGTGGCCAATAGAACCTGTCCTCCATCAATGCCAGGGTGTCCCTCCCTAAATGGGCGGCTAGTCCCCTTTCATGCAACTCTTTGATCAGATGTTCTCTTAGTGAAGTCCTGGGTGTACAAAGTTGTGTTCCCTTAAATAAGTAGCCCTTCTACAATGATAGTCAGGGAGGAATTCTTCTGTTTGCATTTGTGCAAGACTGCCACACTACCCCAAAGTCTGGATCTTCATAGGCTTCCACTAAACTATCAAAACTGACCAGTTCAAACTTGATAACAATTAACAGTGCCTCCTTCCTTCTGAGAGTATCAGCCACCACATTATGTTTCCCTGTTTTATGTTGGAAGACAAATGTAAACCATTGCAAATAGATGAACCACTTGGCATGCATCCTATTTATATGTTTCTGAGTATTCGCAAACTGAAGTGTCTTGTGGTCACAGTTCAGTAAGAATTCATTCTGGATGAGATAATACTCTCATTGTTGTAATGCCCTGATGAGAGCATAAAACTCTTGCTCATTGGTTGTCCATTTGCATAGCTGGAGACAACTTCTCACTGAAATATGCAACAGGTCTAGCTTCTTGATTGAGGACAGCCCCAATGCCTAGGGCAGATGCATCAGTATCCACTTGGAACATGTCGAAATTGAGCAAGGCAAGAACAGGAGCAGTGGTTAACCTGTTCTTGATCTCAGCAAAACTGGCATCTTGTCGGTTTGTCCAGACAAAACCTCCCTTCTTGAGACAATCAGGGAAGATACTATCATACTGAACCTTTTGATGAATTTTCTGTAGATAGATGCCAAACCTAGGAAACCACTCAAAGCTACGACAGATGTACGAACTGGCCAATCCCTGATGGCTTCTACCTTCTTTGGACATGTATGAATCTCTTGATCACTAATAATGAACCCTGGAAAAAATAGGTTGCTAGTGGAAAACTCACTTTTCTTTAGATTGAGATATAGATTTTTCTCCCTAAGTACCGTCAGTACCAACCTGAGGTGACATAAATGGTCTTCATGATTATTACGGTAGACCAATATGTCATCAAAGTAGATCACCACAAACTTGTTCATGTAGGGCTTGAAAATGTAATGCATGAGTCTCATGAAAGTACGTGGGCATTACACAGCCCAAATGGCATGACTAGCCCCTCATATAAACCTTCCTGAGTCTTGAACCTTGTTTCCACTCATCCCCTGGTCTAATTATTATCTGAGGGTATCCACTTGTTAGGTCAATTACGGTAAAAATATTGGCCTCGGCAAGCTGATCCATGAGGTCCTCTACTCTTGGCATTGAAAATCTGTACTTCACTGTAATCATGTTTATGGCCCTACTATCTGTGCACATTCTCCACTTGTCTTTCTTTGGGACCAATAGTGCAGGCGCTGCACATGGGCTGGTACTTGTTCCGATCATCTGTTTCTGAAGAAGGTCATCCCATATGTCTTGTAGAAATTGATGTTCTTTGAGGCTAATCCTGTAATAGAGTACGTTCAGAAGGTCATCCCATATGTCTTGTAGAATTTGATGTTCTTTAGGGTTCATCATGTAATAGAGTAGGTTGGGCAAAGATGCCCCAGGCACAAGGTCAATGATGTGCTGAATTCCTCTCATAGGTGGTGGCAGTCCCTCGAGCAAATTAGCAGGGTATACATCCTGAAACTCCTCCAACAGAGCTTGGACTGATGTTGGAATGGCATTCTATTCATGCATGTTAGCAGCTTCTTGGAATCCTTAGCTGTTGTAGACATTAGCACAACTTACTTGTCATGCCAATGGAAGGAATAGGTGTTATTCCTGCCATCATGGGTAACAGCCCTGTCAAACTGCCAAGGTCTCCCAAGGAGCAGATGACAAGCATCCATATCAACTACATCACAGCAGACATCAACCACATAAGATTTTCCTATGGAGAACCTCACCTTGCAAATCGCTGACACATTGCTTTCAGACCCCTTCTTGATCCACCGTATCTTATAGGGGTGGGAATGTTTGACAGTCTCTAACCCTGGGGATTTCACAACAGCTCTGGAAATGATATTGTCATTAGAGCCATTGCCATGATAACATCGCATACCTTGGGTGCAATGGTGCATCTGGTTCTAAACAAGGCATGCCTCTAGTTGGTGTTAGACTCCACAAGGAGTAGTCTATCTACTATGCAAACCAGTGGAGTCCCTTCATCCCCCTCTAAGATCTCGATTTCACCTTCCTCTTCTTCATCAGACCCAACAGATTCACTACTGTGTCTGTCAAGTATAGTGGCCTGTTTTCTTTGAGGACAGGCATTTGATTTGTGACCAGACTGTCCACACATGTAACACTTCAACCCTCCAGGTTTAGCATAGGGGTCTGGGGGTTTATTATAAGAAGGTTTAATGTTCTTACCCTTAGCTACATCCCATGCATCGGTAGCTTTGTTTTGAAAGGAGCTCATTGGGGTCTGGTGGCCAGTCCCAGGGAAAAGCCTCTTTGAGGATGAGACCATATATGTTTTTTTCAACGTGTGTTTTTCAGCAGTATAAGCCAAGTTAACAGCTTCATGTAAAGTCCACATGGGAGTCATGTCTATCCTTTCCTATAGTTCTTCCCCCAGTCCAGCAACATACTTGGCTATCTGGACATCATCTCGTTCAGGAGTGGTGGTTCTAGAGCTCAAACGATAAAAGTCATTAGTGTACTCCCTTACAGATCTACCGTTATGTTTGCAGTTCAAGAACTCTAACATTAATTGTTTTGTGTAATCAGAACGGAGAAACATAGCAACCAAAAGTTGTTTCATTCTGGGCCATGAATTAATCCGCTCCTTTCCTTTTAAGGTCCTGTTATTTTGCACTTGTTTCCACCGAGCCCTAGCCCCTCCTTTCATTTTGTATGAAACAAGCTTACACTTACTATTGTTAGGTGCATTCATACCTTCGAAATAGTCCTCAATATTGTCTACCATGTGCAGGGTTCCATCGAACACCGGAATCTCCATCTTCAATCGAAAGTAATGGCCTCCCCCATGATTAACCCACCTCTGCCGACGATGGGGAGCTTCAATTTCTTCTCCTTCAAGATTTTCCCAATCTGTGGCGTCCAGATTTGATTCAGAACTCTCATCTTTCCAGTCTATGGGTCTTCCCAAATGATTTCATATCTCCGGAGTCTTCTTGGGTGGTTCTTTTAGCAGGACCCTCCGCTCAAGTGACTCATTCAGTTTCCGGTGAACATATAGTGCTCCGGTCATACCCGCAGGAGTACAGGTAGCTTCTTCAGTTGAAATGAAGCCTTGCCTCAACTCTCTAATAGCCTGGTGCACCTCCAGTTTGAAGGCCTCCTGATTCCGATTTAGGTTGTCAATCGCCGTCATGGAATCCCGAATCCCGATCAGCGTCAGGGATCCTACTCGCCTCTCCGTTGTTGCCAGACATCGAAATAGAGAAAGGCAAACCAGTCTCTGATACCAAATGACGTAGGATTCAAATATGAAGGAAGAAAAATCAAGAGCTCAGAGCTCTACGAACTTTCATTAATGGAGAAATTCGAATAATGATTCTTCTAGCTGAGTTCACAGGTGATGTACTCGGCTGGCACAGTTTAGGTAAAAGGGAAATCTGAAAAATCTAACGGAATACTAGACAAAACGACAAAACAGAATCTAGGAATAAAAGACTAGAATGCCACGTGTGACGTGTACCAATCCAGTTATCCAATTAGGATGGTCCTACATCAGTTTTGGCACTAAACTGAAAATGAGACAGCCTTCCACCCTAAGACAGATGGGCAGCCTAAGAGAACCATACAGGCATTGAACGATATGCTACAAACTTGCATCTTGGAAGTGGGAGGCAAATGGGTAGACTATTTGCCACTTGCAAGTTTTCCTATAACAACAGTTACCATTGTAGTCTTGGGATGCCACACTTTTTGAGGCTTTGTATGTATTGAAGTGCAGAATACCAATCTATTGGGATGTAATTAGCGAAAAACATATTATTGGACCAGACTTGGTGAAGCAAGCAAAGGAAAATAGAAGTTGAAGCCTAAGATAGGCAAAAGAGTTGGGCAGATACTAAAAGAAGACCACTCAAATTTGATGGAGGTGAAAGAGTATATACTTGAAGACTTCACCTATGAAAGTAGTGCAAAGATTTGGGCAGAAAGGCCAGTTGAGCCCAAGGTACATTGGTCCTTTAAAGATTATTGAGAAAGTGGGACCATTGGCATACCGTCTTCAATCGCCAGCTTCATTGTCTCGTGTGCACAATGTATTTCATGTATCCATGTTTAGGAGATGTTTAGCTAATTTGAACATGAAAATAGACGAGGATACAGCGTAACTATAAGACAACTAAGCATATGAGGAGAAACCAATTCGGATTCAAGCAAGAAAGGAAAGGTTAGTCAAGAAGAAGTCGGCTCCCATAGTTCAAGTGCACTAGAGTAATCATACCGCAAGGAAAGCAACTTGGGAGATCGAACAAGATATGATCTCAAAGTTTCCGGACTTTCTTGACCTACCAAGTACTTTAAGTTTCGAGGACGAAACTTCTTATAAGGAGTGGGGAAGGTAATACCCTTTATTCTTTCTATTTTCTATATTCTACATTATAAGAAGTAGAGAGCAATATAACTTTAATTAAATAAGGATTTAGTCAAAGATAAACTCTAGTATTAAAAAAGATAATCATTTAATATCTATTATAAATTCCTAAAATTCTCCCAATTCCCCATTCAAAAATTTCCCACGTATTACTCCGGAAAGTTGCGGCCCCTTCCCCTCATAAAAAACAAGTCAACTTCTTCACCAAAGGAAGAAAAAGAAAATTATTTCTGATCAATATCTCGCTTCGTAGAAGGTGCGTAACAAACACTCGACATTATAAACAAATAACGAATAAAAATACAAAACAAAAAATAACCACTAAAAAAAGTTCTATGGAGTGATGGTTGAATCAAGATTCTTAAATGAATCAAAACAAACCTCAAGTAAATCTCCGCGTCCAATGAATCATTTTCCTGCAAAAGAAATAGTAAATCAGAACTACTCATATATCCAAACAAAAAAAAGCAATTGAATAAATAACAAGCAAATAAAAAAAATCCAAACAAACACTGACATGAAATCTCACAGTACCAAATACATTTTGGAATGTTTGAAAAATCATCAAAAAATACATAAAGATCTCTATTTTGGGCAATCAAAGAGTTCCATAGCCATGACATCATCATTGAATCTTCTTCATCCCAAGCCTCAAATTTAAAGTCATCCATAGCAGGACCAGACACCGTGAGATGCTTGAGCTTGCCCACCCTTTCAAGAAAGTTCCAACCACCTGAGACCATTTCAGGTAGTTTTTGCCATTTAACCGATAGGCTGCCTGAATACCTTGCAATCACCATGGTTCGCAGGCATGTTAGTCGCAGTCGACTCGGATTCTGCGCTAATAATTTCTGACACAAGGAAGCAGCAACTAGAAGAAGATGAAAGGTTATGATAGAGCAAAGCGGAAACAGCAAGAAGAATTATGCCTAAAGCTCTGATACCATGTGAAATGTGAAATGAAAGGGAAGATAATTCTTATGGATTGATTGAATACAACAGTTACATGAGTTTAAATAGGAAATTACAAAATGGGTCTAACAGCTATCGGTCTTTGAGTAAAGACTAGCCACCAAACTACGACATGTTCTCCCATATATGACAAAATCTGACAATTGAGATAAGGGTTGAATTCATATCCCTATCTCGTGTGTTTCTCCTGCTTTGTCGGAGGTTGTATGATAATTTACAGACGCGTCGTGTTAACCCAGTTGAGATCAATAAAACAAGAAGTTTTATTTTCTTCCTAAAATATCAACAAGGACTTGCAAGAGATCCTTATTTGCCAGTGCCGATACGCAACTACACCAAGACGTCCACCAATACTTAGAAAATTCAAATGCAACCTATAAACAAGCAATGGGTTCTCACAGACATTACAAACCTTATCTTCTGGAGACTAGAGAGATTTCTCACGGCACTTGCAATAAATAGAAACCAAAAAAGATTATCCCTAAACCCAATCCTCCAAAAGATCAATTACAATACCTACAATAGTGGTGTGGAAATTAGAGAAGAATAGAGAAGAAAAATATTCTCATTGATCTGCAAATAAACAATACAAAGGGAATAAATAGAGAAGTGAGCCCAGCAGCCATAAGACAGAAAAGTAGCTGGGTAGATCACAATAAACGCACTAAACAGGCTGTAAAGACACTAGCTGCCAACCACCTAGGATAAAGATAATCCCTAATAAAGACTACTATTACACAATACATATGTAATAATAACTAACTTTATATATTATATACATTATTTTCTACAAGTGGTCTTCCAATTTCATGGCAGATTTCCTCCCAGTTCAGGGTAGTTGATCTTTCCCCTACCATCCCCCTAGCAAAGCACTTACTGCATAAAGAGAGATTACTCATGGGCACTTGCAATAAATAGAAACCTAAAAAGAATAGCCCTTACCCGATCCTTAAAAAGATCAATTACAACACCTACAATAGTGGTCTTCCAACTTCATGGCACATTTCCTCCCCGTTCATCATAGAGGAGCCGAAAACCAAGTTCATGAAGCATTCCGTTCACATCCGGCTTTGGAAGTGAATCCAAGATATCAAGAATGACTTTCCAACTGTTATTTAACTTTGGTTGTAGCAAAATTCCTTCAACCAATGCCTCAATATCAAATTTGTGTAACAGGTGGGTAATAATAATAGAAGCTTGAACAACCTCATTGTTTAACTTCTGTGATCCTTTATGATTAGGATATTTGCCACTGTCAAAATCTACAACAAGACCGTTTCCATCTTTGTCGTAAAGTGCGCAAATTCGAAGTGAATACTTGTCACGGTCCATCAACCTATCTAGTAAGCCGCCAACAAAAGGAAACAAAGCAGACAAATATCCGCCAACAACCTTCTCTTAAGATGTCAAAATGCCGGTCACATCTTTTGAGAGCTTGAATGATTATAAATCAAATAAGTTCAGCTGCAATTTCAATGCTCATACTCATGCCTTTTGTTCTACTGAGACAAAAATTCCCACCCGGATCAAATGAGAATGATGCAAGCTCACTAATTGAATAAGTAGCAGCCATGTACTCACCATAGGTTAGGCATAGAGAGTTTTTGCAATGATCTAGATGGAGGATTGTATCTATGACAGGTCCAATCAGCAACTCAGCCTCTTCAACTTCATGTTGGTCCTCATGCATAGCAACATGGCCAATGAATCTTGTGAAGGAATGCTTGATTACGGGTGGCTTGACAAGATTTCCTCTCGAATGGACTTACTATAGGCTTGTTCAGTTTTATTTCCAGATTCTTGTTGATATGAATCTGCACACTCAATTATTGCAAGTAGTTGCAAGGTATTGTCATCATGTTTTCTCGAAACTATAATTTGGATTGCTGCAGGAGGGGCTTTATTTGGCTCGTCTTCATTTTCCTTTGAACATTTATCATCACTGCTATTCTGATTTGTAACAGGCATAAATTAAACCTTACTCTGAAGTGGCTTTTCTTCATCACACTTTTCAGCACTTTCCTTGTGCTTAGCAGTAAAACTCTTGATTGTGGGAGTGCTCCAATCCATAAATAATTTCAGTTGTGACTCCGTTAAAGGCTGGTCAACTTCAACAATATGCTCACTTAAAACTGCCTGAATTGGTCTCTGTTTGTTAGTAAGTGACTCAAAAGGACTTCTGTCGAACGTTCGGTTGGCGTAAATTCTTGCTTCACTCTTTCTTCTTCTTTTCTGTTTTCCATTTGCTTGCAATGAGCATCAGCTGCTGTCTTTGCATCCATACCTTGCCTAATGAAGCATTTCGTCGAGCACGTGGCAGGCCTGAAGATGTTAAACAAAAGAAATTTCATTCTCGACCATAACCTAATCTTCGATTCACCTTCTAAGAGCCTCTGATGTTGCAGTTCTCGCCACCACTGTTCGGCTTCGCCCTCGAATGCATAGTATGCTAGCATACACTTCAAAATCTCTGGTGGTTGCACTTCTTCAAAAAATTGATCGACTATCTCAGCCCATTCAAGAAGATCTCTCATGTTTGAGGTACCACTGAAGATGGGAATATACCATCTGATTCAGCGTCGGTTAGCCTCTCTCATGATGCTTCTCCGGTCATCTCCGAACGTAGAAGAGCGCTGCAATTCTTGCCCAGCTCGTCTAAAATAAGTGGTGTCATTTCCCCTGAAGGAACAAGGATGATCTCATCCATAATGGGAAAAATCAATGCTCCAAGTGGTAGTGCTGCTCAATCGCACCTTGATTCATTTTGGAAGTAAAAGAACCAAGCTTCTGATTAACCCTATGCGGAATATCCCATTGGATCTTCGAATCCCGAACACCGTCGCGGATCCGGCTATCTTTCCAAATCATTTAGCAATCAAAAATGCCCAAGGGAAATCCTTGCTATGAATACCAAATGAATTGGAAAATCTACAATGTAAAAGAGATCAAACGAGAGCTAATCCAAGCTCCAAGATATTTCATTCATGAAATAATATCAAAGATTACATTCTCCCAAATCTTAGGCAACTTAGACTTTTTATAGAGGCTAAAAAACTCATTTAGGTAAATACATACTCTTAATAAAGCCACATGGCTATTGACTAATTATAACATAATAATGGGCTATTAATAATTTGATGTGCTACATCATCTACTCATGGCATCACCACGGGTTGGTCCACCATCTCCACCAATAAAGGGATCAGCTCCCTCACATTGTCGGTACGCTATCTCATATGATCACTATTCTATGAAAATTACATACTCCACCTTACTCAAATCACTGACTTGAGCGTCGAAGGTTTTACCGCAAAATGAGCTTTGGGACCCTAATGCCTTGTCCGTATTATGGGTATGCAAGCCGTCGATCGTCTTTCACAAGCTTACTCAACAAGGTCATATTTCATCCTGATGATTTCAGGCATCATCAAACGTCAAAAAAAAAACTAGGGTTCTTGACAGGGGAATCAATAATCTTGGACCATAAGATGCGAAGTAGAAGGCATGCAAATCTGAAAATTCTTTGGTGATGCCCTGGCTTATAAACTCCAGGGAACCAATTATTTCCATACCACGTATGTTTCTCCCCATAGCAAAAGAAATTTGCAAGGCTCTGAGGTAGATGTATTCGGACATAGAAGATTCATCACAGATCTATGAATTGAGGGCCAGATTGTGGGGTCTAAAACAAGAATCGAAGGATGTCACTACCTACTACTAAGAGATGGTTACATTATGGCAAGAATTAGATCTTAGCCATGAGGAATCGAGGGAGTGCCCGAATGACGGTGTGAAATTCAAAAGGAGGGGAGAAAACAAACGTGTCTATACCTTATTGGCAGGACTAACTCAAGAACTAGACGAGGTATGGGGGATCTTTGGAAAAAGGCCGTTTCCTTCCGTAGGGTTGGTTTTTTCTGAGGTTTTTTTTTTTTTTTTTTTTTTGAAGCAACTTTATTTTATTAAAAAACGGAATAAAGAGCTACAAAATTCAGTGCCATATCCCGGCCCGCCCCAAGTTTGTGTGATAGGGTACATAGCATGGCCTCCTTAAACCCTATGTGCGGCAAACCCAGTGAGGGAAAATCCACCACATAGGGAAGAGTACTCGCTCTATGTACCCCCAAAAAAGTCTCTATCCCATAAATAGTTACATAAGTGAAATTCAAAAGAAAATGAAAGATGCCGCCATGTACAAACAGCCCACGATCCCTGCGCATTGTATTGGGCCGAAGAAGCTTGCCAAGCGTCCTCGAAAAAAGCTGCCATGTCCTATCCATAAAACGGTCTTTGAAACTCATTGTAGAAGACCTGGATTGCACCCCTAGCAATGTGGTAGGGGTGCGTCCAGAGGTCTACATCTCTTAAGTCACTGTCATGTGTAAGCGCCATGTAATCCCTTCCAGAGGCTGAGGGAGCAAATGAAGGTGGAATCAAACACCAATAGAGATATGAGCATAGCATTAGTGTGCAAGAGGAACAAAAACACCTGGAATGCACCCCTAGAAATGCGGTAGGGGTGCGTCCAAAAGTAAACATCCAAAAACTGATGTCCTGTGTGAGCTCCAGGAAGCCCGAAGAGGGTGATCTGTCCGCAACACAAATATACCAAAAGTAAGGTAAACAACATGCATACACCAGACAGAAGTAGTGAGAAGGAACAATAGCACCTGGTCTGCACCCCGACAAACATGAGGGGGTGCGTCCATTTAATCTGGCATTGGCTGAGCACTGATACATCGGATATGAGGTGGCCTATGGAGGTGGGATCATCAGAGATTCTGATGGTGAGTTTATCATGGCCTTCCATGCTTGCTTTGGACAAGGGACAGTGGTGGATGCTGAGATAAAAGCCCTTCTTTTTGGACTTCGCATGCGTAATCATACACAGACCCTGGATATTGAATCGGATTCTCTCTATGTCTCTCGTATGATCTCTCGGAGCTAGTACATGGGGGCCGGCCCCCGTGTCTCTCTGTCACCCGTATATGCACCACCCCGCGATCTCTACACCATACCATCTCGCATGTTTATAGAGAATGCAATAGAGTCGCAGACGCACTGGCGGCCCTCGAGGGGAATGATCAGATCTTCTACAACCAAACGGATGTCCCATCACATATTCGGCGTCTTATGCATGATGATTTGTTTTTCTGAGGTTATGAAAGAATAAACAAGAAAAAGAGTGATTATAGAATGATGGTGACACAGAAAGATCTGGGAGGACAGATTCTGGAAAAAGGAGCAACAAGTCCAAATCTAGTTGCGAACAACGCAAGAAGATTGGACATATCAAATATACATGCTAAGATATACACTCTCCGTCACAAAATATAAGTCATTCTAACCCTTTGGATTTGTCCACAATATAATTCATTTTACATTACCAATGGAGAATTTATTACTCTTTTCTCTATCTTACCTTTAATTTATTCACAATCCACCACTTACCGTTACTTTATAACTATTGCATTAGTAATAGTCAAAGGATATTTTAGTCATTTCTCTTTAGATTTATGCCATCCATCTGCCTCTTAATACGTGTGAAAACTCCTAAATGACTTGTATTTGGACGGAGGTTGTACATGGAAAACCAGCATGGAAACCAAGGGGGAGGTAATCTGAGAGAAGAACAAGGGAGGCTAATCAAATCTCCTTAGATCTAGGATCATCAAATGCTTCAGGATCAATTCCTACTCAAGAACATCTTGAATATCTGAGTAAACTTCTTCAATCCCAAAATGCTACTCCTACCTGTTCGTTTTTGGAGTCGGGTAATCTATTCCCTTTGTCCTTAATTTCAATAAACCATAAGGCATGTTGGGTAGTGGACTCAGGTGCCACGGACCACATGACAGATTCCACAGAGTTTTTTTAGCACTTATACACCATGTGCGTGCAACCAGAAATTCAAACAGACTTGTAGATGGGTCTTTCAGCAATAGATGGGGAAAAGGATATGCCCCGGTCTCACAAAACATAACCGTAAAAATTGTCCAACATGTACCCCAATTGGCTTGTAATATACTTATATACTGTCGGTTTATAAGTTAACCACAGATGAAAATTGTAGGGCTGCCTTTCGTGCTGATTGTAGTCTTTTCAGGACCTTACCTTAGAGAATACAATTGGAAAGCCTGATCAAGTTGGGGGTCTCTATATCTTGAAGCAACAACCTCAATCAGATAGGGAACTACCTTTTAAAAGGTTGTTTTATGACAAAATCTGAATCGATCAAAATAAAGTTAGGATTTTGCATGATAGACTAGGGCATCCTAGCATTGCTTATATGAAAAAAAAATACAGAATTATTGAGTAATAATAAAATGAATTTTTCCATTGTCAAAGTTGTTTGTTGGCTAAACAAGCCAAGAATTCTTATCCTTCCAAAGGGTATAAACCTAAACCTACCAAACCATTCGTTACGATACATAGTAATGTTTGGGGACCTTCAAGGACAAAAAGTCTTGAGGCAATCGCAACAATTGTTGAGAGAGCACATGATCCTATTCCTTAGGACCTGGATCGTCTGCCGTATTAAAAATGATGTGATCCCTGGCGTGAATACATCAAATTGTGACACATCCCAGCCATTCATATAATTTGCCAAAACAATTTTTCACTAATTGTATTTTTTTTCCTTTGCCTGTTTTTTTATCATATATATCGGTGGAAGAGATGGGAATCGACCATGATTTTCATGAGAAAGTGCTATAAAATTTAGGAATTCCGGTCGCCTTCACACACACACATATATACACGTAGCTTGTATATATATTTTTTATATTATCTTTTTGCATCGGACATGATATGTGGTATCTCTCTATATGTGTAGTGGCGGAGTCAGGATTTACGGTTAGGGGGGGCATAAATCGCAGTCAAACGCACCGGCGAACGCCGTAGGCAGATGTAAGAATTTTTTCAACGGGCCTAGTTCTAAATATAATATCACGAAGAAAGTGTTCAAAAAAAACCTCGTAGAGATATAAATATGAACATTAATCCAGAAGAACCAACCATGTTGACTAATCATACTAAAGAACAAAATAAGTTAGCCATAGAAAACTCGACAAAAGAAAACTCAAAGAGAAAAGTTACATTACCGCGCTAGCCGTCGTCCCATAAAGACCAAGTGTCTCGAACAAGAGCTGCCGACTGGATGAAGGCCCCAAAGAGGCTGTCGACGCCACCACATCGGTTGGGCAATCCGGTTGACAACGCCGTGACCAACCATCAGTTGAGGGGCATCAGGCAGCTTTAACTTCAGATTTCGCAGGGGAATCACATCAGAAATAGAAGCAGATAATTCCCCAGCTGTCTTTGAAGAAAGGGGCTGTTTAAGGAAATCATGATCCAACCATAGGGCTGGCTTCCCTTTGAATCCCACAGGGACCCTCACCTTGCTTGAATCTCCCTGCACAGATCCACTAACGGCAGGCTCAGTGTCAGCAGCGACCTTCTTCACAGGCCTTTCGGTCAGATCAACAGCGGCCACTACCCCGCCGGAACCCCGATCACCTTCAGCCCTAGATTCCTTGAACGAGGGGTCGGGACAAGCATCGATCAAGGGCTCATCCTCGTCTACCAGGCCGGAATCTTTTCTCCCGGCAGGTCTTTTTCTCTTCGCCTTATTGACCGCAACGGGTTTCTTTACCTCTGAAGCCGCGGTAGACCTGGTCTATTTCGCAACAACGGCACCAATGCCGGCATACACAACGTCATGCGGCGCCGTAGCAGAGGAGCCCTCAGCAACAGGAATGTCTTCCATACTAACGGCGGGGGGAGGATTCATGGGTTCACTGGCACCCAACAAGGCCTGTCGAGCTTTCCTCTCATCCCTAAGACGGGTCATCACAGCATTCCTGTTCGTATTGGCGAGCACCATGGTACCTGCAAAATACAAGGAAAAACGGTCAAAATCCCAAAAGAAAGGAATAAAGCTATCAAAGAAGACAGTTAGAGAAAGAAAAACAAAATCAAAGGGGCAAATTACTAGCCGGCCGCAGCTCTCCAACCCCCGTACAGATCGGCACTGGGTAGGGAAACACTTCCCATGATGACACTCAGCATACCAATCCTCATAAACACCCAGGTTGGACGCCTTCACCACGGGCTGAGCATTGATCGGCCCAGGAATACCGGCTACACAGCAGAAGGGGGCCTTAAGATCGATCAAGCTTCTCCAACTAAAAGTCCTTTTCTGAGTCTCACTCTCCTCATCCCAGCCGAGGAGTTCGTGAAGTTTATCAAGAAGTTCCTGCTCGACATGATCGAGAGTTTTGGACACGACGACACTATTCTGTCACTTTTGCGGGCGCACCTTGAACTTCGGAAAAGGCCACCCAGACTTCGACTCAACCATCATGGCCCTCGTATTCCAGCCGCGAACCTTATTCGAAGTCCAGTAGAACAGGCGACACTTCTTCACTCTGGTCGCCAGAAAATTGCTTAAATCGGCCTTATTTGTGGCCGCTTTGCTGAAGGTGTAAAACTTCAAAAACACCTTCATCGAGGGATCATAGCCCAAAATCCGGCAGAGAACGATGAACGCCATGACCACCCTGACGGCACCGGGAGTAAAATCACAGGGGAGGGCCGCCAGGCTCCACATGACCTCGACAAAGAAGGGGTCAAAAGACGGCCTAAGGCCTGCCTCAAAATGATCATCGAACAAAACCAAG
This sequence comes from Gentiana straminea, assembly GCA_036785695.1. Lineage (NCBI taxonomy): Eukaryota > Viridiplantae > Streptophyta > Magnoliopsida > Gentianales > Gentianaceae > Gentiana > Gentiana straminea. Next base: position 1,714,703 of record JAVUPR010000087.1, on the reverse strand, counting down.
CCATCCTTCTTCAACCTCAGACCGGCTCGATTCTCCGACGTCTCGAAGCCGCTAAAACGGAAATCAGAGGAGATATTGAATTCGGAAAGAAACTTAGGGTCTTTAAGGCGGGAACAAACGGCTGCCCAATCTGCTTCGACCTGCTTGTCAAGGGCATCGATCTCATTATCCTCCTTGAGGGCCTCGACATTGCGAGGTTTATAAGTCTTACTGCTCTCTTTCGGCTCCTCCACGTCATCGCCGTTTTTCTGTTTCCGTTTGGGTTTCTCATGCACAACCACACCGGAGGAGGAACCTTTAGCCCTAGCGGATTTTTTCCCAAACCTCTTTAACTCCCTGGGGGCCACAACCGAAGAGACGAGCTTCCCTTTCGGTATCTTACAAGCTGCAGATCTTAAACGACCAGGTTGCAGGGGAGCCAATTGGGCCAACACCATATCATCCTCCGTACTCTCACCTTCGTCGCCCTCACCGGAGCTAGTGCTCACCTCATCGGCGTCTTCAGAGGCATAGCCATGAACACCATCATCATCGCTATTTCCCGATCTGTCGCTGTCAGACATCCTACAAAAGAAAAGAACGAGGTGTATAAGTCATCACCCAGGACAACGATAGTCGGGTCGAGACCATCTAACTCAGTTCATCTCGACACCCGTCTTTTCATCTTACAAACAAGCCCTACCAATCAAAGGGAACAATCTTGAGATAACTGTTAGGAAATCTACGCGGGAACGCAGCGGAATTCAAAAATTTGATTTCCTTTTACCCAAGATCGACTTCGTTTAAGCAATAAACAAACGAGTTAGTAGACGGTGGTTACCTTGGTTGATCTAAAAGATCGACGCTTTGACCGTCTAAGGAGAGTAGTTCTGCATAGAGCCGCCCAAGTGTTCGGCCTCTACCGCTAGTCCACACGAACAGCCCGCCGGAATCCCATCATGGATTGCTATTGGAAAAACTCCGGTTGCTAGACCGGCCTTTTTCCCCTCTCTTCAACTCTCTATAGGATGCTCTCTATTTTACACAAGAACTATTAGCTCTTGGAATTATGATGTACAAAAGAGCTTGACACCCACCTCCCTTTTATAATGGATGTGGCGCCCAAGAGGTGTGGAGGAGAAGAAAACCTTTTTCCAATAAAATAAGGAAAATATAATTGATTGATTTATCTCATTTATTATAATATCTCATATTAAATAAATCTAGGATTTTGTCAATATCTCATATTGAATATTCCCAAGATATTGTCAATATCTAATATTGACTATCTTTATTTTATTACCATAAATCAATTTACACATGTGTATATATATCACTTATATATATTACAAACACATAAATCTATATATAAATATCTAGCTAACACAAATGTGCACATGTATATCTTATATACATGTAGCACACGCATGTAACCATATATATATTTATATATATTAATATCTTATATTAATATATGGTAATCTTATTAATTAAATTGCACAATCCAAGTGTATCTTATACACTTCAATGTGGCGCCCCTTTGACCAACAAATTGGCTTCCGGAATATTCTTTAATTAATATAATATTATTAATATCTTGTATTTAATTTATTCATAATAAATAAATAACACCATATTAATTTACCACTATAACCTTTATAGTCTCGAGATAAACTTTCCTTATTTGGTTATCATCTATAACCACATTTTAATCCGGCCGGATATTCATATGTGTGTGACCCGATAGGCTTCCGAATATGTTGGCCGTAGACACAAAGCGCAAATTACGAAAATGCCCTTCATGCCTAACGATCACGGGATAGCGTCTAGCAACACACCGTGACCCCCAATCATCGGAAGAGTCAAATGCAATGACTACTACCTTTCATGTGAAACAGTTACCGTGTAACTTACAATCCTATCGCTGTAATAATATCCATACGGTCGTTAGTCGAGTGTCAAAACATCAACAACCGTATCTTATAATCTGGATATCAAGCTCTCTCAAAGTAACTCATTTACTCCCACTTTGCAAAGATTCACGAGAGTAAGACATTCCTTATAAGAAGGCCATTTCGGATATTCGATCCCAATCATAGGATACGCGATTCCCGGACGACCAATCATGTATACTCCGCATGCTTCGATCATACCCAATCACTACCGCATGATCGCCCCGTGGCTGGGAAACCTCAATAGTGTCAAAGCATGACAATCCACACCGTGATGCCATGAAGACTCCGGTCTTAAGGATAATTACACAACCGCCACATAGTGTGACACTTATCCGTGTAAGTGGGTCGGTCCTAACGTACGCATTCTCTAATACACGTCCACGTACGGTCCAAGTGTCTCTACGCTTCGATAGACGAGATCTATCCCCGCCCTTAAAGACGAAGACATCTAATACGTGCTAGTCCGTTTATACTATCAATGCCCTGTTTAATAGTACATCAGCCTAGAGACATTTAAGTATCAAACTTATCAAAGTGATTAGAGATCTCATCAACCATAATCGCCTATCATGGTTTCTCTATCACAGTTTAATACTAAGGACGTTATCATATAACAATTCACAATTGGTTCTTTAAAAGAACAAATATATGACAACAGAAAAGCCATTTAATATATGTATAAACATAAAGAAATAGTATAAATGATCCGACCCGGTCGGATCCGGTCCAACCCGATTGGGTTTAGGACACTATTTCAACAATCTCCCACTTGGCCTAAAACCAATCACTCGTACACACGAGACCAAGTTGAAACACAAGAATCTCATGCAATACTCGCAACTAGCCCTAGCCATGAACGGATCGCCATCCGTGGGGACTCAGACTATCTTCATATCACGTTCCATATGATCAAGTCAAAGGAACCGCCTCAACACACACACGAATCTCTGACGAGACCCTGGTCCTTGCTTCAAGCAATGAATCCACTTACTATATCAACTATATAGAAAAGGTGGAAGTACCATACAAGGTTCAGGAATGAACCTTCTAGATCCATGTACTGCTCCCGCTGCGCATCTAAGGCACTACTGTGTTTTGGCCTAGTTGTAGAATTTACAGTGACCCATAGCCAAGAACATTTCCAGCTCACTGTATCACTTAATCAAAGTGATTGCAAACCCAGACTGTAGCTCCCACTCGCCTTCATAAGACTCAGGATATATGTCTGTATAACTATATTTATTTAATTCCAAGTTTTAATAAACTAGGAAACTTTCCTTAACTTGTTTAAGGATATTCTCGACATTTACTAGATTTACTTTCATACTTGCTCATGACTATTCATGGACTATGAACATCCGGCATTAGCTATAAGATGGTTCCTATCGCAATAGCGAAGGAAACCTTCCATAAGCATCATCTTTCACCTTATCTTTAGGACCAACGTCCTAACATAGATAGATCTCGCGATCTATGCTAAACTTCTTTTAGCATCACATCTATATAGGTAAACTATAATCTAACAGCAGTAAAATCTATCGCTATAGATTCTCATTTCTAAAAATAAGAACTGCTAATCCAAGTGCTTTTGTAAAGATCTTGAATTACCAAACATTAATTGACTGTGACATGGGGAGATGATTCATGAGAGAGATATCCAATACCTTACTCAAAAATAGTAATGCACTCCCACTATCCATCTTGCACATTGGGCATATCCTTCTTTTGACTAAATCAAACTCCTTTGATTATCAAACAAAGAAATCGTCTAGAGAAACTTGTTTGAGTCCATAAATGGATCTCGTGGACTTACGTGTCATGTTATTGTCTATGAACATCGAGCTTTCTGCCCAACGTCTTCAACATTATCATATAGTCATGATACGAAGTTACAACAAGCATAGTCTGAATAGAACCGGGCACACAATTTTGCCGAGCATAAAAGACAATTATAAGGTTTACACCTCATGCCCTTCACCGCCACTATAGCCTTATGGTAATCATATTACTATCCATGTCGACCTTTCGGGGACACTCCCCTTAGGTAAGACAGGACTAGGTTCACAACCTGGTTGTCACCGATGGAATCTAATTCGGATATTATGGCTCCTAGCCATATCTCTCAATATTGCCTCTCAAACATTCTTTCATAAGTCGTGAGATATTCATTCTTCAAGATGAACATACCAGCAGCCTTTTCAGGCTTAAGGTCATCCACGGACTTACAGAACTTTTGTGTGCACTGAGCAGTGATCTACACCTCATTGCTATGTGGCGTCCGCTCACGTTCCTGTGGTTGAATATATCTTTGTGGATCTCAAACTGTTTTGAGATCTGATTCACTCCCACTGTTTCTTTTGGAAGAAACACTTCCTCTAGAAGACAGCATGTTTGGAGACAAACACCTTTTGCTCCGCGGACCAGAAAATAATATCTAGCGTACTTGCTGAGATATTCCACAAAGTTGCATATGTCGTACTAGGCTCCAAGCCTTTCTGACTTTGCTTATGACAACTTCAAATCATCGGTTAAGACAGATTTGACATTATCCTCTTCCATATCTAATATGGAATTTATTCAACCTTTATTCTTTGGAACTCGGTTAAGTATAAGGGCACTATCCCGAAGCGGGTAAGGGATATTTCGCATGGCTTGCGTCACACCTTTATCATATAAAGTGTTATTTCCATTTTGGGAACACAATCTAATTGCGTATCCCAAAGATGGTATCCTTCAAGGGAAGAATCTTATTCCTTTTCAGACGACTTCTGAAACACCCTTCAGGTATTAATTACTTCAATCCAATTGAAGATTAATTCCTAAGTAGCTCATCAATCTCATATTCGTACTAGCTCGAACTTTTCGGGCTTCCGAATTTTTCACTTTACTAAGTACACTTGACTATTTCTAAAAATAGCCATAGAGATTAACAAACAATTATTTGTGGCATTAATTGTCATAAGCCAACAAACATCGGTATGTTTAGGCTTTAGACAATTTTTCTAGAATTTATAACCTTTTCATAAAAGGGTATTTTAGTCCTCTTTGGATAAGATGCGTTTAACCCACATGATTCATAATCATATGGTTCAACATCATCGAATGACGTTTAATTACACGCTTCTCTTCCAGAGACGTGTCTAGAACAACCACAAATATCAAGGATAACGACCATACAAATATTTAGTTGAGATCCCATCACATATATCATCTATATAGTGACATCAATCTAGTATGTTAGATTCAGTGACCTTCCAACTTTATCGGAATAACATTTATTCTTTACAATTGAATGTGTCTACTAAATCCTAACAAATAACTGAACTTGTGTCCTTCATAAGAACCGGAACATAATAACATTTATTTAGTTCCCTTATCAGTTTACTAGATCCAGAATATGGTAAGTGTTACAACGTTTGTTTCACCTTCCATTTTTGTATTCAATCTTTCTAATTTAATCACACTCGTAAGATATCATATATCTTAGAGTTGACTTGAACTTAGATTGATTTATCTCAACTTACTTGCCTATAATAGAAACTTCAATAAGTTCTCTATTTAAGCACATGCCCTAACTTTCATTTTAATCCTTCAAGCACTTGTAAATGTTTCTTAGTGTAGTCTTCATAAGACTTAAGAAAGATCACAAGAGCTATGTTTTCAATTTCCTTTCATAAAGAAAATCTAAAGTTTATTAAATAGTTTATTTAACCTTTTAAATCGTATTTAAAACATTAACTATTTAATTAGCTTTTAAGCAATGATAGAATTAAGTCGATACTTAAATCTTACAATTTTGAAAACATCCTTTCCAAAATTCGGTCTAGTCATTCTTATCCAACGTTTGAATAACTCGTCATCGTATGACCGAATGATTATATTGGATCGTGTCCAATATCACGAGCTCCCGCTTTTCTTTAATAATTAAAGTCTTGGAGCACTGCATTGAATATGTAGTCTCCTTGTCTCCAACTACTATAACGGGATTGCTCGTGTCATTGCTTACTTTAAAAGGATTAAAATTACTTAACCATATTTGAGGACGTTTCTCAAAAGGTAACAGTCATAATTTGGTTTTACTAATCGAGAATAAAAACATAAATATAAAGTTTGCTAAAACTACAACATAAAAATGGAAATAAAAGAGTGTTGTTGTTTATACACGCAAAATCAAAAATGGTCTTTTGGTTTATGATTTAGCTCCCACTAGTCAACTACTTCCAATTGACTTTCAAGAATTTTTCAAAATTCTTTAGTGGCTGAGATCCCATCTAGTTACCTCGATTCCCGGCGGTGGTCGATCAACCAAGATAATTTCGATAGGTAGGTAACTCTTTACCATTCACATCTCTATGTGATTCTCAGTGGTTGACTAGTCAACTCTTTGGCGATACACATCACTATGTGTTAGTCAACCCCTTGTCTCTAAAGTCGACGGCCCTGACGGTGGCCAATCACCGAAAGACTCTAGTCAAGTCATAACCCAATATTCACGAGATCTCATACGATCATATCTCAATAACGACGATATACCCGAGGTAGGTCAACTCCCGGCGGTGGTCGATCGGTTGGATCCGAACACGGAGCTCTTCACCGTCGTTATAATATTGGGAGACAATATTTCGACTTAATTTTTGTTGTGGAAGTATTTTTCGTAAATTAATTCACTTAATTAATTTTAATTTCGGTCTCATCAATTATATCTATCTCTATAGATATATATCCTACACATTTATCTAGATCGTGCCTAGTCATGCATCTATCGTATCATATAAAATAAATACAAGCACAAAATAAATAAATGCGTAAAGTAACCGGTATGATCACTTTTTTCCTAGGTGCGGTTTCGAATACAAATCGACGAAACCGCGGGTCACAATCTAAGGTAGTCGCGACCGCCAATAGGATCCGTAATGCGCCATTCTCCAATGGGATCTTTATTCTTCTTTCTTTGGTCTCCATCTTCTCGCTCCATTCTTGTTACATTTAATTCTATCTAATAAAATAAATACACCCGCCGCACACGGGGGGAGTCAACGGGAATGGGATAAATGCAGAAAATAAACTAGGTCACGTTCTTCATAACGGCCTAGGACAATTTTTAGACCAACAGAAAAATTAAATCATTCACATCTATCCTATCGGTCGAGTCCATGATCAATCGGGGTCCATATAATCATATTATATCTACTATATCTAATCCATACAATAAAATCTTATGAAAAAGATAAAATTAAAATTTAACTACTTGCGTCTTAATTAATCAATTAACATTTAATCTATTAAATAATTTTATCCAATCAATTAACTAATTAACATTTAATTAATTAAATGATTTTAATCGAAATAAAATTAACGATTAATTTTAAACCGATTTTAATTTTAATTTTAATTAATTAGAACTATTCCAAAATAAATCAAAATTAAAATTATTTCTCTTTTGTTTCTTTCCTTTTGATTCGTAATCAAAAGGGATGCTTTGGTTTCCTAAACCAAATTTGGCTTAGCCCGGCCACTTTCCAAAATCAAAATTTTAGAAGTGGCGCTTTGCAGCTGCGCCTTTTTACAAATCAAATATTTGGAAAGGGCTGAAACTATTCCAAATCAAATATTTGGAAAGGCCAAATAATTTTGGTTTAGGCTTCAAATAGACTTTCCAAAATCAAAATTTTGGAAGTGGCTTTGGCTAGGCGCTTTTCCCAAATCAAATATTTGGAAAGGGCCTAGCTATTCCAAACAAAGTTTGGAAAGGACATTATATTTTAATGTCATGTGGCATCCCAATGGCCAAACTATTTGAACCATTGGTTAGCCATACGACACAACTAAACAAAGGAGATTTTAATCACAACTATGAACCATATTGAATCACAAAATACACAAAACAAAAATTTGGAGATCCGCCAGCATTGACCGGTCAACCGATCGCCGGCGCGGAGTTGCCTGCCGCCGCCGCCGCCGCCGCCCAGCCGCCGCCGGTGGTGGTGCCGCCGCCAGTCGGCCGAGCACCACCCGATCCCCCTTTTTTTTTCTTTTCATGTATCAATTTTGCAAATCAAAAATCTTTCATCTTTTAATTACGTGATTTAAACGATAAAATTAACTACGCACAATTACATGCTTATTGCTTAAACTCGAAGCTCTCTCTGATACCACTGTTAGGAAATCTACGCGGGAACGCAGCGGAATTCAAAAATTTGATTTCCTTTTACCCAAGATCGACTTCGTTTAAGCAATAAACAAACGAGTTAGTAGACGGTGGTTACCTTGGTTGATCTAAAAGATCGACGCTTTGACCGTCTAAGGAGAGTAGTTGCGCATAGAGCCGCCCAAGTGTTCGGCCTCTACCGCTAGTCCACACGAACACCCGCCGGAATCCCATCATGGATTGCTATTGGAAAAACTCCGGTTGCTAGACCGGCCTTTTTCCCCTCTCTTCAACTCTCTATGGGATGCTCTCTATTTTACACAAGAACTATTAGCTTTTGGAATTATGATGTACAAAAGAGCTTGACACCCACCTCCCTTTTATAATGGATGTGGCGCCCAAGAGAGTGTGGAGGAGAAGAAAACCTTTTTCCAATAAAATAAGGAAAATATAATTGATTGATTTATCTCATTTATTATAATATCTCATATTAAATAAATCTAGGATTTTGTCAATATCTCATATTGAATATTCCCAAGATATTGTCAATATCTAATATTGACTATCTTTATTTTATTACCATAAATCAATTTACACATGTGTATATATATCACTTATATATATTACAAACACATAAATCTATATATAAATATCTAGCTAACACAAATGTGCACATGTATATCTTATATACATGTAGCACACGCATGTAACCATATATATATTTATATATATTAATATCTTATATTAATATATGGTAATCTTATTAATTAAATTGCACAATCCAAGTGTATCTTATACACTTCAATGTGGCGCCCCTTTGACCAACAAATTGGCTTCCGGAATATTCTTTAATTAATATAATATTATTAATATCTTGTATTTAATTTATTCATAATAAATAAATAACACCATATTAATTTACCACTATAACCTTTATAGTCTCGAGATAAACTTTCCTTATTTGGTTATCATCTATAACCACATTTTAATCCGGCTGGATATTCATATGTGTGTGACCCGATAGGCTTCCGAATATGTTGGCCGTAGACACAAAGCGCAAATTACGAAAATGCCCTTCATGCCTAACGATCACGGGATAGCGTCTAGCAACACACACCGTGACCCCCAATCATCGGAAGAGTCAAATGCAATGACTACTACCTTTCATGTGAAACGATTACCGTGTAACTTACAATCCTATCGCTGTAATAATATCCATACGGTCGTTAGTCGAGTGTCAAAACATCAACAACCGTATCTTATAATCTGGATATCAAGCTCTCTCAAAGTAACTCATTTACTCCCACTTTGCAAAGATTCACGAGAGTAAGACATTCCTTATAAGAAGGCCATTTCGGATATTCGATCCCAATCATAGGATACGCGATTCCCGGACGACCAATCATGTATACTCCGCATGCTTCGATATCATACCCAATCACTACCGCATGATCGCCCCGTGGCTAGGGAAACCTCAATAGTGTCAAAGCATGACAATCCACACCGTGATGCCATGAAGACTCCGGTCTTAAGGATAATTACACAACCGCCACATAGTGTGACACTTATCCGTGTAAGTGGGTCAGTCTAACGTACGCATTCTCTAATACACGTCCACGTACAGTCCAAGTGTCTCTACACTTCGATAGACGAGATCTATCCCTGCCCTTAAAGACAGAAGACATCTAATACGTGCTAGTCTGTTTATACTATCAATGCCCTGTTTAATAGTACATCAGCCTAGAGACATTTAAGTATCAAACTTATCAAAGTGATTAGAGATCTCATCAACCATAATCGCCTATCATGGTTTCTCTATCACAGTTTAATACTAAGGACGTTATCATATAACAATTCACAATTGGTTCTTTAAAAGAACAAATATATGACAACAGAAAAGCCATTTAATATATGTATAAACATAAAGAAATAGTATAAATGATCCGACCCGGTCGGATCCGGTCCAACCCGATTGGGTTTAGGACACTATTTCAACAATAACCCCAGTCACAGCAACAATCGCAATAAACCCAATTCAAGCGCTCACGGTACTCAATGCCCCATACTAGCCGGAGCATTATCAAACAGGGAAATGGAGACAACGAATTTAAATTCAATCACACCAACCCAAATGACAATGAAGCCAGAATTGGAAGAAACACAAAATGCTAGAAATCGAGAGGAGAAATAAGCTTACTTGATGATTAGCCGGAAGTATGAGCAGGGAGCAGGAAGCGAGAAATGAACTTTCGAAACCCTACCGGAAATCGTCTCGCCGGAAAACTTTTACTCAGAAACAATCGGCAAACCAATCAGAGCTCGCGGCGGGTCACATCAGTCTTTTCCCTAAGACTAGGGCAAGTGGGAATCGGGCAGAACAGAGCCGTAGTGAATACACTTGCCCGGGGGCCGACCAAATGCGACTTCGCCATCGGCTAGGCTAAAAGCCCAAGATGCCAAATCATTTGAAGTCAAGGCTATCCGCCCAAATACGACTTCGCCATCGGCTAGGCTAAAAACCCAAGATGCCAAATCATTTGAAGTCAAGGCTATCCGCCCAAATACGACTTCGCCATAGGCTAAGCTGAAAGCCCAAGATGCCAAATCATTTGAAGTCAAGGCTATCCGCCCAAATACGACTTCGCCATCGGCTAGGCTAAAAGCCAAGATGCCAAATCATTTGAAGTCAAGGCTATCCGCCCAAATACGACTTCGCCATCGGCTAGGCTAAAAGCCCAAGATGCCCAATCATTTGAAGTCAAGGCTATCCGCCCAAATGCGACTTCGCCATAGGCTAGGCTAAAAGCCCAAGATGCCGAATCATTTGAAATCAAGGCTATCCGCACAATCGGCAAAGTTGCTAAAACCCCAAAGTACAGGATCAAGTCAAAGCGGAACCGTCCTACAAGTGACGATTCTCCAAGAAAGTACTCCCCACCCGACATCGAGAAATGCCAAGGGTACGGAGTAGGGGGCCATTGATAGGGATATTCCCATCTTCGGGTCGGACCTGTCGCCCCAATCATTATAACATCGAGCAGACACTCACATTACCGGCTGCTCATCCTCGGTAAGAGAAGGGGTCGGCCTCTAACGGGGTAGTCTGCTGCTGTGAAGTACACACCTCAAGTCCGGAGTCGCCCTATCTCACCGGCGGACAGAGCGTACGATGCGTGTCCGCACCATTTGTGTCCTTTATTGTAATTATCTAATAATGTGTAACAACTTCCCTATAAATAGGGCCACATGTAACCTTTCCAGAAGGGGGGTTTTTTCCGATAAATAAAAGATAAGGCAAAGCCAAATTCTCCCATTCTTTTTCTTCAGCAGTACGGCACCACCACCTACACCCACAGCTCCCATACGAGCCACCACGATTGACATCACCAAAATAGTCAGATATCCACCACTACACCACCGCTGAATACCTGAGATAATTTCCACGTTATCAACTTGGATTGTGCACTTTAATTAATAAGATTACCACAATATTAATATAAGTTGTTAACTGATTTTGGAAAAATAGATTTATGGTAATAAGATAATTATATTCAATATAAGATATTGGCAAAATTAATTATAATTAAAGAGATAAATCAATCTAATTGATTTTCGTTACTTTATTGGGAAAAAATGTTTTCTTCTCCTACACACATATGGGGCGCCACCTTCTACTATAAATAATAGGTGGGTGTCAAGCTCTTTTGTACATCACAATTGCAAGAGCTCATAGTTCTTGTGTAAAATAGAGAGCAACCTACAGTGAGTTTGTGAGGGAGGAAAAAGGTCGGTCTTGCAACCGGAGTTTTCCAATAGCAATCCAATGAAGATTCCGGCGAGGAGTTCGTGTGGATTAGCGATAGAGGCCGGACGCGTGGACGGCTTGTGCACTGTACTACTCTCCGTTGACGGTCAAAGCGAAGATCTTATAGATCATCAAGTTATAACCGTCAAACTACTTAACGTGTTTATTCTATTAAACGAAGTACGATCTAGAAAAAGGAAATCAAATTTTAAATTCCGCTGCGTTAAACTAGTGATTTCCTAACAGGAAGTTTTACAAACTCGAGCCGAGATCGAGTTTTGTATCGAGCTTATCGAGTCTAATAGGTTATGAAATTTAACTCGAAAATAATTTAAATTATCACATGGTAATAGCAAAAAATGTCATTTTGGATGGTTATTATATAAATTTTCATATTTAAGATTCAAAGAATAATTCATTGAGTCCTAAACTATATTATTAATGCAAAGTATTTGATGGACAACATGATACAAAAGATATAAAATCAACGAATACAATATAATTTGATATGACAATTACAATCGCTAGGAGATACAATCCGGAAGACTGCGGCTTCTCCCCTTTGATTGACTATTTCTTCCTCTCCGTTTAGGTAAATCTTCAACCTTCTCATAGTTGTATTAATTATTTATGTGGGTCATATCGTAGTAAAATCGCATGCGAATTTATTCGTAGCTTTCGCTGTGCATGATCGAGTGTCTCGATCGGTGCTGTGAATCAGATCTGACGATCCAATTATGGATCCGATCCGGATTCGGGTTTCTGTATATCCAGCAGATATAGACTCCTTTTCTTGGCTTTTACGGGTTTTTATGGAAATCCGGATGCACCAAAACGCAAGCATTCATGGGAACTCTTAAAAATGCTCAGTGCGTCCCACAATCTCCCTTGGTGTGTGATGGAAGACTTTAATGAGATATTGTTCTCCCATGAACAAGAAAGGACCAAACGATAGATCTCAATCGACGAAGCAAGCTTTCCGTTCTACTCACCCGGACTGCGATCTTTTTGATTTAGGCTTCGAGGGATCGAAATTTACTTGGAGGAGGAATAAACAATCTAACACTGACTGGAAGTAAAATTTTCACTCTCACAAAATTCAGCATCTCTCTACGTTTCCCTCGGATCTCTCACCCATTTTGTTGTCATTGTCTTTGTCTGATGCAGCTGAACCTAAATGGAGAGCTCTACCAAGGTATGAACCTTATTGGTTGCTAGATGAAGATTGTGATTTATTTTTCCAGCAAAATTGGCGTGCTTATTCTATATCAGATGCACAATGTTTAGAATTTGAAATTTTGCGAATGAGGAGAGAATTGTCTGAATGGGCCAACGCAAAACATGGTGATATCCCAAAACGCATTAAGGAGTTAAATACACAGTTGGAGGAGAATTTTAAGAGTGATAGATATAGTGTTGAGCAGGAAAAATTTCTCCTCAAAAAGATCAAAAAAGCTCTCGTTTTAGACGAAGAGTATTGGAGGGTGCGTGGTAAATCTGAATGGTTGGTATCTATGGACAAGAACACATCGTTCTTCCACCACAAGGATTCATCTCGGAAACAGAGGAATACTATTAAAAATCTTGTTGATGATCACGGCAATGCTTATTCTGATTTGAAAGATTTAAAGAATGTGGCAGCCAATTATTTTAGGTCCATTTACTCGACAAATGGCAATGATAGTCATTTTCCAAGTGATCTTATATTTTCTACTTTATATGAGCACGAAATTGAAACGCTGTCGAGACCATTCACAACAGTAGAAATTCAGACCGCTCTATCCCAAATGCCGGGGAAAAAATCTCCCGGACCTGACGGTATGCACATGATATTTTTGCAAAAATTCTGACATATTTTAGGCCAACAGGTAATAGATGAAATCTTGGGGTGTCTAAATGATGGGCGTAGTATGGCTGATTTGAATAAAACATATATCTCTCTTATTCCGAAAGTGAAAGATGCGAAGAAAACGACAGAATTTCGTCCCATTAGTCTATGCAACTCGGTCTATGACGGACGTTTTCTAGTGCTATACAATCCTTACCGGCAGTGTACCGGGTCAAATCATAGTGCTAGTATGGTGAGTCAGAGTGTCGAATCCTCAGGGAAACGTGGTAATTCTTTTAAGTGTGGTTAAACACCAAAGAGGCTCATTATTAACTCGATCTAAACCGCAATTTTATAACACGGATGACTACTATTCTCGCTTAACATAAAGTAAATGCGTAATTTAAAAGTTATTCTAATATAATATATATAGATATATAAATATATATAGATGTACATGGATTGTAAAATATATATATATATATATATATATATATATATATATATATATATATATATATATATATATATATATATATATATACCAATATATAGTTTATAATAATAGACTAGACAGATAATTTTATAGAACTAGCCAAAGTTTATATAATTGATTTATACGATCTTTTTCAGTAAATGGAATGTGCTCGATCTTTCCTTTTATATTAGGTCCAATTGAGTAAATGAAACGGTGCACTCCTTAGGTTAACAATTCCTCCTCACACGAGCGTATGAAATTGTCATATGTCAAATTGTCATCAGTTTAATCTCCACAACTGCCCCATGCTAATCTCAGTTAGTCTGAACAGGTACCGAGTACAAATCTACCCCGGATAAAAGAGGTTATTCCGTTTGTCAGACGCCGATGTTATTCAAAAGGCTCCGGTTGTCAGGCGGATCGATTTAACTTTCCGGTGTTAGTTTCAATTAAACCGTTGATTTTAACATTATTACGATCTTGAGCACAAATTTAATAAGATTCTTCTTTCCCAAGACAAATCTACCCCCGGGTACGAAATAGGATTCCGTTGTCACGCTTTCGCATGGCCAATTTTACCCTCCGGTTTTTCTATCTTTTATCTCATATCCTAACTTCTCTGGTCAGTTCATCATTAGGTTATATGTTGCGATTCATCTTGGTTAATTACGTCAATCCGAATATTATCAATACGTTGCAAAATAGAAAAAGATTCAATTAACTCAATTTTAGTGAAATTTTACTTAGACAGCATTCCTTTACCGAAAAGATCGAAATAAAACGATTACATAACTTTGGCTAGTTATTAGATTTAGCCTAAAAACATTATAACGACTAAAAAGATAAAAACAAACATAACAAACGTAAATACTTTAGAAATTTTACCCGATTACAAATGTTGAATCAGATGTCGTATTCTTCCAGACATTACAACGACTTCAACAACACCGAACTTCCGATAATTTCCCGAGCATTACAACAATACTACGATATTATTATTTTTGGCATAAGGCCTATTTACAACTACTTAAAAAAGAAAATAAGAAGGAGGATATATATATATATGCTATATGTATATATATTGGTACACCGATCTGCTCTGCACTGATGCTTCTTTTATAGATGAAAGTCTTGGAGCCGGACCGGGCCGGGTTTGGGTCGGACTGGGCCGGTCTAATCATTACATTCATCCCCCTTAATTATCCAAATTTCTGGATAAAATTTATATTATTTGGAATAAAACTTCTAAAATTCATATCTCGAGTTCTGGATCTCCGAACAACATGATTCAAGAGGCATTGGAAAGCTCTCGGAAAAATCTACAACTTTCATGAAGGACTCTTCTTCAGAAAATGTCGTTTTGATGAGCCATTCATTTGTCGAAGATATTTATCGATTAGCCACTTGACCACTTCGATTGACCACTTGACCACTTAAGCAATTCGATTGACCACTTAAGCTCGTGACACTCTCTAAATCCTTTCAGAGATATGATTATACTTCAAAATGTCGATTCTCGGGGTCTTGGCTTATACATCTGCAATAAAATACCACAAATTCCCACGTAAATCTGACACGACATTCCGATTTACTAAAATCGGTACAAAATGATAACTTTTTACTATTATTACTAAGTTTTACTACTAACTACTCTAAATTATAAAGATTAACATTTCATACTATTTATATCATAATTTCATATATTTTATATAGAATTTGTTGATAAAACATAATAATATAACGTATATTTAATCATATAAAAGTAGTATATCAACTACTCCCCACTTAGCTTTTGATCATCCTCGAGCAAAAATAAGCGGTAATAAAAGATAATATAATTGATCAGAGTATAATTTTTAATGTAATTTATATTGTCAATATTAAATATATTACTTATTCTAATTTAAAATTGTAAGAAGACAAAAAGTGTATATAACTGAAATAGCTTAAACATCAAATATTATTTAGATGAAATTGTACATGTAATACTTAATAAGTATAAATAAAATATTAGAATTATTTTTAATCGCAACTATTATGAAATCCTGGAATCGTAAACTTGGTCAGGTAGTTGACAAAATGGCTTATAAAGTTTAGGCTCAAGATGTTGGTTAATCGGAAAAAAGAAATCAAAAAGAGAAAGAGGCAAGTCGTACGTTCCTACATCTTCATATTCTTGATCAAAAAACAATCTCGATTAATAGCATCCTATTTTTATTCCAACTATTTTCAGATTTTCTCTCTTTTTTTATTTTTATTTTATTTATTTATTAAGAACTAAAAGCGTGAGTGTGTGTAAAAAAATCAAACTTACAAGCATTGCTTCATCAAGATTGATCGGAGTACTACTCTTTCGATCGAAAATTACAAGTCCGGTTTCCTTAAACTTGTAATCATTCTTGAGAGCTTATGATTTGACTTTTTCTTTTTCTATGCCTTCATTCCCAGCAATAGGACATTTCGAGATAATACCCTAGCTGGACTACTATCATCAGGCAATCGGGAGCTTTTAAACCTCATAGTGATATAGGACATTTCGAGATAACACCCTACTGCACTCAAATCATTGGTAGCTACAACCGATATGTTCTTTTTATTTTTAGGTTGTCGATCAAAGATAAGGAAGATACCTGGTATTTGATTAATCTTGTGTAGATATAGTGCTTCGTTCTTAATTTTTTTTATAGAATATTAACATATCCGAACTTATTGCCAAAATCGACTATCTTGCAAGTGTCATGAGGTAAGATCGAATATACTAATACTTATCTAATTTTTCCAATCTCAGCATACACCAAAACTTAGCTTTTATGTCTTCATCTCTTTTCATAAGTACGTACAAACTTGCGGAATTTTCAAGGAAATGTAGACCAAAATTAGCTAAAGGTCGGTTACTTCCCGTTAATCATAATGGCAATTTCGAGTGAGGTCTTGATCACTCTAATCAAGGCTGAGGTAGGAACAAAAATTGGAAATTTGTTTAGGTAGGCTATTTGGCTATAGTTTATATTTTTGTGGTGCCAAAAATCGTCATCCCTAGTCCAATTCCAAACTCATAATTCATATTGAAAAGAAAATTATTCTAAAAATTTTACTTATAAATATCAACATACCTATATAATTTCATGAAAACAATATCTAACATTAATTATTCAATTATATAAACTTAAAATATCGTTAAAATTTAAATTAGACATAAAATATAATTATAATATATCTAATATACTTTACTTAAAAACTTATTCTTCCAAATTATATCATTTTTTATTCATATTTATATATTAACTACTTAATTTATCTAAAAAATTAAAACTAATAAGTAATAAAAAATTTGATAATTTTAATAATTTATACTTATTTTTTCGAAAATTTTAATGAATTTTCTAACCTAACTCTACTCCCCTCTTACGAAGTGGCATCGTCCCGATGTTCAATGAGTATTAAAAAAATAGGTTTGAAAATAAAATTAAAATTATCTATTATCGTTATTATTTTGAGTTCATTCTTAGCGTATACTAATATATTATTAAATAACAAACAAACTTAAAAAACTCAATCATATATATTAAACAAGATAAAAACGATTACAATTAAAAAAAAGACTTAACTAACTGAACTTAAAAACTACAAACTTAAACAAACTTAATCATAATTCTTAAAACTGAAAAACCATTTTAAATGGTTGACGAACATCCCGGTGTATCCACCGGCAATAAACCAACTCTACCATCTCTTGAAGGAAAAATTTCATCCGTCTCCAACTCACCAACTCCATTCATCTGAACGCACAGTCTTGAAATCATCCACGAAGAAGGCATAGGCTTCCCCCTACGCCCTCGTTATGGCAAACTCTAACACCGTCCTCTGAATTAAAATTCCCCAATCCACATACTCACCGAATGCCAAGGCGTACAACAAAAGCATTTCATTATCACTAAGGCTCCCGAAATCCCAAGTAGGATACACCCTAGAGTTAATGAAACGTTTCCATGCCTTTAAATGTGGAAGTAAGGTGACGGGTCCGTTTCCGCCAGGTAGTCAGGGTGGCAAACCTGGATGTGGGATATCTGGCCTCTTCGTGGTGTTCCGATCAATGAGGTTATCGCCGTCGGACGGTGGCGTTTATCGAGGTTGGTGGCGGACTCACGGTGGTAATATGAAAGCAATAAATGAGAGAGAGATGCAACAGTGCTCATGGAAATAAATGCGCAAAAGTTGTTCTATTCTCATTAATGTCATAGTGGGGGTATTTATAAGGAAAGGATAAAGCCGTAAAAGACTACTTGTGCTAGCGGTGTCGATGCCCGACAGATGGCAGTTGGCCCCGCGTTCTATCTAAGCTTATGAACTTTCTATTAACCGATGGAGTTTCTCATATAAATGGATCCGCCGTGCTGCGGGGCGGCCCCCTTATGCTGAAGATGCTGCGGGATGGCCAAGGAATTGGCGACGTCGTGCGGTCATGTTCAGGGAAAGAGTTTGACTTATGCCCTTCGACGAGTTGACCGGGAATAATGGGACCGTGTCAGGTTCCGTATCATCAATGGCCCCCTACTCTGCGGCGGAAAATCGTTGCGGCGTAGAGTAGTATTCTGGTCGAGGAGTCTTCGTTGATGAACACTCTTGGAAGACAAAAGTTGAGCGGACTCATGATTAGGGACATAAGCTAGTAGAGCCTCATCAAAACCTCTCTTAAGAAAAACCCAGTGGGAAAAAATCTTAAGCAAGGGAAAAGAGTACTCTCTGTTTGTATCAGAAATCTCAAGACCGCTCCATCAGAGGCGAGGCGGGGTTGTGACATGAAGTTGATGCAACATAACCCGCGAGCGCATCGTGAAGTTGACGCTATACGAAAGGCCTGCCAATCACTACCAGCGGGTTTCCTCCTCCTAGTACACGTTAGTGGTGATCTGGAGTCGACATCGCGCTCGATAGTTCGCAGTCAGTCGCAAGCGACAAGGGAACTGACCTACCCGGCCGCCCCTTTCTCAGATATAGGAAGCGATCTTCTCTCATCCGACGGCCTACCAGGTCGTCCTCCCCTCATATAGGAAGCGATCTTCTCTCATCTTGGATCTCAGCTTGCGAACTCGGTGATTGTAAGGGGCCCAATTCTGGTGAAAGACGCTTTTCCATTCTTCCCAGACAGCGTCGACCATGGCCCCCTGGCAGTTTCCACTCCGGATTAGACGTACGAATTTTTTGAATAGTCTGCTCTGGGTGGCCTGCGGATCCGATCGCCGATGAATACCTCTGATCCTCCTATGAGCTCGCAAGATTCTGGATTCGCTTATCTCAGCTTCCTCTTCATGCTCTAACTCCGCAATCTCGGGCAGCAGGAAGGCGGCAGCGGTATCGAGATTCTGTTTCACTTCTACTCGTGGTATTGAGATTGGGGGTTGTTCTCCCACTGACGGGTTGTGGAGAAAATGCAAGCCGGATTCCAGGTGCTCGTTGCCTTTGTATTCCTCCATAAACTCGTATTCATCATTATCCGACTGAGACATTCTTGTTTTTCTGGGATTTTGTAAGGAAGAAACGAGTGACTCAAATGGGAGAGTAAGCGTTTGTGGAGAAGGCAATAACATGGCTGGTTTTTATAGAGGGAGGTGGCGTGTTTGGCATGGATTACCATAATGGTAGGCAGACAGAGCGGCGGCTATCTGAAGAGACAGTCATAATGACCGGCGTAATGATGGTTATCTGAGAGGTTTACCGTCATTCTGAGCATTCGAAGGGACGGTTATTTATGGTGGGTAATCATGGGCTATTTTTCGTCCGGAATAGTCCCTAGTCAAAGTAGCCCTATCAAACGCGGCTAAGACTCGGAAAGACCACCAATGATGGCTTTTGAACCGTTCCATCCGTTTGGGATACCTGTCAGTTTGTGGACGCGGCGGGGAGGTGTGATGACACCCACGTGAACGGCGACTTGAGGTGCACGGCCTACGGCGATCCGGATATGCCGCGAGGAGCTGTTCGATCGCCGCGGCGCGGCTTGAGAGCTTGCGATGTAAATCGTCCGTGCTCGTTGGTCGACCGAGGTCGACATGTTGAGGTGCACGAGCGCATAGAGCGATCCGGATATGCCGCGAGGAGGCGTTACCGTCGCCGCGGCTGCGGCTTGAGAGCTTGCGATGTAAATCGTCCGTGCTCGTTGGTCGACCGAGGTCGACATGTTGAGGTGCACGACATAGAGCGATCCAGATATGCCGCGAGGAGTTGTTCTGGTCGCCGCGACTGCGGCTTGAGAGCTTGCGATGTAAATCGTCCGTGCTCGTTGGTCTGACCGAGGTCGACATGTTGAGGTGCATAGCATAGAGCGATCCAGATATGCCGCGAGGAGCTGTTCTGGTCGCCGCGACGCGGCTTGAGAGCTTGCGATGTAAATCGTCCGTGCTCGTTGGTCGACCGAGGTCGACATGTTGAGGTGCACGGCGCAGAGCGATCCGGATATGCCGCGAGGAGCTGTTCGGTCGCCGCGGCCGCGGCTTGAGAGCTTGCGATGTAAATCGTCCATGCTCGTTGGTCGACCGAGGTCGACATGTTGAGGTGCACGGCATAGAGCGATCCGGATATGCCGCGAGGAGGCGTTTCCGGTCGCCGCGGCCGCGGCTTGAGAGCTTGCGATGTAAATCGTCCGTGCTCGTTGGTCTGACCGAGGTCGACATGTTGAGTTTCTGGGATTTAATCATTTTCTGCGATCCCAGGCGAGATGGCGAAGGCATTTGTGTTGGCGAAAGAGCAAACTGTACGGGCGAGCTATTACTGACGGCGTGCAACGTGGAGCAATATAAATGGGCTGTAGAACGCTGCGTATCATTAAATGTGGCGTCCTTTCAGTTCTGACAAGGTGACGTTTCGCCGTAGGTCGTGATGGCTGGTGATGATGGCGTTTCGTTTTTTTACGCAAACTTCAAATTTCAAAGCGTCGTGTCCAATTCCGAAACTTTTTGCTTTCCCGCGCAAACCCGAACCGTTGGATGAAAACAATCACGACCGTTGGTTGAAAACAATCACGACCGTTGGTTGGTTGAGTGCTTTTCTATTTAAGGGGGCGTTGCCCTTCCTTCTTCCACTTTTTCGAAAACCTTTTTCCAAAATTTTCAGGCTGATCGAAATCCTTTCTACCAAGCCAGAAATTAAGAGCATCTTGTGGTGATTTGGAACCAAGTTTCCAGAATTCTGAGGCTGAGGCTGTGTTTGAACTCCATCGGAGTGAGCTCTTTATAGCGATTGGAGTGATCATCTTTGTCTTCCCAATTTTCTGCCATCCAGATCATAAAGGTACCATCTTTATCCGACCTAACACTGGGTTTTTCTTTGTTGATCGTCATTTCGTGGTTGATTCCTAGCCTGTATAGATCATAAGTACGCTTTTCGTCCCGTAGATATTCGGATTTTTGAGGTTCTTTAACCGGTGACAGAATCCGCATGCCTAAACCCTTCTTTTGTAAACTTGAAGCCTTCAGGGATTAGGGAGCAATTTTTCAATTTTTACGTAGTATTTCTTTATGACTCCGTTGCCCCCTGTGCTGTTGGTGTGCGCGGAAATGGGGGGGGGGCGGTGTCGACCTGATCGAAGCGTTGATCCACCTCTCTTCATTTTGCAGCATGTCGCACAGCGGGGACGACCGCGATCACGAAGAATTTAATTATGGTGATGGCGGGGCCGAGGAAAGGGCTGGCGGCGAGGTTTCTCCTTCTCATTCTGACGAAGAGGACTCACGCCTCGAGACTGGCGAGGCCCAAAGGCTCCTTATAACGAGGGGCACTCAGCTGCTTTCTGAATCATTGCAGCATTTAGCTCCCAGAGAGCGAATTTCTAAGACTGCCGGTGAAAGGATTCAGGCGGCGTCATCCCCGAGGCCGCAAAAGCGAAGGGGGACGGCCGTAGGGGCACCCAGACCTGCTAGCTCCGCCCCGCAGAGGGGGAAAATCCAGATCAGCTTGCAGACTGCGGAGTCTTTGGAAGAGGGTGGCAAGCTGAAGGCCATGCATCGCGCTGTCGATGCAGAATGGAGATCTTTGCTGGCCGCGGCGCCTGACTTTAACACCACTATCCGCGCCCGATACCAGCTTTCCGATGACTATCATTTTTGCCTGTGCATGGACAGTCGACAGTATGAGTATACTTGCGGGCGCTCCGCCAGGGACCAGTTGTACGTTCCTTTTGACAATTTCCTGGCGGGGTTCAGGCCCCCTTTCGATCCTTTTTTGGTGGAGGTGATGTATTTGCTGGAAGCCTTGCCGGCGGACTTTCACCCTAATGCTGTTAGGACCCTGGCGGCGTTTATTGCGACGTGTCGTCTTAATGGAATTGAGCCCTCCTTGGGTCTGTTTAGGGAATTCCATGATTTCGTCGGCACCCAAACTCCGGGGCAGGTGAGCGTGAGGGCGCGTGAGGGGAGGCCTCGTCCTTTTTACCCTGCTGACAACAAAATCTATAACTGGAGTCAAAGAGTATTGCGGGTGCAATCCAGGGTCGGATGGCCATTCCCGCATTTTGGAAGCCGGGCTGCACGCGGACTAGACTCCAAGTGGCTTAAAGACAGAGCGGTTCCTTTCGCAAGCCCTAAAGAAGTAGAGGCGATTGTGGCCTTGATTAGCTCCGCGGACAGATCTGCACAGGTCCGTATGATCAGTGTCCGGATGTTGACGAACGTAAAGCTGGGTAGCGCGAGGATGGCAGGGATCCCGGGCTGTTTGGTGCCGGGGATTCTGCCTGTCGTGAACATTCCCCCGCCAGGTGTGGAGCTTAGTGATCCTGACTGGGTCGGCGAATGCCACTTGGGTAGGACCTTTCCGACGCAGTGCGAAGAGTGTGGCGGTGATTGGTCGAGCCGCCAGGGTAAAATCATTTCTTCTCTATTTTTGTTTTTGCTAACCCAAAAATACGCAAGCCTGTACGCGGGGTCGGGGCGGCGCTGGGCACAGTCCCCCTACTCCCTTTTTTTTTTTTTTTTTGATTGCTTCCTCTTTTTCTTTTTCTTTTTCAGTGATGCCGGCATCCGGTCTTCGCAGGAGTGCTAATGCTGCCGCTGCTAATGCCGCGAGGAAGACGCGGGAGGAAGAGTTAGCGAGGGCAGATCCCGTGATCATACCGACTGTTCATGTGGGGATCAACCGGGTAGTGACCGTTGTTTGCGGCGGGTACGCATCCGAGGCGGGGACCTCCTCTCGGTGCTGCGATTGCCGAGCGATTACGGAAGAAGCCCGCCCCCGCCGGTGAAGTCTCGACCACCGCCTCGGTAAGCGCCCGGTAGAGTCGAAGATGTTCTTGAAGACGTCCCCTTTCCCGGAAAAGACCAAGAGTGGATGTGCCGTCGAGGTCGTCGACCTGAGGGTTCGATTCTCCCCCTCTCAACCTTACCCCCTCGCCTATGGATTCGCGCCGCAGGATCGCGCACGGCAAGAAGCTTCGGCGAGCGCTGACATTCCTCTATACTTTGACGAGGCTTTCTACGCCGATCAATCGTCGCCTGACTGGGGTGTGATGATGGAGTCAGCTCTGTCAGCGGTTCCTCCTCTTCCTGTACTTACCAGAAAATGGAGCGCTGAGGCTCGCCTATCCGTGGGGACCGGACTGATAAAAAGGATTGCTCCTGCCAACATCGGCAACAGCTCTATTGATCCCCGCGAGGCTATGAGGGCTGCCGTCGCCGAGTATGGGATGTCGGCGCATAAGGTAAATATGTTTTTCTCGCACGAATTTCCTTTTATCTTCCAAGTGCTTACTTGTGTCTTTCTTAGGTCTCGCGTTGCATGCTCGCCGCTTTGGATCTTGTCGAGAAGTTGGTGGAGAGCGAACAACGGACGAGCGATGAGCTGGTGAAGAAGGCGCAGGAGAACCAGGAGTTGGCGCAGACAATGAAGGATCTGGAGGCCGTAGTTGGCGATGCCAAGGCCCTATATACCGCTAAAGAGCAGACCTGGGCGGATAGGATAGCCGAGTTGGAGCGCCAAGTTACTCATGAGAAGAATCATCGCAAGAAGGTCGAAGCCGCCTTGGGTGCCTGTGAGCAAAAGTTGAAAACCGCTGAGGGAGCTGCCGCTGATGCTGCTAAGGAAACTGAGAATGCCCGTCGAAAAGCTGAGGACGCCAGCACGAAGGCTGAGGAGGCTATCAAGAAGGCCGAGGACCTTGCCTCGGATATCCAGGCAAAAATTCAGGCCGTCGTCGCTGAGTATAAAGATAGCGCCGAATATTGGAAAGATCTGGGTGACAATTATGACCAAGGTTGCTATCATATGGCGCGGTGTGTCTGTAGGTCAATGCATCAGCAGAGGGTCCCCAGTTTACAAGATATGGCGGCGTGGACTCAGGAGAATTCCTTCAGCGCCGAGCTCATTCAATATCATCCCGTGGTTCCCTACTCCGAGGAGGAGATCGCGAGTACCGCGAGCAATGTAGGGTGGATGGTTTACCGGCGGCGGTATTTCCCGTGGCCGCCAGAAGAGAACATGCGGTCACTTGTGCAGGCGATCTTGGATGGGGCCAATACAGAGGGGGATCAGGCCGTTCCAGGTGGTGAGGGGGGGCGCAGCCAGGAGATTCGCAAGCTGGCCTTGATTTCGGAAGCGTTTGACTCCTTTTTGTTATTGACAAACTTTGTTGTTGGTTTGTAATATTAACTTTTGTTTCCGGCTGATGTGGGGCTCGCCACCCTGTTAACTTTGATCCTTTTCCTTCGTACATATTGGGGCCGCTTGTATGGCCATTTCTTTTATGCCTTTGTTCTCTGCTTTAGTATTTTGAGTTGTTTTTGTTTTTGCTAACCCAAAAATACGCAAGCCTGTACGCGGGGTCGGGGCGGCGCTGGGCACAGTCCCCCTACAACTTCCAAAAAACCGAGAGGACTACATGTAATACCTCTTGAGGTTGTTGGCGTGCCAAGTATTCTCATATTCACGGCCATTCCTGTCTTTGAGATAATATGTCCCCCTCTTTAGCTCGCGAGAGACCTGGAGGGGTCCCTCCCAGTTGCTGTCTAACTTTCTGGGTTTGTGACCGGCGGCTTCAGATTTAATTAATACGAAATCTCCTGCCTTGAAGAAATGATGGCGTACCTTCTTATCGTGATGTCGCTTGGCGGCCATCTTGAAGTTAGCCAATCGAGTTGCAGCTTGCAATCTCTTTTCCTCGAGCATGTCGAGCTCAAATTCGCGTGATCGAGCGTTGGTGTCCTCGCTGAAATGCGATACTCTGATGCTAGGTAGAGTCATTTCCACTAGTGTCATCGCCTCCGAACCATAAGTCAGGGAGAATGGGGTTTCTCCTGTGGTAGACTTTTTGGCGGTCCGGAGCGACCATAAGATCGCGGGCAGCTCATCTACCCATCTGCCTTTTTTTCCGCATAAAGTGCGTTTCAGACCTCTGAGAACTTGTTTGTTTGCGTTCTCTGCCTGACCATTACTTTGAGGATAGCTGACCGAAGACGTCGCATGAATGACGCCGTGCTCTTTATAAAACTCGTCGAATTCCGTTCTGAACTGCGGTCCATGGTCGGATATGATGATGCGAGGTATCCCGAAACGAGTCCATACTTGATCCATAAGAAAATAGATAACCTGAGTTGTGGCGACCTCTTTGAGGGGCTTGGCCTCTATCCATTTCGTGTAATAATCAGCCGCTACTACTATGTACTCGCATCCGCCACGCCCTTTAGGCATCGGACCGACGAGGTCGATACCCCACATCTCGAAAGGCCATGAGGCGGTGACGATGCTCTGCTCTACGGAGGGTAACCTGGGTATATCCGTGTACCTTTGGCACGGGTCGCATTCCCTAACAAATATATCCGCATCCCTCAACAAGGTAGGCCAGTAGTATCCTGCGGTGATCGCTCTTTGTGCGAGGGTTCGACAGGCGGGATGCCCGCCGCACACTCCTTGATGAAGCTCACGGAGGATACCCTCTACTTGCTCCGGCCGTACACAGCGGAGTAGAGGTTTGGAGAAAGAGCGCCTGTAAAGTATCCCATTTTGAACGACATATCTCGCTGCTCGTCGAGCCAAGGTTCTTGCCTCTATTTTGTCTGAAGGCAAAACTCCATGCTCGATATAATCCTTGACCTCATCGATCCAGCCACGCGAGGAGTGTTGAACATCCATGATCTCACATCTGTTGATAGATGGTTCCTCGAGGTATTCCAGAGGGATGTCAGGAGCGAGCGCCGCGTCAGCGTCGGATAACTTGGATAAATAGTCGCCTCAAATTCGAGTGCGTGGAATATAAGAGAGCTCGCAATATCCGAACCGACGACGTAACTTCTGGACCAGGTCGATGTATTGCTGTAATATTGAGCAATAAATCTTATAACCTCCATTCACTTGATTGACAACCAGTTGTGAGTCGCAAAAGACGTGTATGTTTTCAACTCTCATTGCAAGGGCGAGTTCAAGGCCTGCGATGACTGCCTCATATTCAGCTTGGTTGTTTGATGCCGTGAAATCGAAGCGAAGCGCTTTTTCAATTTCTTCGGACGTTCCAGGGTCGAGCAAGACGACTCCGGCTCCGTAAGCTCCGATTCCGCTTGCGCCGTCAACGAACAACTGCCAACAATGGCTGGGCCTCATGGGGCCGCTAGGAGCCGGTTTGTCGGGCGAGTTGGTCGAAGGGGAAGTGGGTTGTGTTACCGAGGACTCTCGAAAGCTTGCTTCAAGAATGAACTCGGCCAGGGCCTGCGCCTTGATTGCCCTTCGAGGCTCATACTTGATGTCGAATTCCGTGAGCTCAATTGCCCATTTCTGGAGACGACCGGCGAGGTCTGGCTTATGTAAAACCTGACGCAGCGGACTATCTGATAGTATAACGATCGTGTGTGATGAAAAATATGCACGGAGCTTCTAGCTAGCTATAACAAGAGAGTAAGCCAATTTTTCTCGCATTAAAATATCGACCTTCTACGGGATGAGAGCCTTCGAGACATAGTAGATGGGCTTTTGAACGGGCTTCTCGGGGTCCCCTCTTCTTTTATAAGAACCGCTGCGACGACGGCCCTATCGAGGCCGCCAAATATAAATAAAGGCGATCGCCTATATTAGGACTTACTAAAAGAGGCGGGCTGACCAGGTATCGCTTGAGCTCTTCAAAGGCTTCAGTGCATTCTCCAGTCCATTCAAACCCCTTGCCGCCTTTCAAGATCTTATAAAAAGGGAGACACCTGTCCGCAGATTTCGAGATGAACCGCCCCAGAGCGGTTATTCTTCCATTCAACCTCTGAACCTCCTTCACAGTCGTTGGAGGTGCCATGTCCAGAATGGCTCTGATCTTCTCAGGATTTGCTTCGATACCGCGCTGTGTGACCATGAAGCCTAGGAATTTTCCAGCTTTGACCCCAAACGTGCATTTGACTGGATTTAACTTCATATTGTTTTCTTGCACGTTCGCGAAAGTTTCTCCCAAATCCGCTATGAAGTCGCATCTGCTGGATTTGATAACCATGTCATCTATGTAAGCTTCCATATTGCGGCCGATTTGAGAGTGGAAAACCCTGTTGATCATCCTCTGAAATGTTGAGCCCGCATTCTTCAGGCCAAAGGGCATCATTTTGTAGTAATACATGCCGCCCCCAGCTCTGAAAGCAGTATCTTGTCTTTCTTCCCCGGCCATACGGACCTGATGGTATCCAGAATAGGCGTCGATGAAACTGAGGATTTCAAAACCCGCTATCCGATCTACCATTCTGTCTATGCGGGGTAACTCATAGGGATCCTTGGGGCAGGCTTTGTTCAAGTCGGTGAAATCTACGCACATTCGCCACTTGCCGTTGTGCTTCAGAACCATAACGACGTTGGCCAGCCAAGTGGGATATTGTAGTTCTTCAATGATATCTGCCGCAAGTAGCTTTGCGATCTCAATTTTCACAGCCTCTTCCTTTGCGGTTGAAAATTGGCGAGCCCGCTGCTGAATTGGCTTGAAGTGTGGATTTACGTTAAGACGGTGGAGTGCGACCTCGGGGTCAACGCCTCGCATGTCAGTGACCTCCCAAGCAAAGGCCTCCAGGTTTTCTTTCAGCACGTTGATCAGCGCGGACATGTCGGCATCGCTGAGATGCGCCCCGACTTTGATTTTTTGGTCGGGGTATCTCTCATTGATGATTACCTCGACGAGTTCCCCTTCTGCTTCGATGCTCGGGTCATCTCGTATCTGCAGTGTGTCGCATACAATTTTCTTTTGCTGTTTCTTAGGCGGCGGAGGGCCGTTCGTGCCTTGTCCCCGCTCGAGATGGGCTTCCAGCGCTCTTTTATTAGCGTTCGCCTCTAACTCGGCCATGGACTCGCTTATCCGGGGGTTGACTTGCTCGGCCGTGATTGGGATCTCAGCCGCACCGACTGTCACTAGAGCTTCTTCCAACAGATTTATTGAATTCGTGATGGGATTAGTCCCTGCTGGTGCGATGGGAGGTGTAGCATGAGCTTGTCCCAGCACACCTTGGAGTTCGGGCTCTCGTGCCCTTTTCAGTCCTGCCTTTGATTTCGCCAAGTGGTCAAGATAAGTCTGTGGTCGGCTAATCGCCTGTCCTATCTTGCCATTTTCTGCATAAAATTTGACCCTCGATGCGGAATGGAAGACACCATTTGAAACTTGCGCATCGCCGGTATGCCCAAGATCATGTGGTAGCGAGCTGGCAGATCGACCACCAGGAATTCTATTTTTTCGATCCGGAAGGGCTCGAAGTCTCCGATGCGGACCTCCAGGTCGATCATTCCTTTAACCTTTACCTCATGGTTGGTAAAACCCTCAAGCGAGCCCAGGGTACGGTTTCAGATTGGCCTCGGTGAAGTTCAAGCCTTTGAGGCAGTCAAGATAGATGATGTCTCTGGCGGCACCTGTATCCACCAGGACTCTGTTAACTCCGCACCTGCCGATCCCAATTTTGATTATGAGGGGCATCTTCATTGCTCCCGTAACAAAGCTAAGCTCGCTTTTTGTAAAAGTCAGGGCCTCTTCATCTGGTCGCAGGGTCCTAGGCCGCTCACGCCCAAATTCATTGATCGAGTTGATCTGTTCTTTTATCTGTCTGTTGCTAGGCGGGCTTTCGTGGATGACATTAAGCTCTCGCTCATACTGGGCCGCGACGAGCCTCTGGTTGGCACCGCCCGCCAATTTGAACCGCTCTAGTTTTCCCTCCCGGGCCATGTTGTTTATGATCCTTATCAGGGAAAAACAATCATCTGTGTTATGACCGTGATAATTATGAAACTCACAGAATTTGCTCCTGTCCGCTTTACGAACACTGTCTTCACTACGATTGTCGCGGGGCTTCCGGATGTGTTCTGAGATTTCGTTCAGGATTGCCGACGGTCGCGCATTCAGCGGAATGTAATCTTTTACGTCGAACTTTTGTGGCCTTTTGAAATCACGGTCGTCCGTTCTCTCGCCGGATTGACGGCCTCCCCCCTTCTTTGGGGATCGACCTCGAGTACTGTTGGACGGGGCCGTGGGATCAGATTGAAGGCCCCGGTTTCTGGTGGGGATGACCTCGACGGTAGTAAACTTCCGGGCCTGCTCCAACATATCTCTCAAGTTGGTCGGCGGATGCATCGTCAAATGTGTCTTAAGCTCGCCGCCCACAAGTCCAGTTAAAAATGCCATCATGACCGTGGGTTCGGGCTCGTCTCGTGTTTGATCGTAAACTTGGACGAATTTCTCGTAATACGACCGGGTGGACTCCCCAGTGTCCTGTTTTATCAAAAACAGATCAGTCGTGGTTTTGCGGGGCCGATGCGCTGTCTTGAATTCAGCCAGGAACTTTGTCCGCATGTCCTCCCAGCCGCAAACTGATCTGGTTGGCAGTTTGCGAAGCCATGTAGAGGCTCTATCCTTCATGCAACCCACCATAGCCACGCACCAGGCCGCGCTATGACGAGTAGCGAGCATCATTTTACTCTCGAACGAAGCTATCCACTCGTATGGGTCCGACTTACCCTGATAATCTGTTATATTGACGATAGATATTCGGCGTTGCGGTAGGCTTGCTATGAGCGAGTCTGAAAGCGCATCCATAGCAGCGCTAGGTTCCTTATCCTCTTCTCGTTTGCTCTTTTTCATCTCCAGAACCATCATCCTCAGGTCTTCAAATCGTTGGTTGGTCTGGGTCCGAGGTGCGCCCTGAGAATGGGCGTCGTCCTCGTCACTATCGAGCCTTTCTGTTTCGGCCCGTGCTCTTCTTCTTAGGATAATGCCCCGGGGGTTTTCACTGAGGGGGCCCAGTCTTCGTCTGACGTTGCCTCGCGTTCCTTTATCTTCATCTCTCGGTGGTGATGGTAAAGCTCTACGTTTTCCCAGGCGGTCATGCGCCGATATTCTAGTTTGGCTGTCTTCACCGTGACGAGATGAGGACACACTTTCCCCTCGATGCTCGTGACGCTGAGCTCGCGTTGTCTCCCCCGTATTTGGCCCTTTCCACGGAGGGGCGATGACGTTACGCCCGTCGTTCATGCCCTCTATGGTTGGGGGAGGATCAATTGCTAGTACGGGCTGACCGGCGGAGATTAAAATCTCGTTGGCTGCCTTCATTTTTGCCGCGTACTCACCATAACTCTTTATTCTTGCTAGATCAGCCTCGCTAGGAACCAGCGGGGCAGGAGCCTCTTTGTCTGGGCCCTCTGTGTTAATCTGTCTTCGGGCGAGCTCTGCCTCCAATTGAGCGTTTTTCTTTCTCAATTCTAAGAACTCGCGGAAATCGACGGTTCCATGGGCGGGGTCGCTCTCATGCGACCTCCCTGGGGCGACCTGCTTTTCTGCCGGGTTGGGTGTGACAGGGTTAGGCGAAGGATTAGCCATGACGGGAGGTCTGCTATAAGTCTGACAGCAAGCTTTCCAAGGTAGGAAGTGGGATTATTGCCTCTGACGCAAGCCAACTCTGATATCCTTTTCGAAGAATAGTTAAGGTGACGTGACTGGATGTGATCTGCTGTCGGATTTTATGTACGCAACATCCGATGAACCTTTTATCCTCTTCACAAGCAATCGATCCCGATACAGATATGCTACAAGTTGAATTTTATGGTGCTCACACCGTCCCGATCAGCATTCAAATCGGAAAAACGCTAACCACAGCCGTTTCTTAGCGGTTCATATAAGATTATCCCAATAGTGGTGAATCTTCAAACGCAAGATTGGGATAGTCTACACAAACATATGAGCTATTTTTCAACGGACTGTGAAGACAAAGATAACCGATTTGATGATGATAAACTGGAATAAAAACCTGTTATATACGGGAGACGGAGATCGGAACGAGCTAAGCAACTATAGGGGGCACGAAGGTGTTGAATCCTTTGAAGAAATCGTTCCCGGTAACGGAGCCAGTTGACGGGTCCGTTTCCGCCAGGTAGTCAGGGTGGCAAACCTGGATGTGGGATATCTGGCCTCTTCGTGGTGTTCCGATCAATGAGGTTATCGCCGTCGGACGGTGGCGTTTATCGAGGTTGGTGGCGGACTCACGGTGGTAATATGAAAGCAATAAATGAGAGAGAGAGAGATGCAACAGTGCTCATGGAAATAAATGCGCAAAAGTTGTTCTATTATCATTAATGTCATAGTGGGGGTATTTATAGGGAAAGGATAAAGCCGTAAAAGACTACTTGTGCTAGCGGTGTCGATGCCCGACAGATGGCAGTTGGCCCCGCGTTCTATCTAAGCTTATGAACTTTCTATTAACCGATGGAGTTTCTCATATAAATGGATCCGCCGTGCTTTGCGGGCGGCCCCCTATGCTTTGAAGATGCTTTGCGGGATGGCCAAGGAATTGGCGACGTCGTGCGGTCATGTTCGGGAAAGAGTTTGACTTATGCCCTTCGACGAGTTGACCGGGAATAATGGGACCGTGTCAGGTTCCGTATCATCATAAGGCATTTGTGGACAAATCGTGATTCGAATCAAAGAGCGGATAAAGACACTGGAATGCCTCATGAGTCTTATTTAGATGATTATAGGCATTATTCAATCCCCACTTTATTTCAAAGTGTGGCAGCGTCACAGGCGGAATTTCAAAAAGTTGATTAATAACAGACGAAGAGAAGGGAACAGCCACTCCTCTTACCGTGATAATTTGAGTACTTTCAATCATAGATGTCGACATCAAGGCAGAATAAAATTCTCGAACAATTGAGATATTTACTCGTCCTCTTGGCGCACTCACAAACTTTTTCCAACCGAATCCTCTGATCACAGTTTTACCCCATCGATCGAGTTTATCGAAATTCAAACTTTTCTCCAACAGGATTGGAGAATTAGCAAAACGAGGGTGTAAAAGTATAGTATCGTTGGATGCTCGGGATTCTGGACCTACAGCTTCCGGTGTGTTTGGTTCATATGAATTAACAGAGGGTGAGGAATGGTTTGACATTTTTTTTTAAAAACAGATGAAAATTTAAAACAGATGAAAGTAAAAAGCTAGTAATAAGATAGAAAGTAAAATTGATGCAAAGATTGCTCATGCTTTCATTGCTTTTAATAGATAGGAAATAAACATACGTGGATGCATTTGACGAACTCAAGAATGAGTCATCCTTTTTCCCGGATCGGTCCGAGAGTAGGCCGGCTCGGTCCGGCCTCAGTATCCTTTCACCGAGTACAGAGGTAAAAGTCAAATTTGGTTTTGTTTCTTTACCTCACAGGTGTAACAATGAAAACATACTTTTAAAAATATTTAATATGATACTTTTTAAAACGATTAAAATGTTGAAAGCGATTTACTAATGATACAAAGTTCGTAAATATTTTTTTGGTATTTTTTAAATTTAAACGGTAACTAAAAATGATAAAAATAACTAAGACGATAAAATAAACAACTACTATAAAACGAAACAATTAAAATGAAAAACAAACCAAAATCTAAATGAAAATGTCGAAAATAAAAACGTGCAGAAAACATGTTTAATCAAATATAGTAATAAAATTCAGTCTTCTTCATAATCTTTCTCAGGATCAACATGAAAGCTCGAACTCAGAAACGACTGAGAAGCTGGCGGCTGAAATGTAGTCGTGGTCCTGACTGAACTATCAAGACCCATAGAACTCATGCCAGTAGTGATATGCACAAACTCAGTGAATCCTCCCCAACTAGACATCGCGGGTCTCTGAATACCTGCCGAAAATACACCTGTACCACTCGATTGGCTCCCAAAAGGATATGACATTGGATGAAAGCTCGGAGGTGGTGGAATAGGTGCTACCCACTCTGGTAAGGTATACGGATCGGACTGACAAGGTGGATAGGCAGGATCATCAAAAGTAGGATTACGAAGCAACTGCTCGTTCCTCCTTAAACCTCTACGAATATCGTCACACCACTGCCTATTACTTTCAGCATACAAAGCCATGTTGGCTTGACCACGTGCAACGTCTGAAACTAAAGATTGAAACATGTCATAAGTGATAGTGTTGGAGAAAGGAGTTTGTTGAGGCTGACTAGAAAAGGATGGAAAAGAAGAAGAAGTGGAAACTGGTGGAGCTGGTTGAGTTTGACGACTTCTAATCAAAGAGCTTATGTTACCATTTGGAAGCCTAGTCAAACTTGGTCCAATCAGAGGTGCATCTGCCAGAGCTAACTTGTCATTAGGCAAGAATGGTACTCCCAACCTACGACATAAATCCGAAATAAAACAAGGGAAGTACAGATGACTCCCTGGTCTGGCGATGACAATGCTTTCGAAAATTATTTTAAACATCACCTTTCCAACATCCACCTTTACATCATTTACCATCGCCCATGCGATACAAACATCTTCCTTTCCATAAGCCGTATGTTTACTCGACGGATAGAGATTATGGCTAATAAACCTTTTAATTGCCCTTAAACCTCTAAAACACTTCCCGTAGTTAAACTTATTTTCAACCCACACAGCGGTTGAATCAAAAGCATGCTGAGCTCTCAAGGCAGTCTGTTCAAAATTTGCAGGATCATCTAGATTCCAAATTACCCTGTAATCTTCATCATCTGGAAAAACTTCAACTCCCAAAATCGCATTTATAACGGCAGGGTTAAAGGGAACATTTCTAGTTCTTAGGGGTACAGTTTGCGACTCAGTAAGCTCATCCTGTGACAATGTAGACAAAACTGAATAAAATTCAGCTACTAAAGTCGTATTTATTTCCCCTTCTCTTTTGGCTGCTAGTTCTAACCACTGACGTCTTGTAAAAATATCCTTAACTTCATTACCTAAGTCATCAAAATCTAAACCTCTTTCAACCAAAACATCACATTTACTATAAATCCTTTGATACGCATTCTTAGCTTCTTGTGATGCTGTTTTATTGAAGCTTACGGCTTCTTCTTCAGGTGATAAAATTATCGTGCCTACTACCGGAGTTGCTATAGGAATGTTCGATTTCCGCTTTTTAGAGGCTTTTCTACTCGACTCAGCCATTCTACGATATTGGTAAAGCCAATCAACAACACAACAACAAAAAACAACAAAAAATAAAAATGTCACAACACACTCAAAAATCAAAACAGTTGAAATTAATCTAAAAAATTATGAAAAATACGAAATTGATAACTAAATAAACTAGATAATACCTTATAATGAAGAAAACGTTGAAAAGTAGGCCGGAAAAGTTGTAAAGTCGCCGGAATAAAATGGAGCTTGTTTTCGATCCTTTTTGATTTTTTTAACTTTTGTGGAAGAGAGGAGATGAAAGGAGGAAGAAATCAAGTGGTGGTGTAGTGTGAGATGAAATTTTATTGAAGAATTGAAAAAATTGAGTGGTGGGGTTTTGGGGTGTGGGGGCGGCGGTAAAGAAAATTAGGGAAGAAGAAGATGGAGAAGAAAAGGGTCCCCGTTTTTTATGTAAATAGACCCCGGATCGGTCCGGGTTAATGGCCGGATCGGTCCGTGCACAATTTTTTTTTACTTTTTCCGATTTTTACTTTTTATGATTTTTGATTAAAAACTTATAAAAACTCTAATAAAACTTAATTAAACTTGATCAAAATCTTAAAAATAATTTTATAACAAGTTTTAAAAATTTAATAAAATCTTTATAAAACTTAATAAAAAGCTTATAAAAATTTAATAAATTTATATTAATTCTTATAAAATATCTAAATTAAAACTAAAAAAAACTTTTATAAATTTTTTATAAAACTCCTTAATTTTATAAAGATCCAATTTTATAAAATTTTCAGAAGTTATGAGAAAATTGTATAAAATATAAGAAAAGACTCGAAACTTAAGGGGTTCCTGATTCTTCGATTTCTAGATCTTCCAGAGTTCTGATATAACGTTCAATCAACCTGACTCCTAAAAACGAAGCATTTGAATTATCATGGGATTTGTTCCCTTCCTGACAATATTCAAACACTCATCATGGGATTTGGTTGTGTTTTTCCCACAGCGTCCAACATGTTCACTTTTTTCACAGATTCTGCATCTCATCAGAAACTTTGCCCTTCTTTTTATCGCACTCCTTGATGTTCCATTACAAACTTTTTTCAATTTAATCTCTCTCAACAATTTCTTGTTTTGTTCAAAAACTAAAGCTTCTATAGTAAACGCGACATCTTTATCAAGGCCTAATTTCAAAAGTAAAACAAAAACTCCTAATCTATCTAAAAAAGGCATCCAGTTCTTTTACGTCTATCCGGTAAAAGACGAAAAGAGTTTAAACATAAATAAAAACACAGAAAAGTATAGTAAAGATAGATAGCACCTGGTATTCGGCTGATTTCAGTTTCTCTGCTTTTCAGTTTTTCGGTTTTTTTTTTTTGTTTTTTCTGCTTTTTCAATTTGTCGGGGGATCAATCAGTAGCATTACTTCTTCTTTCAGTGTGATTCCTTCTCCTCCACAAATAACTTTACTCTGTGGCCATTGGCTATAAAAGTTGTATTTCCATCGCTAGTTCAACGGCTCCCATTTGTAAACCCGTGTTACTTTAAATGGACCTGTCCATCTTGATTTAAGCTTACCTGGAAACAACTTTAAACGTGAATTGTACAAGAGCACTCGATCACCTACATGGAACTCACGTTTAAAGATTCTCTTATCATGGAAAGATTTCGTGCGTTCCTTGTAGATTCGAGCATTTTCATAAGAATCGAGACGAAATTCTTCTAGTTCTGTTAATTGAAGCAATCTATGATCACCGACAGCCTTAGGATCGAAATTCGTAAATCTAATAGCCCGAAGGCTCGGTGTTCTAACTCAACTCGGGAGATGACAAGACTTACCAAAGACTAGCTTATTGGGAGAACAACCAATTGGTGTTTTAAAAGTCGTTCGTATGCCCATAATGCATCATCTAATTTAACTGCCCAGTTTTTACGATTTGAATCTACTGTTTTCTCCACGATTCTTTTGATTTCTCTATTTGACACCTCTACCTGTCCACTGGTTTGCGGATGATAGGGCGTTCCTAACTTATGCGTTACACCATATTTTTCAACTATCTTAGTAAATGGTGTATTGCAAAAGTGTGACCCTCTATCACTAATGATTGCCCTCGGAATGCCATATCTGGTAAATATATTCTTTTTAAGGAATTGTATGACAACTTTGGTATCATTAGTGGGAAGAGCTTCAGCTTCTACCCATTTCGAGACATAATCTACTATTACAAGAATAAATCTTTTTCCAAAAGATATAGGGAAAGGTCCCATGAAATCTATACCCCAAACATCAAATAACTCACATTCTAAAATAGATTGCATAGGCATTTCATGTTTTTTAGATATTTCCCCATTTTTGACAAGATTCACAAGATTTAACATACTTATAAGCATCTCTATATAGTGTAGGCCAATAAAAACCACATTGTAAAACTTTAAAAGCAGTTTTCCAACCTCCATGATGACCTCCTGCCTCACGATCATGGCAGAACAATAAAACACTTAAAATTTCATTATCAGGCACACATTTTCTGATTATCCCATCCGAACATTTACGGAAAAGGTCTGGTTGCTCCCAGTAATAAAATTTTAAGTCATAAAAGAACTTCTTTTTCTGCTGCCACGTCCAATGAGACGGAGTATAATCACAGGTTAAGTAATTAATGATATCTCCAAACCAAGGTGACATTTCCATAGAAGGAATTCTATTCTTTAATAACTGCATGGTTGAAGGAGTATCTATTCTAAATAGTTGTTCATCAGGAAATGAATCTTTAATTTCATTTCCTATTTCTTCATCATTTTCCATTCTACTTAGATGATCTGCTACTACATTTTCACTTCCTTTTTTATCTTTAATTTCAATATCGAATTCTTGAAGTAAGGGAATCCATCTAAGAAGACGAGGTTTAGCATCTTTCTTACTCAGTAAATACTTCAGTGCTGAATGGTCTGTAAAGATTATTACCTTAGAACCAACAATATACGATCGAAACTTATCTAAGGCAAAAATCACAGCCAACAGCTTCTTTTTCTGTAGTTGCATAATTTAGTTGAGCGAAGTTTTAATGTGTGAGATGCATAGTAAATAGCTTTGAGTACTTTATTATATCTTTGACCTAAAACTGCTCCTACAGCTAAATCGCTGGCATCACACATAATCTCAAACGGCAAACTCCAGTTTGGTGCTACTAAAACTGGTGCAGTAGTTAACCTCGCTTTTAAGGTCTGAAAGGCTTTCATACATTTACTATCAAAGTTAAAAGGTACTTCCTTTTCAAGCAAATGACTTAGAGGCTTTGCTATTTCGAGAAATCTGCAATGAACCTTCTATAAAAACCTGCATGTCCCAGAAATCCTCTTAGGGTTCTTAAATTAACTAGTGGAGGTAATTTTTCAATTACTTCGACTTTAGCTTTATCAACTTCAATACCTTCTTCAGAGATTCTATGTCCTAAAACAATTCCTTCTGATATCATTAGATGACATTTTTCCCAGTTTAGTACTAGATTGGTATCTTCACAGCGTTGTAACACTCGTTCTAAGTGTAACAAACAAACATCAAATGAGTCTCCGTAAACACTAAAGTCAACCATAAAAATTTCTAAGAATTTCTCAACCATATCAGCAAATATAGCCATCATACACCTTTGAAACGTAGCTGGTGCATTACATAAACCAAACGGCATTCTTTTATAAGCAAAAGTTCCATAAGGACAAGTGAAAGTAGTTTTTTCTCTATCTCCTGCTGCAATGAATATCTGTAAATATCCTGAATAACCATCTAAGAAACAGTAATACTTATGTCCACTTAAACGTTCCAACATCTGAACTATGAATGGAAGTGGATGATGATCTTTCTTAGTATGATCATTTAGTTTTATAAAATCAATGCACATTCGATAACCTGTAATCTCTCTTGTCGGAATCCATTCATTCTTTTCATTCTCTTTCACTGTGAAACCTCCTTTCTTTGGTACCACTTGAGTTGGACTTACCCATTCACTATCTGATATGGGAAAAATTATCCCCATTTCTAATAGCTTAATGACCTCTTTCTTAACAATTAACCGCAAATTTGGGTTGAGGCGGCGTTGCGGTTGAATACAAGGTTTAGCATCTTCCTTCGAGAATTATCTTATGAACGCAAATCTCGGGGCTAATACCTCGAATATCGGCAACTTTGTCCATCCAAAAGCTTTCTTATGCTTTTTCAACATTCTAAGTAATTGATCTTCTTGTTGCTCGCTTAAAGATGATGAAATAATAACCGGTAATAGATTATTAGTTTCAAGAAAAGCATACTTCGATTTAAAGGTAACGGTTTCAATTCCGCATTCTTAGGTGGATCATCCAGGTGATGGTTTAAGAAGTCGGTCCTTCTAGTTCTAATTCCAAATACTTATGCCATGATGGTTTAAAAGTAAAACTTCCTTTATCTAGAGAAAGGATTATCTCTTTCATTTCGGTGTCTTTCTCATCTTCCTTATAGATAGACGAGAGTTAAGCATTCTTCTAATCTGTCTTCAAAAGTTGGTAATCGAATATCATAGACGAATGAATATCTTCTATAAAAGAACATGATTACGGTGATCCGTATGGATGGTTCATAGCTTTGAAAATATTGAAAGCGACTTCATCTTCATTGACTCTCGAATTAACTCTCCTTTCTGGACATCTATTAAAGTTCTTCCTGTAGCTAGAAATGGTCGACCTAAGATAAGTGGCGCTGAATATCCTTCTTCCATTTCCATAACTACAAAATCTACTGGAAAATAGAACTTATCTACTTTAACCAATACGTCCTTAGGGCTGTAAACGAGCCGAACCCTACCGAACCCTGGTAGGGTTCGAGCTCGGCTCGAATTTTTTGAACCTAAGGTTCGGCTCGGCTCGAACTGATCGAACCTTAATTTAGCAAGGTTCGGCTCGGGTTCGAACTGGAATATTAGGAAACATGTTCGGTCCGGTTCGGCTCGAACATGTTCGAACTTCTAACCCTAATTTGATTTTGATTTCCTATTTTAATTTAATTTTATATATATATATATATATATATATATATATATATATATATATATATATATATATATATATATATATATATATAGTTTTTTTTAAATATAAAATAGTTCGAGCCGAACGTGTTCGATACGGTTCGGCTCGATAGACGAATATCAAATACCTAACGTTCGGCTCGACGTTCGAAGGTTCGAATCGAGCTTTTTTCGAGCCGAATACAACGAATCGAATCGAATACTGACGTTCATTTACAGCCCTATACGTCCTCAATAATTCCTTTAGGGTATTTAATCGATCTATCTGCCATTTGTAGAGTCATTTCAGTCTTCGTAAGCTTTCCTATGCCTAGCTTTTTATAATCCTCATAAGACATGAGATTTATACTAGCTCCAAGATCACATAAGACCTTCTTAAACAGAAATCCTCCAATTTCACATGGGATGGTAAAACTTCCAGGATCTTTCAGTTTAGGCGGTAACTTATGTTGCAAAACTGCAGAACATTCTTCATTTAGGCATATATTCTCATATTCCTCTAATTTTTTCTTGTTTGACAAAATATCTTTCAGAAACTTTCCATAAGCAGGCATACTAATTAGAGCTTCGATAACAGGGATATTAACATGAATATGACGAAAAGTATCAAGGAAACGAGCATACTTCTGATCAGTTTTAATCTTTTTAATTTGATCTTTAGGTGGGTAAGGTAAAGATTCTAAATCTATAACCTTTGATCCCAAAGTCATTTTCTCTTTTCCTTTCTCCTTAAACTTTTGAGTATTACTTGATCGCCAAGTATCATGATCTTGAGCTTTTTCTTTTAAAACTTTCCCTGAATCAATCTCTACTTCAGATTCCTTCAGTTCTTCTTGTTTTTCATCCTTGTTTTCATTATCTTCTATTCTAACATGTTCCTTGAATAAACTCCTTAAATCTTTATCCATGGGATCTTTCAAAATCCTAGGGATTTTTACCCATTTTTCACCTTCATTCTCAGGTTCCAAACTTCTATTCCTTTTCAAGAAATTCTCTATAATTTCTTCTTCCTCGTCAGTGAATTCAAGTTCATCTTTAGTTTCATCATTCTTTCCATCTAAATCATTTTCTACTTCATTATTTCCGAAGTTTTCTACTCCATTACTACCACAGAGTTTTCTACTTCTCGTAACTACAACATTTACCTCTCTTGGGTTTCTTTCAGTATTGCTTGGTAATCCTCCAGGAGGTCTACTGTTATTACGTTCACCTTCCCTACTCAAATGATCTTCCATATTCCTTAATGAGGCTTTTATCGTTCTCGTTCTGGTATCATGTCCACTCATAGATGTTTTTATTGTACTCATATCTTTAGTGACTGTACCTATAGAAGTCATCATTGTTTCCATATTCTTAACTTGAGTAGATACTACACCCATCATATTTTTCATTAGTTTTTCCCATTTTTCAACTCCTTCTGCAGGTTGAGTTGAACTTTGAGTTACTGGTATACTTTGAGTAGTATGTTGAGGATAGGATCTTGGTAATGATTGTAAATTCTGATTAGATGTATTTTCTTGATAAACTTGATTATTATTCATATTCCTATATGGAACTGGATATGGCGGTTGTCCTTGCTTACTAGGGTTTTCAGACCATCGAAAAGTAGGGTGATATCTTCTAATAGCATTAAACGAGTTTGAATATGCATTGTTCAAATTCCTATGTTGCTGAAGAAAACTCACCTCCTCTCTTGAATATCCTGTTGGTTCTTCGACCCCTAATGGCATATTATCCTGATTTGAGTATTCAGTTGGTGTACTATTTTCTGCACTTTGGTTTTTGTTCGATTGTAGGCCATCAAATTTCCTACTCAAATTTTCTAAATGTGCTATAACTTCCGTATTAGATGTACATTCTCCTGAAAAAGCTACTTTTCTGGTGCTAGAACCGGTTTCCCACATTCTGTTATTTTTGGAAATCTTTTCTATAGCATCGTAAACTATTTGAGCTTCACTCATCATTAACGAACCACCACATGCATGATCTACATCTGCACGTGAGTCTTTTCTTAATTTTCGACAGAAAAGTTGAATTTGCATATCTAAGGAATAACCATGGTCGGGACAGGCTCTTAATAATTTTTTAAATCTTTCCCAGGCATTCCCAAGCGTTTCTTCAGATCCCTGTCTAAAGTTAGCAACCTCGACTTTTAATTCCAAATTTCGCCCAGGAGTGAAATATTATTTCAGAAATTCAGTTTGAATATCCTCCCAACTAGTAAGTGAATGATGTGGAAGAGACATAAACCAATCTCGGGCTCGTCCTTTTAAAGAAAAAGGAAACATAGTCATCCTCGTTAGTTCCTTATGAGCACCTTGACTTTTGGTCGTATTGCACGCTTCTTCAAAAGATAGAGATGATGATGTGGATCTTCATCATCCTCTCCTAGGAATTGGGCTCTTGTGTCAATTAAACCAAAAAGATGAGATTTAATTTCGAAATTATTCGCTCCTTCATTGGGTAAAAGTATGGGATTATTAGTCTGGTTTCTTCTTATGGTTTGATCACAGATAGGTCTCGGGTTTGGTGGGTTATTACGATTATTCTGGTTCCGATCTTGATTATTTCTATGATTATGATTATTATTATTAGGGTTAATAGGGTGTTGTCCATGCCCTAGAGCATGTTCTAGCCCTTGTTCAGGTGTTTCATCACTGATTTCAGCCATTTTCGTATTTTTGTTTGAAGATGATTCGTCAGGATTTCCCTGACTAGTATGACCACGTTTACTCCCTACTCTTAACTGCCTTTCGTAAGTGTTTATGTCAGGCTTATAAGGAGTGAGCGGGGCATTGCCACTTCTGGTCATCAACTAACGAAAATAGAAGAAATGCTCGAGTTTTGTAAAAGAAGAAAATTGGTACTAAAAGAAAGTAGATACCAACGAAAAATAAAATAGAAATGAGATAAAAAAAAAAGTGTTGACTTATTCTCGAGAATTTTGAGCTAATACAAGTAGTAACCATAGACACAAAGAAAGAAATTAGCGACGTAGTCCCCGGCAACGGCGCCAGAAAGCTGACGGACGTTTTCTAGTGCTATACAATCCTTACCGGCAGTGTACCGGGTCAAATCATAGTGCTAGTATGGTGAGTCAGAGTGTCGAATCCTCAGGGAAACGTGGTAATTCTTTTAAGTGTGGTTAAACACCAAAGAGCTGTTATTAACTCGATCTAAACCGCAATTTTATAACACGATGACTACTATTCTACTTAACATAAAGTAAATGCGTAATTTAAAAGTTATTCTAATATAATATATATAGATATATAAATATATATAGATGTACATGGATTGTAATATATATATATATATATATATATATATATATATATATATATACCAATATATAGTTTATAATAATAGACTAGACGAGATAATTTTATAGAACTAGCCAAAGTTTATATAATTGATTTATACGATCTTTTTCGGTAAATGGAATGTGCTCGATCTTTCCTTTTATATTAGGTCCAATTGAGTAAATGAAACGGTGCACTCCCGAGGTTAACAATTCCTCCTCACACGAGCGTATGAAATTGTCATATGTCAAATTGTCATCGTTTAATCTCCACAATCGCCCCATGATAATCTCGCTTAGTCCGAGTGTGTACCGAGTACAAATCTACCCCGGATAAAAGAGGTTATTCCGTTTGTCAGACGGCCGATGTTATTCAAAAGGCTCCGGTTGTCAGGCGGATC
This sequence comes from Gentiana straminea, assembly GCA_036785695.1. Taxonomy (NCBI): domain Eukaryota; kingdom Viridiplantae; phylum Streptophyta; class Magnoliopsida; order Gentianales; family Gentianaceae; genus Gentiana; species Gentiana straminea. The sequence goes on along the minus strand of JAVUPR010000087.1, from coordinate 1,671,408 downwards.
GATTTAACTTTCATGTGTTAGTTTCAATTAAACCGTTGATTTTAACATTATTACGATCTTGAGCACAAATTTAATAAGATTCATCTTTCCCAAGACAAATATGCCCCCGGGTAGGAAATAGGATTCCGTTGTCACGCTTTCGCACGGCCAATTTTACCCTCCGGTTTTTCTATCTTTTATCTCATATCCTAACTTCTCTGGTCAGTTCATCATTAGGTTATATGTTGCGATTCATCTTGGTTAATTACGTCAATCCGAATATTATCAATACGTTGCAAAATAGAAAAAGATTCAATTAACTCAATTTTATTGAAATTTTACTTAGACAGCATTCCTTTACCGAAAAGATCGAAATAAAACGATTACATAACTTTGGCTAGTTATTAGATTTAGCCTAAAAACATTATAACGACTAAAAAGATAAAAACAAACATAACAAACGTAAATACTTTAGAAATTTTACCCGATTACAAATGCTGAATCAGAGGTCGTATTCTTCCGGACATTACAACGACTTCAACAACACCGAACTTCCGATAATTTCCAGAGTATTACAACAATACTACGATATTATTATTTTTGGCATAAGGCCTATTTACAACTACTTAAAAAAGAAAATAAGAAGGAGGATATATATATATATATATATATATATATATATATATATATATATATATGCTATATGTATATATATTGGTACACCGATCGCTTCTGCACTGATGCTTCTTTTATAGATGAAAGTCTTGGAGCCGGACCGGGCCGGGTTTGGGTCGGACTGGGCCGGTCTAATCATTACATTCATCCCCCTTAATTATCCAAATTTCCGGATAAAATTTATATTATTTGGAATAAAACTTCTAAAATTCATATCTCGAGTTCTGGATCTCCAAACAACATGATTCAAGAGGCATTGGAAAGCTCTCGGAAAAATCTACAACTTTCATGAAGGACTCTTCTTCAGAAAATGTCGTTTTGATGAGCCATTCGTTTGTCGAAGATATTTCTCGATTACCACTAAATCAAATCGATTAGCCACTTGACCACTTGACCACTTAAGCAATTCAATTGACCACTTAAGCTCGTGACACTCTCTAAATCCTTTCAGAGATATGATTATACTTCAAAATGTCGATTCTCGGGGTCTTGGCTTATACATCTGCAATAAAATACCACAAATACCCACGTAAATCTGACACGACATTCCGATTTACTAAAATCGGTACAAAATGATAACTTTTTACTATTATTACTAAGTTTTACTACTAACTACTCTAAATTATAAAGATTAACATTTCATACTATTTATATCATAATTTCATATATTTTATATAGAATTTGTTGATAAAACATAATAATATAACGTATATTTAATCATATAAAAGTATTATATCAGTCTACAAGTTGTTGTCCCGAACTTTGGTTAATCGCTTGAAGAAAGTCATGAACTCTGTCATCTCCCCAAGCTAATATGCTTTTATTAAAGGTAGATTAATCACGGATAACGTTATTGAGGCCTTTGAAGCATTTCACTCAATGAAGCTCGGTAATCGTGGGTGTGACAAACACATGGCTCTTAAACTCGATATGATGAAGGCCTTCGATAGGGTCGAGTGGAAGTTTCTTAGGCAAGTAATGAAAGCAATGCATTTCCCCTCATCTTTGATCAATGTGATCATGGCATGCGTCTCCTCTACATCATATCAGGTTCTTATCAATGGTCATCCCTCATCTGTGGTTCGTCCAACTAGAGGAATACGACAAGGGGACCTTTTATCTTCATTCCTATTTATTTTATACACAGGAGGATTTTTTGCAATGTTTAGAAGGGCGGCCTCCACTTCAACTCTTCATGGTGTTAAGTTCGGTAGAAATCATACATGTAAATTGACTCACTTACTCTTTGCAGATGATAGCTTGGTTTTTGCAGAGGCAACTATTGAGTCATGTACAACCATAAAAAATATTCTCAATAACTATGAGTTATGTTTGGACCAAAAGATAAATGTAGAAATCTTCCTTGTATTTTAGCAAGAATGTCAATCAGGGTGATATGGAAGAATTAGCCGGCTCTCTTTACATTCCTTTGGGAAACTACACAGGCAAGTATTTGGGATTGCCTTTTGTTATTGGTCATTCAAAAAGCGGATTATTTTCATATATTAAAGAAAGGGTCCAAAAAAAGTTGTTGGGGTGGAAAGGAAAATTTCTTTCTCTGGCTGGTAAGGAGATTCACATTAAATCGGTAATTCAGGCCTTGCCACAATACGTCATTCAGTGTTTCGCCCTCCCGAAAGGGGTCATTATGGACTTAGAAAAAATGGCCAGACAATTCTTCTGGAGTTCTTCAGATGGAAAACATAAAATACATTAGAAATCATGGTCAGCTTGTTGCCAACAAAAAGGCGAAGGAGGATTGGGTTTCAGAGACTTAGAATGTTTCAATAAAGCACTTTTGGCCAAGCAAGCATGGAGGATTTTACATGATCCCAATTCTATCTCAGCACGTATTCTAAAAGGAAAATATTTTGAAGCGAAAGATTTTATAAAGGCCAAGACTTCAGGATATCCCTCGGCTATTTGGAGCGGAATTTTACGAGGAGACCTTCTTGCACAGGGCTTACGGTGGAAAGTTGGTAGTGGTACTTCCATTAATATTTCTAAAGATCCATGTCTGCCTAATTTACCATATTTTCGTGCTCACGTTGATCAAGTATCCCTTCCTGACTCTCAAGTTAGTTGCTTAATCAATACAACAACTCGCTTATGGAAAGAAGACCTTATCCAAAATGTGTTTAACCCTTATGAAGCTGATAAAGTCCTCACAATCCCATTATCTACCCATCATGCGCTGGACAAAATAATATGGTATTTTTCAAAAAACGGAGTTTATTCTGTTAAAACGGGTTACAAATTGGCATAGGACTCTAAGTATCGATCCATCAAAGGAAAGGAACCGTCATCGTCAAGAGGAAACCGAAAGGTGTGGAATGGTCTTCGGTAGTTGAGGGTTAAACCGTGTATCATTCTCTTCATGTGGAAGCTAATGAATAATGCTCTCTCGACAGCTTCTGGTTTGCGTTCAAGAGGAATGGGCGATGGCTTGTGTCAGTTGTGTAAGAGATCCGAAGAAACTTCCTGGCATTGTCTTTTCGAATGTGACATCCCTAAAGCATTTTGGAAGTCATCCCCCTACGGTAACTATTTGAGCTCCCTACGAGTCCACTCATTTCTAGATTTTCATGAAGAACTCTTAAATACTCATGACGGCATGGAAGCAGCACAAATAGTTACTCTCATACGGACCATTTGGAAAGCACGTTGTTTATGGATTTTTGATAGAAAAGATATACATCTTAACTCATCATTTCTTAAATCTCACGCGCAGAGGCGACGAAATACTTTCATGCAGCCAAAAATCCAGTTTCGAGCTGCAATATGAATGAATGGTCCTCAGTACAGCAGCCTTCGGAGGCAGCACAATATAAATTTAACGTTGACGCGGCGTTTGGAGAAACTGAGACAACTGTGGGAGGTTTGATTCGGGACAACCTGTAATATTCCGATTTTCAGGAAAGGGCAGACGTGTCATTTTGCGAATGAAATATTATATTCTTTATTTCTTTTGGGGATTTAAGTTAATATTGTTAGACATATTTTAGTTTTAATGATGAATGCCAGACTAGCTGTTATAGAGCAAAGGCAAAAAGATGTCTAGATTGAATGTATAGGTTTACTAGAGTTTGATCTTTGTATATGTTTGATCAAACAAGCACTGTAAAGAGGTCATCTGACTTGATCAGCATATCTATCTAGGTCAGTAGAGTGTCTAGGACCTGTTGATGGTTGAAGACTGAGGGTTCAAACTCAGTAGTGAAGGCTACGGGATCAAACTTTGTATTTAAAGTCAGGGATCAGAATTTAGGGAAGTCTGTGATGACCTAAATTGATCACATATACCTTGTGTAGAAGGTCTAAGTTCCATAAAAGTAAAGTGGTGATTGGAACTTGGTTATAATTAAAATGGTGTACTCTAACATCATAATAAAAAGTTAGATGAAAAGCAGTCAGCTGAGGTTTTATAAAACACAGCAGACTAAAAGTCAGCTGACATATGTGGACATCAGCAGACCTATACAACAGGTGTCTGCTAAATGCAAAATTCGAATTAATCCAAGTTTTTTCTGGAAGATTAAATGGATAAGGATGAATTACAAGCAATGGATTAATTAGTCAATCAATGGCCAAGATGAAAGGGATGTTGTAAGGATTTCAGAGCCATATTAAATGGAAATAAATCATTGGTTGACAGAATGGACTGTCAGAAGGACACTGACAGTGTCAGTAAGGTACAATAGAGGGAATTTCAGGAATATTCAGATAATCCTGTAACGGTTGTATTTGAAATTCAAATTCAAATCACAGAATCTACACCTATAAATAGATGACTCCTGATTCAGATTGCAAAAACAAGAATTCACACAAAGCAACTAAGATTTTGAGCAAGAAATTGATCTAAGTGCAATCTTACCCTGCTCATAATACCTGAGCTTTAATTTACTGATCAATGATTTTCTTCAAGTGTTTCTGCAATCAAGTTACATCCAACACACACACTTGAAGACTACAAGCTGCTGATCGTATCAACCTGATCAAAAGTTTGCTGGAAGCTGAATCACTTTCTTGATTCAACCCCTTCTTTTTCAAGAAGAACTTGAAGACAGTGAAGCACTGCTGAAGTGTCAAGGATTGTTGTGTTTTGTGGTGGAGCTGGTGAAGAGGCAATCCTACCCTTCAAGGACCAGTGGAATACTTAGGAGCAATAATCCTACCTATTTCTAGTGTTCGGTTGTGAAGCCATAGTCATTGGTTAAGGACAAACGAGTTTAAAGATTTTCGTAACAATACCTCAAGAATCTCTAGTGAATTTCCTCCAACATCACAGGAGAAGAGTGGACCGACAGGGTTACACCACCTGTAACCAATATAAAACTTGCCTACTTTACTTTACTGCATTTACTTTCTGCAATTTGCTTTATCTGCATAATTATCACATCAATCTACTGAACTAGCTGCTGGTATGATAATAGAGGATTGTCGTAAAATGTTACCTGCTTTTATTTATGTCTCATTTTCTTTCGTAAAGAGACAATGAAATGTATATGCTCATTTACTAGCTAAAGAATGTCTTGGTCAAGTAGGAACTGTGGAATGGAGTTCATCTCCCCCACCTCATGTTTCCCTTGTTACTTCCGCTAATACCGAAGAATAAAACCTTTGTTTTCTCCTAAAAAAAATCTTGATCTACAACCCTTTTTTTGAAGGAAGGAAAAAAATCTACTACTTTAAAATTGATAAATTCTTTCATCAAATTTTTTACTGTTCTTCGAAACCGTCAAAATTCATTGTTTTTCGAGTAATCTCATAAAAAATGATGTAATGACATAAAACGAAGAGCGCAAAAATAATATATATATATATATATATATATATATATATATATATATATATATATATATATATATATATATAAACTGTTTAAAAATAAGGGAACATAAGATATATGCTTCTACTTAGTTTTTTTTTTCTTTGTCTTTTAAACTATAAATCTTATATGAGTTGCATCAATCATATTGTGTTATCCTTTATTTAAAATCATTTTTCCTAATTCTATATTTTATTTTTTATTGGGGGTGGAATAATGTAGTAGTTATTAATTAAACTAATAAATTAAGGTGGTACTCCTGGGCCCTAGCAATTGACGCATCCTTTCCCAATAACTTTCCCAATAAATAAAACAATAAATACTCCAAAGCAACTTGACTCTTCCTAATTCTCAACTTAGTTGCTTAATCAATACAACAACTCACTTATGGAAAGAAGACCTTATCCGAAATGCGTATAACCCTTATGAAGCTGATAAAGTCCTCTCAATCCCATTATCTATCCATCCCGCGCTGGACAAATTAATATGGCATTTTTCAAAAAAAAGAGTATATTCTGTTAAAATGGGTTACATTTTGGCATGGGACTCTAAGTATCGAGTTGTTATGAAATAATAATTGAGTGAATGTCTATCAATGTTGTTTATTGCAAGAGTTAATAGAAGATGGTTATGAGATATGTAGAGTCATGAGTTACAATATTAATAGTTACATATTAATTGGTTCATCTCCATCTTGTAGTGTATATATATATATATATATATATATATATATATATATATATATATATATATATATATATATATATATATATATCCCACCATTGTAGTAGTTTTTGTAGAGATGAAGAGAACAAGTGAATACAAGTTTTTCCTTATTGTTTTTCTACTTATTTGCTTTGTATTCTCTTTTACCATTTATTTTATAACACGTTATCAGCACGAGACTCTACCATTTTTTGAGCTCATGGTTCTCCCGTAATTGATATGAAGCATTACCTCCCAAATTGTCACAACATCAACGTAGCAATTCTTCTTGATTAGGTGAAGGCATTCATTTTTGACAATTTTGGATGACCGGGGAGACTATACAACTACATAGCAAAATTTGTTGTAAGTTTTTTTTTCTTTCCCACTGCAATTCATATTATCATATTTAGAATTATGACTTGATGCCAACAATTTGTTTACTACTGTTACTATGCTTGTGGAGAATAAACGAATGTATATATTTAAAATTGCTCAACCATTTGATCTAATAAGCCTTCTTGAATTCAATAATTTCATGTGATGATGTTGCAACAGTATGCTTCCCTTTAATATCATGATTGGTTGTTGATATATGCTAATAAAGTCTTGCTTCTAAATGTTCTTGTGCTATTGGTTAACTCCAATTCAGCAAATGTGGCTTGCGTTTTTTTGTGTTTTTGGTTTAATACAATTAGTTGTAGATGGTTGCTTTGAAAAGAAGTGATGAGAATGATTATTGCATTTAGACATAAAACGTTTCTCTTGGACACAAACTAAATGTTAGCATATTCCATGGAATTACCTGTTGTTGTGCATTATTTGAATTATAAGGACATTAGATACCTTTAAGATTATTGGAATTGTCATTGTGGTTTTATATTAGTACTATTGCTAATTTCCAATGAATGAAACCTTGTTATATGACCCTATGTAGAATATTATTACTATTGTTTCTTTCGAAATGTGCAGTGCATAGATTTTGCCCAATGCATTGGCTATATGAATTGTTGCATATATGTGTTAATTGGTTTCATCACTCCTAGGATATCTAAAGGTGTTCTTCTTACAATATTATTCTGTTGAGTTATATGCATTTACTTGACTGAACACTACTATTTTAGAAGAAAACTTTGGAAGAGAATTCCTTTTATTTATTTATTATGCCTGAGTATTGGTAGAAAAAAGGAAGAGAATGCACACCTTTGTGCATGGACTCTCGGTGTAGTATATGGTACTCACATTGCAGCAAAATAATTAGGAAATGAAATCCGTTTAGTTCGCTCGGTCGAGTTTCAAAAGGACAAGAATGAATGGATACCTTTGATTTGCTTGGCATGATTTTGTATTTCATATTGAAATTATTTCCATGTGTAATAACATGTGTTTATATGTTATTTTGATTATTTATACTTGCTAACATATTTATACATCGAGATATGAGTTTAAGATGCGGGTATTGAGATTCTCATTACGGGATGTATTGTTGGCCATTTCGCTTAGTGCTTATACTTGTCTTTTACATCGCTTAGTAATAGTTGGTCATCGTATGGTAATAGCCTCTTACACGGTGATCGGTCATTTAAGAATCACATTCTACATGTTTGTATATTATATTGATAAATCATCTACGGCACTTGGACACAACAAATAATGTAAGAATTTGAGGTAAAATTTTATTCTTTATGATGATTATACAATTGTTTTTCCTATATGATATGCACGTAATATTGATGTTAGTGGACTTTGTAACATCAACACAATGAGAGCTCAAGTGAGTAAAATGTCCCAATCAATTGGTAAACATCCATTCCATGTAGTGAATGTGACTCCATTTTCAAAATTTGGGAACGATCGTGGCCGAAGCAGTGAATTTGAATTTGGCCCTAAAGATTAAAGCCAAACTTGAGATTGATTGTTGGCAATGACAAAATATGTCTCATCGATAGTGCGACAATGCACATTACAGAGAATGTCTCAAAATAAAAAAATAAAAATGGGAGAAGCAAATAATAATTGTTGCAAGTGCTATATTGATATAAGGCGTCGAAAAAGCCATTGATATTTAATCGCTTGAAATAAAGCACTATGCTCTCCCGAGTCTCGAATATATTAGTTTAGAGATATCTATAAAAAATTATGGTATCATATCGAGACTATGAGAAATAAAGAGTATTTACTCGTTATGAATATCATTTGTCGGTGAAATGAGTATAAACAATATGTTTGAAAATGATAAGACATGTCAAATCCTAAAAGATAAAGTGACAAACACTATATGCATCATTTTTGGAATTAAATTATGTAAGATGCATCATGCCACCAAATTAAAAATTTTAAGCTGTATCATTCCATTCAATGAAGTGAACGTGGAAATGTATTATTCTTTTGGAGATATCAATTACCGTTGTCATACCAAAATGAGACAACGGATGAAACGATATTGAAATGTCAAACTCCAGAAGAGATTATTCCCCCGCTTGATATATATTCATGAAGTTTGTTGATACCCGCATAAGAGGATATCACATTAAAATGTAGAATCCGTCACGGGTTATTGCAAATATTCTGGATATCGATTGTATATATTGTCCGAGATTAGCGGGTGGAAAAATAAATACAATTAAATCAATTCTCGTGACAAACATTATAATATAAATGAACTTGAAGTTCATTTCTGAATAGTCGTGATTGAGTCACGTAATACACACAGTGTGGACAAAATTTATGAGATGAATTAAGAACTCTAAAAGAGTCATCAATTATGAGTGTTCTAGTAATATAAAAATCACGAAAGACATGTCATAAAATAGCTATATAGCATATCAATATAAGACACAATAAGCATTGTCAATCTCATGTGGGGGGAGAAAAAGAACATGAAGTTTTATTATATTATTTTATCGAAACCCCGAGAAGAATGTCAAAAATAATGTGAATGATTCTTGAAGAATCGAAATGACATAGTGCTACGATGTTGATATTTATATTAAACCCATGAAACGTATAAGTTGTTTTGTTTCCAAAAGATATTAATCTCATAGATATGAGATGATTAAAAAACTTTTATAATCATTAGAAACAAAAGTCAAATAGCACTTGATCATGAGATTGATTTAGCAAAAATCATTGTGTTAGAAAATATGTAAATCGTTTGAAGCGAATGACAGAGCATCAAGTTACAAATTCGGTGCAATTACTACATTTCTAACGAAGATCATTTCCCGGCATTAGGGGGAAATAAGAGAACCCCATTTTAATATATAAGAATGCCGAGAAATTTTATAAAGATCTTCTACGTATCATTCTAACTAAATTGTGTAAATAGTTTAACATGCAATATTTAGCAAGGAACGCCGATGCTTTTACTTGGGTATAAAGAGTGACTATTTATAAATGCACCCAATCAAATATGATTGATAATATTATCTACACGAGAAAGTGTATAAGACCGATCGGTGTAAAAGATAAAATCCACGGAAAGTGAATTCACTATTGATATTAAGTCACTCATGAAATATCTCGAAGAGATTTGTCTCGAAAACGAAACCCCAAATAAATTCGCACGTGCATCCAATGATAAAATATTGGGGTTGCGGAACAACCGGATCCATGCATTGATAAGGATTCGGTTTATGCTAATATCGAATTAGCAATGTATTTCACGGGAGAAATTGGTAATATATTATCACAGTCGTCGACGACATATTTGCCTCATAATTTGCTAGTATAATCTGGATCCGTAACCCATGTCAATAATAGAGTCTTTGGAAGCATATAGACGGGTAAAAATTAAATAAACAATAGAGGCTGATCTTGATTAGAATTTGGTTCTGTAATAACCAATTATTGATTTTGATCAATTACATTCTCCCACTATGGATAACATCATGTTCCGCTACTTAATAAATCTGCGAAAAGAACTAAGGATTTTTATATGACGTTGTGACCGTATATTTATAGGTCACTAGACATATTTATATGAAAATGTATGATTGATTTTAGACATGAAAATCGCAACCTGTATATATTGCTGAGTTGCAAATGTCATTATATTGCTTAAAATATGGTTAAAGGTAAGAAAATCAATCAAAATTCCCTATGAATAAGGTATATATATAAATAGCTCATGCATAATGACATGAGTTGTGTGATATTACATCCCCTATTTTTATTTAGAAGATAATGTTGATTGTGTTGCAAGTGTTGCACAAATGAGTAGTGGGTATGATAATTTTTAGCCCTTACATTTAAATTGGACTCTAAAAGAGATATGACTTATAAAAAGTACGCTATAAGTGACAATCCGACATGTTTGTTCACTAAGTTCATTCCAACATCTATTTTGGAGAATTATGTTTATAGTATTGGAATGCGTACATTTGAATGATCGTTGTCGTCGGGGAGCGACAACTTCAAAACAATCTTGATGCTTTGGTCCCGTATGAACAATGACGTACTCTTTTTTTTCCTTTAACTAAGTTTTTTTTCCCACGGGGTTTTCTTAGTTAAAGGTTTTTAACGAGCGCAAATAAAGTGCAACACATAAAAACGCATATGTCATGAACTACTTTCCTTGTCTAGTTTTTGTCCCACCGGGTTTTTCTAGCAAAGTTAATAGTACATGACATATACGTTATGCAACTTAGATAGAGCATTCAAATCAGCTCTATATTCAATGATCTTTATCTACTATTACAACTGCAAAGAAGATTGTTCATCTCAAATTCAATAATATTTACATAAGTGGGAGAGCACATGATCTTCAAAGAGAAGTGAAATCGATATGCGATGAATCAAGCCAAAGTGTTGACCCGACAGATTCAATTACACTTAAATGATGAAGAATTGTAGCAGTACATGGTATTCGACTGATATTTCAAAGGACGCAAGTGGAATTATACATCATACTTTTGTAGACAATCTACAAATAAAAGGGCGATGCACAATTGTTCAAATTGATCAAATCAGTCGATTTATTCACATAAGCATAGCTTTATACTACATTCGAAGAGAAGATTTCCATTTGCCGATTCGATGCTCTCAAATATCGTTTTCATTAGGGGGAGTAATACAAACACAAGTGAATATGTATCATTTTTTGTTCACTAAAGTTTTTCCCACAAGGTCTTTTCCTAATAATTGTTTAACGAGTCATATTCATTGTGTATTGTATGATAGACATTCAAGGGGGAGTGTTATGAAATAATAATTGAGTGAATGTCTATCAATGTTGTTTATTGCAAGAGTTAATAGAAGATGGTTATGAGAGATGTAGAGTCATGAGTTACAATATTAATAGTTACATATTAATTGGTTCATCTCCATCTTGTAGTATATATATATATATATATATATATATATATATATATATATATATATATATATATATATATATATCCCACCATTGTAGTAGTTTTTGTAGAGATGAAAGAACAAGTGAATACAAGTTTTTCCTTATTGTTTTTCTACTTATTTGCTTTGTATTCTCTTTTACCATTTATTTTATAACACTTCAACCTGCATATCCATGAGCAGGGAACACTTTCTTTCAAAAACCATATCTCAAGTTCTACAACCATGTCTCAAGTTCTACAAAAGATCAAGCAAAAGAGCCCTTTCTTTCAAAAACCATATCTCAAGTTCTACAACCATATCAAAGATCAAGCAAAAGAGCCCTTTCTTTCAATAACCATATCTCAAGTTCTACAAAAGATCAAGCAAAAGAGCAATAATCAAGTTCTACAAAAGATTTAGAAGTCATCAAAAGATAGATGAAGTGGAAAAGAGCAAAAATCAACTTCTACAAAGTTCAAAAGATAGATAGATGCAGTCATCAAAGGAAAGGATAGATGAAGTGGAAAAGATGAAGTGGAATCTGCACATGTATTGCCAGATCTTCTGTATCTATGATTTCTTAACACCCTCCTTTTCATCATCCACCTCCCTCTGTCCCAACAGCTGGTCTACTTGCTGATTTGCAAGCTCAAGAAATTCATTCATTTTCTTTCTTAGGTCGATGGCTCCAATCCAGGCCTCAGCCCTCCCCATATGAACCTTCTTCAGCCACTCCCCAAGTTGCCATAGAGTCCCAAGCATGGCCACCATCATACCAACCTTTACGAGGTCTGCATCATATACGATGTCCAGATGCTCTCCCAAGCTTCTCTTCCAGAAGCTTTTGGATCGAATCAAATTGATTCGGTTAAGTGCCTTCAACAAAACAAATTGTTAAGGTTAGAATGACAACATAGCTTCTTTTTCTTCTTCTTTTTTTATTTTATTTTAAGAACAGCCTACCTCGAGGATTTTGCCTTGTTGTTGAATCTGCAGGTTCAATTCAACAATCATCCTTTCCCTCACAATATTACTTTGGTTCATTTTCTGCAGCCACAAAAAAAAAATTCATACTAATGGGTCGCAAATGGTTTGAAAGACGGTATAGTTTTTGTTTTTATTTTTAAGAACTAACACACACCATACCTCAAGCATTTTGTTATGATGTTGCATCATCATGTTCAATTGAACAATCATCATTTCCTTAGATAAATTGTTTTGATTTATGGTCTGCAACAAAAGAAAGAGTTACATAGTTTATCCATAATGTCATATTTCTTCCCAACAACAATTATATATTATAATTTAAAGCAAAGTCTAACTTGCCTCTAGTTGGCTTTGAATCTGACCCATCATCCCAACCATCTTATCACCAGCAACATCCCTACTTGCTGTTGTATACCCAGACCTTAACCTTATGTCCCTTCTCATCTCTTTCATGACCCGGGCACCGAGGGTCATGCCTCTCACACTCTTGTCCATATCTAAACATACATACAAACCATAACAGAGAAGTCATACAATAATCCTCTTCCAAATAATCCTCTTCCACATAACAGGTCACCCTCTTCCACATAAAAGAGAAGATTAATAATCCTCTTCCACATAACAACAGGGCACAGGGAACCATATAGTGATTTTACGTCCAGTGATTTACATATAGTGTGTATTTACTAGACCACAAATGAACCAAAAATGAACCACAGTTGGCCAATCTACACCATTTTTGAATTTCAAATTATTAACAAGATAAGGAAATCACTCAATCAAGGAAGCTAAGCAACCTACAATGCAGCGATGAAAAGAAGTTCCCAGCTTTGATTTGATAGTTCGCAAGAAGCTAAGTTGGACAATCTACACTTTTTTCGAACTTCAAATTATTAACAAGATAAGGAAATCACTCAAACAAGGAAGCTAAGCAACCTGCAATGCAGCGATGAAAAGAAGTTCGCATCTTTGATTTGAGTTCGCAACCTACGGAAATCAAGGAACCATAACAAATTATTCATAAATAATGAAACTAAATCATCTTTAAAATTTCAACCTACTAAATTATCTTTGAAATTTCAAGCTATCAAGTTATCTTTAAAGTTTCAAGCTTACCAGTGATGTACGCAGATAGGGATTTGCGCAGAGGAGCAGAGGAAAAACTGGAACTTGGCTTTGGAAAGGGATGGAGAACGGTAAAAAAGGAATGTGTAGTGAATATTTTTGTTCTCATTTAATCCCTCAAATTTTCACTACTATGTTTTTTTAATTGCAGTTTCACCCCTTGGTTCCACATTCTGATTCAATTTTAGAAAAATGTTAACAATTAGTTTTTCCTCCTAATTTTAGTCGGAATATATTTGATGTACTTTACGATGGATGTTGAGTCTTGAAAATACCGATGTATGTTTAAAATCATGTCAAAATAGTCATCATTTGTTTAATCGAATCAACGTTATTTGACATGTATTCGGAAAAAGAATAGTGTGCTGTGAAAATATGTTTCCATACAACGACGCAGTTTGTACATCAGTGATAGTTACTCCACTAATTCACTTGGTTATTTTAGGAACTCCGTTTTAGAGAATAACCTTAATTGATAGAATAATCTTAATTGATGGAGTATTTTGTAGTTAAAAAGGAATATCAGTGTTAACGGATACGGTTTATCCGAAACCTGAACCGAGGTCATTCGGTTCGGTCAATACTAATTTTCGGTTCGGTTTCGGTTAATAATATAGATAAATAAAAAATTTTGGTTCAGTTACGGTTAATGCTATAATATAAATTATCCGTAACCGAATTGAAAACTGAATCGAATAAAAAACCGAACTGAAACCGTACCAAATAAAAAACCGTTTCCGTTTATATCCAAAATGTATAAAATATTATATTTTGTTTATAAAAATTGTTTATAACTGAATAGAAAACCAGACCGTTTATAACCAAATAGAATTGTTAAATTTTATTTTGGTTTTTGGTGAACCGAAACGAACCATATATTTTGGTTCGGTTCAATTCGGTTTCCTAAAGCAAAAGATTCGGTTTCGGTTTCCGATATTTACTAACCGAAATTTTCGGTTCGGTTTCGTTTATAACTATTAACCGTACTTAACCGAGCTGTGAACACCCCTAAGGCCAAGGATACTACGAAAACTATAAACTATAAAGATGTGCACACTATCAGATATATTTCGAAACTGACATGCTCCTCACATGTCTCAGACACATGTCCGACACAGAGCGACGTGTTTTATTTTAATATTTTTAAAATCAGTAGTGATACATCCACTACACTTTCAACCACAACATCTTACAAAACACAATCAACACCACATATTCTGTTGGGACTCATCACAAAAAATAATTTCATCACTTTAATCCATGACTACCACTTGTGTAGTGGTTTGTACACTACACTACACAAGAGTGTAGTGGACATATCATTATTCTTTTAAAATTACTAAGAAATGCGCGTGCGCGCGCGTGTTGTTAGATTGATTTATTGAAATGAAATTTAACATTATACATTGTTAAATACGTGTTTAACTTATAAAATAATAGTATAATGAATAATGATAACTTTGTATGAGTTGATAGTTTCAATTGTAAATTCAATTACGGAATAAATATCAATATAAACAAAATCTAAACAATATAAACAAAATCTAAACAACATAACATTATAAAAACGTTTATTGTTACAACATAATGAAGCATATAAGAATGGATACTTAAAAATCTCTGGACAAATCCTTGTATGAGTACTGGATTCAAAGGCAACGGAAATCTCCCATCAATTGTTTTTTGTAAATGGTCATAAAACCTTCAGAAGGTTTAATTGGCCATCTTATATGCATCATCTACATGAGGTTTAATTGTGCTAGCAAAAAGGACGTGCTTTGAACGTATTAGGCTATTTTTTTTTAATATCATACCTATATTGTTGATCATGCACTTAATTTATAAAATAATTATATGTTAAATGATGACAATTGTTATACAATACCTTTTGTTTGGTAGAATTAATTTATTTCTCTTACTCGTAGGCATTGAATCAAACTTGTCATGTTACATTTTCATTCTTTTAAATATGATAAGTTTTTTTAGTTATAAAATCATGTATTTTATTGGTATCGAATGAAAATTTTCAAGTATCGTATCTAAGTTCCTCTAACCTAAAAATACATAATCAAAATATAATGTGTCCAAAAATTATGTAATCTTTTAATTACGTATATTGTATACTTACATTCGATTACAACTGTAAATACTCTTTGTTAAATAATTTATTGTCGGTCAAATTTAATAATCTTAAAGACAAATGATCATTAATTGTGTCACGTGAGTATTAATGAATTATATTTGTTCTAAGATAAACTAATTGTACAAGCAAAAAACCGTACGAATTTATTTGAAGGATATTTATATTGTTCGTTTAAGTATTATTAATGCTTTATTCCACACTTTTGTGATGCTATTTGCTTCTTCTTCTCAAGTGTTATAAAGTTGTTGAACTTGGTCAGTCTGTCCACTACTACCATGATGACTTCCTTTCCTTTAGACTTAGGAAATCTATCTTTAAAATCCATGCTGAGTTGGGACCATGAATGTGAGAGACTGGTAATGGGTGGAGCAATCCTTGAGGTTTATCATTTAGACTTTTGCACTGGTGACAAGTAGTACACCTTTGGATCATTTCTTGAACATCCTTCTTAAGCTAGGGCCAGTAAATTAAAAAGTCTCTTAATCCTTCTATAACATGCCCTGACCCTTGAATGACCCCAATTAGACTTGAGTGCAACTTCCCTATCAATTTGGATCTCAAAATTTTCATAAAAAATGGATCCCAAACCTTCATGGGGTTCCTATGTATATCCTCCATTTGTACTTAAGGAATGTCATGATGCATAGTGTAGAGGGGATTTAAGGTTGTACTAATCATCAGCGCCTGAAAATTTTCCTCCATATCTAGGTCACCTTTGTAGTTGGTTGTTACTTCTTGCATCCAAGAAGAGGATATTGTGCTCACAACACACGGTGGTCCCTAAACATGAGTTTGTATGTACAAGGCATCAACCACTACATTGTCACTTCTCTTTTTTACACAATAGTGAAATCCAACCCAAGTAACTTGGTCACTTTTTTTTGTTGTAGTGCAGTAGTAGCCCTCTGATCCAGAATGAACTTCATACTCCATTGACCAGTTTTGATGACAAAAGGTATGCCTTGAATAAATGGCTTCCATTTAGTTATTGCAATGGAGAGTGTCAGGAGTTCCTTCTCGTAGATGAACAATCTCATCTTCTTATAGTTGAAGGGCTTGCTTAGATAAGTCACAAGTTTCTTGGTTAGTTGTACTGAAAATAGAGAGATCAACTTAAATAGTTGGCTTAAGAGGAAATAAACACCCATTTTACCATATGACCACCATCAAAAGAAACACGGAATTACATGTCTGGAATAAGATCATGGGCAGTGGACAGAGAATGGTACTCAAATTGAAGGATGATAAAAATAAAAATAAAAAAAAAAATACACCAACCTATACCAAGCAGATTCCATTGACCAGAATCTTATAGATTGCATCCGATTCCCAACTCTGTCAGACTTAGATATCCACTTCTTAAATGTACAGGTTTCAGAAAAAAGAAATTGAGGAAGCCTTGTTCTAAATGGGAACTGGTAGGAACTGCAAAGCTCTTGGACCTGATGGAATACCTACTTGCTATCTTAAGAAGTGTTGGCCTAATGTAAGTTCATCAATTTTGCAATTTGTATTTGAGGCATTTGAGAATGATGATTTTGATGTAGAACTCAATGAAATAGTTGTATCCTTAATCCCACATGTGAAATCCCTAGATTATGTGTCCCAGTTCAGACCCATAGCTCTAAAAAATGTTTGTGTGAAAATTATCTTCAAAGTTATAACTAATAGACAACAATTTGTCATACCCAAGATGCCTTTGTACCTGGTAGAGGTGGGATTGAGAATATTTTGGTTGCTTAAGAGGGGCTCCATTATTTTAAAAATATAAAGGAATGGAAAAGAAAGTCAATGCTCCTCAAGATTGATTTGGAGAAAACTTATGACGGAGTCCATTGGACATTTCTAGAAAAATATTATGGAGAATATTGGTTTTTCTAGCAAGATCACAAATCTGATCATGTTTGGATTGAGAACCACTAAGCTTTCAATCCTTTGGAATGGAAAGAAGCTAGACAATATCAACCCAAAATAGGACTTAAGCAAGAGGACCTATTTGCCCTTTACCTATTTGTCCTCTGCATGAAAATCTTAACCAGTAAATTGACAAAACAATGCATGAGGGTAGATGGAAACCTTTTAAAGTAAGTCGTTTTGGACCCCCTCTCACACATGTTTTTTTCTTTTGCAGATGATCTGATTTTGTTAGGTTAAGCTTATGTGGCCCAGATCAGCACTATTGTAGGTGTCATTGACAATTTTTGCAGCATTTTTAGTCAGAAAACGAGTTCTCATAAATCCAAAATTCATTTCTTCGAATACCTACCATCGGCAAAGGACACTCCTTAGCTAGAGTCTGAATGTTGATATAAGATGAAAAAGAAACTTTCAAGCTGGAAAGTCAAGAACGCTATCAAGAGCGGGCATAATGTTTTTGATCAAGAGTTCTCTGGCCACCCATCCTTATTAATGCTGAACACTAAGAATACTAAGACAGACTTAAATGAAATAGACTACCTTTGCAGAAAATTCTTCTAGGGGGAGCAGACTGAGAGAAAGATGCACTATATATCCTGGAAGAACCTGTGTTTCACGAAAGAGGCCGGTGGTCTCGATTTTAAAGATCCTTATTGCATGATTCTTGATCTTTTGGGTAAATTGGCTTGGAAAATCCTTAACGATGATCAATCCATATGGGTGAGGGTCTTGTTATGAAATAAGGATGCATCTTTTTCCAACCCAAAGGAAATGCATCATATTCCTGGAAAAGTATATATATGGATGTTTTTGCACTAAAAGAAGGATTTACTTACTGTGATGAGGTCATCGCGTGGGCTGTATGCCAAGATACGAAATACTTTGTTGCTCAAGGTTCTGCTTTCCTGAATAACACCGATCAAATGATTGAAGATAAAATTAGGACAAATACATGAAAGTTGTAAGGCCTAGAGAGACTCAACTTTATGTTGTTGATAGCACAACACAACTATTTACTTACTATGGCTCGCTTTGGCATAAGCACATATGTAGTTCCCCCATGTGTTGTCTTTGTAACCAGGAAGATAAGTCAAATTTACATGTCTTACGGGATTGTAGATGGGCTGGTAATATATGGAGGAATTTGCTGCCTAGACCTGCTAACTATGAGTTCTATTCTTAGCCAACTATTGGTCAATGGATCAAGTCAAATCTTCATGATTCTACACAATGAAGAGATTGGCCATACATCTTTAGAGAAACAATTTGTAGTATATTGTATTGGTGGAACCAAGTGTGTCATCATCCGTGTGAAGAACGGCCACCTAATCATTCCTAAAGTTGAAAGCATTTAAATATGCATGGGGTTTTAAAGTTGAAAACCCATGAACTTTAAAGTTGATTCTTTTGGAAGAATAAAGTTGAATTTTAATTAAAGTAAACAACTTTCCTACCCTGATGGAACAAGTGTTATTTCACTTATTTGAACCTACACTTAATAATTTTCGTATTCTAATCATCTAAGAAAACATATGAAGTATAACAAAACTTTCCCTTTAAAAGTCACACCATACAACCACAATTTTTACACATAATTGCAGACAAACAAGCTTGAATCGATACTTAAAAAGAGACTTTTTACTGCACATAATTGCAAATCAGAAAGCCAGCAATAATATGGTAAATAACATATCATTACAAATCAAAAAGCCAACAATAATATGGTAAATAATATATCATCTATTCAAAGTAAGGGTAATCAATTGCACCAAACTATTTTATGTTATTATTTATACAATAAATAATTTTTAATACGGTATTATTATCATTTTAACGGAAACAAAACTTCTCTTCAAAAAAATGGAAAGAAAAAAAAAATCAATGAGTGTTAGGATGTTATTTATATTCAACAATGAGTGTTCCTTTTTCTAGGAAAAAACTAATGAGTGTTAATTAAAAAAAAAAAACAATGAGTGTTATATTTAAATGGAATAAATTACTTATTTTCATAGGTTCATCCTTAAATTTTGTTTACATTCAAATTTGCTACGGAAAAAAACACAATACTTATTCCAATAAATTAATACTTATTTGAGAAGATATCCTTACGTTTTAGGATATTATTTATACTTAACAATGAGTTTTACTTCCAAAAATGAAGAAAATAAAATGAAAGAAAACATGCAGGATACAAATTTTATCATTAGATGACACAAATGTTAGGATGTATATGAATAGTATGGAAAAATAAAAAATTATAAAAGATAAGGTGCTCTTAAAAGATAAATGTAAAACATATCATCACTACTATTAAAGTATTAAATGTTAACATGTCATCATTACTGTATCAATCCATATATTAGTATTTAACAAAATTTCTCTACAGGAAAAAAAGAAAAGAAAAAGAAAACAACAATAACGTAAGAAACACTAAAATACGTAGGTTGCATCGGAATTTTATTATTATTTTTAAATTGATAGGCTATTCTTTTTTTATTGCTCTGGGATAGGCTATTCTTAAATTAATGGAATAGATATCATTAACGTTTAGGATTGTAAAATTTAATAATTTCTGTAATTGAGATAATGATTTATTTTATTTATTGAATTGAAAATATTGTGAAAAAACACTTTTTAAGGGAAACACCCGAGAGGGAAACACTTTTGAGGGGAAACACATTGACTCTTTTAATATAGTTAATGATTAATGATAATTAATATCTGTGTGACATGTTTCTCCGACAATGTAAGCTCCCCCGATATGAGGTGACGCAGCTGTTTCATACCTTGTCAAATAAATATCAGGTTTATTTAGGTTTTATTTAATTTTTTATTTCGTATTTTTGAACCAAATGAAATAAGGATTAAAAAAACAAAATATATCTCATATATGATTTGACAAGTAGATAATGATTTACAATATTGATATCGTCGGAAATATCAGATTTGCGGTAACAGTAATATAAAGTATGAATCAAGACGGTGAATGAGTCGATAAATTGACAGAGTAGCTCTGTATATATTTATTCTTTGGATCCCTTTCTATTACATTATGACCCCATATATATGGGCAACTGCTAAGGCGGTTTAGCTAAACATGCCAAGACATTAAAAGTATAAATAAATGTAATTAGGCATAAGTCGGCGAGATAGCTGTCAAGGAGGAGTGGCGGAGTGCGGACTCGACGCGGTCGGACTCATTTCTGCCTTTGTCTTGTAGTCATCAGCTTGGATCTGACTAGCCTTATACTATGGGTAACATCCATTGTGTCCGAGATGTCGGAGTATGGATGATCATTGACGTCTGTGGCCTTATGGTAGCCTTGGCCCGGCTTACTGATGCGGACTAGTGGGATGGAGGCCCAAGATCTGTTGTTGGACCTCGACTTAGGCCTAATTTAGATGCTCGGGTTATAATCCGGATCGGGTATATCAGTGGACCCCCTACTCAGTGCCTTGTGTATCCGTCAAGGCGGAGAGTAAAGTTGTTGGCGAAATAGAAAACCAAACCTTATTTTCGTCGTTTGTGACAAAGAGATGCCGATGTGAGCTATCGGGGCTTGAATCAGTGTTGATATCGCGTAGCGAATTACTGAGGCGCGCTGTACATTGTAGCGGACAAGCTTAGATACCGCGCTATGAATTTAGGGCAGCTTTATGTCATAAAGAGTCTCGCTGCGAGGTGCCGCGCTATGGAGCGAACAGGCTTAAGGTGCCGACTTTCAGAATTATCGGGCTTACTTACAGCACTATGAAGCGGACGGGTTTAAGAGGCCGTAAGCCAAGGCTGCAAGTTGAGGCCGTAAGCCGTTATGCGAAGAAACGGCCGTCGGCCGTTTGCAAGATGTCTCGGCCGGTGAAACACGCGGGGGACGAATCGGTTCGTGAAACGTCACTTCGATTCCATTAATGACATGACGTTTGATGTGAAACATCCTTTGCTCTGATTGGCTGAGGGGTATCGTGAATGGTGCCCAGCAATAATTACGTTCAAATTCGAATTCAAACCGACGCCTCGTTTCTCTTCTCTACCTATATAAAGGGGTTCTTACCCTCACTTTTACACTTTCCCAATTTTTGAAAAAAATTCCAGCGAGTAAACTCCGGCGAGTGCAAGCAGTTTCCGGCTAACCTCTACTATTTCCGGCCGACGTTCAAGTTTTTAATCCAGATTCTTCCAATATTTCCAGGTATGGCTTTGTTTCCTCCCTTTAATTCAAAGGATTTTGTGTCTCAAATTAACACACAACATGTGTTTAGGACCCTTTGATTGTATATGATTGATTTATCGCATGTAGTTAGGCCTCAAAACGCATTCGAGTTTCTGTGTCTTGCCCAGATGACCTTAGGGTTTTTCTTTTAGGGTTTATTCGTTGTTCATAGAACAGAGGGGCGAGTTGTCGGGGTGTGATTATGCTCTCCTCGGCCCGACTTGCATGTCTAGGTGACTAACTGCTCCACCTCGCCCCATGTTTTCCAGGATGTCTTCAGAGTCACACACTCAATCAGACGAAGAAGATAGAGCGGTCGCAGGCTATGGTTCGGAGGAGGAGGTTGACATGAGTGAGGAAGATGTAGTCGATGTCGGTGAGTCCGGCTTGGGTGATGAGGGTAGTGACGAAGATGGCGTTGAGATAACTGGTAAGGCTAGTGGTGAACCTAGCGATCGAGACGACGCTACATTGAGCAGTCTCGTCAACAAATCTCACAGGGTGACGACCCGAAGTGCGGCGATTCTGGGCGCGGGCTCGAAGAAGACAGGTGGGGCGGAACCGAAGAAAAGAGCTCCTAAAAAGCGATCCCCTGCAGCTACTCGTGAGTTGGCCAAGCAAAAGCGTTTTGACAGTGAGGTAGGACTCCGATGGAGAGAGTTCCGAAGCCGGACTGATTATACCGCATCGTTGATGGCTTACGACATTCCACGGGACTATCAGTTTGCCAGTTTTGGCGTGACGAACGTGGCCCGCGTCTGCGGCAGGGATGTGGATGACTACTTATGGCTACACTACGACCACCTCGTAGCCGGGCTTCGTCCACCTTTTGATCCCTTTTTCATTAGGTTATAGAGGCAATCCAGGTTATGCCGTGCGACCTTACACTAGGGACTGTCAGGGTAGTGATAGCCTTTATTGTGATCATCCGACTGCGCGGGCGGGAGCCATCATTGCCGGTTTTGTTTTACTTCTATGGTTTTAATATGAAGGCTGGGGATGGTCAAATCCAACCTCGCAGCAGAACGAGCAGTAACAGACCCCGGCTTCTGTTCGACCTTCCCGATAAGGTAGCGGCCTGGAATGAAAGGTGCATGAAGGTGGAATCACAAATAGGGCGGCCTTTCCAAAAAAATCCCTACGAATTCCGGCAAGACCGACGAACTGACGAAAGTGAAGACCATTGGTTCACTGACGAATTACATTTAAGCACCGTTTATCATTGTACTAGGAAACTTTTAAACACACCAAAATTTTCATATCTCATTTAATCCCTCAATTTTTTACTACAATGTTTTTTTTATTGCAGTTTCACCCCCTTGGTTCCACATTCTGATTCAATTTTAGAAAAATGTCAACAATTTTTTCCCCTTAATTGTAGTCGGAATATATTTGATATACTCTACGATAGATATTGAGTTTTGAAAATACCGATGTATGTTTAAAATCATGTCAAAATAGTCATCATTTGTTTAATCGAATCAGCGTTATTTGACATGTATTCGGTCAGCGTTTTGACAGTGGATTTCACCATCGATCCTAATTTTTATAATTATTGTAGGGATGCTTCTTGTTTTAAGAAGACGGTCTGATGATGATGCTTTTAAATTGCAGAGATGAAATTTAGACTTTGTCGGGGAGAAGATGAATTTTTTATTTGGCTTCACGAAGAAGATGACTAGCGAAAATCAAATATTCGATGAGCGTGATAGAAAGGGGTTTTGGGTATAACTTGATTAACGGGTAAAAACAATTTTAATGATACACGATATGTTATGATGTATTAAATACATCAAACTAAGTTCAATTATTTTAATGATGATCCAACTAAAACTAGACGATCTAGTTTTTTTATACTAAGGGGACCATAGTATTTCCTATATATATATATATATATATATATATATATATATATATATATATATATATATATATATATACAAACAAACCCGTGCGCATAATGCGTGGGTTGCTTTAACCCGATAACTAAAAGAAATATTTGTGACACAACGAAATTTTCATAACAAAGTGCAACAACACACTTTACACAATTAATTTTTATAAGAATAATATAAATCAATAGATCTGACATCATAATCAATGATGCAAAAGTATATTGTGCACTTTGTTGTACATATTTTGTTGTGACACTACTCATAAACCAACCCTAATACGTCGTACTCCACTCCAAAGATAATACGTTGAATAAATGAATATAGGTGCACAACCAAAGATAATACGCTGAATAAATCAATATTGGTGCACAACTATGAAATACGTTTATGATAAACGTCAGTGGTCGTCAAGAAACTTAATAAATTAGTACATAGTGTTGTTGTATTTTAGCTGTAAAACAAATCAACTCCCTCCTCCATAGCATACCAATTGGTGTAAAAGAGTAGGATGCTATAGTGAGTCTTTGAGATGTACACGTCTTACTTTTAAGCCGAGGTGTAGAAGCAACAATAAATTGTATTTGCAAACTCTATCACTAAATCATAACCTTCGATTTACGTCATTTACGAAACTCTAGGAAAATGGCAATGAGAACTTTGGATTTAGGCTCAACCTTTTTAAAAAAAAAAAAAAAAACAAATCAACTTTTTCCCATTAAGTACCTCAATATAGACATTATTTGTAGTGACAACGCACCGATACTGATATTAAAAGTTTGAAGATCCTATCGCTCGCTCCACTTTCCATCCCACCCCCACCGGTCAACAAAGATACTACATAAGATTTACATCCAATTCTTCATAACAAACTAAAAAAATTATCATTCATGTCAGAATATGTAAAAGAGCCAAAACTTCATTATCAATAAAAAATACAAAAACGTTCCGCTGATCATAAGTAAATCACAAATGCCCTTTTTATAGGCTAAAAACCTCACGAACTTGAAAGGCCAAACAATATCCTTATTTCTACCAATAGAGGATCTAGCTGGAATAATCTTGAACACATTGAATCCCATTGTCTTTCGCAATGAACCGCACTACCCAGTATGAACATGTTCGCCATCTTTGCAGATTGCTATTAGAGGAAAAAGGAGAAGAGCTATTATTTTGAATTGGATAAAGTCTACACACACACAAAAACAAAAAAAAAAAAGCTACAAATAACGATTTAATCACAAAAACGTCAGTCAAACTTTCAAACTTAGACAATGAAGCACCTAAGGGAAAACCATTTGACTGGCCATCTCACTTGCATTGTTGCTCTCTCAGATTTCAAATAACTACAACGCTGTAAAGCTCTAGTTCCATAAATTCCCTCTCATTTCACCTGAAAATGTGATATTTATCATCTCATCCATGAAGAAGAAATAATAACAAAACAACATATTAAAAAAACAGCTAACTTCATTCATGGAAGGAAAAAAAACTTGAACTATCAAATAATAACGAAACAACATATTATAAAAATGACAAACCCAAACCAATGTCATCAACTTAGCCTCCTAGAACTATTTTTCCAAGTCTAGGAAAGTTATCAAATTATGTGCAGATCATAAATTGCAGATAAAATAAACACACAATAGAGGTAAAAATTAAGGTGAGTTTAGAATCCTGAAGGTAATGTATTATGAATTTAACTACGTATGTCCAAGATAAAATTCATTACCAGATTGAGATGATCACTGTTGGCATCTACTTTGTCTCAAAATCTTGCTGCATGCCAGTAAAAAAGAAAGTTGAAGTAACACATGGGTGGGAGCACAATCCAAGTGTTCAAGTTGTCGAGCTATAAGACAAAACAAAAACAAAAGAAAAAAAGGTGTACACCAATTTCACATGATTTTTTTCAAATTAGAGTGGTAGAAAAGTACCGGTAAGAAGGCTGCTACGGTGATTGAATGTAGTCTAAAAACCCTTTCACTCTTTTGGAAATCGCAGCCCTGCCATGGGGATTCGAAAAAAACCAACAAAAAAATGAATGAAATAATAAGATTGATAGATAAAAGTAAAGAAAAATTAATGTGATTCAGCTATGGATGATAAGAAAAAGCCTTACTTGATAATTCATGGTTATTTGAAAAAAATAACGCTACAAAGATAAGGGAACTTACCCAAAGTCGCCGATGTGTACAACCAAATCTCAAATTAGAGAATCATGGTAAGAACCCTCCCCACACCGTTCTTGCTGCCGCTCCATGAATTCGACACCGTCGGCATCTCTACGCAATTTCATAGACTGTTCCTGCCGCCGTTCCGCGCCGTCGGTATCTCTACACACTTTCCCAGGAATAGAAAAGGTTTAAAAAAACCAACAAACAATCAGATGACTCAAACTGGTTCTAATCTATTCCATCTTTTGAAACCTTGATATGTCAATAAATAAACATGATCAGATGACTCAAATGTTTAGAATAGTAACCCTGATTCAGCAAAAGTCTTTTGTCCTTGATTATTTATTCCCCGTTTCTTACTTTCACATGCAACTTCCTTAAAATCCTTAAACATACAAATCTGGAAAATAGATTTAGGTCCGTGAGAATAGATTTACATGAAAGGAAAAATTTATTAAAAAATCACCAGACAAATGGAGACACACACACAAAGGGTGTAACAACAGTTTCTTGCTCTTGATTGCTCCTGCAATAAGAATAAAAAACATTTCCATGTGCTATTAAGCTGAAAATAAATAGTTTGTGAATGTTCTTTTTTTAGAAAGAATTAGTTCATGAACGTTAAAATCGCTATTTGATACCCCGTTATACATGTGCTTACAAAACTATAGTATCCAGATACACAACTATAAAAATCCAAACCTACCTCCTCTTCTCAGTCCTCATTGCATTGAAACCAAGATGTAACATACTGATTGATGTTACTAACATATTATTTAACACCAAAAACTAAGAACAAAACTAATAAAGGTTGAGCTTCTAACCAATTCAATGCTGAAAAAAGGAGTGGTTATAATCGACGCCAATCTAATGTAATATATAAAAGGACATACTCCACTTCACTTCAAAGAAAGACATCAAAACTTGCGACCACAGGCACAAACAATCCATAAGAACACAATTTGCATAATGAAAATACTTGTTTTCTTGGAGGAGGGAACCGGCAGGTTCAGAAGGAAGCTAGACAACGGTTATATACTCAACTACTACAATAGATCTACTACCCACAGAAAGTTTTGGTTGGCTATTCAACGAAAACCATCATCTTTTGTGTAAATTCAGCGGTTTCATTCATAGATTTTTGAAAGATTTATTAAGTGTTCAAATTGTTTAGTATGAATAATCCAAATATAGTCGTTAAGATTTTTAGATGACTCATTTTGGTGAATTTTGGTTATTCAAGCAAGAGCAGAACCCAATGAAGTGCCTACCTTCTTTTTTAGAACTTACATCTACAATATGTATGCTGGATCCATGCTAATGTGGATTATGCCCTAAGCGTCTCGAAATGAAGCTTCTTGTATAGATGTTAAACCTTTGGCCTCTACTATGCCCCTGAACGTCACCATTTCACACACACAGAAACAATATTCCAAAAAAATGAACAAACAATTGATAATGAAATGGTTGCCATGCAATGTCGCATAAAAAAAATCTTTCAACTGAAATTTATACAAATCAGATAACCTACTTAAAATTAATAACACAAACACTGTAGTTCTTCATTAGCAAAATCATACCTGGATCAGAGACAATCTCTGAATTATACAAACGACTATTCATTTACAACATCATACATGAATCATGACAATTTCTCAGCAATACAAATGACTAAAACTCAAATCAGCAGAAAGGAAATTTTTTCAAAAGTGGAGAAATGATGGATTCAAAGAGGAGTTATAACAACATAAGGAAAAGGAATCCACATAAGAAAACCACGGAAAATTTGAGCAAAAAGCCTCTCATCAAGTAAACCAAACAGAGAGACAAAACACAATCCATCAACTATATTCTCACTTGTTGGCATCACCCTTTATGAAGAGTAAATATGTAAAACATAAATTCAGATGTGTGTACTTGAAATAGTTTGTAAGACATTGTCTATCAAATAAATAGCCAACAAACACAAATCAAGATGAAGCATTCAATGACCTTTACAATTGCATCTGTCGAAATAAAAAACAAAGCCAAGGCCAATAAAGCACTAATACTAATTATGCACATCCAACACAATCTAGCTAGGCAATTAAATGTTTTACACACATGCTACCGTCTTTCTAAAAAACAGAAATATGTACCTATAAATTCTAGAAATATATATACATACACAGCAGGCCTCAAAAGAAATGTTGAAATCATCTAAGTCAAAGTTGCGCATCAAATCTAACACTTGAAACGTAGAGAACTGTAAATATGGACCGAGAAATCCAAGAAAAATCACCTTAATTTTGTGACTTTTCTATGAGCATGCTGAAAGAACAGCCCTCTTCCCAATTCCTATGCATGCTACTGAAACTGAAATGCATATAAAAGAAATGAGGTATCAGCAAACATCAGCACGAAATCAGAGTATCAGCATGAAAGAATTGCAAGCCAATTGTTTATATGTGCATATCGATCCTCACGAAAGTTTAGCCTCAATCAATACCAAAAAGACAGGATATCATGCAAACATCAGCAAAAGTCCCTGACTATGAGATTGAATTGATTGACCTATCAAAACAACAATACATTCAATTACAGTGTTGTTCAAAGCAGGCATTTGTTCCAAAAACAATGAAAAGGAAAACCTCATGATGGCTCACGCGCTACATATGGACAATGCAAGGACACAACCATTTAATCACAACAACTGAAAATGTAATCTTGAAAGAAGTGAAACGGATGAATATGAAAATGGGTAGGCATGATTGCGAACTTGCAAATCTGAGGAAGACTAATCTCACCATTGGCATCTTCTCTTCTCCTCTTAAACCTCACACTGAAAATTGCAAATCCTAATTACATCAATCAACCGCAATAGCAAGCAAAATAAAAAGATCAGAGACGGATCACTGAAAAATAACAAAAAAAGGAGCATATAAACCACATTACTGTAGTAAGTTTTGGCCCATCCTAAAAAAACGCAAAAGAAAAGCCAGTTCAAAGAAATTTAATTCTTATAGTAATGAAAGTTTAAAAATAAGGAATTGCAATAGTAAAAGACTCCAGAAACAACTTACCTTAGAAGAAGCAGTTGCCGGTAATTCTAGGACCGCCAGGCCGGAAAGGTGGCGCAAAGAATCGGCGAAATTTGGAAAAAAGAGTTTGGAGGAGAACGGAGTTCGGGATTCTGATATCCTCCATGCGATTCTGGTTTCGAGGACGGTGGTTTCGTAGGAGACGGCGGAAGACACATGTGCGTAGAGAAAAGAGGGTTTTCAAAAACAGAGCGAGGGTTTTCAAAAACAGAAAAAACAAAAAAAAAAAACGCGTCTTTTATTTGCGCGTTTGGGTCGAATTTTACGGATAATTGGGTTGAATTCACTACTAAAAAAAACAACGCGTCTTTTATTTGCGGGTTTGCATATGATTGCCAACTACCTATGATGTAATGGACGTATAGTAACACAATATTTTTCGTGGCGTTCGTTTATTTAGGTCGGTCAAAAGACGAATTCATTTAAAATGGTCTGCTTTATATTCAATCATTTAAGAGGGATTGTTATTTTTTTTTTCCATTTATGCCCTTCCCCTAAACCCTAAACCTGCCGGAAAACCCAAAACCCGCCGGAAAACTCAACCCCCGCCGGAAAACCCACCCAAAAACCTGCCGGAAAACCCTAAACCTGAAAACCCACTGGAAAACCCAAAATCCGCCGGAAAACTCAACCCCCGCCGGAAAACCCACCCTAAACCCGCCATGAACCCCCACCTGCCGGAAAACCCCAATACCCTAAACCCACCCTAAACCCGCCATGAAACCCTCAAAACCCGCTGGAAAACCTTAAAACCCGCCGGAAAACCCACCCTAAACCCGCCATAAACCCCCATGAACCCCCACCCGCCGGAAGATATGTTGAAGAAGAAGATGGTGGAGAAGAAAATGAGTGGAGGAAGAAGATGGGTTGTTTAAAAATATGAAGGAGAGTGCTTTAAATCCGAATTTGGAAGGGCGGGAAAATGAAAAGAGTTTGAAATCGGGGGCATTTTAGGCTTTTCAACTGTTTTTAATATTTTCCTCCTTTTTCATTTATTTTTTATTTCGGTGTTTTGGTCAAAGCCCTTTTACGCAAACCCCTCCCCTCGGGGACCCTTTTAAACTAAAATCCCATATTGTTCCTCGGTGTTGATGCACAATGTTTGTTTGTTTGGTAGTGTTTGTTGATACAATGCAGGGCTTCATCAACATAAAGGTCGCTGATGTAAGTTGCATACCTCT
Source organism: Gentiana straminea (assembly GCA_036785695.1). Taxonomy (NCBI): domain Eukaryota; kingdom Viridiplantae; phylum Streptophyta; class Magnoliopsida; order Gentianales; family Gentianaceae; genus Gentiana; species Gentiana straminea. Next base: position 1,641,171 of record JAVUPR010000087.1, on the reverse strand, counting down.
ACAAACGTTCAAAATATGGTCATGAATTTGAACTTTGTGTATGTTATTTTCTTTGGGATAAAGTGCATTAGCCAATATTTAGTAATGTTGAAAAATAGATCAACAAACATGTTTTACTTTCCAATAATGTTACTTTTCATACAAGTTGTCGGACATATATTGGTTGGTTAATCAATACAAAGATTTATTCTGAAAAACCTCTGGAAAATATGTATCTGGCCGTCCATTTTTCGTTTTCGTATATTTGTTCCTCGACCGTCTCCATAGTTATTGCTCCCTGATAAACAACAAGAAACAAGAATTCATAGCGATATCCCTTTGAATTTCTTCTATTTTTTCTCAACCAGTTTTACCTTTTTGTGTGTCTATGTTTCTGATTGGAATTTTATAAGAAGGATTGAGCAGTTGAGGTGGAGATTGCATGTTTTGGTTGTAATTGAGCAAATTGAGTTTTGATTCTCTGACATATTGGTTCGAAATGATACTGGCTGAGTATTTGAGCTACAAATCTGATCTCAAACCAAGTAGATTTCAATTTAGGGTTTGATATTTTGAGGATGAGCTGAGAGATTAGAGCATGGATGTTGATTCAAGTATGACAGTAGGAGAGGAGTCCGATCACGATCAAGCGACCGGATCGTCCTACTTTTGAGAAAAATGAGCATGTAGGATCTCAGCATTCACCTCAGCGGCTAGCTCAGCAGGGTGGTAGTGGTGGAGGTAGCTGTTCGGTAAAAACTAGTTTTAAATTTATAAACCGAAACACCCCAAGTATAAGGCTTGTAGTAACAGGTGTTAACGGGTCGTCCTAAGGGAGTCGAATGTTTATCGGATTAAGATGCAGTTATTATATCGATTATGTCACGAATAAATCTAATTAAAATAATAAAGTTCCTATAAATTCTATGGTCCTAAATAATTTCTATTAAGCTAATAAAACAAAAGAGATCAAATTAAACCTAAATAAACTATTGAATCAAAAATCCAAATTGCTGACTTTCTTCTTAATGTAACGAAACAGTAGGGCAACAAGGATTCTACCAAACAACCATCACCCAACCAGTTTGTGAGATGAATCAAATTTCTTGGTGTGATCTAACTTAAATCCAATCAAATTTCTTTAATCAAATTTATTCGGTTTCTGTTCCCTTTCTCAAGTGAAACAAAATTAACAATAAAAGAACATGATCATGAGCTCGTTTCCGAATCTCCTACCCAATCAATAACAAAATAATTTCTAAGATTATTATTAACTGTATCAATTGAAGGGTTCTATATGAATTTCATTCTCATCAAATTCAAAACAAATAATCGTTTCATCGATTTCTCAATCCAACAAAACAAACATTCAAACAATTCAATTCAATTGATAAAGAAAATAAATTCAAACTCACTAATATAGTTAACTGAAAATCCTCTGGTTGTGGTGATGTTGGAATGGCTTCATCCCGTTGTCCTACCGTGAATTGCTTAGCCTTCAATCATCTTCGAACACCCAAGCAAGATTGAAAGAAAGAAACTCATTTTTTTTATTGTATGGTGCGGCTGTGTGATGATGCGATATGGTATATCGTCTCTGCTCGAATGCTGCTGCTTATATAGAGGCTGTAACCGACTTAGGACGGATCTAGAAGATAAATACGTGAAAATCCGCTGACCGACCGAATGACGTCACTCGGTCGACCGAATGCAATGGCTCGGTCGACCGAGCCCTTTTCTGCACGTTTTAAATGTTTTTTTTTTTCGTCTGACTTGTTCCCCACTGCATTCTGCCGCGCTGATCTGATTCCTTTTGATTTATCTCTCAATTAATACTCCGATTTTCTTCCTTTTAATCTTGAGATCCACCGATTTAATGACATTAATCCTCCCATTTATAATACCCCCTGCATTTTTTTTTTTTTTTTTGCAAAATTGTTGTTACACCGAGACATCGAATAATAATAATAATAAAATGTATAACAAAAAAATAACATTTAAACCCAATATTTCCTCATAATTAAGTTATAACCCCTCAATAACCATTATAGGAATTTAACGGTTAAAACACGCTTTTCTCATTTATTTCCCTTAAGGTAAATTGTTTAGCGATTAAGCCCGAAAATATAGTAAAATATACCCTAAACAACTCCCCCACACTTGGCTTTTTGCTCGTCCCGAAAAAAATAATCAAAACCGGCTCACTGTACATGTAATGCACATAGGTTCCTGACTCACGTAACAAAAGATACGACAACTATAGCAATTATTGCCAACATAGAGATAGATTCAGTGTGTGTGTGAAAAGCCTTTTTCAATCTCCACTATTTTTTTGCACAAAAATCCTTCCAAACAATCCTAATGACTTTCCTAGGTATAGGCAGTAACCGTTCCACACAAAGTCTTCCCATGTACTTATTAGGATAATCCCTAATGCATATCATTCAGTTTATACTGGGGATAGTCAGAAGATAACTAAGTTTTCAACCATGCTTACTAACTTTCCACATTGCCATTTGCTAATTTTTTCTTTAAAGTTCACTTAATTCCACATGTATAGCATATGCCCTCATTCCCAGCAATAGGATGTTTCGTGATAACACCCTAGCTGGACTACTATCTTCGAGCGGTCGGGAGCTATTGAACCTCATAGTGGTATAGGACATTTCGTGATAATGCCCTACCGCACTCAAATCATTGGCAGCTACATCCGACATACACATATTTTATTCGTATTATTCATCTTAGATTGGTATACAAACCTTAAGATATATCCCTCCTATCACATTCAAACCTTCAGATATTCACAGTACACGGTTAGAAATTAGGTGTAATGTTTACCGTTACTATAAAGCACAAGTCTCTCTAGGATAAATCACTAGGATAGTGAATGGATAAAGTTTAAAAATGTCGCTTCAATTTCAAAGGCTTACGTGAATATGAAATGAATACTATCTCATATTAGTAAAAGCATGCTATAACTATCTCACAGAAGTTGCATACAATCATCGTCAGGAAACTACTACTAGCGAGCCTTTTTGTTTCAATTACATGCTCAAGATTTACAATTATCCACGTTTACTTTGAAAAAATTTAAATTTTTGCCAAGGAATTCACATTTGCTCGCTTTTCGAAATATAGCATGATAACATACCCAATTTAGACACCCCCCCACACTTAAATCACATTATGTCCTCAGAATGTGCGGATAAAAGAAAAGAATACTTAGCCGGTTTTCAAAATGATTGTCGGGTTGTAGGTTGGCGAGAGGTCGAGGCCGTAGCATGAATGTACCGCCGCAACTCGTAGCATGAACGGAGACAACACTAAAAGTGACAACCGGCAAAAACCGCGCAACAATATCCGCAACACTCGACATAGCATATAATCTCGAGGTACAAGGGGTATATGAGTAAACATGTAGGCACATAAAGCATTCACAAATAGGACGGGGATAACCAACACACAAATCACCATGGTTTTATTCCTAATGCCCTAAAAACTTAACTAAAAAGTAACTTAAAAGACTAGGTCGCCTCCTAGGAGCGCTTCTTTTATGTCATTAGCTTGACACAGATTTCAAAGTTAACCCGGATCGGGCCACTTCGGTTCTTCACGCGGCCACTTTTTCATCGGAATCGGAATGAATGACAGGGGTGTGGCCGCAACAGCAACAAGTCAAGTGCTCTACTAAGTGTTTGAACTTAACTCTCCAGATAGCACTGACTCTCTTCTTCGTCCCGTTCTTGTGCAGGTTACGCTTAGGTATACTGACATGTTCAGATGTCTTGGAAGAAGGGTCCTCACGGGTAAATGTAGAAATGTCATCATCCGAATGAAAGAATTCGGATGGGATCTCATCGCAGATCAGAATATCAGTCGTTTCAACCCTCTTTTGAAAGTACAGGGTCTCAGATTTTTCTTTTGGTTGACCAAAATATTTTTTGAGTCTTTGACCATTTACCTTAAAGGGTTGATTATCATACCCGTTTAACGTGATCGAGCCACTTGGATTGACATCGAGAATCTCAAAGGGGCCAGACCATCTAGATTTGAGCTTACCGGCAAACAGATGGAGCCTGGTATTATAAAGCAAAGCCATATCACCCACTTTGAATTCTCGATCCTTGATCTTAGCATCATGGAGTACCTTAGTTCTTTCCTTACGATTTTGGCATTCTCATATGCTCGAGTCGAAATTCGTCGAGCTCATTTAATTGCAATAACCTCTTTTCCCCACGAGTTGGCTATCGAAATTCAAGAATTTAATAGCCCGAAGCTCGTGTTCAAGCTCGACCGGTAAATGGCATGCCTTTCCATAAACCATTTGGAAGGGTGACGTGCCCATGTAGGGGTCTTAAACGCGTACGCGATAGGCCCAAAGCGCGTCATCCAACTTTAGACTCGATTGGATCTATTTGCGTTCACGGACTTTTCTAGAATCCTTTTAAGGCTCCGGTTGCTTACCTCGACTTGGCCACTTGTTTGGGGATGATATGGTGTACCGATTTTATGTCGACACCATATTTATCAAGAATTTTATCAAGCGGCGCGTTGCAAAAATGAGTACCTTCATCACTAATGAGGGCTCTAAGACGACGAATACGGTGAAGATATTCTTTTGCAAGAATTTCTTCACAACTCTGTGATCATTAGTTTGGGTGGCTATTGCCTCCACCCATTTGGAAACGTAGTCTACACAGACGAGAATGTATTTATTGGAGCATGAATATGGGAAGGGGCCCATGAAATCAATGCCCTACATGTCGAAGACTTCGCATTCTAGAATGGGCCTAAGTGGCATTTCCATCCTATTACTTTGCCTCCCAATCCTCTGGCACCTATCGCAACCTTTACAAAAGGCTTATGCATCTTTAAAAAGAGTCGGCCAGTAAAATCCCGCTTGGAGGATTTTTGCAACAGTCTTGGGTGTTCCGTAGTGTCCTCCCGTGGGACCACTATGACATTGTTCCAGAATATCCCATTGCTCATGTTCCGGAACACACCTTCTAAGCAACCCGTCTTTACAGACCTTGAACAGATAAGGATCCTCCCACACGAGATACTTTAAATCGAAAAGAACTTCTTCCTCTCCTGATACGTCATTTCCTCTAAATGCCCACTTGCTAAATAGTTGACGTAGTCAGCGTACCACGGCCTAACTGTACCAAGCTTCATCAATTGCTCAGTAGGGAAATCGATGCCTATTTCCTTATGATTTTCGCCACCCTCATTTACTAGGCGAGACATGTGATCAGCCACAATGTTATCACTACCCTTCTTATCTTTGATCTCAAGGTCAAACTCTTGCAAAATTAGAATCCATCTGAGTAACCTTGGTTTTGCATCTGCTTTGTCCATAAGGTAGCATAGGGCCACATGGTCTGTCCAAACCACAACTTGAGACCCTATAAGGTAACTTCTAAACTTGTCGTAGCAAAAACGATGGCTAAGAATTCCTTCTCAGTCGTGGCGTAATTGCATTGAGCCAGGTTCAAGGTGCGGCTCGCATAGTAAATGGGCCTGAACTTTTTGTCAATTCTCTGGCCTAAAACTGCGCCCACTGCATAGTTAGAGGCGTCGCACATTAATTCAAAAGGCTTAGTCCTGTCAGGTGCGATTAAGATAGGGGCACTTATGAGCTTATCCTTTAGGCAATTGAAAGCTTCCTTGCATTTCTCATCAAACAAGAACTCAACATCATCTTTCAGAAGGTTAGATAAGGGCTTGGCGATGGTGGAAAAACCCTGAATAAACCACCTGTAGAAGCCAACATGACCCGTAAAACCTCGTACCTCTTTCACTGTTTTCGGGTACGCCATCTTTTCAATGGCCTCTACTTTAGCCTTATCAACCTGAATACCAGTACTGGACACCTTGTGTCCTAGAACAATTCCTTCATCTACTAGAAAATGGCATTTCTCCCAGTTGAGTACTAAATTCTTTTCAACACAGCGTTGAAGTACCATATCTAGATTTTCCAAGATCTCATCAAAGCTATCGCCATAGACTGAGAAGTCATCCATGAAGACTTCCATACATTTCTCCACAAGTCCATCGAAAATGGCCAACATGCACCGTTGAAATGTTGCTGGTGCATTGCATAACCCGAAAGGCATTCTCCCGCGAAAAACAAAAGTGCACGATGGACACGTAAACGTAGTCTTCTCCTGGTCATTAGGGTCGATGGCTATCTGGAAGTAACCAGAATATCCATCGAGGAAACAATAATACTTATGACCACTCAGTCTTTCAAGAAGCTGGTCGATGAAAGGTAAGGGGAAATGGTCTTTGGCGGTGACTTCATTCAATCTACGATAATCAATGCAGACCTTGTAGCCAGTCACAAGGCGTAAAGCTACTTCTTCCCCCTTTTCATTCTTTTCCACGGTAATACCTCCCTTCTTTGGCACAACTTGAGTGGGGCTAACCCACTCACTGTCGGCGATTGCATAGATGATTCCCATGTCTAACCATTTGATGACTTCTTTCTTGACAACCTCCTGCATGTACGGATTCAGCATTCGCTGAGGTTGTCTGACTTTCTTAGCTCCTTTCTCCGTTCGGATTTTATGCATGCACACATCGGGGCTGATTCCTCGGATATCACCCACTTGCCATCCAAACGCGAGGATGTTTTTTTCAAGGACTTTTATCAGCAGTGCTTCTTGTTCGGGTTCGAGTTTTGAAGAGATGATTAAGGGCAACTTCTCACCGTCCTTAAGAAAAATGTACTTAAGGTGTTGCGGAAGCGGTTTAAGCTCCAAGTCAGTAGGTGGTTGCTCAATACTTGGATTTTAACGGGCCACCTTTTTCCTTATGGGCTTGAAGTGGTTGACGAGGAATACCTCATCTTCCCGAGGCATAACCCCCGAAAGGTACTTGGATCACATCATCCATAGGGATCCTTCATCGGCACCCGCTTCCTCCTTCTTATGCTTGATCATCTTAATCAACTCTTCATCTTCTAGCTCCTTTGCTAGGTTCCCAATCATCAACCTCCCAATGAATAGTCTCTCTCCGTAAATCCACTTCGTCCCAACTACCCATCGGGGCTTCCTCTTCTATAGGGTTAAAGTCCTCCCGATGCGCTCTTTTGAAATCATCGTTCATCGCCGGGAAATTCCATGTTTCGTGTTCATTGACAAAGCTTAGTGTGAGCAAGTTGTGAAGACGACTCGTCGCTGACTACGGCTGTGATGAAACGAGAAGATGGTCCACAATCGCCTTGATCTTTAGTGTTTATAGCTTCGAAAACACCTATCTCTGTTAGCTCTTCCGCTTCTTCAGAGTTGGCATCTTCTTCGTCCTCATAAATTGCTTCGACGAACGAGATTTCTTCAATCAAGGTTTTCTCAGGACTTTTCCCTCGTGTGAAGGTAACAGATGTATCATCAACTCTAAGTGTAATCTGACCCTTACAGAAATCGATGGGGGCGGCAGAGGTGTCCAAAAAGGTCCGGCCTAGAATTAGGGGCATCTCTTTGTCAGGCGGATAGTCTAAGATAACCCAGTCGGTAGGGAAAACCAAGTCTTCAACATGGAGAAGAACATTAGTAACACAACCAGCTGCTGAGCGGCTAGATCGGTCTACCATCTGAAGAGAAATAGGGCGTTCCCGCATTCTTTTATCTAGACCGAGCTTTTTGCAGACGTTCAATGGCATCACATTTATAGAGGCCCCTGAGTCGCATAAGACGTTTTGGAACATGTGGCCTTCAATCTCACAATAGATTGAAGGTCTTCCGGGGTCACCTCGCTTAGTAGCAACTTTTTGTGAAACCATAGAGCAATCTTCTCTTAAAACTTCTTCCGCCATCCCTTGAAGCTTCTTCTTGCTCCCACAAACTTCCTTAAGATACTTAGAGCACTTGGGCATTTCAGTCAATACCTCTGCTAGGGGTATACTCACTTTGGTGTCTCTGAGCATCATCCTCACTCCGTCATATTGTCTGTCATGACTGAGGGTATTCTCTTTCTTCTTTGGTGGATAAGGAAGGGCTTTATCATTGTTCATGGCTTGATTTCTTATGGCTTCGTCTTCCTTATCCTTCCATCTGAAAAACTTTTCCTCCCTCTTCTTTGTCAGGGGTACATCCACCTGACTTTTCCTCATTTCTTTATCAGAATAATTTTCATCCCCCGAAGAATCATCATTGAGCTCCTCCTCACTGTTGCTTTCTTCGGTATTTAACTTCTGATTGCCCCCTCCTGAACTTATGGCGTCAGGAGGGGCTACTCGTTTCCCGACATCTTTCCGGGTCCCGTCTGCTTACCACTTCTTAGAGTGACCTCATTCGGCTCTTCGTTTCCATACTCCCACCGAGGTGTGATGGCAAGTGCAAACATTGATATCTCGCTTTAGGATTTCTTTCGGTATAGCTTGGAAGTTTACCGTGGGGTCTCGCTTGCTTGTTGGTCCGCCATCCGACCAACTTTGTCTCTCTATTGCCTTGACACTAGTAGCCGTGGTCTTCACCATGTCTACTCGGCTCATCAAACTTATGTTGAGGGACACAAGAGGTGGTTTGGTTATGATGTTGGTTTTGATTCCAACCACCTTGAGGTCTTTGGGAGTTAGGATTGTGAGATTGATTAACCATCCCAGGAGGTGGTCTTTGATAACTTGAGTTGAAAGAAGGTTTTGAATTGGATGGGCCAGGTGGTGCATTGGCTTGATTAAAATTGGGACGTTGAAATCCGGAATGATTATTGTCCTGATTGAAGTTTCTAAAGGTTTGGTTATGATTCTCCATTAAATTCACTTCCTCATTCATCTCATTTCCCGCCTGCATTCCCAGGTAGTTCACATCTGACGGCCCTCGTTGCTCTTGCATTTGTAAATTGGCTAGCGGCTTGCTCATCACTTCCATTTGAGCAACTAACATCTTAGTTTCGGAACAACTCGCAGTGATTCCTTCTTATTCCCACTAACATTGGTCTTCCTTGGAGTTGACCACATGTTATTCTTTGCTATAGTTTCGGCTACCCCAGTAAGCGGCGTCATCACCTCCCCTAGGAAGGATCCATGAGCGATTGAATCAAGGTAGTCTCTATTTGGTTGAGAGACACCTCTCGTAGAATAACTCTAGTAGCTCATGTCTACCGTATCCATGGTTGGGGCACTTCCTCATCAACAGATTTAGTCTCTCCCATGCTTTCCCCACACTCTCACCATCAAGCTGTTCAAATGTGGCTATCTCTCTTTTCATGTCCATGATTGTCCTAGGTGAGACAAACTTCAGAGCAAAGGCTCTTTTGACATCATTCCAGGAACGGAGAGAATGATGGGCTAAAGATTTGAACCAACGGTTTGCTTCACCCTTTAGAGCAAACGAGAAGAGTTTTAACTTGAGAATCTCGGAATCAATACCAGGATAGTGGCACAACTTCGCGATTTGAACGAAGGTGGACAAGAAGTCATGAGGATCTTCTTCAAGGCGCATACCGTGAAAAGAACTATTCTCGGACCAAACCCAACCACTCCATTTTTCGGATCGAAGTTCGGTTGCCCCATGTCCTGGAGGCGAATAGTCTATGCCCTTCCGGAAGTCTTGGTCAAGATAGGGGGCATAGGGGTCTTGATTTAATTGGTTTAGCTTGGTTTTGACGGAATTGTTGAAATTGATTATTTATCCCAGCTTGTTGATTTTGTTGTTGTTGTATTGCCTGCATCTGTTGAAGGATCAGATTCATTTGGGCTTGAGGATTCGGATTTGGAACTTCGTTAGCCATAATGTCTGGATTAGGGAAGAGCTTTCTCCTGAGAATAGATCGCTCAGGTTCGGGATTAAAGGTAAGAGGTCCCTTCTTACTCCTGGTTTGCATAAACCAGAAGAGCAGAACAGGAAGAAATCAACCTTAGGGTTGATGAGAACGAATGTAGAGAAGATTAGAGGGTTTAGAGGTTTAGAACGAGAGAAGAGAGAAGAAGAGAAGTGACAATTTAAGAGATTGAACCGGCGTTCAGTATGAGTGAACGCTGGTTCAGGGGAAATTCTGGAGGTGAACGCTCGTTCAGGTCACTGAACTAGCGTTCAGAAGACAAATTGGGGGGCAGACGGGCGTTCAGAGTCTGGACGCCCGTTCAGAAAGTTTCTTTTTTTTATTTTTATTTTTATTTTTTTATTATTGAATAGAAAAGATATAGAAACAGAAACAAGAAAAGAAACCTACCTACGAAAAATTTAAAACAGAAAAAACACTAAGACGACGAAAAAAACGTGTTGAAATCTTCTGGGGCCAAAATGGAAGGGAAAACAGCAGATTTTGACCTCGAAAACGGCGTCGGAACGAGCTTTCCGAATTGGGGTCCTGCGCGCCAAACGGACACTCGAGCCGAAAGTTTTGGCCAGAATACTACCGACACAGAAAACTGCACTACGAAGAATCCGACAACCGTTACCGACTCCCCGGCAACGTCGCCAAAAACTTGTTCGGTAAAAACTAGTTTTAAATTTATAAACCGAAACACCCCAAGTATAAGGCTTGTAGTAACGGGTGTTAACGGGTCGTCCTAAGGAGTCGAATGTTTATCGGATTAAGATGCGCTTATTATATCGATTATGTCACGAATAAATCTAATTAAAATAATAAAGTTCCTATAAATTCTATGGTCCTAAATAATTTCTATTAAGCTAATAAAACAAAAGAGATCAAATTAAACCTAAATAAACTATTGAATCAAAAATCCAAATTGCTGACTTTCTTCTTAATGTAACGAAACAAGTAGGGCAACAAGGATTCTACCAAACAACCATCACCCAACCAGTTTGTGAGATGAATCAAATTTCTTGGTGTGATCCAACTTAAATCCAATCAAATTTCTTTAATCAAATTTATTCGGTTTATGTTCCCTTTCTCAAGTGAAACAAAATTAACAATAAAAGAACATGATCATGAGTTCGTTTCTGAATCTCCTACCCAATCAATAACAAAATAATTTCTTAGATTATTATTAACTGTATCAATTGAAGGGTTCTATATGAATTTCATTCTCATCAAATTCAAAACAAATAATCGTTTCATCGATTTCTCAATCCAACAAAACAAACATTCAAACAATTCAATTCAATTCAATTGATAAAGAAAATAAATTCAAACTCACTAATATAGTTAACTGAAAATCCTCTGGTTGTGGTGATGTTGGAATGGCTTCATCCCGTTGTCCTACCGTGAATTGCTTAGCCTTCAATCATCTTCGAACTCCCAAGCAAGATTGAAAGAAAGAAACTCATTTTTTTTATTGTATGGTGCGGCTGTGTGATGATGCGATATGATATATCGTCTATGCTCGAATGCTGCTGCTTATATAGAAGCTGTAACCGACTTAGGACGGATCTAGAAGATAAATACGTGAAAATCCGCTGACCGACCGAATGACGTCACTCGGTCGACCGAATGCAATGGCTCGGTCGACCGAGCCCTTTTCTGCACGTTTTAAATGTTTTTTTTTCGTCTGACTTGTTCCCCACTGCATTCTGCCGCGCTGATCTGATTCCTTTTGATTTATCTCTCAATTAATACTCCGATTTTCTTCCTTTTAATCTTGAGATCCACCGATTTAATGACATTAATCCTCCCATTTATAATACCCCTTGCATTTCTTTTTATTTCTGCAAAATTGTTGTTACACCGAGACATCGATAATAATAATAATAAAATGTATAACAAAAAAATAACATTTAAACCCAATATTTCCTCATAATTAAGTTATAACCCCTCAATAACCATTATAGGAATTAACGGTTAAAACACGCTTTTCTCATTTATTTCCCTTAAAAATAAGGTAAATTGTTTAGGGATTAACCCCGAAAATATAGTAAAATATACCCTAAACAGTAGCCCGGTAGTTGGGCCGCAATGTGCTCCAATGTATTCGGTTGTAAATGTCATTATAGATAAGTCTGAGGATGGCCCGGGACCGCGGTGTTGGCATACTCTCACTGCAGTGCCTGCTGTTGGGTAGGAAGGAACACCAGGGTATATCGGTCCGAGGCTAATTTTGTTCGGTGGTGCTATTTCTTTGGAAGGGAATTCTGCTGGTGCTAGAACACCTACATCTGCTGGAAGTCCTGGTATTAGTATGATTTTTTGTCTTATTTAAGATTGTTTTGTGGAAAATACTTTTTTGACTTTGCTATGTATGGAAATAACAAATTTTAGTCCGGGTATTTTGATGCAGAAACTGCTAATTAGATAGGTGGCAATTATACAATGGCTGGTTATTATGCAGCTAAACAAACTACAACATGGAGAACAACATCTCGAGCTAAAACAGAGCATCTCAGCATCTGGGACCGGTAGTATAGCCTTTTGCTCTTTTTTACCTGCTCATAATGTAATATTTATTTTTTAACCTTTTGTGGGGGGTTTGTTGACAACGACACTATATGTGGGATTTTTACACAAAAAAATTATGGACATTTACTTTAAGTCCTTTTTTTTATTGCATTTTTTGTGGACCTTTATATTGAGAAATGCTTTGATGTATGAATTGTATGTACGAGGGACTGTTTCTCCCCTTTCATGGATACATTGAGAGACTCAATGTTTTACCTTCTTTCTCGCAAGCCGGTGATCTGGAAAAGCTTTTTGAGTTTGTTAGTGGCAATCTCTATAGTTTAGGGTCTAATATTGAATTTCTGTTGCGTGGGCCGCAAACTATTTGTCGAGTGAGGGAAGTTATCGGTGTTAGAGAAAATGAGGAATTGAATTAAAATGTGAATTTAAAATGATTTTATAATCATTTTATTCAGTGACTTTGTAAGAGTAATTCGGATATAATCTTATATAGAATATATATAATGTTTTGTTAATTCTGAAAACTACGTGGGTCATAGATGAATTCAGGATTTGGAATCATTCAATTCGGATAACGAGTGAATGAGAAATTAACGCTTAAAGTCGGGTGGTTGAAAGAGCTAATGTTGGAAGTGGAAGTTGAAAAGTTTCAACTTGTAAACCACATTGGGAGTTGAGAGAAACAGTTCCTAGTATTTATGTGGGAAGAATGTTGTATGTAGTATAAGCTCCTAGAAGAAGGAGAGATATCATATTGGTTTTAGCGGTCAGACGTTCTGCTAAAATGGCCACACGCGCGCGCCGCCGCCGCCCGTGCCCGTGCCCGAGCCCGAGCCCGAGCCCATTGACCTTGGGCTTGGGCTTTGGGGAATGGGCCTGGGGGCCCTAGGCCCAGGACAATATTAAATTTCTATACAAAGTTTAATTGGCTCAATACACATTCTGATGGGCTCTGATCTGAGTATCAGCTCGATTCGATTCGTGCAACATTCAGCTGATGGGCTCAGTTCGATTTATACATCATTAAGAAGCCAGCCTGCATTCTAGAAGCCTCTTCAAGGCTGGCTCTCCAACTGATGAAGATGAAGATGAAGGAACTCATCTTCAATTAATCTCATTAATCAGCCATCAATTCAGGCTTGATCAGCAGCCTATATAAACGTCCCTTTGCAAGAGTGGAAGTTACACTGAATTGAAACACCAAATACCATACCATCTTTCTGCATATTATCTTGTTTTTGCATCATAGTGAAGAGAAAGCTGAAGCACTGTTAGAGTGCGCCGGAGTTCAGAATTTGTAGTACCACTATTCTGAAGGTAATCTGAGAATTCCTGGGAGACAATTGCTGCAAACCGGGATACATACCGGGGCAAATTTGTCTTAAGGAAAGAGTTCGTCTCGGCTCAAATCGTTGCATATCCTTTACAATTTCTTTCCGTATTTCTTGGTGTAATCTTTTCATTGGATCAATAAAATTGTTGATTTTATTCAAATTGTTTATTGTAATTATACACGGGTGATAACATCTTAAGACAAATTTTTTAGAACCGTAGTTCTAAATCAAACCTGTGTGTAATCGAAATATCTTGACGAATTAGTCATCCTTTTTATTGGTTTTGTCGACTATTGCTTTTGCCCCTGTTCTTGCTTTTGCTGTGTGAATTCGTTTATTATTAGCTAATGCTTGCCTGCCGACCCTGTTGTTTCCTTGGACCAGTAATTTTTTTTTCAATCCCTGGACCTGTTTTGCTTTACCTTTTATTTTGCTATGGGTTCCGAATAATTTTTTAGTCTGCATCAGAAGTCAATTAGTCTTTGCTTTCTCGTCGTCTTTTTGTGATTATTTTTTTTGTCTTTCGGTTTTGGAAAAAAAAAAAAAAAAAACGAACTGATTATTAAAATATATAAAAAAAAAACGAACCTGAATATTTTCTGCTTTTTAAACGAGTTCAGCTCGTAGAAAAAAAAAACTCGAGCTTGTTTTGACAAGTCAAAACAATCTTCAATTTGTTTTACGGGTTTCAAAACCAAGTTTGGGAAACGAGTTGAATTTTTGTTTCTTCTGATTAAAGTTTATCTTCTGTTTCTAACAGAAATGACATCTGACGGTCAAGTGACTCCTACTCCGGATGGTGCGCCAAACGGAGGACAGACTTCCCATGCTACGGGAATTATGACACAGACGACCACGGTTACTGGTGCAAACCATGAGAGACCGGAGAAGTTCAACGGTTCCAACTTTAAACGTTGGCAACAGAAGATGTTGCTTTACATCACAACGTTTGGGCTAGCAAGAATGCTAATCGATGACCCACCAGTGGCGCCTCCTGAAACTCCTGAAAAGACGGCTTTTCTTGCGTAGAAAGCTGGAAGCACAGTGATTTTCTGTGCAAGAATTATATTCTTAATGGTTTAGATAACATGTTGTATGGTGTGTACTGTATTTATGAAACAGCTAAATCATTGTGGCAAGCATTAGAGAAGAAATATACAACCGAAGATGCTGGTGCCAAGAAATTTCTTGTCAGTAGGTTTTTGAAATATGAAATGAATGATACTAAACCTATTGTGAAACAGGTGGAGGAGTTGCAAATTCTGATATCTGAGATGATAGCAGAAGATCTGAAAATCAATGAGAATTTTCAAGTGGCATGTGTCATTGAGAAGCTTCCCGACTCGTGGAAGGAATACAAGAGCTATCTCATGCACAAGAGAAAGCAGGTGACGATGGATGATTTGATTGTCCGACTCCGTATTGAGGAGGACAATAGAGCATCTGAAAGAAGACGTTATGTGCCGGTTGGACAAGCGAAAGCTAATGTCGCTGAGGTTCACAATCAGAAGAGAAAGAAGACAGAGAAATCGGTTAAGAAGACTGGGAAATCTTCAAAGAAACCGACGTCGTTCAAGTTTAACGGTAATTGTAACAACTGTGGCAAGCATGGGCACCGTGCTGCGGAATGCCGCTCAAAGAAGCCTTACAAACCTAGGGTTCATATGGCTGAAACTGATGGTGATGATGACAATCTCTGTGCCATGGTGATCGAGTGCAACACCGTGGGGAATCCGAGGCGGTGGTTTGTAGACACGGGTGCCACTAAACATGTATGTGCGACCGTGAGATCTTCTCAACCTACAAGGTGGCAATGGTGAGAAGTCCGTGGATGGGAAACTCTTCCCAATCAACTATTCAGGGAACTGGAAACGTGATTCTGAAGATGACTTCTGGGAAGAAGCTGACACTCACGAATGTTCTCCATGTTCCTGATATACGTAGAAACTTGATTTCTGGTGGTATGCGGAATAAGAATGGTTTTAAACTTTCTTTTGGTAATGACAAGGTCATTTTGACCAAAAATGAGATGTATGTTGGTAGAGGTTATTTTACCGAAGGTTTATTTAAACTGAATGTAATGGCTATAATGCCTAAGACTGCTGTGCCCATTGAGGCTAATAAGATTGCTTCTACTTCTGCTTACTTGATTGAGTCTTGTACTTTATGGCATAATCGTTTAGGACACGTTAATAATAAATCAATTCAAAGAATGATGAATTTGGATTTATTACCTAAACTAAAATTTAATCACACTGGAAAATGCCAAGTATGTGTTGAGGCTAAAATGACTAAAGCACCATTTCCATCCGTGGAAAGAAATACAGAACCATTAGAATTAATTCACACAGATTTGTGTGATTTAAAGTTTGTGCAATCGAGAGGCGGTAAAAAGTATTTTGTACTACCTCCGGTCCAAAATATAAGTCATCCTACACTTTTCTACTTGTCCCATAATATAAGTCATTCTACATTATCAATGCAACATTTATTGCTCTTTCTCTATCTTACCCTTAATTTATTATGAATTCAACAACTTTTCATTACTTAACAACTATTGCATTAATGATAGTCAAGGGATATTTTAGACATTAACCTTCAAATTAATGACATTCAACCAATTCCTTAATCTGTGTGAAAACTACTAGGATGACTTATATTTTAGACCGGAGGTAGTAACTTTTATCGATGATTGTACAAGATACTGTTATGTTTATTTGCTAAGTAGCAAAGATGAGGCTATCAAGGCATTCAAAAATTATAAAAATGAAGTTGAGAATCAACTTAGCAGACGAATCAAGAAGATTCGTAGTGATAGAGGTGGAGAGTATGAATCGCCATTTGAAGGATTATGCCTAGATTCGGGCATTATTCATCAAACTACTGCTCCATATGCTCCTCAATCTAACGGAATTGCTGAACGCAAAAACCGTACTCTGAAAGAGATGATGAATGCTATGTTGATCGTTCCGGTTTACCTCAGAACTTGTGGGGGGAGGCCCTTCTCTCCGCCAATGTAATTCTCAACAGAATTCCATCTAAAAATATGGATAAGACCCCATATGAGTTGTGGAAAGGCCACAAACCAAGTTATAAATACTTGAAAGTGTGGGGGTGTTTAGCAAAGGTGGAAGTGCCTAAACCTAAACAAATCAAGATTGGGCCTAAAACGATAGATTGCATATTCATTGGGTATGCACATAACAGTAGTGCATATAGATTTCTTGTGCACAAATCTGACAACCCTGATGTGCATGTAAACACAATCATGGAGTCAAGAAATGCGGTGTTTTTTGAGGATGTCTTTCCAAACAAAGAAAGACATAATGAAGACTCAAATTCGACTAAGAGGGCACACGAAAATGTGGGGGATGATGCTTCAGAACACGAGGAAGTGGAACCTCGAAGGAGTAAACGGGCTAGGGTTTCAACGTCTTTTGGGCCAGATTTTCTCACCTACATGGTAGAAAATACTCCAAGGACATATGCCGAGTCTATGTCTAATCCAGAAGCACCTTTCTGGAAAGAGGCAATTAAAAGTGAGATAGATTCCATTATGCAAAATCACACTTGGGAATTGGTTGATATTCCACCGGGACATAAAGCTCTCGGGTGTAAGTGGATTTTCAAGAAGAAGCTGAAAGCTGATGGATCTATTGATAAGTATAAGGCCAGGTTGGTAGTTAAGGGTTATCGACAAAAAGAGGGTCTTGATTACTTTGATACTTACTCACCAGTAACTAGAATCACTTCTATAAGGGTTCTAATTTCTCTTGTTGCAGTGTATAACTTGGAAATCCATCAGATGGATGTTAAAACTGCATTTCTGAATGGTGAATTAGACGAAGAAATTTATATGGAACAACCCGAGGGGTTTGTGGTTCCAGGTCAGGAAAACAAAGTGTGTCGACTCGTTAAGTCGTTGTACGGACTGAAACAAGCACCCAAGCAATGGCATCAAAAGTTTTATCAAACTATGCTATCTAATGGGTTTAAGATCAACGAGTGCGACAAATGTGTCTACATCAAACATACGCCTAATGCTTATGTGTTAGTGTGTTTATATGTTGATGATATGCTGATTATGGGGAGTACTTATGATATTATCATGAATACCAAAAAGATGCTGACACGTAACTTTGATATGAAAGATATGGGACTGGCAGATGTAATTTTGGGGATTAAAATCTCCAGAATATCTGAGGGACTAGTGTTATCACAGTCTCACTACATTGAGTCCGTCCTGAGGAGATTCAGTGTTTATGATGAAAGTCCCGTGAAAACACCTATTGACTTAAGTCTTCACTTAGTCAAAAATAAAGGTGACCCTGTGTCTCAGTTAAAATATTCTCAGATTATCGGTTGTTTAATGTACATAACGAATTGTACTAGACCGGATATTGCATGTGCTGTGAATAAACTGAGCAGGTTTACAAGTAATCCTAGTGAGGATCATTGGAAAGCTCTTATGAGAGTACTAAAGTACTTGAGATATACAACGACCTAGGATTGTGCTACACAAGATATCCAGCGGTATTAGAAGGATACCGTGATGCAAATTGGATTTCTGATACAAAAGAATCAAAATCCACAACTTGATATATTTTCATGATTGGTGGTGCTGCGGTGTCCCGGAAGTCCACTAAGCGTACGTGCATATCTCGTTCCACAATGGAAGCCGAGTTTATTGCATTAGACAAAGCGGTGAAGAAGGTGAGTGGCTTCGAAATTTCTGAGGACATTCCATGTTGGACAAAACCGATTGCTCCTATTAGCATACACGGTGATAGTCAATCGGCTATACACCGAGCACGAAATAGTATGTATAATGGTAAGTCTAGACATATACGTCGACGACACAATACCATTAAACAACTCGATCTCTAGTGGTGTGATTTCTATCGATTATGTAAAATCGAAGGAGAATCTTGCGGATCCGCTTACAAAAGGTTTACACAGAGATCAAATGTCGCTTTGACACTCGGAATGGGACCGAAGCCTATTGAAAGATAAGCTTTGTAATGGTAACCCTACCATGTTGACTGAAGATCCCAAGATCTTGGTTCAAAGGGACAACTAAGTTATGAAGCTGTTGATGAACACTTACCCATTCTGTGAATAAAAGTGTTGTCTGCCAGAAGTGAAGGTTAAGTGAAAACTTTTAATGATTCCTATACATTGATTAAATTCAAGTGGAGTATGGCGGCATACTCTTGATAAGAGGTCACCTATGTAAGTGCGAAGTGGGGCCGCTTCAAAATGAGGATTCATAGGCTAGAATTCTCTAACGCACTTTCTGAAACCAGGTGTGATTCAGGGCCAAAACGAATCCAATCATGAGAACCAAGTACAGTGCTAAGGGAAATATTGTGTGAGTACTATTGTCTGGTTTTACACTAAAGGCTGAACAGTTCAAGACTTAAGTTCACTGATTAGCCGAGTAGATCCGATAGTATTTCACTAAGGCAGGTTCAAAGCCAGAAGCTACCTCTCCTGATGCAATATTTTTCTGTCAGAATCTCTTCAGAGTCTGCATTTGCCTTAATTTCCATTCATGTGGGGGATTGTTGGAGAAAATGAGGAATTGAATTAAAATGTGAATTAAAAATGATTTTATAATCATTTTATTCAGTGACTTTGTAAGCGTAATTCGGATATATTCTTGTATAGAATATATATAATGTTTTGTTAATTCTGAAAACTACGTGAGTCGTAGATGAATTCAGGATTTGGAATCATTCAATTCGGATAACGAGTGAATGAGAAATTAATGCTTAAAGTCGGGTGGTTGAAAGAGCTAATGTTGGAAGTGGAAGTTGAAAAGTTTCAACTTGTAAACCACATTGGGAGTTGAGAGAAACAGTTCCTAGTATTTATGTGGGAAGAATGTTGTATGTAGTATAAGCACATAGAAGAAGGAGAGATATCGGGTTGGTTTTAGCGGTCAGACGTTCTGCTAAAATGGCCACACGCGCGCGCGCGCCGCCGCCGCCCGCCCGTGCCCGAGCCCGAGCCCGAGCCCGTTGACCATTGACCTTGGGCTTTGGCTTTGGCTTTGGCTTTGGGGAATGGGCTTGGGGGCCCTAGGCCCAGGACAATATTAAATTTTTATACAAAGTTTAATTGGCTCAATACACATTATGATGGGCTCTGATCTGAGGGCTCATCAGCTCGATTCGATTCGTGCAACATTCAGCTGATGGGCTCAATTCGATTTATACATCATTAAGAAGCCTGCCTGCATTCTAGAAGCCTCTTCAAGGCTGGCTCTCCAACTATTTGAATCGATGAAGATGAAGGAACTCATCTTCAATTAATCTCATTAATCAGCCATCAATTCAGGCTTGATCAGCAGCCTATATAAACGTCCCTTTGCAAGAGTGGAAGTTACACTGAATTGAAACACCAAATACCATACCATCTTTCTGCATATTATCTTGTTCTTGCATCATAGTGAAGAGAAAGCTGAAGCACTGTTAGAGTTCGCCGGAGTTCAGAATTTGTAGTACCACTATTCTGAAGGTAATCTGAGAATTCCTGGGAGACAATTGCTGCAAACCGGGGTACATACTGGGGCAAATTTGTCTTAAGGAAAGAGTTCGTCTCGGCTCAGATCGTTGCATATCCTTTACAATTTCTTTCCGTATTTCTTGGTGTAATCTTTTCATTGGATCAATAAAATTGTTGATTTTATTCGAATTGTTTATTTTAATTATACACGAGTGATAACAATCGGCTGCCCTAATTGATCAATTGCGTAATTTATTTTATTCTTTTTAAATAAAGAGTCATAATATCTTCTTCATCTTCTTTAATTTTATATTTTTTTTAGGATTGTTGATTGCATCGATTTCTTGGTAGATTTTTTTTTTTTTGTTTCTGTAGGTTACCCTTTTTTTTGGATGTATTTACTCATTAAAACTAGCAAACATCAGGTCTCACTTATGTTATGCTTTTGTATGTTTTCAAATGATTTGTGGAGGCTGCTGCTGCTTTTCTTTGTTAATGAGCTACCGTTAAGTTGATTTTTTTTTTTTTTGGATAGAATAAGATTATCTATTTTATCATCTTATTCTCGACCTCGATAGCTCAATTTGTTCACTCAATTTTATAGAGAAATTACGTTCTTTTGACTCTACCCATATTGGCATTAATTGCATGTAGGGGCGGCTGCAGGAATTTCGGTATGGGGGTCAGAAATTTGTCAATTTTTTTCCGCATAACACATATATTTGTATATTTAATTATATATATATAATTATAGAGTAATAGATAAAAATAGGGGGTCGATGTATAAAAATAAAGGGGTCAATTACACATGTAGATACGTGTTTATAAAAAAAATTCTCTACTGTTAATACATAATTTTTTTTATTTTAGGGGGTCCGCCGCACCCGTTTCTCTCCACTTAAAGCCGCCCCTGATTGCATGGAGAGAGGAAAAAGTTGACAGGGTATGGAATTCACATCTTTTAATTTTCTTATGGCTAATGCATAAAATTGAAGGTTCTACTAATGCAGTAAGGGGGTTTCGAGTTCAAGCACCATTGGTAAGTTTTATGTTAAATTGTGGCGTTAAAATTGTTGTATTAATGCCTCTTTGAGAACCCAGATGCAATATTTGTGTTAATAATGAAAACTTTGGAGTCATATAGCCATTGATTGTTTGAAATGTCAGGTATTGGAACATGATTTTGGAACATGATACTTTTCATGATAGGGATAACTCTTGCTCCAACGACCCTTTCACAATCCGTTGTTTTCTGGTGCTAAAAGAGGACTCAAGATCACCCGCGTTCAGCCGGTGAATCTAGCTGCGGTCATGGTGTAACAGAATTTTGCTGTCTTGCCCTCTTTTCCTTCTTTCAGTTGAATACGGTTCTTCATCTGTATTGTCTCTGTTGACATTGTTTTATATTTTGTATGCAATTCAGACCGGTTTAATTAGAGATCGATGCCGTAATCCTACTTTCTGTTGAATACGTTTCTTGATCTCTATCATCTCTTTTCATATTGTGTTATTGATGCTCCTTTGATTTCAGGCCTATTGGGTTTGTTCTTTTATGGTTGAAGGCTATCAAGGCATCTGTTTATGCTATAAGAAACGCATTTGTTGTGATTTGTTGCTGTTTCTTGACCTGCTTTGCTGTGCTGTTTTTCTCATGACTTTGAGCTGCGTTTTGGACCAAGTTTAGCTGCTGCAATTGGTGTTGCTGAGCTAAGTGCATGCCAGGGAGGACGGCAATGCTGCAATGATAGGAGGTTCGGTTGAATCACCATTATCACCCTACACGGCGTTGGTTTTTGTCTTGGGGGGGGGGGGGGGGGGGGGGGGGTTCTCTTTTTCTTACCACTTTAGTATGAAATATTTGTGAGTGTTAGTTTTTTACTTTTTCTATCATGTTTAATGTAACATGGAGAAATGTGTTTGCCTATGGTTTATAATTTACTTTTTGCCCTTTCCGTTTCAGTGTGAAAAGTCTTCTAAAATTGAATTACATTAAGCTTCATTGCCTTGAGGTCCATAAACACATGCTTTCAAATGATGCACAACGGTGGCGCAGCTATCTTCTTAAGCATGCTTTTACATTCATTAATTCTGTTTTTCGGTTGTTTTCCAAATCATGTGTGGTCTTTTTTCTTTTTTTCTTTTTTTTGTTGTATATGTTATTGCTAATTGTCATCCCTGATCAATTTGTTACTATCTTTTCTTAATAACTTAGGTTTCCATTATGGTATTTTAATGCTTTAGCCACCGTGAAGAACTCTGATTTTTAGTGAAAACTGTTTTACTCTTTGCTAAATATTTATTATTCTTCTTGCCATTGAGTTCATGATGTTGGCATTCAACTGAATAGCCAAATGGAAACTAAATACTCATTTAAATTTTTTTTTTATCTGTGTGTTTTTTCTATACACAATTCTTTGTGTTGAACCATGAATCAATCATTTGTGTTTCTATCATTTTCCTTATCCTTATTTGGATCCAAAGTAAGAACAATGACCGTGGTGTCTCGACACTGTACGGAACGAAGATGAGGTAGAAGCGCAAAGAACGAAGAACAATTACTTTGTGTTTATTTTCTCCATCAAGGAAATGGGCTTTGGGTTATGAGGACGAAAAATGTGATGCACTAGATAAAATTACAATGGGTTCAAGCGGTTGAGAAAGGTATTAAGTGGCGATGCAATTTGTTGTGGGATGGGGTTGAGTTTTTGCAGAAGAGTGAGGGGGCTACGCATTTGGGGATGAGACTTTGGTATAGTAATTGTAGGGTATAATAATTATAATTTGATGTATTTTGACCTGAATTTTTTTTTTTTGATAAAAAAAAGGTAATATTATTCTGATAGTCCTTTTTTATGTATATCAGCCCGGGCATTATGCATTTGTTTTTAGCTAAAATTTGTTTCCTATAAGCAAAATAATAACATAAAGTCGTTTGATTTCTTTTATTATCACTTATTGATTGCAATATGACACATGTTTTTCATTTAGATATGAGTGTATGATCAGGGAGTGGATCATCTCAAGTACTTAGGGGTCAACAATGGCGGATCCAGAATATTTTTTCAGCAGGGTCCGTAAATATTTAACACACTAAATAATTTTTTTCACGGGGTCCGAAATATTTTTCTATAGTAAAATGTAGAGTATTTTTATTTTTAGCGGGGTCCGTGGACCCCCTATCATACACGTAGATCCGCCAGTGAGGGTCAAGTAGAATTGTTTTTACACATTATCATCAAACGACGTAGTTTTGAAAAAAAATAAATGTACGGTTAGATGATTTTCACATTTTGGGTGTGTGGTTAAATCACTATTACTGAGAGGGTTCTATTACTTTGTATGATCATATTATATATATATATATATATATATATATATATATATATATATCTTATTATATATTTTCAATCGAAAAACTGTCAAATTACCCGTATTCCTTTTATTACCCAGAATTTTACCCGCCAGCAGACCTGCTTTGCCCATTTGTTTAACAAGAAAATAAAAATGCGTCCCCCACTTTTCGTACAAAATAACTCCCAATAACTCCCCACGACTGTATACTCACCATCACCTCTTCACCTCCCTCAAAACCACCCATTTCTCTGCCACACAAAAACTTCCTCACACGTGACCCCTAACACCTCTTCACCTCCCTCAAATGGGCACAAAATTATTACTATTATCTACACAAACTCTTCCAGAAAATCCTCCATCCCTCTCTGCTCTGAAATTCAAACGGTTCCATTGAAACCCACTCTTGCCTTTACTGCTCCTCAATCCTCGGTCTGCAATCAAATCCTGCGTTTCCTCTCTTTTCGATTAAGGAAAGAATCAGATATTACCTTGGTCCGTTCGAGCAACCAAGTGCGAAAATCACTTATGGAAACTTCGAAGCTGAAAGCTGCCTGCTTTAATGTCGATTTGATGCAGATTTCGTTTCTGCAACGTGTTGATTAACACGAAGGCTTGATTCGGTGCAATCAATTCGCAAGGTGATATCTTTCCATGTTAATATTGTTCCTTATCGTTTATTTTCTGATTTCACATAGATGCTCTGCTGATTTTGTGCCTTATGCGTTTTTGTGAAGGATGAGTATGAAAGGTTCAGCCTTTCTCTCGATTCGATGCTGATTCTAAGTATTCGGCCAGTATCTTTGTGGATCCACAGCTTATGGAAACTTCGAAGCTGAAAGCTGCCTGCTTTAATGTCGATTTGATGCAGATTTCGTTTCTGCAACGTGTTGATTAACACGAAGGCTTGATTCGGTGCATTCAATTCGCAAGGTGATATCTTTCCGTGTTAATATTGTTCCTTATCGTTTATTTTCTGAAAATTTCTTTACTTTTGCACTTTCTGTTTCTTCATTATTTTCCAATACATTAAAAAAGCCTTTACTGGATAATATCTTTATGTTTTGTGTAAAAACTACTCCAAAATCTACACACTACCATGTTTTATTTGACAAGAACAAGTTCACTGCTGATGAATTGCAAGCTCTGACAAACAATTTGTGCTACACGTAAGTTGTCTTTCTTTTTTGGATGTGTATAATACATGGAGTCAATGTGTATGATGAGTCCCCGTTAATTATATATCTTCTTGGGCCTTTGTATTTCAGGTATGCAAGGTGCACAAGATCAGTTTCAATGGGTAAGTTTTTGTGTCGATGTCATACACACAAATGACTAAATACCCTTCAATGTGTTTTGAATTTACAATATTGTTTGTATTTTTTGTTTGTTTGTTTGTGTTTTTGCCTGCACTGATTTGGGAATTGAGTTTGTAATGTTGTTTATGAAAAGTCCGATGTACCTGTTTTAGGTGATGAATTAGCAAGTGAACCATAATGTTATTGTTGTCAGTTTTGAGGGTCTTTAAATCCTCTACATCAATTTACAGTGTCACAATATCTACCATGCGTATCATGCTGAAAATTGACTTTTTAAAAGTTGAGCATGGTAATCGATGTCTTAAAAGCCGGTTATACTATATTGACTTTCATCGTGATGTTTGGTGGATATGGGGGCACAGTAAGTTGATTGTGGTAATTTTATAGTGCGTGGTACATTGATGTCATAATAGGTTGTAAAATGTTTTGGTGATCATGTTCCACTGAATCACCGAACTTTCTAACTCCATTTGGATGTTTCCGATTGTTTCGGATTTTGGTTTTATTCTTATTTTTTTTTTCACACTATTATTGTTGCACAATTGGGTCTTCTCTTATCAACCCAGGCCGCTTTGTCTATTAAACCTGTATTCTCTTTATTCATATTCAGGTGATCGCACTGGATATGGGTCTCTTGGTAGCCGAAACAACATATCGGTCAGAGTTTGAAGTAAGGCTTAATAAATTGATGGAGGAGTTCAATCAAAGTGATGTAATTATACTATTTATCGATGACATCGCACATGATGGTTGTTGCGGTTGATCCATGGCATCAATGCTATTACTCCTAAAAAAACATGAACTATGTGCCGACATATTCGGTAATACAAGCTTCTTAGTTTGCATGTATCACTTTACCTCGCAGTATCTATTGTTGGTCTAATGTATACAAAATTATTGTTGTGGTAAGAATATAAAGCTTTGTTGACCATAACATATGCAATGACCTTAAATATTCTTTTATCGACTTTCTTTGATTAGTTTGCTCCAATGTTCATTCATCGGTCCAAAACTACCTCACCATTAACCACCATCTTCTCGATCAAAACCAGAAACGGGAGGATAACTCCCAGTCCTCTATGCCAATATATCAAACGCGTGGTGGCCTGGACGCCGACAAAGAGGTTTAAACTAATTTCACCGGTGATTCAACGTCGTCTGTCTCCTCTTCCTCCTTTTTGTTCTCCATTCTTTCCAAATTCTGATCGCCGATTTGAAGCAATCCAAAGGTAACTATAATTTTCTTAATTCACCTTTCCTCTCTCTAAAAGTTTAGGTTTCTTCTCGATTTTTCTGAATCTAATTAGGTCTTTTACCTCATAGGACGCCTGACCAATTGTTTCGTAATTACGCTAAAAATATTTCTCTTTTTTTACTTTGAGAATTATTGTACGGAAGAATTGTCTTCGTGCTTAGGTTTTCTGCTCGATTTTTTTTCCCGTTCGTGGGTGTGGAATTTATTCGAACTAATTGTGAGTAAGTTTTAATAGCTGCTCTGCTTGATCTTCATGATGATTCTCACAAACAAAAAAGCTTGAGCTTGATTTTGTCTTCCTTTGACCAGCATGTTAAGCTTTTCGCCTGTTGCATTCAGCTTTAGTTTCTTTTATGTTTTAGCCTGGGTCGGGATCTTCTTGATAAAACGGATGGAATGATGATAGCAAATTGTCAGTTGGGGAAAGGGGTGGATTGATTTGCATTTGTGTATTAAACTTAAGCATATATTAATAAATACTTGGAGGTTGACTACCCTAATGCGTTGTTTCTGGAATTTCAGATCAATGGCAGGCTCTGGTGATCCATGGGTGAGAGAGTACAAAGAACGGTGGGGGCGGTGATGCAATTATTGTATTCTTCTGATGTACTAGAAAATCAGAAATTTGGGCAAGGAGTTCTTATTCTGCTTCGATTTATATATGAAATGAATTATCGGCAGCGGTAACTCATTTTCAGAATCCGATTCATGCTTCTTAGTTAGATGTGAGACTTTTGGAACTTGCACTCTTACTGTGTTTTTTTTATTTTTTATTTTATAATTTGGAGTTGATATTACAACAATGTTCAGTCTCTTTATATATTGCACGTACGATGATTTGGTAGACACAATTTCAAATACCAACGACATTTGATTGACACTTCATGGGACAATTAATTTGTTTCTGTTTTAGTAGGATTCTTTACTTTTTTTTTATTGAATTTGGAGGGGTTGAATGTGATTGTAGTAAGTTGCTATTGTATGCAGTAGATTATGTACATGCCACTTTTATTTTCGTGAGGGGAGGGGGTTTCGAAAATTTAAAATTTCTGTTTATTTTCTGGGTCATTTAGTTTTATGACTGATATTTCATTTCTTGATGTCTAAACATATTTAGGAGCCGTAGATGCTACTTTTGATTCCAGTGATGAAGAATATGGGGAGAAAATAGGTAGATAGAGAAGGTCGGATGGTGATGGTAGAGCTACTCTTTGATCTGATAGATGTCAACCAGCTAGAAAATGCCATACTGATACTATGGTTGAAAATGACTGCTTGAAAGAGATTCAGAAAAGTGAGGGTTGAACAAACTTCATTTGCATTTGATAGTTGTTAAAATATAGGTGTATCTAGGTCCCTTTTATGTTTTTCCATTTGTCTTAAGTGTGCTAAATATGTAATTAGGACACTTTCTTTGTCTTTATCTTTCTTTCTGTTTTTGGCCCAGAATACACTGTTCATAGACGTTGGAACAGTGTATTCTAGCCGTTGGAGGTTTTGCCTATTTATTGTAAACTTCTCCTTGCTTTCTCAACAAGGATCTATCAATAAAATCTTCTTTCCTTCTATTTTTTCCTACATGGTAGCAGAGCCTTGTGGTTAAATTTCTTCTTCATCCTTCTCAATCCCATTTTTCTGAAGTTTTTTCGAACTCACTAAAATGGCTTCTACTGCTGATTCCACTGATTCTACTCCATCCTCAAGTGGAGTTATTCTCAATCAGGGGGGTAGCAATGATAACTCTCATCTTCTCACAAACCATAAGTTTGATGGGAACAATTATCATCTCTGGTCTAGATCTCTTCTCATGTTTATTGCTGGGAAAAGCAGAGAGGGATACCTGACTGGTGAAATCACTGAGCCTCCGGCAAATGATCCACAACTCAGGCAATGGAAAGCTGAAAACAATGTTATCATGTCCTGGCTGATTGGATCCATGACCAAGGATCAAAGTGAAAACTTCATGTTTTACAACACTGCTGCTGAGATTTGGGCTGCTGTCCATGATCTATACTCAAAGAAAGACAACACTTCAGAAATCTATGATCTCAAATCTCAACTAAAAGATCTGAGACAAGGGGATTTAAATGTCACTCAATACTACAGTCAGTTGAGCAAGATTTGGCAGCAACTTGATATTTTCAATGATCACAAGTGGAAGTGCCCTACTGATGCTAAGATCCACAAGAGCAACACTGAAAATGACAGGGTCTTCTCCTTCCTAATGGGATTAAATCCCAGTTTGGATGATGTTAGGGGTAGGATTCTAGGAAAATCTCCTCTTCCAAGCCTCAAGTCTGCCTTCTCTGAAGTCAAACATGAGGAAAGCAGGAGGAAGGTCATGCTGGGAACTCAACCTGCTCCAATTCCTACTCAACCTGAAAGCTCTGCCTCTGCCCTCCTATCAAAGGGTAGTCAAAATCAAAGGTGAAAGAAAGAGAGGCCTTTCTGTGATCATTGCAAGAAGGCAGGACATCCCAAGGAAACCTGCTGGAAACTCCATGGAAGGCCTACTGATTGGAAGCCAAAATCTGGGACTGGAAGGGAATACCAAGGCAACTTATCAACTCAATTGGGTGAAGGGACCCCTAGGGAACCTTCTGTTTTTCCTAGGGAACCTTCTGTTTTCTCTCAAGAACAGATGGAAGTTCTGAAAAGGCTTCTACACCCTGCTCCTGGATCAGTTACCCATTCTAATACCTCCACAGCTTCTGTGGCACACTCAGGTAATCATGCTCATTCCTACATTATATATGACCATGAACAACAACTTTGGATTGTTGATTCAGGGGCCTCAGAACATATGACAGGAAATAAGGGGTTGTTTCACTCCTTAACTCCCTGTAAACATGAAAGATTTGTGAGAATTGCAGATGGATCCACTTCCAAAGTGCAAGGAATTGGATCTATCAATTTTTCCAAGGATCTGATCCTTGATCAGGTTCTATATGTACCAAATCAGTCATGCAATCTCCTATCAGTGAATAAACTGGTAAAGAGACAAAACTTATCTGTCTTGTTTCATGAGAATAAGTGTATCTTACAGGAGAACAGCTCTGGGAAGATGATTGGCAATGCTAGTGCTACCTCTGGCCTATACATGCTACCTACTGATGTTGGTTCTTTGGATACTAAACACTCAGCTCTTGTTACTGATTCTGTTAATTGTAATCGTGACCCTATTGTTTTATGGCACTATAGATTGGGGCACCCCAATTTTTTGTATTTGAAAAGGCTTATGCCTCAGTTGTTTATCAATAAGAATGTGTCTGATTTTCAATGTGAGATATGTTGTATGGCTAAACAAAGTAGGACTGTGTTTCATACTAAGTCTTATGCTCCCTCCAAGCCTTTCCATCTTATACATAGTGATATTTGGGGACCCTCAAGGGCCAAGAATATCACTGGTGCAAGATGGTTCATCACCTTCATTGATGACCACACCAGATTATGCTGGGTGTTCTTAATGAAGGAGAAGGCAGAAGCAGGGGCAATCTTCATGAACTTCTTTATCATGATTAAGACTCAGTTTGAAACTGATATTAAAATCCTCAAGTCAGACAATGGGTCTGAATATCTTGAGAAACATCTGGGGAAGTTCTTCAAAGAGAAAGGGATTGTTCACCTGACTTCTTGTGTTGATACCCCCTAACAAAATGGGGTTGCAGAAAGGAAAAATAGGCATCTCCTTGACACTGGAAGGGCACTCATGTTTGCTATGAAAGTGCCTAAGCATTTTTGGGGAGAAGCTGTTCTGACTGCCACATATCTCATTAACAGAATGCCATCTAGGGTTTTGAAATTCAAAACTTCTGTGGCAGTTCGGTCAGAAAGCTCAACTTCTTCTCACTTAATTCAAAATCTACCTCCCAAGGTTTTTGGGTGCATTGTATATGTTCACAACCACCACATAACCAAACTTGAGCCTAAGGCATCCAAGTGTATTTTTCTTGGCTATTCACCAAGGCAGAGGGGTTACAAATGTTACTGCCCTCAAACCAGAAAATTCGTTAATACTTTGGATGTCACCTTCTTTGAAGGAAAAGCCTTCTACCATAAGAAGAGAAACCCTTGGACTATGTCTCATCCTCTCAAGGATGGGATATGAGTCCTGGAACTTTGCACTCTCTGGACAGAGAAAGTATATGTCAAGGGGAAGTTACTACCCCTGATAATACTCAAAATCCTTTGAACCTCAGTCCAGAAATGGAGCCTTTAAACCCTAGGCCTCCAATTCAAAGGGTCTATACTAGAAGAAACAGGAATGATCCTGAGGATCAAGAACATCAACATCACCCTGAGAATGATCATTCCTTGGGACATCAACATCACCCTGAGAATGATCATTCCTTGGGACCTCATGAAACTTATCAGGATCACCTTGAGAGTGGTGTTAACTCTGAATCTCCAGAAAGATCTATCAGTCCTGTTAACTATGATGATAGACCTATTGCTTTGAGAAAAGGAACAAGGACTTGCACCCAATATCCTTTGTATAATCTCCTAGCAATAGACAATATCTCTACTTCCTATCAAGTTTTCATACAAAGCTTGGATAAAAACAAAATCCCTCTCTCCATCCATGAAGCCTTGAGGATTCCTGAATGGAAACAGGCTGTCAATGAAGAATTACATGCCCTAAACAATAACCACACCTGGACACTGACTTCTCTCCCTAAGGGAAAGAAAACAGTGGGGTGCAAATGGATTTTTACCTTGAAATACAACTCTGATGGCACCATTAACAGGCATAAAGCTAGATTGGTTGCTAGGGGTTACACTCAGACTCATGGCATAGACTACCAGGAGACTTTTGCACCAGTGGCAAAGTTAAACACCATCAGGGTGCTCCTATCTATTGCTGTGAATCTAGATTGGCCCTTGCACCAACTAGATGTGAAAAATGCTTTCCTAAATGGTGATCTAAAAGAGGAAGTATACTTGAAATTGCCTCCTGGAATTGACTATCCAGGAGCTGAACATATGGTGTGCAAACTACACAAAGCTCTTTATGGACTAAAACAGTCCCCTAGAGCTTGGTTTGGTCGATTTACAAAGGTTGTTAAAAACCTTGGGTTCATACAAGGTCAAGCTGACCACACTATGTTCACCAAGGTGTTTTCTTCTGGCAAAAGAGTCATCCTCATTGTATATGTGGATGACATTATCATCACTGGAGATGATGCCCCTGAGATTGAATCTCTAAAGCATTGTCTTGCAAAGGAGTTTGAGGTTAAAAACCTTGGACAGATTAAATACTTCCTTGGAATGGAAGTGGCTAGGTCTAAGGAGGGGATCTTTATATCCCAAAGGAAGTACATTTTAGACCTTCTTTCTGAAACAGGGATGCTTGAGTGCACACATGCCTCCACCCCTGTTGATCCTGGGTTAAAATTGGAAAAGGAAAGTAAAACTGCCCCTGTGGATGGTGGCAGATATCAAAGAATGGTGGGAAAATTGATTTACTTGGCTCATACTAGACCAGACATATGCTATGCTGTGAGTCTGGTCAGCCAGTTTATGCATCATCCCTGTCAAGAACATCTTGATGTTGTTCATAGGATGTTGAGGTATCTAAAGGGGACTGCTGGTCAAGGTCTTATCTTCAAGAAATCCAAAGATAGAAAGATCCATGTCTTCACTGATGCTGATTGGGCAGGGTCTGTGGTTGATAGAAGATCTACTACTGGATATTGCTCCTATTTTTGGGGAAATCTTACAACTTGGAAGAGCAAGAAACAACCAGTGGTTTCTAGAAGCAATGCAGAAGCAGAATTGAGGGCATTGGCCCTTGGTATTTGTGAAGGATTATGGCTCAGAAAGATCCTGTGTGACCTACACATCAAGAAAGAACATCATGTACTTCTCTCTTGTGATAATGTGTCTGCTATCAACATGTCTGAAAATCCCATTCATCATGACAGATCCAAACATATAGGCATTGACAGACACTTTATAAAAGAAAAAATCGAAGATCAAGATATCAGTATTGAATTCATACCCTCTTAAGATCAGGTGGCTGATATTTTTACTAAGGGGTCTGCTCTACCTATATTCACCAGAATGAGAAGCAAGCTAGGCTGTTATTCCATACACAACCAAGCTTGAGGAGGGGTGTTAAAATATAGGTGTATCTAGGTCCCTTTTATGTTTTTCCATTTGTCTTAAGTGTCCTAAATATGTAATTAGGACACTTTCTTTGTCTTTATCTTTCTTTCTGTTTTTGGTCCAGAATACACTGTTCATAGACGTTGGAATAGTGTATTCTAGCCGTTGGAGGTTTTGCCTATTTATTGTAAACTTCTCCTTGCTTTCTCAACAAGGATCTATCAATAAAATCTTCTTTCCTCCTATTTTTTCCTACAATAGTTCTGTAGATAACTGCTTTGCAAGTTTATCCAAAAACCCATCTCAAAAATCTCGCCTTCTTCTTTTCCTAGGCGCAATGTGATAGTCCTTGGGGCATGTGTGAGGCTGGAAACGGTGATGGATGGTCTTTGTGTTGTGTTGTGTAGGTATTTCGGCATGTTCCGGTAAGCTGGTGACGAAAAAGGTGATGCTGGGAAAACTTTTGTGATAGGCTACAGACTATGTAAGTCCATTATTTTACGTCTCTCTTTGGTTCATTAGTTCATCCTCACACTTTTTCTTTTCTTTTATGAATTGAGTAGCATCTGTTCTCTGTCTTCTTCGTTAAATTCAGTTGGAACTTAAGTTTTGTTGTTACGGAACTATTTTATTTGGGTTTAGGGAGGGGGAAGTAGAAGAAAAAATGAATTGATATGTATTGAATTATTCTTTGTGTTTAATTTCTAGAACTACCTGTATATGTTTTCTGCTATATATTTATGGTGATAAGAGATGTACACCATCATCTTCTCAGTTTCAAGAAGCATGCATACCTGTGAGTCATATGAAATGCGCAACCACTATATTGACTTATTATTGCTTTCAGTATTTTAAGTCCCTGCCATCTACTACAGGGAGAATCTCGAGCATTTTCAGAATCTTGCTACTGGTCAGTCCCCTAAGGTAATCATTCATGTGCTATTGTTTTTGTGACATTTGACTGAACTGTGAGACTAGAAATAACTAGCTGTGAGCCACCTTTTCACAGTTCATGGTGGTTGCATGTGCGGATTCCCGAGTTTGTCCTTCAACCATTTTAGGATTTCAACCAGGAGAAGCATTTGTAGTTCGTAATATAGCTAATTTGGTGCCTCCTTTTCAGGTAATTTCCGTACAGATTTAGTTTCTTTTTATATAATAGGCTGCTTCAATTATTACGCATGAGTACAAAAAAATGGGACAATCGATACAATTATTGGACAAGATTTTTAATCATCAGGGTCTATTTTGTTTATGAGTTTCCATGTGTTTTTCTTTCTTTCTTTTCCTTTGGTTGCAGAATGGGCCGTCAGAAACAAATGCTGCCCTTGAATTTGCTGTTAATTCTCTTGAAGTAAGTCATTTTGCTCATCAATATCTGACACTCTGAGCGCGCTTTCACTCTTTTTCTCGATTGAAACGATCTATGATTTTATCATTCCCTTTGATTTGATATACTATTCAAAAATGAAAGATTATATTGTTGTTACAGCCTGCACAAATTCATGATATTTGGCGGTGGGATTCGTATATAACTTCGGTGTTTCTGCTTGATAAAATCGCATTTCTGCAGCGATAATTCCCTGAGTGTGGATTTGCGCATCATTAGGATCTTATACAACTTCGGCGTTTCTTCTGTTTGATAACGTCGTGCTTCTTCATTGACACCGGCTTTGGATTTGAGCATCATCCAATATTCACAATACGCATTCTCATTCTATGAACAATTATTTTTTTATCAGTTTGCTTGACTTTCATCCAAAAGGCTTTAAGACTTCCGGTTTCTTTCCTTCTTTTTTTGTTTTTTTATTTTTATTTTTTATTTTCAGGGTTGTATTCTCTTTTTTTTGAAATCAGGGTTGTATTCTCATGTTAAGTACATTCATTGTATACATTTATAAATATTCTATTGTCGTTTTTAAATCTTACACTATTGTGTTTTTGTTTCAGTTGATGTGTTCTTAAACGATGAAGGGATCAAACCTTAGTTAGGATAGAATCTTTTAGGAGGGATATAACCTTTTATTTTTGTAAAAGATCACATTCTTTATTGCATACATGATCTTTCATATCAATGTGGTGTGGTTCATACGGGGATTTTGAATAAATTAGCGAGTTTTAATTATTAGTCATTTTCATTTAAAGCTTATTTTTAATGTTTATATTGTCCCGTGCATCGCACGAGTTTCCTTTTATCTTGCTATTAACGTCTCTATGAATTTGCAGACTCTTGATAAGGACGAAAATATGCCGGTCAAAGCCTATAACCGTTTAGTATTCAAATTGGAATTAGGGATTGCTGATTTTGATGCAACCTTACTACTGAGAAGTAATCTATTCGTGTAACAAAGGTTTTCTTCAATTTGGGTTATATCACTTCATTTCTTTTTGTACTTCAAACTGTTTATATATTGTCTACATCATTTTTCTACAAATTTTTATGAGTTGTTAAGTATCACACTTAGATTTTTGACTGCCACTGGTTTTATTCGGTTTTTTCGCATGTACTTAATTATTGAAAAGCATGTTTTTAGGGAAACTATGAATATGCAGTAAAAATCATGTTTATGCATTATTTTCAGCCTGCAAAGTATATTAATTTAGAGTGTATCGTGCCTATATGATACTTGATGTTACTTTAAAGTTAAATGTGATTTATGAACTTAAATTATAGAAAAGAGTTTTGCCTCACTACCAAAAATAGAGTTTTGCTTCAATTTTACTGTATATGAGAACACTCATGTACCTTCAATAAAAATTGTGAAAACAGATTAGATTTTAGTATTTTTCTATTGGTTTATTGGCATCGTTTATTGACAGGTTAATCTTGCTTTCAAGTTTTTTTTAGTCTAACTTTTCAATATATGGCTTTGTTGACATTCACATTTACAATTGAATTTTCATCACTTTTTGTACTTGCTATTCTTAAATCCAATAACAACGACCCTTAGAATTGCAGGAACAGGTTTTGAGTTAATTACGTTGTGTTTGAGCAACTGAATTATACTGAAACATCATCAAGCATCAAGATTATTGTTCACTCTATGATTTTTGTGGTGCTCTCTAATTGTGGTTGCAACGTAAGTAGCAGCCTACATGCCGGAAAGTGTTAATTCAATTTCTGCGTCCATGACATTTTTTGTTGGTTTAATGGTTCTAATTGAATTGCTTACAAGGTGCAGGTAGAAGCTGAATTGAAAAGCCTAGTTAAGACTTTTAGTTCAAATGCCGAGTTAAGTCTTTTATTTTTACAACTACGCAGCAATGATACATGATAACCTCCTTGAATTTTAGTAATCAGAGCTGCATGAATCGGTCTAACAATCATCACCAGAGTAGTACATACATGTTATTTCATTGATGAAGCAACAATAAAAGCGATGACTCTGTTTTGAGGTTTGACCAGCATGACTCTGTTTTATGTATATTTTTTTGGTTCTGTCGTGTTGGAACCCGATCCACTTAATCATAGCCTGGTTTTTGAGATCAATGTTGATCAGTGTTGTGTTTTTTCTTCCTTTTAATGGATGTTATTTATATTCAGTGACTATCCTAAATCAATGGTGTGAGCCAATCCTTAAATATTGAAGGTACTAGCTGCATCACGTGTGTGTTTATTTTGGCCCGCATCAGAAGTTCGATTCTTCTATATTATGCTTCTTTGTTATATTCTTTTTATCAAGTGTCTTTTGAATTTTTTTTGGTATAACATCTGTGATGATGTAATGTTTCACTGATTATTAAAGTTTACGAGATCAATATCATTCACTTATTTCTTATTGTACTACATGTATGCAGATAGAGTACAAAATTTCTATTGGCTGCAAATTGATAGCTGAAATCATGGGGATATCCTAAATGGTGTAAAGTCAAAGTACTGAAGGAGCATGATGAGTCCTTTGTCATTGTCGATATCCTTTATATATCCTGCACGAGAGTTCTATGATTTCTTTACATTTACTTTCAGATTTTTTTTAAATTGCAGTGGTGCAATTATCTTTAAATGAGAGATGGGGTCTCTTTCTTGAAACATTGCTTGGTGGGTTAAAGGCATGCAACTTTGAAGGCTTATTCAAAGAAAGTGATACCCAGTTTTATGACTTGGTCAAGGAGGAAATTTTGTTCT
Organism: Gentiana straminea; assembly: GCA_036785695.1. Classification (NCBI taxonomy): domain Eukaryota; kingdom Viridiplantae; phylum Streptophyta; class Magnoliopsida; order Gentianales; family Gentianaceae; genus Gentiana; species Gentiana straminea. The sequence continues at coordinate 1,604,886 of JAVUPR010000087.1, read as the reverse complement.
AGACTACACAAGTATTCTTTTTTCACTTGGCTTTCTATTTACTAAGAAAGATTGTCATAATAAAGGGTTTTCTGTAGCGTAAGTTTAATCTTTTGCGTAAAAAAAAATTCGATATTGCGAAGGTTGGAATATGAATGACAAGCATTTTTGTTCTACTTCAACCTTTTCTTCGAGGGGCATTGGGAAGTGTTTGTTGCATGTAGAATCTCTGGCAGTGCATTTAGTTTTTTTGAATGAATTGAGCAGGGTTGGATGATAGTCTAAAATGCACGCAAGAATTGAGCAGGGTTGGATGATAAGTCTAAAATGTGAAACGATTATTGAAATGAACATGTTTAAAACTTGAACAAACAATCACATTAACATGTTCTACGGGATTGGAAGTGTGGTACTTCTGTTTTATCGAATTTATTTTTGGTTTATTTTGAATTTGATATGAATTATTCCACAGGTGCATTAGTTATCTGTATTTCTTTTTTAGGTATGTCAGTGGAAGGTGCCTCTTCATCTGCATGAAGACTCATGTGGCACTTATAAGGTTACATACAATGGAATTATTTCGGTATGCAAGTTTGCCTAAATTTACACAAGTTTGTGCTACATTAATTTAGTAAATTCAAGCTCTCTCGATCTTTAGTTTAAGTAATCCAATCCCCCAAAAAGAAGTGATTGACAATGTGTCATTATTGTATTACATATGTCTTGACATTTGTATTCAATTGTATGTTCAATTTGTTTATAACACTTCATTCATACCATGCTTCTCATACACTTTCGATTTTATATACTAATGCTCTTTTGTAAAAAAAAAAGAGTATCCATGACCAAGATTCAGATGACATCTTATCACTTCAGTATATTATTCACTATTCTTAAGTTAAACTAAATATAGAGATTATTCACTATTCACTTATTAAATCATACATTTCACTTTCAAACATAACAATTTTCTGTAACATATGTTGTTATTTATCTTTGATAATTTTCAAATTTTATGTTTCCTGTGCATCGCACGGGTTTCCTACTAGTAGATATATATCTTAGAGTAAAAAACCGCCAATTGACCCAATTAGATCAATTTATCCGCTCCACGACCCGGTTCTTTTAACAGTTTGTAAATAAAAATAATAATAAATAAAAATTACCCCCACGTGTCCTACTCCCAGACTATTTTATTAGTGGTGATAGGTTAAAATTGAGAAAAACTCCCCCACCCACGATCTCTCTTTTGTCTACGTCCCTCGACTTTTTCACCCCACTACCCTGTCCAACTTCCCCAAAAAATATGCACCGCTTCCATTGCCTTAACATGCTATCCATTCATTTTTTAATTTCTTTCACTCTTTTCTGTTTTACTACTTTGATTTTTTTATTTTTGTCAGGATGAGGGAAAATTTTTGGAAACATTCAGAGGGAAAAAATCATTGTAAACACCAAACAGGGATTTCAGTGGTGTCATTCCAATCAATGTAAACCCCAATCGGGGATTGCATTGGTGCCGTGGTTGGGAGGTTTAACTTCCACCTGATGATTGGGTCTGGTATCATAATCTTTGCGGATCATTTTGTACGAGGCATGTGTAAGATGTAATATCACCGGATGGATCAAGATCCATCCGATTACGCAGCGGAATAAATACCAGATCTAGATCTAAACAAACAAAATACATGAATAATAGATCTAACCTATGAGGATGTTAGATTGCTTACCAGTTTATGGTGAATAAACTCCAAGAATAATCTTCAATCCAAGATCCAAGCAAATTGAGATGCCACCGTCTTCCGACGTGTATCTCCAAGCAACACCATGTGGATGGTGATCCAAGCCGCTTGACCTCCTCGATATGCTACCTTAGAAAAACCCGAAGTTTTTCTAAAACTCAAACCCTTGCAAAAGCCGAAAATTCTAAGCTTGCATATGTATGTCGAAATTATGTGATGTGATTTGGGCTTTGGGCTTAACTCTTTTATATATAGAGAGAAATCCTAGTCTCCAAGGTATTATTTAATTAATACAAAATCAATTAAAATAATCATTTTCCGAAAAAGATAAATCCAGAATATTCCTAAATTAATAAGGATATATAAAAGATTTTCTTTTCCTTAAATTATTTAACAAATAAATAATTTAATCAAATGTCTTATTATTTATCAAGAAAACTAATTTCCCAACAAATAATAATTAAAAGATGCGGCCACCCTAATTAATAATTAGGTCACACGCATATTACACCAAAATGGGCCGAGTCCACGAAAAAATTTCTTTTTCATGTATTTAATTATCTAGTCCAACTAAACAATTAATCCACATATCGATTAAATAGTCTAATCCAATTATTTAATTATAATTGAGGTGAAACGGCAAAAAAACGTATATGCTATATTAGGAGCCACGTCGGGGACCATGGACCCATATTCAGTAGCTACAATAAATTGAATAAAATTATTCGTCTGACCGAACAATAATATTCAATCTATTAATTCCGGGATTACACCACCATAAACCCGAAACTGAACTATGCCGAATATAGATATAAACTTACACTCATTTATGAGTTATAAGGTGTCCACTGATATAATCATTACATGCGGATAAATCCTCCATAGACTGTTCGTTACGAATCGGGATATTTCCGTAAACCCTTCTCGAAACATATTATCCTTATTTACCATTAACCCCCTAGTGATCAATTAGTTCATAACTAATATAATATGAACTGGCGCCATCGATCAGTTTCTAGGATTAACAAATAAGGGAACTGTGTCTATTTCCCGAGGGAAGGAATAGATTCCATAACTGCGAGAGCACAAACTACTTACTCATCCTAAAATAGAGCCAACGAGAAGTGTTGGGCCACATACTACGAAGTGATCCTTACTAACGCATCAAACCCTACCCTAGTCTAAGCAGTCGTCTGTGATCACCTCAGGAATGAGATTAATCCATATATGATCATCTTGTGATTCGATAAGACTTCTCGATCACGGAATTATATCGAGAACTCAAATCAAATCGGTCCGACTCTATATGATTATCACTATATATAAATGCCCCACTAGTACCCTATTACCGACGGTCCGGATAAGACCGTCACACCTAAAGTGTTACGGGCGCATTATTAGCAAATTAATCTTGAGACCCGTACTTAGATTAATAAACGCTACGGACTAAGTTAATTTTAAGTACATCTCACTAACTCAATCCTCTTGTATATAGCCATACACTGAGTTATGTGATTACATAAACGAGGTACTTAGGGTTTTCAGTAGTGTCTTAATTATAAACATACATGCATATAATAAGATGAATTATTAATTATGTCATAAAAACAATTAGATAATTGTCTTTCGAGCACTACACCTAACAGCATGCTCTACATCAAAGTTTCTAACGATTTTTGCTTTTTATGAATGGGTCCGGTATCATAATCTATGTGCAACCGATGACAGTAATTTGAAAGCCTCCTCCTTAGTTATTGTCTTTACCGTTCATGTTTATTCAATCTTGATATGTTTGTAGTTCGCTGTTATTTTTTTTTCTTTCTGATCGATCTGATTGGTTTGCAGATAGCACTAACGCATATATTCATAAAGGTTTTGTCTGCAATGGTGAATTAGTGATGAGATTTACTGTTTGTCTCTGATTTTGTGTTTACTTTTTGTTTGATTTGGGATTGTTGTGAACTACAGACGAACGCTTTTACGGGACACTTATTTTGGAGTTCATATTAATATGCTGGAAGTTTAGTTGTACACATTGTTTTTATAAATAGCTAAAATGGGTATTTCGTAAGAGCTAGAGGAAAATCTAAGTTGTTCAAGTTTATGGAAGATCATGCTCATATGTTTTTTGTTTATTCATTCGCTCACGATCTATGGTTAAGAGTTGTTCAGGTTTTAAGAACTTTTTCGAGACACTTCTTTTTCTTTTCCTCTTCATGATCTAAGTCTCTTTGAAGGAATTGTTCAGGTTTTAAGAACTTTTTTTCTTCATTGTCACCTTTCAGGTGGAAAGACACGGATAAATTAAGAAGAAATGAGTGATCACTTCATTTCTATAGGCTAAACTAGAAGCAAGTGTTTTTTTTATTAATATTTTTAAGAAGAACTTTTATTAAAATGTATCAAAAGGTCTAGAAGTGGTACAATCGTGAAAATAAACATCAACAAATTAAGCTATATCAATGGCCCAAGCTAGCCTTAGATCTCTAGAGCGTTTGATCGCTGTCGAGAGAAACATATGAGCTGGCAGGTGGACAATATCCAGAGAATGTATCAGTTGGTTGCGCCAAAACCAAATTCCACAAGCAATTTCACGAAAGAGGTACGACCACTGTTTGACCGAATTTGTTGTTGCCAATGAAGCTGTTAGATTGTTGGCAACCCAATCATGTGCATTAACAGTTGAGAAGAAGTCCTCCCAAAGGCTGGGCTGGAGCGTTTTTTTCCAAATAATGCAGGGCCATTTGCAATCTCGGAGATTTTGGTAAGTATTCTTCTGTTATTGTTATTTTTGTATGTTTTATCTTGATCCCAACTATCTAATAATCTTTCTAATAATGAAACGTAAAGTGTGATTAGGTATTCAGGTGTGATATCTTTTTTATGGGTTGACAGATGACTAATACTGGCATCTCAGATGAGATTATGTTGAGCATTGAAATTTGGATGCTCATAAAGGAACATTTGCAGATAAATTAATCTTACACAATCTTTTTCTTACACGTGGTTGATCCCCTATCGAGTTTATTTGTCGGTGTGTTAACTGTGTTAATCATCTCTTCATAATCAAGAATTGTTTTAAAAATTAAAATATATTTATTTTGTAGTATATTATGTGTAATCTTTATTTTGTAAGGTTTGCTTTCATGAATTTTTATTTTTATTTATTTATTTTTTTTGTTGTTGTTGTGGCAGTCAGAAAGTTGAAGATTTTGCCTACTTTTCAACCCATTGGGAAATTGGTGGATTTCCGTCAATTATGTTTCCGTGGAATACTAATGAGATTAATAGGATATTGTGTTGAGGGTTCTATTTTCTTTGTGTATGACTTCATTGAGAAAAGAAGCTTAAATTAACCATATACAAGAATCATGTCGGTTTTTATGTCGGTTTTTTGAGGGTTCGATTTTTATGTCGGTTTACCTATATACAAGAATCATGCACATGGATGAATTCTAAATTCTTTTAACATATATACTCACATTTCTTTCTTAGTATTCATCTTCAATTTTTATGTTTTTTCGTGCATTGCACGCGTTTTTTCACTAGTATATATATATTAGACAACTAAGTATCTAATCTTTTACCACGTAGAGCAGCTTCCTATATTAAAGTGTGTTCCTTTTGTTTTCTCCCAGAATGTCACCAAAATAAGGCCCCGTAATGCATATTCACACGACATATACACGATTGCATGATTTGTTTTTTTTTTTTTTGTCCTTTTCTTCCGGCGAAGTGATCACTGGGCAATATAAAATTACTAGTATGGAAACCCGTGCAATACACGGGATAATGTAAAATATGAAAATGAGTATTACCAAGGAAAGATTTGTAAAGAGATCATTATACTCAACAAATTCCAAAACCACATTTAGCATCCAAATAACTATCACAAAATTAAAACAAAAGTATGTAGAGATATCAACGGTGTATATTAGAACATAAGATACAAAGATAGAGGGAATAAAGATAAACCCATCTACAAATCAGCATAAGATTTAGTATATATATCGGCACACAAATCATAGATAACATCCCATATTTTTTTCATCAACAAAATTTACCTATAAAAGGCCTTATGCTACCAAAAAAAAAAAAAAAACTACAATTGTAGCCTCACAGCACACTAAATTAACTAACAAATTTATGAATCATGTAAGAAAAAATGAAGTCAAGAAAGAAGGTCTCTACTTGTCTTTCTACTATTTACAACATCCATTAACACTTTGCAATTTACAACAACAATTAACGAAATTGAATCCCCGGATGGCAACATAATAGCAATCCCCAACCACAGAACCACCTCTTTCACAGCACCTAAGATTTCCCGGCTATGCTCGGCTTCAATCTGCAATGAAGATCAACGCTTAACCACTATCTGCTTTAATCTGTATAGAAGATGAACACATAATATGAACATTTCTACCAGCAATGAGATCTGCATATAAGCATGAGACAAAACTGAAGGTGACACAACACTACAGTGGCACCACACACACTCTGGTCTTTCAAAGGCACTGTGAGACTACACTAATGTGGCACCACTTCATCATAATGCATATAAAACATCCTAAATTCCATATGAATACACATCGAAATAAACACCCAGTGACACGTACATTTGCAACTTACCAAGATAAGGGCAAAAATCTCTTTGACCAGGCAAATAATACAACAAATTTTAGTGAAGGACATGTATTAAAGTGGAGATATTTTTATTACACCTAATATCTACATGCTAATATAACATCAAACCACACAAATAAGCTTCATTTAGTTGGAAATATTTCACTCATTAACACCAACTTTGGAAAAAAAAAAGATGCTTACCCACATATATGATATAACAGCAAATCATACAAATAAATAAAATAAGAGCGAAATAAAGGACATGTTGAAGACGACACCAAAAGTCGATGCCTCGATTAACCAAAACTACGATTTAGTCGATGTCTCGATTAACTCACTTATTATCCGTGTATAAATTACTCGTTGCTTTGATTAAATACATCATCGCATCCTCAATTTTTGATCCAGGTACACAACACTTAATCCCAGTTTTTTCCTCCACTAGCCGATTGCATCCACCTACTATCCCTTTTCTCAATTCATTTTCTTCACATACCAACTCCCAAAAATATATATGATACAGGAGATAGATGCACTTAGTTGCTCAAATAAGCAACATACCCAAAAGCATTAAAATCATACATGTCTTTATTTTATTTTATTTTTCTCTAATTCTATATATGTACAATATTCTGAGAATGCTGAAGCTAGAGAATCCTTCGCCCATAATATGGTTATTTATATAGAGTACTACCACTCCTCATAATGATAATTTAATTGATATTTTGGTAACCTCTAAATAAATGAAAGCTACACAGGATTTTTAATTATTACTTTGGTAACGGATGAATCTGTGATAAAAGAAGGAGAGTTTCTGTTTGAATGGTTAAATAAAAGATAATATCCAAATAGTATAACAATTACACAAAGCTTTAAAGATATGGTGTAACTACATCAGTGTCATAACTTCATGAGGCTATTAACTTTCCTCATTCACATTCAAAGTGTAGGATAAGATATACAGAAATATGTTACAGCGGGCATATTTACAAGATATAGGAAATCCGTCGTAAAATCATATAACAAAATGGCATGTTTACTTAATCGATTCCGTCAATAAATAACATACTTTAATCCAACATGTAAAAGCCGACAACCCTAAACGCCACACCTGGGCTAAAACGGGTATAAATGGCTACAAAAGGATAAAGTTTTATTTATGCCAGAAAGGATTAAAACCTTGTTATACGATTAAAGCCAGAATTCATCTTAACCCTTTAACATACATGTATACATCCTAATTTAATTCCAAGAGCAAACTGTATTTAAATTTACCTTCATATTTAATTTTTGGGTATTTGTTTATAAGGACTAGTTTCAGTACTTAATTAGACGCTTAGGACACACTTAAATCTTATTTGGTTATAAGGACACATTTTATTCAAGTTTCCTAAAATACCCCCTCTCCCACCGTGACATACTCCCTGGATCAAAACCGTCATTTTATCCCAAAAACAGAGCCCCGATTCTTCATCCCAAAGTCCGGCGTCTCGATGGGGTTAGGGAGCGTTTTCACCTCCTTTAATAATGGATTGCCTGGTTCTTTTTATACAAGAATTCGAGGAACAAAAGGATATGTTGTACCTGAATGGGCATTGAATCAGCCAATTACAGCAAAGTAGATGTTTACGGTTATGGGGTTGTGATCTTGGAGATGGTTAGAGGAAGAAGGATGTCGAATTCTGTAGCTGAAGAATCAGAGTTGAACATATTTGTAAGGAGGGTTCAAGAAAGCATTAATCAAAAAGGGGAGACGTTTTGGGTGAAAAGTATAGCGGATCCACGGTTGGAGGGAGAATTCAGCAAGAAGGAAGCAGAAACATTGATTCAAATCGGAGTTTCATGCGTCGAGGAGAATAGAAACCGCCGGCCGACCATGGCTACGGTTGTTCAGGCTCTTCTTGAATGTCAGGAATGACATCTTTAAACACCGACCCATTTTGATTCACCTTCAATATGGAGCTCTCATCGATAAATCTCCGGGAACTCCAACGACCCGGGAAGCAACATGCTTGTTGTGTCCGAGCTTCAACGATCCAAATCCGACATTGTAATAAGTTCTAGTTTGGATGCCGGAAGTAAAATGGAAGATTGGATACTGAAATGTTTCAGCAGAATTTGATTTCAAATTGACACCAGCCATTAGTTTTCTTACAGGTAGCATTATCCATTATGGATTTTAAGGAACATTGTGGTGAAGCCGTGCACGTACGTGTACACAACGTTGCTTAGGTTTATGGAGGAAACACAGGGCAATAAAACTCACATCACTTCCGATTAAGTGATTGCAGATTAAAGGACTGTTTTTGATGAGATTAAACCATGATTTACAAATGCATTGAAATCTGAAGATCGATTTGAAAGGCAATCGAACAAGGATTTCTTCAATTATTTCTTCAGGAAGATGATGATGACTAATAATCATCTTATTGCTGCTGTTTCTTTTTGATGAAATCGCCATCGTGCTCGTGCGGAGAGAGTTTTTTTTTTCTCTTTATTTTGTTGGGATTGGGATCAGTCGTCTATGTAGTATACTATATGATCAAAACACGGCATATGTTGTTGCTGCATTCCTTGACAGCTTTGATGTTGTTGTTTTTGCACATGATTACCTTGATGTTGCTGCTGTTTTTTGATGGGGTTTAAGTGCCATGTTGAAGTTTGAAGTTTGAAGTTTGTCATTTGCTACAGATTTATGACCTAAGATCCTTGGCTTAAAGGGTTCTATAATGCTTTCCGGCGAGATCGATTAGTCTAGCTCTAATTTTAATGCTGCTAGTTTGCTTCCCATTGTTTTTGCTCTTATATGTTGAAGAGTACAGTTTGGGTTGCAATAAACATGTATTTGAAGTAGCTGCAAAAGCCATGAGTTTTGTAATACTATGTGTACTTATGTAATTTTGGAGTGTTCTTTCTTGGAAATTTTAGAGCGAATGTAAAGTGGGAGAAAAGAGAAATGATGATTGGAGTTAGGTCTCCTTCTTTTTTTGGGGCTAATTTTCCAATGTACGAAGGCTCACACTCTTTCCGTAGCACCCGTTTTTTTGCGCTTGGATTGCATTGTCACTTCATTAAAGAATTGATGCAGTGACATTGATGTCACTCTATATACAATTTGATACACAAATTTGGTAACTTTGTTAACTAAGTGTAGTGTCATTCATATTAGGGGTGTACTCGAGCCGAGTCGATACTCCCTAGGGCTTAAGCCCGACTCAACTAAAAAAGTTTGGGCTCGATCGAGCCATAAAAAGGCAAGATCGAACTTGACTCGGTAAATGCTCGATATAACTCGACTCGGCTCGTAAGCTCGATTATTTTCTTAGGATTCATTTAATTTTTAATAAAATATAACAAGATCGACCTTACGAGCCGAGTGGTCAATGCATTGGGGTGGTCACTGCATCGGGTGGTAAATGTATCACGATGGGAACTAGATCGGAATTAAGACATGGAAAGATATGTTGGAGGAGGACTTTGTGAAAGAGAATCTTTGTCGGTTGATCACGAACAATTGCATCGTCACTTCATTGGAGAATTGATGCGGTGACATTGATGTCACTGCATATACAATTTGATACACAAATTTGGTGACTTTGTAAAATAAGTGTAGTGTCATTCACAATACGGGTGTAATAGAGCCGAGTCGATTCGATGCTCCCTAGAGCTCGACTCGACTAAAAAATTTTGGGCTTGATCGAGCCATAAAAAGGCAAGATCGAACTCGACTCGCTAAGTACTCGATATAGTCGACTAAGCTCGTAAACTCGATTATTTTCTTAGAATTCATTTATTTTTTTAAAAAATATAACAAGATCGAGCTCGACTCGTCTACTACTCGACTCGTCTACTACTCGACTCGTCTACTACTCAACTCGAATAATTATATATATAATTATTTAAATATTTATTTAATGAAGCCCGATCAGCTCTTGAGGTATTCGATTACTATATTTTAAAACTCAAGATCGGCTCGGTTAATTATTTGAGTAGCTCGACTCGAGTTCGAACTCGAAAAAAACCGAATCGAGTCAAACTCTCTTGCGAGTTGAGTACGAGTAGCTCACAAGTATCCCAATTCACATGTCACTTCATCGTCAAATGCCATTGCATCGTTAAATGTCATAACATCGTGAAATGTCTCTGCATCGTCACATGTCACATCATCTTCACATGTCACTGAATCGTGATGGTCACTGCATCCCGATGGTCATTGCATCGCGGTGGTCCCTACATCGCGGTGGTCAATGCATCGGGGGTGTCACTTCATAAATGTTGGTGTCATTGAGTGTCACTTCATAAAATGAGAAATCAGAATAAAGAGGACGAAAAAATATGAATTAGGGTGAAAGAATTATGTGATCGTAGTTTTATATCAAAAGATATAGCCAATTGAAGTCGATTTTAAGAAGAAAAGAATCGATTTTCTGAAATTAAGTCTGAAAAAAATCAAATGTCATCGCAGTGTCGGATCATCAAATGTCACCGCATCGCGGTGTCACTTCATTGATGTGTCTCTGCATTGCTGTGTCACTTCATCGCAGTGTCTCTACATCGCGGTGTCTCAGCAATGCGGTGTCGCTTCATCGCGGTGTCACTTCATTACGATGTCTCTTCATCGTCAAATGTCATAACATTGCGATGTCACTTTATTGCGATGTCTCTACATCGTCAAATGTCATAACATCGCGATGTCTCTACATCACGGTGTCTCTGGAATTCGATGTCACTTCATTGTGGTGTCTCTTCATCACGGTGTCAATTCATCGCGATCTCTCTGCATCGCGGTGTCTCTACATCGTCACATGTCACATTAGGGGTGTAATTGAGCCGAGTCGAGTGGTCACTGCATCGCGGTGGTGAATGCATCGCGATGGTCATTGCATCGGTGGTAGTCATTGCATTGAGGTGGTCAATGCATCGGGGTGGTCACTTCATCGGGTGGTCACCGCATCGTGGTGGTCTGTACATCGCGGTGGTCACTGCATCGTAATGTCTCTGCATCCCGGTGTCTCTACATCGAGGAGTCTTTGCATTGCGGTTGTCAATGCATCGTGGTGGTCACTGCATCGCGGTGTCACTTCATCGCGGTGTGTCTACATCACAGTGTCTCTGCATCGCGGTGTGTCAGCATTACGGTTGTCAGTGCATCGCGGTGTCACTTCATCATGGTGTCTCTGCATCACGGTGTGTCCACAACGTGGGTGTTACTTCATCGTGGTGTCTCTGCATCGCGGTGTCACTTCATCGCGATGTCTCTGCATCACGGTGGTCACTACACCGGGGTGGTCAATGAATTGGGGTGGTCAATGCATCACGGTGGTCAATGAATCGGGATGGTCACTGCATCACGGTAGTCAATAAATCGTGTGGGTCAATGCAATGGTGTGGTCACTGCATCGCGGTGGTGAATGCATCGCAGTGTCTATGCATGGAGGTGTCTCTTCATCGTGATGTCTCTATATCACGGTGTCACTGCATCGCGATTGTTAGTGCATCGTGGTGTCTCTGCAATGGGGTGGCCACAGCATCACGGTGGTGAATGCATCGCAGGATCTCTGCATCGCGGCGTCTCTGCATTGCAGTGGTGAATGCATCGCAGCGTCTCTGCATCGCGGTGTCACTTCATCATGTTGTCTCTGCATCGCGGTGTGTTACTTCATCATGATGTCTCGGCAACGGGAGTGGTCACTGCATCGCGGTGTCTCTGCATCGGGGGTGGTCACTGCATCGTAGTGTTTCTGCATTGAGGGTGGTCACTGCATCGCGGTGTCTCTGCATCGGGGGTGGTCACTGCATCGTGGTGTCTCTGCATCGGAGGTTGCCACTGCATCGAGGTGGTCAATGCATCGCGGTGTCACTTTATCGAGGCGTCTCTGCATCGGGGTTGTCACTGCATATATGATTGCCGATGTCACTGCATAAAACGTTGATATCACGGGTCTTTTTTGCTTAAAAGGATGCCTGAGTTTTTTATTTTTATTTTAGTATGGATATCAACTCTGAGGTTCCTGTTTGGATTCAATTAACTAATCTTCATCGCGGTGTCTCTGCATCACGGTGTCATTTCATCGCGGTGTCTCTGCATAGAGGGTGATCACTACATCGTGGTGTCTCTGCATCGCGGTGGTCAATAGATTGAAGGTGGTCAACGCATCACGGTGGTCACTGCATTTGAGGTGTCTCTGCATCGAGGTGTCTCTGCATCACGGCGTCTCTGTATCGGGGGTGGTCACTGCATCGTCGTGTCTCTGCAACGGGGGTGGTCACTGCATCGGGGTGGTCACTGCTTCGCGGGGTCTCTGCATTGGGGGTGGTCACTACATCGCGCTGTCTCTGTATCGGGGGTGGCCACGGCAATGCGGTGGTCAATGCATCGGGGTGTCACTTCATCGAGGCATCTCTTCATCGCGGTCTCTGTATCAGGGGTGTCACTGCATTGCGGTGGTCAATGGACCTGGGGTGGTCAATGCATCGTGGTGTCACTTCATCGAGGTGTCTCTACATCGCGGTTTCTCTGCATCTGGAGTGGTCACTACATCGCGGTGTCTCTACATCGGGTGGTCACTGCATCGCGGTTGTCTGTGCATCGCGGTGTCACTTCATTGAGGTGTCTCTGCATCGCGGTGTCACTTCATCACCGTGTCTCTTCATCTCGGTGTCACTTCATCGCCGTGTAGTCATTGTATCGCCGTGTAGTCATTGTATCGGGGGTGTCACTGCATCGCGGTGTCTCTGCATCGCGGTGGTCAATGCATCGGGGTGGTCAATGCGTCGCGGTGGTCAATGCATCGGGGTAGTCAATGCCTCGCGGTGGTCAATGCGTCGCGGTGGTCATTGTGTCTTGGTGGTCAATACGTCGCGGTGGTCAATGCGTCGTGGTGGTCAATGCGTCTCGATAGTCAATACATCGGGGTGGTCAATGCGCCGCGGTGGTCAATGCGCCGCGGTGGTTATTGCATCGGGTGGTCAATAAATCGCGATAGTCATTGTATCGCGGTGGTTATCAGAAAAAAAAAAAAAAGTTTTAGCATCCAGAAAATAAAAAAATAAAAAAAAAAATTGTTTTCACCATCCAGAAAATTTAAAAAATAATAAACAAAAAAAAAGTCAATACAACTTGCTGCGCTTCTTTTATACTGCCGAGTTTCGGCGCCTGCTTTTGTATTATATGTTAATTGAGGATAGATTGGTCCGTATACTAATTTTATGTCCTTATAACCAAATAAGATTTAAATGTGTCCTATTTGCCTAATTAAGTCTATTATGTGTCCTTTTGGACAATTGCCCCTTTAATTTTTTTATCATTTTATCCGTATTTCTTAACATTTTTTAAGAAAGTGTTAAAATATAACAAAGAAGATAACAGTAAATACTGCCATGGTTCTGATACCAAAGTGTAGGATAAGATATACATAAATATGTCACAGCGGGCATATTTACAAGATATAGGAAATCCGTCGTAAAATCATATAACAAAATGGAATGTTTACTTAATCGATTCCGTCAATAAATAACATACTTTAATCCAACATGTAAAATATATATATATATATATATATATATATATATATATATATATATATATATATATATATATATATATATATATATATCTTTTAAGTAAATTAAACAAAAAATCACGGAAATCACTAGTTTAACGCAGCGGAATTTAAAATTTGATTTCCTTTTCTAGATCGTTCTTCGTTTAATGCAATAAACACGTTAAGTAGTTTGACGGTTATACCTTAGATGATCTATAAGATCATCGCTTTGACCGCCAACGGAGAGTAGTTCAATGCGCAAGCCGTCCACGCGTCCGGCCTCTATCGCTAATCCACACGAACCCCTTGCCGGAATCCTCCTTGGATTGCTATCGGAAAAACTCCGGTTGCTAGACCGGACCTTTTCTTCCCTCACAAACTCACTATGGAAGGCTCTCTATTTTACACAAGAATTATGAACTCTTGCAATTGTGTTGTCCAAAAGAGCTTGACACCCACTTCCTTTATATAGAGGAAGTGGCGCCCCATATGTAGTGTGGAGGAGAAGAAAACCTTTTTTCTAATAAAATAAGGAAAATCAACTAGATTGATTTATCTCTTTAATTATAATTTATTTTGCCAATATCTTATATTGATTATAATCATCTTATTACCATAAATCTATTTTCCAAAATCAATTAATATCTTATATTAATATTATGACAATCTTTATTAATTAAAGTGCAAATCCAAGTGTATCTTATACACTCAAAAGTGGCGCCCCATATGAAAATTAATTGGCTTCCGGAATATTTTTTAATTAATCTAATTTGTATATAATTAATATCTTGTATTTTATTTATTCATAATAAATAAAAACCACCATATTAATTTACCACTATAACCTTTATAGTCTAGAGATAAACTTTCCTTATTTGGTTATCAACTATAACTGCATTTTAATCCGACTCGATGTTCATATGTGTGTGACCCGATAGGCTTCCGAATATGTTGGCCGTAGACACAAAGTGCAATTTACTAAAATGCCCTTCATACCTAACGATCACGGGATAGCGTCTAGCAACACACCGTGACCCCCAATCATCGGAAGAGTCAAAAGCAATGACTACTACCTTTCATGTGAAGCAGTTACCGTGTAACTTACAATCCTATCGCTGTAATAATATCCATACGATCGTATCTCGAGTGTCCATACATTGACGATCGTATCTTATAATCTGGATATCATGCTCCTTCGGAATAACACATTTACTCCCACTTTGCAAAGATTCTCGAGAGCTAGACATTCCTTATAAGAAGGCCATTTCGGATATTCGATCCCAATCATAGGATACGCGATTCCCGGACGACCAATCATGTATACTCCGCATGCTTCAATATCATACCCAATCACTACCGCATGATCGCCCCGTGGTTAGGAGAAATCTCAATAGTGTCAAAGCATGACAATCCACACCGTGATGCCATGAAGACTCCGGTCAAAAGGATAATTACACAACCGCCACATAGTGTGACACTTAATGTTAGTGGGTCAGTTGTTCGGTAAAAACTCGTTTTAAATTTATAATTACCGGAACACCCCAAGTGCAAGGCTCGTAGTAAAGGTGTTACCGGGTCGTCCTAAGGGAATCGAATATCTATCGGATTAAGTACAGTTATTGTATCGATTATGTCACAAATTATTATCTAAAACTAAGGTATATATTAATTATAATCTAGAAACTATGACTAGAAACATAAAATAGAACAAAAACTAGGGTTTTTAAATAACTAAACTTAGCAACAAAAGTTGATATGAACGAATCGGTTTATCAAATAATTAAAAGAAACGGCAAGGCAACGAGAATCCACCAATCAATCAACCAACCCCAACTAGATTGCGCGCTAAAGATACAATTTTCAGTAATGATCAAATCACGAATTCGATTAAATCTCTTTAATCAATTTCTAGGGTTTCGTTTTCTTTCCCAAGCAAAACTAAACTAGCATGCATAACAAGATCATGAGATTGTCTCCAATACTCTACTCAATTAATCATAAACAATCTCTTGAATTACAATTAATTGCATCAATTGAAAAGATCAAAGCTTGAACAATACTCTCATATAAATTCAATCAGAAAGATAGTTTGATCATCGATCTCTCGATTCAAATAAAACATAAACAATATAACAATATCCAATTGATGAAAAATCATAAATTTAACTCACTAAGATATAGCTAAAAATCCTCTAGTTGGTGTGGTTGTTGATTGGTTTCCTCCGTTGTCCCACCGCGATATGCTTAGCCAACAATCATATTGGTGATCATGATTGTTGGGACGGAAGAGTTCATCTCCTTGTTTGCTCTGGAATATGCGGCTGCTTTGAATGTGATGTGCGTATTTTTCTGTGTGTTCTTTTCTGCTCGAATGGTGCCGCTTATATAGGAGTTCCGCCGACATAAGGAAGGATCTAGAAAAACGCGTCGATTTTCAGCCTCGGTAGACCGACATAAGACACTCGGTCGACCGAATAGCATGGATCGGTCGACCGAGCCTACCTATTTACTCGTTTTCACACTGTTGCTTCGTATACCGTGTCCCCCACTTCACTCTTTCGATCTGATCTGATTTATCCTCTCTTTAATGCTCCGATTTTCTTCTTTATTTTGAAATCACTTGATTGAATGAGATTAATCTTCTCCATTAATAATATCCCCATGCATATCTTTTAATTTTCTGAAAAATTGTTGTTACACCAAGTCATCGAATAATAATAATAATAAAATGTGTAACAAAAAATAACATTTAAACCCAATATTTCCTCATAATTAAATTATAAACCCTCAATGAACATTATATGAATTTATTGGTTAAAAACATGCTTTTCTCATTTATTTCCCTTAAAAATAAGGTAAATTGTTTAGGGATTAAGCCCAAAAATATAGTAAAATATACCCTAAACATCAGTCTAACATACGTACACATTCTCTAATACACGTCCACGTACAGTCCAAGTGTCTCTACACTTCGATAGACGAGATCTATCCCTACCTTCTAAAAGATAGAAGACATCCAATACGTGCTAGTCTGATTATACTATCAATGTCCCATTTGACAATACATAAGACTAGAGACATTTAAGTACCAACCTTGTTATAGTGATTAGAGATCTTATCAACCATAATCACTATCATGGTTTCTCTATCACAGATTGATACTAGGGACGTTACTATATATATACAACAAATAATATGAAGATAAACAATATATATAATAACATAAGTGCTTTTATTAATCATAATAAAGTTATTACATGAACTAAATAGACTGTAAACGACCCGCCCCGGTCGGATCCGGTCCAACCCGATTGGGTTTAGGACACCTTTCCAACAATCTCCCACTTGGCCTAAAGCCAATCACCCATATGCCTAAGCCCGTGCAAGTGAACATGTTTCTCATGCTTAGCTTGAGACAATGCCTTGGTCAACGGATCGGCTATGTTATCATCCGTGTGGACTTTCTCTATCTTTACATCTCCTCTATCTACTATCTCTCTAATCAAGTGATAGCGCCGTAGCACATGTTTGGACTTCTGATGAGACCTTGGTTCCTTTGACTGAGATATCGCTCCATTATTATCACAGTACAGAGGCACTGGACCTTCAATGGAGGGAACCACACCCAGTTCAGTAATGAACTTCTTCATTCAAACTGCTTCCTTCGCCGCCTCCGAGGCTGCTATGTATTCGGCTTCCGTTGTAGAGTCCGCAGTAGTCTCCTGCTTGGACCTCTTCCAGCTCACTGCTCCGCCGTTAAGCATGAAAACAAATCCAGATTGTGACTTAAAGTCATCCTTGTCAGTCTGGAAACTGGCATCTGTGTAACCTCGTAATACTAAATCATCATTCCCGAAAACCGGAACATATCCCTAGTACGTCTCAAGTACTTGAGGATATTCTTAACGACAATCCGGTGACCATCACCTGGATTGACCGGTACCTACTAGTCATACTAAGAGGGTACGAGACATCTGGTCTTGTGCATAACATGGCATACATGATAGACCCGATCGCCGAAGCATAAGGGACTCTACTTATTTGTGCCTTTTCCTCCTCTGTCTTAGGACTCATTCCCTTTGACAGGTAGACCCCATGTGACATGGGCAGCAATCTTTTCTTGGACTGCTCCATGCTGAATCTCTTCAGCATCTTGTCTATATAGGTGGATTGCGACAGACCAAGCAACCTTTTAGATCTATCTCTATAGATCTTTATTCCTAGAATATAGGCTGCATCACCCAAGTCCTTCATTGAGAAGTTCTTGGATAACCAAGCTTTGACTGATTGTAACATAGACACATCATTCCGTATGAGCAATATGTCGTCTACATAAAGCACTAGGAACACAATGGCACCCCCACTAACCTTCTTGTAAACACAGGGCTCATCTTCGTTCTTGATGAAATCAAACTGTTTGATTATCTCATCAAAGCGAAGATTCCAACTCCGAGAAGCTTGCTTTAATCCATAAATGGATCTTTTCAGTTTACATACCATCCCGGCGTCATTGGTCGTGAAACCCTCGAAGCCGTGTCATATACACTTCCTCGGACGGGTTCCCGTTAAGGAAAGTGTTTTCACATCCATCTCGCCGATTTCGTAATCATGGTATGCTTTGCAATAGCGAGCAAAATTCTAATGGATTTTAACATGGCAACGGCGAAAAGGTTTCGTCATAGTCAACTCCTTGTCTTTGCTTATAATCTTTTGCCACTAACCTAGCCTTGTAGGTAGTCACGTTACCGTCCATGTCGGTCTTTCTCTTAAAGACCCATTTACACCCTATGGGAACTATTCCCTCAGGTGGATCAACTAAGTCCCAAACTTGGTTGTCTTTCATGGATTCCATTTCAGAATTCATGGCTTCCAACCATTTCTCTTTGTCATGCCTTAATAGCACTTCCTCATAAGTTCTAGGGTCCTCATCTTCCATGAGATACACGCCGGTGTACCTTTTGGGTTCACGGCGTTCCCGGTGGATCTTCGAGGTGCTAGTGTGTCTACGATGAGGGTGACGTCACATTTGTATGTGGTGTCTCCTCTACTTCCATCAACGGATTTGTTATCCGTAAGTGGTTCTCGAATTTCTTCAAGATCAATCTTACTCCACTGACCCTATCCAGAATAAACTCTTTCTCTAGAAAGTGGCCAGTCCTAGCAACAAACACCTTTTGTTCCTCAGGATGGTAAAATTGGTACCCTTTGGTTTCCCTAGGATAACCCACAAACAGACATTTGTCAGATCTAGGTTCCAGTTTGTCTGGCATGGTCCGTTTCACATAAACTGGACATCCCCAAGGTTTCATGTAACCTAGTGTTGGTTTCTTCCCTATGAACACTTCATAGGGAGTGGACTCAACCGTCTTTGATGGAACTCGGTTCAGTGTATAGGATGCGGTTTCAAGAGCATACCCCTAAAACGATTTTGGAAGAACTGCATAGCTCATCATGGATCGCACCATGTCTAACAAGGTGCGGTTCCTCCTTTCAGACACGCCATTCATCTGTGGCGT
This sequence comes from Gentiana straminea, assembly GCA_036785695.1. Taxonomy (NCBI): domain Eukaryota; kingdom Viridiplantae; phylum Streptophyta; class Magnoliopsida; order Gentianales; family Gentianaceae; genus Gentiana; species Gentiana straminea. Next base: position 1,585,476 of record JAVUPR010000087.1, on the reverse strand, counting down.
CCCGGGAGGGGTCCATTCAGGTAGAATCCCATTCTCCTTCAAATAATCTTGAAACTCTCCATCTAGGTATTCTCCACCTCGATCGGATCGAAGTGTTTTGATTTCTTTACCTAGTTGTTTCTCCACTTCGCTTCTGAATTCCTTGAACTTTTCAAAGGCTTCAGACTTATACTTCATTAAGTATATATAACCATAGCGAGAATGGTCATCAGTGAAAGTGATAAAATAAGAGTGTCCTCCTTTGGCTTGAATTGACATTGGGCCACATACATCAGTATGTATGAGCTCAAGCAATTCATTGGATCTTATCCCTTTGCCACTAAATGGTGACTTTGTCATCTTGCCAAGTAAACAAGCTTCGCATGTATCAAACGATTCATAATCGAATTGATCCAACATTCCATCTTTATGGAGTTTGGAAATGCGATTCTGATTTATATGGCCAAGTCTACAATGCCATAAGTAGGATTTATTCAAGTAATTTGTTTTGGCTTTCTTGTTATTTATATTAAGTACGTCAACATTCATATCTAATATGTAGAGACCATTGCTAAGTATGCCAGTACCATTAAAGATTCCATCACGTGAAAAAGAACAACATTTATTCTCAAACGTAAAAGAAAATCCATCAACATCTAATGCAGAAATAGAAATAATGCTCTTCGTAAGAGCAGGAACAAAATAACAGTTATTGAGTTCTAGTACTAGCCCACTGGGCAATGAAAGAAAATAAACTCCTACGGCCAGTGCAGCAACACTTGCTTCATTTCCAACGCGTAGGTCCACCTCTCCTTTCCTCAGATCTCTAGTTCTTCTTAGTGCCTGCATATTCGTACAAATATGAGAACCACAACCAGTATCTAATACCAAGTGGTTAGACTTAGAAGAAGTAATGTTGATCTCAATCATAAATATACCTGAAGTCGAAGCATCAGAATGCTTCTTCTTGGTACTCAAGAAGCCCTTGCGGTTTCTCCTCCAATGTCCGGTCTCACCGCAATGGAAGCAAGCATCCTTGGATTTGTCTTTTGCTATCTTAGGCGTTGGCTTAGGTGCAGCCTTCACCTTCTTGGACCTTTTCTGGGCTTTTGCCTTGCCCTTGCTTGAAGTGACCAGCAACACTTGCTTTCCCTTCCCTACAGTGCCCTCAGCAGTTTTCAACATGTTCAATAACTCCGCTAGGGAGCAATCTATCTTGTTCATGTGATAGTTCATTACAAACTGCGAGAATGAATCAGGTAGAGATTGCAGAATCAAGTCAATACTCAACTCTCGTTCCAACTTGTGGCCTAGCTTCCCAAGCCTCTCTATGTACCCGATCATTTTAAGCACGTGTGACCCCACAGCAGTCCCGGATGCCATCTTACAAACTAAACGGGGCCTTCGAGACCTCGTACCTCTCGGTGCGAGGCGAGAAGCATAAAGTTCCTTCAGGTGGACCATGATAGAGTAGGCGTCCATAGACTCATGCTGTTTCTACAGTTCAGGTGTCATAGAAGCAAGCATGATACATGTAGCATCAGTACTGTCAGAACAGTGCTTGTTGTACTTCTCGACAACATCTGCAGCCGAACCCTCAGCGGGCTTTTCCGGTAGGGCCTCGTCCAAGACATAGCCAATCTTCTCGTGCCTCAAAACGATTTTGAGGTTTCTTTCCCAATCGAGAAAATTAGTTTCGTCAAGCTTGTTTTCGATGATAAAACGAAGGTTCAATTTGTTTGACATTTTCTACAACAATAAATAAAGATAGAATAAGTAAAAGCTCATGTATAAAAACCCTAAATTTGCACTAAAAATTTTATAAGGTTTTACTCCCACTAGCCAACTATTCCCTATTGGCTTTCAAGAATTTAATTAATTCTTTAGTGGCTGGGATCCCATCTAGTTGCCTTAATCCCCGACGGTGGTCGATCAATCTCGGCAATTTCGAAAGGTAGGTACTCCTACCAGTCGCATCGCATGCGACTCCCAGTGGCTGACTAGTCAACTCTTTGACGTCTCACATCTTTATGTGATAGTCAACCCCTTGTCTCTAAAGTCAGACGGCCCTGACGGTGGCCAATCACCGAAAAACTTTAGTCGAGTCATAACCCAATATTCATGAGATCTCGTGACGATCATATCTCGATAATAACGATATACCCGTGGTAGGTCAACTCCCGACGGTGGTCGATCAGTTGGATCCGAACAAAGGCTCTTCACCGTCATTATAATATTGGGAGACAATTTTGGCTCGATTTTTGGCGTGGGAATAATTTTAAATTAATTCACTTAATTAATTTTGTTTAATTATGGTCTCATCTACTATGTGCATATTACTACTATATCATATAAAGTAAAACATACACAACATTCCGCGCACAAAATAACCGGTATGATCATGGACTTTTCCTAGGTGCGGTTTCGAATACAAACTGACGAAACCGCGGGTCACAAACTAAGGGTATCTGTAGGGATGGAAATGGGTCGGGTAGGGGATGGGTTTAGCTCCACCCGACCCATACCCACACCTAAATTTTTTTACCCATACCCGAACGGGTATAAATAAAATCCCCCCATACCCACCCCCAACGGGTAACGGGTAGGGTACGGGTACATGAACATGTATAAATAATTTTTTTAAGTACAAAATGAATTTGATTTTAAGTACAAGTTAAGACATTTTGCAAATGAATGTCCTATTAGGAAAACCAAATCAATTGACAAAAACAGCTACATGTTCAAAAGCAAAAGAGTGATGACTAGTCAACAATAACAATATATCATGAGTCGACATGAAACCAAGGCCACCTATACTACATTGCTTGTTACAACAGATGCATCATCATCATCGTAATCCTCTTCCGCAGTTGCAAATCGATTATTCGGCATTGCTGGTTCACCTTAAATACAAATAAAGGTTAAGGCAATATAAATAACAATAGCAATATACTTGATGGAATTAAAAAAATGCTTAAACATAACCAATATGGGTTGAATAATTACCCCCATTCTCAAGGGCAAACAACCAACTTTGAGCACACATTAACGCTTCCAAAGTCTTTGGGTGAAGTCTACTTCGAACATGACTCACCACTCTACCACTAGTGCTAAAAGAGGACTCGGATGCAACAGTAGATACCGGTATAGCCAACACATCCTTAGCCATCGCTTGTAAAGTAGGATACCTAACACCATTTTGTTTCCACCATCCCAAAATATCAAAGTCTCCACCATCTCTTGGCAACACCTCATCTTCCAAATAATGCTCCAATTCGGATTTCACATGTGACGTTTTAGTTTTCTTTTGTTTAACAACAAACAAATCAAACTCAGCTAAAGCATCATCACTCCTATTATTAATGGATGTTTCCATGGCAGAATATTGAATGCTAGTATTAGGTTCGTACAACGTAAGCACATCATAACAAAGCTTCCGAATGTCATTAACTCTTGCCGCGAGTTCATCATAGTCCAAATCCGGATAAATTTTTGAAAAGTAATACTCTATTATTTTCATTTTATATCTTGGATCCAACACGGCTGCAACCCCCAAGATTCCATGACTATCTTGCCAATACTTATCATATTTCACCATCATTTTCGAGGCCATTGACATTACCACATCAATGTCACACCAAGTCCACTCCGATAACCTAACTTTAATTTCACACACATTTGAAAAAAAACAAATTGGACGTCGGATATTTAGTTCCACTAAATAGCACAGTGGCATTATAGAATATTTTCAGCCTCTCACATATTTCCGTCGATAATTCCCAATCATACCTACTCGGACAACATTTGAATTGAGAATTTTGCATTGCCAAACGCTTAAAAACGTCCTTATAAACTAAGGCATTTTGAAGCATTAAAAATGTAGAATTCCATCTTGTAGGGCAATCAAGAGCCAATTTTTTTGTGGTATCAAATTTAATACCCTGACTCATCAATTGATTGACAGCTGTTTGAAATTTCTCCTCCCTCTTTGGTGATGCCGTCCAAAAAGCAACACTGTCCCTAATGTTTTCAATTGAAACCTTAATGACTTATAACCCATCCTTTACAATTAAGTTGAGAATATGACAAGAACACCTCACCTGAAACAAACTTGAACACCACTTATAAGTACCAACTCCAAATTTCTCTAAAACTAAAGTAACCATAGCATCATTTGTGGTGCAATTATCAACAGTCAAAGTTGATATCTTTCTTTCAATATTCCACTCCAAGAAAGTTTCAATCAGTAACTCACTCAATACCTCTGATGTGTGTGGCGCTGGAACATAAATAAACCTAAGCGATATAATAGCATAATTGGTTAAACATAAATCAACACACAGCGATGCAGCAATATGCAATATAAATCAACTAAAATTAATAAATTACCTAAGTATGCGACTTTGCAATCTCCACGAATCATCAATGAAGTGAGCCGTGACAACCATGTACCCTCTTTTTTGATTGCTAGATGTCCACATATCGGTAGTCACCGATACTCTACCACGAGTTTTCTCTAGAAGCTTCATTGTCTTTACCTTCTCAGATTCGTATATCTTCAAAATATCACTTTTGATAGTGTTGCGAGAAACCACATGAAATAAAGGTTGAAGAGCATACGAGTACCTCCTAAAGCCAACGTGTTCAACAATGGACAAAGGGTATTCATGCATTATTATCATACAAGCAAGTGCTCTCCTAGCGAATTCTGGATCATAAGTGTAAGCCTCGAGCTTTTTCTTCCCATCCTCCACCGGTCCCATCATAAAACTGGATGCTAGGGTCTTTTGTTTAGAATTCTTCGATTCTGCAAGTTTCTTGGAAGTACACTTGTGTTCAGTTAAATGTTTGGTTCCACTCTTAGGTTCAGCAACAAGCTTCTTCTTACAATACAAGCATCTTGCCCTAAGAAGGCGTGACCCCTTCAACCTCACCTTTTGAAAATGAGCCCATACCGAACTTCTGAGTTTACTTGAATCCACCACTTCATCACCATCAGAATTGTACTTTGGTTCTGTAGGGAGGGTTGGTTCCAAATTTGCTTCAATATCAATCTCAAAACCCTATGTTTCTTGTGGTTCATGCGAAGTAATTATAGGAGAAAGATCCATAGTTTCAGCTCCTTTAGAAAGATCCATTATTTGGCAATGGCAGCATATGAAAATTTAGGGTAATGACTAATGAAATACTCAAATACGCAGTGTGTGTGTGTCGATTGAAATACAACTATACAAGACTGCTGCTAGTTGCCTAGTTCTAATATTATGTTTAGGTTTTATTTATTAAATGGGGAATTGATTTAGGATAATGAAGGGTTTTGTTTATTAAATGGGGGGATTGATTTACGAGAAGGTCCTTTGAAATTCTACCTATAATCAACTAATGTTTTTTAGTTTTTTTATCAGTTCTTTTCTACTAACAGTAACGTTAGGTTTAGTTCTTTTCTAATTTCTACTAACCTCAAAGAAAAAGCAACGGGTAGGGTAGGGTACGGGTCGGGGAATGGGTCGGGGACGGGTAGGGTAAGGTTTTATGGTATACCTGATACCCGACACCCGAACGGGTATAGAAATTTTACCCATACCCGACCCATTACCTGAATGGGTAGTTGAAAATCATACCCGAACGGGTAGGGTAACGGGTAGGGCAGGGTCGGGTTGGGCGAGATTGCCATCCCTAGGTATCTGCAACCGCTAATAGGATTTTTATTGCTGTACGCCAATGGGTTCTTTATCTCTCCTTGGTCTTCAACTTCTTGCTCCATTCTTGTTACATAATAAATAATTACACCCGCCGCACACGGGGGGGGGGGGACTTATGGGAATGGGATAATTGCAAAAAGTAAACTAGGTCACGTTCTTCATAACGGCCTAGGACAATTTTTAAAAAACCAACATAAAGAAAACATTCCCATCTATCACATTGGTCGAGTCGCGATCAATCGGGGTCCATATAATCACATTATATCTACACATCTAATCTATACAATTTTATCTTATGAAAAAGATTAAATTCTAATTTTAACTACTACTACTCATGCGTCTTTATTTTATCACGTCAAATAATTAAATAACTTTTGATTAATTATATGACTTAATCGAAAATTAAAATTAACATTTAATTTTAAATCGATTTCAATTTTAATTAAATTTGAACTATTCAAAATATAAAATTAAAATTATAAAGTCTCCTATTTGTTTCCTTTCCAAAACTAAATTTAGGCTTAGGCCAAGGCCACTTTCCAAAATCAAAATTTTGGAAGTGGCGCAAGCTGCAGCTTTTACAAATAAAATATTTGAAAAGGGCCAAGCTGTTCCAAATCAAATATTTAGAAATGCCAAATTATTTTGGTCTAGTCAACCACTTTCCAAAATCAAAATTTTGGAAGTGGCTTAAGCTTAGGCGCTTTTACAAATCAAAATATTTGAAAAGGGCCTAGCTATTCCAAATCTAATATTTGGAAAGACCAAATAATTTTGGTTTAGACGCCACTTTCCAAAATCAAAATTTTGGAAGTGGATTAGCTAGGCCTTTTTACAAATCAAATATTTGAAAAGGGCTGAGGGCTATTCCAAATCAAAATTTGGAAAGGCCAACATGCCATATGGTTTCCCAATGGTCCAAACTATTTGAACCATTGGTTGGCCATGTGACACAACTAAACAAACGAGATATCTATGCACAATAAAATATCACAAAACAAAAAGGGTTGATCTCCCCCTTTGGAAGAGGAGAGCCGACGGACGGCAACCCTAGGGTTACCGCCGCCGCCGCCGCCGCCGTAGATGGAGGGGGGCGCCGCCAGTCGGCCGACCCCCCATGAACCCTAATTTTTTTTTTGTTTCAACGTTTCGTGATTTAAATCTTGCATCTATTGATTAAATACTACGCAATTAAATTATGCTTATTGCTTAAGCTCGAAGTCTGGCTCTGCTACCACTGTTAGGAAATCACTAGTTTAACGCAGCGGAATTTAAAATTTGATTTCCTTTTCTAGATCGTTCTTCGTTTAATGCAATAAACACGTTAAGTAGTTTGACGGTTATACCTTAGATGATCTATAAGATCGTCGCTTTGACCGCCAACGGAGAGTAGTTCAATGCGCAAGCCGTCCACGCGTCCGGCCTCTATCGCTAATCCACACGAACCCCTTGCCGGAATCCTCATTGGATTGCTATCGGAAAAACTCCGGTCGCTTGAGACCGGACCTTTTCTTCCCTCACAAACTCACTATGGAAGGCTCTCTATTTTACACAAGAATTATGAACTCTTGCAATTGTGTTGTCCAAAAGAGCTTGACACCCACTTCGTTTATATAGAGGAAGTGGCGCCCCATATGTAGTGTGGAGGAGAAGAAAACCTTTTTTCTAATAAAATAAGGAAAATCAACTAGATTGATTTATCTCTATAATTATAATTTATTTTGCCAATATCTTATATTGATTATAATCATCTTATTACCATAAATCTATTTTCCAAAATCAATTAATATCTTATATTAATATTATGGCAATCTTTATTAATTAAAGTGCACAATCCAAGTGTATCTTATACACTCAAAAGTGGCGCCCCATATGCCAATTAATTGGCTTCCGGAATATTATTTAATTAATCTAATTTGTATATAATTAATATCTTGTATTTTATTTATTCATAATAAATAAAAACCACCATATTAATTTACCACTATAACCTTTATAGTCTAGAGATAAACTTTCCTTATTTGGTTATCAACTATAACCGCATTTTAATCCGACTCGATGTTCATATGTGTGTGACCCGATATGCTTCCGAATATGTTGGCCGTAGACACAAAGTGCAATTTATTAAAATGCCCTTCATACCTAACGATCACGGGATAGCGTCTAGCAACACACCGTGACCCCCAATCATCGGAAGAGTCAAAAGCAATGACTACTACCTTTCATGTGAAGCAGTTACCGTGTAACTTACAATCCTATCGCTGTAATAATATCCATACGATCGTATCTCGAGTGTCCATACATTGACGATCGTATCTTATAATCTGGATATCATGCTCCTTCGGAATAACACATTTACTCCCACTTTGCAAAGATTCTCGAGAGCTAGACATTCCTTATAAGAAGGCCATTTCGGATATTCGATCCCAATCATAGGATACGCGATTCCCGGACGACCAATCATGTATACTCCGCATGCTTCAATATCATACCCAATCACTACCGCATGATCGCCTCGTGGTTAGGAGAAATCTCAATAGTGTCAAAGCATGACAATCCACACCGTGATGCCATGAAGACTCCGGTCAAAAGGATAATTACACAACCGCCACATAGTGTGACACTTAATGTAAGTGGGTCAGTCTAACGTACGCATTCTCTAATACACGTTCACGTACAGTCCAAGTGTCTCTACACTTCGATAGATGAGATCTATCCCTACCTTCTAAAAGATAGAAGACATCCAATACGTGCTAGTCTGATTATACTATCAATGTCCCATTTGACAATACATAAGACTAGAGACATTTAAGTACCAACCTTGTTATAGTGATTAGAGATCTCATCAACCATAATCACTATCATGGTTTCTCATCACAGATTGATACTAGGGACGTTACTATATATATACAACAAATAATATGAAGATAAACAATATATATAATAACATAAGTGCTTTTATTAATCATAATAAAGTTATTACATGAACTAAATAGACTGTAAACGACCCGACCCGGTCGGATCCGGTCCAACCTGATTGGGTTTAGGACACCTTTCCAACAAAATCTAGGCAGAAAAGTGGTATTATTGGGCAATGTGGGTATGTTAAAAAAAACAGATTTGCCCTGAAGTCTGTATGGGGGAGGTCTGCGAGGCATATTTAGTTTTCTTAGGGAGAGAATAATAGATATAGAGTCTGTACTGAAAATCATGCTGATGCGGAGCCTCACTTGCATTGCCTAGTACAACTTCATAAAAAGTTGGATACTAGGGACACTAGGTTCTTTGACCTCAAAGACCCAAGTGGAACACGATCATATCACCCCAATACTCAAATACCCAAGAGTGATGCAAACGTAGCAGAATACATTGCTAGAGGGAGGGTGTTTGAGGAAGGGGTGTATACCAAGCAACACGAAGTTCAGTAAAAAAGAATAGAGATGATATATGGACATCGATAATTAATGAGTCCACATCCAAAACTGACTTCCTGTCTAGAGTGCAGACTGAGCAGCCGTTCATCTGGGCTACCCAGCTAAGAAATCTAGAATATGCAGCCAATTCTAGATGGCCTGAAATACAGCCACAATACGACCCCAGATGGACAAGCTTTATAAACATCCCACCAGCGTTAACAGACTGGGTACAACAAAACTTATTTTTGGTAAGCGTAGAAAATCTACAAACTTCTGTAGGACAACATGCAACACTAGAAAATGTAGAGTGGGCACATGAAATAACAAATATAGAACTTAATGAACGTTTTTATAATATGCAAGACATATTAGAAACTGATCGATCTTCTCCCCCACCTGCAGGACCCGGAGAACAAACCGGACCGCCCCCTTTCGATGATAATTGAAGGCCCAACAAGAACTGGAAAGACTGCTTGGGCAAGAAGTTTGGGCCGCCATAATTATTTTTGTGGTAGTATAGATTTTTCTTCTTATGATGTGCATGCCTTGTATAATATTGTAGACGATATCCCCTTAAATTATTTTTCTTACAAGAAAGAATTGTTAGGTGCTCAAAAAGACTTTACTGTAAACGACAAATATTGTAAGAAAAAGAAGGTCCCAGGGGGGATACCATGTATAGTATTATGTAACCCAGATCAGAGTTATAAGATTGCTATAGAAAGGGATCATACAAGATTCTCTGAATGGGCAGAAGGAAATGTAATACATTTGGAAATAAAAGAACCTTTTTATTAAAACATCTGGGCCACAGGCTGCAGTTATATATTGTATAACACTTCTTAGATTCACGATTTTTCTTTGTTGTTGGGGTTAATACACAAATTGAATACATTAGCTATAAAAATACATTCTAACAGATACTGTCATTACTGCTAATGTATCTTTCACTGAACTGGCTACACATAAATACACTGCATTCTCATGAATGTTATCAATAGTGCCTGTAGTTGCACCTCCATACTTAACAAGAATTTTTTTGTTGCAATACTCTTTTACGACATGCACTTTCTGACCAGCTGAGACTGATCCTTCCTTTGTAAGCCAATACACTCCCCTTCTTAAAACCCTGAATCTATCAGTCATATCCTCCTTAATCATTGCAGTAGAAGGTTCAGAAGCATAAATGTCGAAAACATCCTGCATTTTCAAAGTTTCTGAAGAAGTAGCTTTAGGTTTTTTGTCAACAATTAAAAACCATATAACATGGAGACCTGATACAGCCTCACACACCTGAATATGAACCTTTCCTTTAATATTAATTCCATATAAATTAATATCATGACCAAGCCTTTGGTCAGAACTAGTCCCTTGACTTATATTATTCAACAACTTACATTCCCCAACGTTTTCAATTGTAAGTTTGTCATGAATTGTTATCAATCTCCTCTCTGATTGTCTCTTTTGTCTAAAAAAAGGTTTTTTTTTATTATAAAAATACGCTGGCCTCCTGGCAGGAGCCCTATAAGAATATCTAGGAACTGTTCCAAACAGATTCCTCTTTAAACTTGGATATGCATTCCTTCGCGTGCTTGCTAGATAATCCCTCATTTTTCTGTTGGACGTTGACATTACTCAAGATTTGTACATCTACCTCTGCTTTCTGCTTTTTAATAAAATACTTAAACTTCTGCCTGTTAAATCTGCGATTAATAGCACGAAATTTAGCCAACCTTTGCATTAACAGAAACGGATTCTTCTGATCCATGAATAAAGGGCCTTGGCAGACAAATTTCTCCCCTGTCTCTAGACAGGCTCTTAAGTGTGCCAATTGTGACGAAATCCAAAGATCTACGCACATCGCTCTTAATCCTTCCCAACTCGTGGGATATTCGCCCACATCGTAAATACGTAAACCCATTTAAAACGGTTATTAAATTTAAGACTGTTGTGAACAAACAGATAATAAGCCACAAATTATAACTTACACAGAGTTCTTCCATGCAATGACTGTATGACAAACAGTCAAAGAAGGTATACTTATTAACAATGTTTGCTTGCAGTGCACGCAACACCATATTTAATTTTATTATTTTCTGCTTCCAGAAGAGTCTTCTGAACAACTTCATCTACACGGTTGACATGACTTTCACTGTTGATAAACCCACCACTGTTGCCAGGCCCAACAATATTTGAAATTAAATTTCTTGAACTGGATGGCAAGCTGGGCCTATCAGAAATACTGGGCCGATCCAATTGACTGAACGAAGATCTGCTATCTGAAAATGCATCTCCAGGTCCACATGTAATAGCTTTGGGCTTCCCAATGTGGTCAGCTCTCGCACTAAGACAACGGCTCAAAGTGGGCTTCTTAAATCCACAGTGCCATACATCAACATTATCTCTGCCAAATATTTTAGACTTTATGTCAATCAATGGACCTCTAAATGCTAATTCATTGGGCCTCTTTACTGTAGATAATTTCAGAAAAGCTTTCATCTTGCAGTAATTAACATCGGCCTTAATATTAGCATTTTCCAAAACATAAGTAATTGACCAAGGACATTCATTTTCATTCAAACTGGCATAAGCATTACCAAAATAGGTCATGTTCAAACAACAAGATACTGGAAACACGAATTCAGCCTGCTTGCAATCGGGTTATATATATATATATATATATATATATATATATATATATATATATATATATATATATATAGCAAAAGTAACGTATATATATGTTGTTAGTGTGATGGTAATTAACCGACTTTAACGTAAAGAAAAACTTAATTGCTAGATAAAGCTGAAATTTAATTATATATATGTTTACTGACAATTATTTATTATGTTAATTATAATTATAAGGTAGCAACAATAAAAGATTTTAAACAATGTATGCATAATATACCATGAGATAAGTTCAAATGAAATAATGATGTGAGAAGCAAAAATTATACATATATTAACTACCAGTTAGGTGATTAATTTAACAAATATACTAATCAAATTGATTAAGATAACAAGAAGGATCCCTTGAAAACTACGGCACAAATAGCATTTAAAAAAAATGCTTATTATTAGATTAATCATATATACATAGAATAGAATGAAGATTATTAAGATCATAAGAAAATAGTTTTTATAATTAAAAATGAGTATCACAGAAATAACCAATTACAATTATTAGGATATTCAATTTATGAGCTTAAAAAAAATATAGTATAATTTTCGACAATCAAATTAATAGTTTTCTAAAATCTCAAGTATATCCGTTCTGAAAATCGGGGCGTTACAACTTGCATTCTAAACTTCCTTCCATACAGAGCTTCAACGGTGGCATCTGGATGCTGGCGTGTTAATTGGTGTTGTAGGCAACTCTGCTATCTCTATCTTCATAGAAGGTCACCGGCAGTTCCGTTTCAACTCTATACACACATTGGTTGCTCTGGACTGCAATTGCTATCTTGTGGGCTTCATCCGTCACTGTCTTCCTCAAATCTTCCACATTCGAAACACGAAGCCAATTTTGATGCTGAAGGTTTCCATCTACATCTAGCTCGTGACCACTGGCTGGTTTGATCCAGACCACTCGCTTGTAACTGACAACAACCGGATCTTCGTCTTGCTTCTCCGTGATCTCATCAACTGCCTCGAATCTTGAAATCAATGGTACAACACACTTTACTTTCTCTTGCTGACCCAAAACTACTGGCATACTTGACTTCTTTTGATCTCAACCTCCATCACTGTAACACAAGTTTGTTGAAGAACTGCAAGGATCTTAGCTGGAGGGCTTCATAGACTTTTCAAAAAAATGAGAGCACCTCCATACTTTCTCTCTGACGGTCCGGCCCAATCCTTATGGCAAAGAGAGGAAGATAAAAGACATTTTACAAAAGTTCCGAGGATGAAACCGATGTGGAAGCAATGAATGCCGAAACATGGTACAAACAACACAAAGAGGGATGGACGTTTGAAATTAAGATCGACTGGCTTAGACTTAACCATTTTCGGTTAGAATTTATTTTATGGTTTTCCCGAAAGCCAAGAAAATTGAGAAGAGACAAGCTGAACATCAGGGTGGTAGGTCACATTGGTAAGCCAAAGAAAAAGGCATAATGCACTCGAGACAAGAGAGGTTGCCTGGGTTACAACAAAAACAAGGTGATTCCAGGTTGATGTAAGTAAGAGATTAGTTCAAGATTGAAGGATGAGCGTTGTATCGTAGTATAAAAGATAACCACCAAAATAAAAGCAAAATGATTATCTTGTAATGAAATTCTTTTAATAAGGTGGAATTTTGCAAGATACGGTGGTCTGCAGATGAACTCAGACCACTTGTAAGGAGGATGACAAGCTTTTACGTAAGCCCTTAGAAAGTGGGGACGTTAAGAGAAACATCACATGATGGTCTTGGAAACATTTAATTCAGAAAGAAAAAAAGAAGATTGGACTTGAGATTATTTGGCAAGTGACCTTAATCGTCAAGGATATGATAAACAGAATGGATGTTGGCGAACTAAGAAGGTTCTCAGTTCACATGAATGCTGCAAGGGATCATTCTACAACAAAAAAAAACTTAAAAGTGCAAGGCCGAGCACCTGAAAAGGCTACACAAGTGAGAAATCAATAAGGGGGTAAGAATCTCAACATGAGAAAGTTACGGGGCCAAAACGAGTATACCGAAAAGGTCATAAGAAGGCATAAAACTTGTCAAGAAGTGTCTAAGTTTACATCTTAGAGAGGTTATTTCAAGATTGAAATGGGATATAAATATTTCCTCAAGATATTGTAAAAGAATATCAAAAGTTCGAATGAGTAAAGGTAAACAATCTTTTAAGTGAAGGGGAAAAGTCACTTAAGAACTGCCAAATAAAGTTTGATTTCAAAGAATTAATTCAAACTTTCAAGGGAAGTGTGAAATATCACTGATGATCCAATTCAATATTTCAAAGTTGCACTACTCGAGAGCAATAGTACATTGCCAAGGAATAACGGCTCAAGGTCATTCCTTATGAGGAAATAAAAAGGTTTAAACAAAGTAGGCATTCAACCGGTGTAACAGAATTGTAATAGAAACGCCGAAACAGAAGTGGGAATGTCAAAATCTGTGTTTGGAGGTTCATGGATCTAAATGGCGTGAAAGAGATTTAAAGTTGAAAAGGCACAAGGTGCATTAACCTGGATTGAAATTAGTAGTTTTATTTTTCTTTGGAATTCACATTGGTTGGTTAGATAGGTTCGGAAGGCATCTTGGCAATGACTACCTTCTGCTTGAAAACCGATTTAGCATGAATTGCTGGAATGTTAAAGATAAGTAACTAAATATGGATGTCAAGGTAGGATTAAAGATTTAACTGGTACGAAGTTGAGGTGCATACCTTGAGAGATCTCGCAGCATTAGATTGAAAAATTTACAGAATCAACACTACCCTTAGGAGGGAAGCCGAGAATGAACACAAGTAAGGAGAATGTTCCGACATCAGAAGGCTCAGTCAAATTAAATTTGAAATGAAGGATGGGAGTGCAACAATTCAGCATTGAAGAGCACTTGTTTCTTGATTTGAAAAGTAAGAAGGTGTGTACTTCTTCAGAGGAAAAGGCTTATGGAGATATGTTTCTGAGGTAAATGCATGATAACAAGTGGAGGGGACTTGTTGAGATTAAATATCTCAAGTGTCAGGTTAAATGGTGAAACAAATTACCAGAAAGGGAGACTTTAAAGAAAGGCATGAAAAGAGTCTGACATCAAACATGGCATGTTGGAGGATAGTATTTTGGTTCTTGTTTATAACTGCGAAAGAAACAACAGTGTTAGCTTTACAAACATCCTACTACCAGATTTAACCCAGAAGAAGGTCAGAATTTAGGGAAACTTCTAAAGCATAACAACACAACTTACTACTCTTTTAACCCAAATGAGGATTCCTTTTAGGTTACTGTGTATGATATTTACTCTGGATCTGACATTATCAATTCGTACAACCCAAACGAACAGGAATTTGAGCATGATCCAAAGAGAAAATATTTAGATACTGGAGCTTCCCAAGTTACATAAAAGTATTAGAATTTTTGAATGAGAGGGAGTTGGTCAAAAGCAAATATTTCTACTGAATGCACAAGCTGTCAGAATTTCTAGACTGGTAAACACTGACTTAAATTGCATATTGTGGCCAAACGAAAAGGAATTCGAACTTGATTTCAAAAGGAAAGATGTAGATAAAATTGTTGTCTGCAACATATAAAAAATTTAGGTCATTTGAAGATGTTTAACCTATTCAAAACAGAAGAATAAGTGAAGGTCCTGCTGCAGATTTTCTGGACAGAGTGTCCGTTATTAACATGGATTTTCTGAACAATCCATAACGATTATAGAGTCAATGTAAAAATATAAATTGTAGATAAGACAGAAATCTACATTACTGAAAATTTTCAGAATTTTCGGAGCAGGGGAAAGCAATTTTATGTTAAAGGGAAAACATGGAACAAAAGCATTCACTCATGTTGGATAACGCCAAACACGGGGATGATGAAAAACTATATGCCAACGCAAAAACCATTTACATTAGTTATTGAAACGAGTAAGAAGCACTTGGAAGGGGTAGAATGGTATACGGAATTCGTTTAGAACCCATCTCGAGCAATGCAAGATAAAAGAATTTTGATGAGCAACAAAGCAAGTATTAGTGAAAGGAGAAACTGGCGGATTTGTAGAGTTGAGTCGAATATTATTCACTACAAGGTTAGACCAAACCAAGAGTAAGCTTATATTTTGTGGTGTAAAAGAAAGTGGAGAGGTCACCATAGGGAGTTTAAGGAAAATTCAACCATGAGGACCTCAACATAAAGTGTAGGCACAAGACTCTGATCCTAAAGCATTGCTTAAAGGGGTTTCACTTAATCATAGGAGACATGATTGAGTTTAGAGACTTTATCATTAAAGGATTCATTTCTTAACGGACTATCCTAAGGGGTCAACACTTAAAAGATCTAACTCCAAGATTCTTATCTTACATTTCTAAACACGACTAGACCACGTCTTAAGAGTTTAAGTCCTATGCAGCGGTGTTACTTGCAGCTCTGATACCAACTGTGACGCCCATGTCTTGGATACCGAGTCCTTATCCGGAAAGAACGCCCGGCACGCATACAATTAAAATTTGATCTAGTTATACACGTAAGCCTTATGCAAGCAGACATCAGAGAACAAGCAGAAGACAAAACGACTGACTCGGGTAACTAAAACGACTAATAAACGATCGAAAGTAACACATGCTGCAACTATTGTTGGAAGTAGCGCCTGAAAGAAAATTTCTGTAATTGTTTTTATAATTAATAAATGACAGATTTATTCACATCTTATTATTTTCTTCGTGCTTATGTAATACACCACTGAAAACCCCAAGTCGTATCATATGTAGTCATATAACTTAGTGTGTGTCACATGTGAGGATTAAGTTTATGGTGATATACTTGAACTATTAGTCCGTGGTGAGCTTAATCAAAGTATATGGTCTATTTATTAAAACACCATTAATGCGCCCATAACACTTTAAGGTGTGACCGTCTTATCCCGACCGTCGATTTGGTTATCTAAGTGGGGCATTTATATATGATGTAGTCATATAGGACTGGACCAATTTAATCTGCGTTTCTGATATAATTCCGTGATTGGGAAATCTTATTAAATTACAAGATGATCGTATATGGATTAACCTTAATCCTGAAGTGATTGCAGACGCCTGCTTGTTTCAAGATAGGGTTTGATGTGTTCGTTAAGGATCGCTTAGAGGCGCGGTCCGAATCATTTTCACGTTGGCACTATTCTAGAATGAGTGAGAAGTGTATGTCTCACAGATATGGAATGCATTCTTGTTTATGGTGATTTTTTATGATTTATATCGCTTTATTTTGTAACAAATTCCTCTATACTCCGATGATTTGCATGGAAAGTAAGTATTTATTAGATTTATTAAGTAAATGAAGTGAGGAGTTGTTGAATTGCAAAGTTGAGTTGATTTCATGGTTTTATTGATGATTTTCTATCTATATGAATGATTTTACACTTTGCATGTTTTTGTCGTCTTGAAGGTACACAAATTTGGCATGAAAGGAGCTTAACCGATGTTCAATTGAAGATTTGAATAGAAGAAAAGAGATAAAGTTGAGATTGGATTGAAGATTTAAAATAAATTTGGAATGAAGTTGTACCAGACGGGCGTCTGAAGCTGAAGTTGTACCAGACGGGCGTCTGAAGCTCCGTCCAGCTGGACGGGCGTTTGAGGTACCAAACGGGCGTCCAGGAGGAAATAGTGGATTCAGAGTGTTCAGATTTTTATCGACTGAGCGTCCAAATTTACATAGGACGGGCGTCTGACATGACTCGGCCCGACTCGAAGATTTTATGCAGAATGGACGGGCGTTCAACCCCTTGGACGAGCGTCCACACGCCGACTTAAGCTAAACCGACTTAAATTGTTATAAATAGCCACGTTTTTCTAGACAAAAAATACCCTAATTACACTAGGCGGCCACAAGAACCCTAAGGGGCGATTTTTCTGTGTTCTCCACCCTTCATAAACAGCTTTTATGCTTTTTATTTCCTAGATAAATTTCTCCAAATATATGTACTTTCTAGTAGCTATCTCAAGTAATCAAACAATGAATAGAGGCTAGAGCTCATTGGAACAAGCGTTGTGAAGCCGTTCTAGCAACACTTTGATTTCTCTTTGGATTATCTTGTGAGTTTTTATTAAAAGTTGTATCTTTTCTATGTTTAATTCATTGTTATTATGTAATTTTATCGATGGATGTTTTGCATGTTTGATGTTTAATAGTTGATGAAAGTTTATTGTTAAACCTAGATCACCATAGTCAAGATTAGATTTTTAACCTAAAAATAACGAGAGTTGTTAGGTTAATTTCTAGGTTGCTAGATTTAGAAATCTTACACCTTTGTTATGAGAGCGTTAATCTTTAGGATCGAAAGATAAAAGATTAATAAACGAATTATCTAAGAGATTAGAAATTCATACCTACGATAGGTGAATCACAACTTTTGTTAAATCATCACTAGATAATCTAGAGGGGAAATTGAATGTTGTAGAATTGGTGGATCAATTGCTTGTTCGTTGTTTACATTATTGATAAATCGTTTGTGCTTGATTCGCTTAGCAAAGTTACAATTTTTTTATTGCATGTTTAGGTTATAAAGTAGAATTAGTTTAGTTATTTGGTTCGTAATCATATTTCCTGGCTTTAGATTTCTTATCTTCTGTCCAGTTTATCTTTGTTGTTTCATCGTTTTGTGATTTTTAAGTTGCTGAATATTAGTTAGTCTTATTTTTTGTTATAATCTTTGTAGTGGTAATAATCATAATAACTTAGGATAGTTAAATAAAAACTAGATTCAACCCCGAGTCCCTGTAGATTCGACTCCGGTATTAACCTCTATACTACGATCCCTGCACTTGGGGTAAACCGGATTTATTTTTATTACTTGTTTATTTTTCATTAGATAAAATCCGAGACAATTCCTTCCTGCGGGAAGCAAATTGACAATCCCCTTATTTGTTGATCCTAGAAACTTGGTTATGAACTAATTGATCACTAGTGGTTTGATGGTAAATAAGGATAAGATGTAATGAACAAGGTTTACGGAAATATTCCCGCTTCGCTACGGATAGTCTATGGAGGGTTAATCTGTATGTAATGATTATATCAATAGACACTTATCGACTCGACGCTTTGAGAATAAGTTATATCTATAATCGATAGAGTTCAGTTTCGAATTTATGGTGGCGTAAAATCCGAAATTAATAAGTTGGATAGAAATGTTCTGTTTGATGAATATTTTATTCAATTTATTGTAGCTACTGGTTATAGGTCCATGGTCCCCGGATTGGCTCCTAACACGCGAGTGTTTTCTCTTTTTGTGGAACCTCAAGAATAAATTAAATAGTTGGTCTATTTAATGAATATGCGAATATTATTTATTTGGTAAATAATATGTAAAATAGAAAAGACATTTTCTATTAAAATTAATGGCAATGGTGGCGCCACATATTGTAAGGAAGTTAGGAAAAGAAATTTTCTTAGATTCTGTCACATGCGTAATTAATTAATTATTTATCTGTTAGATAATTAATGGAAAAAAATAAGAGACTGATTTTATGAGAATTATCTCTTATTTTATGGCAAATATCTTTTCCGTATGAAATATGTAATTGTATTGTGAAAATGATAACTCTCTTTTGACTAGTTAATTTCCTATATAAAGAGAGTTCCTCCCAACACAATGACACAATCAAATTTGCGCCACTTTTATTAAAAAGGAGATTAGTTTCTTGTTGTAGCCATTAGGAGGAGAAAAACCTAGGGTTTTTCTTAAGCATATTCGAGGAGGTTCTACTACGAGAATCAACATCCACCAGTCGTCGCTTGGAGATACAATCCGGAAGATCACGGCTTCTCTTCTATTGGGTAAATCTTCAACCTTCTTGTAGTTATATTAATTAATCATGTGAATTAAATCGTGGTAAAGTCGCATGCGAATTTAATTCGTAGCTTCCACTGTGCATGATCGAGTGTCTCGATTGGTGCTGTGAATCAGATATGACGATCCAATTATGGATCGGATCCGGATTTGGGTTTCTGTATATCCAGCATGTGGTATCGAAGCTATGTTAAAGTGATTTTGCGATCTTGATTGCATAATTAATTAATTAGGAGTGTAATTGAATAAAAAATTGCATCTTTTATATGTTTATTATATATATGCGTGATTGAATGATATGGTTGACGAGATGGATTGAGGTTGGTACTTGTTTACCATTAGATCTATTGTAAACCCAATTTTTTCTGGGTATAGGAAATTATGTAATTTATTTGTTGTAAGTGGTTAATTTCCTAGAAAATTATAATTTAGATTAAATTCGGCGGCTATATTGTATTTAAAGTTTTCCGAATATCATCATCACAAGCAACACGGCGTTGCGGTGGTGAAGACGCAAGTTCTGCATTATGAAGACCTAGGTTTGATTCCCATGAATGTGATTTTTGGGAATTTTTCTAGAAAAGATGCAGTTTTGATGAATAAAGAAAAATTGCAGAAGCTGAGAATTGAACCCGCGACCTGTGAATAAAGAAAAATTGCAGCAGCCGGGAATTGAACCCGCGACCTGCAAGGAGAAGGAGGACGCAATGACAAACTCAGCTGGGAAGCTGTTTGTAAAAGGAACGGGCCGGAAAATTGTTATACGGAGCGGCGGCAGGATCTAATTAGAGATTAGTAAATCCTTTAAATGTAGGGTTTAATTATTTATTTAATTTTAATTTTATAGATTAGATACGGGGGTACCAATGGTCCATCTCAGTGGTTTATTTTTCGCATTTATTTTCTCTTGTGATTATTTATGGATATAACCATGCCATGCATCATATTCACGAATTCCGCTCCTAACATATGCATACATGTAGATAATTAATTTTGACATTAATTAGGCATGTATGAACACGTAATTAGTTTAGATCAATTTTAGTAATTCATTAAATTAATTGAATAAACGGAATTTTATCTGGATATAAAATTCACATGATAAGAATAATATTTACTTGGTAAATTTGTTTTTGGGATCCATTTCGATTATGTAGTGTCTACATAAATAGGATGTTAATAACCGAAAATTTGGAAAATCATGAAAAGATGGACACTAACTAGACGGTATTTGGAACCGATAAGTTGGTGATTGCTTTTCATGTTTTATTGTTTTCGGATTATTGGAAAAATTCCGAGATCCAAATTTTTCATCATGACATTATTGGGACGGTATTTGGAACCGATAAACTAGTGGGAGCTTTAAATTTCGTGATTTATTGTTTTCAAATTATTGAGAACTTCGTAAGTCCTAATGTATTAGGATTATAAATTTTTTGGCGAATTTAATTGTGTAGTGTCTACACAAAATTTATAAATCCGAGAAATTGGAAAGTCGTGAATAAGTGACACTAGTTAGATGGTATTTGGAACCGATGAACTAGTGGTTGGATTCACATTAAATATTCATGATTTATTGTGTTTCGGATTATTAATAAATTCTGAAAATCCTAATAAGACTACCTATTTTTCAAAATAACGAGTGAGAGCGGGGAAGGTGACAACCGACCCCACGGCCTCTACTGTTGACACAAGCAAGTGAGAGAATAGTGACGCCTCATGCCGCTTTGATTTCGGCCCCCTAAGGATGGCCTTCACCGTTATCAAAATGCATGGCTTGGTCTCCGAAAGGATAGGATATTGGGCACCCGTCGGGTCACTGACCGACCCTAAGGCGGCATACTCGGGGCGTACTTTGAGATCTGAAACAGCATGTCACACTCACAAGGATATTTTTGGAAATATCTTGGTTGAAAAAGGTGTTGTGCCCTCGTTTTGGTAAGTTTGATTAATTTTCATAATTACCCTTATTATATGTTAATTATTCTCTATCTCGTGTACTAACATTTTTCTCGAGCATTTCTTGTAGGTACACTAATCACATCGTAGATGATTAAATTATAGCTCTATGATACGATGTGCAATATTGCAAATTAGTGATAAATTTAATTCATGACATGTGATGGCAACTTTATGTTGTACACATTAAATGAATTTTATTTTAGGGCCAATTATTTAAAAGGACTGATTTTCAACTTATTATGGGTAATAGGACACTCCAAAATCTTATTTAGTTATAAGGACATTCTAATTTCAAGTGGATAAAGAGGAAGAAGGAAAAAAAGGAAGGAAGGAAAAAAAAGAAGAAGCGCTCAAAGGGGAAAAAAAAAAAAAAACCAACTCCACCCAACGTTCATTCAACAGTTTTTTTTTAATTCACCATATTTCTAAACGTCATATATTTTGATCTAAAACTCGGATCATCATAATTTTTTCACTAAAATTCATATTTTTTCGTCTTCTTTATTCTAAAATCAAATTTGATATTTTTCCGAATAAATTTCATAAATCAATTTTTTTTTTCATAAAAATCGACGTGGCGTATTGATCACCGTCATACATTGACCACCTACCCCGATGCATTGACCACCGGGATCCATTAACCGCCGCGATTCATTGACCGCCGCGATCCATTGACAACCTTGATCAGTGACATCTCATTGTAACGATTTATGCAATGACGTCTCATTGTAGCGATTTATGCAGTGACTTCTTATTGTAGCGATCTATGCAGTGATGTCTTATTGTATCGAATTATACAGTGACGTGTTATTGTACTGATTTATGCAGTGACGTGTTATTGTAACGATTTATTCATACCTTTTGTTGTAAAAATCTGCATTAAACAAAAAAAAAGAAATACAGTTATTTTACAAAGTTATCGAATATTTAAACCAACACTAATCAAATAAACCAAGATCAATCAAATATTTAAAGATAACAAAGAAATAAAGTTACTTTACAAAGTTATCAAATGTGTGTATCAAGTTATATATGCGGTGACATCAATATCATTGCATCAGTTATCTAATTGTAAATACAGTCATCAATGTCACTGCTTTAGACATCAATGTCACTGCATAAGTCATCAATGTCCCTGCATCAGACATCAATGTCACTGCATAAGTCATCAATGTCACCGCATCAGACATCAATGTCACTGCATAAGTTGTCAATGTCACTGCATAAGTCGTCAATGTCACTGCATCAAACGTCAATGTCACTGCATAAGTCTCCAATGTCCCTGCATCAGACATCAATGTCACTGCATAAAACCTAACAACTGCATCAGTCAGCTCTGCTCTTATTTTGCATTTCTCCAAATGTGGAGCTTTTAATATGGATAGAAGTACAAGTTTGGTGAAACTACAATGACTATTCACTATGACTCTTGTAATGGCCACACGTTGTTTGTGCCCTCCTGATAATTGGATTCATTGTGGAATCCCTCAATTCTTTAACACGATCTTGAATCATTTGACGATCTTGTTTAGCTTAATGTCTCTGCATCATTCATCAATGTCACTGCATCGGACATCAATGTCCCTACATCAGTCATCAATGTCCCTGCTGTTAGGTGTGATGCCCGAAAGACAATTTTTGTAATTGTTTTATTTAATAAATGAATTGACGTTATTGTTCATATTTATTATTCTCATAATCACCGATGTGACAATAGTATTTACACTACAGAAAACCCTAAGTATATCGTTTATGTAATCACTTAACTCGGTGTATGGTATATACACGGGAGGATTGAGTTAGTGAAGATGTACTTAAAATACAATTAGCCCGTAGTGAAGTTAATCGAGAGTATCGGGTCTCTCCTTTAACGTGCTATTAATGCGTCCGAACACAATAGGTGTGATAGTCCTATCCGGACTTTCGGTTAAGAGAACCTAATGGGGCATTTGTATATGATAGATATATCATATAGGGGTATTGGACCGATTTGATTAGAGTTCTCGATATAATTCCGTAATCGAGAAGTCTTATCGAATCAATGGATGATCATATTTATGGATATATCTTAATCCCGAGGTGATCACGATCAACCGCTTGAATCGGTATGAAGTTTGACTTGACGGTTAAGGATTACACCGAGTCGTGGTCCGAATTACCCCATCTTGGCATTGTACTTGGATTGAGTGAGTAGTCCGTGTTATCACGGATACGGAATCCATTCCTTCCATTTATGGAAGTAGATAGACAGTTCCCTTATTTGTTAATCCTAGAAACCGATCGATCGCGCGAGTTCATATCACACGATTGATCACCGGTGAGTTGTATGAATTAATTGATCACTAGGGGGTTAATGGTAAATAAGGATAAGAGGTTCTAAAAAGGGTTAACGGTAACTTCCCGATTTAGAATGAACGATCTATGGAGGATTAATCCATATGTAATGATTATATCAATGGACGCTTATTATTATTCTCGTGAGGAGATAAATATAATCTTATAATCGGAGGAGTGCAGTCACGGGATTATGGTGGCATATTCCTGTGATTGATTCATCGAATATAATTATTCTATAATTATTTATTTGATTTATCGGAGCCGTGATTATTAGTCCATGGTCCCCGACGTGCTCCTAATATATATAGCATAGCTATTCTCGGACGTCGAATCCTAATAATATTAATTTAGTTCTTGTTGGACTTTATTAAAACGATATGTGAATTAATTGTTTAGTGGACTATTAAATTAGTTTGGACTAAATAATTAAATACACGGAAAAGACATTTTTTACATGGACTTACGGCCCGAATTGGTGTGTTGACCATTTTTTTGACCTAATTGGTCAAAAAGGATAAAAGATGCGTGTGACCTATTCTTTTAGTAAAAGGTGCGCATATTTTATGTATTATTAGGAAATTTGTTTTCCTAAATTAATTAATAAGATAATGCATAAAATATTTATTGGATAAATATTTATGGAAAGAAATAAAGATAAATATTATCCTAGATTTGTTCTAGAATATTATGGGATTATCTTTTATTTAATAGGATTATCATAATTGATTTTGTATTAATTATAAAAATCCTTGGGGCTTAAGTTTTACTCTCCTATATAAAGAGAGTTCTCCCAAGCCAAATAACACACTACATATTTCGACTTCACCTCTTAGAGAGGAGAAGAAAATATTTTTTCGGCCAAGGGGTATTAGGGAGAAATCTTGGAGATTTTTCCGGGTAGCATATCGGAAGGGTTCGAGTCGAGAATTTCCTTCCACCGGGAGTTGCTTGGATCACACGTACGGAAGATCGTGGTGCTCTTCACGCTTTCCTTCGTTCATCCTATTGCGGTTCTTCAACTTGGATTTTGAGATCCAAGAGGTATGTTCTACAACCCCTTGTAGATATAGATCTAGTTATTTTATTACGTGTAGTTTATAGATCTAGATCCATTAAATCGTTTCCGCTTGCGGATGGTATTACTAACAGTGGTATCAGTCGCCATGGTGATCTATATTTATACGTATAAAATATTAGATCTAGGAGTGGTAAAACATGTAGATTTTTGTCCCAATTTTTTAAATGGGGCGCATGCATGATTATTTTTTATGCTTATGAATGTCGTGGTTGAAGAGATGGATTGGGGTTGGCACTGTTTACCCGTTAGATCTATTGTAAACTCATATACACGATGAAAATTTCGTCCATATGAGTATAGGAAATTATGTAATTCTTTTTTTATTGCAATTTTAATTTCCAGAAAATAGATCTGTTTAGTAGCTGTTTAGTTATTTCGTGTTTCCCGTTGATCGAACCGTTGAAACGAAGATCCCTCCGGTCAGAATCAAGATTAGAAGATGATGATCAACTCCACATATTTTGGCGTCGATCAGAGTCCGTTTCGATATCCGTTTGATGCTGCGAAGAGGCTGCTGTAACAGAAAAACGCAGGATTCACAGAAACACTATCTGTGACTTCCTCGATTTTCTGGGAGAGTTTGGACCGTTGAAAAGCAAATCCGACCGTTCAGATTTATCAACTTGGAGTTTTGGACGTACCATAAAAATTTCAGGTCGATCGGGATTCATCTCGATTCCCGATCTGCCTCAGGAAGTCCTTGATGCAGTGCAGTTAAAGTCAGATTCAGCAGCAAGTTTGGCAGTTTACTGGAGAAAATTGGTAAGTCAAAAATCCGATCCAACCGTCCATATTGAAGTTCAAGGAGTGAAGAAAAGATCTAGAAAGTTTCGTCCCGATCCGAGTCCGTTTCGTATGCCGATCGTCGAAGAGTTCGAACAGCTGCAGATTTTGTTAGAAAGTAGTAAACCCTAGTTAGGGTTTGGTTATTTATTTTCTAATAGGTTAGATACGGGGGTACCAACGATCCATCTCGGTGTTTAAATTTTCCGCACTTTATTTTTTATGTGTTTGATCATAAAATAGATATAAAACCGGAATTGCCATGACATGCATCATATCATAAATCCACTCCATGCATACATGTAGAATTTTAATTTTGGTAATTAAAATAGGCATGTATACAAACTCGTGTAATTAGTTGAAATTTAATTAATACGTGGTAATTAATAAATTTAGTAACTAATTAATGATCCGAGGACGGGTTATGAAATCGTTAAGCCTTTCGGTGTGTGTTCTCGGTGAACCGCCTTAAAGCCCAAACGAGATCACGTTTTCAATTCGTAGTGTCTACGAGATTGAATGATGGTAAAAGAACAATAAATCTTGGATAAAAACGGTTCGCCTATAGGTTGGGTGGTCAACTGAGCTTCGCTCGACCGACTTACCCTCCTTGTGTGATGTATGCACGGGGGTCCGGCAAGACGAAGTCCACAACGGAGAGCAGAGGGGTGATTTCTTCTTATCTCAATGAGGCTGTCTTGACCCGATTTCGTCCGACTGTCACATATGTTCCAACGAATAGGACGGGTAGGCTTGCCTACGTTACCGACACCATTCGGAATCCTTGATTTGATGTGCGTTTATGTTAACATCAAAAAGACGTGGTTAGTTAACCCACAACCACTTCCAAAATATTGAGTGGGAGCGGGGGAGGCGACAGCCAACCCCACGGCCTCTACTATAGATACAAGTAAGTGAGAGAAGGGTGACGCCTCGAGGCGCTTTGATTTCGTCCCCCTAAGGATGGTGTTCGCCCCTATCAACATTCATGGCTTGGTCTCCGAAAGGATAGGATTTCCGGGTACTCGTTGGGTCACTGACCTATCCTAAGACGGCATACTCGGGGCGTACCTAAGAGATCCGATATAGTAGGTCACACTCATCATGGGTATTTTTTGATAATATCTAGGCTAAAAAAGGAAGGTAGTCAATGAATAAAGGGATGTTCGACTCTCGTGGGATGTTTGATTCTCACAAGTTATTCATTGATGAGATTGTCTCGATTTAACCGTCATCTCTTTGACCTACCCTAAGGCGGCACTGAGATGCGAGGTTAAAACCTTGGAATGGTAGAGTAGACTTATTTTAGTTTACAATTCCTAAAATAAAATAATATAGTAGTGTTAAACTTGAATTAATATATGTCATTTTATTTACAGCATTATATCCCTTACTAAATTGCTTAAAAAATTAATTGACTAGTATTGACTTCGTTAAAAAGTGGAAAGTAACTAGGACGTTGAACTAGTTAATCGATAATGCAATTATTTTTCGAAAGAGATATTTTCTCTTAAGCCTTTTAAAAACCAAAGGACATATAGGTATGTCACTAGTGTCATTCGTGTCAAACGGAAGACAAACTTAGTTTGACCAAAGGTGATCTCGGACTTTGAAATTCTTAGTGAATTTTGAATGTGTAGTAATTACACGAGTAATTTTCTAATTGAAAAATTGGAAAATCATGAAGTGTTACTAGTTGGACGATATTTGGAATCGATGAACTAGTGGGAGCTTTATGATTTGTTGTTTTTCTAGAACATTAGAAAAGTGTAACTGACTACACACGTAACCGTTCTAATTGAAAAACCGGAAAGTCATGAAATGTTGCTAGTTAGACGATATTTGGAATCGATGAACTAGTGGGAGTTTCTATGATTTGTTGTTTTTCTGGAAACAATAGAACTATGTACGAAAGATTTTCTAATCGAAAAAATCGGAAAATCATAAAAAATAAAGCATTGCTCGTTAGACGGTATTTGGAACCGAAAAACTAGTGGGAGCTTTAATGTTATGATTTGTTGTTTTTTTCTGGTATATTAGAAAATCCGAGAAGTCCCGACGAGTAACACTCGAAATAGACATCCCACGGTTCAAGAGTAGTGTCTACTCAAACGAACCGCTAGTTCAAGACTGTTTCCATTCATTGAAAGTCAAGAATAGGAGAATATGTCTAAAAGTGTTAGTCACCTAAACTGAGAAAATTTTAAGGCTGAACCGAAAATTAATTAACTGAAAATCATAGGATAAGGACAGTGATTTTGGATCACCAACCTATGAATCCTTGGCGATTTTCTCGAGCTAAGTTCTTTAGAAGAACAAGGTAGCAGTGCATTTAACGATTAAAAGAGTAAACAACGGGCAGTTAATTTTAGCTAGAATAGTGGGAGTGATATAAGGAAATGAATCTCGGATTCAATCCTTGGATATCGCGGAAAATTTATTTTCTGTTTAAGATTCGTTGGAACGAATGGATTTACCTTCTATTCGATAATTTGTTTGTCGTATAGAAAGTAAATATACCATTTGTAGTACGAATCCACGACTCGGACTTTTGTTTGATAAAGTCAAAAACCACTTAGAACTACTGAAATATGTATATAAAACACATCTTAAGAACTGTTAAAAGCAATTGGCTTCTATATTTAGATAAACGCTTCTTCATATTCCATAGTTAGTGCATAGTCCCTAAAAGACAAGACCTGAAGACTGGCTCAGGGTGATTCCTTTCTCCCAGTCTGGTTATATTGTCTCAAAGGTTCAATGACTAAGTTTTCCTTTCAATCGGGAAAGGATAATGGATATAAAGAAGTAACATAGCTTGTTCATGACGACCTTCGGGGTCTGATGAAAGATACAAGCTAGTAGGAGCTTCCGAGTAGTGACTTCTTGTCTGATAACTATTCAAACACTCCGGTAAGTTTATCCAAAATATTTTGAGGTTTCTCTGTTTTCAACAGAGATAGAGTATTCTATACTCAGAAATGGGCCATCACATAGTCCTAGGGACTGATGCTCGGCCTGCCTCATAGTGAAATGCTTTCACTAAGTGAGAAACTGTTAAATTGCCTTATATATGTTTTAGATGTGCTACAATACACTGCTTAACTCAATAAAGATATTAGAAGCGAAATATCGGTTTACATTGAAATGTAAGACCAACCAGATCTACCTAGAATATGCTTTGGAATTTACGGATAAGGTGTGGATTCGGTTCACCCCACTTCCATAAATATAAGCATTTAGCACACGGTGCTTGAAGGTAGGTCTGGAAATTTCGCGAACACGTTCGGTCAGTGACCAAATCGTTCTATATCTTGTAGCATTGAGAAAAAGGTTTGTTATAAGATTCTTGAAATCGGGAAGGGATAGTTATACTGTTGCATCCTTTCTGATAGAGTCCATGAACAGCAAAACCTTGAACCTTGAAGTACGTTTACTCAAGGTAGTTACTAACTGATTAAAATCAGACCACATCCAACATCGGTTGTTGGTGATAACACTAAATACTACTAAACTAGATCAGAATTTCGATCCACCCAGAATGTAGTGGGAGTATGGTTTATCCATTACCCATTACGGGTTCGGCGGACTTTGTAGTCTGAGGATCGATTGATGACCTATGGCTCTTTTGTGAGCAGTATAGGATTCTGATAATAGAGGTTGGTTTTAATAGCCATAACCCTGTGAATGGAGTTCGGTACTCCAATTCTGTTCATGCTCTTGTAGAACCACCTGAGCGTCTCAGGCC
Source organism: Gentiana straminea (assembly GCA_036785695.1). Classification (NCBI taxonomy): domain Eukaryota; kingdom Viridiplantae; phylum Streptophyta; class Magnoliopsida; order Gentianales; family Gentianaceae; genus Gentiana; species Gentiana straminea. The sequence continues at coordinate 1,555,973 of JAVUPR010000087.1, read as the reverse complement.
CAGTGGGAGTAATTGGATCTACACGGAAAAGAGTAGAATGAGTTCGGTATTGCATGATTTCGTTCAAAAGCAGAAAATAGGGGTGATTCCCTAAGACTTTCTTGCCAAACAAACGGAGTCTGGATTCATTCGAAACAGAAGGGTACTGACTTATGAACTTTTGACAGGATGACTGTCAAGGCTTATGTCCTTTGTGGATAAAAAGCAAACCTCTCGGTCATTGGAAGTCATATATTTCTACAATATGTGGATTTGACCGGAATATTGATAAGTCTTTTGTAGACTGGATATCAATTTTAGTACAGTAGTAAAAATATAAATTAGTGTTTGTGAAGGATAACACTGCACCAGTTGGAATCAACATGGGTGTGTTATCTGAAGTCAGAATCTGACAATGCCACAATTCTCTGCAATAGAGATTTGGACAACATTCTTAAGAGTTTGACTCGGTCGAATTCATTAGAATCGATCCACGGTTTCCCATCCATCTTATTGGTTAAGATTATGCATCCGTGTATGCAACATTCAACGAGGAAGTTCTACCCTATGCCTCGGGAATGACTCTCGAATCTTCGGATCAAGAGAAATGGGATAGATTCTCTTTCTAGTAAGAGATGGTCGTGTTATTGAACGTCAACTTTGATCGAATCTTAGATTCGGCGGTTAACAAAGCAAGTTTAGTATGTCCTTTAGTATCTTGAAGAGAACGAGGAACAATATGCGGACATATTCATGTGTGAACTTGGATATGTGTGATACACTGATTTTGACTTTAAGTCAGATTGAGGATGATCGTTAAGTCGATCTCGGGCTCAGTGTTTACTCAGTACCACATGATTTGATGGACCGGTAACGTTTCGATTCTACGGATCGTCTCGAGCCGACAACCTGACTAATCATTAAGACCCATGACATTTAGATGTAGGTACTCCCCGAGTCACTGACCTATCCTACGACGGCATACTCGGAGTGTACTTTGGAATCTGAAATGGTTATGACATGCTTAGTGGGTACTATAATACGGGATAAGTCTCCATTGCTTTAGAGCAAGTGGGAGATGTAGTTTGTTGTATTTTAAATAATAGGGTGTGCTCTAAAACAATTAATCACATGCTTTCGTGCAAGTGGGAGATTGTTAGGTGTGATGCCCGAAAGACAATTTTTGTAATTGTTTTATTTAATAAATGAATTGACGTTATTGTTCATATTTATTATTCTCATAATCACCGATGTGACAATAGTATTTACACTACGAAAAACCCTAAGTATATCGTTTATGTAATCACTTAACTCGGTGTATGGTATATACACGGGAGGATTGAGTTAGTGAAGATGTACTTAAAATACAATTAGCCCGTAGTGAAGTTAATCGAGAGTATCGGGTCTCTCCTTTAACGTGCTATTAATGCGCCCAGAACACAATAGGTGTGATAGTCCTATCCGGACTTTCGGTTAAGAGAACCTAATGGGGCATTTGTATATGATAGATATATCATATAGGGCTGGACCGATTTGATTAGAGTTCTCGATATAATTCCGTAATCGAGAAGTCTTATCGAATCAATGGATGATCATATTTATGGATATATCTTAATCCTGAGGTGATCACGATCAACCGCTTGAATCGGTATGAAGTTTGACTTGACGGTTAAGGATTACACCGAGTCCGTGGTCCGAATTACCCCATCTTGGCATTGTACTTGGATTGAGTGAGTAGTCCGTGTTATCACGGATACGGAATCCATTCCTTCCATTTATGGAAGTAGATGAACAGGTTCCCTTATTTGTTAATCCTAGAAACCGATCGATCGCGCGAGTTCATATCACACCGATTGATCACCGAAGTGAGTTGTATGAATTAATTGATCACTAGGGGGTTAATGGTAAATAAGGATAAGAGGTTCTAAAAAGGGTTAACGGTAACTTCCCGATTTAGAATGAACGATCTATGGAGGATTAATCCATATGTAATGATTATATCAATGGACGCTTATTATTATTCTCGTGAGGAGATAAATATAATCTTATAATCGGAGGAGTGCGATCACGGGATTATGGTGGCATATTCCCGTGATTGATTCATCGAATATAATTATTCTATAATTATTTATTTGATTTATCGGAGCCGCTGATTATTAGTCCATGGTCCCCGACGTGCCTCCTAATATAGCATAGCTATTCTCGGACGTCGAATCCTAATAATATTAATTTAGTTCTTGTTGGACTTTATTAAAACGATATGTGAATTAATTGTTTAGTGGACTATTAAATTAGTTTGGACTAAATAATTAAATACACGGAAAAGACATTTTTCGTGGACTCGGCCCGAATTGGTGTGTTGACCATTTTTTTGACCTAATTGGTCAAAAAGGATAAAAGATGCGTGTGACCTATTCTTTTAGTAAAAGGTGCGCATATTTTATGTATTATTAGGAAATTTGTTTTCCTAAATTAATTAATAAGACATGTGCATAAAATATTTATTGGATAAATATTTATGGAAAGAAATAAAGATAAATATTATCCTAGATTTGTTCTAGAATATTATGGGATTATCTTTTATTTAATAGGATTATCATAATTGATTTTGTATTAATTATAAAAATCCTTGGGGCTTAAGTTTTACTCTCCTATATAAAGAGAGTTCTCCCAAGCCAAATAACACACTACATATTTCGACTTCACCTCTTAGAGAGGAGAAGAAAATATTTTTTCGGCCAAGGGGTATTAGGGAGAAATCTTGGAGATTTTTCCGGGTAGCATATCGGAAGGGTTCGAGTCGAGAATTTCCTTCCACCGGGAGTTGCTTGGATCACACGTACGGAAGATCGTGGTGCTCTTCACGCTTTCCTTCGTTCATCCTATTGCGGTTCTTCAACTTGGATTTTGAGATCCAAGAGGTATGTTCTACAACCCCTTGTAGATATAGATCTAGTTATTTTATTACGTGTAGTTTATAGATCTAGATCCATTAAATCGTTTCCGCTGCGGATGGTATTACTAACACCTGCATCAGACATCAATGTCCCTGCATCAAACATCAATGTCACTGCATAAGTCATCAATGTCCCTGTCCTGCATCAGACATCAATGTCCCTGCATCAAACATCAATGTCACTGCATAAGTCATCAATGTCCCTGCATGAGTCATCAATGTCACTGCATAAGACATCAATGTCACTGCATAAGTCATCAATGTCCCTGCATCAGACATCAATGTCACTGCATAAGTCAGCAATGTCACTGCATCAGTCATCAATGTCCCTCCATCAAGTAGCATGTAAATCAGAAAAATATTTCTTACTTTGGTAGTTCTTGAGCTTACACTTCTTTGTCAAAAGGCATCAAAACCATTAAAAACAGAGCATGCTAAGCAAATGACAAACTACATAGCACGTTTTATATTGTTTTGATGTGTTAGCCCTCTTTGTTGGCTTTGTAAGTGACCTTGTATGCATTTGTGTGTTATAGGCCCATGCTCGAGGGAGAGTGTTGATGTTTTTAAGATGTTAAATACTTCATCTTTTCAAGTACAATCCGGCCAAAAGTCGAGTAACTAAACAGCCCTCAATAAGCGTGTATTGGAAAAATGTTAACAATCTCATAGGAAAAAGAATTAAAGAAAAGAAACTGTACAGCGTCATCCTTGGTTACAACATTAGCACGAATGACTCAATTAAATGGATCACACCATAGAAGTGAAAAAATGCAATATTAAAATCGAGAGATATACCTTCGAAAAGAATTGGTCTTTCCATCCGAATATTTTGGGTGAACAAACGATGGTGTGATAAAACAAATTAACTCACCAAAACGAACCCCGATGAAAGCAATTCACTCTACACACCATAGAAATCGCAATCTATGTATAATCGGTCATCACATATGAATTCTTAGACAGAAAATTTCCATAAAATTAATGTAGTTTCACAAATAATGTAGAGAAGGTGCGAAGACGTACAGGGGTCGAAAGGAATCATGTGACTACTGATTAGCACACATATGATCAATTTAGCCAGAATGAGTCACCAGCAAGGCGGAGTTCGGCGGAAAGTGAGAATAAAGTATACCAAAATTTGGTTGTGATAGGTATTGGAAAATAAATTAGATTGTCCTTATAACCGAATAAGTTTTTTGAGTGTCCTAAATGATCATTAAGTCTCTAACGACGGTCTTATAACTAATAACCACTTTATTTTATCACTTTTATGGCATTATTTAAAATTAATTTGATTAATTATGCAAACACATTATTGTGTTATGGCATAATTTTTATTGAATCAATTTTTGGGCCATATAAACTACATGGCCATATAATTAAAAAAAAATTATTAGATGATGGCCTAGTCACAGTTAATTGATATATCCGGCCCTTTCTTTTCAGCCCAATTCATCTTAACCTAATACAATTATCTAAACCCTATTTGTATTTTCCACAAAATAATTGCCGCCCCTCCTCTTTCCCAGAAGCTTCTCGGCTCTTTATTTTCCACCACATTATCTGTCATTCGCCCTCCCCAATGATGCCCCACTATCTTCCAAATGTATTTTTTTTCTCCAAAAAGTCTCCATCACATGTACTTCTCCTTCTCTTTTTCTAACGTCTGTCTCTCTCTTTTGGCAAACCATTTCTCTTCTTTTTCATTTCCAAAAAGAATTCCTTCCATTTTTATTAAACACTCCAAGCTTTCATCTTCTTTCATAAAACTCATCTGAATCCTTTTCTTCTTCAATCGGCAATCTGTTATTTCTCCTTTCCATGGCTTCAGAAAAGTGCTCTCTTTTTCTATATAAATCTCGTCTCTCTGTTCTTGCCATAAAAACGAGAAGCCTTTGCTTCAGTGACTTTTTCTGACATAGCTGTGAAGGTAAAAGCAACCCTGGCTCCTATTTCTTGGTAGATCTGAGGATGGCAATTGCAACACAGGTATGAAATAGGCATTTTTTGATTCTACACCCGCTGAGACCATTAAAGGTGTACTTCACCGAGGTCAATGATGCCCAAAACTAACCTTATCATCTCTTCCCTTTTGGGAATCTGACTAAGGGTTAATTTTTTGTCTTATTTTCGGTCTATTGCATGCTCTGTTTGCTCTGCCAAGTCTCTCTGTTTTGATACTGTTAAAGTCGATTTCTTCATATAAAAATAAGCTTTGATATTATATGCATGTTAATAGAAGCCTTGGTAAAAGTCTTTTTTTTCTGCTTCCTTTTTTTTCTTGTCGCATGTGATATATATATATATATATATGTGAATTTTTTAGTTCAGAATCTGCAAAAAAGAAAAATAAAATGCATGTTCTGTTGGTTAAAAGTGCTCTCACATGTTTAAATTGCTTGATAAATCAAATCATAGTAAAACATGTTGTCTTTCACATATGCAATATATATTGGAAGTGTTTTTGTTGTTGTCGTGATTTTCTTTAAAAATATATATTAAAAATATATCTACTTTGTTTTCTTGGAGTCTATAATTGTTCCAGTCTCTTGAACTCGTGCTTTTATGACCCGTGACCTTTTCAAACGTCTTTGTTTTGTCTTTTCCACACAACTTTTTTTTGTCTGCCTTTCTGATCTGAATCCTCTGCTCAATACTTTGTCCTGTTTTGATATATCCGTTGCCTCTATGTTAACGTCTATTTTATCTCCTGAAATCTACTAACCAAGTGCATCAAGTGTGCAGTATATATACATACGCAGCTGCGTTCTAGAAAGACATAACAAAAAAAGAAGGAAAAAAATGGCACTAAAGTCATTTGGTCAAAAAAAAAATCCCTCATACACAACTCAGTGCAGTCAAGGCTTTAAGGAGCTCTCTACCTCCTTGAGTCTGAAGAGTAGATTAGGAGATTTTTAGTGAGTGTTTTGAATTTGATTTTTGAGTGTCATTTGTGAGGCATCAAACATGTGGTGAGAATAGTGATTGTACTCTTACACTTGAGTGTTAAACTTGTATAAGTGAGGAAGAGAGTGCTTTACTTTTCTGCATTACGGTTTGGAGTTCATCAAGTCAAGGAAGGAGCTTGGTGGTTCAACAGTAGAGTGCTGAAGGACTGTGCTTGGAGGGCTCCGGTCTGCACTTCTCTTTGCCATCCGAGCTGTAGGCTGCGGTGGGGTAATTTTTGTATCTTCTTTGTAATCGTAGAGATTTATAGTATAGCTTTAGTGTTTTACTTGAATCTTGACCTCAAGTGTTCTTTCTAAGCTTGGCTTGGATTCAACACTTCAAGTAAAACATTCTTGATTGATTGTTTTGCTTGGATTGTTTTGTTTTGTTGTGTAACACCTTAGGACTTGCATGCTAGTTAAATAACTAAAACCCGCTAAGTGTTCTCTCACCTACATAACACAACACTCGGTAATAGCTTGCATGCTAGTAACAACCTAACTTTGATTTAAAACAAGTTTGTTTGTAATCCCGTTAGGTGCAACTTAGATCACTTAGATAACTAGGATAACTTAGTTTTTCTTTTTAATTAGATAGTCTTCCGCCTATTTAATTAACTAAAAACTAGGTTGAAACTCCGAAATTATCTTAAGTCGAAAAAGTAGTCATAAGCCGGTTATTACTCTATTCACCCCCCTCTAGAGTAATTTAGTGCGCGTTACGATCCAACAAAAGGAAGGTAATCAACAATTAAATGGAGAGATAATTGTTGAGAGAGATTGTCTCAATTTAATCGTCACCTCTTTGACCAATCCTAAGGCGGCACTGTCGGAGTGAGATTAAATCCTTGGAATGGTAGGATATACTGCATGCATGACATGACGTTTATTATTCCTAAAATTATTATATGTTGTGGTGTATGGTTTGATTTATATTTCTGTCGTAATTTGTTGGTCGCAGAGAAGGGTAAAAGTATAGTCGGGGGGGGGGGGGGGGGGTGAATGACTATACTGGAGTTTCAAAAACCTTTCTCAATATAAAAGCTTTGAGCAGCGGATAAGCCCCTTCTTTTAATGCTATTTCAAAGTAGGATATGCACACACAAAATATGAATTATGCAGTAAGTGCAGTAAGGTAAAATGCTGAAAGTAAATTGACACAAAGACTTATAGTGGTTCAGGGTGGTGTAATCCCTTAATCCACTCTTCTCCTGTGATGATTGGAGGAATTCACTATTGTTTTCACTGATACAATAGCAAGATTGTCCTTGGCTACACAAACTTTACAATCTACAAGACTATCACTCCCTGGCTTCAAAAGATTCAGTGACTCAGTCTTCAACATTGCTCCTTGAGAACAAATCCTTTAGCAGCTATCACAAACACAACTCCTTCTCAGATGACTCTGATTCAGTTGCTTGACTGGTGTGAATTGGATTCACAGATTCTGTTGATCAATCTCAGTACTTGATGTGGAATTTTAGCTCTGATTGCTGAGTTGATCTCTAGATGTGTCCTTTAAGTTCATATAGAAGGCTTTTCAAATTGACAGTGTTTCTGCTTGTTCTTATGTAATGCAACCGTTGTTTTTCTTGTTTGTCAATGCCTTCTATTTATATCCTTGATAATCCTTGATTTGAATTTCCGTCCGTTGGCTATTTAATGTGGGGAATAATCCTTGATTTAATTCTTGATTCCCCCTTAATTATACTCTCCTTTTCAGTACACCGTATTTTTCTTCAAACGTCTATCACAAAATACGTCCTTGATTGATTATGCATTTAATGAATGTTACTATGAATCTTCCTTATCATCTCACGTTCTGAATAAGTATAGATGATATACCTTACGCAGCTTGTTCCTTTACTTGACTGTTGCTTGAACGGTTGAGTGTTCCTGCTGACTTAGCTGTTTAGTTCTTTTTCACTGCTTAGTCTTTACTCAGCCGACAGGCAGTTCACTTTGCCGGTTCACTGCTTTCTTGATTTCTTTGAACTTTCAAGAGTACTTGCACTTCACTGATCCTTGTTGAGTGAGATCAGTGTACACCATATTTAAACAATGAATTTCATCACTTGAAAATATAACTTAGACTTATCCAAGGTCCTCACAGATTTTCCTAGTTATAAGTCATACCATACGTTTTCATGCTTCTCTACTGGTACTTGGCTGCTTTTACTCTACCGGATTTCTGTTTTACCTAGCCATCCTATCAACTAGTACAATACTTGTCAGACTTAACTTATACAACATGTCAGACTCTAAGTAAAGACTTATACAAAGAATTCTTACTTATTTCAGGCTTGCTATGACAGCAAGTATGGCCATTATCAAAACATAATAAATGTTCCTAACAATTTCCCCAGATACTTGCATGAGGGTGTTGAGCTGCTTCCCTGAGTAATCCATAATCTCATCCAAGTGCTGGATTTGGTCAGTATGCTCTCATTCAAGGTGTCCACCAAGGGTTTGAGTTTCTCCTCAAGCACTCCAGCTTGATGCTCCAAATTTGATTGAACATGGTAGGGGATGAGAAACTGTAGGTTGCAGGGTATGTCTCCTTGCCTTCCCATTACTTTATCTTGAACTTTAATATGACTGATGAGTGCCTCAATCTTGTGATTCATGGATGTTTCATCACTCCTTAAGGCAATCTTGAGGTTTTGCCGGCTTATGAACTGCCTCTCCATGTCTACAATCAGGGGGTTGATATCCATATTGAAAATTCTGTCTGGATCTTCCTCTGCTGATGTAGATGCATCAGCGTGCTCTTATCCCTCTTCCTCATGTTCTTCTTCTTTTTCTTCAATTTCTTCAATCTCATGATCAGAGAGAGATTGTTGAAAGTCACTAGCATTTCCGTGTCCTTGTGAGGACTGTCCTTCTTCTCCATGTGCTGGAGACTCAACTGCTTCTGCTGGTGTTTCCCCTTGATCAATGCTGGGGGTTTTGACATGTTCAGCAGAGGGAGTTTGATCAGCTGGCTCACTCGGCTGTTTGCAACTTTTCTGATGCTCCTGAGAATCACCTCTTGGATTGTCAGGTCATCATCAGATAAGTCCATCTTTTCTTGATCATCCTCAAGATGATCTCCTTCCTGTTTTTCTTCTTCTCATTTTTCCTCCTCATCCTCAGTAGCTTCTTCCTCATCCTCAATCTCTTCTTCTTCAGATGGTGTAAGATAGTATTTTTAGGTGTAGTGCCCGAAAGACAATTTCTGTAATTGTTTTTGACATGATTTATAATTTATCTTAATATTTGCATTTATGCTTATATTAATACACTGCTGAAAACCCTAAGTATATCGGTATGTAATCACATCACTCAGTATATGGCATACACACGAGGATTGAGTTAGTGATGATATGCTTAAAACTAGTTAGTCCGTGGTGAATTTAATCAGAGTGTGGGTCTGCTGATTAATATACCAATAATGCGCCCAGAACACTTAACGGTGTGACCGTCTTATCCGGACGTCGTATAGGGTACCTAGTGGGGCATTTATATATGATGTCTATCATATAGGACTAGACCGATTTGATTTGAATTATCGATATAATTCCGTGATCAAGAAATGTTATCGAATCACAAGATGATCATATATGGATTAATCTCAATCCTGATGTGATCACAGTCTACTGCTTGGTTCAAAGTAGGGTTTGATGTGTTAGTTAAGGATCACTTGGATACATGTGATCTGAACACTTCTCGTTGGCTCTATTCTGGAATGAGTGAGTTGTCTGTGACTTCACAGATATGGAATTCAATCCTTCCTCCGGGAAGTAGACAGACAGTTCCCTTATTTGTTAATCCTAGAAACTGATCGATGGGCCCAGTTCATATTATATTAGTTATGAACTAATTGATCACTAGGGGGTTAATGGTAAATAATGATAAGATGTTTTGAGAAGGGTTTACGGAAATATCCTGAATCAAAACGAACAGTCTATGGAGGATTTATCCGTATGTAATGATTATATCAATGGACGCTTATCGACTCAGTGATTAGGGTGTAAGTATATATCTATAATCGATAGAGTTTAGTTTCGGGTTTATGGTGGCGTAATCCCGGAATTAATAGATTGAATAAGAATTGTTCTGTTCGATGAATAATTTTATTTAATTTATTGTAGCTATTGATTGTAGGTCCATGGTCCCCGATGTGGCTCCTAACATGCATATGTTTCTTGACGTTGGGCCTCAATAATAATTAAGTAGTTGGACTATTTAATTGATGTGCGCTTTATTATTTATTGGACTAAATAATAAAATACATGGAAAAGACATTTTTCGTGGACTCGGCCCATTATGAGAAATTTCATGTGAACCCTAATTTTCTAGTATTGGGGGCGTGTTTTTAGTCTTGGTAATTATTAAATTAGTTTTCTTGATAATTATAAGACATGTGATTAATTGTTTATTTGTTAAATAATTAATTAAGGAAAATATATTAGATTGATCTTTAAATATTCTAGATTTATTCTAGGAGTATCTTTTATGGAAAATGATTATTATAATTGATTTTGTATTAATTATTAAATCCTTGCAGGACAAGGATTTCTCTCCTATATAAAGAGAGTTATCCTAAGCCTTTTCATTCAACACAATACCCGCATCATACACATAGTATGGCTTTGAATTTTTGGCCAATAGCTAGGGTTTAGAGTTGGGAAAATCTTCGGGATTTTCCGGGTAGCATATCAAGGAGGTCAAGCATCAAGGATCAACATCCACCGGTTTTTGCTTGGAGATACACATCGGAAGATCGTGGCATCTCAAATTGGATCTCGACTTCATCAATCTTTTGGATCTCGCTTTTGATTGGTAAGTACATCTCACCTTCTTGTAGGTAGATCTTAAATTATGTAGTTTAATTTTATATGATCGTGATCCTCTTGTTTATTCCGCTGCGTAATCGGGCGGATCTAGATCCGTCCGGCGATATTACATCCAACAAGTATCCTTCTTCACCTTCTTATAGATAGGTGACTACCTCTCGGTTCTCTTCATCATTTTCTACATCATCAATGATTCAAGGGGACTATCTTTGTTAATGGGTAGACTCCCTTGTTGTGCTTGTACTGTTTGAGATCTGGTCCTTCTACCAATCCATGATCTGCTGCTCTCAGGCTCCTTCCTTTTCTGTCCAGTTGTGGGTTGTGGTTTCTGGGAGGCCTTAACATAGGTAAACATCACCTTGGCCTTGTGCAGTGGATGCACAGAGATTGGTTTCACTTTCTTTTGGTCAAATAGATGTTGAAGGGGAATCCCATACGATTTCCTTTCCCAGAAATCACCTTTCTTTTGCAGGTTCTTGCTTGGTGCAGTAATTGCTAGATCAATCTCCTTTTGAATTTTAGCCTTTAATCTGTTGAAGATAAACTATGACTAGTTAAAAGAAATACCTTGATAGATGATAGCCATTAATTTGACTCCAAGCTCGGTGATGTTCTCTATGGAGCATTTTTTTCCCTTCAATGTTCCTTGTTATTACATGAGCAAACTCAGCAAAGGGGCGTTTGAGTGCTGATCTAGGGAAGTTGTATTTCTTGCTGTGCCTTCTGGGGTTCTTGGCTATTTCAGTCCAGAATGTATTGATGTCGATTTGCATCTTCTTCACATCGATGAGACCAGCGTTGGATGGATTTAGGAATCAGTTAAAGAGACTAGGGGTGATAACCACCTCTTTTCCAAACATTGTGCTCACGATGCAATTTGGGTCACTTTTCTTCTTGCTGGGCACAAATTTTGCATTTTTCCAAAATGAAATTAGGGTCTCATAGCATATTCCTGTGATTGGGGCGTTCAGGAATGTCATCAGTCCCATATTTGTGCAGCCATCAACTAGTCTTTGAGCCTGTGCATCATGCTCACAGAAGGGTAGATAGTGCTCAGGTCTGAAAAACGATCCTGTGATGATCGACTTTTCATAATATTTCTCTGTTGGGGAGATTGAAGAAGATGATGCCATTGTTTAGAAGTGTTCGAGATTTGGAAAAAGCTTCGATTTTTTCAGAGAAATAGGGTTTATGAATTGCAAGAGAGCGAAAAGAAATCTGAAAAACCTCTATGTATTGTTTATATAGGAGAAGTTCGGGTAGTGTGAATGTGGTTGAATATGGAAGGATTTGGTGGAGTAATGGCATGATATTGTGTATATAATTCACGGTATTTGAGTGTAGTGGGGGAGTGGATTGAGGTATGCAATGATAGATCCCGGGAATCGAGGCGTTGCCGTCATACCTTGATGCAAAAAATAACTTCCATGATTACACTATATAATCCACGTGTGCAATCTTCCATAAGATTATTCTCCATAAATCAACTAATCTTCCACATGTTATAAGTTTATTTTGTTCACACTTCACTTTGCTGTATTCTTCAAGATATTTATCGGTGAAGTAACTTGGCAGGTCACTAGGCCGGTGCAGTGACTTCTTTACTGAGGTGCTATATATAACTGTTCCTAAAAATTAGTGAAGTTAACTTCGCTGGGTATCAGTGCCTTACCTGCCAAGTGAGTGCACCCGAAATGGCAACGGTTCAGTCAGCTGGTGAAGTCACTACGCTGATCACTCCAGTTAGCTGCTCTTAATAACTTAGTCGATTTCAATCATTCCTAGCTCAATTCTAAATTTACAGAATCTTTCATGATTGAGTGGTTTAGAGAAAATATCGGCCAATTGATCTTCATTTGGTATATATCTCAAGATTACATCTCCTTTTTCCACATGATCTCTGATAAAGTGATGTCTCACATCAATATGCTTTGTTCTTGAATGTAATACTGGATTCTCAGTGATAAATATTGCACTGGTGTTGTCACACATAATTGGAATTGTCTTTTCCTCCATTCCATAGTCACTTAGCTGTTGTCTGATCCATGAAACTTGTGCATAGTAGCTGCATCTGCTATATATTCTGCTTCAGCTGTTGATGTGGATATAGAATTTTGCTTTTTGCTAAACCATGATACTAGTCTGCTGCCTAGCATCTGAAAAGTTCCTAAAGTGATTTCTCTATCAATCTTACATCCAGGATAGTCTGAGTCTGAATAAGATATCAACTTGAATCCTCCATCTTTTGGATACCGAATTCTTATATTGATGGTGTTCTTCAGATATTTGATGATTTTCTTAGCTGCTAGTAAGTGAGATTCCTTAGATTGAGCTTGGAATCTTGCACATATTCCTACTGCAAATGCTATATCAGGTCTTCTTGCAGTCAGGTAGAGTAGAGATCCAATAATTCCTCTATATAACTTTTGATCAACATCTTTTCCAGTTTCATCTTTCCCAAGAATAACTCTTGCACACATTGGTGTATATGTTGTGCCATTTGTATCCATGCCATATTTGTGTATCAAGTCTTTTGTAAACTTGGCTTGATTGATAAAGATGCCATCCTTCATTTGTTTCACTTGTAAACCAAGAAAGTAATTGAGCTCTCCCATCATGCTCATTTGAAATTTGCTCTTCATCCGATTTGCAAATTTCTCACACATATTCTGATCCAAAGATGATGTCATCAACATAAATCTAAACTAACAATGTGCTTGTACCTTCTTTTATCTTGAAGAGAATCTTGTAAATGGTTCCTTTTTTGAATCCATTGTTGATTAAAAATTGAGACAGTGTCTCATACCAGGCTCTGGGTGCTTGTTTGAGTCCATATTGTGCCTTTTTGAGCTTGTACACTTTATCTTCTTTCCCTTTGAGTTGGAAACCAGGGGGTTGTTCCACATATACTTCTTCTTCCAAAAGTCCATTCAGAAAAGCACTTTTGACATCCATTTGATAAACTTTAAAGTCTTTATGTGCTGCAAAAGCTAGAAAGAGTCTGATTGCTTCCAATCTTGCTACTGGTGCAAAGGTTTCATCATAATCTATTCATTCTGCTAGAGAGTAGCCTTTTGCGACTAGCCTTGCTTTATTTCTGACAACTGTTCCTTTTTCATCCATCTTGTTTCTGAATACCCATTTTGTTCCAATGATTTTGGCCATGTCTGGTCTGTCAACTAGTTACCAGACTTCATTTCTCTCAAATTCATTGAGCTCTTCTTGCATGGTTGTAATCCAATCAGCATCTTGAATTGCATCATCTATTGTTTTGGGTTCCACCTGTGATAGAAAACAAGTTAGCATTCTTTCCAGTTGTCTTCTAGTTCTAGTATGAATATCTCCAATGACTTGTTCTTCAGGATGATCTCTCAGCCAGTTCAGGTCAGGTTGAAGTTGCTCTTCATTTGGTTCTTCCACCACTTCAGTTTGTGCATCAACTTCATGATCTTGTGTTGTATTGACTGGTGCATCATCTTGATTGCCAAAGGTGTGATCCAAGATTGTAGCTGGGACTGTTGTATTCATATAGATTTGTCCTTGTACAGCTTCTTCTTCAAGATCTTGTAGACTCTCACCATTTGTGTTTGGTTCATAAAAAACTACATGAATGGACTCTTCAATCACCAAGGTTCTTTTGTTGAGTAATCTGAAGGCTTTGTTTGTGTCTGAGTATCCCATAAAAATTACTTTATCATCTTTTTCATCAAAAGTATGCAACTGATTCCAATTCAAAACAAAAAATTTAGATCCAAACATATGCAAATGTGAAATGTTAGGTTTTCTTCCATTCCAAATTGCATATGGTGTCTTTCCATGATGTTTGTTGATGAATGATCTACTTTGAGTATAGCATGCTGTATTTGTTACTTCAGCCCAAAATCTCTTTGGTAAGATGCTTCTGCAATCATTGTTATGACTGCTTCTTTGAGTGTCTTGTTTCTTCTTTCTGCTACACCATTTTGTTGTAGAGTGCCTGCTGCTGATAGTTGATGTAGTACTCCATTCTCTTCACAATAAGATCTAATCACTTCATTTAGGAACTCTGTGCCTCTATCTGATCTGATCTTGATGATCTTCAACTCTTTCTCATTCTGTATCCTCCTCAACAAATCTGGTAGCTTTTTGAGTGTCTTTTTTCTTGTTCATGAATATGGTGCAAGTGAATTTGGAAAAGTCATCCACCACCACTAGAGTGTACTTCTGGCTTTGACATGAAGGAGCTTTTGATCTGCTTCCCTTTTTGACAGGCATCACAAAGACTTTCCTTTTTGAATGTGATCTCTGGAAGGCCTTCAACTAGCTTGTTCTTTGACAATTTGTTGATGGTCTTGAAGTTGAGATGGTTCAGTCTTCTATGCCATTCCAGCTGGTTGATTGCTTATTTTTTACAAGGAGACATGTTTCTGCTTTTGCTGTTTTCCAGTCCACCACATACATGTTGTCTTCTCTTTTTCCTGTAAGTACAACTGTGCTGGTTCGACTATGAATCACTTTGCATCATTCTTTGCTAAAGTGCACATTGTAGCATTTGTCACATAATTGACTGATGCTTAGAAGATTGAAATTCAATCCTTTGACATAAGCTACATTCTGAATCTTTAAATTGTTCTTGAATATTATGCCTTCCCTCTTAATTTTTTCGGGGTTTTCTTTGCATCCAAATGTAACTTTGGGTCCATCAAAAGCTTTAAAGTCAGTCAACCATCCTTTGTTCCCTGTCATATGTTTGGAACATCGACTGTCTATGTACCTGATAATGCCCTAAATAGTAGCATTAATTATACCTTTATTTACCCCGAATTCTGCTCAAGAGAGGATAGATAGGCTCATTATTATATGGAATATGTGTTAAATGCTATGTGTATGTTTCTAGGTGTTAGGAAATCAAACGAGTAGCGCAGCGGAAAATTAAAATTTTGATTTCCGATCCAAGGATCGACTTCGTTTAAACAATAAACATATAACAAGGAGGACAAAGATTATACCTTTCTTGATCTTAAAGATCGAAGCTTTGACCATCCAGTAGAAGTAGATGCGCCTGAGCCGTCCAAGCGTCCGGCTTCTATCA
Organism: Gentiana straminea; assembly: GCA_036785695.1. NCBI lineage: Eukaryota > Viridiplantae > Streptophyta > Magnoliopsida > Gentianales > Gentianaceae > Gentiana > Gentiana straminea. The sequence continues at coordinate 1,540,178 of JAVUPR010000087.1, read as the reverse complement.
GTTATCCACACGAACGCCTTGCTGGAATCCTGCCGGATTGCTATTAGAAAAATTCGACTGCTAGGTCGACCTTTTTCTCCCTTACAATCTCAAGAACAATTAGCTCTTGGAATAATGGTGTACAAAAGAGCAAGCCAACCTCCTCTTTTATAGAGGTGTGGTGCGCCCTTAGGTCTTCCCAAACTGATTGGGATTAGCTCCTAATAGATTGATGAGAGAGAAAAACCTTCTCCTAATAAAATAAGGAAAATCTCCACATTTGATTTACCTCTTTTATTTTAATATCTTATATTAAATAAAAACTAAATATTATCAATATCTTATATTGAATATATTTATCTTATTACCACAATTCTATTTTCCAAAAATCAATTAATATCGAATATTAATATTATGGTAATCTTATTAATTAAATTGCACAATCCAAGTGTATCCTATACACTAGTGACTTGCGCCCCTTTTGCCAATTTATTGGCTTCCGGAATATTCTTTAATTAATATAATTTATGCATAATTAATATCTTGTATTTTATTTATTCATAATAAATAAATACCACCTTATTAATTTACCACTATAACCCTTATAGTCATGAGATAAACTTTCCTTATTTTGTCATCAACTATAACCGCATTTTAATTCGAATCGACATTCATATGTGTGTGACCCGATAAGCTTTCGAATATGTTGGCCGTAGACATAAGGTGCAATTTACGAAAATGCGCTTCACCTCTAACGATCATGGATAGCGTCTAGCAACACTTCCATGACCCCCAATCATTGGAAGAGTCAATACGTAATGACTACTACCTTTCATGTGCTCGGTTTATTACATGAACTTAAATAGACTGTAAATGACCCGACCCGATTGGGTTTAGGACACCTATTCAACACTAGGTTTGTAATTTTGCATCTGTGTTATTTTCCTAAAGGTTTGGTACTGTTTTGCCTAGTTTTATGTGTTTTATAGGATGTACCGAATCTGGAGCATTGGAGAACGGATCTGGATCAAAGGAAGCATGTTGGGCCAAGTAAAAGAAGTCCAAGAAGAGATTTACTAAAGAAGAAGAAGAAAGTTAGCCCGGTTTACCATGGACTAGGTCCGGTATACCGAGAGCCTTGTGGGACACAAAATCGATTCTGCCGCATCTACTAGGTCGGTTAGGGTTTCTATGAGTCATAAGTCGGCTATTGTATCTATATAAAGCCGCATTAGCTGATTATTACATAAGTTTTTCATATTCTATTATATACATTATACAATTTGATGAAATAAAGTTATTCCAAGCTTTTGAGGAGTTATTTCTGGTTTTCTCCCCTTCTCTACCATCTCTAGCTTGAGTAAATCGAGGTAGATCTCCATCGTTGAAGGTATGAAGCTTTGAACGTTCCTTTTTGTCTTCAATATGGTAGATCTGTTCGTATTTATGTCTTTTAGTTAATCTGCATGTTTAAAGACCCCATGATTACTTAGATTAATCGTAATTGAGCAATGTAGATCCAGAATTAAGAAAATCTGCCCCCGGTAAACCGGCGGTCTATACCGGTTTACCGAGGCAAAATTTTGGAAACTTAATCTGAAGGATTAACGTCAGCTATGTTGATCGACATGTTTAATTAACTGTAGGTTAGATCTGGTTAATCTGCTTATTGTATTCGTTAATTAACACAAAGAACTTGCAAGGTGAAGTGTTAGTTAGGACATTGTCTTGATGGACCCTAGGAACGTGCTGATCAGTGTCGACAGCTGTCTAGGCGGGTTAGCGGTATGAGTTAGCGCTCGATATCGGCAATTCTAGTTCTTTATGCTTATGGCTATTACTGACCAATTAAGGAGGGTAGATTGCATATAGATTGTCTACTACCATGGTCAGCGTAGATAGGGTTAGGGTTATGTGGGGAAGTAAACGTAAGGATTAACTAATCCAAGTTAGTAGATAGGTGGGAAGATGGGGAGGAATACCAAGTTTCTTTCATGTTTATTGTTGGTCAAAGACCATATAGTTCGCTTCTTAGTTAGGTTAGGATCGTTTATACTTAAAGTTGCATTGTCTCTGTGGGATCGACCTTGATTCACCCTTACTATACTACGATGTACCTAGTATTCTTGCTAGTAATATCGACGTTAGTGACTTACACGCGATCAATATTTTTGGTGCCGTTGCCGGGGACAATGGCCAATTTGAAGGATAAACGTTTTAATTCTGATTAAGAAGCCATTTTTTTTTATTTAATTTATTTTCTTTTGAAGTCTTGAGTCCTTTTGGATCAAACCTACACTTGTTAAACTCCCAGAATAAGAAATTCTTGGCCCGGTTTACAAAGGGTTACCCCCGAATTACCGAGGCCTGGAAAATTGAATTCTGAACAGCCTTCGTTATTCTGTGTTATTCCCAGTTGATTTTAGTTCGAAGGTCCATAACAGTTGGGTTCATCCCCAACTGAAGCAGGAGTTGCTAACCTTTTATTTGTTTTATTTGTCTCTTTTGCAGGAGTATCAGGACACTTCGGAAATTCAGTCAAGCAAAATCGATTAAGTCTAGACGAGTCAAATGAAATGCCTCGTACTGTGTTGAACATCAAACCAATCACTATGTATCCCGGATCAGAAGCCAGAGAGCAATATGAAGCTGATAAGAAGCACATGGAGGAGGAGACTGAAAAGCTTAAATATGAAGCCAAGGAAAACCTGAAGGAGTATGAGACTTATCGGCCAGGTACGTTTCCTATCGAGTTAATTGATCTTTTGTCCGATTACGACTCTAATGATCCGGAGGAGGATCCGGACACCATGTTCTCAGAGTCTGAGGATAACCCAGACTCTGATACCGCTGAATAGTTAGGAGACCCTGGAACGTTTCGACTCCTAATCTCTATCAATGGTGTATCTGTAGGTTTAGGTCTTTGTGATTCCGGAGCAAGTTGTAACATTATTCCTCTATCCATCGGCCAAAAGATTAAGCTTCCGGTTGTCATGGATCAAATAAACATCTGGTCTTGTGCACAACATGGCATACATGATAGACCCTATAGCCGAAGCATAAGGGATATTGGACATGCGTGCCCTTTCCTCCTCTGTCTTAGGACATATTTTCTTTGACATGTAGACCCCATGTGACATGGGCAGCAACCCTCTCTTGGATTGCTCCATGTGAACCTTTTCAGCATCTTGTCATATAGGTGGATTGTGAAAAACCAAGCAACCTTTTGGACCTATCTCCTTAGATCTTAATGCCCAAAATATAAGCTGCTTCTCCCAAGTCCTTCATAAAGAAGTTCTTGGATAACCAAACCTTAACCGACTGTAACATGGGTACATCATTCCCTATCGGCAGTATGTCGTCTACATAAAGCACTAAGAAAATGATTGCACTCCCACTAACCTTCTTGTAAACACAGGGCTCATCTTCGTTCTTGATAAAATCAAACTGTTTGATTGTCTCATCAAAGTGAAGATTCCAACTCCGAGAAGCTTGCTTCAGTCCATAAATTCACCTTTGCAACCTGCACACCATCTTGGCGTCATCGGTTGTGAAACCCTCAGGTTGTGTCATGTACACCTCCTCAGACAGGTTTCCGTTAAGGAAAGCTGTTTTCACATCCATCGGCCAGATTTCGTAATCATGGTATGCTGTGATGACGGTCAAATTGTACCCATTATTCTATGATCTTTATCCCCGATTCTAGTTTAAAAGAGCTTTAATGTAGGGATAATAAGTCGTAATATGCCTAATTTATATATACCCCGAGTTACGATTCGTTATTCTGCATTTCGATGATTTATTGCATTATTTGGTATTACAAACTATGTTTTTGTATGATAAATACGGTGAGCATTATGGACGGACTACGGAGAAGGAATTAAAGGTCCAGGACAATGCAGAGCCCAGCAGAAGACAGAGCCCAGAAGCAGTGCAGGCTCGGTCGACCGAGCCCAGCTATTCGGTCGACCGAGTGGACTTAAAGCCCAGCACAGTCCAGCGTATTACTTAAGTCGGTTAGGGTTTAGGGGATCCGATCCTTAGTCGGTTTCTAAGTCGGTTATGAGCTCTATATAAACACATTGTCATTAGTATTATGTATACATTCATACATTGATTTAATCATTAATAAGAGAGCACTACAAATTGAGAGTTTTTCAGCAAGTTAGGGCTGCAACAATGTAATCCCTTAATCTTCATGTTTTATTTTCAAGTAATTAATTCTTCCAATTATGTTCTTATCGTTTGAATTAATTAAACATAGCTAGATGATGTGATTCTCGGTTATGACGTTAGGTGGTGGTGACACCTTGTCAATGAGGATCCCATGACCTACGTCATAATCTAGATTTATTCATGACTCTATTTGATTTAATTAATGTGTATCTATGATAGTTTATATAAGTGATGTATGAATTGCTGTTTAATCTGTTCTGTATAAGGAAACGCTGAGAGGTTAGTTCTAGGATGTAATTAGGGTTGAGTTCGTCCGGGTGACCGAGCGAGTCGTTCGGTCGACCGAGCCCTTATACTCGGTCGACCGAGCCCTAGTTTCGTCAGTTAAGTCTGCCATGTCTTTATGGTGGGTTTGACCTAGTTGAATTTACTTTCTCAGTAGGTATGGCTAGGCTACGTCGCTCGTCAGTTTTTCATTAGCGTGTTATTAGGAAATACCAATATAAGACGTCTAGTTCGGCTCACGAACGATCTTTCGGGACTTTCAAAGAAGATCCGGATTAGTTTTGTATTAGGGAATTGTCGACACCTAGTCATACGTAAATCGTAGGTTAACAAGAGACTCACCAAGTAATTGTTAATAGGACGAGGGCTTGAGCGATCGTTTAGGAAGTACGCCTAACCATAGGAATGTTGCCTAAGCGAGGTGTACGGTTAATATCGGCATCCTTAGAATAATGAGCGTGTGAGTTATATGAGATGGAAACCCAAAAGGTGAAGTCACGTAACAATACCACAGTGATCTAGTAACCTAACCGGTGCTAAGTCAAGTTAAGGGGATGACTCCCGTAGCCAATTAAATATGAATACAGCGAGATTGACAGTTAGTGAGTGAGGTCATCTTATATAAGTTGACTTGGTCCGAACAATAACGTTGATAATTGGAAGGTTAATTACGTGTGTGTCTTTTTAGGTTTGAGTTTGTTTATTTTATTTTGTCTTTTATGTTGGTCTTAGATTGTTGTTCAATAACGAATTAGGTGAGTTAATTATTTAAGCCTAGGGTCCACATTTTGATTCCCTGAGGGATCGACCTTGATTCACCATCGCTATGCTATGATGTACCTAGTGCCATTGCTAGTATTTGGTGGTCAAGTAAAATAAATTTATAACCTGATCAGACCGCAATCAAGTTTTTGGCGCCGTTGCCGGGGAATCAATGGCCCAATGATTGTTTAAATAATTATTTTTATCTACTTCGTTCTTTCTTTATTGTTTTTAGTTGCATTATTTATTTTTCTTATGACGAATTATCTGTACTTGTATGCTGTTAAAGGATTAAAAGCAGGAATGGGGAAGATATTCGTTCGGTCGACCGAACGTATTCACTCGGTCGACCGAGCCTCTTCCGGCTTTAATTTTATATACGGTGTTGTTTCCCAGGTGTTCGTTTCCCCCTTTTTTTGTAGGTTGTAAGTTTGACAACGGTATGAGCAATCATACCGTTTTTGTCAATTTACTAATTGTTTATTGTTTTTCAAATATTGCGAGATAATTCGAAGTAAATCACTCACTTAACCTGCTCAAGATCAGCAAAATGTCATCAACCAATTTTCCAAAGAAGAAGTTAAGGTTTTACGAACCAAAACTACACCTAAAAAGCCGTTAACACCAAAGCTCATGGAAAGGATAGAAAAGATGAAAGCGAAAATCCGAGAGGCAAGGAAATCGAGGGAGGCTAAAGAATTCTATTGGCAAAGAGGTATGTCTATTTTGAATCCGAAGAAATTTCTTCGGATTCCGATTCGAAACTTTAGATTATGATGATTACATGTCCGAGATAGAATCGAGTCGAGAGGGTAGCACGGCTATGGAGAGCCCTATTGTCACCGTTTCTAGAGATGAAATATTGATTAAAGACGAGTCTCGACCGATGCAAAAGTTAGCGGACCCGGGAGCTTTTATGGTTGGAGTAACCACTAGAACAAACCCACTTAGGTTTAGCCTTGATTGATTCCGGTTCGAGCCTTAATATCTTTCCTAAAAGCCTTTGTGATAGGAATTTCATTTTAACACCCACTAACACCCCGCTCCAAGTTAGATTAGCGGATGGAACTAGGACAATCATGACCTGGGAGTGAACAACATGATTATTGGTGTGGGGCAATTACGGTTTAAGATAGATATAGTGGTAATGGAAATCGAGGAACATCCCGAATGCCCAATCATTTTGGGTAGATCGTTTATCAACACCGCTGAGCCTTCATACGGATGACCGGACATGAGATAGTATTGTTTGACGCCAAGGGTTCGAGTGTTATGGGATAACAAATCCAAATTTCCCTATACCGGTAAGTGTGAATGTGTTAGAAGTAGTTGGTTCGGAGAAGCTTGATGCCACTCAAGGTCTAGGAAAGGATGCGATGATAATGTCGATGATAAAGATGAGAAGGAAGTCCTTACTATTCTAAGTCGGAATAGGTCGGTTCGACTGCACCGGCCACGACCAATATTGAAGCTGTAGACCTACCTAAGGATAGGAGGACCAGAGCGAAGAAACGAACTAGGAGAGTTCGTAACAAAAGCTCATCGAAATCAGAGATGAATCCAAAAGTCGGCGCTTGTCTAGATGGTCAATTCGGCTTTGTCTTTTCATTGGACTAAAATCCAAAGGAAGGGCACTCGTAGAAAAGGACGGTAAAACTTTTTCGGTGAAAGCTGGCCGGGTGAAAGCCTGGCAAGTCAAGAGGAGTGTTTAGGAGTGATGATTTTGGAAGTCGAGCTATAGACTCAAAAATTTAGAATTTTTTTCGTTTCATGTATTTTATTTTATTTCATCTTTATTTTTAGTATGAATAAAAGTAACGTAGAATGACGAGAGCCTTTTTTATTTTTGCCGTGTTCCAATGACCATTAGGTTACGGATGTGCAAAAAGTTTTTTTACTCGAATCATTTTAACGTGAAGTAGAGTAGGAAGAGAAATCATTATCAAATGTATTGATGATGAGAGTTTGGTGAAAAGATGCTTAGTTTCAAATTTGTATTATTTGGAAAAAGTGAAGATTTATATGTTAATGGATTATGGTTGGATTATTCGATTTTTGAGGTGAGGATTTTTCAAATTGTGACATAATAATTTTGATAGACTTATGTGTTCTAGCTTGAAAATTTCGTGTGTATCAAATTGAGGAGGTCAACTATCATTTATTTTTTACACATCCCCATTTTTCATTTCCCAATACACCTTTTCATTTCCCCCATTAATTTATTCCTCCAACAAAACCATTCCACTCCTCAATCCTTGCCCTTCTATCTCCACCAATCACCTTCCACCATTTCAATCCTTTCACTTTCCACATCTTTCTATTTAAACCTCCTTTTTCTCTTCATCATTTCCACACCACAAAATCTTCATCTTCTCCAAATCCCCAATTTTCTTCTTCCTCTTCTCTCCATTAATTCCCATTTCCAATCTTTCTCATAACTTCCATCCACCCAAGATTGGGGATAGTAATCTAAATGATCCCCTCCAATATCACAAGTTGTACCTGCTCATATCTCTGAAGGATTATCCGACCCAGGTACATCACGGGGAAGACTCCGAACCTCGGCGAGAGCTTTCATCAGTTCAGTCGACCGAACCCTTCTGCTCGGTCAACCGAGGTCATTCTCTCGGTCGACCGAGAGCTTCATACTGTTGCATCTATCTGCCAGCGTTGCTCGTTCCACTTCTGCAATTATGCCACCAAGACGCCGATCCTCCGCACAGTTCGTTGCAGTCGACGATGCCATACCCTTGATCAACGGGGTACCGCAATTCGCTAGCCAAGAAGTATTTTCGGTTTATCGGAATTTCTTCAACAATTCGCCGGTACACCGGGCTCGAGGATTAGATTTGACCAACTGTGGTCAAGAGCTGTTCGACCTAGTGGAGTATTATCAGTGGCAAGAGGTTGTTGCGCCACCTGGCCAAGTTAATGTCGACCGGGTAAGAGAGTTTTATTCTTATTTACGCGTGCACCCACACACGAATTTAGTCCGGTTCGTGGCAAATCCATTGTTATTACTCCGGGGACGATTAATAATTATTATGGTCTTGATACCCCGGAGGAGGAGCCGCAGTACACTTCGTCACGTTTGATGAGTCGATGCATGGTTGGAGGAGGTTGGTGCCCATCTCGGGATAGCATGGACAATAGGGGAAGTTGCTCGCACTTTTGAGGAGCCATACTTTAGGCGGTGGGAAGATAAGTGTTTACATAGGCTTATCCGTTCTAACATTATTCCGGCCAAGCATGTGTACAGGTTTATTATGCACATGCTACGCCGATGTATTGGTTGAGCGAGAGGATGGCCTGTTAATATTGGGGCACTGATGCGTTCTGAGATGACTGCTGATGCCCGCAAGCCTAGACACATGATGCCTTATGGTTCGTTGATCACTTCATTATGTGAGGCGGCTGAGTGCCCAGTGCTAGGCAGTGACTCCTATGTTAGGCCCATGCCTATCCTATCTTTGGATTCTGTTGCACCACCTCTTGTGCAACCTGATGATCACGGTCCAGGTGATGACGATGCGCAATTCCAAGATTTTCCTGAAGCGAATCCCAATGTTCTTCCATTAGCCTTCGTTGATCCGAACGATATACCTTCGGACTAGGCATCTGTGTTTGTTTATCTTATTAATTTTCTCTTTATCAATGTGTTTTTTATCTTTGATTTCGGTGTTCCAATAAATTAAGTCGTGTTGTATGGAGTTCGTTTTGAATTTCCCTAATGAATAAAATTTATCTTATTTAATGAGTTGGATATTTGTGCATTATTTTCACTATAATTATTAAGTATGGGCTTAAATATGTTTAAGGCAATTATTATACCTTTTACAGTCCATTTGATATGATTATATTTTTCTGGACTAACCCTGTAACAAGTTTTTGTTAAAGATGTATGTTGCAGAGGTTGCATTTTATTGCAGTTGGTAACTGTATTTGTCTGTTAAAATTCTCCGGAGTTCACCACGACTTGTTCCGCTCCCGCGCTTATCCAGAGCTAAGTTCCTGTTTTTGCTCTTTATTGTTATACATTGAGGACAATGCATGGTTTAAGTGGGGGGTACGAGCTCACTTAGCTCACTTAGCTTGCTCGAATAAGGATCTCTCTCTATATATATATCAAATAATATAATAAATGAGTAAAATTTAAACTTTTAAACATAGAATCACATTTACTTTTGTGAAGTTCCCGAATATTGTATTTAATAAGGAAGGAACCATGATTCATGAGTACGTGATCACTTTATACTTTTGTGATATATTTCTGGTAAACTTCATGATATTCATGTTATATGTTGCGAGTAGTTATTTATTATTCAATTACTCAATAAATGAATCGATGAATATTGCGCTTATAATAAAAATGTAGAATTTTATGTGTACATTGCGTAGATGATTGGTTATGTAAACTTAGTGTCAATATCTATCTGCTGATGTATTCTGATATTCTTGCCAACAAAAGCGGAGTAATAAGCTTGAGACGTACCTGTGTTTTAGCAAAATGTTAAACACTGGGCTTGTAGTAACATTACCAAAGTAGCCCCGCGCTTGTGGTAATATTCAATGCTATGCATGATCTAAGATAGGGGGATACTCTAAAAAGTTTTCTTCCTCGAGATTGATAGTATTTGAAAAAATATGAAGATATGAAAAGAATATTCAACTTTTAAGAGGCTTTGAGTAGTACTCGGTCTCCAAGTCCAAAAACCCTATAGATACGCTCTTGCTTATTGTTCTAGTGCTTTAACCATTGCGAGGCTTAAGAAGTGGGAATGCTGATGTTGGTAGGTTGAGATTTCGAAGTTAGCATAAACTCTAATCTTGCTACATTTATATAAAATTAATGCACATGCACACATCACTTCGATTCATAGTGAGTAATGAATAATGGATATCTTATGAGCATAAACAATATGAGTTGATTCGAGTTTCTTGTGTTAGTATAATTTGACCATTGGAAAATGATTATGTGGGGAATAACTTATTGATACTTTGATCGGGACGATCAAATGCTAAGTGGGGGGTAGTTGATGACGGTCAAATTGTACCCGTTATTCTATGATCTTTATCCCCGATTCTAGTTTAAAAGAGCTTTAATGTAGGGATAATAAGTCGTAATATGCCTAATTTATATATACCCCGAGTTACGATTCGTTATTCTGCATTTCGATGATTTATTGCATTATTTGGTATTACAAACTATGTTTTTGTATGATAAATACGGTGAGCATTATGGACGGACTACGGAGAAGGAATTAAAGGTCCAGGACAATGCAGAGCCCAGCAGAAGACAGAGCCCAGAAGCAGTGCAGGCTCGGTCGACCGAGCCCAGCTATTCGGTCGACCGAGTGGACTTAAAGCCCAGCACAGTCCAGCGTATTACTTAAGTCGGTTAGGGTTTAGGGGATCCGATCCTTAGTCGGTTTCTAAGCGGTTATGAGCTCTATATAAACACATTGTCATTAGTATTATGTATACATTCATACATTGATTTAATCATTAATAAGAGAGCACTACAAATTGAGAGTTTTTCAGCAAGTTAGGGCTGCAACAATGTAATCCCTTAATCTTCATGTTTTATTTTCAAGTAATTAATTCTTCCAATTATGTTCTTATCGTTTGAATTAATTAAACATAGCTAGATGATGTGATTCTCGGTTATGACGTTAGGTGGTGGTGACACCTTGTCAATGAGGATCCCATGACCTACGTCATAATCTAGATTTATTCATGACTCTATTTGATTTAATTAATGTGTATCTATGATAGTTTATATAAGTGATGTATGAATTGTCGTTTAATACGTTCGTATAAGGAAACGCTGAGAGGTTAGTTCTAGGATGTAATTAGGGTTGAGTTCGTCCGGGTGACCGAGCGAGTCGTTCGGTCGACCGAGCCCTTATACTCGGTCGACCGAGCCCTAGTTTCGTCAGTTAAGTCTGCCATGTCTTTATGGTGGGTTTGACCTAGTTGAATTTACTTTCTCAGTAGGTATGGCTACGGCTACGTCGCTCGTCAGTTTTTCATTAGCGTGTTATTAGGAAATACCAATATAAGACGTCTAGTTCGGCTCACGAACGATCTTTCGGGACTTTCAGCAAGATCTGGATTAGTTTTGTATTAGGGAATTGTCGACACCTAGTCATACATAAATCGTAGGTTAACAAGAGACTCACCAAGTAATTGTTAATAGGACGAGGGCTTGAGCGATCGTTTAGGAAGTACGCCTAACCATAGGAATGTTGCCTAAGCGAGGTGTACGGTTAATATCGGCATCCTTAGAATAATGAGCGTGTGAGTTACATGAGATGGAAACCCAAAAGGTGAAGTCACGTAACAATACCACAGTGATCTAGTAACCTAAACGGTGCTAAGTCAAGTTAAGGGGATGACTCCCGTAGCCAATTAAATATGAATACAGCCAGATTGACAGTTAACGAGTGAGGTCATCTTATATAAGTTGTCTTGGTCCGAACAATAATGTTGATAATTGGAAGGTTAATTACGTGTGTGTCTTTTTAGGTTTGAGTTTGTTTATTTTATTTTGTCTTTTATGTTGGTCTTAGACTGTTGTTCAATAACGAATTAGGTGAGTTAATTATTTAAGCCTAGGGTCCACATTTTGATTCCCTGAGGGATCGACCTTGATTCACCATCGCTATGCTATGATGTACCTAGTGCTATTGCTAGTATTTGGTGGTCAAGTAAAATAAATTTATAACCTGATCTGACCGCAATCATGCTGCAATAGCAAGCAGAGTTCTAATGGACTTTAACATGGCAACGGGCGAAAAGGTTTCATCATAGTCAATACCTTGTCTTTGCTTATAACCTTTTGCCACTAACCTAGCCTTGTAGGTGACTACGTTACCATCCATGTCGGTCTTTCTCTTAAAGACCCATTTGCACCCTATAGGAACTATTCCTTCAGGTGGATTAACTAAGTTCCAAACTTGGTTGTCTTTCATGGATTCCATTTCAGAATTCATGGCTTCTAGCCATTTCTCTTTGTCGGGCCTCATTAGCACCTCATCGTAAGTTTTAGGTTCCTCATCTTCCATGATGTATACGCCTGTGTACCTTTCGGGTTCATGGCGTTTCCTGGTGGATCTTCGAGGTGCTTCTGTGTTTGGAGCAGGGACTTTCCCCACCTCATTAGGTGGTGCCTGCTCTACCTCCATCAAATGATTGTCGTCCGTAAGTGGTTCTTGAATTTCTTCAAGATCAATTTTACTCCCACTGGCCCTCTTCAGAATGAACTCTTTCTCTAGGAAGTGGCCAGTCCGGGCAACAAACACCTTTTGTTTTCCAGGGTGGTAAACCTGGTATCATCTAGTTTCTCTAGGATAGCCCATAAATAGACATTTATCATATCTGGCTTCTAGTTTGTCAGGCATCATCCGCTTCACATAAGTCGGACAACCCCAAGGTTTAAGATATGCCAGATTCAGTTTCCTCTTAGTCCATACCTCGCATGGCGTAGATTCAACCGTCTTTGATGGAGCACGGTTAAGTATGTAGGATGCTGTTTCGAGAGCATGCCCCCAAAGCGATTTTGGAAGAACTTCATAGCTAATCATGGATCGCACCATGTCTAACAAGGTGCGGTTCCTCCTCTCAGATACGCCATTAATCTGTGGTGTCCCGGGAGGGGTTCATTCAGGTAGAATCCCATTCTCCTTTAAGTAATCTTGAAACTCTCCATCTAGGTACTCACCACCTCGTTCAGATTGAAGTGTTTTAATTTCTTTACCTAGTTGTTTCTCAACTTCACTTCTGAATTCCTTGAACTTTTCAAAGGATTCATTCTTGTACTTCGTTAAGTATATATAACCATAACGAGAATGGTCATCAGTGAGGGTGATAAAGTAAGAGTATCCTCCTTTGGCTTGAATTGACATTGGGCCGCACACATCAGTATATATGAGCTCAAGCAATTCATTGGATCTTATCCCTTTTCCACTGAATGGTGACTTTGTCATCTTGCCAAGTAAACAGGCTTCACATGTGTCACACGATTCATAATCGAAATGATCCAATAACCCATCTTTATGGAGTTTGGAAATGCGATTCTTATTTATATGGCCAAGTCCACAATGCCATAGGTAAGATTCATTCAAGTCACTTGTTTTAGCTTTCTTATTGTTTATACTAAGTATATCAACATTCAAATCTAATATGCAGAGAACATTGCTAAGTATGCCAGTACCATAAAACATTCCATCACGTGAAAAAGAACAACATTTATTCTCAAACATAAAAGAAAATCCTTCAACATCTAATGCAGAAATGGAAATAATGCTCTTCGTAAGAGCAGGACCAAAATAACAGTACTAAGCTCTAGTACTAGCCCACTGGTAATGAAAGAAAATAAACTCCTATGGCTAATGCAGCCACACTTGCTCCATTCCCAACGCGTAGGTCCACATTTCCTTTCTTCAGATCTCTAGTCCTTCTTAGTGCTTGCATATTCGTACAAATATGAGAACCACAACCGGTATCTAATACCCAGTGGTTAGACTTAGAAGAAGCAATATTGATCTCAAGCATAAACATACCTGAAGTTGAAGCATCTGTATGCCTTTTCTTCGTGCTTAAGAAAGCCTTGCAGTTGCGCCTCCAATGACCAGTCTCACCGCAATGGAAGCAAGCATCCTTCAACTTGTCTTTAGCTATCTTAGGTGTTGGCTTAGGGGCAGCCTTCGCCTTCTTGGACTTCTTTTGGGCCTTTCCTCTGCCCTTTGAAGAAGTGACGAGCAACACTTGCTTGCCCTTTTGCACGGTTCCCTCAACAGTTTTCAACATGTTCAATAACTCCGCAAGGCAGGAATCTATCTTGTTCAATGTGATAATTCATCACAAACTACGAGTATGAATCAGGTACCGATTGCAAGATTAAGTCAATACTCAACTCGCGTTCCAACTTGTGGCCAAGATTCTCAAGCCTCTCAATGTACCCGATCATCTTTAGCACGTGCGACCCCACAGCAGTCCCGGGCGCCATCTTACAGCAAAACAGGGCCTTCGAGACCTCGTACCTCTCAATGCGAGACTGAGAAGCATAGAGCTCCTTTAGGTGTACCATGATTGTGTAGGCGTCCATAGACTCATGCTGTTTATGCAATTCGGGTGTCATGGAAGCAAGCATGACACATGTAGCATCAGAACTGTCAGAACAGTGCTTGTTGTACTTCTCGATAGCATCTGCAGCCGCGCCCTCTGCGGGCTTTTGCGGTATGGTCTTCCATGATATAGCCAATCTTTTCATGCCTCAAAACGATTCTGAGGTTCCTTTCCCAGTCGAGAAAGTTGGTTTCGTCAAATTTGTTATCGATGATAAAACGAAGGTTCAATTTGTTCGACATTCTACAACAAATAAATAAAGATAGAATAAGTAAAGTTCATGTATACCAAACCTAAAAATTGCACTTTAAATTTTATACAAGGTATTGCTCCCACTAGCCAACTATTCCCAATTGGCTTTCAAGAATTTGATTAATTCTTTAGTGACTAGAATCCCATCTAGTTGACTCGATCCCCGACGTGGGCCGATCGACCGGGTCAATTTCGACGGGTAGGTACAACTTACCAATCGCGTCCAACGCGACTTCCAATGGTTTGACTAGTCAACTCTTTGACGACTCACATTGTCTATATGATAGCCAACCTCATGTCTCTCAAATCAAACGGTCCTAACATGGGCCAATCACTGCAAGATTCTTAGTCGAGTCGTAACCCAAATATTCGTGAGATCTCATAACGATCATATCTCGATAATAACGATATACCCGAGGTAGGTCAACTCCCGACGTGGGCCGATCAGTTGGATCCGAACAAGGGCTCTTCACCGTCATTATAATATTGGGAGACATATTTATGACTCGATTTTTCTTCGTGAGAATAATTTTAAATTAATTTACTTAGTTAATTTTATTTAATTACGGTATCATCTATTACGTGCATATTACTACGATATCGAATAAATTAAAACATACACAACATTCCGTGCATAAAATAACCGGTATGATCATGGACTTTTCCTAAGTGCGGTTTCGAATACAAACTCACGAAACCGCGGGTCACAAGCTAAGGGAAGCCGCAACCACCAATGGATCTTTGACATGCACCATCTCCATGGATCTTTTATTTTTCTTTCCTTCTTTGGATCTGCGTCTTTGTCTTCAATGTATCATTACATAAAATCTAACTATTAAATTTTACACCCGCCGCAAACGGGGGGAGCTAACGGGAATGGGATAATGCAAAAATAAAACTAAGTCACGTTCTTCATAACGGCCTAGGACAACAATAAAATCCAACAGAAAAATAATCCATTCACATCTATCCTATTGGTCGAGTCCATTATCAATCGGGGTCCATATAATCGAATTATATCTACTATCTAATCCATACAATCACATCTTATGAAAAAAATTAACTTTTAAACTACTTCCGTCTTTATAGCATCCAATCAATTAATTAATTAACTTTTAATCAATTAATTATTCAATAAATAATCACGTACTATATTGAAATCAAAATACACAAAACAAAAATGCAAAGAGGTGGCGTCGACCGGCAGCCGCCGACAGCACAAGGCCGCCGACGCGGCCGGCGTGATTTCGGGTGGCGGCGGCGCCGCTAGTCGGCCCAGCACCGCCGCCGCCCCTTTTATTTTGTTTGTTTTTCTCTTTTCGTGCATTTTTAATTAATCAATATCAAACATGATTTAATCTATTGGATCTATTTACTATGCGAATAAATTATGCTTATTGCTTAAGCTCGAAGTTGTCTCTGATACCACTGTTAGGAAATCAAATGAGTAGCGTAGCGGAAAATTAAAATTTGATTTCCGATCCAAGGATCGACTTCGTTTAAACAATAAACATAGAACAAGGAGGACAAAGATTATAGCTTTCTTGATCTTAAAGATCGAAGCTTTGACCGTCCGGTAGAAGTAGATGGGCCTAAGCCGTCCAAGCGTCCGGCCTCTATCAGTTATCCACACGAACGCCTCACCGGATTGCTATTAGAAAAATTTGATTGCTGGGTCGACCTTTTTATCCTCACAATACTCTATTTTAGAAGCTCTCTATTTTCTCAATAACAATTAGCTCTTGTAATAATGGTATACAAAAGAGCTAGCCAACCTCCTCTTTTATAGAGGTGTGGTGCGCCCCTAGGTCTTCCCAAACTGATTGGGATTAGCTCCTAATAGATTGATAAGAGAGAAAAACATTCTCCTAATAAAATAAGGAAAATCTCCATAATTGATTTATCTCTTTTATTTTAATATCTTATATTAAATAAAAACTAAATATTGTCAATATCTTATATTGAATATATTTATCTTATTACCATAATTCTATTTTCCAAAAATCAATTAATATCCAATATTAATATTATGGTAATCTTATTAATTAAATTGCACACTCCAAGTGTGTCCTATACACTAGTGACTTGCGCCCCTTTTGCCAATTTACTGGCTTCCGGAATATTTTTTAATTAATATAATTTATGTATAATTAATATCTTGTATTTTATTTATTCATAATAAATAAATACCACCATATTAATTTACCACTATAACCCTTATAGTCATGATATAAACTTTCCTTATTTGGTCATCCACTATAACCGCATTTTAATCCGACTTGACATTCATATGTGTGTGACCCGATAGGCTTCCGAATATGTTGGCCGTAGACATAAGGTGCAATTTATGAAATTCCCTTCACCTCTAACGATCATGGATAGCGTCTAGCAACACGTCCATGACCCCCAATCATCGGAAGAGTCAATACGCAATGACTACTACCTTTCGTGTGCTCGGTTAGCGTGTAAATAGAATCCTATCGCTGTAGTAATATCCATATGATCGTAACTTGATCACATCCCATTTGGATATCAAGTTCTCTCGGAATAACTCATTTACTCCCACTTTGCAAAGATTCACGAGAACTAGACATTCCTTATGGGAAGGCCCTTTCGGATATTCATTCCTACTCTTAGGGTACACGATTCCCAGACGACCTTACATGTATACTCCTCATGCTTCAATATCACACCCGATCACTACCGTATGATCGCCCCATGGCTAAGGGAAACCTCAATAGTGTCAAAGCATGACAATCCACACCGTGATGCCATGTGGACTCCGGTCCTAAGGATAATTACACAACCGTCACATATTGTGACACTAAACAGTGTAAGTGGGTCAGTCTAATGTATGCATTCTCTAATACACGTCCACGTACTGTCCAAGTGTCACTACACTTTGATAGAAGAGATCTATCCCTGCCCTTAAAGACAGAAGACTTCTAATACGTGTTAGTCTGTTCGCACTGTCAAAGACCTATTTAACAGTACATCAGCCTAGAGACATTTAAGTATCAAACTTATTAAAGTGAATAGAGATCTCATAAACCATAATCGCTATCATGGTTTCCCTATCACAGTTTAATACTAAGGGCCTTATCATATACACAATATCACAAATTGGTCTATTAAATAAACAAAGTATATAATAACAAAAGTGCTTTTATTAATCATAATAAAGTAATTACATGAACTTAAATAGACTGTAAATGACCCAACCCGGTTGGATCCAGTCCAACCCGATTGGGTTTAGGGCACCTATTCAACACTAGGTTCGTAATTCTGCATCTGTGTTATTTTCCCGAAGGTTTGGTACTGTTTTGCCTCGTGTTATGTGTTTTATAGGATGTACCGAATCTGGAGCATTGGAGAACGGATCTGGATCAAAGGAAGCATGTTGGGCCAAGTAAAAGAAGTCCAAGAAGAAATCTGTTGAAGAAAAAGAAGAAAAGTTAGACCGGTTTACCGTGGGCTAGGTCCGGTGAACCGAGAGCCTTGTGGGACACGAAATCGATTCTTCCGCATCTACTAGGTCCGTTAGGGTTTCTATGAGTCATAAGTCGGCTATTGAATCTACATAAAGCCGCATTAGCTGATTATTACATAAGTTTGGTATATTCTATTGTATACATTGTTGGAAATAATAATTTAGTTTTGATGATAATTCATATTATTCAAGAACATGTTTGTTTACACCCCATTGATGAAGTGCTGAAACTAGCTGTTATAGTGAAAGGCTAAAAGATGTCTAGAACTGAATGTATAAGTTTTACTAGAGTCTGATAATTGTATAGGTTATATCAGACAAGCACTGTAATAGATAGAATTGTCGTAAAACTGAAAACTGGAAATCATCTAAGAAACGGGAAAGACAAGTCATCTAAAACTGACTTAGACTACACCAAGAACTGAAGCTCACTTAGAACTGAAGAAGGTAAGTTCGCTGAGGGATACAGACTCAGTTGGATTATCTAAAACTGAAGGCTGAGGGAACAGACTCAGTTATTGAAGATTGAAGAACTGAGGGTACAAACCCAGTTATGAAAAGTCGAGACTGTAAAGTTAGACTTCAGGCAAGTTTGTGGTGACCTGAACTGACTTTATGGATCTTGTATGAAGACCTAAGAATCATAAGGACAATGAAATCTTAGATGATATATGCTTATGGTGTACTCTGATTAAGTCTATTATAATCAGATGAAAAATTGGAGTACTGATATTTGAAGAAGAGTAAAACCTCAGTTAATGCTCCAAGTTAGTTAAGAAACTAAAAACTGATGAACTCAGTATAAAACTGATCAGGAAACTCAGTTTTATAAGTTAGTCATCCAACAAAATGATAGTACATTCGAACATTGTAAAGGAAGCAATTTTATTGGATGAAGTACCGACAAGTCAGAACGGTCACAAAATACAACCGTTACAAGATAGACGTTGATACAATTCGCATTCAAGCGAGATGAACGTTGGACCTTACACTATAAATAGAGGACTTTGCACCAAGGATCAAACACGAAGAATTATCAAGATTACAAGCATTTTTGTGCACTAGTCTCGTTCATTTAAATTGCTATCATCTTTGCGCTAACAAGATCAATCAAGAATTTCTTCAAGTGTTCAAGCTACACAGAATCTATCCAGAATCATACACTTTGAAGAACCACATACAAGAATCAATTTTCTGATTTTAGCCCAACTTTGATTTTTAATCAAAGGTTAAGACTGTGACGCAATCCGGTGAAGGATTGGCCAAGGGCAGTTGTATCAGCAGTCGGGTAGACTGTGTTTGTGGTGGTAGCTGGTGAAGAGGGATACGTAACCCTTCAAGGATTAGTTACTCAAGCAATTGCAGAGCAGCCATTCCACCTGTTCTACAAGTGTTTAGATAGTGAAGCTAGGATTAGCCAAGGACTATTGTTTAGGACTTTTTGTAACAGCTCACCTCAAGAAGTTTTAGTGAAATTTTCCTCCTACACCACAGGGGAAGAGAGGACTGACAGGATTACACCACCTGGAACCTCTATAACTCTTGTTTCGTTTACTTTACGCATTTACATTCTGTTATTTATCATTACAGCATTTATTATTGTTTATTCAGCATACTGAGAACTGATTGTTACACAACTCACAGCTCACAAACTGACATTCACCAGAATTCAGTTTAGCACACTCAGCTTTTACAGAGAATAACAAGATCAAGAAAAAGGCTAGAATTATATCCGTTGCCGGTTGACTCAGTTTTGCATAATTCAGTTTGACTTAGACTCTGCTTAGTCAGCTTAAATCCACACAAGTTTTAACTGAACCTTAATAGACTAAAATCCAGTTTTTAGTGACAAGTTTATTCACCCCCCTAAACTTGTGTTAGCCTTTCCAAGGGACCAACAATTGGTATCGGAGCAGTGTTTCTTTAACAAGTCATTGTTAAAAAACTCAGTTGCTCTATATCTCCTCTAGTTGTTCCCATTAGAAATCTCAGTTTCCAGTTTTTATATAATTAGTTTTCACTCACTCACAATGGATAGAAATCAGTATGCAAGACAAATGATGATGTGTAACATGGATAGGTTTGATGAATACAAACGTCGTATGCAGGCTTTTCTAGCTGCTACTCATGACGAGATGATGGACGTGCTCACTGATGGACCAATCCAGATCACCCACATGCAAACTGTTGGTGAAGATCAAGTTCGAGTTCCAAAGCCCAAGGCTGAATGGACCAGTGATGATCGCAAGCGAAACAATCTCAACAATGTTGCTATGGACTTTTTCCTCAGAGCTTTTGATAGCAATATGTACTTGAAGGTGAAAGATTGCAGAACCGCTAAGGAAATATAGGAGAAAATTCAGTTAGTATGTGAAGGTACTGACTCAATCAAAGAGAACAAAATCTCAGTTGCAAAGCAGAAGTTTGAGAATTTCAAGATGAAATCAAGAGAGACCATTGACCAACTGGAGACAAGATTCAGTGCTATCATGGATGAACTAGACCTACTCAAGATTGAATACACAAAGAAAGTAATCAATACAAGAATCTTAAAGGCCTTGCCAATGTGTTGGAAGAAGAAGGTCACCGCAATGGAAGAATCTAGAAGACTTGACATAGAGGACTCCTTTAAAATCTTCTCAGATTTGAAAGCTTATGAATTCAGTGAAGATTTTACAAGCACAACTGCAATAATCAAAGCTCTGGAAGAACCAAAGACCACAGCACTTGCGGCAGCATCTAATGACTCTCAAGAAACATCCACAAGTAATCTTCAATAGTTGGATGAAATGGAAGAACAAATGGCTCTTATGATGAGCAGAATCAGAAGGATGAAGAATGGTCATCCAGTAACTCAAAAATACATCAAGAAAACTCCAGAGAAAAAGGAAGGATGATGAGTATCTCTGTTTCAACTGCAAGAAACCTGGACATTATAAAGCTGAATGCCCAGAACTGAATGAGATGAAGACTCAGCAAAGAAGAACCGGTAGAAGAGCATTGTTAGCTGGAGATGAGTCTGACTACGAAGCTGGTACAGAAAGATTATCTGATGACACAACTTTGATGGCACACATGGAAGATTCCAGTGAGGTATGTGAATCAAATTCTAAATACAGCTCAGCTCAAATTTCCATGCAAAATGCATGTTCTTCAACAGCCGATTCCAATCCAAAGAACTCCGAATTAGAAGAAACTCTTGACGAATTGATGAGTCAGCTTGTAACCATACAAGCTGGTTATGAATCAATCAAAGCTGAGAAAGAAGTTCTAATTCTAGAAGTCAAAAGATTGAAAGATGAATTGAACACGTTAAAACTAAGCAGAATTGATAATGGAAAGACTCAGTATCGACCCTCGCATCTGCGGCGGCAAGCTCGAATCTTTTGCTCAATCTAGTTCAGCTACTGGATTCAAATCAGGCAAGCCATATGGAGATAAAACTGGCTTAGGATTTGATACTCAGCAAACTTCAAAGGCAGGAACGAGTAAGGCAACTGAACCTAATACAAAAACTGGTGTTAAGTTCGTAGCTGAACAATGTCCTCAAACTAAGAAGCATGCTGAACCAGTAAAACCAGTTCAACGTGAATCAAGTTAGTCACAACGTCAGTTTTCAAAGAAGTCAGCTGTAAACAACAACAGGGTCAACCAAAAAGGTAAATCAGTTGTACATCATGAAAATCGAAGAGGTAGATCAACTGCTGAATCTACTAAAGCTGATCAGGCTAAGAACCAGAAAAAAGTCAGTCAAAGAAAATCCAAGAATATCAATTATTCAAAGATTGACAAAGTCAGGGGAAAGGCAGATTATTTCCAACTGATGATGACTGGAATTTCTATGAATCTTCTATTAAAAAACTGATAGAAGCAACATTCAAGACAGAAAACTTATCACAAGTTTCAGTTTAAAGGTCAGCAGAGGAATCACTTCAGTCCTCAGCAGAGACCTCAGTACCAAGGTCAGCCCAGACCTCAGTACAGAAGAAATGATGGTTATTATTCAAGTTTCAATAATAGAAAACATCCTGGAAATCAGTTTCAGCCAAAGGATCTGAGAGATCATATAAATAAGACACAGTCCAAGCATAGATACTATGGGAGTGTGGCTTACATATATGAAAACAAGTGCAACAATATCCGAAGGATACCTAGTGGATATATTCCCAAGGTTGTACTGACAACTGACCCCCATGGACCCAAACAGAGTTGGGTACCTAAAACTGTTTAATTTATTTGTAGGATATATGGTACTTTGACAGTGGATGCTCAAGGCACATGACAAAGATCAAGGACTGTCTGAGTAATTTTGTTGCCAAGGATGGACCAAAAGTTAATTTTGGAAGCAAAGACAAACCTGGATACACCAAAGGTTATGGTACATTGATCAGAAATGGACTCACAATCAAGAACGTATCTTATGTAGAAGGATTTCATTACAATCTACTCAGCACCACTCAATTTTGTGACATGGGATACAGTGTTACATTTGATAAAGATTTTTGCATTTTCGTCAGCGAAACAACATTTCAAGTTGTTGAAGAAGAAAAGAGAATATGTATGTTGTAGATTGGACTACAGCAGTTGCAGAAATTTGTTTACTTGTTCATACCAAATCAGAAGTCAGCTGGTTATGGCACAAGAAACTGAGTCATCTTAATTTCGACGACATCAACACTCTTGTAAAGAAACAGTTAGTCATTGGTTTACCTGAGATTACATACAAAAAGGATAGCTTATGTGATGCTTGTAAAAAATGAAAACAAGTGAAAGCCAGTTTCAAGACAAAATCTCAGCATTCAACAACAAAAGTCCTAGAGCTACTACATATGGACTTATTTGGACCAGTCACACCAATCAATATCAGTGGAAAGAAATTTACATTGGTGGTGGTAGATGATTATTCAAGATACACCTGGGTTATTTTCTTAACCAAGAAAAGTGAAACCAAGCAAAGGCTTACAGAACTTCTCAAGAGACTTCAAAATCAGAAGAGTGTTTCAGTTGTGAAGATAAGATCAGATAAAGGAACTGAATTCCTCAACAAAGTGATTATTGAATACTGTGAAGAAAATGGTGTTTTACATCAACTTTCCGCAACAGCAACACCTCAATAAAATGGTGTAGTTGAAAGAAGGAATAGAACACTCAAAGTAGTAGGAAGGACTATGATCTGTGAAGCAAAATTGCCTGAAAGATATTGGGCAGAAGCAGTTAATACAACTTGCTATACTCAGAATAGAGCACTTATGAATAAAAGGCATGAGAAGACACCTTATGAAATCTGGAATGGAAGAAAGCCAAATGTTTCATACTTTCATGCATTTGGAAGCAAGTGTTTCATACACAATAATGGAAAAGATCAACTTCATGTTTTTTAGCCCAAAGCTGATGAAGGAATATTTTTGGGATATTCAAGTGTCAGCAAAGCATTCAGAGTACTGAACAAAAGGACACTCAAGCATGAAGAATCGATACACGTAGTATTTGATGAACCAAACTTTCCTGGTGAAGAAACTGAAAGCAGACCAGAACCAGTTTCTCAACCTCAGTTACCAGTTTTACCAGAATCAATTTTGTTGACATTGGAAGATTAAGAGTTTCAGAATCATCAGATCAAGATCAGCCTCAGTTCTCAACAACTGAACAACCTACAGTTGAACAACATGACCCAGTTCAAGATGATCAAGATGAAGAAAATCAAGAACAAATTCCTGAAGAACTAGTTCAACAGAGTTTAGATCCCTTGATGCAACCCCCAGTGCATCAATGGATGAGAGATCACCCAGAAGAAGAAGTGATTGGTGATACTCAAGCTGGTGTTCGAACAAGACATCAACTAGATGCAATGATTACATGTTTCCAATCTCAGTCTGAACCTAAAGAGATAGAAGAAGCTTTGAAAGCTCCATATTGGATTTTAGCTATGCAAGAAGAACTGAATGAGTTCGAAAGAAATCAAGTATGAGAAGTAGTTGATAGACCATATCATGTAAACATCATTGGCACTAAATGGGTTTACAAAAACAAGCTTGATGAAGATGGGAATATCATCAGAAACAAAGCTAGACTTGTAGCTAGAGGATATTCACAAGCTGAAGGCATTGACTTTGATGAAACTTATGCACCAGTTGCAAGGTTGGAAGCAATCATACTCTTTCTTGCCTTTGCAGCTCACAAGAAATTCAAAGTGTACCAGATGGATGTCAAAAGTGCATTTTTGAATGGAATTCTAGAAGAAGAAGTCTACGTTCAACAACCACCTGGATTTGAAATTAAAGAACAAGCTGATAAAGTTTTTAAACTGAGAATAGCTCTATATTGACTGAAGCAAGCACCAAGAGCTTAGTGCGAAACTCTATCTCAGTTTTTGGTAGATAATGGATTTATCAAAGGAACTATTGACAAGACTCTATTCAGAATGAAAGTTGAAGAAAGTACTCTCCTAGTTCAAATCTATGTTGATGATATTATTTCTGGATCAGAAAATGAACAACTCTGTGAGAAATTTGCAAGTTTAATGAAGAGAAAATTTTAGATGAGTATGATGGGAGAACTGAATTACTTTCTAGGTTTACAAGTTAAACAACTGGATAATGGGATTTTCATTCACCAAACTAAGTATTCAAGAGAATTGATCAAGAAGTTTAGAATGGAAAAATCAGCTGGCATTTCAACACCAATTGGAACTAACATCAGATTAGATGAAGACAAAGAAGGCAAAGATGTGGATCAAACTCTCTACAGAAGAATGATTGGAAGTCTACTTTATCTTACAGCAAGTAGACCAGATATCTCTTTTACTGTTGGTGTTTGTGCCATATTTCAAACAAGACCTAAAGAAAGCCATCTCACAGTTGTAAAAAGAGCCTTGAAGTATTTGAAAGATACAGAAGGAGTTGGGATATGGTATTCAAGAGAAGGGGAATTCAAACTGATATCCTACTCAGACTCAGACTATGCAGGATGCAAAGTGGACAGAAAAAGTACTTCAGGCACATGTCAGTTATTGGGAAATAGACTTGTGTCGTGGTTCAGCAAGAAGCAAAACTCTATCTCCACTTCAACAGCTGATGCTGAATATATCGCAGCTGGAAGATGTTGTGCTCAAGTTTTATGGATTAGACAACAACTGAGAGATTATGGAATAGAAGAGGGAATGATTCCTATAATGTGTGATAATACAAGTGCATTTGCAATAACTGACAATCCAGTTTTGCACTCAATGACGAAACACATTGATGTGAGACATCACTTTATAAGGGATCATGTGGAAAAGAAGGATATAACAGTTCTCTATGTTCCAACTGAAGATCAGTTAGCTGACATTTTTACCAAACCTCTGGACAAAGAAAGGTTGGCTAAACTGAGAACTGAATTGGGGATTATTAAAGTCAGTTAAGTCATTTCAATCTTAGAGATTCGTCAAGGGGATTGATCTTTGTCATGCTGAGTGCGCTCACTTGACAGATCAGTCATTGACATCAACAATCTCAAACTGAATAACTGAGTTGAAGATTTGACGGAACCCAAATTTTGTAAAACTGATTTCAGCTTCAGTTTTACTCAGTCAAACAAAGTCAATAAAGGGATGGATAAAACCTTCAACAGTTACATCGCATTTAATTACCGCCGTTTTTCTGTCAGAATTCGTAGCGTGTATACCCTCATTATGTCAGATAGTACACATCGGTTACACAAACCATGACGGAATTTGAAAAGATTGTACAAATCTATCAGAAGATCGTGGATCCTTTCAACTACCTACCCCTTTATATACAACCATTTTTTTTACACTCTCTCTTTACCAAAAAGAAAAATCAAACTTTCTCATCCCTAAATCAGCCAGAAATTTTTTCTTAAATGGCCGTGACGATGCTAAGTAATGCACCACCGGAATAACAGGCCACGTGTAATCTAAGGGTGAGTTGTAAAGGGGTCGAATGGCTGAACTTTTCAAGAAAGGTAGTGTTTTTAGGTGGTTTATGGCTGAGTCCAAGAATGTATCTTGGATTGCCTACGTATCCTGTCTTAGATCCAGGAATCAAGCCTTACGTAGTTCCTGGAATGATGTATTTATAGGTACATGTCCTTCCTCTGCCCTAAATTTAGGGCGGTTTGGTCCATTGGCATAAATACCCTTAAATGGGCCTTGCCTTCCTGCCCAAGCAACCTACTGGATGGTGGGCCCGGGTATCTGGACAGGAAGGCTCCGTCTCGACTCGATACAAGCCGACATGGGTGATCGAGGCTAGACACTAGAAGAATCTGCCGGTGACTGTGGGTGCGTATCGTATCGATCCGATCTGCTGTACTTAATATAGACTTTTCCATGTGACAGCTGGACCAATCACATTATTCCACGTGGAAGGGTGAAATCCCGTATCGTCAGGCCGCTTCAAAGAAAACTCAAGAAGAACGGTTAATCACCGCACCTGATACGTTCACACGTCAA
This sequence comes from Gentiana straminea, assembly GCA_036785695.1. NCBI lineage: Eukaryota > Viridiplantae > Streptophyta > Magnoliopsida > Gentianales > Gentianaceae > Gentiana > Gentiana straminea. Next base: position 1,513,650 of record JAVUPR010000087.1, on the reverse strand, counting down.
GAATTCGAAGAAATGTGTGGTAATACCCTTCTCTCTTGTCATATATCTAAAAAGATTGGAAGATTACCGGGTTTACAAAATCTTTTGGAAGCAAAATTGCATCAAGACATGGACTTGGCAGGTCTATTGCAATTCTGGGAAAATATGAAGATGCTAAAGAACTCTCTACTTACAAGAGTTCGTGGACAGAAGATTTTTGTCAATGAAACATCATCAGACAGCTTTTTGGCTTCAAAGATCCTCTGGTGAAATCTATTGATCTAGCCTGCTTACCCCTTCAACGCAGTGCTTTCCTTAGACAAATTTCAGCTTCAAAGGAACTAGCAGAGGTTGATACACATATTAAGGACCTCAAAATTGAGTTTGGTCTTCTCTACAGATGGATTAGCAGACATGCCATCGGACAACACAAAGGGCTAAGTAAGTTAACTGAAGATGGTATCTACCTAATGAATGTCATCTGAGATGGATTTGAGTTCAACTGGGCTGGATATATCTTCAATCAGATCAAGCAGCAACACTTGGCTGAATTAGCAAGTGTCAGCAGAGCCCAAGCTGAAGGAAGATAAACTGAAGGCAGATTTCGACTGAAGAAATCACTTAGCTTAGTGATTCAGTATTATTTGGAAAGAATCAGTGGTGGGAATAAGATTGCACAAGCTGCTACTACAAAAGCTGCAGTAGTTGCAAGTTCAACAAAAACAACTTCCCAACCTGAAGCCAATAGGCAAACTGTGTCCCAGCACATTGCTCAGCAAAAAGGCATTAAAAGGAAAGCTGAGACACAAGGAGAAAAATCAGTTGTACGTTGTTTGTACCCAGGTACTTCAAGTCAGTTAGCAACAACTGAGGGGGAACAACAACTGACAACTGTTTTCAGTCAGTTAAAGGCTTCAGTTCCTGAAACAGTTCCTGAAACAGTTCCAGAGAAACAAGTTTCTGTTATGCACAAGGAACATGTATCTCAGCAACCAAATGAGTATCTCTTTGATGCTGAAAGGATCATCAAACTGATGAAGATGAAGCTCAAGACTGAAGATTCTCGAGAAGCTACTCTACTTAATGAAGAGAAACTATTGTTGGAGAAACTGGAAATACCAAATCTCTATGCACTATTTACTATGGAAGAATTTCTCAACAATTGCTACAACAGATTCAGAGAGATAGCTAAGAGAAGGCGAATCAACCACATCATCTATACCCAAGGATGTTTTAAAGAAAAAAGATGATGATAAGGATGATGATTCAAGGAAAGAAGCTCAAAGGAGTACAGTTTAGCAGTCAGAGACTCAACCTTAACCACAAGCAGCGCAAACTGATACTCAGCAAGAAGAATTGCTAGCTGGAAATCAGACAACTGACAATAAAGCAGAAGAAGCTAAAGCTGATGATAATCAACAACTAATGATAATTGAAGATGCCAGTCAGTCTAAAATCCAAGAAACAAAGGAAGAAGACCCATCTGAGAGACTTACAACTGAAGAATTAAGCCATGTCCAAGAAGGCTTGAAGATTATGCTCAACCAAAAGGATGGTTTAAGTGGTCTTCTATCACGTGTTTCCAGTTACTTGGATTACAGGAAGAAAACTGATGTCTCAACTCACACTAAGTTGGACATTATCAAGAAATCCACATCAAATTCAGTTTCGGAGATTCTCAGTCTAAAGGAAAAACTTGAACAAACAACTATGAAAGATCGAGAAACTCATGCTCAAGATGAATGGCACTTCAATCAACGGATCTATGTGCTAGAAACTCAACTCAGAGATGTCCTCACCTCTCAGAAAGAGATGTCCACAAATCAGAAGGCAACTCATCAACTAATCAATGAGTTGTATGATGCCAAAAAGGGGGAAGTGGAGGAAGAAAAGCTGAAGTTATGTGAAGAAAAACTGAAGCTTGAAACTGAGTTGACAGAACTGAAGAAAGCAAAATCAGCTACAGAATCAAACATCAGACAAGTTGAAGAACTAACTGATGAGCAGCTGATACTCAAATACAGTCAACTTGATGAAAGAAGAGCAACCCTCACTGAAGATCTTTGGACGAAGTTTGTTGAAGACTACAGTCATGTCAAAGCCAAGTACAGATACAAGAATTATGAAGAATCGCTCAACTACTTTTTGTGTGATCTCCATCATAAACAGAAAATGGCCAATCACAAAAAGATCAAGAGGATTGAAGAAAAAGTTCAGATCAAAGATAAGGTTGAACAGATGAAAGCAGATGTCAATGAGTTTGAAAGCTATTACAAAGGTGCAAGTCATTTTCCAAAGTTAGCTATGTGGAGAAAATGGAAGCTAACAAGCCAAGTGGATTACCTCAAGACTTTCAGCAATGATGATACAATGATTGAAGGAGAATATCGCCTTCATGACAAAAGAATGAAGTATGTCTTAGTTACACAGAAAGATGTTTAAAGTTTTATTTCAGTTTATACAAAATGTGTAACTTGATCCAGTTTTTGCAAAATCTTAATGAAATCCAGTTTCCAGTTTTACTTTATTTTGTATTGTGTTTATCTTTAAGCTTTTCTATTAAGGAGAGTTTTGCATCATCAAAAAGGGGGAAATTGTTGGAAATAATAATTTAGTTTTGATGATAATTCATCTTATTCAAGAGCATGTTTGTTTACACCCCATTGATGAAGTCTGAAACTAGCTGTTACAGTGAAAGGCTAAAAGATGTCTAGAACTGAATGTATAAGTTTTACTAGAGTCTGATAATTGTATAGGTTATATAAGACAAGCACTGTAATAGATAGAAGTGTCGTAAAACTGAAAACTGGAAATCATCTAAGAAACAGGAACGACAAGTCATCTAAAACTGACTCAGACTACACCAAGAACTGAAGCTCACTCAGACCTGAAGAAGGTAAGTTCACTGAGGGACACAGACTCAGTTGGCTTATCTAAAACTGAAGGCTGAGGGAACAAACTCGGTTATTGAAGATTGAAGAACTGAGGGTACATACTCAGTTATGAAAAGTCAAGACTGTAAAGTTAGACTTCAGGCAAGTTTGTGGTGACCTGAACAGACTTTATGGATCTTGTATGAAGACCTAAGAATCATAAGGACAATGAAATCTTAGATGATATATGCTTATGGTGTACTTTGATTAAGTCAATTATAATCAGATGAAAAATTGGAGTACTGATAATTGAAGAAGAGTAAAATCTCAGTTAATGCTCCAAGTCGTTAAGAAACTGACAACTGACAAACTCAGAATAAAACTGATCAGGAAACTCAGTTTTATAAGTCAATCATCCAACAAACTGATAGTACATTCGAACGTTGTAAAGGAAGCAATTTTATTGGATGAAGTACTGACAAGTCAGAACGGTCACAAAATATAAACGTTACAAGATAGACGTTGATACAATTCGAATTCAAGCAAGATGAATGTTGGACCTTACACTATAAATAGAGGACTTTGCACCAAGGATCAAACACGGAGAATTAGCAAGATTACAAGCATTTTTTGTGCACTAGTCTCGTTCATTCAAATTGCTATCATTTTTGCGCTAACAAGATCAAGCATTTCTTCAAGTGTTCAAGCTACACAGAATATATCAAGAATCAGACACTTTGAAGAACCACAAACAAGAATCAATTTATTGATTCTTAGCCCAAATTTGATTCTTAATCAAAGGTTAAGACTGTGACGCAATCCGGTGAAGGATTGGCCAATGACAGTAGTATCAGCAGTCGGGTAGACTGTGTTTGTGGTGGTAGCTGGTGAAGAGGCATACGTAACCCTTCAAGGACTAGTGGCTCAAGCAATTGCAGAGCAGCCATTCCACCTGTTCTACAAGTGTTTAGATAGTGAAGCTGGGATTAGCCAAGGACTATTGTTTAGGACTTTTTGTAACAGCTCACCTCAAGAAGTTCTAGTGAAATTTTCCTCCTACACCACAGGGGAAGAGCGGACTGACATAATTACACCACTGGGAACCTCTATAACTCTTGTTTCATTTACTTTACTCATTTACATTCTGTTATTTATCATTACAGCATTATTATTGTTTATTTAGCATATTGAGAACTGATTGTTACACAACTCACAGCTCACAAACTGACATTCACCAGAATTCAGTTTAGCACACTCAGCTTTTACAGAGAATAACAAGGTCAAGAAAAAGGCTAGAATTATATCCGCTGCCGGTTGACTCAGCTTTGCATAAGTCAATTTGACTTAGACTCAGCTCAGTCAGCTTAGTGACAAGTTTATTTACTTAGATTAATCGTAATTGAGCAATGTAGATCCAGAATTAAGAAAAGCCGCCCCCGGTAAACCGGCATTCAATACCTGTTTACCGAGGCAAAATTTAGGAAACTTAATCTGGAGGATTCACGTCAGCTACGTTTATCGACAGGTTTAATTAGCAGTTGGTTAGATCTTGCCAATCTACTTATTGTATTCGTAAATTAACACGAAGAACTTGCAAGGTGAAGTGTTAGTTAGGACATTGTCTTGATGGACCCTAGGAACGTCCTGATCAGTGTCGACAACTGTCTAGGCGGGTTGGGGTATGAGTTAGCGCTCGATAACGGCAATTCTAGTTCTTTATGCATATGGCTATTATGGACCAATTAAGGAGGGTAGCTTGCGTATAGATTGTCTACTACCATGGTCGGAGTAGATAGGGTTAGGGTTATGTGGGGGAAGTAAACGTATGGATTAACTAATCGAAGTTAGTAGATAGGTGGGAAGAAGGGGAGGAATACCAAGTTTCTTTCATGTTTATTGTTGGTCAAAGACCATATAGTTCGCTTCTTAGTTAGGTTAGGATCGTTTATACTTAAAGTTGCATTGTCTCTGTGGGATCGACCTTGATTCGCCCTTACTATACTACGATGTACCTAGTATTCTTGCTAGTAATATCGACGTTAGTGACTTACACGCGATCAAGATTTTTGGCGCTGTTGTCACGGACAGTGGCCAATTTCAAGGATAAACGTTTTAATTCTGATTAAGAAGTCATTTTTTTATTTAATTTATTTTCTTTTGAAGTCTTGAGTCATTCTGGATCAAACCTGCACTTCTTAAACAACCAGAATAAGAAATTCTTGGCCCGGGTTACAGAGGGTTACCCCCTATTTACCGAGGCCTAGAAAATGGAATTCTGAACAACCTTCGTTATTCTGTGTTATTCCCAGTTGATTTCAGTTAATAGGTCCGTAACAGTTGGCTTCATCCCCAACTGAAGTGGGAGTTGCTAACCTTTTATTTGTTTTATTTTGTCTCTTTTGCAGGAGTATCAGGACACTTCAGAAATTCAGTCGAGTAAAAGTGATTAAGTTTAGACGAGTCAAACGCAATGCCTCGTACTGTGTTGAACATCAAACCAATCTCTATGTATCCTGGATCAGAAGCCAGAGAGCAATATGAAGCTGATAAGAAGCGCGTGGAGGAAGAGACTGAAAAGCTTAAACAGGAAGCCGAGGAAAACTTGAAGGAGTATGAGACTTATCGGCCAGGTACGTTTCCTATCGAGTTAATTGATCTTTCGTCCGATTACGACTCCGATGATCCAGAGGAGGATCCATACACCATGTTCTCAGAGTCTGAGGATTACCCGGACTCTGATACCGCTGAATAGTTAAGAGACCCTGGAACGTTTCGACTCCCAATCTCTATCAATGGTATATCTGTAGGATTAGGTCTTTGTGATTCCGGTGCAAGTTGTAACATTCTTCCTCTATCCATCTGCCAAAAGATGAAGCTTCCGGTTGTCATGGATCAAACACGGTCCATGGCCTTTGTCGATCGAACCGGAGATATGCCTGCCGGCCTGCTAAAGGATTGTACGATTAAGGCAGGAGGATTCTCATTTCCTATAAATTTCACTGTTTTAGACGTACCTGAGGATCCAAGTGCCCCTATTCTATTAGGTAGACCGTTCTTATCGACTAGCAGAGCAATCATGGACTTCGATAATTGGGAGATCACTTTAAGATTGAACAATGATGCCGTATCAATGAAAATCCTAGAGCCCTTAGATAATAGGCTAGAAAGTTGCAAGATGACTTATGGTTCAGGAAAAGTGGAAATCATGGAGATAGAAAAGGAAGGGCATAGGCAACGAGAGGTTTTAGTGGAAACCTATGAGCAAGAGTTCACGAGATTAATGCTTAGAGAACACGAAGATAAAGACCACAACAAGGCGCTCACGGAAGCTAGTCCTTCCGTATTGCGTAGTGAAAGAGTAGAGCTTAAAGAGGACGGCCTAGCACATGAGTAAATAGAGAGAGGCGTGCTAGGAAGAGAGCTCTAAAAGTTTCTATGAAAAACCGGGATAAGGCACTCTTGAAGGATAATGACCGACGAGAAAAGGGAAGTGCATGATGGTTGAAACCTCAAAGATGCAAGTTTGGCGAGTTAAGGCCCCGACTTCTTACTGATTGAAGATCCGAAGGTAAGTCGAGCTGACGACTTTAAACTCAGAACTATTCTCTTGAACCCTTAGGTAGATTAGGAATGAATAAAAGTAGCCGGTTGAAGGGACTAGCTTTTTTTCATCCTACCGCACCATTGGGCTTGAAACCGATGGTTGTTGGAAAGGTTTTTTTACTCGTTGTGGATTCTAGTGAAGTAGGTCAGGATTGAGTCAGAAATAGCAACAAAAGGAGTGAGGAACTAGTCATTTAGAGGTCAGGATTGAGCAGAAAGTTATTGTAAGGTGTGCAGAGGATGAGTACAGAGAAATCTGGGGAAAAGAAGCCCCGATAAACCGGGAGTTACCTCCGGTTTACCGAGCAAGATTTTTCAAGTTTCTAAATGTCAGATTAAAAAGCAGAATTTTTAGAGACACGTGGAGGACACACGTTGCCTCAGAAACCTACCAGTCAGCAGAAACCGTCCCATTTCCCTATTTTCCACCTTTTCATCTATTCCCACACTTCACCATAACTCCACCTCAATCCCATCAATCAAACCCCTCAAATCCCTCACCCTAATTACTCCTCTACCCACTATCCTACCAAATCCTTCCACCTTCTACCCATTTCTCCTATTTAAACACCCTTCCACCACCATTATTCATCATCCTCCACAACTATCTTCTTCTCAAATCACCAAAATCTCTCCATTTATTCTTCTTCTACAAATTTCGGCCCAATCACCACCACTCTCACCACCATACCTCCACCCAAAATCAAACCTTTTTCTTACATTTCACCATCCAAAACACCCATTTTGCCATCCCTGTTCCTGATTTGTAGTGTTGCTGTAGAGTGTAGCTGCTACAGTTCATCTTCTTCTTCCATTATTAGAGAACTGTCCCAGTCATAATTGAGTAAAATTCAGGCCGGTAAATCGGGGGTACATGCCGGTTTACCGAGGGTACTTTTTTAGAATCAGCTTCATCATCAGTGCATGTTTACATTCAGGATGGGTCCCAAGCATAGCCGAACAGCCCATCGTCCAAGTGGTCACTAGTATGTTTATGGAGATGCTAACCCCTTGATAGATGGGGTTGAGAAATTTCATTCTTTAGAAATCTATGAATCGTTCCGAGGGCATTGGAACGGAAGACCGGTTGCCGAGAACGAGGAGTAGAGTTGGACGATTATGGTACGATCTTGCCACGAGCCCTACAAGTACATGATATTTTGGATATCGCCGACGCACCGACGCGGTTCAATGCTATAGTGGTGAGAGAGTTTTATGCCAATCTTTTGCATAACCCATTAGCTACATTTGCAATGGTCCGTGGAGTTAAGGTTGATTTTTTGATTGATAGGATAAAAGCCTATTACGGGGTTCGCAATCCACCAGTGGGCCAAGATGAGTATACATCCTCAACTAATATTGAAGATCTAGAGAGTATGCAGATGATTGTTGAGTACTTTGGGGTGCAATGGAGGCGCAATCCTGTGGGAGCCCCCACCATTTTCCTGGAGTTATCCTGGGATAGGAAGGTGGTCAATCAATTTGTTTGTGCTCGCCTTCTGCCGACCAAGCATACGGTGTCTGTCACACCGAAAAAGGCAGAGTTGATGTCCTATCTGGAGCAGGGGTCTCCAGTCAACATAGGTCTCATGATGCACAACCGTATTCAAGAGCTTGCCGCCATATCTGAGCGCGAGCAGTTGCCATATGGGCCTATGATTGATATGTTTGCTATAGAGGACGAGGTTCCGGTTCTGGTTAGTGACAAGTGGGAAGACCCTGAGCCGATGATAAGTTCATAGTCAGTTTCAAAAGTACCAAGACGGGTCGGTTCGAGAGGTGAGAGAGAGCGTACTCCGGTCCCCGGAGCACCTCGATCTCAGAGAGCTTTGTTGGAGGAGCATTCAAGAGAAATTGCAAGTCTGCATCGCAAGATGGATAGGATTATAGACTTTCTAGGAGTTCCTCCTGTGACCCCACCGCCTAGGGCTGCCCCACGTCATCGAGCATCCTCTTCGACCGCTGCTGCCTCAAGTTCTACACCACCTCCCGGATTTGAGCCTAGAGATGACTTGGAGGATTATTGTGAAGAGGATTAGTTTTCTTTATTTTCATTGTTGTTATTTTCCATTTTCTTATTTTTATTTTTTATTTCCTATCTAGTAATGTAGCGGATTTTAATATAATGATTCTTTCGGCTTAAACTGTTTGGAGTTATTTACTTTCTCTTTTACTACCGCGATATTATTATACGATTTCTTGTCACCACCATTCTTCTTGGTTTGTTTGAGATACTTAGCAGAGATTTTTCAAGGATTACTTGCATTCGCCCGATGAATTATGCGACGATCCAATTCTTCTTTGGCTCCACCCTTAACGAAGTTAAGTTCCATTTCGTTTTAACTTTTTTTTTCTTACACATTGGGGAAAATGTTTCGATTAAGTGGGGGGTAAGGGACGTCACTTAGCTTCTTAGCATTATAATCCGTGAATTACGTGATTATCTTGATTCTCTTTGATGCACTGTTCACCACCTAGACTTTGATTCATTTCGATAGAATTTCGAAAAAATATGATATCTTTGATCTTTTCGAGTTAATTGACTTTATCTTTGTTTCACGTTGTATAAGTAAAAACAAGTGCCTACTTCTGAAGTAGTGGCATATTAAACGCATATTCTGTTGTGAGCCACCATTTTAAGCACATATAACCACTTTCCTTGGTGTGTAGTCGATAGCATATTGCCTTGACTAGAGTTGACCCTGGCTTTATCCCGAATTATGTTCCACTAACGCTTATAAGGGCAAAGGAATTTCAGATTCGGTAGTTTATCAAGAGTGAGACCGTGAAGATAGATAAACTAATGAGAGTTCACCCGCCAAGAAAGAGAAGTGCATTGAAATATATACATCTATAATCTCTTTGGCAAAAATTGAGTCGATGGAGCATAAAATGCACGACCTTTGCATAGACCGATAAACATGAGCCTAAGAGTAATACTCGGTTCTCGATCCGCCTTGCCAGCTAATTTGATTAATAAAAAACATGTTCAAGACTGGTTAGTTCGACTACAGGTTGACGTAATGTGAGATTGTCTGTATTGCTAAGCGGTTGTGAAAGTTATTGCACACACACATTGGCTCATGATGTGAATAGTGTTTAATGCGTTACTGATGGATATGAACGGCATGATCTTGATCTTGACTTTGTGAGGCATACCTATTTTTAATTAACTTGTATACTAAAAAGGATGTTGTCTTCTTTTCGCCTTTTTGCTAGGGACGATCAAAAGCTAAGTGGGGGGTAGTTGATAGCGCCCTAAATAGTACCATTAATTATACCTTTATTTACCCCGAATTCTGCTCAAGAGAGGATAGATAGGTGAAGGATGCAGGTTCTTAGATCTAAACGAATTAGATCTACGCGCAGCGGATGGATCACGATTTATATATCAAAACACATAATTAAAGGACTTAAACTACTACAAGGGGGTTAAGATCATGTTACCAATATAGGGAAGAGAAGCCTTGATCTTCCGATGTGTTCTCCAAACGGCGGTTGGTGGACACCCTTCTTGATACACGAGCCTCCTTGATATGCAACTTAAAAAAACCCGAAGATTTTTCCAACTCGAACCCTAAGAATAGAAGCCGAAATTTTTCGGCCAATTTCTCTCGGTGAATAGTGACGTGAATAGTACCTTGCCATTAGACTTGGGAGAACTCTCTTTATATAGGAGAGTAATCAATGTCCTCCAAGGATTAAATAATTAAGTGATAATTATCACATTAATCCTTTTCCAAATAAAAGATAAATAAAATGATTATCCCAAACAAATTAGGATAAATCATATTATTATCTAATATTCCATGAATTATCATTTAACAAATAAAAGATAAATCACATGTCAAATAATTATCCAAGAAAACTAATTTCTCTCTAATTAAATGATGATATTGGCGCCACCTTTAGGGTCAAAAAGCCCACATAAAAATGTCTTTTATGTGTATTATATTATTTAGCCCAACTAAATAATATCCATGCATATCAATTAATTAGCCCAAACCAATTAATTATCACCGAGGCCCAAGTAACAAGATTACTAGTCCGAATTACGTAAGCCACATCGGGGACCATGGACCTATAACCGTAGCTCCAATAATTAATTATTCATCGAACGTAAAGTACATTAATTATTAATTCCGGGATTACGCCACCATAAACCCGAAACCGAACTCTACCGATTATAGATGTATACTTATACTCAACCCATAGAGCGAATAAGCGTCCATTGATATAATCACTACATACGGATTAACCCTCCATAGATCGTCCATTCTGAGTGGGAAGTCTCCGTGAACCCGACTCAGAATATCTTATCCTTATTTACCATTAACCCCCTAACGATCAATTAGTACACATATCTGACTAGTAGCTAATTAGTCAAATGTGAACTCCCGGGATCGATCACTTTCTTAGGGCTAACAAACAAGGGGACTGTCTCTCTACTTCCCGCAGAAAGGAATGAATTCCATGTCTGTGAAAATCGAACTACTCACTCATCTGGAGATAGTGCCAATGAGAAGTGGCTTGGAACACATATTAAAGTGAACCGTAACTAACACATCAAACACTACCCCGGGACAAGCGGATCCCGTGATCACCTCAGATTAAGGTTGATCCATATATGATCATCTAATGATTTAATAAGATTCCTCGATTACGGAATTATACCGAGAAATACGATTAAATCGGTCCAAATCTATATGAATGCCATCATATATAAATGCCCCACGTAGTACCCTCTACCGACAAACATCCGGATAAGACTATCACACCCTAAGGTGTTCGGGCGCATTATTGGTGTTTTAATCAAGAGACCCTAAACTCGATTAAGTTCACCACGGGCTAACAGCTTTAAGTATATCACCACTAACTCAATCCTCACGTGTAATCCATACACCGAGTTAAGTGGTTACATACGTATATACTTAGGGTTTGCGTACGGTGTATTACTTTACAAGCACAAAGCAAGTAATAAGGTGAGATAAATTCTCGTCATTCATTATTAAAAACAATTACACAAATTGTCTTTCGGGCACTACACCTAACAATCTCCCACTTGCACGAAATGACAAGCAACGATTGTTTTTAGAGCACACCCTTTCTCATCTTATTCACAACACTCTCCCACTTGCTCTAAAAGCGAGATGAGATATATTCCTCAATGCCGTACCCTCCAAGCACCGACTTGGTACACCGATCGGGCTTGGTTGTCGGCCCGAGACGAAACGTTGCCGGTCCATCTAATCGGGCGGTACTCTCTCTCAATATGCTTTTGACCTCTAAAGGACCGAGAAGATCCTTCTAAGCTATTTCTTCACCGTTTTCACAATGAAGTGATATCGGCTTATCGACCCGAAATTACTCCCGTACCAAAAAGTAAATTCTAAGCACTATGAGTAAACACCGAGCCCGAGATCAACGTAATGATCATCCTTAATCCGACTACAAGTCGAATCGTTGTAGTCAACCATATTCAAGTTTGCACCCGAATATACAAGCATATGATTCCTCGTTCTCTAAAGATACTTGAGGACGTACTAAAATCGCTACTTATTGCTCAAATCCAAGATTCGATTACTATTGACTTATGATAACCTGACTTGCCGTTATCCAAGAGAGACTCTATCCCATTTTCTCTTTATCCGGAGATTTAGAGAATCATTCCTGAGAGGTAAGGTAGGACTACTCTCGTTGAATGCTGCAACCATATATGCATAATCATCTTATTCAATAAGATCGGTGGGATAGCCAATGACTCATTCTCGTGAATTTGACCGAATCAGATTCTTAGAACATAGTCCAATTCTCTCATCCAGAGAATCTTGGCGTGTCGCTTTCGACTTCGTATAGCACACACATGTTGTTTCCAACTCGTTTCGGTGTTATCATTCATGAACACTAATACTACTATTTTACCAATATTGATATCCAAATACTAAAGACTTATCAATATTCGGTCAATTCCACATATTTTAAAACATGTGACTTTAAATGACCGAGAGGTTCTCTTAAATCCACAGAGGATATAAGCCATGGCAGTGCCTCCTACCAAAGGTTCTTTCGAATGAATTAAGATATCGTTAGTCTCGCAAAAAAGGTCTTAGGGAATCACCCCTATCTTCTCGCTTTGTAACGAATCCGTTATTCATTCTTAGCTAAAACCCTTCTCGTTCGAATGAATTCGCATTCCGTTGTTCGGCAAGAAAGTCTCGGGGAATCACCCCTATTTTCTCGCTTTCTAACGAAATCTAGCAAGATCGAGTGGTGAGAGAGTTCAAGGTCCGGTTAACTCTCTACTTGTCGTGGAATCACCCCTATACCACTCAACTTTGCGCCGAAAGTTTAAACTTTCCTATTCATTCGACTCTTTTCCGTGTAGATCCAATTGCTCCCACTGGGCCTGAGACACTCAGGTGGTTCTACAAGAGGCTGAACAGAACTGGAGTACCAAAACTCCATTCACAGGGTTAAGGTTTTCAAACCAACCTCTATAATCAGAATCCTATACACCCACCAAGAGCCATAGGTTATCAATCACCCCAATAGATTATAAAGTCCACAAAATCACAATGGGTCAACGGTTAAACCATACTCCCACTGTGTCTTGGGTGGATTGACATTCTGATCTAGTAGTATTTATCAGTGTAATCACCAACAACTAATGTTGGACGTGGTCCGATTAAATCGTATAGTAACTACCTTTGGGTAACCGTACTCCAAGGTTTAAGGTCGTTTCTTATAGATTCTATCGAAGGCTTGTGACAGCTTCAACCGTCACTATCTCGATCTCAAGAATCTTTTAATCAACCTTCACTCGTCTCATTAAGATATTTCACGAACAAATACAATTCGAACGTATGCGCAAAATCTCCAAATTCTACCTTCAAGCATTAAATGCTAAATGCCTACATTTATGGAAGTGGTGTGAACCGAATTCACTCATTATCCATAAATTCACCGGCATCTTCTAGGTAGACTTCTCGGTTTACATAATAATGTTAACCGTTATTTTGCAACCAATTATCTTAATCGAGTTTAACAAAGTGTATTGTAGCACATTAATAACTATATCGTGCAAGTCTATGGTTTCTTCCTCGGTGAGAAACATTCCACTAGAGAGCGGGCCGAGCATCGTCCCAAGACTATGCGATAGCCTATTTCGAGCATGGAATACTCTATTCTCTGCTAAAATCAGAGACTCCTCCTCGTATTCTTTTGATAAACTAGATCACATTTCGAGTAGTCATCAGAAAAAATGTCACCACTCAAAACCTCCCACTAGCTGGTATCTCTCACTAGACCCCGAAGGTCATGGTGAACAAGCTATGTTACCCCTTCAAATCTATTACCCTTTCCCGATTGAAAGGAAACTTAGTCATTGTTCCTTTGAGATAGTGTTCCTAGACTGGGAGATAGGAATCACCCTTAGCCAGTCGTCAGGTCTTATCTCTAGGATATATGCACTAATTAATAGATATTGAAGGGTCGTTTATCTTAATACGGAAACCTTTTACCTTTAATAGTTTTAGATGTGTTACACATACTTATTCAGCTGTTCTAAGTGGTTCTGACTTTATCAAACAAAAGTCCGAGTCACGATTCGTACTACAAATGTCATCTTCACTTTGTTTAAGGCAACCGTAGTATCGAGATGAAAGTGAATCCATTTGTTTCAACGAATCCGTAAACGTAAAAATAAATTTTTCTCGTGATATTCAAGGATAGAATCCGAAATTCATTTCCTTATATCACTCCCACTAATATAGCGAAATTACCGCCCGTTGTTACTCTATTAATCGTTAATGCAAAGCTTCCTTGTTCTTCCAAAGAACTAAGCTACCGAGTCAAGTTACTCGGTTAAGAAAGTCGCTAAGGATTCATTGGTTAGTGATCCGAAATCACTTTCCTTATCCTATACTTTCTTTAATTAATGTTTCGGTTTAGCCTCAAAACTTTAGTTAAGATGATTAACACTTATAGACATTCTTTCCCATTCTCAACTTTCCTTAAAAGGAAATAGTCTTGAACTAGCAGTTCAATTGAGTAGACACTACTCGTGAACTGTGGGATGTCTAATAAAAGCGTTACCTTGTGGGACTGATTTTCTAATAAATTAGAAAAACATAATATAAAAGCTCCCACTAGTTTATCGGTTCCAAATACCGTCTAACTAGCGACACTTTAATTTATGATTCTCCAATTTTTCTATCAGAAAATTTCTCGTGTAGACACTACACAATTCACTAAGAATTTTTATCGTCCCAATCATCTTTCAAACTAACTACGGTTGTCTCTCGTTCTGCACGAGTGACAGCAGTGACATGCCGTCACTTAAGTTTTGAAGGCTTCAAGAGAAATATCTCTTCCGAAAAATTAATCGCATGTGAGATTAATAAATACAACGTTCTAGTTACTTACCACTTTTTAACGAAGTCATTACTAGTCAATTTTACACTAGCAGTCTAGCACCCTAGAGAGATATATAAATAGTTGTAAATAAAATTGACGTAAGATAAATCCAAATCATACACTACTAAAATTTTAGAACATAAACTAAGTACTTATAGTCTATCCTACCGTTCCAAGGATTTAATCTAACGCCTCGCCGCCTTAGGGTAGGTCAAAGAGGTTTCGATTAATATTGAAGATCGATTGAGAATCGAACATCTCATTTGTGATCGTCAATCACCTTTCCTTTTTCAACAAGGTATTACCAAAATACCCTTTATGAGTGTAACCTACCGTTTCGCATCTTTAGATAGACCCCGAGTGTGCCGCCTTAGGGTCGGTCGCTGACTCGACGAGTACCCAAAATCCTATCCTTTCGGAGACCAAGCCTTGAATTTTGATAGCGGTGAAGGCCTTCCTTAGGGGGGCCGAAATCAAAGCCGGCACGAGGCGTCACCATTCTCTCACGTTGCTTGTGTCAACAGTAGAGGCCGTGGGGTCGGCTGTCGCCTCTCCCGCTCCCACTCAATATTTTGAAAAAGTGGTGGGTTTACTGATCACGTTTTTGGACTTGATGTTACATTAAGGAACAATAAATCATAGGCCCGAATGTTGTCGGTTATGTGGGCTAGCCCACCCGACCTATTCGTTAGAACATATGTGGCCGTCGGACGGGTCAAGGCTAGGAGAGCTCCGTTGAGCCGTAGCGGCTCTTCGGATGGCTCGCATTGCCGTACCCCCGTGCAAACGCCACACGTGGAGGGTGAAGTCGATTGAGCCGTAGCTACCGTTGACCACCCAACCGTGGTTAAACCACTTTCGAACCTCGTTTGCCCGTGATTATCCAATCCTTAAACATCAAACATTCACGTAGACACTACGGAACAAAAACGTAATCTCGTCTTAGGTAAGGTGGAATTCACCAAGAATCCAACACCTTAACCACGAGGTTTCGGGATTTTACTCCTTATGCTTTCGCAGAGTGGGATTCACCGAGAATCCATCACCCAACCTCGACGATTGAAAAAACCCGTGTTCCTCGGTTTTTACCCTAATTAGTTTCTAATTAATATCAAACAATTAATTAAAACTAATCGTGTGTTTTATACATGCCTAACTAATTCCTCGAATTAATTTCTACATGTATGCATATGGAGTGGAATTCATGATATGATGCATGTCATGGCAATTTTCCGGTTCTACTCATACAATCTACACATGTATACTAGTGCGGAAAATAAACACCGAGATGGACCGTTGGCACCCCCGTAACTAATCTACTCGAAAATAAATTAAAAAACCCTAATCTGCAGCTGTTAGGAATCTTCGACGATCGGCATATCAAACGAACTTGGATCGGGATGAAACTTTCCAGACCTGATCTTCATTCTTCGGACTTCAAGATGGACGGTCGGATCGGAGCTTTGACTTGTCAATCTTCCTCAGTGAGCCGCCCAACTTGCTGCTGAAACAGACTCTCACAGCAGCGCATCATATACTTCCCGAGATCGATCGGGGATGAAGATGAATCCCGATCGTCCTGAAAATTTTATCTCACGTCCAAAACTCCATGATTATCGATCTGACCGGTCGGATTTTAATTTGAACGGTCCAATTGTTCCCAGAAAATCGAAGAAGTCACAGTTAGGGTTTCTGTGAATCCTGCGTTTTTCTGTTACAGCAGCCACTTCGCAGCAACGAACGGAAACCCAAACAGACTCTAATCGACACCAAAATTTGTGGGATTGTTCATCAACTTCTAATCTTAATTCTGACCGGAGGGATCTTCGTTTTAACGGCTCAATCAACGGGAAAAACGAAAACACTATACAGCTGCTAAACAGATCTATTTACAGGAAATTAAACTTGCAATAATAAATAAATTACATAATTTCCTATACTCATATGAACGAATTTTCATCGTTTATATGAGTTTACAATAGATCTAACGGGAAAACGGTGCCAACCCCAATCCATCTCTTCAACCATAGCAATTTAAAAATTATTAATGCATAATAGTAAGTAAAATATCACCTACATGCAATTCCACTCCTTTAAATCGTTTAACTACGATTATGATTATATAAATCGTGGAACTTGGCTCGCTACCACATGAAGGATGCAGGTTCTTAGATCTAAACGAATTAGATCTACGCACAATGGATGGATCACGATTTATATATCAAAACACATAATTAAAGGACTTAAACTACTACAAGGGGGTTAAGATCATGTTACCAATATAGGGAAGAGAAGCCTTGATCTTCCGATGTGTTCTCCAAACGGCGGTTGGTGGACACCCTTCTTGATACACGAGCCTCCTTGATATGCAACACCAAAAAAATCCCGAAGATTTTTCCAACTCGAACCCTAAGAATAGAAGCCGAAATTTTTCGGCCAATTTCTCTCGGTGAATAGTGACGTGAATAGTACCTTGCCATTAGACTTGGGAGAACTCTCTTTATATAGAGAGTAATCAATGTCCTCCAAGGATTAAATAATTAAGTGATAATTATCACATTAATCCTTTTCCAAATAAAAGATAAATAAAATGATTATCCCAAACAAATTAGGATAAATCATATTATTATCTAATATTCCATGAATTATCATTTAACAAATAAAAGATAAATCACATGTCAAATAATTATCCAAGAAAATTAATTTCTCTCTAATTAAATGATGATATTGGCGCCACCTTTAGGGTCAAAAAGCCCACATAAACTGTCTTTTATGTGTATTATATTATTTAGCCCAACTAAATAATATCCATGCATATCAATTAATTAGCCCAGCCAATTAATTATCACCGAGGCCCAAATAACAAGATTACTAGTCCGAATTACGTAAGCCACATCGGGGACCATGGACCTATAACCGCAGCTCCAATAATTAATTATTCATCGAACGTAAAAGTACATTAATTATTAATTCCGGGATTACGCCACCATAAACCCGAAACCGAACTCTACCGATTATAGATGTATACTTATACTCAACCCATGAGCGAATAAGCGTCCATTGATATAATCACTACATACGGATTAACCCTCCATAGATCCGTCCATTCCGAGTGGGAAGTCTCCGTGAACCCGACTCGAATATCTTATCCTTATTTACCATTAACCCCCGACGATCAATTAGTACACATATCCGACTAGTAGCTAATTAGTCAAATGTGAACTCCCGGGATCGATCACTTTCTTAGGGCTAACAAACAAGGGATCGTCTCTCTACTTCCCGCAGAAGGAATGGATTCCATGTCCGTGAAAATCGAACTACTCACTCATCCGGAGATAGTGCCAATGAGAAGTGGCTTGGAACACATATTAAAGTGAACCGTAACTAACACATCAAACACTACCCCGGGACAAGCAAAGATCATGTGATCACCTCGATTAAGGTTGATCCATATATGATCATCTAATGATTTAATAAGATTCCTCGATTACGGAATTATACCGAGAAATACGATTAAATCGGTCCAAATTCTATATGAATGCCATCATATATAAATGCCCCACGTAGTACCCTCTACCGACAAACCGGATAAGACTATCACACCCTAAGGTGTTCGGGCGCATTATTGGTGTTTTAATCAAGAGACCCTAAACTCGATTAAGTTCACCACGGGCTAACAGCTTTAAGTATATCACCACTAACTCAATCCTCACGTGTAATCCATACACCGAGTTAAGTGGTTACATACGTATATACTTAGGGTTTGCGCAGTGTATTACTTTACAAGCACAAAGCAAGTAATAAGGTGAGATAAATTTCGTCATTCATTATTAAAAACAATTACACAAATTGTCTTTCGGGCACTACACCTAACAATCTCCCACTTGCACGAAATGACAAGCAACGATTGTTTTTAGAGCACACCCTTTCTCATCTTATTCACAACATTCTCCCACTTGCTCTAAAAGCAGATGAGATATATTCCTCAATGCCGTACCCTCCAAGCACCGACTTGGTACACCGATCGGTTTGGTTGTCGGCCCGAGACTTTAACGTTGCCGTCGCCGGTCCATCCAATCAAAGGTACTCTCTCTCAATATGCTTTTGACCTCTAGTGACTGAGAAGATCCTTCTAAGCTATTTCTTCACTGTTTTCACAATGAAGTGATATCGGCTTATCAGACCTGAAATTACTCCCAGACCAAAAAGTAAATTCTAAGCACTATGAGTAAACACCGAGCCCGAGATCAACGTAATGATCATCCTTAATCCGACTACAAGTCGAATCGTTGTAGTCAACCATATTCAAGTTTGCACCCGAATATACAAGCATATGATTCCTCGTTCTCTAAAGATACTTGAGGACGTACTAAACCGCTACTTATTGCTCAAATCCAAGATTCGATTACTATTGACGTATGATAACCTGACTTGCCGTTATCCAAGAGAGACTCTATCCCATTTTCTCTTTATCCGGAGATTTAGAGAATCATTCCTGAGAGGTAAGGTAGGACTACTCTCGTTGAATGCTGCAACCATATATGCATAATCATCTTATTCAATAAGATCGGTGGGATAGCCAATGACTCATTCTCGTGAATTTGACCGAATCAGATTCTTAGAACATAGTCCAATTCTCTCATCCAGAGAATCTTGGCGTGTCAGTTTCTGACTTCAGATAGCACACACATGTTGTTTCCAACTGTTTCAGTGTTATCATTCATGAACACTAATACTACTATTTTACCAATATTGATATCCAGTCTACTAAAGACTTATCAATATTCTGGTCAATTCCACATATTTTAAAACATGTGACTTTAAATGACCGAGAGGTTCTCTTAAATCCACAGAGGATATAAGCCATGGCAGGCCTCCTACCAAAGGTTCTTTCTGAATGAATTAAGATATCGTTAGTCTCGCAAAAAAGGTCTTAGGGAATCACCCCTATCTTCTGCTTTGTAACGAATCCGTTATTCATTCTTAGCTAAAACCCTTCGTTCGAATGAATTCGATTCCGTTGTTCGGCAAGAAAGTCTCGTGGAATCACCCCTATTTTCTCGCTTTCTAACGAAATCTAGCAAGATCGAGTGGTGAGAGAGTTCAAGGTCCGGTTAACTCTCTACTTGTCGTGGAATCACCCCTATACCACTCAACTTTGCGCCGAAAGTTTAAACTTTCCTATTCATTCGACTCTTTTCCGTGTAGATCCAATTGCTCCCATTGGGCCTGAGACACTCAGGTGGTTCTCCAAGAGGCTGAACAGAACTGGAGTACCAAAACTCCATTCACAGGGTTAAGGTTTTCAAACCAACCTCTATAATCGAATCCTATACAAACCCCACCAAGAGCCATAGGTTATCAATCACCCCAAATAGATTATAAAGTCCACAAAATCACAATGGGTCAACGGTTAAACCATACTCCCACTGTGTCTTGGGTGGATTGAAATTCTGATCTAGTAGTATTTATCAGTGTAATCACCAACAACTAATGTTGGACGTGGTCTGATTAAATCGATAGTAACTACCTTTGGGTAACCGTACTCCAAGGTTTAAGGTCGTTTCTTATAGATTCTATCGAAGGCTTGTGACAGTTCAACCGTCACTATCGATCTCAAGAATCTTTTAATCAACCTTCACTCGTCTCATTAAGATATTTCACGAACAAATACAATCGAACGTATGCGCAAAATCTCCAAATCCTACCTTCAAGCATTAAATGCTAAATGCCTACATTTATGGAAGTGGTGTGAACCGAATTCACTCATTATCCATAAATTCACCGGCATCTTCTAGTAGACTTCTCGGTTTACATAATAATGTTAACCGTTATTTTGCAACCAATTATCTTAATCGAGTTTAACAAAGGTATTGTAGCACATTAATAACTATATCGTGCAAGTCTATGGTTTCTTCCTCGGTGAGAAACATTCCACTAGGAGGCGTGCCGAGCATCGGTCCCAAGACTATGCGATAGCCTATTTCGAGCATGGAATACTCTATTCTCTGCTAAAATCAGAGACTCCTCCTCGTATTCTTTTGATAAACTAGATCACATTTCGAGTAGTCATCAGACAAAATGTCACCACTCAAAACCTCCCACTAGCTTGTATCTCTCACTAGACCCCGAAGGTCATGGTGAACAAGCTATGTTACCCCTTCAAATCTATTACCCTTTCCCGATTGAAAGGAAACTTAGTCATTGTTCCTTTGAGATAGTGTTCCTAGACTGGGAGATAGGAATCACCCTTAGCCGTCGTCAGGTCTTATCTCTAGGATATATGCACTAATTAATAGATATTGAAGGGTCGTTTATCTTAATACGGAAACCTTTTACCTTTAATAGTTTTAGATGTGTTACACATACTTATTCAAATTATTTCTAAGTGGTTCGACTTTATCAAACAAAAGTCCGAGTCACGGATTCGTACTACAAATGTCATCTTCACTTTGTTTAAGGCAACCGTAGTATCGAGATGAAAGTGAATCCATTTGTTTCAACGAATCCGTAAACGTAAAAATAAATTTTTCTCGTGATATTCAAGGATAGAATCCGAAATTCATTTCCTTATATCACTCCCACTAATATAGCCGAAATTACTGCCCGTTGTTACTCTATTAATCGTTAATGCAAAGCTTCCTTGTTCTTCCAAAGAACTAAGCTACCGAGTCAAGTTACTCGGTTAAGAAAGTCGCTAAGGATTCATTGGTTAGTGATCCGAAATCACTTTCCTTATCCTATACTTTCTTTAATTAATGTTTCGGTTTAGCCTCAAAACTTTAGTTAAGATGATTAACACTTATAGACATTCTTTCCCATTCTCAACTTTCCTTAAAAGGAAATAGTCTTGAACTAGCGAGCTTCAATTGAGTAGACACTACTCGTGAACTCGTGGGATGTCTAATGAAAGCGTTACCTTGTGGGACTGATTTTCTAATAAATTAGAAAAACATAATATAAAAGCTCCCACTAGTTTATCGGTTCCAAATACCGTCTAACTAGCGACACTTTAATTTATGATTCTCCAATTTTTCTATCAGAAAATTTCTCGTGTAGACACTACACAATTCACTAGAAGAATTTTATCGTCCCAATCATCTTTCAAACTAACTACGGTTGTCTCTCGTTCTGCACGAGTGACAGCAGTGACATGCCGTCACTTAAGTTTTGAAGGCTTCAAGAGATATATCTCTTCCGAAAAATTAATCGCATGTGAGATTAATAAATACAACGTTCTAGTTACTTACCACTTTTTAACGAAGTCATTACTAGTCAATTTTACACTAGCAGTCTAGCACCCTAGAGAGATATATAAATAGTTGTAAATAAAATTGACAGAAGATAAATCCAAATCATACACTACTAAAATTTTAGGAACATAAACTAAGTACTTATAGTCTATCCTACCGTTCCAAGGATTTAATCTAACGCCTCAGTGCCGCCTTAGGGTAGGTCAAAGAGGTTTCGATTAATATTGAAGATCAGATTGAGAATCGAACATCTCATTTGTGATCGTCAATCACCTTTCCTTTTTCAGCCAAGGTATTACCAAAATACCCTTTATGAGTGTAACCTACCGTTTCGCATCTTTAGATAGACCCCGAGTGTGCCGCCTTAGGGTCGGTCGGTGACTCGACGAGTACCCAAAATCCTATACTTTCGGAGACCAAGCCTTGAATTTTGATAGCGGTGAAGGCCTTCCTTAGGGGGCCGAAATCAAAGCCGGCACGAGGCGTCACCATTCTCTCACGTTGCTTGTGTCAACAAGAGAGGCCGTGGGGTCGGCCGTCGCCTCTCCCGCTCCCACTCAATATTTTGAAAAAGTGGTGGGTTTACTGATCACGTTTTTGGACTTGATGTTACATTAAGGAACAATAAATCATAGGCCCGAATGTTGTCGGTTATGTGGGCTAGCCCACCCGACCTATTCGTTAGAACATATGTGGCCGTCGGACGGGTCAAGGCTAGGAGAGCTCCGTTGAGCCGTAGCGGCTCTTCGGATGGCTCGCATTGCCGCACCCCCGTGCAAACGCCACACGTGGAGGGTGAAGTCGATTGAGCCGTAGCTACTGTTGACCACCCAACCGTGGTTAAACCACTTTCGAACCTGTTTGCCCGTGATTATCCAATCCTTAAACATCAAACATTCACGTAGACACTACGGAACAAAAACGTAATCTCGTCTTAGGTAAGGTGGAATTCACCAAGAATCCAACACCTTAACCACGAGGTTTCGGGATTTTACTCCTTATGCTTTCGCAGAGGGGATTCACCGAGAATCCATCACCCAACCTCGACGATTGAAAAAACCCGTGTTCCTCGGTTTTTACCCTAATTAGTTTCTAATTAATATCAAACAATTAATTAAAACTAATCGTGTGTTTTATACATGCCTAACTAATTCCTCGAATTAATTTCTACATGTATGCATATGGAGTGGAATTCATGATATGATGCATGTCATGGCAATTTTCCGGTTCTACTCATACAATCTACACATGTATACTAGTGCGGAAAATAAACACCGAGATGGACCGTTGGCACCCCCGTAACTAATCTACTCGAAAATAAATTAAAAAACCCTAATCTGCAGCTGTTAGGAATCTTCGACGATCGGCATATCAAACGAACTTGGATCGGGATGAAACTTTCCAGACCTGATCTTCATTCTTCGGACTTCAAGATGGACGGTCGGATCGGAGCTTTGATCCTCAGTGAGCCGCCCAACTTGCTGCTGAAACAGACTCTCACAGCAGCGCATCATATACTTCCCGAGATCGATCGGGGATGAAGATGAATCCCGATCGTCCTGAAAATTTTATCTCACGTCCAAAACTCCATGATTATCGATCTGACCGGTCGGATTTTAATTTGAACGGTCCAATTGTTCCCAGAAAATCGAAGAAGTCACAGTTAGGGTTTCTGTGAATCCTGCGTTTTTCTGTTACAGCAGCCACTTCGCAGCAACGAACGGAAACCCAAACAGACTCTAATCGACACCAAAATTTGTGGGATTGTTCATCAACTTCTAATCTTAATTCTGACCGGAGGGATCTTCGTTTTAACGGCTCAATCAACGGGAAAAACGAAAACACTATACAGCTGCTAAACAGATCTATTTACAGGAAATTAAACTTGCAATAATAAATAAATTACATAATTTCCTATACTCATATGAACGAATTTTCATCGTTTATATGAGTTTACAATAGATCTAACGGGAAAACGGTGCCAACCCCAATCCATCTCTTCAACCATAGCAATTTAAAAATTATTAATGCATAATAGTAAGTAAAATATCACCTACATGCAATTCCACTCCTTTAAATCGTTTAACTACGATTATGATTATATAAATTGTGGAACTTGGCTCTGCTACCACATGAAGGATGCAGGTTCTTAGATCTAAACGAATTAGATCTACGCGCAGCGGATGGATCACGATTTATATATCAAAACACATAATTAAAGGACTTAAACTACTACAAGGGGGTTAAGATCATGTTACCAATATAGGGAAGAGAAGCCTTGATCTTCCGATGTGTTCTCCAAACGGCGGTTGGTGGACACCCTTCTTGATACACGAGCCTCCTTGATATGCAACGACTAAAAATCCCGAAGATTTTTCCAACTCGAACCCTAAGAATAGAAGCCGAAATTTTTCGGCCAATTTCTCTCGGTGAATAGTGACGTGAATAGTACCTTGCCATTAGACTTGGGAGAACTCTCTTTATATAGGAGAGTAATCAATGTCCTCCAAGGATTAAATAATTAAGTGATAATTATCACATTAATCCTTTTCCAAATAAAAGATAAATAAAATGATTATCCCAAGCAAATTAGGATAAATCATATTATTATCTAATATTCCATGAATTATCATTTAACAAATAAAAGATAAATCACATGTCAAATAATTATCCAAGAAAACTAATTTCTCTCTAATTAAATGATGATATTGGCGCCACCTTTAGGGTCAAAAAGCCCACATAAAATGTCTTTTATGTGTATTATATTATTTAGCCCAACTAAATAATATCCATGCATATCAATTAATTAGCCCACCCAATTAATTATCACTGAGGCCCAAGTAACAAGATTACTAGTCCGAATTACGTAAGCCACATCGGGGACCACGGACCTATAACCGCAGCTCCAATAATTAATTATTCATCGAACGAAAAGTACATTAATTATTAATTCCGGGATTACGCCACCATAAACCCGAAACCGAACTCTACCGATTATAGATGTATACTTATACTCAACCCATGAGCGAATAAGCGTCCATTGATATAATCACTACATACGGATTAACCCTCCATAGACTGTCCATTCTGAGTGGGAAGTCTCCGTGAACCCGACTCAGAATATCTTATCCTTATTTACCATTAACCCCCTAACGATCAATTAGTACACATATCTGACTAGTAGCTAATTAGTCAAATGTGAACTCCCGGGATCGATCACTTTCTTAGGGCTAACAAACAAGGGGATCTGTCTCTCTACTTCCCGCGAAGGAATGGATTCCATGTCCGTGAAAATCGAACTACTCACTCATCCGGAGATAGTGCCAATGAGAAGTGGCTTGGAACACATATTAAAGTGAACCGTAACTAACACATCAAACACTACCCCGGGACAAGCAAAGATCCCGTGATCACCTCGGGATTAAGGTTGATCCATATATGATCATCTAATGATTTAATAAGATTCCTCGATTACGGAATTATACCGAGAAATACGATTAAATCGGTCCAAATTCCCTATATGAATGCCATCATATATAAATGCCCCACGTAGTACCCTCTACCGACAAATCCGGATAAGACTATCACACCCTAAGGTGTTCGGGCGCATTATTGGTGTTTTAATCAAGAGACCCTAAACTCGATTAAGTTCACCACGGACTAACAGCTTTAAGTATATCACCACTAACTCAATCCTCACGTGTAATCCATACACCGAGTTAAGTGGTTACATACGTATATACTTAGGGTTTGCAGCAGTGTATTACTTTACAAGCACAAAGCAAGTAATAAGGTGAGATAAATTCTGTCATTCATTATTAAAAACAATTACACAAATTGTCTTTCGGGCACTACACCTAACAATAGGCTCGTTATTATATGGAACATGTGTTAAATGCTATGTGTATGTTTCTAGGTTCGTAATTCTGCATCTGTGTTATTTTCCCGAAGGTTTGGTACTGTTTTGACTCGTTTTATGTGTTTTATAGGATGTACCGAATCTGAAGCATTGGAGAACGGATCTGGATCAAAGGAAGCATGTTGGGCCAAGTAAAAGAAGTCCAAGAAGAGATCTGCTGAAGAAAAAGAAGAAAAGTTAGCCCGGTTTGCCGTGGGCTAGGTCCGGTAAACCAGAGCCTTGTGGGACATGAAATCGATTCTGCCGCATCTACTAGGTCAGTTAGGGTTTCTATGAGTCATAAGTCGGCTATTCTATCTATATAAAGCCGCATTAGCTGATTATTACATAAGTTTTGCATATTCTTTTATATACATTATAGAATTTGATGAAATAAAGTTATTCCAAGCTTTTGAAGAGTTATTTCTAGTTTTCTCCCTTCTCTACCATCTCTAGCTTGAGTAAATCAAGCTAGATCTCCATCGTTGAAGGTATGAAGCTTTGAACATTCATTTTTGTCTTCAATATGGTAGATCTGTTCGTATTTATGTGTTTTAGTTAATCTGCATGTTTAAAGACCCCATGGTTTACTTAGATTAATCGTAATTGAGCAATGTAGATCCAGAATTAAGAAAAGCCACCCCCGGTAAACCGGCGGTCTATATTGGTTTACTGAGGCAAAATTTAGGAAACTTAATCTGGAGGATTCACGTCAGCTACGTTGATCGACATGTTTAATTAACAGTAGGTTAGATCTGGCCAATATGCTTATTATTTTCGTAAATTAACACGAAGAACTTGCAAGGTGAAGTGCTAGTTAGGACATTGTCTTGATGGACCCTAGGAACGTGATGATCAGTGTCGACAGCTGTCTAGGCGGGTTAGCGGTATGATTTAGCGCTCGATATCGGCAATTCTAGTTCTTTATGCATATGTGCTATTACGGACCAATTAAGGAGGGTAGCTTGCGTATAGATTGTCTACTACCATGGTCAGAGTAGATATGGTTAGGAGTTGCACCAGTGGCTTAAAACTAAATTAAAAGCTCGCTCGATTAATTTAAGGAAATTATGTGGGGAAGTAAACGTAAGGATGAACTAATCCAAGTTAGTAGATAGGTGGGAAAAGGGGGAGGAATACCAAGTTTCTTTCATGTTTATTGTTGGTCAAAGACCACAGTTTGGTTAGGATCGTTTACATTTAAAGTTGCATTGTCTCTGTGGGATCGACCTTGATTCGCCCTTACTATACTACGATGTACCTAGTATTCTTTCTAGTAATATCGACGTTGTGACTTACACGCGATCAGTACTAGACATCGTACAAAACAAATTAAGTATGTTTAGGTACCCAACACTGTTTGGGTCCATACCTGTTAGCAGTCATGCCTCCTACTCCAAGTGTATATCCAAAGGTTTTCTTCTTGGATAATTGAAGTCATCAATTTCATATGTATAAAGCGTGGAAGAATAACTTCTAATATTTCTACTAAAGTTATTCTCATACTTTTCTTTACTTTTTGGTGCATTTGCATCCTTTTTCAGTCTCCAATATGCAGGAGGAAACTTATTTTCATATTGCTTCTTGTGTCCGGGAACATGCCTTGGTTGGCTTTTCTTAAACACATGTTGCATAGCATGATATGGTTTCTTCTTGTATTTTGGGGATGTAATATTCCGATCATCCTCTGAAGGGTAAAGTCTTCCTTTACCTTTCAATAAGCTTTTGCCTTTACTTGGCTGGTTTGATGATTTATGATGCTGTTTCACTACACTGGGTTTTGACTTCACCGGTGCAGGGTGAGTATTTGAAACTATGGTCTGTCCTTTTCTGAATTTAGGTCCAGTTTGGTCCTTGATTCAGAATTGTGTTGTCCATTGTTTCTTTTCTCATCCTGATTGTTGTAGCCAAGACCAGATCTGGATCGAAACCTTTTTGGGGGTATATAAGCTGGTGCATTGAGTGGTGAAGTGGTGCTCTTAACTGGTAGGGAAATTTTTTCAGCTGGTCTGTCAACATCAGATGTGTGATCATCTGCTGCTTGTTGATCAGTTGAGTGTACTTCCTTACTAGTTGATTTAACTTTCATTTCATCCAGTTCTTTCTTTAATCTTTTATCTTCCTTTCTCAGATTCTCACATTCTTGTTCCAGAATTTCATGATTCAGTTGAATTTCTTCAAATTTACTCATGAGATTTTGAATTAGGTTTGCAGAATCTAAAGGGAGAGTAGAAGATTGTGCAGTCTCAGATGTGGATGAATTTGATGATGAGTATGAGCTAGATATTACCTCTATTTCATCAGCTTCCTTAGCCATAAGACATAGATATGCCTTTTCATTGTCGGAGCTGTTAGATTCATCATCATCTGAATCATTATCAGATGATTCTTCATTCTTTTCACTACTGGTTTCAGCTTTAAGTGCCTTCTTGCTCTTTCTTTTTTCAGTTGTTTTGTACTTCTTCTTTTCCTCATCTTTGTCTTTTTCTTCAGGGCAATCTGCCTTGAAGTAACCTTTCTTCTTGCAATTGAAACATCTGTATTCATCATCTTTTTTCTTCATGTCTTTGCTTGAGCTTGAATTCTTGTTTGATGATGAACTTTCTTTGAATTATTTCTTCTTGCTAAACCTGTCAAACGTTTAATCAGTAAAGCAATCTGTTCTTTTAGCTCCTGTGTCTTTGTGCTGCTTGAATAAGCCGTTTTGCTTTGCTGGGGTGCAACCAATGCACTGGCCTTGTGTGCCTCTGTTGGTGAAATGTCTTCACCGTTTAACTCAAATTCATGAGCCTTTAATTGAGACATCAGAGTCAAAGTATCAGTATTTGCAAGATTTATTGTTCCTCTGAGTACTGATGTGATGATCTTCCATTTTTCAGGTAGACCTCTCAAGTTCTTCAGGCAAACTTCCTTCTCTGGGTTTTTATATCAAAGTTGTTGCAGTTCATTAATGATGCTTGAGAATATGTTATCCATTTGATCAATGGATTCACCAGTCTTCATTTTAAAGTTCTCAAATTTCTGTTTTGCAACACACAATTTGTTTTCCTTGACTGCTTCTGATCCTTCATTGATCAGTGCTAATTTATCTCACATCTCTTTTTCTGTTTTGCAGTCTTTGATCCTCATGAACATATTACTGTCTAGAGTCTTCAAGATCATGTCTTTTGCAACAAAATCGAGCTTTGCTCTTCTTCTGTCATCCTTGTTCCAATCTTTCTTGAGTTTGTCTATTTCCTTTCCTTGATCTGCTCCTGTGGCTATCACAGTTGTGATCTTGATTGGGCCATCATTGATTACATCCAGCATCTCCTCATGAGTTGCTGCAAGATGAGACAACATCCTTATTTTATATTCATCAAAATTATTAACATTGAATACATGTACTTTAGACATGAAATTTGAGGAATCCATAAGTACAAATTAGAGATATATTTAGAAAGCACAGATTTAAAACTACTTTGAAAATATGTGATCTCCTTGTTACCAGAAATCAGATCTGAATAGGTTCTGATACTAG
This sequence comes from Gentiana straminea, assembly GCA_036785695.1. Lineage (NCBI taxonomy): Eukaryota > Viridiplantae > Streptophyta > Magnoliopsida > Gentianales > Gentianaceae > Gentiana > Gentiana straminea. The sequence continues at coordinate 1,484,109 of JAVUPR010000087.1, read as the reverse complement.
GAACACTGCTCCGATACCAATTGTTGGTCCCAGAGAAGGGTAAAAGTATAGTCAGAAGGGGGGGGGTGAATGACTATACTGGAGTTTCAAAAACTATTCTCAATATAAAAGATTTTGAGCAGCGGATAAGTCCCTTTTTTTTAATGCTATTTCAAAGTAGGATATGCACACAAAATATGAATTATGCTGTAAGTAAGTGCAGTAAGGTAAAAAGCTAAAAGTAAATTCACACAAGGACTTATAGTGGTTCAGGGTGGTGTAATCTCTTAATCCACCCTTCTCTTGTGATGATTGGAGGAATTCACTATTGTTTTCACTGATACAATAGCAAGATTGTCCTTGGACACACAAGCTTCACAATCTACAAGACTATCACTCCCTGGCTTCAAAAGCTTCAATGACTCAGTCTTCAACACTGGTCCTTGAGAACAAATCCTTTAGCAGATATCACAAACACAACTCCTTCTCAGATGACTCTGATTCAGTTGCTTGACTGGTGTGAATTGGATTCACAGATTCTGTTGATCAATCTCAGTACTTGATGTGGAATTTTAGCTCTGATTGCTGAGTTGATCTCTAGATATGTCCTTTAAGTTCAGATAGAAGGCTTTTCAAATTGACAGAGTTTCTGCTTGTTCTTATGTAATGCAATCGTTGTTTTTCTTGTCTGTCAATGCCTTCTATTTATAGCCTTGATAATCCTTGATTTGAATTTCCGTCCGTTGGCTATTTAATGTGGGGAATAATCCTTGACTTAATTCTTGATTCCCCCTTAATTATATTCTCCTTGATTTCAGTACTCCGGATTTTTCTTCAAACGACTATCAAAAAATCCATCCTTGATTGATTGTGCATTTATGCTTGATCCTCTGAATCTTCCTTATCATCTCACGTTCTGAATTAGTATAAATGATATACCTAACTCAGCTTGTTCCTTTACTTGACTATTGCTTGAACGGTTGAGTGTTCCTACTGACTTAGCTGTTTAGTTCTTCCTTCACTGCTTAGTCTTTACTCAGCCGACAGGCAGTTCACTTTGCCGGTTCACTCATTTCTTGATTTCTTTGAACTTTCAAGAGTACTTGCACTTCACTGATCCTTGATTTGAGTGAGATTAGTGTACGCCATATTTAAACAATGAATTTCATCACTTGAAAATATAACTTAGACTTATCCAAGGTCATCACAGACTTCCCAGGTTATAAGTCAGACCATATGTCTTCATGCTTCTCTACTAGTACTTGGCTACTTTTACTCTACCGGATTTCTCTTTTACTTAGCCATCCTATCAACTAGTACAATACTTGTCTGACTTAACTTATACAACATGTCGGACTCTAAGTAAAGACTTATACAGAGATTTCTTACTTATTTCAGGCTTGCTATAACAGCTAGTATGGCCATCATCAAAACATAATAAAATGTTCCTAACATAATTTAGTTTACAACTACATATCATCTCAAGGTTACTAGGCTGCTTAAGTAATTAAAATTGACTGATGATGACTTCATGAAAGTGGAAAAGTAACAAGAACGTTGAACTCATAAATCAAGAATGCAATTAATTTTCGGAAGATGATGTTCCTCTTTAGCCTACAAACTTAAGTGACATTGATAAGTATGTCACTGCTGTCACTCGTGTTGAATGGGAGACAAATTATTATTAGTTCAAAGATGACGAGAATGATTTGGCATCAATCTCACTGGACATCCCACAGTTTATGAGTAGTGTCTACTCAAATAAACTTCTAGTTCAAGGCCATTTCCTTTTATATAAAGCCGAGAATGGGAAGGCAATTGTCTACAAGTGTAATTCATCAAAGCTAAATAAGCTAAAGTCTAAACCGAAATATTAATAAAAGAAAGTATAGGATAAGGAAAGTGATTTTGGATTACTAACCTATGAATCCTTAAAGACTTTCTTAACCGGGTAATTTGACTCAGTAGCTAAAGTTCTTTTGTAAGAACAAGGTAGTTGGGCATTCACGATTAAAGAGTAGACAACGGGCAGTTATTTCAGCTGAGATAGTGGGGTGATATAAGGAAACAAATTTCGGATTTAATCCTTGGATATCACAGAAATTTAATTTCTGTTTTTCCAGATTCATTGGAACAAATTGATTCACTTTCACATCAAATATATAGTTGCCTTAAACAAAGTGAATATGACATTTGTATATGATTCTGAGATTAGGATTTTTGTCTGATAAAGTCAAAACCACTAAGTAATGCTGAAAAGGTATATGTAACGCATCATAAACTATTAAGGCAAATGATTTGCGTATTTAGATAAACGATTCTTCAACATCTATTAATTAGTTCATATATCCTTAAGATAAGATCTGAAGATTGGCTAAGGGTGATTCCTATTTCCCAGTCTAAGAACACTATCTCAAAGGAAAAATGACTAAGTAACTTTTCAGTTGGGAAAGGATAATAGAGCTGAAGAAGTATGAAAGCTTGTTCATATTGACCTTCGGGGTCTTATGAAGGATACAAGATAGTGGGAGGTTTTGAGTGGTAGACAATTTGTCTAATTACTACTCGAAACGCCAATAGTTTATCTAAATATTTGGATGAATCTCTGATATTACCAGAGAAACGAGTATTCCATGCTCAGATATAGGCTATGGCATGGTTTCGGCACTGATGCTTAGCCTACCTCAGAGTGAAACGATTTCACTGAAAGGATAAACCATGGATTGCCTTATATAGTTATTGATATGATACAATACACTGCTTAACTCAATTAAGATATTGATTGCAAAATAATGGTTCGCATTATCATGTAAAACCGAGAAGTCTACCTAGAAGATGCTTATGAATTTATGGATGATGAGTGAAGTACATTTAATCCACTTCCGCAAATAGAGGCATTTAGCACTAGTGCTTGAAGGTAGGATTGGAGATTTTGCATACACGTTCAGATGGTGACTGTACGTGAAATATCTTAATGCAATGAGTGAAGGTTGGTCATAAGATTCTTAAGATCGGACAATGACGGTTGAACTGTCACCGCCTTTTTGAAAGAATGTTAAAATAACAACCTTGGACCTTGAAGTAAAGTTACTCAAGGAGTTACTATCTGATTTAATCAGACCACATCCAGCATTGGTTGTTGGGGGTTACACAGATAAATACTACTACACCAGATCAGAATATCAATCCACCCAAATGAAGTGGGTGTATGGTTTATCCATTGACTCATTGTGATTATACAGACTTTACAGTATGTTGGGGGTGATTGATAACCTATGGTCTTTTGGAAGGGCTGTATAGGATTCTAATAAAAGAAGGTTGGTTTAAAGCCATAAACCTGTAAATGGAATTTTGATACTCCAGTTCTGTTCAAAATCTTGAAGAACCACCTGAGTGTCTCAGGCCCAGTGGGAGTAATTGGATCTACGTTAAAAGGAGTTGAATGAATGAGAAAGTTTATTTTTCAAGGCAAAGCCAAGTGGTCTATGGGTAATTCCTTAAGAAGTAGATAGCTTAATAGGGGTGATGTCCTGAAACTTTCTCACCACTCAGCCTTGCTTGACTCCATGGAAAGCAGAAAGATTAACATGGGTGATGCCCTGAAATGTTCACGCCGTACAATGGAGCTTAGATTCATTCGGAACGGAAGGATTTTAGCTTAAAGCCAATGACAGATTGACTGCCTATGCTTATACCCATCGGTGGATTAAAGCAAACCTCTAGGTCATTAAAATCCACATGTTTGAAATGTGTGGGCTTGACCATAAAATTGTATGAGTCTTTTGTAGACTGGAGAATCAATATTGACAAAGTAGTAGACGTTAGTATTTATAAAGGATAACACTGCAACAATTGGAAGCAATATGGGTGCGTTATCTGAAGTCAAGAACTGACGAGCCAAAGCTTCTCTAAATTAGAGAAGTGGATTATATTCTTAGAAATCGATTCGGCCGAATTCATGAGAACAAGTTGTTGGTGTTGGAAAGGTGTCCTAAACCCAATCGGGTTGGACCGGATCCGACCGGGTCGGGTCGTTTACAGTCTATTTAGTTCATGTAATAACTTTATTATGATTAATAAAAGCACTTATGTTATTATATATTGTTTATCTTCATATTATTTGTTGTGTATATATATAGTAACGTCCCTAGTATCAAACTGTGATAGAGAAACCATGATAGTGTTTATGGTTGATGAGATCTCTAATCATTATAACAAGTTTGGTACTTAAATGTCTCTAGTCTTATGTATTATCAAATGGGACATTGATAGTATAATCAGACTAGCACGTATTGGATGTCTTCTATCTTTTAGAAGATAGGGATAGATCTCATCTATCGAAGTGTAGGGACACTTGGACTGTACGTGGACGTGTATTAGAGAATGCGTACGTTAGACTGACCCACTTACATTAAGTGTCACACTATGTGGCGGTTGTGTAATTATCCTTTAGACTGGAGTCTTCATGGCATCACGGTGTGGATTGTCATGCTTTGACACTATTGAGATTTCTCCTAACCACGGGGCGATCATGCGGTAGTGATTGGGTATGATATTGAAGCATGCGGAGTATACATGATTGGTCGTCCAGGAATCACGTATCCTATGATTGGGATCGTATATCTGAAATGGCCTTCTTATAAGGAATGTCTAGCTCTCAAGAATCTTTGCAAAGTGGGAGTAAATGTGTTATCCCGAGAGAGCTTGATATCCAGATTATAAGATACGATCGTTAATGTATTGACACTCGAGATACGATCGTATGGATATTATTTCAGCGATAGGATTGTAAGTTACACGGTAACTGGCTTCACATGAAAGGTAGTAGTCATTGCTTTTGACTCTTCCGATGATTGGGGTCACGGTGTGTTGCTAGACGCTATCCCGTGATCGTTAGGCAAGAAGGGCATTTTAGTAAATTGCACTTTGTGTCTACGGCCAACATATTTAGAAGCCTATCGGGTCACACACAAATGAACATCGAGTCGGATTAAAATGCGGTTATAGTTGATAACCAAATAAGGAAAGTTTATCTCTAGACTATAAAGGTTATAGTGGTAAATTAATATGGTGGTATTTATTTATTATGAATAAATAAAATACAAGATATTAATTATATATATTGATGTTGCTCAAAGCTATGAACGGGTAATTAAATGATCCGAGTTAGGAAAAAGATACGAAAATAGATAACAGTAATATGAATTTGGACTGAACTCTTCGAGAGAGCTGCCTACGTATCCAGTTCAAGTATTGAAATGGAATCAAGTCCCCCTCGTAGTTTAGGGTGTTCCTTTTGTGTCTGTAGATCGTGATCATCTTCCCTTACGTAATGGGGAGTTATTATCGGTTATCTTTGGACATTACCGGACGTGGGATCTACCCACGTCCGTAAACAAGCTAAGTCGTTATTGACTCGGTCTTCGTCATTCTCATTCGATTATTCTGTCTAGAGGCGTTTCTATACAGAACACGGCGGAGTGTTGCTCATCTGACTATTCTGTCCAGAAGTTTAACCTGGTCATCGTCTGGTGAAGTCCTGCCTTACCAGCCCGTTTATCTTTATCGTCTAACCTCTATAATGGGCCCGGCCCAGTTCTGAATAACCCGACCCAGTGGGCCTATATATCACCATAAGTCCCCCCAGACTGGGGTGGACTGCTTTACAGCTGCCCTAGTCTGCAATGTTTTAACTTCCGTCATCAATATATCGTGAAACGAGGCCAAGTCACACCCGGTTATTAGCATAAATGTGAACTGAACCATCACGTCGCTTCTACTTCTTATCAAATAATCACACCTCGTGTCAAATAACTCCTTTATTTCAAACCTTTTGAATCGCACCTCTACAGTTACAAGTAAGTTTTTGTCTCTGTGTTATTTATTCTTCTTCCTTGTTAATTCCTTATCTATTTCATGAGTTTGAGAGCCGATAATGCTTCTAGTGATTCTGTGGAAAGGTTATTTCGATCACCGGGAAAAACTTCAACTGTAATAGAAAGTGAGGAGGTGAATTCCTCCAACCCTGTTCCTTGTCTTGAAACTGCTATAAATGCCGATCATCCCTCTTCTTTGATTGATTTAGGGAATACTTCCACCTTTGGGCATAATCCCCTGTGTCTTTTGCCTTCTCACCTTCTTCCCCCTGGGATTTTTACTCCTACTTCGATTGTTCATCATTATCCAGAAAACCACTCTGCTTTTTTAAACACTCTTAAAAGGGGAATTAATAGATCTGACAAAACCAAAGCCATAATGGCTTGCAATGGTGTTTCTAGCAGGATGACCAAAACTGAATTGGCCTGTTTACTGAAGACTTACAAGATTCGTACCGATCTGTTTGAAGCCGCTCTTCCGAAGGCTACTGAGTATGCTTATAATCCGCCCCCCGGTTTCTGTACAGTATATGCTGGTTAGCTACATAGCGGTCTGAGGTTCCCTCTTCCTCTTGGTTATGTTGAGGTGATGCGGTATTATAAGCTGGGAGTTGGGCAAATACACCCAAACAACGTCAAATTCCTTGTTTGTTTTATGATTTGGTGTCGTCTGAACACCACCCCTTTCTCTGTAACATTATTTAGGAATTTCAACCAATGTAAACTAATGCAGGGTAGCGGGGGATGGTATCATTTCTGTCATAGAGCTGGTAAATTAAGTCAGGTTATCCCTCTATCTGGTAAGGGTAAAACCAAAAAGAAATGGCAAGAACACTTCTTCTTTGTGAAGCACAATACCGAAGTAAACCTTGGCCGATGGAATACCTCTTCCATGAAAGATAAGTTAGAAGATTTTATTGATGCTAATCTTGCCCGATACGTTGCTAGTAATAAGATCTCCTTAACCTTAGACTTCATAAGTTCTGCCCTGATAAATGCTGCTCAGCATCACACCGCAGGTCCTACTGGTTATATGGAGTTCTCCAAAGAAGAATACATAAAATGTATGTTTGAATTTATATTTTGCTCTTGTTTTTGAACATACTTTAATTATCTTTTGTCTATGTAGTGGCGAATGTGGATGATCTGATTAACATTGATGTTGATGAGGAGGAGGAAACAGAGCAGATGCAAGAGGATTCTGAGCAAACTTTATCGGTCATTCCCGAGCATGGTGAGGCTTCTACTCAGAAGGGAAATGGGGAGATAGATGCTGACTCTGGTGAGGCTGCCCAGAATACTGATGCTATACTGGAGCCTTCTGTTAAGATCTTGCCGAGCATTGCTGAGAATATAACGTCAACCGACTTAGGAGTTCCTCCTACTGATCCAGTTTCTGCTCTGACTGCTGTGCCACTGGGATCTGTTTCTCAAAAAAGTAAGAAAAGGCATAGGCCTGCTTCATCTGGGACTTCTGCCAGTGATTCCTCTTTTGATTGAGGAAATGTCCGCTGAGGATTTTGCTGATTCTGTAAGTAGTTTCTTATGGAGTCTACTATTTTCTTCTTTGATTTTTATCTTCTAAGATTCAGTCTTTTGCAATGCTACCGCCTGGGCAAGTCTTTATACAAGAAAACTTCTGGAATGGCTGGGGAAATTTCTACCCTGCAACAGAAAGTGGCCAGTTTAGAGGAGGCCAATGCCAAGGTGACAAGTCTGGAGGAGGCCAACCGTTCATTGATGTCTTCAGAGACAGCTGCTCGTCAGGAAATTGAGCAATTGAAAACCGAACTAGCCAAAGCTGAAGGTTTATTATTCACTCAAGATGAGCAATTGAAACTTAGTGTGGAAATATTACGTTACATTAGTGTAACATATTTATTGTGAGACATATTAATTGTAAGACATATTAATTGTAAGACATATTAATTGTATTGAATAAACAATTAATATGTCATAAAGTCATAAAGTAACTCTATTTTGTCTTATTAGGTAATAGACAACTCTAGCAATTAATACTAGCCGACTCTAGTAATTAATTGCTCTCTCCTAGCTTATACTCTACTAGGACCTTTCTCACTTACTTGTACCTATTTATACTCACTCTTTTATTATGAATAAAACTAAGTTGAAGTTTACTCAAGTATTATTTACTTTCTCAAACTCTCTTCATGGTATCAGAGACTTAAACTCCTGAATCCGCTGCAAATTCTCAGTACCCTGCTGAATCAAGATGTCTTCATTATCTGAAGCCTCCTCACCCTCACTTGAGTCCCAGCTGCCTCAGCAGACTGGGGTCACTGAATCTTCATCTTATACTAATCATAGACTTGATGGCAACAACTACTTGCTATGGTCAAGGTCTATGAAAATGTACATTTCTGGACAAGGTAAGATGGGATACCTGTCCGGCTCTAAACCTGCCCCTGCTGAAGATGACCCAGGATTTGAAGCATGGGACACTACTAATAATCAAGTCATGACCATTCTCACAAGATCAATGACAAAAGAGATTAGTGAGAATTTTATGATGTATGATACTGCAAAGGAGATCTGGGATAATGCCAGGGACCTTTACTCCAAGAAAGACAATACATCAGAAGTGTATGAACTTGAAGCTCAGATTCAAAACTGAGACAAGGAGATCCGTTCGTAACTCAATACTTCAACCAACTGTCCAGGGCATGGCAACACCTAGATATGCTGGAAACTCACCCCTGGAATGATGTCAAGGATGCTGCCCTTTATAAGGACATTATTGAGAAAAAGAGAGTATTCAAGTTCCTTACTGGACTGGATCCCACTCTTGATGATGTTAGAGGAAGAATCCTTGCCACAAAACCTCTCCCCAATCTCAAATCCATGTTTGCTGAAGTCAAACATGAGGAAAGTAGGAGGAAAGTGATGCTGCTGAACTCCCCGCTGACAACCCTGCTGAGAGTGCTACCCTGCTGACTGTCAGGAAGCCTGCTGAGGTTACTGAGGCTGTCGTGAAGGCTACCGATAAACCGGAAAGTTGTTCTCGTGAGCACCGCAAACGCACAAATCACACCAAGGACACTTGCCGGAAGCTACATGGCATGCACTAAATCCTTCAAGCCTCCCAGGGGAAAGTCGTGCGTGCATGTCAATGAAGAGGAGAATGATAACAAGTTGAATGCTCAGTTTGCTGCATTCAAAGCTTTCCTCACTCAACAAAAAGAAGGTAGTACCTCTACTGACACGGCTACTCAGGCTAGTGCAGGTAAATTTTACTCTTCTATTAGTAATGAAACATGGATTGTTGATTATGGGGCCTCCTCCCATATGACTGGCAATAAAAACCTCATAACTCACCTTATACCATGTCATCAAATTCACAATGTTAAGACTGCTGATGGATCTATCTCTCGTGCAAAAGGTTTTGGAAATGTTAAACTCACTAATAAGATATGTCTAAAGGATGTCCTATTTATTCCAAAATTAGACTGCAATCTCATATCTGTTAGTAGACTTGTAAAAGATTTGAACTGGACTGTTGTTTTTAATAAGAATCAGTGCACTTTCCAGGACCCTTCTTCACAGGAAGTGATTGGGAGGGCTAAACCCTGGCTTAGGATTGTATGTGGTCGACCCGGCGGAAGACGAAGACTGAAGACTGAATCTGCCTCGCAGCCTTGCACTCAAACCTTAGATAATATCATGTTATGGCATTATAGACTAGGACATCCAAGTTTTGGTTATTTGAAGTCTCGTAATTCCTGAATTATTTAAAGGATGTAATGTCAATGATCTTCAATGTGATATTTGCCAATTTGCCAAACTTACCAAATCTGTATATACCAAACTGCCTTATGTGCCATCCACACCTTTCACTTTAATTCATAGTGATGTATGGGGACCTTCAAGAGTAAAAAGTATAACAGGAAAGAGGTGGTTTGTCACTTTCATTGACGATCATACTAGGAACACATGGTTGTTTTTAATGAAGGATAAATCTGATGTTGGAACAATTTTTCAGGAATTTTACAACATGATCTCTACTCAATTTGACACTAAGATCAAGATCTTAAAGACTGATAATGCACTTGAGTACTATGAGTCTAACCTCAGTAATTTATTGATGAATAAGGGGATTGTCCATATCAGTAGTTGTGTGGAAACACCTCAACAAAATGGGGTTGCTGAGAGAAAGAACAGGCACCTGCTGGAGATGGCTAGATCAATCATGTTCACCACATATGTTCCAAAGTATATGTGGGGTGAAGCTATATTAACTGCCACTTACTTAATCAACAGACTTCCCAGCAGAGTGTTAGGCTTCAAAACTCCTATCCAAACCCTCCCGACCACACACTCCCCGCCCTCATCTTATTTCCCAATTACCTCCAAAAATCTTTGGTTGCACCGTATTTGTTTATATCCATGCCCAACACGAAGTAAACTTGATCCCAAAGCTCACAAGTGCATTTTCCTAGGATATGCAAAGGACGGGAAAGGTTACAGGGTGTTATTCTCCTTCTCGAAAAGAGATTTTACAATTCTATGGATGTAAAATTCTTTGAAAGAACTCCCTACTACAAACAAGTCCACCGAGGCAACGATGGAAACCCGATTGAAATTGACCTAAATCGTTCCCTCGGCAAACTCTTAACCATCGGAACCTCATCGACTCTCACAGACCGAACCTCGGCACCCTACCGACTCTCGGCGGCCTACGAACCCGAGACTACCGACCCGAGCCTACCGACCCAGAGCCTACTGACACTCAGCAATCTACGGACCCTCAGCAGCCTGCTGACATTGATGATAGGCCTATTGCTCTCAGGAAGGGAAAGAGATCCTGCACTGATCACTCTATTCATACTTATTTATCTTATGATCAGCCGTCTCCTGTCTTTGCCATGTTTACACAGACTTGGATTCTCACTCTAATCCTAAAAATATTCGGAGGCTCTTCAAAATGATAAGTGGAAGGTCGTCGTTAAAACAGATGATGACGCCCTCCGGATAATCATACTTGGGATCTCACAACCCTTCCAAAAGGCAAGAAGACAAATACCGCGGATGGTTATTCACTATCAAATACAATGCCGATGGTACAATTGACAAGTACAAAGCCAGGTTGGTTGCAAGGGGTTTCACTCAAACTTATGGCATTGAGTATAAAGAAACGTTTGCACCAAAGGGGCAAAACTAAACACCGTCGTGTGCCGATTTCTCTACCGTCCAACTTGACCGGCCTCTACACCAATTGGATATCAAAAATGCTTTTCTCAATGGTGACCTCACCGAGGAAGTCTACATGAATGTACCTCCCGGTTTTGTCAATCCTCACACTCGGGCAAGGTATGCAAACTCGGGAAATCTCTATATGGCCCGAAGCAATCCCCAAGAGCCTGGTTTGGAAAACTCACTACCGTGGTCAAAGCCGCCGGATATCATCAATGCAACTCGATCACACTATGTTTATCAAGACAACCAACCGAGAAGGTCCATTCTTATTGTATATGTGGATGATATCATCCTTACCGGTGATGACTCTACCGAGATCCAAAATTTGAAGACCCTACTGGCAAAGGTGTTTCAAGTCAAGGATTTGGGCTATCTTAAATACTTCCTTGGTATGGAAATTGCAAGAAACAACCAGGGTATCTCTATCTCTCAAAGGAAATATGTGGCCGGACTCCGTCGAAGGAAACCGGTATCTTTGGGCCGCAAACCCGTCGTATCCCCAATAGACCCCAGTAATACCCTACTGCATGGTGACATTGCTGTCAGGAAGGATCAATATCAGAGACTTGTAGGGAAACTCATCTACCTATCCCATACAAGACCTGATATTGCATATGGAGTCAGTCTGGTAAGCCAGTTCATGCATTACCCTACTGAGCACCATTGGGATGCTGTGAACAGGATACTGAGGTACTTGAAATCCACTCCTGGCCAAGGCCTCGCATTTCACCAAGTCCGCCGAGAGATCTATCAAGGTTTACACCGATGCCGATTGGGCCGGCCGCCACATAGACGAAGGTCCACTACGCTCGTTCTTATGTATGGGGAAATCTTGTCACCCGGAGGAGCAAGAAACAACCTACTTGTCTCTAGAAGCAAGTGCGTGTTTCGAACTCGGGGCATTAGTTTTGGGTATTTGTGAAGCTCTATGGATAAAAAGAGTCCTTACCGAACTTCGACGCTATTCGGAACCTATCACACTCTACCGTGACAACAATTCACCTTATGCATGGCAGAGGATCCACCATCATGATAAAACCAAACATGTGGACATTGACGGACACTTCCCGAAGGAGAAGATTGATGCCAAGATTATTCAACTCCAGTATGTTTCCTCAGCAGATCAGAATGCCGATATTCTCACCAAGGCCATTCCGCCACTTATGTTCAGCAGACTGAGTAGCAAACTTGGCTGTATAAACATATACAACCCAGTTTGAGGGGGGGTGTGGAAATATTACGTTACATTAGTGTAACATATTTATTGTGAGACATATTAATTGTATTGAATAAACAATTAATATGTCATAAAGTCATAAAGTAACTCTATTTTGTCTTATTAGGTAATAGACAACTCTAGCAATTAATACTAGCCGACTCTAGTAATTAATTGCTCTCTCCTAGCTTATACTCTACTAGGACCTTTCTCACTTACTTGTACCTATTTATACTCACTCTTTTATTATGAATAAAACTAAGTTGAAGTTTACTCAAGTATTATTTACTTTCTCAAACTCTCTTCACTTAGATATCAACAACTGAAGAAAATGAACGAGGAGATTCAACAACATCTTGCCACAGTAAACAAGCTGAAAGCTGACTTTGATGAAACTGTGAGGCAGATGGAAGAGACTCCTACTCAGAATATCATTCAGAAGGTCGTCGCAGGATATAAAGCTTCTCCCCAAACCTATGAGGAAATTCAAATCATCTTAGCTCCCGCTCTGCGCAGAGGATACACCCTTGGTGTTGATGAAGCCAAACCAGCTGACCTAGTGATTACCACTCTGCCTAATCACAAATTATATGATAAGAAAGCCGGCGAGATCTTCACTAAGCGGTATGATGAATATAAAAATGGAGAGGATATCGTCAGCAAGTATGCGAAGAAAAAGTCTACTCAGGCTTCTGCTCCTCCTTCATCCTGATTTATATATTTTCTTGAAACTTTGGATTTTGCTGCAGCTTTTGATGTAATAACTTTATTTGATCTTTGCTTTTGATGTATGACGCTTTGACTGATGGCCTTTGAATTGGCTCTTTTCTGGATGTTTTTCTGCTTATAAGTCCTTTATCCCATTATTGCGCTGCAAAGAAACTAGGATATTTATCCTTAGTTTGTTTATTTATAATGCGTATTTTTGCTCAGAATGTTGTGCGTTGCACCGCCTTCATTAATATTCTGTTCAGAATAACCTTGTAATGCATTGTGTTTTACGATGGGTCTTCTGCCCAGAGTGTCCTTGCGCTGAAAGTTTGACACTTATATTTACGATGGGTCTTTTGCCCAGAGTGCCCTTGCACTACAAGTTTGGCACTTAGATTTTACGATGGGTCTTCTGCCCAGAATGCCCTTGCGCTGCAAGTTTGACACTTAGATTTTACGATGATCCTTCTGCCCAGAGTGCCCTTGCGCTGCAAGTGACACTTAGATTTTACGATGGGTCTTCTGCCCAGAGTGCCCTTGCACTGCAAGTTTGACACTTAGATTTTACGATGGATCTTCTGCCCAGAGTGCACTTGCACTGCAAGTTTGGCACTTAGATTTTACGATGGGTCTTCTACCCAGAGTGCCCTTGCACTGCAAGTTTGACACTTAGATTTTACGATGGGTCTGCTGCCCAGATTTCTCTTGTGCTGCAAGTTTTAGTGTGGATTTTTCGGCCTTGTGCCTTATTTTTTACGCTGAGTTCGGCATAACTTAAAATATTCAAACATATAATAAAGAAGATTAGTAAAGATATGCATTCAAAGGACAACAATTGCAAAAAATAAGATTGTTTTAAGGAAAATATTTCCTTAAATGAATTGCATTCCAACTTCGAGGGACTGTTTGTCCAGAGGCCTTAGCCAGTTGATAGGATCCTTTACCATGTACTTTAATGATTTTGTAAGGACCTTCCCAATTTGGGTCCAACTTTCCAGTTGGACCTTGCCTGCTAGCTTTATTTTGCCTTAAGACTAAATCACCTTCTTTAAAATACGTACCTTTGACTCTGAAGTTAAATGATCCAAGTTAGGAAAAAGATACGAAAATAGATAACAGTAATATGAATTTGGACTGAACTCTTCGAGAGAGCTGCCTACGTATCAAGTTCAAGTATTGAAATGGAATCAAGTCCCCCTCGTAGTTCAGGGTGTTCCTTTTATGTTCCAGCTCATCCTTGATGTGTAGCATATCAACTTCCTGGGTTTCTGGACAGTACAATTCCGTTCTGGGAGATTTGTGCCCAATCTCTGCTGGTATCACTGCTTCACATCCATATGCTAAGGAATATGGGGTTTCCTGTGTAGCGGCATTCGGGGTAGTTCTGTATGCCTATAAGATGTTTGGAAGATGGTCTACCCAATGAGATCCTTCCTGCTCCAACCTTTTATTCAACCCTTGCTTTATTTGCCTGTTGGTTTGTTCGACTTGCCCATTGGCTTGAGGATGGGCTACTGAGGTAAAGTGTTGGGAGATTCCTTGGTTTGTGCACCAAGTCTGAACTCCTTGGTCTTCAAATTGCGTGCCATTATCGGAGATAAGGACTTTGGGAATACCATACCTGCACAGAATATTCTTCCACGGGAATTTCTGTATTTGGTTGGCTGTGATGGTGGTCAAAGGTTCTGCTTCCACCCATTTGGTGAAGTAATCTACTGCCATCACCAGAAACTTGAAATTTCCCGGTGCTCTGGGTAGCGGACCTACTAGGTCTACTCCCCACTGATCAAAAGGCCATGGTGATACAATTGGTGTCATCTCTTGTACATGATTATGTGATAAATTACCATGCACTTGGCACGCCTTTCAAGTTCTGACTAGCTTCTCTGCATCTTCTTGCATTTCTGGCCAGTAATATCCAAAAAGTCTGCACTTTATGGCCAAAGCTCGTGCTCCTAAATGATTTCTGCAAATTCCAAAGTGAATTTCTTTGAGTACATAGTCTCCATCTTCTGAGGTGGCACATTTTAACCAGGGTGCTACATAGGATTTTCTGTATAGCACATCACTGAAGAGAGCATACCTCGCTGAGAGTCTTATCAGTTTTTTAGCACGTACTTTATCCTCAGGGAGTACTCCATTTCTCAAGTTCATTATGATTGGATCCATCCACGTTTCCATCTGTGTTATAGGTTGTACTTCAACTTCATCGCAGCTCTTCTGTTTTAACTGTTCAACCAACACTTTCTTGTTGGACAGAAAATTTGACCCTAGCTTAGATAAAGCATCTGCCCTGGTATTTCGGGCCCTAGTTATCTGTTCTACCTCCACCATTAAGAAGTTTTGCAATTTTCTTTGTGCAACAACAAGATATTTCTTCATAGGGCCATCCTTAGCTTCGTATTCTCCTTTGATATGATTGATTACAAGTTGCGAATCTGTGTACACTTTTAGGTTCTGCACACCTAGTTTCTGTGCTAGGTTCAATCCAGTTATCAAAGCTTCATATTCCGCTTCATTGTTAGTGGCTTGAAATTCAAAGTGAAGGGCATATGGGAATTCTTCACCTTTTGGGCTAATGAGTAGGAGACCTGCTCCTGCTCGTTCTTTGTTTGAAGCTCCATCTACATAGAGTTGCCACTGTTCAGTCTTTTTCTACTCTTCCTTTTTCTCTACAGCTAATGCTTTTTCTTCTGCCAAGAAATCGGCTAATTCTTGAGCTTTAATTGCTGTTCTTGGTTTGTATTCGTTGTCAAACCCTGCTAATTCAACTACCCACTTTACTAATCTCCCAGACTTGTCTGGTTTATCCAAAATTTGCTTCAGGGGTTGATTTGTCAAAACTATCACTGGATGACTTTGAAAATATGGTCTTAATTTCCTTGTGGCATGCACCAGGGCAAGAACTAATTTTTCCACCTCAGAGTATCTGATCTCAGGGCCTTGTAGGGCTTTGCTCACAAAATATACAGGCCTCTGTAACATACCGTGTTGTTTTACCAACACAGCACTTACTGCTTCGTTGCAAAAGGATAAGTATAAGAATAATGCCTCACCTTCCTGAGGAGGAGTCAGGGTTGGCAGGTGACTGATATGATCCTTTAAATCTTGAAAAACTTGTTGACATTCGGCGTTCCACTCAAACGGGCTGGCCTTCCTGAGGATTTTAAAGAAAGGTAGTGACTTATGTGCAGATTTTGACAAGAAACGATTTAGCACTGCTACTCTTCCTGTCAATCGTTGGACTTCTTTAATATTCTTCGGTTCGGGCATAGTTTTCAAAGCTTCCAATTTATCAGGGTTGGCCCTGACACCTTATTTAGATAGCATATAACCAAGAAATTTGCCTGACCTCACACCAAAGGTGCATTTTTTTGGATTCAACTTCATTCTTGTTCGTCTTAATACTTGACAAACCTCTGTCACATCTTTCAGGTATTGGTCAAGAGTCCTGCTTTTGATCAATAAATCATCCACATACACTTCCATGGATTTACCAAATCTGCTGGTTAAAAATGGTATTGACCGCCCTTTGGTATGTAGCCCCTGTATTCTTTAATCCAAAAGGCATAGACACATAGTAGTAGGAACCAAATTCAGTAATAAAATCAGTTTTTACACCATCTACAGGATCATAATCTGATGATACCCCTTATATGCATCTAAGAAAGCAAAAATTTCATATCCAACTGTGGAATCTACTAGCCTGTCAATTCTAGGGGAAGTGTCACTATCTTTAGGACATGCCTTGTTTAGATCTGTGAAATCCACACACATTCTCCAACTGCCGTCTGGCTTCTTGACTAGTACCGGGTTTGCTAGCCATTCAGGGTATATGACCTCTTTAATCATGTTGGCTTGCAACAGCTTCTCTACCTCTTGCTGGACAGCCTGTATCCTCTCTGGAGCGAAAGACCTTTTTTTCTTGCTTCACTGGTTTTCTGGTTGGGTCAATGTTGAGCTTATGGACAGCTAACTCTGTTGACAGTCCAGGCATATCACTTGCCTTCCATGCAAACACATCTTTGTAGTCCTTCAAAATCCTGACCAGGATTTGTTTCTTCTCAGAGGGTATCCATGATCCTACACTAACTGTGGATTCGGGGTCAGTCTCGTCTAGCATTACTGATTCCACAGGATCATTAGACTGCCAACTCTTTTCTTCCTCTGGGACGAGATCTTCCATTGTCACCTGCTGCACTTTCATCTTTCCACTGATTGTGGCTGTGTAGCTGTTCTTCGCAGCATCCACATCCCCTTTAACAGTAGCTTCTCCTTCAAATGTTGGGAATTTCATACTGTTATGTGCCGGTGATACCACTGCCCTGAGATCGATCAACGCCGGTCTTCCCAAAATCACATTGTACGCTGACGAAGCTTTTACTACCACATAATTGACCATCAGAGTCCTGCTCCGTGATCCATGACCGAAAGTTGTTAATAATTTCAGCATACCCACAGGATGAATGGGGGGTCCTGTGAATCCAAAGGGTGGAGTTGACACAGGAGTCAGCTCCGAGTCTGCTAATTTCATTGCTTGAAACGCACTGTAATATAGCACGTTTACTGCACTGCCAGTATCTACACAGATTCTTCTGACCAGGTTTTTCTGTATAACTGCTTCTACTACCAGTCCTTCGTTGCTCACGACAGCTGGTAATGCCTCTCTTGGCCATACTGAACGGTTACCATCACCTTCTGTTTCTTTGCTTCTCCGTCTTTTCCTGCACTGCCACTTTTTTCTTGCTGGGCAGCCTTATTAACGCCTGGGCCCTCCAACAATCGTGTTCACTGTGTTAATAGGGGCATTCTCTCTATGCCCATCTGCATCAGGAGATGGATCTCTGTGTCTCCTTTGATTATATATGTCTTGATTGTTGTTAGATTTTTTAAATTCCCTCCTTCCTCTGGGTTATCTCCCTGTGCTCGGTAGATGCATTCATCTATCTTTCCTTCCATAGCTGTTGCGTCTATGTCTCTGATCAGGTCCCTGTACTGCTCAGAGTCATGTCCAATGTCTTTATGATATTTGCACCATCTTGTATGGTCTCTTTTCTCTCTTGGGCCCCTCAATGGAAGAGGAGTCTTGGCAATTCCTTTTTTCTCCATGATTGCCAGAACTTGATCCCGAGATCGGTTTAGAGGGATGAGGTCTCTGTCCTGCAAAGCACCTCTCTTCCCTAATCTATCAGTTATGGGAGCGGTTACTCTGTCCCAAACTATTTTTCTTTTCTTATCAGTTTTGTCGTCACTCTTTCCTTTTTTAGAATCCCTGTGGGATTCCTCTCTCTTAGCCCTGTTTGCTTCTTCACCTTGACAATGTCTGTATACAATTTCCAGACATTCTTCCATTGTGCTCGGATTCTTTCTGCTCAGCTTTGCATGTAACCGCCCTTCTCTCAGACCTACCACGAAGGATGCCACTAGGAACTTATCATCCAGATCCGCGATCTGAGATGATTCTCCATTGAATCTTTTGATAAACTGCAATACTATTTCATCACTTTTCTGCCTGATGGTTAGCAAATATGTTTGATTTCTCTGAAAAGGCCTTGCAGCGATAAATGCATGCATGAATTTTCTGGTCAGAGTGGGGAAGTCTGGTATGGATCTGGGGCTCAACTTGTTGAACCAATCCCTTGCCTTTCCTTTTAGAAGAGTTGCGAATGCCCTGCATTTCATCTCTTCTGGAGCATTATACAAACTCATATGCTGGATGTACTGATGCATATGATCATATGGATCCTTAGTGCCATCATATGATTGAATCTTGGGTATCTTAAACCCTGGAGGACAGGGAAATGCATCAATGTCTTCAGTAAAAGGAGACACCAACCTGAACTCATCTCGTTTAGGTTTAAGGATAGCATCCAACTCTGCTCTGGCGTTATCACCACCTGGGTGAGTAACTACCACCCTTATGCTAGATTCTGCTTCATGTTTTTCTTTCTTAGCAGTACGAAGAGGAGTAGGTGTTTCTGAGACATCACCATCCTGATTTCTGGCTTTTAACACCTCTTCAAAAATGGCTCTTATCTCTTCTCCTTTCAAATTTGCTAAGTTTTCTACCAACATCTGTCGGATTGTGTTAGGTGTGCTGGTTTGTCCCTCCTCCATTTGGATTTTCTTCCCTGTTTGGTTATTGTTGTCTTCTGGGTTCTCTTCCCTGGTTTGATTTTAAATTTCCGGTCGATTCTGCTGCTTTTTATTCTGATTTTTTGCCATTCTATCTGTAAATATAACACACTAACTAGAATATGACCCTCCTTCTAGCGCCAAATGATGTTGCTCAAAGCTATGAACGGGTAATTAAATGATCCGAGTTAGGAAAAAGATACGAAAATAGATAACAGTAATATGAATTTGGACTGAACTCTTCGAGAGAGCTGCCTACGTATCCAGTTCAAGTATTGAAATGGAATCAAGTCCCCCTCGTAGTTCAGGGTGGTCCTTTTATGTCTGTAGATCGTGATCATCTTCCCTTACGTAATGGGGAGTTATTATCGGTTATCTTTGGACATTACCGGACGTGGGATCTACCCACGTCTGTAAACAGTTAAGTCGTTATTGACTCGGTCTTCGTCATGCTCATTCGATTATTCTGTCTAGAGGCGTTTTCTATACAGAACACGGCGGAGTCTTGCTCCTCTGACTATTCTGTCCAGAAGTTTAACTCCGGTCGGGTCCGGTGAAGTCTGCCTTACCGGCCCGTTTATCTTTATCGTTTAACCTTTATAATGGGCCCGGCCCGATTATGAATAACCCGACCCGGTGGGCCTATATATCATATATATATATATATATATATATATATATATATATATATATATATATATATATATTAAAGAATATTCCGGAAGTCAATTTATTGACTAATGGGGCACCCTCCTTGTGTATGAGATACACTTGGATTGTGCACTTTAATTAATAAGATTACCATAATATTAATATAAGATATTAATTGATTTTGGAAAAATAGATTTATGGTAATAAGATAATTATATTCAATATAAGATATTGGCAAAATTGGATCAGAATCAGACCCTTATGGCTGCCCCTTCTCTCGAAGAGATCCATGCTACGATTTTATCTATGAGCTCTGATAGTGCTGCTGGTCCGGATGGGTATATGTCACATTTTTTTAAGGCTTGCTGGCAGATCATTAAGCATGAAATGTCTTGGATGTTGGTGAATTTTTCATGGGAGGGCACCTTCCTCGATATTTCTCTACCTCCACGATCATCCTTCTTCCGAAACAGCAAGGGGCTGATAAATGGAAGGACTTTCGGCCGATCAGTCTCTGCACCGTCTTTTCCAAACTTATCACCAAAATTATCACGCAGCGTTTGAATGCTTATCTTCCCTTGTTGATCGCGGATCAACTGACTGGCTTCGTCCCTGGCAGATGCATCACTGATAATATCTTGTTGGCTCAAGAGCTTTGTAAAAATGTTAATAAAAAGATCCGGAGCCCTAATATTATGCTCAAATTAGATATGGAGAAGGCGTATGACCGCATGTATTGGGGTTTTATAATGAAGATGCTGAGGATGTTTGGCTTTCATGAGCCGTTTGTTGACCTCATTTTCAGAACCCTTGCGGATAACTGGTTTTACATCCTGCTCAACGGTACTCCTTCCACGCATTTTCATGCTACTCGTGGTGTGAAGCAGGGCGACCCTCTGTCGCCTGCTCTTTTTGTCCTAGCCGCTGAGTATTTAGGGCGGCTCATTAATGATTTTATGGATCAGAATCCTGGCATGCAGTTTCACTCGAAGGTCAAAGGTATTCACTATCTAGCTTTTGCTGATGATACGATCCTTTTCACCCGCTGCAATCGGAAAGGGCTGAGGGGCATCAAGGAGCTGTTCCACCATTATGAGCTTGTCTCGGGACAACGTCTTAACTCCACCAAAAGCACTTTCATCGGTCACAAGCTGTCGGCAACAAAGGCTGGATGGGTGCACAATATTTTAGGCTTTAAGAGCGAGGATATGCCCTTTCGTTATCTGGGTGCACCTCTTTTTTGGGGTCGGAATCACATTCTGTTCTACCAAGATATCATTGATAAGGTGTAGAGTAAGCTTCACCACTGGTGTACCAGACTGCTGTCCTTTAGGGGTAAGCTTATTCTTCTCAGGCATGTTTTAACGTCCATTCTGATTTACATCCTTCAAGTCCTTGTTCCCCCGAAAGAGGTTATTCATCGTATTCATCGCATCTTTAATAAGTTTCTGTGGGATAGTGGACCTGACGGGGGCCGAATTCATTGGAAATCTTAGGATAAATTATGTACGCCGACTTCGGAAGGTGGTTTGGGGGTACGCAGCCTTTTTGATGTGAATGACACTTTTGCGATCAAGTTATGGGTCCGTTTAAGGCAGAAAAAATGTATCTGGGCTAAAGCTATCTATAATACTTATATTATTGATCAATCCCCTTTGGATGCTCCTGAGCCAACGCTGCCTACACCTATGTTAAAGAGAGTTTGGATGATGCGGGATTTTGCAGAGCATGCTACCACTTGGAGAGTAAACGAGGGTAATATCGATTTCTGGAGGGACAAATGGACCACGCTTGACTTGGGCAACCCTCCTCAAGATCGTTTCTGGAAGATTAATGAATTTTGGGTTAACGGCAAGTGGGACTCTCACCTTTTGCATTCTCTCCTCCCCTCACACATTGTTGAGGAGATTTTGCTTGTTCCAATCATGCCTGGTACAACTGATGAGCTCATATGGTCCCGTACCCCTAATGGCAGGTTCACCACTCGCTCAGCGTGGGACATGACGCGCACTCACCACATTGAGAACGTTATCTACAAGATGATTTGGAACAACCTTTTACCTCTCAAGATCTCTTTTTTTGCTTGGAGGCTCCTTCATAACATTTTACCAACGGACCCTAACATTCAGCGCCGTGGTATCCCTCTGGTAACTAAGTGTTTTGCTTGCTCTCACGGGGAGGACATCTGACATCTCTTTATTGATTGCCCTTTCGCCGTTGCAATTTGGCCTCAGATTTACACCTACTTCTGGGATTGTTCCACTTTTTACCTTTTGGAGGAACTCAGTTAGTAGTATCTATAGCCTTCGCCTTATTGTGCCTGTGATTGTCTGTTGGGGTATTTGGGCGACAAGAAACCAGTGTCGGCACGATGATTTACAACCTTCTACTCAGCGGACTATCATTCTTATTGAGCGGGCCGTCAGGCAACTTGCTTTCCGCCGGGATTTGGACGCTTCTGTCTTGGGAACTGATAAAGGGACGCCTTTCTTCAGGCCGTTCAAATTCAAATCCGGTCCTAAACGTCAGCTGATCTCTTTGCGGTGGAAACCGCCCCTTCTTAGGAATACTAAGTTAAACGTGGATGGGAGTGTTCGGCATGGCATTGCTTATAGAGGAGGTATACTACGTGATTCTGCTGGAATATTCATTTTGGCCTTTCATGCTTGCTTTGGCCAGGGTACCGTTGTGGACGTTGAGATTAGAGCTTTATTATTCGGTCTTCGGTTGTGTAATAAGGATCAGCCCGTGGATATTGAATCTGACTCGCTTTATGTTCACCGTATTATATCGGGTGGGAATGGCGGAGGATGGCCCTTATGTCTCTATATTACTCAGATACATCACATCCTGCGCTCGATGTCGTATACCATTTCACACGTTTACAGATAGTGCAACGGGGTTGCGGACGGCCTAGCTGCTTTGGAAGGGGAGGATCAGATTTTTGATCACTAGAGGGATGTCCCACCACATATTTTGCATCTTATTCACGATGATCTACATGGACCACCTCATATCCGACATGTCGCTCAGACACCAGGAAGCACTCTTCACTTGTGAAGAGTGCAAACCATGTCGTGTTGTTCCCCTCATTTACTCTCCCATTTTTGTTATGATTCTACTTTGTACCGCGTTACACAGTGTTTACAGATTGACAGACTGCAGACAAGGAAGGTGCCCTGGGAGTCAAAACGCATACATACCACTTACTCTGCTTACATGGATGCACCCCTCCAGTCCTGGTTGGGGTGCAAACCAGGTGTTTTTGTTCTTTATCTACTTTACTCATTGGATTTTGCTTGGTATTTTCCACTTATCCTACGTGCTGGTGATGTGGACAGAGTCTTTTGATACGCCTCCTTTCAATGGATCTCTGGAGTGCATTGAGCCTTGGACGCACCCCTAGCACTCTGATAGGGGTGCAATTCAGGTGTTTTTGTTCCTTTTGTGGATTACAATGGTGCTCCCTCTTTTATTGCTATGTGATGTTTTGCCCTACATGATGGTTGTAGCCAATGCTCAGGATCGGAACTGGACGTTACATACTCTCAAGCGGATGCAACGATCTATGAACGACGAAGACTTTCGGATGTATAATCAGCGATCGAGTCACATCTCATTCCTACAAGATTCGAGACACACAGACGCCATTCTTTTACTTATGATTTCCACCGTTGTACATATTTTTGGAGTTTGGGATTTTTTTGGGAATGCATAGAGCGAGTACTCTTCCCAGTGTGATGGATTTTCCTACACTGGGTTTGCCACACATAGAGTTTAAGGAGGCCATGCTATGCATTCTATCACGCAAACTTGGGGCGGGCCGGGATATGGCAAACTTTTTGTAGCACTTTATTTCTTCCATTAATAAAATAAAGTTGTTTTAAAAAAAGATATTGGCAAAATTAATTATAATAAAAGAGATAAATCAATCTAATTGATTTACCTTATTTTATTAGGAAAATGTTTTCTTCTTCTCCACACCATATGGGGCGCCCCTCTCACTATAAATAGGAGGTGGGTGTCAAGCTCTTTGGTACATCACAATTGCAAGAGCTCATAGTTTTTGTGTAAAATGTAGAGCAACCTATAGTGAGTTTGTGAGGGAGGAAAAAGGCCGGTCTAGCAATCGGAGTTTTCAAATAGCAATCCAAGGAGGATTCCGGAAAGGGGTTCGTATGGATTAGCGATAGAGGCCGGACGCGTGGACGGCTTGCGCACTGAACTACTCTCTGTTGACGGTCAAAGCGACGATCTTATAGATCATCAAGGTATAACCGTCAAACTACTTAACGTGTTTATTGCATTAAACGAAGAACGATCTAGTAAAAGGAAATCAAATTTTAAATTCCGCCGCGTTAAACTAGTGATTTCCTAATAGTGGTATCGGAGACAAACTTCGAGCTTAAGCAATAAGCATAATTTAATTGCGTAGTATTTAATCGATAGATGCAAGATTTAAATCACGAGACAGTTAAAACAAAAAAACAAAAAAAGGAACCGATTGGGGGTTCGGCCGACTGGCGGCGGCCCCCTCCTCTGCGGCGGCGGTGGCTCTAGGGCTGCCGTCGTCGGCTGTCTTCTTCCAACGGGGAGATCGACCCTTTTCGTTTTGTGATGTTTATTGTGCATAGATATCTCGTTTGTTTAGTTGTCATATGGCCAACCAATGGTTCGAATAGTTTGGGCCATTGGGTAACCATATGGCATATTGGCCTTTCCAAATTTTGATTTGGAATAGGCCTAGGCCCTTTTCAAATATTTGATTTGTAAAAGGCCTAGGCTTAGGCCACTTCCAAAAATTTGAATTTGGAAAGTGGCCAGGCCTAAACCAAAATTATTTGGCCTTTCCAAATATTTGATTTGGAATAGGCCTAGGCCTTTTTCAAATATTTAATTTGTAAAAGGCCTAGGCCTAGGCCACTTCCAAAAATTTGATTTTGGAAAGTGGCCAGGCCTAAGCCAAATTTAGTTTTGGAAAGGAAACAAATAGGAGACTTTATAATTTTAATTTTATTTTGAATAGTTCAAATTTAATTGAAATTAAAATCGATTTAAAATTAAATGTTAATTTTAATTTTCGATTAAGTCATATAATTAATTAAATGTTATTTAATTATTTGATGTGATAAAATAAAGACGCATATGTAGTTAGAATTAGAATTTAATCTCTTTCATAAGATAAAAATTGTATGGATTAGATGAGTAGATATAATGTGATTGTATGGACCCCGATTGATCATGGACTCGACCAATAGGATAGATGGGAATGTTTTCTTTATGTTGGTTTTTTTTTGAAAAATTGTCCTAGGCCGTTATGAAGAACGTGACCTAGTTTACTTTTCGCATTTATCCCATTCCCGTTAGCCCCCCCCCCCCCCCCGTGTGCGGCGGGTGTAATTATTTATTAGATAGATTATTATGTAACAAGAATGGAGCAAGAAGATGAAGACCAAGGAGAGATAAAGAACCCATTGGCGTACAAAGCAATAAAGATCCTATTGGCGGTTGCGTACACCCTTAGTTTGTGACCCGCGGTTTCGTCGGTTGTATTCGAAACCGCACCTAGGAAAAGTCCATGATCATACCAGCTATTTTATGCGTGGAATGTTGAGTATGTTTTACTTTATGTGATATCGTAGTAATATGCACATAGTAGATGAGACCATAATTAAACCAAATTAATTAAGTGAATTAATTTAAAATTATTCCCACGCCAAAAATCGAGCCAAAATTGTCTCCCAATATTATAATGACGGTGAAGAGCCCTTGTTCGGATCCAACTGATCGACCACATCGGGAGTTGACCTACCACGGGTATATCGTTATTATTGAGATATGATCGTCACAAGATCTCGCGAATATTGGGTTACGACTCGACTAAAGTCTTTCGGTGATTGGCCACCAGGGCCGTCTGACTTTAGAGACAAGGGGTTGACTACCACATAGAGATGCAGACTTTCAAAGAGTTGACTAGTCAACCACTGGGAGTCGTATATGATGCGACTGGTAAGAGTACCTACTTTTTGAAATTGCCAAGATTGATCGACCACCGTCGGGGATTAAGGCGACTAGATTGGATCCCAGCCACTAAAGAAAAATTATTTTCTTGAAAGCCAATTGGGAATAGTTGGCTAGTGGGAGTAAAACCTTATAAAATTTTAAGTGCAAATTTAGGGTTTTTTATACATGAGCTTTTACTTATTCTATCTTTATTTATTGTTGTAGAAAAATGTCAAACAAATTGAACCTTCGTTTTATCATCAAAAACAAGTTTGACGAACCTAATTGTCTCGATTGGGAAAGAAACCTCAAAATCGTTTTGAGGCACGAGAAGATTGGCTATGTCTTGGACGAGGCCCTACCGGAAAAAACCGCTGAGGGTTCGGCTGCAGATGCTGTCGAGAAGTATAACAAGCACTGTTCTGACAGTACTGATGCTACATGTATCATGCTTGCTTCCATGACACCCGAACCGCGTAAACAAGCATGAGTCTATGGACGCCTACTCAATCATGGTCCACCTGAAGGAACTCTATGCTTCTCAGTCTCGCACTGAGAGGTATGAGGTCTCGAAGGCCCTGTTTGGTTGTAAAATGGCATCCGGGACTGCTGTGGGGTCACACGTGCTTAAAATGATCGGGTACATAGAGAGGCTTGGAAAGCTGGGCCACAAGTTGGAACGAGAGTTGAGTATTGACTTGATTCTGCAATCTCTACCTGATTCATTCTCGCAGTTCGTGATGAACTATCATATGAACAAGATAGATTGCTCCCTTGCGGAGTTATTGAACATGTTGAAAACTACTGAGGGCACTGTGGGGAAGGGAAAGCAAGTGTTGCTCGTCACTTCAAGCAAGGGCAAGGCCAAAGCCCAGAAGAAGTCCAAGAAGGCGAAGGCTGCACCTAAGCCAACGCCTAAGATAGCGAAAGACAAATCCAAGGATGCTTGTTTCCATTGCGGTGAGACCGGACATTGGAGGAGAAACTCGCAAAGGCTTCTTGAGTACCAAGAAGAAGCATTCGATGCTTCGACTTCGGTATATTTATGATTGAGATCAACATTACTTCTTCTAAGTCTAACCACCGGGTATTAGATACGGGTTGTGGTTCTCATATTTGTACGAATATGCGAGGCACTAAGAAGAACTAGAGATCCGAAGAAAGGAGAGGTGGACCTACGCGTTGGAAATGGAGCAAGTGTTCTTTGCCGGCCGTAGGAGTTTATTTTCTTTCATTGCCCGGTGGGCTAGTACTTGAACTTAGTAACTCGTTATTTTGTTCCTGCTCTTACGAAGAGCATTATTTCCATTTCCGCATTAGATGTTGATGGTTTTTCATTTACGTTTGGGAAAAAATGTTGTTCTTTTTCACGTGATGGAATCTTTTATGGTACTGGCATACTTAGCAATGGTCTCTACATATTAGATATGAATGTTGACGTACTTAATATAAATAACAAGAAAGCCAAGACAAATGACTTGAATGAATCCTACTTATGGCATTGTAGACATGGCCATATAAATAAGAATCGCATTTCCAAACTCCATAAAGATGGAATGTTGGATCAATTCGATTACGAATCGTTTGATACATGTGAAGCTTGCTTACTTGGCAAGATGACTGTTGGTCCCTTGGAAAGGCTAACACAAGTTTAGAGGGGGGGTGAATAAACTTGTCACCAAAAACTTTCCTTATACTGGAAAAACTTTCCTTAAACTGGAAGTACCCCAGGAACTGAGTTTCTCTAAAACCCAAACTGAAGCTCAGTTCAGTTTTGTTCCTGTCCTTTAAACTTGCAAGGAGTTCAGCCAACTCAACTGAGTAGAAGTCAATACTGACTTATTCTTAGTCTAGTTAACTGGCAGCGGATATACAAATAGCCTTTATGATCTATAGATTAGCAAACAGTTTTCAGAATGTAAACTGGATAATTAAAACCGTAAAGAAGTAAGTAAGTGCATAAAGTAAATAAACAAGAATTATAGAGGTTCCAGGTGGTGTAATCCTGTACGTCCTCTCTTCCCCTGTGATGCGGAGGAAAATTCCACTAGAACTTCTTTGAGATGGCCCGGTTACAAAAAGTTCTAAACTGATAGTCCTTCACTAATCCCTAGCTTCACTATCTAAACACTTGTAGAATAGGTAGAATTGCTGCTCTTCAATTGTTTGAAACACTGGTCCTTGGACGGTAGAATTGCCTCTTCACCAGGTCATCACAAACACAGTCTTCCTGACTGCACTCAACTGTCCTTCACACCTTCTTGGTGTTTCACAGTCTAACCTTTGATGAAATCAAAGTTGAGACTTGAATCAACAACTATGATTCAATTGTGATTTGAGCTTTTCTTCTGGATGATTAAATTATGCACGGCTCTGTATTTCTTCAAATGATAGATCTTGATTTTGCTTGAATGCACTTGGATGCTTGAAGAAATTTCTTGATCTTGCAATTAAGTATTTAGCATGAATTCTTTTGAAATTGGCTTTCCCCCTTAATTATAATTTTCTTGACTAAATAGATTCTTTTTTATTGCTCCTGCTCTGCTTTTGTTGTTGTAGAATTAATCTATTTATAGGGGTTTATCTAACGTTCATCCTGCTTGAATCTTGCAAAGGCTATATTTTCTGACCGTTCTGCTGTGTCAGTATTTCATCCAATAGAGTCGCTTCTTTTATAACGTTCGACTGTACTATCAGCTTGTTGGATGACTGACATATAAAACTGAGTATCCTTATCAGTTTTATACTGAGTTTGTCACTTGTCAGTTTCTTGACTGACTTGGAGCGTTAACTGTGATTTTACTCTTCTTCAAATATCAGTACTCCAGTTTTTCATCTGATTATAATTGGCTTAATCAGAGTACACCATGACTCATTATCTTCTAAGAATTCATTGTCCTTATGATTCTTAGGTCTTCATACAAGATCCATAAAGTCAATTCAGGTCACCACAATCTTGCCTGAAGTCTAACTTTACAGTCTCGACATAGTCTTCATAACCGAGTTTGAACCCTCAGTTCTTCAATCTTCTATAACCGAGTCTGTGACCCTAAGTTATTCAGTCTTCTTAGATAGGCCAACTGAGTCTGTGTCCCTCAGCAAGCTTATCTTCTTCAGTTTTCACATTGGTGTGCTCTGTTTCCAGTTTCTTATTGAATCTCAGTTTATCTTAATCTCAGTTTCTTACTTTCTCAGTTCGCGGCCTAGAACTATTACAGTACTTGTCTGATTTAACCTATACAAATATCAGACTTTATAAAATCCTATACATGAATATCTAGACATCTTTTTGCTTTGCACTATAACAGCTAGTTATGACACTTCATCAATGGGGTTAATAATAATACCTGAATAAGTGATGAATCATCATCAAAACATAAATTTTATTTCCAACAATTTCCCCCTTTTTTATGATGTCAATACACTCCTTAAAAGCAATGCAAAAAGATAAAAATAAAATACAGTAAATAACACAATGAACTGAGGAACTGAGAATTTATTTGTTAACTGAGTTACAATGCTGAGTAATAAAATACAATACAAATAAAAAGAGCTAGGAGATAGTTTCTTTTTACTTGATAGTTAAACTAACTGGATTATCATAAGTTTCTGCAACATTTCTCATAGCATCATTTGTGGCTGAGTTTTCAATTCCATGGATGCTTGCCCAAATGTTCCATGATCCGGATAGATTGTGCTTGCCGAAAAATTTGCTTTTGAAAAGGACTGCAAAGGTAAAGACAGTTGCCCTAAGTCTTTCATTGGTGGCTGTCCTTAGTAGATTTTGAACAAATTAAGGTTCAGACTTTTCAACTTTCTCTGATTCTTTATCTATCATACCATTCTTCTCCCATTTCTTGAGTTTATTAAAGTAGTGCATAAGCATCTTTTGCATATGTAGAAATATTTCTAGAGATTCTTCTCTTGATACTCCTTCTCTTGCTGGTAACTCTTTGAATAGACTGTAGAGGCGAGAATCCAAACCAACTCTTTTGTCAGTCGGTTCTGAGTATTTAACAATCAGTTCCATCTCCTCATCCGTGAATTCTCCTCTAGCTTTCTTCAGTTCATTCAGTTTAACATCAGCATTCGCAAGGACTTGTGGAACCTCAGTTGCATGGACTTTTAACATATCCAAACTTTCCCCCTTATTGACATCATCTTTGTTGATCAGGCTTCTGATGTAAGCGTTCAGATTTTGTTGAGTTGATGCCAAAATGGTTTGAGCTACAACTGAGTCCTTCATGCCATTTTCCATTAATACCATTCTATCAACAAGATTATTGAGAATGTCTTCCCATCTGTCTTGAGTTTCATCTCTTCTTGCATCATTCTCAATGGTTGTCTTTCGGAGCTCAATCAAGGTGTTTTGACAGTTATTAGTGACGGTGTCCATCTTCTTCTCAAGTTTACCTCTTTCATTTTGACTAGCTTCTAAGGATTTTAAAACTTTCCCGAATAAGCTGTTGTCATCCTTCTGAATTCTGATTATCTCATTGTGATAGAACTTAATGAGATCAACCTGAGTAGGAACATCTTTTGAGCTTCCTACATGTTGTTCTTTGTCTTTGTTTGTCTCAGTTTCAGCTGATTTAGCTTGCTTGAGTGGTGAGACAACTTGTTTCAGTTTTTCTTTGTACTCAGCCGACCTTCTTCTTTCTTCAGATTGCTTTCTAACTTCTTCCAAGTTAGTTTGATCAACATCTCTTGCAGGGGATAACTGAACATTGAATTATTCATCTGAATTTTCTCCAGCCATCTTTGCTACTGTTCTCGCAATTTCTAGCAAAGATTTGTCTGTAAGAGATTTATAGCCTTCTTCTTCTTCTTGTTGTGCATCAGACAAGCTTTTAGAACTAGAGCTTCCACTGGTTTCTTCAGAACTACTAGACTCATCATCAGTAGTTTGATCAGTTTCAGTTCTCTTTTCTTCTAAAGAGGCTAGAATCCATTTCTATAGATTATCATCTTTCTGAGAATCATCATCATCATCATCCTTTCTAAAATTTCCACAAACTGTGGCTTCCTCCCAGTAGCTATTTCTGATCAGCGCACATCCTTGACTCAGAAATTCTTCGGTATTGATTATCTCTGATAGACTTGTAATGTTGTATAAATCAAATACCCATTTTTCAATCGCTTCCATTTCAACTAGCTGACTCCTTTGATTGGCAATGGAACTGAATTTCCAGGCTTGATATTTGTGCAATCGTTCATAATCAGCTGATATTAAGTCTCCACAATCGGTTGATGATTTAGATTGAGTAACAATCTCTCCTGATTCTCTTGTGACTTCTTGATTAACTTCTGGAATAACATCTTCAGATTGCATAGGGTCATTTCTTGCAACATCTTCAGTTTGCATAAAATCAGTTCTCCCAACATCTTCAGTTTGCATGGTATCAGTTCTACTGATTCCTCCCTCAGTAGTGATTGGGATTACTGATGACTCTTTTTCAATGACTGAGACTGAGATTGTCGGCTCAGTTTCCAAAACTTTTTCACTTGCAATTTCTTCACCAACTTGTTTTTCAGTAGGCTCAAGTTCCAAATCAGTGACTGGAACTTCTTTCATTGATGGTTCAATGAGTTCTTCTTCACTGACTTGCTCATCCAAGTTAATGACTTTGGTAGGTCTTGAGTCTACTTCGGCTCCTTTTTCTCCGGATTGAGAAGCTGAAAATCCTTTGACTGATTCTTCAACTTCTAATCTAGAAAAGGATTTTTGAGGAGTAGATTTAGATTTTGAAAGTAGTGAAAGCATTTCCAGCATTGTTTTGTCGATCAATCTTTCATCACTATCAGAATCTTCATCATCATGTTCAACTCTCAGGGTCTGTTCCCCCTGAGTCTCAGCTTCCTTTTGTAATTCAGTTTCAACATTCTGTTCCTTGCTGACAACTTCAGTTTCCTTTGTCATCTCAATTTCTTGTGGATGTGAAACTGGTTCTTGGATAGGTAACGCTTCAGTTATTGGTGCTGGGCCAGATTCCGCAAGAATAACTTCAGTTCTTTCTGTCTGTGCTGATCCTTCAGCAATCGTTGTTTCAATTGATGGTGAAACAAGATCAGATTTATTCTTCTCTAAATCCTCTAATTGTTTTCTTCTCTTGCTTAATTCTTCAATCTGTTCCAAGACTTCATCTCCAGTTGCAGGTTTCTTCGATTTCCTGCTTTTCTTCCTTTTAGGTTCACTAACAGAACCCTCAGCTTTCCTTTTTCCAGCTTTTTCTTCCTTAACAACAATATTCCCATCAACAACTCGTGTTTCTTTCCTCTTAGCAATTCCAAAATGGTCGAGTATTCTTTGGACTACCAATGCCAGAGTCTTTTTGTGATAAAAACGACCTTTCTTGACATCGGTTTTCTTCTTGGGTAAGTCAATTGATTGTGCTATTAATTGATCAAATAAGTACCTTTGCCAATTGAAACTTTCTCCAAACCAAATCACATAAAGCAAATCCAACTTTGCTCCAGATAGATTGCTAAAGTTTCCTGCATTTCCTATTACACAATTTGCCAACATTTTTGAAAGAAAATTGAATTCTGGTTTGAGCAAACTTGTGCTCCCGGTCTGTGAGACTGCGGATTCTGCATCAATAGCTATATCTTTCCATAGTTTTTCTTTTTGTTCTTTGGTCAACTTGATGGCTGCTGTGCCTCCAGATTTGTCAAGTCCAAAGATATCTGCAATTAAGTCTTTAGTAACTTTGATCTGCTTGCCATTGACAGTAGTGGTATAGGTGTGTGTGTCTTCTCCTTCTATAGCTGTATTTCCAAATTCATAGAAGTCTCCAACACTTTCCAGACATACACTTTTCAGATTGATGTTGAATACGGCATCCAATCCTTTGATTAGTTTAATTTTTGCTGCAATTGTTTTGGCTAGAGTTTGATCAGTATATTTTGCAATAAACTGATCAAGTGATATGATCATTCCGGGTTCAACACGAGTGAAAGACATTGTTTTCTGGATTTGATTGAGAATATAAGAATTTGAAGATTTTAGAAAACAAATTCAAAATTCAAGTGTAAATAATTGTAAAAGAAAATTCCGGGTTATTTATAATTTGTAGGAAAGGTAGTTAAGAATTGGGTGGGACTCAAAACGTCTTGTCATAATTGTTTTGAGATTGTGAAAAGGTGGATGAGTGGAAAATATGGACGGTTTAGATTGAGAGGACCACGTCTTTTCTTGACATCTGTAGCTAGACTGCAGTAAGTAAGGTAGATGAGGTGAATCTACAGTTGTAAATGTCAGTCATGTCCTTCTACTGAATTCAAAAATCCAATTTTGAGCATAACTCAGTTTTTCGGTTTCAGTTACCGATATTTTCCTGCAAAACAAATTTAGAAATTTTTGGTACCCATATCTGTTTGGGTCCTAACTGATTAGTTTTCGATGATATATTTTTATTTTTGATTTTATACCTTTCTTGATAATTTGACTGAGTAAGGTCAGTTTTCACAGGCTTTTCCTGTTTAGTCCAGACAGTTTTTGGTTTGTTCAGTTTGTGAAACTGATATGAAGGTTCATTCCAATCTTCATCAGTGGGAAATAGTCTTCCTTTCCCTCTGAGTTTATCATTCCATGAATGATCTTCATTCTTAGATGGATATGGCCTGTAGACTTTTCTTACTGATCTTTGATCAGTTTTGCCTTTTTCAGCCTTTTGAAATCTTCTGTAAAATCTGTTGGCTTGGTCCATTTTACCAACTGATTTTCCAGTTCTCTCAGTTTGTACATTGGGCTGTGCTGAGTTTGTGTCAGTTCTAATAATATTATCAGTTTTCTGAGTTCCTGACCGTTGTGCAGTCATAAATTTTAATGCAACTGAACTTGGTCTGAACTTAGAATTATTCTGATTAACAAACTCTAAACCAGATCTGTCTCCAAACGGTTTTCCAGGTTTGAACTGAACACTGGGAATTGAATCAGCTGATGATTCTGTGACGTTTATTACTTCTATCAGTTCATCAGTTGGTCGAATTACCTTAGTTTCATTATTAGCCTTGACTAAATTGATCTCAGCATTCAATCTTGAAATTTTAGTTTTCAATAACTTTTTCTCCTTTTTGACATCCTCATAATTCTTTTGAATTACCTCTAATTCCTTTATGAGTATGTCCGAGGTTTCATTGAAATCTTCATTTCTTTGATTGTTCATGGCAGTGTGAGTGCGGGATGTAGATGCAATTACCTCCTGATTTTCGATGGATAGATTTTCTGTTGAGGAATCATCATCAATTAAAACTTGCTTCCCTTTATCTATAGCATTTGCCTGTGCTGTTCCTAGCAGTATGATTTCCTCATCACTTTCTCCTCCATAACTTTTGGGTAGTACAGCATCTTTGGCCTTTGCAACGGACGGATCTTCAGTCAACTTTTCTTCTATATAATCAGCAACTCGTAGCCACTCTTTTTCTGCTTCTTCTGAAATATCACTTAGGGATGGAAATCCTCTTGATTCATCTTTATATGCGTTAAAGTCAATATTTTCATCATAACTGAAATGAGGTTCTGGATTTGTGTGAGAGCTCGTAGTACTAAATCTTTCAAATACTTGATCTTGTATATCATAAACAACATTCTGTAAATAGTCAGTCAGGGGGTTATTCAGCCAGCTTCTAATTCTAGATGTATCCATTTAATCTCAATAAAGTACTTCTAAAACTGATAAAATGAGGGTTTTCAACAACTGGTTACTCTGATAACTGATAGTCAGTTACTTCAAGCAAACAAACTGGATCTCTTCAAAATAGAAGCACTGATCCGATACCAATTGTTGGTCCCTTGGAAAGGCTAACACAAGTTTAGAGGGGGGGTGAATAAACTTGTCACCATAAACTTTCCTTAAACTGGAAAAATTTCCTTAAACTGGAAGTACCCTAGGAACTGAGTTTCTCTGAAACCCAAACTGAAGCTCAGTTTAGTTTTGTTCCTGTCCTTTAAACTTGCAAGGACTTCAGCCAACTCAACTGAGTATAAGTCAATACTGACTTATTCTTAGTCTAGTTAACTGGCAGCGGATATACAAATAGCCTTTATGATCTATAGATTAGCAAACAGTTTTCAGAATGTAAACTGGATAATTAAAACCGTAAAGAAGTAAGTAAGTGCGTAAAGTAAATAAACAAGAATTATAGAGGTTCCAGGTGGTGTAATCCTATACGTCCTCTCTTCCCCTGTGATGCGGAGGAAAATTCCACTAGAACTTCTTTGAGATGGCCCGGTTACAAAAAGTTCTAAACTGATAGTCTTTCACTAATCCCTAGCATCACTATCTAAACACTTGTAGAACAGGTAGAATTGCTGCTCTTCAATTGTTTGAAACACTGGTCCTTGGACGGTAGAATTGCCTCTTCACCAGCTCATCACAAACACAGTCTTCCTGACTGCACTCAACTGTCCTTCACACCTTCTTGGTGTTTCACAGTCTAACCTTTGATGAAATCAAAGTTGAGACTTGAATCAATAACTATGATTCAATTGTGATTTGAGCTTTTCTTCTGGATGATTAAATTATGCACGGCTCTGTATTTCTTCAAATGATAGATCTTGATTTTGCTTGAATGCACTTGGATACTTGAAGAAATTTCTTGATCTTGCAATTAAGTATTTAGCAGGAATTCTTTTGAAATTGGCTTTCCCCCTTAATTATAATTTTCTTGACTAGATAGATTCTTTTTTATTGCTCCTGCTCTGCTTTTGTTGTTGTAGAATTAATCTATTTATAGGGGTTTATCTAACGTTCATCCTGCTTGAATCTTGCAACGGCTATATTTTCTGACCGTTCTGCTGTGTCAGTATTTCATCCAATAGAGTCGCTTCTTTTATAACGTTCGACTGTACTATCAGCTTGTTGGATGACTGACATATAAAACTGAGTATCCTTATCAGCTTTATATGCGAGTTTGTCACTTGTCAGTTTCTTGACTGACTTGGAGCGTTAACTGTGATTTTACTCTTCTTCAAATATCAGTACTCCAATTTTTCATCTGATTATAATTGACTTAATCAGAGTACACCATGACTCATTATCTTCTAAGAATTTATTGTCCTTATGATTCTTATGTCTTCATACAAGATCCATAAAGTCAGTTCAGGTCACCACAATTTTGCCTGAAGTCTAACTTTACAGTCTCGACATAGTCTTCATAACTGAGTTTGAACCCTCAGTTCTTCAATCTTCTATAATTGAGTCTGTGACCCTCAGTTCTTCAGTCTTCTTAGATAGGCCAACTGAGTCTGTGTCCCTCAGTGAGCTTATCTTCTTCACTTTTCACATTGGTGTGCTCTGTTTCCAGTTTCTTATTGAATCTCAGTTTCTTACTTTCTCAGTTCGCGGCCTAGAACTATTACAGTGCTTGTCTGATTTAACCTATACAAATATCAGACTTTATAAAATCCAATACATGAATATCTAGACATCTTTTTGTTTTGCACTATAACAGCTAGTTATGACACTTCATCAATGGGGTTAATAATAATACCTGAATAAGTGATGAATCATCATCAAAACATAAATTTTATTTCCAACAATGACAAAGTCACCTTTTAGTGGCAAAGGGATAAGATCCAATGAATTGCTTGAGCTCATACATACTGATGTGTGTGGCCCAATGTCAATTCAAGCCAAAGGAGGATACTCTTATTTTATCATATTCACTGATGACCATTCTCGCTATGGTTATATATACTTAATGAAGTATAAGTCTGAAGCCTTTGAAAAGTTCAAGGAATTCAGAAGTGAAGTAGAGAAACAACTAGGTAAAGAAATCAAAACACTTCGATCTGATCGAGGCGGTGAATACCTAGATAGAGAGTTTCAAAGTTATTTAAATGAGAATGGGATTCTACCTGAATGGACCCCTCTAGGGACGCCTCAAATGAATGGCATATCTGAGAGGAGGAACCGTACTTTGTTAGATGTGGTATGATCCATGATGAGCTACGCAGTTCTTCCAAAATCATTTTGGGGGTATGCTCTAGAAACCGCATCCTATACACTGAACCGAGTTCCATCATAGACGGTTGACTCTACTCCCTATGAAGTGTTCAAAGGGAAAAAACCAACGCTAGGTTACATCAAACCTTAGGGATGTCCAGTTTATGTGAAACGGACCATGCCTGACAAATTGGAACCTAGATATGACAAATGTCTGGTTGTGGGATATCCTAGGGAAACCAAAGGGTACCAATTTACCACCCTGAGGAACAAAAGGTGTTTGTTGCCAGGACTGGCCACTTTCTGAAGAAAGAGTTTATTCTGGATAAGATCAGTGGGAGTAAGATTGATCTTGAAGAAATTCGAGAACCACTTACGGATAACGGTCCGTTGATGGAAGTAGAGGAGACACCACATACGGATGTGGGGCCACCCTCTACTGTAGGCACACTAGCACCTCGAAGATCCACCAGGGAACGCCATGAACCCGAAAGGTACACTGGCGTGTATCTCATGGAAGATGAGGACCCTAGAACTTATGAGGAAGTGCTATTAAGGCATGACAAAGAGAAATGGCTGGAAGCCATGAATTCTGAAATGGAATCCATGAAAGACAACCAAGTTTGGAACTTAGTTGATCCACCTGAGGGAATAGTTCCCATAGGGTGTAAATGGGTCTTTAAGAGAAAGTCCGACATGGACGGTAACGTGACTACCTACAAGGCTAGGTTAGTGGCAAAAGGATATAAGCAAAGACAAGGAGTTGACTATGACAAAACCTTTTCGCCTATTGCCATGTTAAAATCCATTAGAATTTTGCTCGCTATTGCAGCATACCATGATTACGAAATCTGGCAGATGGATGTGAAAACAACTTTCCTTAATGAGAACCTGTCTGAGGAGGTGTATATGACACAGCCTGAGGGTTTCCCAACCAATGACGCCAGGATGGTGTGTAAACTGCAAAGATCCATTTATAGATTAAATCAAGCTTCTCGGAGTTGGAATCTTCGCTTTGATGAGATAATCAAACAGTTTGATTTCATCAAGAACGAAGATGAGCCCTGTGTTTACAAGAAGGTTAGTGGGAGTGCCATTGTGTTCTAAGTGCTTTATGTAGACGACATATTGCTCATAGGGAATGATGTGCCTATGTTACAATCGGTCAAGGCTTGGTTATCCAAGAACTTCTCAATGAAGGACTTGGGTGAGGCAGCCTTTATTCTAGGAATAAAGATCTATAGAGATAGATCTAAAAGGTTGCTTGGTCTGTCGCAATCCACCTATATAGACAAGATGCTGAAGAGATTCAGCATGGAGCAGTCCAAGAAAGGATTGTTGCCCATATCACATGGGGTCTACCTGTCAAAGGGAATGAGTCCTAAGACAGAGGAGGAAAGGGCACAAATGAGTAAGATCCCTTATGCTTCGGCAATCGGGTCTATCATGTATGCCATGTTATGCACAAGACCAGATGTCTCGTACCCTCTTAGTATGACTAGTAGGTACCAGTCCGATCCAGATGATGGTCACTGGATTGATGTCAAGAATATCCTCAAGTACATGAGACGTACTAGGGATATGTTCCTAGTTTTCGGGAATGATGATTTAGTATTATGAGGTTACATAGATGCCAGTTTCCAAACTGACAAGGATGACTTTAAGTCGCAATCTGGATTTGTTTTCACGCTTAACGGCGGAGCAGTGAGCTGGAAGAGTTCCAAGCAGGAGACTACGGCAGACTCTACAACGGAAGCCGAATACATAGCAGCCTCAAAGGCGGCAAAGGAAGCAGTTTGGATGAAGAAGTTCATCACTGAACTTGGTGTGGTTCCCTCCATTGAAGGTCTAGTGCCTCTGTACTTGTGATAATAATGGAGCGATATCTCAGTCAAAGGAACCAAGGTCTCATCAGAAATCCAAACATGTGCTACGGCGCTATCACTTGATTAGAGAGATAGTAGATAGAGGAGATGTAAAGATAGAGAAAGTCCACACGGATGATAACATAGCTAATCTGTTAACCAAGGTGTTGTCTCAAGCAAAGCATGAGAAACATGTTCACCAACACGGGCTTAGGCATATGGGTGATTGGCTTTAGGCCAAGTGGGAGATTGTTGGAAAGGTGTCCTAAACCTAATCGGGTTGGACCGGATCCGACCGGGTCGGGTCGGGTCGTTTACAGTCAATTTAGTTCATGTAATAACTTTATTATGATTAATAAAAGCACTTATGTTATTATATATTGTTTATCTTCGTATTATTTGTTGTGTATATATATAGTAACGTCCCTAGTATCAAACTGTGATAGAGAAACCATGATAGTGGATATGGTTGATGAGATCTCTAATCATTATAACAAGTTTGGTACTTAAATGGCTCTAGTCTTATGTATTATCAAATGGGACATTGACAGTATAATCAGAGTAGCACGTATTGGATGTCTTCTATCTTTTAGAAGATAGGGATAGATCTCGTCTATCGAAGTGTAGGGACACTTGGACGGTACGTGGACGTGTATTAGATAATGTGTATGTTAGACTGACCCACTTACATTAAGTGTCACACTATGTGGCGGTTGTGTAATTATCCTTTTGACCGGAGTCTTCATGGCATCACGGTGTGGATTGTCATGCTTTGACACTATTGAGATTTCTCCTAACCACGGGGCCATCATGCGGTAGTGATTGGGTATGATATTGAAGCATGCGGAGTATACATGATTGGTCGTCTAGGAATCGCGTATCCTATGATTGGGATCGTATATCCGAAATGGCCTTCTTATAAGGAATGTCTAGCTCTCGAGAATCTTTGCAAAGTGGGAGTAAATGTGTTATCCCGAGAGAGCTTGATATCCAGATTATAAGATACGGTCGTTAATGTATTGACACTCGAGATATGATCGTATGGATATTATTTCAGCGATAGGATTGTAAATTACACGGTAACTGCTTCACATGAAAGGTAGTAGTCATGCTTTTGACTCTTTCGATGATTAGGGGTCACGGTGTGTTGCTAGACGCTATCCCGTGATCGTTAGGCATGAAGGGCATTTTAGTAAATTGCACTTTGTGTCTACGGCCAACATATTCGGAAGCCTATCGGGTCACACACATATGAACATCGAGTCGGATTAAAATGCGGTTATAGTTGATAACCAAATAAGGAAAGTTTATC
Source organism: Gentiana straminea (assembly GCA_036785695.1). Taxonomy (NCBI): domain Eukaryota; kingdom Viridiplantae; phylum Streptophyta; class Magnoliopsida; order Gentianales; family Gentianaceae; genus Gentiana; species Gentiana straminea. The sequence goes on along the minus strand of JAVUPR010000087.1, from coordinate 1,444,198 downwards.
TCTGGACTATAAAGGTTATAGTGGTAAATTAATATGGTGGCATTTATTAATTATGAATAAATAAAATACAAGATATTAATTTTATATATATAATATATTATATTATAAATAAATAAATATATATATATATATATATATATATATATATATATTTATAATATATTATATTAATTAAAGAATATTCCGGAAGTCAATTTATTGACTAATGGGGCGCCACCTCCTTGTGTATGAGATACACTTGGATTGTGCACTTTAATTAATAAGATTACTATAATATTAATATAAGATATTAATTGATTTTGGAAAAATAGATTTATGGTAATAAGATAATTATATTCAATATAAAATATTGGCAAAATTAATTATAATAAAAGAGATAAATCAATCTAATTGATTTTCCTTATTTTATTGGGAAAATGTTTTCTTCTTCTCCACACCATATGGGGCTCCCCTCTCACTATAAATAAGATGTGGGTGTCAAGCTCTTTGGTACATCACAATTGCAAGAGCTCATAGTTCTTGTGTAAAATAGAGAGCAACCTATAGTGAGTTTGTGAGGGAGGAAAAAGGCCGGTCTAGCAACCGGAGTTTTCCAATAGCAATCCAAGGAGGATTCCGGCAAGGGGTTCATGTGGATTAGCGATAGAGGCCGGACGCGTGGATGGCTTGCGCACTGAACTACTCTCCGTTGACGGTCAAAGCGACGATCTTATAGATAATCAAGGTATAACCGTCAAACTACTTAACGTGTTTATTGCATTAAACGAAGAACGATCTAGTAAAAGGAAATCAAATTTTAAATTCCGCTGCGTTAAACTAGTGATTTCCTAACAGTGAAAGGAAATCAAATTTTGAAACTAGTGATTTCTGTTCGGATCTATGTTTAACTTGTGAATGGCCAGCTCTGGAGATAACCCTGGCATATCCTCAGCTTTCCATGTGAACACATCTCTGAATTCTTTCAAAAGGTTTATCAGGGCTTCCTTGTGCGAGGCTGGAATCCATGCCCCCACACTAACCGTTTAATCTTCCTGTTTACTCCATAAGCGAACAGCCTTTGTCTGATCCTCAGATGACCAGATTTCTTCATCTTCAGGGAGCAGTTCTTCGATATCGACCTGTTGGACCATCATTTTTCCGCTTGCTGTTGCAGTGTAACAGCTCCTGGCTGTTTCCACATCTCCTTTGATCTCTACCGAACCCTCTCCCATTGGGATTTTCATGCTGGCGTGAGCTGGTGAAATTACAGCCCGAAGATCAATAAGTGTTGGTCTTCCCATGATCACGTTGTACGCTGAGGGTGCCTTCACCACCACATAGTCTACCATTAGGGTCCTGCCCTTTGCCCCTTCTCCAAAAGTAGTAAGGAGCTTGATTACCCCCAACGGGTGTACAGGGGGTCCAGCGAAACCGAACAGAGGAGCTGAAACAAGGATCAGGTTGGCATCCTTTAATTTCATCGCCCTGAACACATTGTAGTATAGGACGTTCACAGCACTGCCAGTGTCCACGCATATTCGTTTTATCCGATTTTTGCTGATCACAGCCTCTATTACCAATCCTTCATTATTGACTACCAATGGTAGTGAATCTCTTGGACCATATACTACTTCCCCTGACATCCTTTACCTTTTGTTCGTAGATGTAGGGGCAGCAGACCTGTTGCTGCTCGTGTCTTCAGAGCTTTATGCGTTGTTCGGCCCCTCTGAGATCGTGTTGATCGTATTCACAGGGCGATTATCCACACGGCCATTAGGGTCTGGAGAGTGATCCCTTCTCCTCCGATAGTCTTCTCGGTTCTCTCTGTCATTGTTATTCCGACGCTTAAATTCACGTCGACCCCGTGGTTCATCCTGATGAGGCCGATCTACGACCTCATCGAGCTTCCCTTCCATTACTGCCGCATCAATATCTCTGATTAAATCTTTGCACTGTTCTGAATCATGCCCAACGTCCTGGTGATATTTGCAATATTTGTTGGGGTTTCTTCTTTCTCTGGGTCCCCTCATTGGGGGTGGAGTCTTGGATATGCCTTTTCTTTGCATGATTGCGATGACCTGCTCGCGAGACCTGTTCAAAGGGATGAAGTCTCTATCCTTCAGAGCTCCTTTCTTTCCTAGCCGATCAGAGATCGGTGCAGTCACCCAATCCCAGACCGACTTTCTTTTCTTCTCAGATTTATCTTCAGATCTATTCTTCTTGACTTCTCCCTTTTCTGACTCTCTTTTAAGTCTGTTAGCTTCTTCCCCTGGCAATGTTTATAGGATACATCTAGACATTCTTCCATTGTCTGAGGGAGTTTACTGTTGAGTTTAGCGTGGATCCGTCCCTCCCGCAGACCTGCCACGAAAGAGGCGACCAGCAGTCGGTCATCTGTATCACACACCTGTGCGGATTCTTCATTAAAACGTTTGATAAAGTGCAGTCCTGACTCATCATGCTTCTGTTTCAGAGTTAACAGGTGAGTCAGATTTCTCTAGAATGGACGAGCTGCAATGAAGGCATGGACGAACTTCCGAGTTAAGGTCCCAAAATCAGATATCGATCTAGGCGGAATCTTGTTGAACCATTCTCTGACTCTTCCTGTTAGCAGTGCAGGAAAAGCTTTGCATTTCATCTCATCTGATGCATTGTACAAATTCATGTGTGAGATGTACTGATGCATGTGGTCGTAAGGATCCTTGGATCAATCATAAGAGTCGATCTTAGGGATCTTAAAACCTGCTGGTCGGTGATAGTTATCGATGTACGCGGTGAACGGCGACGCACAGAGCAGCTCTTCTGATCGTCTTCCGAGCAGAGTGTCCAATTCGGCCTTAGCCATGTCGTTAGGTTGATGTGTATTCTCGTACTCCGTGTGGGCACTCGACTCTACGATCTCCGGCTTTGTAGGAGCCTATTGAAGATTTGTGTATGGTACTTCTGGAGGATCTCTTCCCTTGATGGTTTCATCCAGAATTGCCTTAATAGTGGAATTGTCCAAATTTTTCAAAGCCTCAACCAATGCCTGATTGGCTGGATCTTGAAGGACTGGATCAGGCTGATCTTCAGTAGTATTCGCTCTTTTCTGGACTTCTCCTTGTGTGGTTGAAGCTGTCCCACCCTGCTGAGTGGGATCCTTTGGATCTGCGGCCTTCTTACCAATATTCTTTGGTGGTGCCATGAATGTTTCAAGGAATCTGGGGTTATTTCGATCAACTATCAGTAGAAGACCCTCCTTCTAGCGCCAATTGACGATGCTGGAAATTGTCCCAGAATTAATACGGGTCAATCTTCTATGTGATAAAGATCGAAAACCCTAAACACCCTAGTTTAGACCAAGTAGGACGTATTTTGTTATATTTTTAGCCTGAGCTCTCAAGTTATTTCTGAGAGTTGCCTACGTATCCAATAGTTGAATTGGAATCAAGTCTTTTCGTAGTTCCTTAGGGTGGTTTATATAGATGGCATCTCGCCCCTATTACTTGCTATACAAGTATTATTATTCATTATTATTCCCTAAGGATATACGTGCACTAATCCCTATAATTTAGAGATAATTATGGACATATTTAATATCAAGATTGGAGTCTTTATGACTAAGGATTATTTCCTTATTTTAGTTATCCCCCACGTGGAATACCAGCCGGGTTGTGCGGAGCATTCTGCGCTCAGCCCCCAAGACCACTACGGCCGAACTGGGCAGTTCCTCTTCGCCAGACCTTAGCCGACCTACGGTGGCTGGAGGAGGAGTTTATACTGATCTCCCACCTGGGGTTGACGACCTGCCCTCTGTTCGGTTTCTGGGGCCCCTGACCCTTAAAGCCCTAAGATTAGGGACTAATCATTTATTACGCACCCCTAAGGGTGACACGTGGCGTAACTCGGGTCGGATATCATCATCAACTTTAAAATTTGTTACGGAAACAAACAAAACCAAATATTTCTCCACGCGATTGGGATTCCAAAAAAATGGTTAAAACTGAAAACTTACTGTATTGAAAATTATTGGTGTGAAAATGTTCGTCTCGCTGAGACGATGATTTTCGTCTTTTGTGGTCTGCCCAAAATCCTGACAGATTAGCCGTGCGGTTGAAGATTCCCTTCCTCCACTTCCAGGCATCGTATTTTTTTCCTTCAGATTTGCGTGATATTGTTTTAAGAGGTGATTAACGGGTTTATTTATAGATTAATTATTAATTATTTTCTTGAAATAATTCCCCAAAATCTTTTTTTTAATTTAATCCTTTTTAATTAAATACATAGGATACTGCGGGCCTGATTTTTACCATTACGGACGAGTTTTTCCTCGTTCCTCCAAGGGAGATGACAGCACAGGTTTCGGGTGAGCTGGGCAAGAGTTGCATCACTCTCCTACAGCTGAAGGCTATCGGAGAAGCGTTGTGAGAGAGGCAAACCGACACTGGGTCATATTGTATATTCCTTTTTTCAGTGGCACATCTAACATGAAACATCTTCTTGAATGGGTCGATACAATTGATCGTTTTTTCGAAGAAATGCAACCACCGGAGAATTTGAAGAGTAAGCTGGCGTACTATGCCTTCGAAGGTGCAGAAGAGCAGTGGTGGCAACGGTTGCAACACCAAAGACTATTGGATGGAGAATCGGAGATTAAACTATGGTCTAGAATGAAGTTTCTATTACTCAACGATTACCGGCCCACCACGTGCTTGACAAAATGCCCATTAGAAGTTGAAAGCAACACTGATAATGAGAACTGTGTAAGCAGCAGTGTTGAAATATGTTGTTTTTTTTACTTTCCTTGTAGTTAATTAGTGATTAAATGTCTGTCAGTTTAATCCTAATGCCTTTATTTAGCTTTAATTAGCCTTTACTTCTATCTGGACCAGTTTCTACTATTACTATCCGTTTCATGTCTGCATCATGGCTTTTTCTAGCCGTTTGGGTCCTTTCTGTTTAAACTAAGGATCATTATGTAACTCAATAAGGTTCTTAAATAAGAGTTTATCTTTTTCTCTCCCTTCTTGCTTATTTCTACATGGTATCAGAGCCTACAATTTTTTAAATTTTTATTCAAAAATCTCAAAATGGAAAAAGAGCAATCTTCAGATGTTAAATCAAGGGAGGAAAGTTCTATGAACTCCTCCTGGAACACTGAACCCTCAATGCTATCTATCTCTTCTCGCAAACTCAAAGGTAGTGAGATATTCCTTCAATGGTCAAGATCTATCAAGTTGTACATCATTAGCAAAGACAAAGATGAGTATCTTACCGGAAAAAGTAAGGCTCCTAAGGCTGATCAACCATCCTATAAAAAATAGAGGGTTGAAAACAGCTTGGTAATGTCTCTACTCTCTTAGGGTCTATGACCCATGATGCTGCACAAAACTTTATCTTGTATGATGCTGCTGAAGAAATATGGTCAGCAACCTCTGAACTCTACTCCAAACAAGATAATACTTCTGAAATTTATGGGGTTGAGGCAAAATTACAAGATCTCAAACAAGGAGATCTCAATGTTACTGATTACTACAACTTTTTGTCAAAATCTTGGCAACTACTTGACTATTTTGAAAAGATATCTTGGCACTCTGTTGAAGATGCTAAAATTTATAAAGATATGAAAGACCAAATAAGGGTTTTCAAATTTCTCATGGGTCTGAATCCCAATCTTGATGATGTTAGGGGAAGAATCCTTGGGATGAAACCCTTACCATCCATCAAAACTGTTTTTGCTGAAATCAGGCATGAGGAAAGCAGGAAGATATTAATGATGGGTACCCTTGTACCTCACATTAACTCTGCTACTCCTCTTGAAAAAATTCCATGTTCACTAGAAACACTCCATCACAACCACAGAAACCAAAAGGCAACAGACCTTGGTGTGACCACTGCAAAAGAACCGGTCATACCAAGGATATCTGTTGGAAATTGCATGGGAAACCTCCCAACTGGAAATCTTCTAAGCAGAATCATGGGCAGGAAAGCACAGGGAAATGTGCAATTGTGGAGGAACAAAAACCTAATGCCAGTTTCAGTAATGAGCAAATTGAAGCCTTGAAGAGGCTTTTGTCTGCTCAAAATACTGGCATTCAGACCAGTTCTTTCATGGCTAACACTGGTATGTGTGCCTCTTCTTACCCTAGTTATTCTTGTCTTAAAGATTTATGGATTGTTGACTCTGGGGCTTCCAATCATATGACTAGAAATCCTAAAGTTTTAACCTCTATTTCAAGATGTAAAGTTCCTCATAATGTCAAGATAGCTGATGGTTCTGTATCCCAAGTTACTGAGGTTGGTAGTGTCTATATCAATAAAAACATCACCTTAAATGGTGTTCTTTTTGTTCCTAACCTACGGTGTAACCTTTTATCTGTTAGTAGGTTCATTAAGGACACCCCTTGTAATGTGATTTTTTGTACTAATGGCTGCAAATTTCAGGATTTGAATTCGAAGGAAATGATTGGCAGTGCTGAAGTTGTGTCTGGACTTTTCATTCTTAAGACCTATCCTGATGTTGTCTCTTCTAAAGGCTTTAATAGCATTGTTTCTACTCTAGCTGTAATGATATTATGTTACTTCATTATAGACTAGGACATCCAAGTTTTGTGTATTTGAAGAAATTGTACCCTGTTTTATTTAATGGAAATTCTATAGATTCCTTTCACTGTGAAATTTGTCATCTTGCTAAACATACGAGATCTGTGTTTCCTAAGATCAGTTACCAACCATCTAGACCTTTTAATCTTATTCACACTAACATATGGGGCCCTTCAAAAACAAAAACCATCACTGACAAGAGATGGTTTGTCAGTTTCATTGATGACCACAGCATAATAACTTGGTTTTTCTCTTAAAAAAGAAGTCAGAACTAGGAACTATCTTCAAAAACTTATTTGCCATGATAAAACACCAATTTGATACTGAAAGCAAGGTGTTAAAATCTGATAATGGCTATGAATATTTTGAGGAAAGTCTCAAATCTTTCTTCACTAAAAAGAGAATTGCTCACATCAGTACTTGTGTGGATACCCCCCAACAAAATGGGGTTGATGAAAGTAAGAATAGGCACCTTCTTGAAGTGGCAAGAAGCGTCATGTTCACCATGAAAGTGCCTAAGTTCCTATGGGGGGAGGCAGTCTTAAGCCACCTATCACATAAATAGAATGCCCTCAAGAGTTTTGAACTTTAGAACGCCTATTGAGGTGTTAACTGAACAGTATCCTCATTCACACCTCTTGAACATTTTACCTCTGAAAGTGTTTGGTTGTACAAGTTTTGTACATATCCATACACAAAATAGAGGAAAACTAGATCATAGATCTATAAAATGAAATTTTGTTGGTTACTCACCCTTCCAACATGGGTACAAATGCTACTGCCCCTCCACAAGAAAGTTCTACAATTCTAAAGATGTTACCTTAATAGAAGAACAATCTTTCTATAGCACTGAACCTCAGGGGTAGAACTTTCAGGAATATCACGTTACATGGAATATTGAGGGTCCTATATCTGATGAAACTCAAGTTTATGAACATGAGGTCACTGATCACTCTCAAAATCACCATAAGAGTGGCCAGAATGACTCAGGAAATACTGAACCTCCTAGTAAAAACACTCAAACAAGAGATGCTAACAATGATGAACCAAGAAATGTTCCCAGCAATAACATCATTGTTTACTCCAGGAAGAGGAAAGCTACCTCTCAACACCCTCAAGAAAATACCATGTTTCTAACAGTACTTCTGACACTTCAGAAGATGATCAATCTTCTGAAGAACCGAATTCTGAACAACAAGGGAATTCTTCTACTTCTCAAGATGATGATCATGACTCTGACCTCAGAAGGTCATGAAATTAATAATCCTATAAATGAGGACTCCATTGCAAAAAGAAAAGGGGTAAGAAGCTACACTTCCCACCCCATCTATAACTTTGTGTCTTATGATCACTTGACACCTAAATACCATGCATTTATAGGAGATTTGGATACTGTCCAAATCCCAAAAAATGTGCATGACGCTATGAAGTGCCCTGAATGGAGGAAAGCCATAAAAGAGGAAATGGATGCCCTCAATAAAAATGGCACCTGGAAAATTACCAAACTCCCCACTAGAAAAAACCAGTTGGGTGTAAGTGGATCCTCACCATTAAATGCAATGTTGATGGATCTCTTAATAGATACAAGGTCAGGCGTGTTGCAAAATGTTTCTCTCAATCCTATGGGATTGACTACTATGAAACCTTTTCCGTTGTGGCTAAGTTAAACACTATAAGAGTCCTAATGAGCATTGTTGTGAACATGGGCTGGCAACTATATAAACTAGACATCAGGAATGCTTTCTTGAATGGTCATCTTAAAGAAGAAGTTTTCATGTACTTACCTCCTGGTTTTGAAAACCTGGGAAGAAAAGGAGATGTTTGTATGCTAAAAAAGGCCCTCTATGGGTTAAAGCAATCTCCTAGGGCTTGGCTTGGGAGGTTTACTAAGTTTATGATCTGTCATGGCTTCCATCAATGCCACTCTGACCACACTCTTTTTACCAAATCTATAAGACCTGGGAAGGTGACCATCCTAGTTGTCTATGTAGATGATATCATACTTTCTGGAAATGATCTTCTGGAGATCAAAAAAATAAAGGCTTCTCTGGGAAATGAGTTTGAAATAAAAGACCTAGGTACCCTCAAATATTTTCTAGGAATGGAAATTTCCAGAAAAATAAAGATGGTATCTTCATGTCCCAAAGGAAATATACCCTTGATCTTCAAAAAGAAACAGGGATGTTAGGTTGCAAACCTGCTAACACCCCTGTTGAGCCAGGTCTCAAACTTGACAAGGAAAAGGATAGCCCTCTTGTGCACAAGGGGATGTATCAAAGATTAGTTGGCAAACTTATATACCTATCCCATACAATGCCTGATATAAGTTTTACTGTGGGAATGGTCAGTCAATTCATGCATATACCAAGTGAGAAACACATGCAGGCTGTGTATACTCTCCTCAAATTCCAGAAGAAAATCTTGTGCATGGTCTGATGTTCAAGAAGAATAGCTCAATAGAGGTCAAAATCTACACTGATGCTGGTTATATCACATATAGGAAATCTATCTTTGGTTACTGCACCTACATTTGAGGATACTTGGTCACATGGAGGAGCAAGAAGCAGAATGTGGTTTCCAGAAGTAGTGCAGAGTCAGAGTTGAGAGCTCTTGCTCTAGGTATTTGCGAAGGCCTTTGGATCAGAAAACTAATGGCTGAAATTGGTTTTCCTATTCCTACACCTATACAACTGCTATGTGACAACATTTCTGCTCTTTGCATTGCTGAAAATCTTACTCAACATGACAAGACTAAACATGTTGAGGTGGACAGACACTTCATAAGAGAAAAGATTGACAAAGGGGACATTCTTCTTCATCATGTTTCCTCCAAAGATCAAATAGCATACCTTCTTACCAAGGAAGTCAACAATCAAGTCTTCCAACATCTTCACAACAAGCTTGGATGCATTGACATTTACACACCCAACCTTGAGGGGGAGTGTTGAAATATGTTGTTGTTTTTACTTTCCTTGTAGTTAATTAGTGATTAAATGTCTGTCAGTTTAATCCTAATACCTTTATTTAGCTTTAAATAGCCTTTACTTCTGTCTGGACCATTATGGCCCAGTTTCTACTGTTACTAGCTGTTGCCTGACTGCATCATGGATTTCTAGTCGTTTAGGTCCTTTCTATTTAAACTAAGGATCATTATGTAACTCAATAAGGTTCTTAAATAAGAGTTTATCTTTTTCCCTCCCTTCTTGCTTATTTCTACAAGTAGTAACCAAGGTTAAATTTATGTGCGCAAGATGCCTGATAGACTCCACCATGCTACAACAATTATGGACATTGAAGCAACGACTGTTGCTGAAAATATCATGAAGCAAGCTGAAGAAGAGAAGAATAGCACTGACAGTTTTACTAAGGATGATTATTCTGATAAAGGCCTTATTGATGAGAAATCAGTAAAAAGGGATTAAATGAAGCCCACCAAGTGTTTGACAAAATTCCCTTTTGAATCTGCCAGCATCAAACAAGTCCAAAGTGAAGCTGATATATATGATCTGGCTTGCTAAGTCTAGCTTTTATGGAAGTTTTAACAATTTATGGACTGGTTAAAGATATGAAGATTAAAGCATTTGGAGTTGTGGAAGGGGCTGGAAGAGCTTAGAGAAAAAAGAGAAGACAAGCAACCGATGCTGCTGTTAGATGCAGTTAACAAAGATCGAGCTTCCCTTCATCAGATTATTTCAAACCCTCCACAATCGGAGTCGGTACCAATTGTTGCTCCTAATCCTCACATTCAGGATATGACAGATGAGATGCTAAAGAAAGTGGTTGGTCTTAGAGAAGAAGGAATGGTATTAGCGGTATTTCGGGTGTGTGTAACCATTTTGATGATCTCTCCAACACCATAGCCATCATTGCAGTGGAAGCAACATTGACAGGTAAACATGATGCAAGGCAAATTGAAGCAGAGAATCAACTTGATGTAGCGATTTCGACGAAATGTGTTACAGATGTTGCTGAACCGTTGAATGCTATAACATGTGTTGTTCAATATTCTATTAAAGGTACTGTTAAGATGAACTCACATAATGATCCTTTACATCTGGGTAATGGCACATACCACTATGAATCTACATCATTTGAATTCAAATGTGTTGGTGAAAGGAACGATTGATCATTCTATGAACCTCCACTACTCCTAACAATTGAAAAACCAAATGTTATCCTAAAGCTCACGACGTAAAGTTCGGGTATCCAATGCAGCAAAAATTTGGGAATGCAATTCATAAGGTTGATACATTGTATCTGTTAAAATAAAAGGACCAAAAGTAAATTTTGTTATTCCTGAAAGATTGATTTTACAATGATAGGAGACTTGTTTTAAACAGGTAAATGGCCTAGAGCCTTCACTGAATTGAATTCCTCGATTTAGGGAATCAATCAAGATCGGCTGTTACAATTTGACATTAACAGGAAATCAAGACAGAATAATCTAAAAAAGGAAATAATGGTTGTTGTGCCTAACAAACCCTACGGCACTTATTTAACCAGAAAAAAGACCAAACTGCCCTTCTTTCTCAACCCTCCCCCTCAAATTGAGCATAGATATTGATCATGCCCAACTTGCTCATAAACTCTTCGAAGTTCTGCTTCATTAAGGCCTTGGTCAGCCAATCTGCTGTTTGTTGGGCTGATGGCGTGAAGGGAATGCATATAACACCACTTTCCAGCTTTTCCTTTATAAAATGTCTACCCACCTCAACATGTTTGGTTCTATCATGTTCAACTGGATCAATTGCAATGTCAATTGTAGCTTTATTATCACAACAGTTTCAGAGGAGCTCTGGACTGAAGTTCAAATCTTCTAACACCTTCTTTACCCATAATTCTTCACAGATTCCGTGTGTCATGGCTCTAAACTCTGCTTCTGCTGTGCTTCTTGCAACAACTGTCTGTTTTTTACTTCTCCAAGTTAAAGGTTGCCCAGACAAATGTGCAATACCCTGTAGTTGACATGATGTCCTTTGCTCCAACCCAGTCTGAATCAGTAAACACTTATATTCCCATTTTCTTGGATTTCTGGAACATCAACCCCTCCCCAGCAGTCCCTTTCAGGTACCTGATGATGGTTCTGATGACTGCCTGATAGTGAGACTGCCTAGGGGAATGCAAAAACTGGCTGACCACCCCCATAGCATATGATATGTTAGGAGTAGTGTGAGCAAGGTATATCAGTTTTCCCACATGTCTTTGGTATTGCTCCTTGTCCACTTCTGCCTCATCATCTCTTCTTTTTGCAAGTTTCAGGTTAGCTTCCATAGGAGTACTAGCAGTTTTACACCTCAATAGTCCTGTTTCTTTTAGTAGGTCCAGAACGTACTTCCTTTGGGACACCATCATTCCCTATTATGATCTAGCAACCTCCATCCCTAAAAAGTACTTCTGTTGAACATATTTAAGTTTTAGTGATGAGTGCCAGACTAGCTGTTATAGAGCAAAGGCAAAAAGATGTCTAGATAAAATGTATAGGCTTATTAGAGTTTGATCCTTGTATAGGTTTGTTCAAACAAGCATTGTCAAAGGTCAGCTGACTTTCATTAGTAGACCTGTCTAGGTCAGTAAGGTACCTGAGTCAGTAGACTAGTTTAGGAACCTGCTGAAGACTGAAGGTTGAGGGCTCAAACTCAGTTATTGAAGGCTGAGGGCTCACTCAGTTATTGAAGGCTAAGGAATCAAACTTAGTGTTTAAAGTCAAGGATATGGAATCAGAATTTAGGGAAGTCTGTGATGACCTAAAACTGATTACATATACCTTGTGTACAAGGTCTAAGTTCCATAAGTTAAGTGGTGATTGGAACTTAGTTATGTTCAAAATGGTGTAATCTAACTTCACAATCATAAGTTAGATAAAAGATAGTCAGCTGAAGTGTTTTATAAACACAATAAACTTCAGACAGCTGACTGACAAGTATTTCAGTAGACCTACATACACAGGAACCTGCTGAATACATATTTTGATTTAATCAAAGGTTACATTAGGAGATTACAAGGATAAGGACATATAACAACTTTTGATTTTGTCAACAAATCAATGGTTAAGATTAAAGAGACGTTGGAAAGATTCAGAGCTTTACCCAATGGATACGAGTCAAAGGGTAGACAGTCTGAAAACTGTCAAAAAGTAAACTGACAGTGTCAGTACTATGTACAGGGACAGAAAGCAAGTCAAGATGGAGACAAATCTGAAACGGATACGTTTGAATTACAAACATAAGTCACAGCTACTATAAATAGAGGACTCCTAATTCAGATACAGATGATGAATTTTAAGAAGAAAAACAATCAATCTGAGCTATCAGATTCTTATCAAGAAATCACCCTGCTGACATTACTGAGCTTAAATCTACTGATCTAGAAGATTCTTCAGGTGTAACCTGCTAGCAAGCTACATCAAGTTCACACACTTGAAGACATCAAGCTGTTGATCATTTCATCCTGATCAAGCTGCTGAAAGTTGAATCACTTACTTGATTCAAACTTTCTTTTACAAGTAACCTGCTGAAGATAGAGAAGCACTTAGGTGTCAAGAACTGTTGTTTGTGGTGGAGCTGGTGAAGAGGCAATTCTACCCTTCAAGGACCAATGGAAGACTTTGGAGCAGCAATCCTACCTGTTCCACGTGTTCAGTTTGTGAAGCCATAGTTATTGGTGAAGGACAGACAACTTAGGGATTTTTGTAACTGCAACCTCAAAAGATCTCTTGTGAATTACCTCCAACATCACAAGAGAAGAGTGGACTGACAGGATTACACCACCTAAAACCACTATAAAAATTGCCTACTTACTTTCTGCATTTACTTTCTGCATTTAGTATATTAAGCACATCAACCTACTGAAACTAGCAACTGAATCACACACTCACACTACTGAGTATCTAATACTTGGTATCATATTTTAACAACATGTAATAAGTTTTAACTTGAATATATTCCGCTGCAAAAAATACAGTAAAATCAACGGTCGCGACTATCGAGCCGTCGCCAGACTACCGAGTGGTCGGCGGACTGCGAGCGGTCGGCGGGCTGCGGCGATCGGCCAAGAGCTACCGAACTTGCTGAGTTTGTTAACTCCAAAAGTTTTAAGTGTTAAGTTTATTCACCCCCCCCCCCCCTCTAAACTTAACCAAAGCCTTTTCAAGGGACCAACAATTGGTATCAGAGCAGTGCTTCTGTTCTGAAGTAATCCTACTTGTTGTGCTTGTGAAAATACTTTGAAAACTTTTTCAAGTATCTGATTTTCAAAGCTTTTCATCATGGATAACAATCAGTATGCTAGAACAATGTTGATGTGTTCTTTAGATTGTTTTGATGAGTATAAACGTCGTATGCAGGCCTTTCTAGCTGCAACACATGATGAGATGATGGATGTGTTGACTGATGGACCACAGGAGATCACCAAGTCAGTAACAGTGGGAACTGAAACTCAGTATATTCCAAAGCCAAAAAGAGAATGGAATGCTGAAGATAGAAAAAGAGAAAACCTCAACAATATTGCTATCGATATCATATCCAGAACCTTGGATAGCATTATGTACATGAAAGTGAAAGATTGCAAGACTGCAAAGGAACTTTGGGATAAGTTACAATTAATTTGTGAAGGCAATGATGCAATCAAGAAGAACAAAATCTGTGTGGCAAAGAAGATGTTCCAAGATTTCAAAATGAAACCAAATGAAACCATTGAACAAATGGAATCAAGATTCAATGCCATCATGGATGAACTCACCCTACTGAGTGTAAACTACTCAAAAGAAGAAATCAACTCTAAAATCTTAGAAGCCTTACCTGCAAAAGAAGTTTGGGAAATGAAGGTGACTGCCATAGAAGAAATGAGAAGTCTACATGAAGAGGACACCTTCAAATTATTTTCAGATCTCAAGGCTTATGAATTCATGCAAGAAACTTGTACCTGAGACTGAAAAAGAAGAACCAAAGTCCACTGCATTGGCTGCTACACATCAAGAAGAAACATCAGGAGCTCAAGATGATCTACTGGATGAGATGCAAGAGCAAATTTCCCTACTGAGCAAGAAAATCAGAATGATGAAAACTGGAAGGGGTTCTCCATAAAGAAATATAGTGAAAAGAAGAAGGATGAATCCAAGAAAGACAATGATTACTTGTGCTTTCAATGCAAGAAACCAGGACACTTCAAACCTGACTGTCCTAAACTAAAACAGAAAAAGGAACCTGATTATCTGTGCTTCAACTGCAAGAATCCTGGACATTTCAGACCTGATTGTCCAGACCTACTGAAGAGCAAAAGTCAGCAAAGAAGATCTGGCAAGAAAGCTATGGTTGCTGAAGATGAATCAGGATATGAAGTTGAATCAGAAAGAGGAAATGAATCTGATGATACTACACTTGTTGCTGATATGGATGATTATGCTTTAATGGCAAATATGGATGAAACTGAGGAGGTATACAATTCTGTATCGATAAACACTCCTGCTGAAAGTGATTGTGAATCAACTTGTGGTTCAAATCCTAAAAATTCTGACAATGAAGAAACTTTGGATGCCATACTTAATCAACTAAGGATAATACAATCTGGTTATGAGATTGTGAAGGCTGAAAAAGAAGCTCTTCAAATAGAAGTTGAAAGGTTAAAAGCTGAATTAAGAATTCTCAAGGGAAAGGAAAATGAGGTTGGACAGAATCAGCATAATCCTGCTGTACATTCAGTAGCTGCTGAATCTGCTGAACAATCTAGTTCCACTACTGCATTCAAATCTGGAAAGCCTTATGGTGATAGAACAGGCCTTGGATTTGGAACTCAACAATCCAATAAGAGTGGATCCAGCAAGGTTACTGAACCTAGTACCAGAATTGGTCCTAAATTTGAACCTGCACAAGATCCAACTCCTAAAAAGATTGCTCAGGCAGTGAAGCCTACTGAGAAGACTTCAAGGAAGCAAAATCAGAAGTCAAAAAGGTCAATAGTACCTAACAAAAGGAATAAATCCAAAAGTACGACTGCTACACCTTCTAGACCTACTGATAGCAGACCTGCTACCAAGTCTGTTGGACCACAAAAGGGCAAAAATCAGAAATATTCCAAGGATAAGAATCTTAAACCTAAAAATGTCAATCATTCTAGAGATACTTATCTCAGGGGGGAAAGGTAGATTATTCCCTACTGATGATGATTGGAATATTCCTGCACCTACTGCTAGAAATAATATATATAACCATACTGCTAGGGTAAAACCTCAGCAAAGGACTCAGTAGAGGACTAAGCAGAGGACTTATACAAGACCCCATCAGGGACCTCAGCAGACTCCATATTACAGGGCTGTTCCTAACAGACAGCAAACCTATGGTTATTCTAGTGCCTCTAACAATAGAAATCACTCCAAACAGCACTACATACCAAAAGGCCAGAAAGCATATGTGAGTCCTACACAACCAAATGTTAGACCTTATGGATATGTAGAATACATGTATGAACAAAAGTATAACACTTTTCAAAGAAGGCCTTATGGAAATTTGCCAAGGGTCATGCTTACCACTGACAACTATGGACCCAAACAGTTGGGTACCTAAAATACATTAACTTTGTTTTGTAGGGTGTCTGGTACTTTGACAGTGGATGTTCCAGACATATGACAAAGAATAAGCACGGTTTGACAAACAATGTAGCAAAGGATGGTCTAAGAGTGAATTTTGGCAACAAGAACACACCAGGATACACAAGAGGATATGGCACACTTGTGAGAAATGGATTAACTATCAGGAATGTTGCATTTGTGGAAGGACTGAACTACAACCTACTGAGCACTGGACAATTTTGTGACATGGGTTACAAGGTCACTTTTGACAAAGGCACATGTATTGTCATTAGTGAAAAGGTGATCAAGTTGTGCTGGCTGGAAAAAGACAACAAAACATGTATGTTGTGGATTGGTCTACTGCAGTTCTAGAAACTTGCCTGATTGTGCATACCAAGTCAGAACTAAATTGGTTATGGCATAAGAAGTTAAATCATCTAAATTTTGATGATATCAATCAGTTGGTGAAGAAGAAACTAGTGATTGGTTTACCTGAGCACATTTATATGTGATGCTTGTCAGCAAGGTAAACAAACAAAATCAAGCTTCAAGTCAAAGACTAAGCAATCAACAAAAAGAGTTTTGGAGCTGATGCACATGGATCTATTTGGACCGCAACACCAACAAGTGTGACAGAAAGAAGTACACTCTAGTAGTTGTGGATGATTATTCAAGATACACTTGGGTAGTATTCATGAACAAGAAAAGTGAAACACTTCAAAAGATGCCTGAACTTTTGAAGAGTTTGCAAAATGAGAAAAGTTTGACAGTAGTGAAGATAAGATAAGACAAGGGTACTGAATTTCTCAATAAAGTTATAAGAGAATACTGTGATCAGAATGATGTGCTGCATCAACTGGCTGATGCTGGTACACCTCAGCAAAATGGGGTTGTTGAGAGAAGAAACAAGACTTTGAAAGAAGCAGGAAGGACCATGATTTGTAAAGCTCTATTGCCTGAAAGATATTGGGCTGAAGCAATCATTACAGCATGCTATACACAAAATAGGACCTCAGTGAACAAGAAGCTGTTGAAGACACCTTATGAGATTTGGAATGGAAGGAAACCTAATATATCCTATTTCCATCCATTTGGAAGCAAATGTTTTATATTAATCATAAGGAGCAACTGAAGATTTTCCAACCAAAATCAGACGAAGGAATCTTTTTGGGATATTCCTCTATCAGCAAGGCATTCAGGGTACTGAATAAAAGAACACTGAAATATGAAGAAACAATACATGTCGTATTTGATGAACCTAAGTTCACTGGAGTGGAAGATGAAGCTTCAGAACCTGCTGAGAATCAACAAGTCACTGATCCAGAATGTGTTGATGTTTTGGAAAGGATAAATGACTTAAAGATTTCTGACTCGGCCCCTACTGAACATCCTGCTGGTAACACTACTGATGCAACAACTGAGGCAGTTCAAGGATCTGCTGAACCCCTTACTGAAGCAACAGCAGACCCTACTGAAGATAATGTTCCTGAAAATCAAACTAACCAAAATCCACAATGGTTAAGGGATCACCCTGTTGAGCAAGTTATTGGCAATATACAGCAAGGTGTGAGAACTAGAAGACAACTAGAAGCAACGTTTACTTGTTTTCTATCTCAAATAGAGCCTAAAGTTGTAGAAGAAGCAATATCAGATCCAGATTGGATAATTGCTATGCAAGAGGAATTGAATGAATTTGAAAGAATCAAGTTTGGACACTAGTGGAAAGGCCTAATCATGCAAATATAATTGGAACCAAATGGGTATACAGAAACAAATCGGATGAATCTAGTACCATTGTAAGGAATAAGGTCAGACTAGTAGCAAAAGGCTATTCTCAAGCAGAAGGAATAGACTTTGATGAGACATATGCCCCAGTTGCAAGATTGGAAGCTATAAGATTATTCTTGGCATATGCTGATTACAAAAACTTCAAAGTATACCAGATGGATGTCAAGAGTGCATTTCTGAATGGCATTCTGGAAGAAGAGGTTTATGTTCAGCAACCTCCTGGTTTTGAAGTGAAAGATCAAGAAGATAAAGTGTACAGACTTAATAAGGCACTTTATGGTTTGAAACAAGCACCAAGAGCATGGTATGAGACCCTATCTCAATTCTTGGTGGACAATGGTTTTACCAAAAGAACCATTGACAAGACTCTTTTCAGAATCAACGAAGGAGACAGCACCCTGCTGGTACAGATTTATGTTGATGACATAATTTTTTGTTCTGAAAATGAATTGCTATGTGAAAAATTTGCTAATCTGATGAAAAGTAAACTCCAAATGAGTATGATGGGAGAAATGAACTATTTCTTGGGATTACAAGGCAACCAAATGAAAGATGGAATCTTCATTCATCAAACCTAGTATACCAAGGAGCTACTGAAGAATTTTAGTATGGAAAACAGCACCAAGGTATCAACTCCTATGAGTACAAACATTAGATTGGATGAAGACAAAGAAGGCAAAGATGTTGATCAGACCTTATACAGAAGGATGATAGACAGTCTGATGTACCTAATTGTCAGCAGACCTGATATATCATTTGCTGTAGGTGTTTGTGCAAGATTTCAATCTAAACCAAAAGAAAGTCATCTAGCTGCAGTCAAAAGGATTCTCAAGTATCTAAAAGAGACTTTGGGAGTAGGGATATGGTATTCAAAAGATGGAAGCTTCAAGGTTATATCCTACTCAGATTCTGATTATGCAGGATGCAAGATTGATAGAAAGAGCACCACAGGAACCTGTCAGTTGATGGGAAATAGACTGGTTTCCTGGTTTAGCAAGAAACAGAATTCTATATCAACTTCTACTGCTGAAGCTGAATATATAGCTGCTGGAAGTTGCGGTGCACAAATACTATGGTTAGGACAACAGTTAAGGGATTATGGAATTGAAGAAAGAGAAATTCCTATAATGTGTGACAACACAAGTGCAATTGCAATCACAGAAAATATTGTTTTACACTCAGGAACCAAACATATAGATGTGAGACATCACTTTATAAGGGATCATGCTGAAAAGAAAGATGTGGTGGTTCTTTACATCCCTACTGAAGATCAACTTGCTGATATTTTTACTACACCATTGGATAGTGAAAGATTTGCTAAGTTAAGGACTGAACTTGGAATTATAAAAGTTGACTAATACATCTTTGATCAGCAGTGTACTGGTATTCACCAAGGGGATTAGTCTTTGCTATGTTGGGTGAGCTCACTTAGCAGACTATTCATTGGTATCAACAATTTCATATACTTATTTATGTTTGGACAATTGAGCAAATGAAGTTGCCAAGGGGATTGGTCTTTGTCCTGTTGGGTGAGCTCACTTGACAGATCAGTCATTAGTGTTAAACTTCATCTTGTATTATCAGTTGGACAAAACAAAGATCAATAGAGTTACTTTGTCAGCAAGCTGCTGAGTCATTCTTTATCAGCAGACTGCTGATCCAAGTCTACTGAAGATGAAGGCTGTTGAATTATACGTTACAAGACAGTCAAACTTAAATGAAGTCAACAGTAATTGGATATTATTCTTATTCTTTATAACCGCAGTTACAAATATCCAACGGTTACAACTATCATGGATTCAACTAGTGGGACACGTGGCAAAATCTCATTAATTCCAACTTTAATCGTGGTTAATGCTACAGTGCACGTACGGCACTTTATCTGACAGTTACCACCCACTACCTTCTCTATATATATAGATATATACACAGAGACATTACTTACAACCTTCAGATCGATATTTCTCTGAAGACACACTGTGTGAACACAGATTTGAAAACTTTCTTTTTCATCTTTTTCATCTCTAATGGCGGACAAGGATGATATTCACATTGGAACAAGCCAAAGTGCCAGAGGATTTGTTGTTGATGCTAATAAAACTGAGTTGGCTATCAATATTGGTCGAAGAATCATAAGATATGAAGGACTGGAAGATGTTCTTAATCTGAGATTGGAAAGTATCTCCTACACGAATGTTGTAAATTTCTGGAGAAACATTGTGATAAGAGATAATAGAGAGGCATTTACTACCACAATAAATGGCCAAGAGATTGAAGTTTCCTCAAACCTGCTGAGGGAAGCATTTGGTTTTGGACCTGGAAATAATGCTCCAACCAATCCTTAAGAAATGGGGCAGTCAAGATTGGATTTTGTCGATAAAATAAAGACCAAAAATACCATCAAATCATCACTGAGCATCAATGTGAAGCATATAAGGATGGAGTATAATCTGCTGAGTAAGATTATAGCAAAGAACATCTTGGGATTCAGTGGAAGCCTTGACACACTGTCTGGACCCAAGATTGACTTGTTGATCATCATCTGCAAAAGCATGAAGTTTGATTGGCTGGTTTCTTTGTCAAATACATGAAGAATGTGATAACAGAGGACAGAGAATGGACCAGGAAGTCCAAGACATTGCCTTTGGGTTTGATGATTCAGGCCCTGCTGACTCATTTGAGGATTACTGATGTTGCACCTAAACTCAACAAGTCCAGATATAAGAAGGAGATCAGCTATCTCATCCCTGGTTTGGATGATGATGAAGAGTTGGATACAGAAAGGACTGAGAGTGACAATGGTGGAGATGATGATGCTGGTGGTGAGCAGACTGAACAAGTTACTAAATCTGCTACACCTAAGAAAGTTTCTGAGAAGATAAAGGCTGCTGAAACTAGAAAAATTACTGAGCTGCTTAAGCCTAAGAAGACAAAGCAGAAATCAGTAGACCCTGCAGAATCTACTGAGGTTCCAGTTGAAGCTAAGGCGGCTGAACCCGCTGAAATCGCAAAGAAGAAATCTGCTTCTGAATTTTTAAAAGTGCAACAGAAGGAAGATAGAAGAAATAGGAAAGCTGCTGAGAGTGAAGCTGAACAACCTTCAAAGAGAATGAAGGAAATTGTGATGAAAAAGAAACATGGAAAAGGGAAAGAATTCAGGATTCTAAAGGCTCAAAGGGAAGTAGAAGTAGAGGTTGTTGAGCCTATTGCTGATGCTGGTGTTGTTGTTGAGCAACACAGTGAAGAACCACAGCAGACTGTTGTACCTGCTGATAAAATTGGTGAACTGGTTCCTGACCCTGCTGTGGATGCTACAACTCAGGGGGAAGAACACATGGTTGCTTGACCCCTGCCGTTACACATACAAGTCGAGAGGGAACCAAGTGTGGAACAATTGGAGGTGGTAGGTACAAATGTACAATCGAGGTACCTACGACACGGTTGCATCTGTTGAAGAAACATTGAATCTGCTTGTTGAGACCTTTGGAGGACAACAAGTTGAACAACCAACACCTAGAAAGCCATCAATGCCTTTTGAGAGGAAGGAGAAGAAAAGGAAAGAAGGATATGTTGATCCCAAACTCAAGCTGGTTGCTGATTACTTTCAATGGAAGTTTGGCTACTATAAGAGACAAAATTAGCTGTGAGCCAATGACAGATTTTGAAGAATGGGCTTTTCAAAAGTTATAGGTGGAAAACCTACTTGACCTGGTTAATACTTCTTTGCTGGAAATGAGGTTGATGGAACTCATTGAAGCAGAAAAGAAAGAAGGAGGTATCATGTTTAAGGATCCTAGGGATGCACCAGATAGTGATGATTCATCATCATCTGATTCTGATGATGATCATCCTACACATCAAGGAGAAGCCAGTGGAACTGCATTATCAACTAAACCAAGAGTAGAACAATCTACTAGTGCTGGCAAGTCTGTTGAGGGCCAGCAAACTGATCAAATGGATGAAGATCTGGAAGATCTTACTATAGATGATTTGGAGGCTCTAATCAATGATGGAATAAATTTTGGAGATAACAGGTTGGTTGGTACATCAGTTACATTCTTGGTTGTGGAGTCTGATGTGAATCCTGATGATCAGCAGGCTGAAAATTTGGATGAAAATAAGGTTATTGAACACAGTGAGCTTGATATCAGTTCTGAAGATTCAACTCAGTATCAGGAGTGGATTGATACTCAGGACACCTTATCTAAAACTGCTGATACTTTACAGAAAATTACCGATGCTAGAGGATTTCTAGAGGAAAATATGGCTATTTTTCCTTTTATTTTTATGGAAGAGAGGGTCCTACTCACTGAGGAACAAACAGTGATAGAACAGAGATTGGACATGGTGATGGGTTTTGAAGGATCACCCCTATTTCTTGAGGAGGTTCGAGCCGGCGAGGAACAAACAAAGACACACGAACAAAGGTCAGAACTGGAGGTACAGGTTGCTGAGGATCAGACAGCATCTGGACAAAGGTTGAAACTCACAATGGTTTGGAGGAAACCCCTGCAATTGTTGAAGAACAGGCTGTTGTAGTACAGCCTACTGTGGCAAAAAGTACTGAATGAAAGGATAGTCAGTAGACTGCTGTTAATGAGGATGAACAGCTGCTGGACTATGACTTCAGTGATGAGGAGTTCCAAGTGCTTGAGGAAGAACCTGTTGCTGCTGAACCTCAACAGGCATATGTGCCATTGTTTGAAGAAGAACCTATCTTGGAACCTCAACCAGAACAAGATCTCATTTTGGAAGATATTTTTGGTGCAATGGTTGAAGAAGGTCCTAACCCTGCTGGAAGGGATAGGAGTTGGGCCATGGTTGTAGCAGACAGAGGGCACAGTACAATGTCGAAGAGCCTGCTGAAGATGATGCTGGACATATGGCTGGAGGTGTGGCTGGTGCAGTACCAGCACATGTTTTGGATGAGTTGAGGGCAGTCAGACATGAAATTACACAGTTAAGAACTCAACTTGACAGACAAGAGCAAAGATTTGAAGATTTGATGAACCTGGTGGAAAATAGAGGGAGGACTACTGAAATAGTTGCTTCCAATATCACATCCACTTAGTTTGCTCTTGCTGATCTAACCAAAGATGTGAGAGGCATAAAACAAGGCAATACACTCAAGGATCAGTTCTTGAAAGAACAATTTGCCTCCATTCACAAGAGCTGCATTGGATCCTAAAATCACTGAAAGGATCAATTTGCTGGAGCAAACACTAGAAGGAAGGATCACAGCAGTTGACACAAGAACAGAAATTATGGAAGGTCAACTGAATGACTTAGTGATCACACAGGAGAGTGTTCATGGCCTGCTTTCCCGTTTTGTTGATGATGTCAGTAAGGGGGAAGAGAGCCAGATTGCAGTAGAAAAAGAGGCAGCAAGGATTTTTGCTCAAAAGAAATGGGAGGCTGATACAAACGCATTCAGAGAACCTGCACCTGGCAGACTGAAGCTGACTAATGACCTCTTCAAAGAATACAAGAAGCAATACTACAATAAGATGAGACCTTACCATGACAAGGGTTTCCATGAGGGGCTAAATTCCTTTTTGGGACTTAAGTTCTGGGAAGCTAGAGTTAAATCTTTAAGAGCTTCACACAGAGGTGGTAGAGGTGGAAGAGGTGGAAGAAGTCTACATACTACATCAGCAAGAGAGTCATTGGAAGATTTCAAGCAATTGTACATGCGTCTAGGATTCAGAGTACACCAAATCAATCTAACTCTACCTGAGGCATGGAAATGGTGAAAAGAAGTAAATCCTCATATTGATTTTTCCCTTATTGAAAATCAATGGATGAGAGACATGGTCAGAGACATAAGGGAATATCAAGAGCAACAAGAAAAAGAGAGACAAGAAAGAGAAAGGAGGAACTTGTTCAGCAGACTTATATAATTCTTTATCTTTTGCTGAATCTAGTTTGTAATAATGATGAACAAACATGATTATAATGAGAAATGACTGAATTTGTTCTATATTTTTGTTTTTATCCTTTTTGCTTTGCTATAAGGAGGGTATTGGCATCATCACCAAAAAGGGGGAAATTGTTGGACATATTTTAAGTTTTAGTGATGAGTGTCAGACTAGCTGTTATAGAGCAAAGGCAAAAAGATGTCTAGATCAAATGTATAGGCTTATTAGAGTTTGATCCTTGTATAGGTTTGATCAAACAAGCATTGTAAAAGGTCAGCTGACTTTCATCAGCAGACCTGTCTAGCTCAGTAAGGTACCTGAGTCAGTAGACTAGTTTAGGAACCGCTGAAGACAGAAGGCTGAGGGCTCAAACTCAGTTATTGAAGGCTGAGGGCTCAAACTCAGTTATTGAAGGCTAAGGAATCAAACTTAGTGTTTAAAGTCAAGAATATATAATCAAAATTTAGGGAAGTCTGTGATGACCTAAAACTGATTACATATACCTTGTGTACAAGGTCTAAGTTCCATAAGTTAAGTGGTGATTGGAACTTAGTTATGTTCAAAATGGTGTAATCTAACTTCACAATCATAAGTTAGATAAAAGATAGTCAGTTGAAGTGTTTTATAAACACAATAAACTTCAGACAACTGACTGACAAGTATTTCAGCAGACCTACATACACAGGAACCTGCTGAATACATATTTCGATTTAATCAAAGGTTACATTGGGAGATTACAAGGATAAGGACAGATAACAACTTTTGATTTTGTCAACAAATCAATGGTTAAGATTAAAGAGATGTTGGAAAGATTCAGAGCTTTACCCAATGGATACGAGTCAAAGGGTAGACAGTCTGAAATATCAAAAAGTAAACTGACAGTGTCAGTACTATGTACAGGGACAGAAAGCAAGTCAAGATGGAGACAAATCTGAAACGGCTATGTTTGAATTTCAAACATAAGACACAGGATCCTCTACTATAAATAGAGGACTCCTAATTCAGATACAGATGATGAATTTTAAGAAGAATAACAATCAAACTTGAGCTATCAGATTCTTATCAAGAAATCACCCTGCAGACATTACTGAGCTTAAAGCTACTGATCTAGAAGATTCTTCAAGTGTAACCTGCTATCAAGCTACATCAAGTTCACACACTTGAAGACATCAAGCTGCTGATCGTTTCATCCTGATCAAGTCTTTGAAAATTTGAATCACTTACTTGATTCAAACTTTCTTTTACAAGAAACCTGCCGAAGACAGAGAAGCACTTAGGTGTCAAGAACTGTTGTTTGTGGTGGAGCTGGTGAAGAGGCAATTCTACCCTTCAAGGACCAGTGGAAGACTTTAGAGCAGCAATCTTACCTATTCCAAGTGTTCAGTTTGTGAAGCCATAGTTATTGGTGAAGGACAGACAACTTAGGATTTTTGTAACTGCAACCTCAAAGATCTCTAGTGAATTACCTCCAACATCACAGGAGAAAAGTGGACTGACAGGATTACACCACCTGTAACCACTATAAAATTGCCTACTTACTTTCTGCATTTAGTATATTAAGCACATCAACCTACTGAAACTAGCAACTGAATCACACACTCACACTACTGAGTATCTAATACTTGGTATCATATTTTAACAACAAGTAATAAGGCTTAACTTGAATATATTCCGCTGCAACAAACTCAGTAAAATCAACGGTCGGCCAGCCTACCGAGCATCGTCCGCGGACTGCGAGTGGTCGGCGGACTGCGAGCGGTCGGCGAGGCTGCGAACTTGCTGAGTTTGTTAACTCCAAAAGTTTTAAGTGTTTTAAACTTAACCAAAGCCTTTTCAAGGGACCAACAATTGGTTCCAGTTTTTAGGATCAAGCGCTTACCGTTGTACTAAAACCAATTGGTGTTAGTAAAGGTGCTACTTTATTTCCTTATACCACACCTTCACAGCGCCATGGTTCGAATGCACATAGGCAGGCAGAGTGCTGTATACCCAACAATCTCCCCCAAAGACTCGCTACCCACTCAACCGTGGTTCAACACGAATCTGTCGTTACCGGGATTCGAACCCATGACCCGCTCTCGCTACCGCTTTTTAGGATCAAACGCTTACCGTTGTACTAAAACCAATTGGTGTTAGTAAAGGTGCTACTTTATTTCCTTATACCACACCTTCACAGCACCATGGTTCGAATGCACATAGGCAGGCAAAGTGCTGTATACCCAACAACTTCAGTCTTCCTAGGTCTTTAATTTCAAATTCTTTTTTCATCTCCTTCTTTACCTGTTAAATCCCTGCTATATCATCCCTTGTGAGTTTGATGTCATCCACATACACCACAAGCACAGTCACCTTGTTCTATGCTCCTTTCTTTACAAATAGTGTGTGGTCAGGATGTCCCTGTCTAAATCCCACTTTTAGGATAAACTGTCTGAACCTATCAAACCAGGCTCTGGGACTCTATTTTAGACCATATAGTGACTTCCTCAGTGTGCACACCTTCCCAGGATTTTTAAGATCAAACCCTAGGGGCAATTCCATGTACACTTCATCCTTCAGATTCCCATGGAGGAATGCATTTTTCACATCCAGCTGGTACAAGGGCCAGTCCAAGTTAACTGCCACAGAGAACACTATCCTTATTGTATTCAGTCTAGATACAGGGGAGAATGTCTCAGAGTAGTCAATTCCATAAATCTGACTATATCCCTTGGCCATTAGTTTGGCCTTATATCTCTCAATCTCACCATTAGCCTAGTACTTGATGGTGAATATCCATCTACACCCCACTGGCTTCTTCCATGCTGGTTTTTCCACCAATTCCCAGGTGTCATTTTTCACCAAAGCTCCAAGTTCCTCATACACAATTGTCCTCCACTCGAGAATTTCTAGAGCCTCATGTATATTGGTTGGAACTTTGTGTTCTGAGATGCTAGAGATAAAGGGTTTATGTGTGGGAGAGAGATTTTTGTAGGTTAGGTAATTCTAGATAGGATACCTACGATGTTTAGTACATTCCCTAGGTGGCTTTCTGATGGCTATTGGGACATCTTGCATGAGTTCTGCATTTTGGTTTTGGAGGTTATGATCTGAATTGGGATTGGGATTGGGATTGGTCGGTTGGGTTGGATTCAAAACCTTTTTGGGGTGTTTTCTGGTTTTTTTGTGTGGAAGGTGATGGTGCATCAAGTGTTGTGTTCATGCCACTGCTATCCATTTGCTCAGATGGTGGTTCTGGTTCAGGATCTTAGGCAGTTTGAACCCCTGTACCTCTCCCCATTTTGGATTTAGGGTACCTCCTAAAGTAAGTGAGACCGTCGAGCTCTGTTGCCTGATTAGGTGTCCTTGCGGATGATGATTTGTCACTAGGTGACTTGTCCCCATGTTGCCCAGCACTACCCTCATCATTGTGTCTATCCATTACTTCTTCATGATGTGATACACTAGGTAATTCAATCCCATTGGTTGTATTGAAAATCAGCACTATCTTCTTGGTTCATTAAATACTCCCCTGAAGATGATGTTGATTGCAATACATTTTATTTTCAAAAAAGGTGACATCCATAGTTTCAATTATCTTTTGTTTTTGAAAGTCAAAACACTTATCCCTTCTTGTTAGAAGAGTATCCTACAAACATGAATTTTGTGGACCTTGGGTCAAGTTTACCTTGACTGTATGTAAGTGTGTGCAAAAGTAATGCAACCAAAATTTTTTAAAGGAAGTTCTTGAATCTGTCTGGTTTCAGGAAAGTATTCTCTCAGTTTTTCCAATGGTTTTTTAAAGCCAATGCTTCTTGGGGGGAGTCTATTAATCAGATACAATGCTCTGAGCAGTGACCTTCCCCAAAGGTACTTAGGGCATCTTGAAGCAAGAAGAAGGGATCTAACCACCTCAAGCAAGTGTTTCTTTCTTTCTGACACACCATTTTATTGTGGTGTGTGGACACATGAGCTCTAGCGGATGATCCTTTTTCCTGAGAAAAACTCTTTTAAAACTTCATTAGAGTACTATGTTCCATTATCTGTCCTGAGGATCTCTAGTTTAGTGTGGAACTGAGAATTAATCATGTTGTAAAAGGTTTTAAAAGCTTGTTCTACTTCAGATTTTTCTTTCAACAAATAAATCCAGGATACACGAGTATGGTCATCAATAAAAGACTCAAACGACCTCTTACCATTCACAGTGGGCTGTTTGGAGGGACCCCAAACATCACTCTGGATGATAGTGAAAGGTTTGGTTGGTTTGTATGGCTGAGAGACATAGACACTTCTTGTGTTTAGATAACTCAGATAATTCACAATGAAACTCGGAAAGCTTTTTATTTAAAAAAATGTTTAAGAAACAGTTTTTTCAATAACTAAAGCCATGGTGTCCTAGTCTAGCATGCCACATCATGATTTCATTATTGGATACAATGGATGAGTGGTAACAAGCACTCCTCAGTTCTTCCTTATTCCTGGCAAGTTCTTTTTCCTCCAAAATATAGAGGCCATTCTTGACTTCAGCACTGCCAATCTCCTTCCCTAAAATCACATCCTGCAACTTACAGTCCATGGCAGAAAACATCACTTTACAATTGGTCTCGGAGACCAATTTATTAACAGAAATCAGATTCCAAGATAATCTAGGGATATGAAGGACATCGTGTAGGGTTAAATTTGGTGAAATAGTAATGGATCCCTTGCCTGCAATGACAGCATAGGATCCATCTGCTATCTTAACCATTTGATTTCCCCCTCATGGAAAATAGGAATTAAATTTTTCAGAGGCATGTGTCATATGATCTGTTGCACCTGAACCAATTAACTAGTGTGTATCACGGTGAGATTTATGAATGGAAAGGGCAAAGACATTACCAGATTCAGCAAGGTTGCATTGAGATTTGTTGTGATTGGCTAGGAGTTGGCTAAGATGCTCTAGTTGCTCCTTTGTCAGGGACAGCTATCCAAAAAACTTTTCACTCGGTTCTGATGACACTTGGTGTGCCCTACTGGTGTCTCCTCCTCCACCATTGTTCTGATTTCTTGGTTTCTAGTTAGGGGGTTTCCCATGTATTCCCCAACAGATCTCCCTGGTGTGACCTTGTTTTTTACAATGATCACACCACAACTTCTGTTTTCTGCCATTCTGGTCACTTCCTTTGGATGCAACCAAAGTTGATGCTTCAAGACTGGAATTTGTCATTTTGGCACTCTGTCCAGGGGAAAAATCTTTGTGCATGACCTTCCTCTTAGACTCCTCTCTCCTGGCCTCAGAAAAGACCTCTTTTAAAGGTGGTAGAGGTTTCCTTCCAAGGATCCTCCCCCTGACTTCATCTAGGGTGGGATTCAGACCTGCAAGAAATGTGTAAACTCTCTCATTCTCTTCCCTTTTCTCAAACTTGGTACTGTCTCCTAGACAATCCCAACTATCATCATAGCATACGTCTAACTCTTGCCATAGACTGAAAATCTCATTATAATAGGTAGTTATATCATTGGTGTCCTGTTTTAGATTCCATAATCTTGTCTTTAACTCATGTATCTGAGAGGAATTCTCCAGATCTGAGTAAAGTTCCTTGACGGCATCCTATATATCCTTTGCTGTTTTTAGGAACATATGAGGTCTAGCAATGTTTCCTCCATAGAGTTGAGGAGGCAAGCCATTATCATTGAATTTTCTGACATCCAGTATCCCAGTTTAGGATCATTTGGTCCTGGTTTCTTGGTCTCCCCTGTGATGTAACCCAGCTTTCCTCTACCATCAAAGGATAACATCATCGTCTGTGACCATTCCAAGTAGTTGGATGATCCATTCAACCTTCAAGATACAAGAATAGTAGGTGAGAGATTGGTGGAATTTCCCTCATCTCTTATTCCTCCTTGGGTGGTGACCCCAGATGATTGATTTGACGAGCCGGAACACGGTTCGCTGGTCATTGCGACTCTGAGATACATTTTGATCTAGGATTTTTTATTGAACTTAGTCTCCGATACCATGTTAAAATAAAAAGGACCAAAAATATATTTTATTATTCCTGAAAGATTGATTTACAATGATAGGAGACTTGGTTTAAATAGGTAGATGGCCTAGAGCCTTCACTGAATTGAAGTCCTTGATTTAAGGAATCAATCAAGATCGGCGGTTACAATTTGAAATTAACAGGAAATCAAGACAGAATAATCTAAAAAAGGAAATAACGGTTGTTGTGCCTAACAAACCCTACGGCACTTATTTAACCAGAAAAAAGCCCAAACTGCCCTTCTTTCTCAACAGTATCTTTCAAAATAAAAGTGACTAAGCAATTTCACATGATACACCGACCATTATGTTGCACATGATGTCTGACATGAAGTTAAAAGGGCAAAGTTTCTGCTTACATCTACTGTGGGTTAGACTCTAATTCTAAGTAGCAACAAGAACTACATATACCTATTTGTTGGTGAGTATATTGCTTCTACTTATTCCATTGCTGAGTTCGTAACATTCTTATTTGATCAGGGCGGAGTTCCATATATGGCGATAATGAGAAATTTTGCTAACTATTTATATCTTAATTTTGGTATAATATTGGATTGCACGATTTTTGCATGATGTTAAGAGAGAAAATTGCGAAGAGAAATGTTTTATGTTTGTGTTCATGAGATGGAAACACGCATGATAGTCAGATGTGTCTTATGTCGGTAATTTTGTTGAAGTCACGTGACAATTTTGGTTGTCCAAAAGATATAGGAGTTTCATGTTGGGAACGTACCTTTTGGATCATACATGTGATTTGGAGTTTAAGAAGAATCCGAGACTAAATGGAAAATCAGCTTCTTGCACATGCGTGTTCTGTTGTTCAAAAGTAAAACAAAGACACTTAATAACCATTTGAATCATGTCTGGAATGAAACATTTGAGTTCAATATCAAAGACAATGAGACAAAAGCTCTTATTATTGAAGTGTATGATAATGGTGATGTAGAACAAGGATCCATTGGAATGTCCTCTCTATAGAGTTATAATGTCTTTGAAGTGATTAGCACCATTGGGATGGGTTGCACTCATGATTTGGGCAAAGTGAAGGGAACTGGTGCATTGTATGGGGATGGCCAGCAGGGTGTAGAGCATGGGATATTTATTTGTGAGCTATGGGAAGAATTTATAATTCCACTGTTCGGTGAACCTTGGGACCACACATTTAGTATAACTCATGGACGAGTTATTTCATGGAAAGGTTGGCATGATGAGAACAACTCCAATACACAAGGGAAGTTCATCATGGCTAAGATATGTGTTGTTACAATCTCATCATGTTTGAGCATTTTATGCAAGAACAACTCAAATACACAAGGGAAGTTCATCATGACTAAGATACATGTTGTTACAATCTCATCATGTTTGAGCATTTTATGCAAGAACAATGGGGAAAAACGACTCTCAATCCATTTCGATCTAAATTGAGCACACAATTGCAGCTAAAGAAATTAGGGTTCTACGGTGAAACCATAAGAAATAGAACGGTAGTTTTATTCAACTAAATAGAATGATAAGCGTTGTCATTGAAATTAGGGTTCTACAGTGAAACCAGACGAAATAGAATAGTAGTTTTATTCAACTGAATAGAATGATAAGCGTTGTCATTTTTCTATACAGAAGGCTTTAAATACCCTATGACTATTTGACCCTAGGGGTCCCACATGTAAACTAAAAACCGTTAATACAGAAAAATAATACAAAACAGAAAATATGCGCAACACCCCCCAAGATGGACTTGGGGAACCATAGATGTCGGTGAGGTGAAGGCTCTCCAAAAAGGCATAAAACAGTGGACAATCCAATGTTTTTGTGAAGATATCGGCAAATTGATTGAGGGAAGAGAAGGGAACAAGTTTCACAATGCCATCTTGAAGTTTCTCTCGAATAGTATGGCAATCGATCTCGATATATTTCGTACGTTCGTGAAAAATAGGATTACGAGCCAGCTGAATAGCACTAAGGTTATCACAATGTAAAGAGATTGACCTGGGAAATGGCACATTAAGATCTTGCGCAATGTAACACAACCACTGAATCTCCCACGCTGCTAGGGCCAAAGATCGGTACTCAGCTTCAGACGAGCTGCGTGACACTGTAGTTTGTTTCTTGGATTTCCAAGAAACTAAGGCGTCTTCAATGAACATACAGTACCCCATGATGTTGCGCCTTGTATCTTTACACACAGCCCGTTCCGAATCAGCAAAACCGGACGGAGTAAGAGTGTTGGCATCAGAGAAGAACAACCCCTTTCCTGGTGCATTCTTGACGTAACGGAGAACCTGCTGGGCAGTGTGGAAATAGGGGACTTTAGGAGCATCCAAAACTGGTTTAATTGCTGAGTAACAAAGCATATATCCAGAAGAGTGATGGTGATATACAAATGCTTGCCAACCAAACTGCGATACACGGTATTATCCGAAAGAAAATCAAAGTGACCATGATAAAGAGCCACTTTGGATTTCATGGGTGTTGTGGCTCTTTTACAATCCAGCATATTGTAAGTTTCCAGAAGATTGAGAGCATACTTGCGCTGAGAAACGACAATACCATATTGGGAACGAGAGACTTTGAGGCCAAGGAAGAATTTGAGCTCCCCCAAATCTTTGATTTTGAACAACCGATGCAAATGTGCCTTGAGCTCAGTGATTAAGTCCATGTCATTTCCTGCTAACACAGTGTCGTCCACATAAGCCAACACAATAACAAAATGAGTGCCAACTATTTTGATGAACATGCTATGGTCATGGGGAGACTGAATATAACCAAGATCTTGGAGTGCATTGGTCAACTTATGATTCCATTGACAACTGGCCTGCTTGAGGCCATAAAGGGACTTCTTAAAGGCATACATGCTTCGGTTTAGTAAGCTGAAAACCAGGGATGGTTTAATGTACACCTCCTTATTTAGGTCTCCGTGGAGAAATGTGTTATTGACGTCTAATTGACGTAAGAACCACCCTTGAGTAGCTGCTATTGTTGTGCGTATGTACATATCCATTTTCACCAATGCATTTATACTAAATGAATCTTCCAATAGTTTGCTCAAAGTATTTAGATCCACTATATGACTTTGAGATCTCAGTTTCAAACTGAGATTTTATCATTTAGTAAAAAAAAAAAGTTGGAACCAGTCTCAAATTCCTCTCTCACTAAGAAAACCCAAGTAGGCCTAAAATGATCATCAATAAAGTTGATGAGCCATCAGGTACTAGTGATATTTTGTCTTAGAAGGTCCCCAAATATTATTGTGATTCAGAGTGAAAGGCTAGATGGTAGATAAGCTTTGTTATGAAAACCAGTTCTCAAATGCTCGGAAAGACAACACACTTCACATTTGTAATTACTAGGATCTTTATTAATAAGGGGGAGTTGGGGAGAATGACAAAAATATTTCATCAACTAAGAGATAGGACAAGTTTCAAAAAAATGTTGCATAAAGGACAAATATGTAGTTAAAAGGTCCCATTTGCCCTTAATTTAAAAAACAAAGTCTATTTACATTCATTCACGCCATTTGCATAAATTAGGGTTAGAAATTGGCGATCTCTCCCCCCTTCCCTATGTTTTCCAAAGAGGACGCAAATTTCATCACAAAATTGGACGGAATTACAGAAGAACGCAAACTTCATCTCTAATTTGGAAGCATTTATACTCAATCGATCTCAGTTCGAAGCTGTACGATCTCATGTAGGCTTCCAATTCTTAGAAATTCATTTTGTTCGAAAAATTAGGGTTATAATTCACTTTTTTCCCTATTCCTTTCACATGTTCAGCGTGGAATACGAGTGAATTAACTGCTCGAAAATCGTGAAAACAAGATCGAAAATAGCTGCGCAGCAAAGATTACAGTAACACAATACTTAGTGAGTACTAATTGGATGAATTCACTGCTCTGTTCCCCTTTTTTTTGGTGGACGACATTTCTGTAATTTTGATCGTTTTCTCAGTGAACATTCAATCAAATTCACTTAAATATGCAGTCAATGTTTATAGCAACAAATTTTAGTAGTGACATTCATAATTGGACAAATTCACTGATCTGTTTCCCTTTAATTAGTACTGACATTCATAATTGGACAAATTCACTGATATGTTTCCCTTTATTTAGTACTGACATGTTAGGAAATCAATTGAGTAGCGCAGCGGAATTTAAAAAAAATTGATTTCCCAATCCAGGATCGACTTCGTTTAAACAATAAACATATAAGAGAGGGGACGGTAATACTACCTTGGTTGATCTAAAAGATCAACGCTTTGACCGTCCGGTAGGAGTAGATGTGCGCGAGCCGTCCACGTGTCCGGCCTCTACTAGTAATCCACACGAGCACCTCGCCGGAATCCCGCCAAGGATTGCTACTAGAAAAACTCGACTGCTAGGTTGACCTTTTCTCTTTCTATAATCTCTCTATGAAGCTCTCTTATTTTTCACAAGAACAATGAACTCTTGGAATTGTGATGTACAAAAGAGCTGGTCAATCCCTTCTTTATATAGAGCATGGGCCGCCCCTTTATTGTCCCAATTTGATTGGGAGAAGCTTCTAGTAGATTGATGAGAAAGAAAACATTTTCCTAATAAAATAAGGAAAATCTCTTTGATTGATTTATTTTTTTATTTAATATCTTATATTAAATAAAACTAAGATATTGTCAATATCTAATATTGACTATATTTATCTTATTACCATAAATCAATTTACACATGTGTATATATCACATATATATATATATATATATATATATATATATATATATATATATATATATATATATATATATATATATTGGAAACAAATGTGCACAAGCACAATCTATATGCATGTCACGTATGTGACTATATATATTTATATATTAATATCTTCTATAATTAAATTGCATAATCCAAGTGTATCACATACACTCCAAAATTGCGCCACCTTTAGACAAAGATTTGGGATCCGAAATATTTTTTAATTAATATAATACTATGATTAATTAATTTACAAAATACATGTGTATCAATACACATCATGACATGCGCCCCACATGTATCAAAATACATGTATTTAATTAATCAACATATTAATTTACCACTATAACCTTTGTAGTATGAGATAAATTATTTCCTTATTTGGTTATCAACTATAACTGCATTTTAATCCGACTTGATGTTCGTATGTGTGCGACCCGATAGGCTTCCGAATATGTTGGCCGTATACATAAGGCACAATTAAAAAAATGCCCTTCACATCCAACGATCATGGATAGCGTCTAGCAACACGTCCATGACCCCCAATCATCGGAAGAGTCAATACGCAATGACTACTACCTTTCATGTGCTCGGTTAGCGTGTAAATAAAATCCTATCGCTGTAGTAATATCCATACGATCGTATCTTGAACTTATCCCACAATCTAGATATCAAGCTCTCTCAGAATAACTCATTTACTCCCACTTTACAAAGATTCATGAGAACTAGACATTCCTTATGGGAAGGCCCTTTCGGATATTCACTCCTACTGATAGGGTACGCGATTCCCGGACGACCAAACATGTATACTCCGCATGCTTCAGTATCACACCCAATCACTATCGCATGATCGCCCCATGGCTAAGGGAAACCTCAATAGTGTCAAAGAATGACAATCCACACCGTGATGCCATGTAGACTCCGGTCCTAAAGATAATTACACAACCGTCACATAGTGTGACACTTAACAGTGTAAGTGGGTCAGTCTAATGTAATACACGTCCACGTACAGTCCAAGTGTCTCTACACTTCGATAGACTAGATCTATCCCTGCCCTTAAAGACAAAAGACATCTAATACGTGCTACCATGTTTGTACTATCAATACCTTGTTTAATAGTGCATAAGCCTAGAGACATTTAAGTATCAAACTTATTAAAGTTATTAGAGACCTCATCAACCATAATCGCCTATCATGGTTTCTCTATCACAGTTTAACACTAAGGACATTATCATATAACAATTCATAATTGGTTCTTTAAAAGAACAAATATATGACAACAGAAAAGTCATTTATTATATATGTATAATCATAAAGAAATAGTAGAAATGATCCGACCCGGTCAGATCCGGTCCAACCCGATTGGGTTTAGGACGCTATTTCAACAATCTCAAACTTGGCCCAAAACCAATCACTCGCACACACAAGACCAAGTTGAAACACAAGAATCTCATGCAATACTCACAACCATCCCTAGCCATGAATGGATCACTATCCGTGGGGACTCAGACTATCTTCATACCATGCTCCAAATGACCAAGTCAAAAAGGAACCGCCTCAACACACATGAATCTCTGACGAGACCCTGGTCCTTGCTTCAAGCAATAAATCCACTACTATATCATCTATATAAAAAATGTGGAAGAACCGTACAAGGTTCATGAATGAACCTTCTAGATCCATGTACTGCTCCTGTTGTGCCTCCAAGGCAATATTGTGTTTTGGCTCAGTTGTAGAATTCACAATGATCTCTTGCTAAGAACATTTCTAGCTTACTGTGCCACTTAATCAAAGTGACTGCAAACCCAGACTGTAGCTCCCACTCGCCTTCATAAGACTCAGGATACACGTATGTATATCTATATTTATCCGATTCCAAGTTTTGATAAACTAGGAAACCATCCTTAACTTGTTTAAGGATATTCTCGACATTCACCAGATTCACTTTCATATTTGCTCATGACTCTTCATGGACTATGAACATCTGGCATTACTTTTATGATGGCTCGTATCGCAGTAGCAAAGGAACCTTCCATATGCATCATATTTCATCTTATCTTTAGGACTAACGTCCTAACATAGATAGATCTTGAGAACACCGGCTAGCAGTATCTCCTGTCGCGATCAATGCTAAACTCTTTTAGCATCACATCTATATAGGTAAACTATAAACTAACAGCAGTTAAATCTATTACTCTAGATTCTTATTTCTAAAATAAGAACTGCTAGTCCAAGTGCTTTCGTAAAGGCCTTGAACTACCAAACATTAATTGACTGTGACATGGGGTGATAATTCGTGAGAGAGATATCCAATACCTTACTCAAAAACCGTAACACACTCCCATTATCCCTCCTACACATTGGGCATATCCCTTCTTTTGACTAAATTAAACTCCTTTGATTGTCAAACAAAGAAATTATCTAGAGAAACTTGTTTGAGTCCATAAATGGATCTCGTGGGATCACATATCATGTTATCATCTATGAACATCGGGTTGTTTACCCAACGCCTTCAACACTATCATATAGCCATGATACGAAGTTATAACAAGCATAGTCTGAATAGAACTGGGCTCAGCTGGTAGCATAAAGATAATTACAAGGTTTACGCCCCGTACCCTTCAGCCGTCACTATAGCTTATGGCAATCATATTACCATCCATGTTAGCCTTTCAGGGACATTCCATTTAGGTAAGACATACGAGGGTTCACAACCTAGTTGTCACTGATGGAATCTACTTCAGACATTATGGCTCCTAGCCACATCTCTCAATCTTGCCTTTCAAACATTCCTTCATAAGTCGTGAGATATTCATTCTTCAAGATGAACATACCAGCAGCCTTTTCAGGCTTGAGGTTATCTGCAGACTTATAGAACATTTGTGTGCACTGAGCAGTGTTCTACACCTCATCACCATGTTGTGTCTGCTCACGTTCCTATGGTTGAATCTCTCCTTGTGGCTCTCAAACTCTTTTGAGATCTCACTTACTCCCACTATCTCTTTTGGAAGAAATACCTCATTTAGAAGACAGCATGTTTGGAGACAAACATTTTGTTCCGTTGGAAAGTAGACAATATCTAGCGTGCTTGCCAAGACATTTCACCAACCTTAAATAAATAAACTAACTTACTCTAATGAAATTTCAAGCTGGTGGTTGAAGGGTTCATTGAGCTCTTAAAATGTGCAGATTTAGTTAAACCTAACTACCACATATTCTCTACAGGGACATGGGAAAATGCATACAAACTAATTTGAATAAATAATTTTAAGTTCACATTCATAATCTCATCAATATGGAATCTGCAGGCTATACTACAAGAGGTTGAGCGTGACAAAAGCTTCTCAAACGAAAATTGGCCAACATTGTGGAAACCATATATGAAGGACATAAAGTTTTCATCCCCTTATGTTGTATGGGCAAAGAGCCAAGGCCATACCACTGGGTACTACTAACATACAAATTAGGAGAACCATCCTGGAAAATGCTTCATTCTGCACCGGTGCAGAAAGACATCACAGACATATTCATCAAAGAGTGCGAGAATAAAGTAAGTTATCAATGAAATTATAACAAAAACAGTACTGTCACTGCAATTTCTTGTCAATATCTTTCCATATAACAATTCAACACATACTTCTCTTATTTACAGATAAAGATTATTTTGAAAGCCACTCCACCAACAAGACGTGCAAAAACCAGGCAACAATATCAACAAAAGTGGAAAATGTTCAAAATCTACCTTTACAGGATAATCAA
This sequence comes from Gentiana straminea, assembly GCA_036785695.1. NCBI lineage: Eukaryota > Viridiplantae > Streptophyta > Magnoliopsida > Gentianales > Gentianaceae > Gentiana > Gentiana straminea. The sequence goes on along the minus strand of JAVUPR010000087.1, from coordinate 1,405,886 downwards.
ACTTAAGTATGAATGCAATTACGTAACATAATGACCATAACAAAACATACACAATAATAACAGAATCAATGAAATCTAATAACAGAATCATTGAAATCATGTACAAACTAGCACAAGATTTCAGAATTACACCACAACTAGATAATCAACAAGTGCAGCAGCTGAAAGGAATGGTTGTCAATTCATTAGTGCTTAACAGAATTTACACAGCACACCAAAATGGCTGTAACTTGCATTTTGACTTTTCTGACTAGTCTACTTCTTTTGGAATATTCATGGTCAATCGTTTATGTAAAGTATTTGAATGATACAGTGACATAATTCAATGACAGTGTGTTCTGAAAATGGTTCATAGCTGATTGTGAATTGTATTTTGTGGTTTTTATGGTTCAGGTTTGATGGTTAATTGTAAGTTGACAAATTGGAAATGGTTGATGGTTCATGTTTTTCGTGCATTGCTGTCTAATATTTTGTGCATAGATTTTTTTTAACAGTTTATGTACATAATAATGTAATTGCATTAAACGCATTACCATATCAATGCATTAACAATAGAATACATCTTCATACATGTCAATGCACACATTGCACAATCATCTCAATACATTCACAAAAAAAAATACAAAGATACAAATATCAATAACATGTGGGGGATAAAAAGCAATACAAATTTGAAGTCATTAAGTATATAATGAGTTCATTCCATTGAATACAACAAGAAGTCAATGGATTACAACTAATCTGCAGTGACACTCATGCCACTGCACTCAATACACGATCATTTCAATGCATCCACAAAACAAATACAAAGATACCAATGTCACTAACATATGGGTGATAAAAACCAATACAAATATGAAGCCATTAAGTATATAATCGGCCCATTATATTAAATACAACAGCCAGTCAAAGCATTACACAAATCTGCATAAACATAACAATGTGGTGACACTCATGTCACTGCAATAAGTACATCATCGTTCAGTGGAAATAGAAACATACCAATACCAATAATATCTGGGTAATAAATATGATTACAAATATGAAAGCATTAAGTAAAAAACACTTAATATCATCAGTGCATGAACATTAATCTGAATGACCATACTGATGCAGTGACACTAATGTCACTGCAGTAAGGAAATATTAAACTAAAATGTCTCAAACCATGAGTATTATACTCTAATGTCAATGCCTACAAGAACAAAACATCCATTAACTATCAATGAACAGGAGCACGATAGGTCTTCTGTGATGGCCAAACTCATGACAATTATTACATTGGATACACGATTTGACGACTCGCCACGTGATCGAATACGCTTCGTTCGCGGCCTACCATGCTGCTTCTTGGCAACAGAGCAAGCACAATAACATCTTCAGAATTTTTCTTTAGAAATGGACCAGGATTTGGATTTATTGCAAACTCATATGAACCAACATAAGACTTTGTCAAAAAACAAGGATCGATGTAGTCAGCCAACGGAAAACTAGTAGTCCTAATCACAGCCAATCCATGAACACACGGATAGCATTCCGCTGCCACTCAGTGCACGAGCAAGCACGAAGATCCACATCAACATTTGCTGGCGGAGATGAAAAAACTTCATACTTATAATAAGTAGAACTATCAACCATAAAGCCTCTGTCCATCGACTTATACAAAATATCATCAACCTTTGGGCATATCAAAGACTTGCATGATGCCGCATCGGCACGCCTATCTGATAATCTTGTCATCAGCTTGATACGAATGCCATCAACCATATTCAATATAGGAAGGTGCCTCTCCTTAAATACCCATGAATGAAAAGATTCAGCAGAAGAAGATGTCATATGACCATATCGACAACCTTTGAAATAAGCATTAGCCCAATTCTCCGGCTATAAATTCTCAAGGAACCTTCTTGCTTGAGCTCCACATTCAAGTAAGAAATCATCCATGTACATTTGATACTCTTCAACACTCGGAGAATAAGCACATTTGTAAAGCAAATTAACCAATCAGTCACGCAAAGCTTTACTTGTAGATTTACCACAAACAACTCTTCAGATTCAACTTCAAATGGTAAATGCAATAAGAATGGAATGCATCAGGAAACACCTCACATATAGCATCCAGTAATCCAGTGTTCCTATCTGGCATGAACGTAATACGACGAATTGGTATAAGTAAATCCTTCAAATGCAACAAGAACCATTTCCAATTATGAACATCATCATAATCGACAACAACATAACACAAAGGATATATTCCTGCAAGAATTTCAAAGCAATGTCACTTCAAAATAACAGAAAAGGAATGTCACTTCAACAAAAATCATAAATACCAAATGAAGAGTGTACAAAAACACAATCATGATAAAAAAACACAAAATAAATGCAAGGGCAGTTAATACAGGGGCTTAAAAAACAAGGTCTCACAGAATTCCCAATGTCAATTCACAAAAAAACCAACTGTCAGTCCATGATATCAGGTGTCATTGCATAAAATTAGGTGTCACTGCATAAAATCAAGTGTCACTGCATGAAATCAGGTGTCACTGCATAAAAATCAATTGTAACTGTAAATAAAACATACCATTCTCACCATCTTTCCAGTTGCAGCCAACAAATGACCATTCATATCAAACTTCAAATGTGCACCATCGAGAAACAGCATTGGTCGACAATACTTGAACCCATGAATACAAGCATCAAAGGCAATAAACATCCGATGAAAACGTCGAGATTCAGGATGCACCTCAAAAAATGCAACAGAACCAGGATTCGTTTCACGCATACTAGTAACATAACCTGGTAAGCTTTTGAATGAGTTTTCAACATAACCATATAACGAATCCCTAGCTTTTTTAACAGCAGATCAAGCAACATCATAAGAAGCTGGATTCCTATAATTAGTGGCTGTCGCAAGTCGCAGATCTGTTGCAGAATAACTTGGGTTATCGCGAACCTTAGAAACAATCAACTTTGAAATAAGATCAGAAGTCTTAAGACGGTCTCGGCCAAAAGATCTGGAAGATGTACCACAAGTATGAACATTGCACAATACATTTACATAAAAGAATGCATTTGATTTCTGTTTCAAAGCACGCACATTCCAACCACAGTTTGCTTCATCCTTCTTCGCACAGACATCATAAATCCTCTTATTATCATTCTTCGTGTACACGTACTTAAAACCAGTTTCTATAGACAGTTTCTGCAAGCAATCCTTAAATTCACAAGCACCACCAACAAAACGTTGACCTTCCCTGATTAATATTTTATCTCAACCAAGAGTCAACTGATTACTATCATTCAAATATGTACAAGACGATAACAAACAAACTTCATCATCAACATTATCCTCCACTCCAACATAGCTACCACCATTGTAAGAAGATGAAGAACCAATCACACCAGTGCCTACAACATCCATATTAACGCGCTTAGCACTATAAGATTCAGCAAAGCAAATCATGGCCTGCACATCATCATCAGAGCATAACAGCCACTTCGGATTATCAGGCAACGAATAATAAAGACTGATACATAAGTCCTTCAAATCCATCCACCGATTTGAAATTCTATCAACGATAGACTTGAAGGTAGTATTAGGTGTCACAGTCACAACACGTGTCTCTTCTTTGTAGGTGCACATAAGAATCAACAATGTAATACAATAAGATCCTACCGGAAAAAAACCAAACACAATATCAATGCATGTAAGAAAAAAAAAAGACAGTCACTGCATAACTAATAACATGTCACTACATAACTAAAAATTGTCACTGCATAACTAAAAACATGTCACTGCATTGACCACACCCCCTAAATAATAATTCCAACTCAAATTACACTTCAATCACTCCAATTATTATTCAAAACAATTCTGATATGTCTAACCATTACTTAAATTGTCAATACCACATATATCAGTGCAAAGACAGTAGATGTGACTACATACCAAAAATCACTACATAAACCCAAATTTCAATACATTTATTACAAGATTAATTCAACAACACTCACATATATCACTATATATGCTGAATGCTGCATAAAATAACAGACTGACAAAAATAAGAATAAATGTCAATGAATGAAACATGTCACTGCATTCACAACAACAAATAAACACTTTAATCACTCCAATTATTATTCAAAACAATTCTAATATGTCAAACCATTACCTAAATTGTCAATCAATGACCACATATATCAGTACAAAGACAGTAGATATGACTACATACCAAAAGTCACTGCATAAACTCAAATTTCAATACATTTATTACAAGATTCATTCAAACAACACTCGTATACTTCACTATATATGCTCAATGGTGCATAAAATAACAAACGGACAAAAATAAGAATAAATGTCAATGAATAAAACAAGTCACTGCATTCACAACATGACTCTGACTCTAATTAGAATTCAAACCCAATTCATGTGCAGTATATTCACAAAATTAAAATCACAAACATCAACTTAACATAAAACTAGCAGATGTACTCAATCCAAATCAAAGTACAATTCATATATTCCAATAATCATTCAATAGAATGATCATATATTCAAAACAATGATCATATTCACCGAATCTGAGAAATCACGGCATAACTGTAATTCACAAAACAGAAACAATTCATTACACATCACTAATATATCAGTACACAATTCCTTACTTTGTGTTTAGTCACTGCATAAAAACATAAACACAAAAACTCGTTCCAAAACTCAAACAGCAATCATTCGAAAACATAAAAAAAACATCAAATTACAAGTAATGCATACTGTAATCACTAAATTACAATCACAAAAAATGAAATTAAGATCTAGATGAAAAATGATGCGTAATTAAATTACAATGAATAGGAAATGTCCAACATTACCAGAAAAATGAAGAAATCAGATTATTCAACCAAAAAATGATCCAAACGCCAATTTCCCAAGCTGAATCGGATGAATCCAACAAATCGAAGCACCAGAAGATTAATGGAGAACACAATCGAAGAGAAGTTCAGAGAAGACAACCGAATCAAATCTGAGCCATAACACAGCTCAATCAACGCAAATCTCATAATCGAACACCAAAGGAGAAGCAAACAACGGAATCAGGACAACGAGAGCAACGGAAAACTATGAAAGAATCTGAGATTATTTTCTAAACGAATAGATATCAAACTATATTAAACGAGGTAAAGAACAAAAGGGGAAAAACAAATGAAATGTGTCCTTATAACCAAATATCTTTTAAGTGTGTCCTAAGTGCCTAATTAAGTACCGAAACTAGTCCTTATAAACAATTACCCATTGATTAATATTATTTTATTTGTTGATGGTGAAATGATTGATGGGAGAAATTATAATAAAAAGAATAGAATTAATAAAATAATAGTAAATAAGATAATGGAGTGAATAAAATATTGAGTTGGATCCAAATGGATCCAACCCAACCCAAAACCAAACGGGGGCGTCCCACTTCACCACGGAAGAGTCAAAAAAAGAAGATTTCACCTTTATTATCGATAAAGTCCGGTTGAAATTGCAAGCTTGGAAAGCCTCTACCCTTTCGAAAGCGGGCCGAGCCATCATCACTCAAACCGTGCTCACCACATCAGCTTTTACCATATGCAAAGGTTAAGCTCCCCTTCTCTATCACTGATGAACTAAATATAATTGCTCGCTCGTCATTTTGGGCTGACTACAAAGATAAGAGAAAGATACACCGTGTAGCTTGGCGTTCTATCTGCCAACCCAAACTCAACGGTGGCCTTGCCATAAGAAGAGCTCGAGAGATGAATAAGGTGTTTTTGGCCAAGCTTGTGGGGCAAATTTTGACGGACCACAACAAACTTTGGGTCCAATCCTGACGCAAAAGTTTGGATCTCCGTTTGCGACGCCTAAACCGATTTCTTCTTTTATTTGGCGTCACATTTGTTTTGCAGCTAATGAGTTGAAGTCGGCTTTTTCACTAGACTCCGAAGGAACTCCCACCTGGACCGCCAGCCCATCCGGCAAATTCTCGGTGAGCTCGGCTTACCATGAGGCATGTAAATCCACCGTCCCGATGCGTAATGATACGGCAAACTTGAACGAATCTGGGGTATCAAATGTTCACTACGAGGAAACATCATTCTCTGGCTCATCCATAAAAATTCACTCCCCACGGCCGGCACGCTCATTAGGAGGAACATCATTGATGACGACACATGTAAGTCTTGTGGGTGTTCTAATGAGTCTATCTTGCATGTTTTTCGGGATTGTAATTAAGTGCGTGATTTGTGGAAGGACATTGTACATCACCATTTTTGGCACGAGTTCTTCAACGCCCATGATGCACCCACTTGGCTTGATAAGTGCCTTTAGAAAGACATGTTTAAGAAAGATGACATTGAGTTCTGGAGGTTTCTCTTTGGGGATGTGATTTCAAGCATATGATATTGGCGCAATGAAGAACTCCATAATGAAAATCGGCATAGACTCCCAAAGACATTTTTTATATCTCAAGCTATACGGATAGCACGGGACTACATCTAGCGTAGCATAAACAAGATTGTATTTCATTTTTTGTGTTTCTATCATTGTATAGCTTTTTTGCTTCGCTCGTGAACAGTTGTATAGTTTATTCAATTAATACAAATATCCGATTTTAACAAAAATAAAAATAAAAATAAATAAACAATAGAGTTATATCCCCGTGTAAGAAACAAGCAATAAATGCTTACATCAGCTCCCATCGAAGTTTACATATTTCAGGCAACGAAGAAAATCTCGCGGCTGAGAACGAAGTAGGCACGATCTGCCGAGTATGGCGATGCGATTAGGGTAAGCGTTTATCGTGGATTTAGTGTGGTTACATCGCTGCCTCTAATTTTTTTGCTTTAAAAAAATTTCATGTGAAATCGTCCGATGGCGGTTTTTGTTACTATTCATCGGATTTCAGGCGTAGGATTTATGATAAACTTCGTACGAATAGTGTATTGGCCGTCTCGACTTCAGGACGTGCTCGGTCTTATTCCAGGTATGATTTTTTCCTTGTGATTATGACATGAAATTGATAGTTGATCTAATTATATGATCATGTGCAGCGGGCTTCTTTCTCGTCTCCCGGAAGGTTTATCTACAGGTTCATCCCTCCTCTATTTAGTTCGTTGGACCAGAAAATTCTGGTATGCTGGAAATGATTCTCTATGGTGTGTTCGTCTGCAGTAATTGCGGTGGAAGGATCTGGACTTGCCTTATGTGCTGGATGGTGCTATCAGTACGTCTCATTTGTGTTTGGAATGTCCTATTTATTTTGTCCTTCGTATCCTAATGCATCTTTAATGTGCTTGCAGCTATGATGCCTTCCTCTGCAGGTACGTTGTCTGATTACATGGTGGTGTTATTGGATGTTTTGTGAATTCATTGGTGATACGTCTTATCTTTTGGTTGTTATTTCTAATCTGGTTCTTTTTGTACACACTACACAAGTATAGGCTACTTGTGTTTCTATTATTGTAACCCAGTGAATTTGAATAATTATGTTATGCAGAACAAAGGTTGAGGACTGGAAGGCTTACAAGAAGGCCAATGAGATGATAATGAGGGTGTTAAGGTCCCCCACTTTAACCTTGCACATGTGATGTCTTATCTTTCATATTCATTGTTGCATGACCATTCTTTAATTTTAAGGCATATAGCAGGACTGGCGATGTAAGGTTTTCAGCTTCAGCCATAGAAATGATAGAATTTTGTCTTCATTAGTGTCGGCTTTCAATCAAAATAAAAGACCACATGTGAGACTACCCTTATCACCTAGTACTCTATGAGCTTTGTAGAAAATGTTTTGGCCAAATTCTCTTTTTATCCACAATTTGTTCTTCTTTAGATATTTATTTTCATCAAAACTGAAGCGTATACAACGATTACTTATCCTAGTTCAAATGTCATATGACAACTTCTAAGTAACTAAATTCAGTAGAAATGCGAGATTGCAATTTAAAGACTCCCTTCCTCCCCTACATAAGAAAGAAAAAAATTATAAATGGAAAGAAAATCTCCATTCATTTTAACCATCTTTTACTTGCTCTGTCATAGAGAGTACTCAAAGAAATTAGTGTCATCTTTTTATGACAATGATATAAACACCTTGAAAGTGTGGGCTTGAAATAAGATTCTCATAGAGAAATTTAGAGAAGAAAAGAAAAATTCCTTCTTTCATGTTCAATCTTTGCATATCCAAAAGACTTAATGCTAAACAATGCAAGTAGATTCTAACCCTACCCTACTGCCTTAGACTCAAACAACCAAGCAACCAAGCAACCAAAAAAGGTGGCTCAAGCAACCTTTAACAACCTTTTTGACTAAACTTGGAAATAAACCAAAAGAAAATAAATACGTCAAATTCTTCAACGCTCCTTCTCAAGTTGGAGCATAAATATTCTTTATGCCCAACTTGCTACTGAATACAAACTACTCGTCTTGTAAGAGCTTTTGTCAAACCACTAGCTATCTCCTGGTAGTGGGCAGCACACACAAGACCACTATCCAACATTTCCTTGATAAAATGACTATCAATTTCCATGTGTTTTGTTCTATCATGATGGACTAGATCGTTCGCAATATCTATTGCATCTTTATTATCACATTAATGCCTTATGTGCAAGCTAAGACTGCCCCCCGATCATCAAGCACACACTTTAGCCACAACTCTTCACAAATTTCTTGGGCCATTGCCATGAAATCAACTTGTGCGCTACTCCTGACCACCACATCTTGCTTCTTGCTTCTCTGGGTTACCAAGTTCTCTCAAATGTAGGTGCATTAACATGAAACATGTTTCCTATCTTTAACACAACATACCTAATCAGCATCAATGTATGCCTTAATTCCCGTTATTTCAGATTTTTTAAAATTCATACAAAGACTTTCTTTTAGCTTGCACACTTACCAACAAAGTTGCCATCGAATTCTTATCTGATTCGTTTCTTGTCATAGATCTCCAAACCGGCACCTGCCCCCATCAAGGCCAAGCTAAAGATTGAGTCTATTACCGGTCTCGCAGTCCCCTTTTCGCCTTTTCTGTTAATAAAGCATCTTTCACAACATGGCATCGTCGTTGTGTTCATCTTGCATTTCCCATTATTTAGGCTATTTAGATTTATTTTATTATTACTGTATTTGTCTATTATTGTAATTACACGCATAGCTAGGGCATGCATATGTACAATACTCTCAATTCATCAATGGAAAACAACTAGATTACCATGGCGGAAAACGTTTTTAATGTCCAGTTGGTTATGGGGCCAATCTAGATTCCCAACTCTAGACTAGACAACCCTGGTTTAGTTCAGTTTTGCAACAAGGTAAAATGTTTCATAATAATCAATGCCATAGGTTTGTGAATAACCCTTGGCAACCAACCTAGCCTTGTGTCTCTGAAGCGATCCATGTGAGTTCTTCACTATGAACACCCATTTGCATCCAACAATTTTTCTTTCTTTTGTCATCTTTTGTCAGTTTGACACACTCCCATATTTCATTCCTCTCCAATACCTTCATTTCTTTCAAACAACTTCCGTTCACTCTGGAATTTTTAGAGCTTCATCTATGTTCTTAGGAATTTTAGTGTTTGAGAGAGCTTATATAAATGCTTGATAAGAAGAAGAAATTTTGTAATAAAAAAATAAAAGAAGAAATTTGTGTATATGCCAGGAAGTTTGTGAAGAGTTGTGGCTAAAGTGTAATCATGTTGCAACCGTGGGTGGAATTATGTTCTCCTATTGTAATTGTATAGAACCTAAATGTTGCCACAAAATGTTTTGTAAGTTGTCCTCTGATGGGTCATGGTTCTTTCTTAAAGCTTTTTTTGGACAATAGATGACAAACATAATATGTTCAAAGAATGTTTGGAATCAAAGATATGGGAGAGCATAGATGAAGACACTTGTTAAAGTACACACACATCCTGATTTTGTAGTCCTTTTTTCCTTGTGGTGTGACATTGGGTTTAGGAATGGGTTGGCATTGAGATAACATCTTTAGAGAAGTGTGGATGGGAAAGTATGGTATGAAGAGTTCCTATTGCAAAGGATCATCTCATCATCATGAGTGACACATGTGTATAAAGGTAAAACATGTTTTGTATTTTTGTACAAATGTCACCCGTCCCATGATCCGGTACAATAGAGACCTTCTCCTTAAGAATATCCTAGTTTGGATATCTTACCAAGTCTTCCTCGATTTATTTTCGTCTTGATTACTGAAGATATAAATAGGAATTTATTGTTTATAATTGTAGGTTGATTATTTGAATGACTGCTCAACTAAGAAATTCAACTTGGAGGACTTGAGATGATCTACTATATATTTTAATAGTTAAAAGTTCAACAATCCTGAGTTGTTATATTTCCAGCCCCTTTTAGTTTACAAGAATGAGGATAATAAGTAAAGAAACACTTGTCTTTCAATTTAGGGCTACCCAAAGTAGGCCATATTGTTACAGTTTGAACCCTTCCGTCGTTCATGGGCTTTTGAATCAAATGGTTTTAGTTTGATAGATAAGTACTTTTCAGCTACGGTAATATAGGCTCTTCCCGTTGGGAAGTAATGTCGAATTGGCATATTGTGGAGGAAAGTGCCAAGATTATTTCACCTTATAATATTTGGTACTGATGTTTGATTAGCATTCATTTCACGCAGAGAGAGTCATAAACCTACTGATGCTTTTTTGGAGACGCTAGAAAGGTTTGTTCTCGTTTAAAGGCCTGAACTTTAGTGTAACTTATTCTTCATTTCCCTTTTTGTTGTCCAATTCTGTTTCTGTGTTTTATTGTTGTGAATTTTAGCCTCCATGTGAAATGACATGCTATCAATTTTAGGTTTATTTGCTTATTTTTGTAAGTCTGATTTTTGTTAAGAATGCTGCGCTCCAGTACATCTGATATAGGTTGTTTGTTTTATAATATTAGAATCACGGATTGGACTTGATCATGGTAGTGTTCTTGCTTACAAGATTTTATTAGATCATGATATTTCCACAATTACAACCAATCTAACGATACAATTGGGTTTACTGTCATATTTGTGACTTCCCGGCATGAAGTTGAAGGGTATCTTCAAGGTTGCCACATGTGTGCATTTGTGCTGCTGATTTTTTTTACATTCTTCACAGGGAGTAGAATCATTTAAATCCCCAACGGTTCTGCTTGGAACCATTTATGTACTAATGTAACTTCGCATTTTCCACCATTATATATGGAGGAGTTACCCATCACCGTCGCTAGGCAACATGATGAACCGATTTAAGCTCTAAGAAATTACTTGAAGTGTGTTAAGGTGCCAGAATAGTAATCAAATGATCAACTTATGTTTGTTGTCGCCTGGTTGGATGGATTTATGCACAAGATAGCTTGATAATTGTTTTCGAACATGCGTGGATTTGCACTTCCCGAATTGCTTCACACAATTGTATTCTTATTATATTTTATGTGCTCGCCCTTTATGCGTTGGGTAAAGGTGCGTTGGGTAAAGGAAACATTCGGTGATTATCTGTTGTTTATCACTTTCCTCTGCTAGTGGTGTAAAGTTATAGGCAATCTTGAAACGAACGTTCTTACAAGAAAATTGTTTAGTCCTATGGTAGCACAATGAAGAGATTTATCAAACATATGAGATAATTAAGTAATATAAATAATTTTTTTTGTGTTTATGCTCTTTCCCTTTTTCAGAGTTGTGTTTTTACTACTGTTGCTTACTGTGTTTTATTTTTTATTTTGGTTGGGTTGGGAAAGTGATTTAGTAGACTTTGATTCGTATGAAGTCTTGATGAAGGTTCTATTTTGTAGGGAAGTGCATGCCTTGAAAGAGAAGCTATCTGACAGGTTTGTGCTTGGAACATTTTTAACTAGATGTGATATCCATCCTTAACATACTTTTGTTTGTCATCTGTACTGTTTATTTTTCTTTTCTGGATGTGTTGGTGCATGGATATTTTTGGGTCACGTTGTAAGATTTTAATGGTGAACATGTGATCCGTAGAAATTTAGGGAGAAAACTCAGGAATTATTATTCAGTATTTTGATTCACTCTCCTGTTTATATAAATTGGAGTCGATCCTTGATCAGTTTCTTAATTTTAGGAAGCATGATTAAGACTATTCAAGCAAGCAGGCTACCGCCCCTACTGACTAATCCTTAGGGCAAACATTATTACTCAAAAAAAGACACAAATACCCTTAACTAATAAAACACATAATAAAGCAACTAAAAGCCTTCACAATCTAACACTTTGACACTCCCCCTCAAGTTGGGCCGTAGATGTTAGTTAGGCCTAACTTGTTTAGGAATCTGCTGAATTCTTAATTGGGAAGAGCTTTTGTTAATCCGTCAACAACTTGTTGAATGTTGAGCTGATGGCAGAAATGGCACACAAATAACTCCTGCATCCAACTTATCACTCATACAATGACGATCAATCTCCACATGCTTCGTTTTATCATGATGAACCGGATCATTAGTTATGTCGATGGAAGTTTTATTGTCACAGTAAAGCTTCATAAGCAAGCTGTTTGGAACATTGAGATCTTCCAGCACTTGTTTCAGCTATAAATCTTCACAGATACCATGAGCCATCGCTCTAAACTCGGCTTCCACACTACTCCTTTGCTACCACACTCTGCGTCTTACTCCTCCAAGTTACAAGATTGCCCCAAACATAGGTACAATATCCGGAAATAGATTTTCTGTCCTTATTACTGGAACCTTAATCTGCTTCAGTGTATGACTCTATCCCCCTTTTTTCAGATTTTCCAAAGAATAACCCTGTACCTGGTGAACCCTTCAAGTAACTTAGAATTCTGTAGACCGCATCCAAGTGACTCTTCATAGGAGATTGCATAAACCGACTCATGTGTGGGACAAATAAATCAATTTTCCCACATGTTTTTAGTACCTCTCCTTATCAACATAATCTTCATTCTTTATGTCACCCAACTTCAGATTGTGCGCCATTTGTGTATTCGCAGACTTGCACCCACTCATGCCTGTTTCTTCCATACGGTCAAGAGTGTATTCATATGCCATACTTAGACCTTGATACCTCCATTTCCTAGGAAATATCTTGGAGGGGGGGGGGGGGGGGGGTAAATCTTTGATCTTGAATTGAGAGTGCTTTTTTCACCTTGGCAGGTTCCTCCGACTTATTACTCGTGAGAATAATGCCATCCACATAAACTATTAAAATCCTAATGTGGGAACACAATGACTGGAAACTTAGTTGTACGGTGGAGATTACATGGTTGGGGGCTTGCCTAGTGTGATCATATGACAATCCGAACCCTGAGATTTCATGCTGAGATGGTGGTATTTTAACGGCTAAGATGTAGAAAATTACATTAAACATCACAAATTTGGTAGCACACTAGCACATGGGAGAAACAATTATTCAAGAGACCGACCTAAAGTATTCTATAGATCTCAAATATTTGCAAAGCTCATTTGTCTTAGTTTTTCTTTTTAGTACATGGTAAATGAGAGGTGAGTATATCACTCCCAACCTTGTACAATATGTTGTTCTATATAGCAATGAAATGATTTCTTTGAAAAAATGACATCGAGCCTACTTCAATATATGATAAAACTTATTCGTGAAAAACAAAAGATGATGTGTAATGTTGCCCAAAATAGAGATCTTTATGTATTTTTTTTGTGATGATTTTTCAAATATTCCAAAATGTTTTTGGTACTGTGAGATTTCATGTCGGTGTTTGTTTGGTTTTTGTTTTTTTTATTTGCTTCTTGTTATTTACTCAATTGTACTTTTTTGTTTGGGTGTTTGAGTAGTTCTGATTTACTATTTCTTTTGCAGGAAAAATGATTCATCGGACGCGGATATTTACTTGAGGTTTTGTTTCGATTCAAATTTTTTTTTAAGATTTTATTTTGTTGAAGCATTTTGAAACTCACAAAGCCGAGTTTCTAGCTTTTTGGAAAAAACTAAAGATCGAAAATTTGCTTTTTCTTTCGAGTTCGAGTAATCTTCTGAGCCGGGGTAAACTTTTCTGTGAATTTCTTATCCGAAATGTACTCTACCAACTGAGCTTTTGGATCCAAACTCATATATTTGAGCTCATCTTGGATAGAATTCCGACTATTAGAATCTTGACTATCTATACCTTCTATATCCAATGGATTAGGTTGGTTTGTCTCGGGTATAGAAAGTATCTCAAAGGAATTTTTTGTAGTTAAACCTTTAGAATCCTTCACAACCTTACTATCCTGAGCAGCCTTGGCCAGCTGATTTGCAATAACAGCATTTTGGCCCAATTCTTGGCTAACCTTCTTGGCATACTCATGTCTCGAGGTGCCCTTCAAAACCGGCTCAGCAGGCATCAATACAGACTCTTCCTTGTGCCCAAGAAGTGCTGAAGCATCCAATTTTGATGATTTAATGGTTTTGATGATTTAATGGTTATATCCCCCAAATGGTCCCTTTCCAAATCTTCTATGTCCTTGGTATTTTCCAGATGATCAATATTAAGCTCATACCTTGTAACATCAGCCATAACTAAGTCCTGTTGTGTGTTGCTGTCTAAAGGCACTTGCACCCCAAATTGTGATCCCTTGCTAGTATGATCATTCTTTGATTGGGGCAAACCATCCTCGGCAGTTGCGGCTTGTAGTTGTAAGGAGGATTGCCCAAGAGCTGCTGCACTTGGAGTTGTTTGAGAGGCCTGTAGTTCACCCATTTGCACCTGGCTACATTTGGAGCTGCTGCACTTGGCTGCTCTTGGTTGTTCTTCATCTACCTTTGTTGCTGTTTGTTCAACAACCAAATGGCTAGTGACTGAATCCTGATCTATTGCAAAACCTGAATCTTGCACCATTACTTTTGTTGGAGCTTGCATTTGGCTAGTTTCTGCATAAGCACTTATGCCCTGCATTTGTGCATTCTCTTGGCTGGTTCCCTTCATATGTGCATTAATCCCTTGGCTGGTTTCCCCCGGTTCTTGAGTAGAAAAGGACTTTAAAGCAGTGGAGTCCAAAGCAAATGTGCCATTTTCATTCCCATGTGTCTCTATGTCCTGTCTAGCATCCCCGAATTGTTGGGGTTTTGGTATGTACTCTTGGTGTATAAGTGGTCTCTGTTGATGAGTGTAATGGTGCTGCAAATCGGGGTATTTTACCATGCAAAAATGCTCTTGTTGTCCTATATGCCAACAAGTTTTGATTCATTTAAGAATCTTGATTCAACCATCACTCCATAGAACTTTTTTTTAGTGGTTATTTTTTGTTTTGTTAAAATATTCGTTATTTGTTTAAAATTTCGAGTGTTTGTTGCGCACCTTCTACGAAGCGAGATATTGATCAGAAATAATTTTCTGTTTCTTCCTTTGGTGAAGAAGTTGACTTGGTTTTTATGAGGGGGAAGGGCCGCAACTTTCCGGAGTAATACATATGAAATTTTGAATGGGGAATTGGGAGAATCTTAGGAATTTATAATAGATATTAAATGATTATCTTTCTTAATATTCTAGAGTTTGTCTTTGACTAAATCCTTAATTAATTATAAGTTATCTTGCTCTCTACTTCTTATAATGTAGAATATAGAAAATAGGAAGAATAAAGGGTATTACCTTCCCCTCTCCTTATAAGAAGTTTCGTCCTCGAAAATTAAAGTACTTGGTAGGTCAAGAAAGTCCGGAAACTTTGAGATCATATCTTGTTTGATCTCCCAAGTTACTTTCCTTGCGGTATGATTACTCCATTGCACTTGAACTATGGGAACCGACTTCTTCTTGACTAACCTTTCCTTTCTTGCTAGAATCTGAATTGGTTTCTCCTCATATGATAAGTTGTCTTTTAGTTACTCTGTATCCACGTCTATTTTCAAGTTCAAACCAGCTAAACATATCCGTAGCATGGATACATGAGATACATCGTGCACACGAGACAATGAAGCTGGCAATTGAAGACGGTATGCCAATGGTCCCACTTTTCCAATAATCTTAAAAGGACCAATGTACCTTGGGCTCAACTTGCCTTTCTGTCCAAATCTTCGCACTACTTTCATAGGTGAAGTCTTCATACATACTCTTTCACCTCCATCAAATTTGAGTGGTCTTCTTTTAGTATCTGCCCAACTCTTTTGCCTATCTTAGGCTATCTTCAACTTCTATCTAATCCATTCTACCTTTTCCTTTGCTTGCTTCACTAAGTCTGGTCCAATAGTATGTTATTCGCTAATTTTATCCCAATAGATTGGTATTCTGCACTTCAATACATACAATGCCGCAAAGGGTGGCATCCCAAGACTACAATGGTAACTGTTTTTATAAGAAAACTTGCAAGTGGCAAATAGTCTACCCATTTGCCTCCCATTTCCAAGATGCAAGTTTGTAGCATATCCTTCAATGCCTGTATGGTTCTCTTAGGCTGCCCATCTGTCTTAGGGTGGAAGGTTGTCTCATTTTCAGTTTAGTGCCAAAACTGATGTAGGACCATCCTAATTGGATAACTGGATTGGGACAAGTCACACGTGGCATTCTAGTCTTTTATTCCAAGATTCTGTTTTGTCGTGTTGTCTAGAATTCTGTTAGATTTTTTCAGATTTCCTTTTTACCTAAAGTGTGCCAGCCGAGCAGATCACATGTGAACTCAGCTGGAAGAATCATTATTCGAATTTCTCCATTAATGAAAGTTTGTGGAGCTCCGAGCTCTTGTTTTTTCTTCCGTAATACTTAAATCCTATGTCATTTGGTATCTGAGACTGGTTTGCCTTTCTCGATTCCGATGTCTAGCAACAATGGAGAGGCGAGTAGGATCCCTGATGCTGATCGGGATTCCAGGACGGCGATTGACAACCTAAATCGGAATCTGGAGACCTTCAAACTGGAGGTGCACCGGGCTATTAGAGAGTTGAGGCAAGGCTTCGTTTCAACTGAAGAAGCTACCCGTACTCCTGCGGGTATGACCGGAGCACTATATGTTCACCGGAAACTGAATTCCTCATTACGAATTTCAGAAAACACTTTCCTCAATGAGGGTAGGGGCTTTCGTCCAAGAATTCTTCCCCTTACCTCATTCAGGTCTTGTGTTAGGCCCTTTTTTTTGAATTTGACGCTGTCACCGGAGCAATCCCACTTATCATCATGGCACATATCCAGCCATAGAGATACAATTTCGTTGTAATAGGATGTGACATCCTTCGATTCCTGTTGGGATTCCACAACTTGATCTTCTTCAACTCGTAGATTCAGGAGGTATTCTCAATATCAGAATACATCTCCCTAACAGGCTCCCATGTCTTTTGCCGTCGGGAGAAACATATGTGGCCTAGCCACGCGCCCACGCCATGACTAACGAATTTCCCAACTTCCAAAGTCCATATTTTGGATCGTCGGCCGCTGGGGCAATGTTGTCACCGGTTAGATAGCGCAATTTCCCCTTTCCGTCGATTGCGAATTTCACTGTTTGTGCCCACATGTAGGAAATTCTTACCAGTCAAACGCCTGGTTGCTGGCAGAATTATGGTGCCACCGTTCTGGTATGTATTGGGTTGGGTATTGGCGCCACCATTACCGCCGCTAGTGGCGTTGATTAGGGTTGACATATTGGCTGAGGCGGTAGTGGGATGCTTGCGGCAGAAGGAGATTTTTATTTTTTTAAGGGTTTTTTCCTCGAGCATGGCTCTGATACCATGTAAGAATTATTGGGAAAAACTTCTGTATTATTTCATCCCCGCACAACTGGCTTTTTATAATACATCGAAACCCAATCTCCAAATAACCTAGCCGACCTATGAGTTTTTCAGGCATTTACCCATTACTGCTCTTGCTAACTAGGAAACCCAATAATACCCCTACATATATTTTATAATTTAATATATATGTGGCAGCATTAAATAAATAAAGTAATTAAGTACTCCCTCCGTCCCGTATTATAAGTCTTTTTGGACATTTCACACAGATTAAGAAAATCCATAAATGAGTTACTTTTTAATATTTCAAGGCAAGATATTGTATTGTTTTTTGGGAGGGACCTATAATATTGCGTTGTTTAGTGTGAAAGTGAAAACAATGCATTAATCTTGTATTGAAATGTGAGAAGGACTTATATTTTGGGACACCAAAAAAAAGTTAAAAACACTTATATTGCGGGACGGAGGGAGTACTAATTATTATATACGACATACAATACTTTCCAACAGTTGCCATGCCATCCTTGGTCATAGGAAGAAAAACTGTGTAGCTTAGAGGAGGCTTTGATACTGTTTTTAAAACATAGGAATTCATAGGAGATAGGAAGATTTGTATTTCTCTTGAATCAGAAATGGTGGTTAGTGGGGCAAAATTAGGATTTTAGTCCTGTAACTTGACATATTTTGGATTTTAGTCCTGCTCCTGCTCCGGTGAGGAAAATAGTCCTCTAACTTGTTTTTTTTTCTGGAAAAATAGTCCAATCCGCCGGAAATAGCTGACTAGGCACCGGAATCTTTAAAAAACGCTTACATGGCAGCCACTAGGCTGCCACATTGAATCCTATGTGGCTATGGACCCCATTTTACTTTAAAAAAAGATTTCTCCTTCCAATTTCCCCCAATTTCATCCATCCAAATCTAATTCCTAATTTACTACTTTGCATCTCCCGTCTAATCCTACGTGAAGTAGTAAATTAGTGTAAATTAGGAATTAGGAATTAGATTTATACATCATAATAAGGTTATAATAGGCAATGTTGTCGCCATATTCTTTTATTATTAGTATCTATATTGTAATAGCTAGGTTGTGTTGAAGATAATACTACAACCTTTTTCTCCACTTCATACATGTATGATATATTCCTCCTTTTGCTGAATCAAACGTCCCACTTTTTTAGTTACTTACTAGATATAGAGACAGAGAACCAGGGTGGTTAACCAACAGAATCATATGCAAACATGTTCAGATTCGGCTAGTATAAATTTGAATTTGTTCTTTAACAAGATAAACGAATCAAAGTCAAAACAGATTACTTGGCTTGTCTATTATAACCTTATTATGATGTATAAATCTAATTCCTAATTCCTAATTTACTACTTCACGTAGGATTAGACGGGAGATGCAAAGTAGTAAATTAGGAATTAGATTTGGATGGATGAAATTGGGGGAAATTGGAAGGAGAAATCATTTTTTTAAAGTAAAATGGGATCCACAGCCACATAGGATTCAATGTGGCAGCCTAGTGGCTGCCACGTAAGCGTTTTTTTAAAGATTCCGGTGTCTAGTCAGCTATTTCCGGCGGATAGGACTATTTTTCCAGAAAAAAAACAAGTTAGAGGACCATTTTCCTCACCGGAGCAGGAGCAGGACTAAAATCCAAAATGGGCCAAGTTACAGGACTAAAATCCTAATTTTGCCGTGGTTAGTGGTTACAAGATCTCATTTCTACATGAGGGAAGCCTACTCTTTGCTAACATACAAAATTATTTAAATCACCCTATTTAATGTAATTTCCTGCTATACATCAAATCACGGCAGATCTCTTAAAATCAGGGATTCAGTAGAACAGTTATGACTTGTTTTGCACATGTAGAAAAGCTATATTCACCTGTGACTTCATACATAAACTAATGCATTCTTGCGTCTATTAACTTGATATAATATAATTCAGTGAACACTCTTTTGCAGGGAACTTGCTGCCTTGAATGCACTGGTTGACATGTGGTTTGTTTCGAATCCCTTAAGAACCTTGAAATGAATATATATTTCCTTTATGAAACGTTTTTTTGTTTTTGTGTGGACACCGGTTACCTTTCTATTTTGTCCCTTCCTTTTTTCTAAAGTATCGTTTCTGTTAGGCATCGAGTGCCACATAAATTACGCGGCATCGTCATATTGTGAAAATGACGCTAATATCATTTCATGTTTGGTGCTTTGTGAAGGGACATCTGAATTCAAAGAAAATGGGATTTCTAAGGGGAATGGCCTTTAACATGTTTATTGTTTTTCTTGCAATCAAGTAGTCAAATGCATTGGTCCCAGATACTTGGTCATAATACATAAGAAATGTTTTCTTGAATCCTTAGTGAAGGTGTTTGACAGTTGTTTTTTTAGCTAGGTCATCAATTATATTTGGAGCCTTGCATATTTGTTAAACCAAGAACATGGTTTTAAAGCTAAATTTGTAAATCTACAACTTCTTACTGTCTGCAGTCAATACTAATATTAGCTGCTAAAACCCAACTTAAATGTGTTTTTTTTTTTTTTTTTTTTTTTTTTTTTCATTTATTGTTACCTAAATGTAATTTGTTTTCTCCTTTCATGTGGTTATCTAGGTCAGTCGAATGTCATTCTTTACTATTTTCTAAGTCATGTATTTATTTTATCCTGTGCAGTGAGAAGGACGAGAGAATGACCAACAGGACCCTACAAGCCGAAGGACACCGAGGAGGCTAAGTTAATATGGCGGTTGTTGTATGAGGGATTCGGAATAAACATTGGAGACCCTTTCTGTAGTTTATAAGTTAATACTGTTGCTCATGTTTGTTTTATGTGAGGTTATGGCTGCACCGTCTATATTAACAGCAAAAAGTGTGCTAGTACAAATCGAGTGAACGTTTTCAACTGTTGTAGGCTTGCTGGGCGGGCTATAATGCATATGCTCACGTAGCTGAATTGACTTCAATTGAAAATCATATTTTGTCTTCTCCCCAAAAAAAAAAAAAAAAAACACAACATATTATGAAAAGAGCATTATTAGGTCACCAGGACGATGCAAGATGATTTCTACTCAATACGGTGTAATTTGTATTTCATTGATGATAGTGAACGTTACAGCAGCAATAGCATTTAATACACTTAGACAGAGAATCTAACACTAGATTTCTGTTACATCATCCAATCCAGACCCTGGATATGCACATGGAGATTGGGATGAAAGGGATCCAGGGGTAGGACTAATGGGTGTATTATGACCAGGCATGGGTGATGGCAATGTAGGTGAAGTTGGTTGAACATTAGATGTGATGTTGACTGGTTGAGGATCATTAGCTGGTGAAGAAGCAGCTTTCTCTTGGAGGATTGTACCAGTACAAGTGAGACTTAGATGCCAGTGATCAAAGGATAGAATTGTGACTTCTGGTTCAGACACATGGATGACATTTTCGTGAGGACCTTGCAGAAATCCTTCTGCAAAAGGAGAAGCTTCTTCATTAAAGACAACGTTGATGGTAATGCAAATCCTTCCAGACTAATCTAAACATTTGTACCTTTTGTGATTCATACTCAATCCAAGATTGACAATTTTTTTACTATGGAACTAGAACTTAGTGTGTTGAGAAGGCCTTAGGTTATGATACACTGCACATCCAAAGACTCTAAAGAAGGGAATATGAGGGTTTGGTATGGTATAGACACTCATATGGTGACTTATTTTTTAGCACCTTTGAGGGAAGGTGATTTATAAGTTGAACAGCAGACTCAAAACTATGCCACCAAAATCTAAGAGGCATGAAAGCTTGGGTAAGTAGGGTCAGTCCCAGACATATCTAAAAAGAGATATTCCCGCCATGTTGAAAGAGCTCCTGGCCATGTCTTACACCTAATTAAGAGTTGGACACTGCAGGCACAACTCAGGCCGAACTCCGGATTAGTCGGACATGTGTGTTCGGATACCGGGGCTTAAGGGAAAAAAAAAAAATATATATATATATATATATATATATATATATATATATATATATATATATATATATATATTCCACATCTTTTGTTAAACGCTAAAGAGATGGAATTTTTTTTAAACACTAAACATATTGCTAGATCTATTTATTACGGATATTGATTAAAAAAAGCAAAACAAAACAGTTATATCCACAATTATAAATAAATAATACATAAATAAATAAAAATAAATAAATAAAACATAACAATTATAAATAAATAAAAACAAAACTAAATAAAACTTAAATAAAAATAAATTAATGAATTATAAATAAATAAAAATAAATAAAACATAACGATTAAATAAAAATAAATAAAACATACCAATTATCCAGTTGTCCTTAACACGTTAAAATTTGTTTCTGTGCTGATTAAATTGAATTTAAGCAGTGCCGACGAGTAGTTTCATTTTCATACATTAGAGACAGAAGAAATACTATAAATTTCAGTATTTCACCCAAATTATGTTGATTTCATTCAAATCCCAACACCGATGCCTCTACATTCAAACATTTTTATATACTCAAAAATCAAAATCAAAAAGCCAAAGTGGTACAATAGCAACTATCAACTGTGCAGGCCAAGATGTCTCTGTAATCTCTTTTAATACTAAAAGAATCATACACTTTTCCATCACTGCTCTTTTTGTACTCCAACATGTTTGAATGATCAAAAGCAGTCATCTTTACAAAACCATAATCATGATCCTTGAATATACTCCATTTTGTTTGCAACGTCGTGAACTCTGCAAGCCCGGCTCCTCCTCCCCCGGCAACCACATGTATCGTCCCATTCAATGTCCCTTTGTAGTAATGCTTCTCGTCGTTTGTGCATTGGTTCTTTTTGCAACAAAGACAAACAGCCAAGAAGAAGGACGTAACATATTGACACGACAAGAGACGATGAATATAAATATAAAGGGCAGAAAAGAGGAGATCCAGTGTCTTGAGTTACCTGGTAAACGGGACAAGTTCTTTCGTAATGATGGGCGTGACCATAGATGGCAATATCAACTTTATACTTTTGCCAGAGTTTTTGAAGACTCTCTCTCCCCATTGGTTCTGCAAATGATCCCTCCTCGGCATACCAAGTAGCAGAAGAATAACCCTACACACGATGTGCTATAAAGATAAGCCATGGTTGCTTGTGTCTATCTACAGATGCTAAACAATGCTCAATGAACTTGTATTGTTCTGTCCCCTCTCTCCAATCGTGTTCTGTGTCCGCGATGCAGAACCGGAACATACCATAATCAGTAGAATATTTATGGTTAAACAGCATGACTATTTCAGCTAATTAAGCTGTGTAAACAGCATTACCAAATTTCTTTCTATGGTTAAATTTAACAATATATATATATATATACACACACACACACATATATGGGAAGACACTCAAGTAAGAAGACTCTGCGGCAGATGAACAATAAATGAAGTCTAGCCTTACCAGAATTTAGCCCTGTTTTCAGCAGGAATATAAAACATATTTTCAGCCAACACGCCACATTCTCCTCCAGAATCCATGTTCCCGTAGAACGACCCTGACCCAGGCCAGTCACCCTCATGGTTGCCACTGTATTTATTCTTAGTTATTAACACAAAAAAAGAGAACAGCAAGTCATCATAAATAAGTTTCACGAGAGTTTTAAGCCAATACCTTGCAATCATGTATGGCACACGTGAAGCGATCGGCTCAACCTGAGAAGTAAACCGATCCCACTGTGAGATGTACCCATTGGCATAAGTTATATCCCCAATATGGAAGACGATGTCAATGTTCTTTAAGTCCTGGATAAGCTGACTGGTCGTGTTAAGGGAGCCGTATTGAAAATTGTTATATTCGTTGGAGCCATCAGCCTCACCCTGTAATAACGTATAGAGACATATATTTCAAGAGCTGTAATGTGTTCACCGACGCCATCTTATGTAGTAGTTACAATAGCCTTGCTATTAAGATTTACACTCTCCAAATCCAATTAAGTACGCAACACATATTAGATGAATACCTGTATAAAACGATGCTCATTTGCAGTTTTTCTAAGCAAGGTAGTCAACAAAATATACAGAAGCCTTCTTAACATTAATACCTAAGAAAGTTGGTATTTTCTTTTTCTTTTTCTTATAGTGATTCACAATTGTCATGACCAAGTGAAGAAGGTCAACATGATACGAACAGATATGTAAAATTGATTAAAACCTTTCCCAGGTCTCCAAATATGATCACGCGCTGTAGAGAGTTTTGGCCGGGATATGGAGATGCTTTGAATTTGTATGTTCCACTCCAAATGTAGGTACCGTTCAATAATCGATGCCCCAGCTTGTACGTGTAGCTGCACATCCATCAATAACACATGAAAACGAATTAAGTTCCATGAAGCTAAAAAGGATGAATCAGGATACGATATGAAATAGTAATGCCTTAGTTTTTTATGTATCTAGGAAATCCACGACCAGCCAAATAATATTATGCTGAAAGAATTTAGGCATTTACATAATCTAAATCCAGTCCATTTGATGCATTAAACATCATTTCTCATCTTGATACAGCCTAAAAGAGTGAGGTGAATTTTAGGATCCACTTACGTTAGCGTGATGGACTTTCCCGCATCTATAAAAACACCTTCATAATATTGAAAATGACTTTAGTATATCATTTGTATTAGTAGGACCTTTATCTTAATTGTTGTTGCAATGCTGGAAATGCTGATTTATCTCTTTTTGAATTGAAATTGGCGGTCAACCATGCCCAGAATCCTGATGAAGTCGCTTTGTATTTTTGCATGTGAAATGGGAGAACGCATAAGGACAAGATGTATGTAAAATTACATACCTTTGTACATATATACGTATACACAATGTAAAAAGATGATTTTATGCACATACTTAACCTTGTCATAGTTGTTTTATTACATCAAAATAATGAAGAAACTTGAAGGAGAAAAGTGAGAAAATGATTATAAAAAGACGGTGGCAAACGAATAACACTTAGAGGACTTTTAGTTTTAGATATAATTTGAACAACAAAATAGCTGCTTCACGACAGCTATGATGGGTCATCCCATAAGATTTAAGTGTTCGCAGCATTCAGAGATCATGCCTTTATAAGAAATTGCTCTCAATATCACCAGAAGGCATAAACATGGAGGTCTTATCTATAGCATTCAAAGCATTTACGCTTCGATGCAATGCAGTACTTGAATTCAACAAAATATTCTAAATTCCCACAAATATGAGACACTAGAAATGACAAATTATTTAAAACATAAAACATGTGTATGTTCAACCTGACTTACTCTTACAAAGTAAGGACACTTACTGGGCATTGGGCCACAAGTCCTTTAAATAACTTGTGTGGATAAATCCAGGATCACGCCACCCAACGGTTCTCGCAGGTGCCCCTGCAAACATACTTCATTCCATTCCTTTCCTTGTGCCAATCGAGGATAAACTGGTGCATTTAAATTGGTAAAAGCTACCAGCTGTGGCTGTTTTACAAGAAGGCAGAGTAAACATTAGAAGGAAAGAAGGATAAAATAACACAAAATTGCACTCTTCTTTGGGGAAATTAAAACAATCAACGATTCAGAAACATAGAATTGCCGACACCAATTTTCGGAATACTCAAAACAGCATGCATCAAAACAGTTAAAAGATTAAGAACGTCTTAAGATTGTTGGGAAATTAATCATCTAGCATGCTGTTTAATACGAAATTCAAGCAAAAACGAAAATAGAAAATAGGAAAGAAAACTTATTGACTGAGGCGAGTGTAGCACTCTGTCCTTAAGATGTTTTTGCCCCGATTATGTGCACACGGTAACGGCAATTGTCTCCTAAGATACAACAGTCATTCCTTCTTCGGGTTGTTGCACTTCAATGAGAAGAAGACGGCGAACCGATCCTGTTCTGTAAATCTCTCCTTGACTCAAAAATATATGCAAGGTTTATTTTTTGATGCCATGAAAAACATAAGAAGCCGGTCTTTTAAACATAGGATTTTATAGGATATATAAAATGGAGGTTATTTACTATCGGTTGTGTCCATTCAAAAAGTGATTCAACCGAACAGTCATCTTGTATTTTTGATGAAGTCAATTTGTATTTTTGCCCAGAATCCTGATGAAGTCAATTTGTATTTTTGCCCAGAATCCTGATGAAGTCAATTTGTATTTTTGCATGTGAAATGGGAGAATGCATAAGAAGGACAAGATGTATGTAAAATTACATACCTTTGTACATATATACGTATCAACAATGTATAATGATGATTTTATGCACATACTTACCCTTGTCATAGTTGTTTTATTACATCAAAGTAATGAAGAAACTTGAAGGAGAAAAGTGAGAAAATGAATATAAAAAGACGGTGGCAAACGAATAACACTTAGAGGAATTTTAGTTTTAGATATAATTTGTACAACAAAATATCTGCTTCACGACAGCTATGATGGGTCATCCCATAAGATTTAAGTGTTCACAGCATTCAGAGATCATGCCTTTATGAGAAATTGCTCTCAATATCACCAGAAGGCATAAACATGGAGGTCTTATCTATAGCATTCAAAGCATTTACGCTTCGATGCAACGCAGTACTTGAATTCAACATAATATTCTAAATTCCCACAAATACGAGACACTAGAAATGACAAACTATTTAAAGCATAAAACATGTGTATGTTCAACCTGACTTACTCTTACAAAGTAAGGACACTTACTGGGCATTGGGCCACAAGTCCTTTAACTAACTTGTGTGGATAAATCCAGGATCAAGCCACCCAACGGTTCTTGCAGGTGCGCCTGCAAAATATTACCCCCCAAAAAAAAAACTGTAACATAAAAGTAATATGATTCTCCTCAAGTAAAAAAACAGTAATATTCTGATTCTTTCGGCCAGCTAAAGTATAGGAATGAAAAAAACTGACAAATATTCGTCTCAATTAAGAAATAACACGGTGAAAACAACATGAAGGTTCTTGAAGTTCTCGTTCTTTTAGACACAATTGACACGACTATTAAGTAATGATACGCAAAAGCTACTGCATATGCATCTGTAAATTCCATAGCCCAAAAGTAATAACCACAGCAACCATGAAAGCGCCCTTTTCGTTTTGCCTCTGAGATAGCTACATAACAAACGACGGAGTCCATGTTAAGAGTAATGTTGAAGTAGAACATGTTAAAACATACCACACATGCTGTTACGACTTACGATCAAAAGTCAGCGTCCCAGCTGGAGAACGCCTCTGCTCACCACCTTGTGGGGCCCATTCAACAAAAGCCTCACCAACATCGATTCCATAACCACTTGTCCATGTCACAGTCATCTGGATTTAGTTTTAATTACAACATTTCTCAGTTATCTCATAAAACATATAACATGAATAATCCAAGAATAAGATCAACAACAAAAAAAGTAGGGTCCTGTGGACTTTAAGTTTTTTTATTTTTATTTTTTGAGGGTCATGGACTTTAAGTTTAAGAAGCAAAATACTTGGCAATAAAGCCTGTTGCAAAAGGGGGTAGGGGGACACAGAAAGATCAAAGAGTTAGCAAATGGATGATTTATCTGTCTCGGCATATTTAAATTAACATGGTATCTGGAAGTACAAGATAGCAAACATACTTCATTCCATTCCTTTCCTTGTGCCAATCGAGGATAAACTGGTGCATTTGGATTGGTAAAAGCTATTGAATTCGACAATGCTACCAGCTGTGGCTGTTTTACAAGAAGGCAGAGTAAACATTAGAAGGAAAGAAGGATAAAATATTTAACAAAATAGCCAAAGCAAAGAAGATTTAGTGTGAATGTGAAGACGTGTTGATTGACCCCCTTCCCAACCACCCCACTCAAGCCAATGAAAAAGACAAGCAGCAGAAAATCATAACACTTCCCCGGCATCACTCCCCTTTCCTGGTCCCCGAAAAGTATCCCATGGATCTATAACCTTTTCTACTTCATTAAAATACTTCTACTGAAATTGTTGTTTACGGGGGGAAAAACAACAGATCCATTATTAACATACATTTGATACTCCACCAGAGAAAAGAGGAAAACCGAAGTCAGATCTCTGATTGATCAATTGAAACTTGAGTAAACCTTTTCCAGTATCTTTGTAGTTGGGATTAGTGTAGTTTGCATATTGATACTGCATCACAAAGCCAAAAGAATCATTTGAAATTGGACACTTTAGGTGTAGAATGGTTCCATGAAAAGTAAGGTACCACAAACCCCAAACCTTTATGGGTGCACTACACAATGGTGTGATCCATTGATAGGTTGCAAACGATACCTCGTGGTGGGTAGCACCATGCGTTGTGCCCTTGAATGCTGATGTAACAAAGATAAGTTAAGTTAGAAACGTTTAGTTACGACATGTTGATGGACATTGAGTGAACCCTAGAATTGAGTCGGTCTCATAAAGATAACTTAATAATAAATAATGAACCTTTCGTTGTAAGGCTTAATTATACATTAGCTTCTTCATCTTGCTAAGTACTTTGTACTTACCTCAATTGCATATGTTGTTTTGTGTGTTTTTGGGGTGAGAAGACGAACAGGTTAGCATTGAGCTCGTTGAGGAGTTCAATGAAGACTCAGTGACGTTGATGTTAGTAATACCATCCGCAGCGGAAGCGATTTAAGGATCTAGATCTATAAATTACACGTAATAAAATAAGGGACAATTATTGAAAAGGACGCATATTTGACTTAATTAGGCAAAAAGGACATCCAAAACAAACACTTAGTTATAAGGACAAAAATTAGGTAAATAGACCCAAATACCCTTATGAAGGGGAAAAAAAAAACCATGCGCATGCTTATTTTCACAAACAGTCGCTGAACATAGTTTGCACCGGAAATTTTTTTTTTTTTTTTTTTTTTTTTTCAAAAACAGGTGCTGAAAATATTTTTTTTTTAAATTTATTTTATTTTACCAATGCATTGACCACTGTGATTGTGTGACCACCCCGATGACCACCGCGATGCATTGACCACCGCGATGCCGTGACCACCGCGATTTATTGACCACCGTGATGGTGTGAGCACCCCGATGTATTGATCACCGCGATGCGTGACCACCCCGGATGTAGTGACCACCCGCGATGCATTGACCACCCCGATACATTGACAGCCGCGATGCAGCATCTTTCACCTTAATTCATATTTTTATGCAGTGACATCGGCATTCATATATGCAGTGATATCAACATTTTATGCAGTGACATCGGCAATCATATATGCGCGACATCAACAATTTATGCAGTGACATCGGCAATTAGATATGCAATGACATCAACATTTTATGCAGTGACATCGAATCATATGAATGACATCAACAATTTATGTAGTGACATCGGAAATCATATATGCAGAGACATCGCGATAAAGTGGCCACCCCTGATGCAGAGACACCGCGATGAAGTGGCCACTCCCGATGCAGAGACACCGCGATGCAGAGACCATCGGGATGCATTGATCACCGGGATGCATTGATCACCGGGATGAAGCAACACCGTGATGACATTTGATATTTTTCCGACTTAATTTCATAAAATCGATTTCTTTTTTTCATAAAATCGACTTCAAGTGGCTATATTTTTTGATATAAATCTACGATCAACATAAATCTTTCACCTTAATTCATATTTTTATGTAGTGACATCGGCAATCATATATGCAGTGATATCAACATTTTATGCAGTGACATCGGCAATCATATATGCGTGACATCAACAATTTATGCAGTGACATCGGCAATCAGATATGCAGTGACATCAACATTTTATGCAGTGACATCGGCAATTTATGCAGTGACATCGGCATTTTTTGCAGTGACATCAACAATTTATGCAGTGACATCGGCAATTTATGCAGTGACATCGACAATAAATATGCGTGATATCAACAATTTATGCAGTGACATCGGCCAAGAGTTCGGTCACTATGAATGTGGTTTTTAAGCCATTATGCATCGTATGACAAGAAATTCTACAGATTGCATGATGCCGTTGAATTTCACGAATGTATACTCTATAAAGTGATTATACCTAAAGAAATGACAACTAAAGAAAAAGGCTTCAATGTAATAAACAACAACGCTAAGAAATAAAAGAAAATGCAGTGATAAACTCAATTTGTAATAAACTCAGGACAAAATGATATTCAAACCACTCAAAAAGAAAAAAACATGCATAAACATTATAATCAAGAAATATATGTATTGCAGCTTCAAGATTCTTACTATTAGAAAATTGCTGCTGGCCTTTTAATTTAACAAAAGGAAATAACAGAAAATTGCTGCTGGCCTTAACAAAAGGAAATAACAGAATTCAAAACACTTATAATTCGTCTGCTAGCCTCAATCGTGGGAATTAAAATATATAAAATACTAAAAAGACTGGGAAAACCTGATACTCAAAAAACCATACAACACAACACAACAGAAAAACATCAATCTTCTTCCTCAGCCTCATTTTCAGCAATGTAGAAGTACCTCAGTTCAGACACATTTCTATCCTTGTTGGAAGCAATCACTCGCAGCCAATCACGGACATTGTTCTTCTTTAGATACTTCTTTGTCAAGTACTTCAAATACCTGAACAACAACAACAACAACGACGACAAGACAAGATTTTCAATTCTCTAACAAAGATTCACAAAACAAACATAACTGCAACCAATAACGGCATGAAACCCTAAAAAGAAATTGGGGGTAACAACAAACAGGGAGCACCATTTCTTCAAGAAGATGATAAAAAACCTTTCCTTCATAGCTCACAGATTCCATGAGTGAAAGACTTCGTCATAAAGCTTATTGTATAATTCAGCCAAATTACGTTATTTCAATCAATCTTGTGCACGATTAACTACAATCATGGAATTCATCACTATTATTGACAATTTCTGCTTTAGAAACAACTTCTAATGCTTCAGAATCTAATTCAGATCCCATACCTGTAACTCTGAGGCCATCGGTGCATTCCAAATCCGATTGAGACCCGACTTCAACGAAAATAGAATCCCTATCATCCGAAACACCTAATTGCACGCGACGAGACCTAAATAATTCAGAAATGAAGCTCATTTGATCAACGTCATCATCTTCATCACCGAATAATATTGAACTTCTATCGGATGGATTCGAACCGTAATCGGAGAGTCAGCTGCAGAAGCCGCCGGCGAGTCAGCCGCAGGGGTATCAGTATCAGCAGCTCCAGCTAAATTAATCATAACAACAGCTGCAGCCACCGCAAACATGTAGAATGCGACCATCGTCTTACCTGTAGACATGGTGGTTTAGGTGGAATGATTGAATGATTTGATTATGTATAAGCTTGTGAGATCTGAGATTTTGTAAAATATGGCTTTTTGATTGAATGGAGAAGAAGGCAAAACGGGGAGAAGGGGGTAATTTAGGAAACATAAAAGAAATCCGTGCTTATAACTAATGATCTCTTAAGTGTGTCCTAAGTGCCTAATTAAGTCTCAAAACACGTCCTTATAAACAAATAACACATAAAATAACTAGATCTACTCTACAAGGGGGTTGTAGAACATACCTCTTGGATCTCAAAATCCAAGTTGAAGAGCCGCAATAGAAAACAAAGAAAGATGTGAAGAAAGACCACGATCTTCCGTACGTGCGATCCAAGAACTCCCGGTGGAAGGAAATCCTCGTCTCGAATCCTTCCGATATGCTACCCGAAAACCTCCAAGATTTTTCCCTCTAAACCCCTTGGCCGAAATTTATTTCTTCTCCTCTCTAAGAGGTGAAGTCGAATTGTGTGTGTGTTATGAGGCTTGAGAACTCTCTTTATATAGGAGAGTAAAACTTAACCTCCAAGGATTTAATAATTAATACAAAATCAATTATAATAATCCTATTAAATAAAAGATAATCCCATAATATTCTAACAAATCTAAATAATATTTATCTTTATTTCTTACCATAAATATTTATCTAATAAATATTTTATGCACACGTTTTATTAAATCACAAAAAAACTAATTTCTTGTTCATTAAAATATGCATTGGCCGAAATTCATCATTGTGACCTAGTCACTATGAATTTTCGACTATGATACAAAAATTGCCAAGATTATGAAAAATGTCTTTTCCACATATTTAATTATTTAAATTTCAACTAATTTAATAATTAATTAAACAATTAATTCACATACGTTTTAATAAAGTCCAACAAGAACTAAATTAATATTATTAGGATTCGACGTCCGATAATAATGCTATGCTTATATTAGGAGCGCGTCGGGGACCAAATACGGACTAATAATCGGCGGCTCCGATAAATCAAATAAATAATTATCTTACGAACGTAATAATTATATTCGATAAATCAATCACAGGAATATGCCACCATAATCCCGTGATCGCACTCCTCCGATTATGAGATTATATTTATCTCCTCACGAGAATAATAATAAGCGTCCATTGATATAATCATTACATATGGATTAATCCTCCATGATCGTTCATTCTAAATCGGGAAGTTACCGTTAACCCTTTTTAGAACTTCTTATCATTATTTACCATTAACCCCCTAGTGATCAATTAATTCATACACCTCACTAGTAGCTAATCGGTGTAATATGAACTCGCGCGATCGATCGGTTTAGGATTAACAAATAAGTGGAATCGTTTATCTACTTCCATAAATGGAAGGAATGGATTGCGTATCCGTGATAACACGTACTACTCACTCAATCCAAGACAATGCCAAGATTGGGTAATTCGGACCACGTACTAAGTGTAATCCTTAACCGTCAAGTCAAACCTCATACCGATTCAAGCGAGCTTGATCGTGATCACCTCGGATTAAGATATATCCATAAATATGATCATCCATTGATTCGATAAGACTTCTCGATTACGGAATTATATCGTGAACTCTAATCAAATCGGTCCGTACCCCTACATGATATATCTATCATATATAAATGCCCCACTAGGTTCTCTTAACCGAAAGTCCGGATAAGACAATCACATCTATTGTGTTCGGGCGCATTAATAGCACGTTAAAGGAGAGACCCG
Organism: Gentiana straminea; assembly: GCA_036785695.1. Classification (NCBI taxonomy): domain Eukaryota; kingdom Viridiplantae; phylum Streptophyta; class Magnoliopsida; order Gentianales; family Gentianaceae; genus Gentiana; species Gentiana straminea. The sequence continues at coordinate 1,373,166 of JAVUPR010000087.1, read as the reverse complement.
ATACTCTCGATTAACTTCACTACGGGCTAATTGTATTTTAAATACATCTTCACTAACTCAATCCTCCCGTGTATATCCCATACCCACCGAGTTAAGTGATTACATAAACGATATACTTTAGGGTTTTCTCGTAGTGTAAATACTATTTTCACATCGGTGAATATGAGAATAATAAATATGAATAATAATATCATTTCATTTATTAAATAAAACAATTACAAAATTGTCTTTCGGGCATCACACCTAACAATCTCCCACTTGCACGAAAGCATGTGATTAATTGTTTTAGAGCACACCCTATTATTTAAAATACAACAAACTACATCCCCACTTGCTCTAAAGCAATGGAGACCCATCCCGTATTCTAGTACCCATTAAGCATATCATAACCATTTCGTATTCCAAAGTACACTCCGAGTATGCCGTCGTAGGATAGGTCGGTGACTCGGGAGTACCTACATCTAAATGTCATGGGTCTTAATGATTAGTCGTGTTGTCGGCTCGAGACGATCCGTAGAATCGAAACGTTACCGGTCCATCTAATCATGTGGTACCTTCGCAATATGCTCTTGACCTCTAGTGATTTCGAAAATCCTTATAAGCTACCCCTTCATCGTGTGCACAATGATGTGGTATCGGCTTCCAAATCTAGAATCACTCCCAGATATGAAAAGGAAATCCTTAAGCTATATCCCTCTCTAGCTACTACAAAAGCCGCTAATCACCCAACTAGTTAAAGTTGAGTTGGCGTTGCTGGATTCCTCCAGGCAATAGCTTCAACACAAGAGTAAACACTGAGCCCGAGATCGACTTAACGATCATCCTCAATCTGACTTAAAGTCAAAATCAGTGTATCACACATATCCAAGTTCACACATGAATATGTCCGCATATTATTCCTCGTTCTCTTCAAGATACTAAAGGACATACTAAACTTGCTTTGTTAACCGCCGAATCTAAGATTCGATCAAAGTTGACGTTCAATAACCTGACCATCTCTTACTAGAAAGAGAATCTATCCCATTTCTCTTGATCCGAAGATTTAGAGAGTCATTCCTAAGGCATAGGGTAGAACTTCCTCGTTGAATGTTGCATACACAGATGCATCATCTTAACCAATAAGATGGATGGGAAACCAGTGACTTATTCTAATGAATTCGACCGAGTCAAACTCTTTAGAATGTTGTCCAAATCTCTGTTGCAGAGAATTGTGGTATTTTCAGATTCTGACTTCAGATAACACACCCATGTTGATTCCAATTGGTGCAGTGTTATCCTTCACAAACACTAATATATGTATATATTTACTACTGTACTAAAATTGATATCCAGTTACAAAAGACTTATCAATATTCTGGTCAAATCCACATATTGTAGAAATATATGACTTCCAATGACCGAGAGGTTTGCTTTTTATCCACAAAGGACATAAGCCTTGACAGTCATCCTATCATAAGTTCATAAGGCAATACCCTTCTGTTTCGAATGAATCCAGACTCCGTTTGTTTGGCAAGAAAGTCTCAGGGAATCACCCCTATTTTCTGCTTTTGAACGAAATCATGCAATACTAAGTGGTATGAGAGTTCAAGGTCTGATTAACTCTCTACTTCTTAGGGAATTACCCCTAGACCACTCAAGCTTTGCTCTGAAAGATAAACTTTCCTATTAATTCTACTCTTTTTCGTGTAGATCCAATTACTCCCACTGGGCCTGAGACGCTCAGGTGGTTCTACAAGAGCATGAACAAAACTGGAGTACCAAACTCCATTCACAGGGTTATGGCTATTAAACCAACCTCTATTATCAGAATCCTATACTGCTCACAAAAGAGCCATAGGTCATCAATCGATCCTCAGACTACAAAGTCCGCAGAACCCGTAATGGGTAATGGATAAACCATACTCCCACTACATTCTGGGGTGGATCGAAATTCTGATCTAGTTTAGTAGTGTTTAGTGTTATCACCAACAACCGATGTTGGATATGGTCTGATTTTAATCGCTTAGTAACTACCTTGAGTAAACGTACTTCAAGGTTCAAGGTTTTGTCGTTCATGGATTCTATCGTAAAGGATGCAACAAGATAACCGTCCCTTCCCGATTTCAAGAATCCCGTATCTAACCTTTATACTCAATAGGTTAAAAGATATATCACGAATGGTCATTGACCGAACGTATGCGTGAAATTCCCGCCTTACCTTCAAGCACCGTGTGCTAAATGCTTATATTTATGGAAGTGGGGTGAACCGAATCCACACCTTATCCGTAAATTCCAAAGCATATTCTAGGTAGACTTCTCGGTCTTACATTTCAATGTAAACCGTTATTTCGCTTCCAATATCTTTATTGAGTTAAGCAGTATATTGTAGCACATCTAAAACATATATAAGGCAATTTAACGGTTTCTCACTGAGTGAAAGCATTTCACTATGAGGCACGCCGAGCATTAGTCCCTAGGACTATGTGATGGCCCATTTCTGAGTATAGAATACTCTATCTCTGTTGAAAACAGAGAAACCTCAAAATATTTTGGATAAACTTTCCGGAGTGTTTGAATAGTTATCAGACAAGAAGTCACTACTCGGAAGCTCCTACTAGCTTGCATCTTTCATCAGACCCCGAAGGTCGTCATGAACAAGCTATGTTACTTCTTTATAACCATTATCCTTTCCCGATTGAAAGGAAACTTAGTCATTGAACCTTTGAGACAATATAACCGGACCGGGAGAAAGGAATCACCCCGAGCCGCCTTCGTGTCTTGTCTTTTAGGGACTATGCACTAACTATGGAATATGAAGAAGCGTTTATCTAAATATAGAAACCAATTGCTTTTAATAGTTCTTAAGATGTGTTTTATATACATATTTCAAATAGCTCTAAGTGGTTTTGACTTTATCAAACAAAAGTCCGAGTCTTGGATTCGTACTACAAATGGTATATTCACTTTCTATACGACAAACAAATTATCGAATAAAGGTAAATCCATTCGTTCCAACGAATCTTAAAACAGAAAATAATTTTTCCGCGATATCCAAGGATTGAATCCGAGATTCATTTCCTTATATCACTCCCACTTTTCTAGTTAAAATTAACTGCCCGTTGTTTACTCCTTTAATCGTTAAATGCACTGCTACATTGTTCTTCCAAAGAACTTAGCTCGAGAAAATTGCCAAGGATTCATAGGTTGGTGATCCAAAATCACTATCCTTATCCTATGATTTTCAGTTAATTAATTTTTCAGTTTAGCCTTAAAGTTTACTCGGTTTTTTAGATGACTAACACTTTTAGACATATTCTCCCATTCTTGACTTTCCTTGAATGGAAACGAGTCTTGAACCAAATGTTCGTTTGAGTAGACACTACTCTTGAACCGTGGGGTGTCTATTTCGAGTGTTACTCGTCGGGACTTCTCGGATTTTCTAATATACCAGAAAAAACAACAAATCATAACGTTAAAGCTCCCACTAGTTTATCGGTTCCAAATACCGTCTAACGAGCAATGCTTTATTTTTATGATTTTCCGATTTTTTCGATTAGAAAAATCTATAGTTCCAATGTTTCCAGAAAAAACAACAAATCATAGAACTCCCACTAGTTCATCGATTCCAAATATCGTCCAACTAGCGACATTTCATGACTTTCCGGTTTTTCAATTAGAACGGTTACGTGTGTAGTCAGTTACACTTTTCTAATGTTCTAGAAAAACTACAAATCATAAAGCTCCCACTAGTTCATCGATTCCAAATATCGTCCAACTAGTAACACTTCATGATTTTCCGATTTTTCAATTAGAAAATTACTTGTGTAATTACTACACACTCAAAAAATTCACTAGAAGAATTTCAAAGTCCGAAATCACCTTTGATCAAACTAAGTTTGTCTTCCGTTTGACACGAATGACACTAGTGACATACCTATATGTCACTCTGATTTTTAAAAGGCTTAAGAGAAAATATCTCTTTCGAAAATTAATTGCATTATCGATTAACTAGTTCAACGTCCTAGTTACTTTTCACTTTTTAACGAAGTCAATACTAGTCAATTAATTTTTTAAGCAATTTAGTAAGGGATATAATGATGTAAATAAAATGACATATATTAATTCAAATTTAACACTACTATATTATTTTATTTTAGGAATTGTAAACTAAAAATAAGTCTACTCTACCATTCCAAGGTTTTAACCTCGCATCTCAGTGCCGCCGTAGGGTAGGTCAAAGAGATGACGGTTAAATCTAGACAATCTCATCAATGAATAACTTGTGAGAATCGAACATCCCACGGGAATCGAACATCCCTTTATTCATTGACTACCTTCCTTTTTTAGCCTAGATATTATCAAAAATATCCTTTATGAGTGTGACCTACTATATCGGATCTCTTAGGTACGCCCCGAGTGTGCCGTCGTAGGATAGGTCAGTGACCCGACGAGTACCCGGAAATCCTATCCTTTCGGAGACCAAGCCATGAATGTTGATAGGGGTGAACACCATCCGTAGGGGGACGAAATCAAAGCGCCGCGAGGCGTCACCCTTCTCTCACTTACTTGTATCTATAGTAGAGGCCGTGGGGTTGGCTGTCGCCTCCCCCGCTCCCACTCAATATTTTGGAAGTGGTGGTGGGTTAACTAACCACGTCTTTTTGATGTTAACATAAAAGCACATCAAATCAAGGATTCCGAATGGTGTCGGTAACGTAGGCAAGCCTACCCGTCCTATTCGTTGGAACATATGTGACAGTCGGACGAAATCGGGTCAAGAGAGCCCCATTGAGATAAGAAGGAATCACCCCTCCGCTCTCCGGTGTAGCTTAGTCTTGCCGGACCCCCGTGCATACATCACACTAGGAGGGTTAAGTCGGTCGAGCGAAGCTCAGTTGACCACCCAATCTATAGGCGAACCGTTTTTATCCAAGATTTATTGTTCTTTTACCATCATTCAATTTCGTAGACATTACGAATCGAAAACGTGATCTCGTTTGGGCTTTAAGGCGGTTCACCGAGAACACACACCAAAAGGCTTAACGATTTCATAACCCGTCCTCGGATCTTTAATTAGTTACTAAATTAATTAATTACCACGTATTAATTAAATTTCAACTAATTATGCGAGTTTGTATACATGCCTATTTTAATTACCAAAATTAAAATTCTACATGTATGCATGGAGTGGATTTATGATATGATGCATGTCATGGCAATTCCGATTTTATATCTATTTTATGATCAAACACATAAAAAATAAATTGCGGAAAATTTAAACACCGAGATGGATCGTTGGGACCCCCGTATCTAATCTATCAGAAATAAATTAAACAAACCCTAACTAGAGTTTACTACTTTCTAACATAATCTGCAGCTGTTCAAATTCTTCGATGATCGGGAAACCAAACGAGCTTGGATCGTGACGAAACATTTCAGATCTGTTCTTCATTCCTCGGGCTTCAATATGGACGGTTGGATCGGAGATTTGACTTGTCAATTTTCTCCAGTGAGCCGCTCAACCTGCTGCTGGATCTGACTTTTACAGCAGTGCCTCAAAGACTTCCCGAGGCCGATCGGAAATCGAGATGATTCCCGATTGACCTGAAATTTTTATTCCACGTCAAAAACTCCATATTTATCGATCTGACCGGTTGGATTTTCGTTTCAACGGTCCAAACTTTCCCAGAAATTCGAGGAAGTCACAGGTAGGGTTTCTGTGAATCCTGCGTTTTTCTGTTACAACAGCTTCTTTGCAGCAATGAACGGATATCAAAATGGACTCCGATCGACGCGAAATTTTGTGGAATTGATCGTCACCTTTTATTATTTATTCTGACCGGAGGGATCGTCGTTTCAACGGATCAATCAACGGGAAAAACGAAATAACTAAACAGCTCTTAAACAGATCTAATTACTGGAAATTAAAATTGCAATAAAAAATAAATTACATAATTTCCTATACTCATATGAACGAATTTTCATCGATTATATGAGTTTACAATAGATCTAACGGTTAAACAGTACCAACCCCAATCCATCTCTTCAACCACAACAATCGCAACATAAAAAATAAACATATATGCATCGGCCCCTAAAAAAATTGGGACAAAAAATCTACATGTTTTACCACTCCTAGATCTAATATTTTATACGTATAAATATAGATCACCATGGCTCCGATACCACTGTTAGTAATACCATCCGCAGCGGAAGCGATTTAAGGATCTAGATCTATAAATTACACGTAATAAAATAACTAGATCTACTCTACAAGGGGTTGTAGAACATACCTCTTGGATCTCAAAATCCAAGTTGAAGAGCCGCAATAGAAAACAAAGAAAGATGTGAAGAGCACCACGATCTTCCGTACGTGTGATCCAAGCAACTCCCGGTGGAAGGAAATCCTCGTCTCGAATCCTTCCGATATGCTACCCGGAAAAACCTCCAAGATTTTTCCCTCTAAACCCCTTGGCCGAAATTTATTTCTTCTCCTCTCTAAGAGGTGAAGTCGAATTGTGTGTGTGTTATGAGGCTTGGGAGAACTCTCTTTATATGGAGAGTAAAAACTTAACCTCCAAGGATTTAATAATTAATACAAAATCAATTATAATAATCCTATTAAATAAAAGATAATCCCATAATATTCTAAACAAATCTAGAATAATATTTATCTTTATTTCTTACCATAAATATTTATCCAATAAATATTTTATGCACACGTCTTATTAAATCACAAGAAAACTAATTTCTTGTTCATTAAAATATGCATTGGCCAAAATTCATCATTGTGACCTAGTCACTATGAATTTTCGACTATGATACAAAAATCGGTAAGAGATTATGAAAAATGCTTTTCCACATATTTAATTATTTAGCCCAACTAATTTAATAAATTCCACTAAACAATTAATTCACATATCGTTTTAATAAAGTCCAACAAGAACTAAATTAATATTATTAGGATTCGACGTCCGAGAATAGCTATGCTTATATTAGGAGCGCGTCGGGGACCACGGGGCTAATAATCGGCGGCTCCGATAAATCAAATAAATAATTATCTTACGAACGAATAATTATATTCGATAAATCAATCACGGAATATGCCACCATAATCCCGTGACCGCACTCCTCCGATTATGAGATTATATTTATCTCCTCACGAGAATAATAATAAGCGTCCATTGATATAATCATTACATATGGATTAATCCTCCATAGATCGTTCATTCTAAATCGGGAAGTTACCGTTAACCCTTTTTAGAACTTCTTATCCTTATTTACCATTAACCCCCTAGTGATCAATTAATTCATACACCTCACTAGTAGCTAATCAGTGTAATATGAACTCGCGCGATCGATCGCTTTCTAGGATTAACAAATAAGGAATCGTTCATCTACTTCCATAAATGGAAGGAATGGATTGCGTATCCGTGATAACACAGACTACTCACTCAATCCAAGGTACAATGCCAAGATGGGGTAATTCGGACCACGTACTCGGTGTAATCCTTAACCGTCAAGTCAAACCTCATACCGATTCAAGCAGTTGACTGTGATCACCTCAGGATTAAGATATATCCATAAATATGATCATCCATTGATTCGATAAGACTTCTCGATTACGGAGGGGTCGAAATTCGTTGTTGTCCCCCAACGGTAATGTAATTACATTTTATACAACTTACACAATGGTAAGGATTTTGGGGTTGTGTTAAATCACAATGGTAAAATCCCTCCTTGCCTAAGAGCATGCACCCGATTGTTTTATTGAGCAAGATAAGCAATGTATCTGAAAACAAACCAAATACGAGATATACAACACAATTCTAAAGCAGCAAATTTCTCCAACTATTATTAGACTGCAGAAGAATTGGAAAGCCTAAGGCACTCGCTTTGACACCTTTTAAGACAGATATCATTCCAATTAGGCACCTGGTGTTGATTAACACAAACGGTTCGCGCACAAGCATCGGCACATGCATCTAGCTGAGAAACACCACAAACAGTCACGCAAGTGTCTTCAATCGGGTCTTTAGAAAACGACCCGACCTTTTTCAGCATCCTTTTTTATGTACATACCCTTTCACAAACAAATATTTCATCTGAGCTCTTCTCTCGTCCTCGAAGCACTCGTTAATCTCTGCTCTTCTGCCCTGCTGTTCTTCATCCTTATTGCTTGTCCTGTTATCACTACGGGTATCGCAGCCACTGCAGCCCACCACAATTCCACCATATTTTAAACTTTTCCCAACATCTGCTTAACCACAAGAAGTCCCTAGGAGATGAATGCAGAATAATATAATCACTATACTTAACAAACACATTGGAACCAAACACAAACAAAAACAACACAATTGCTTGGTCGGATATCGTGAGTTTATCTCACAAACTGAAAGAAACGAAAATCACCCGGTAAGCAATGTCATTCTAACATGATTTTTAATGTAAAATAACTGCCTAGGCAAACCTGGATCCAGAATAAGAATAACTGTGGCCTGGACTCGTATCACTGACGTCGGGAAGGGGATCAGGGTTTTTCAAGGCAAGAAGAGCAATGATAAAGACACAACCGTTGTGCGCAACGAGTGCCACAACGTGTTTTCTACTTATGATGGGTATAATAATGATAAATGACTCTATATTAGGAATCAACAGTGTAACACTCGTTGTGTGGCAAAGAATAAATCATATAGTTTGGCTTGCAAATTGCTATCAAACATTCTAACCAGTAAGCAATGACAACCTAACATGATTTTCAATGTGATATAACTGCCAAATCATACCAAACAACTATTCTGTGAATTTCAAGATGTTTTTATTAACATTTGTGTTTAGTTTCCTAAATTCATAGAATTCCAATAGTTTTTTAAACCATCGAAACAAATAGAAAACCATACTTTCAAAAACCTTTGAAACCCACACAAACATTCAATGCTAAGAAAAACCTTCAAAAAAATTCATTGAAAACAAATCGAAAACATATTTCACATGAAAGAAAAACATTCAAAGTCACTAAAAACCTTCAAGAAATCATTGATTACAAATCAAAAACATTCTACACGCAAAGTGTAGCACACAGTTTCGAACAAAACATAAGCCGGACAATAATCAATAGAAAATAGTATTAAATATCAGATTTTTAACGAGTAAAGATTGCACCTTTAAAACAACACGAGTTAAATGACTAAATATTTTCAACAAAACAAATTACATAAATATCTTTACACGAGTTATTATTGAAAATATCTTTTCACACAAATTTATATCTTATCATACTCAGAAATTTATTTTCAATTTCGTCCTTACTTTTTTATTTCACGCGCGTTTATTCTTTTGGTCAGAATGTGACACATTATCCATACTGAAATATGGTCAGAATATACGTATTGAGAGTCTACACTGGTTGATTCTGACCATCTTTTAGGTAGAATGTTTAAATTTTTCCAAACTCATATATAGTCAGAGCATCATTCTGATCAATATTGAGTCCGGAATACTTTACACATTCAGACTAGAATTGGGTCAGGATAACAACAACAATATAAGAGTACCACTATTGATTCTGACTGAATTTCAGACAGAATATTAAAAGTTTTTTTCACTCAATTTTAGTCAGAACGTCTTTCTGACCGGTATTGAGTATGAAAAACATTCAAAATTCTGACTAGAATAAAATCGGTATAATGATCGTATTCTGACTCAAATTGGGTCAGAATGGTTGTTGTGTGAATTGACCATAAATTGGCCAGAATAGTATATATTTTCCGGACTCATTTACGGTCAGAGGCGTGTGGAATATCCAAACGAAGCCCACTCTCGGCTCTTGGTAAGTGTAAAACAACATTGATTTGAAAAGATAGTCTCATTATTATGTCTAGGTTTTAGATTGGGGCCTTGTATTGTGGCCAGGGCAAAAATAAAAAATAAAAAAATTTATTCACAGATCAACTTTAAATATTCTACATCTTCATATTCTACCCCTGGTCCCATACTGTGCCCAAGTTTGTTGGGAAATTCTAAGGTATGGACTCCCTCGTAGGGAGTTTTCTACATGACATCATCTGGACCACATAATAAAATTGCAGAATGAAACTGTGTCGTCTAGATGAAGCCACTCGGGCATCTCCCTATAAGGGAGTCCCTACCATAAAACTTCCCAACTTTGTTTGCATAATTGTGTATTTTTTTTATTTTCTTTTTCTCTTTTTCGGAGAGTTTGCATAATTGCTTTACACGCACAAATCTTGCACAACTGATTTTTTTTTTCTTTTTCTTTTCATCATTTTTCTAAAAGTTGTTTCTCTTTGTATTCTTTTTATTATTACTTATAAGTGTGCGCCACGTTGTTGAAGCAGAGACTGTTTAGTCTGAGGATGCATGAACGAGGTCAGCTGAGGGAACATCTTGATCAGCTGAACACAATATTATTTGATCTCAGGAATCTTGATGTTAAGATTGAGGATGAGTTTCAGTCTTAATCCTGTTGGTGTCATCACCTGCATCATATAAAACTTTGTGCTGTCCTACATAGTTGGGAAGAATACAATGGCTTTAGAGGATGTAAGGGCAGCCTTGCATGCCAGGGAGCTGAGACACAAGGCAGTAGGGACAGACAGTCGGGCTACTGGACTAGTAGTCAGCAACAGTGGAAAAGGGCATGGATAGAAGAAGAAATCCAAGAGTGGTTCCAAAGGTCCTAAGTCCACAAATGTACGTAATTACGTAAGGAGCACGGACATTGGAAGTCCAATTGTCCAAAGAAAAAAGACGAAGGGAGAGCAATTCGGCACAACGGTGTGCTGGCCGAGCATTCGATGAGGATCCGGTTCTAGTGGTAATTTAGCACATTATGCGGATGTTTGGATCCTCGATTCCGGAGCATCCTATCATATTTGTCCATACGAGAGAGTGGTTTTCTACTTATGAGCGGATAAATGGTGGTCATATCTCTATGAAAAACAACAAGGTCTGCAAGAAGTTGGAATTGACTCAGTTCAATTAAGGATAGAGGATGGTAGATTCTGCACACTGAAAGATGTTAGACATGTTCCACAGATGACGAAGAATTCGGTATCTCTTAGTCTATTGGACAGCAAGGGGTTCAATTTCAAGGGAGAAGGTGGAGAGCTGAATATCTACAAAGATTCAGCTGTGGTCCTCAAAGGTATTAAGAAGAGAACCTTGTATATATTTCAAGGCTCTACTGTATCTGGTTCTGATGATGTGGCATCCTCAGCAGTTCATCAGTCACAGCAGACTCAACTGTGGCACATGAGACTTAGTCATATGGGTGAAAGAGGTATGTAAGTCCTTTCTTCACCAGGTTGTTTTGGGGGATATAAGGTCAAGACACTGGAATTTTGTGAACTGTGTGTTTGGGAAGCTACATAGAAACAAGTTCTCAGCAGGAAAACATAGTACAAAGGCTTCACTTGATTATATCCATTCTGATTGCTGGGGTCCATTAAAGGTGAAATCATTGGGTGGTCACATATATTTTATGTCATTCATAGATGAATATTCAAGAATGACTTGGGTGGTGATGATGAAACACAAGAGTGAGGCATTCAACAGTTTCAAGCAATGGAAAGCTCTGGTGGAAAATCAGATAGGCAAGAAAATCAAAAGGCTTCAAATAGATAATGGTTTGAAATTCTGCTGGTGCCGAGTTTGATACATTCGTAAGGATGAGGATATTGTCGGACATCTTACGGTCTGGAATACACCTCAGCAGAATGGTGTAGCTGAGAGGATGAATCAAACTCTTCTGGAGAGGGCAAGATGTATGCTCTCTAATGCTGGTTTATCAAGAGGATTTTGGGCAGAGGTTGTATGGACAGCATGATACTTAATCAACAGGAGCCCTCACACATGGATCAATTTCAAGACACCATTTGAGATGTGGTCAGGCAAGCCTGCTGACTACTCAGTTCTAATGGTTTTTGGAAGCACGGTTTACTATCATGTGAGTGAAGGGAAACAGGAACCAATGGCTAAAAAAAGAGTGTTTGTAAGGTATGGTGATGGGGTGAAAGGTTATAGAATTTGGGCATCAGCAGAGAAAATGTCATACTCAACAGAGATGTGGTCTTTGATGAAAATTCTATGATTAGCTCATCAGTGGGGAGGTCTACTAAATCTGAAACCAGTGTTGAATCTGAGAGGGCCGAGAAACGGTGGAGCTTCAGTGGAGTCGGTGAGATGCAACACTCGGTGATCCAAGTCGGCACTCATCGATCCGGTTCTTTGAACCGTAGTCCGATCCAAGGCGATCGGTGAGAGCAAGGGTTAGCTGAGCATCAAACAAATATTGGTCAGCAGAGTTAGAAGATCACATGTTTGGGTACCTCTCAAGAGGTATGGTTTTGATGATATGGTTCGCTATGCACTTCAAGTTGCAGAAGAAGTGAATGGTTTTGAACCTTCTAGTTACAGGGAAACAGTGACATGTTCTGAAGCATCTTAATGGCTTGCTGCCATGGGAGATGAAATGGAGTTATTACTGAAGAATCAGACTTGGGATTTAGTTAAACATCCAACTGATAGGAGAGTTGTTACTTGCAAGTGGATCTTCAAGAAAAAATAAGGAATGACCGAGGCGAAAAGGGTCAAGTCTAAGGCACGTTTGGTTGCAAGAAGGTTCGGTCGGAAGACGATATAGACTTTGATGATGTATTCTCACCAGTGGTCAGACACACTTCAATCAGAGTGTTGCTAGCAATGGTGGCACAGCAGGATCTTGAACTTGAACAGTAGATATGAAGACACATTTTCTACATTGTGAGGTAGATAAGGAAATATACATGACTTAGCCATAGGGATTTTAAGTTCCTGGCAAGGAAGATTTTGTGTGTAAGTTGAAGAAGTCCTTGTATGGACTGAAGCAGGCTCCTAGGCAGTGGCCTAAAAGGTTTGACAGTTTCATGATCCACTGACAGTTCATATGACTGTTGTGTGTATCACAGTCAGCTGAGAGATGGATCACATATCTATCTTGTCCCGTATGTGGATAATATGTTGATAGGTATTTTGAAAAGAAGTATGATGTTCAAAATCTGAAAAACCTTCTCAGTCCTGAGTTTGAAATGAAAGATTTGGGTGCAGCCAAGAAGATTTTGGGGATGGAGATCTGGAGAGAGGTGTCAAAAGAAATTGATCTTGTCTCAACAGGGTTATATACAGAAGATTTTGGCCAGGTTTGGCATTTCTGCTGCAAAACCAATAGACCCTCCCATGGCATCTAATGTTCATTTGTCAGTTTATACTGCACAATCAGCAGAGGAAAATGAGTATATGTCAAAAGTTCTCTATGCTAGTGCAGTAGGCAGTCTAATGTATGCTATGATATGCACTAGGTCTGATCTGGCTCGGGCAGTTAGTGTTGTCAGCAGATTTATGGCTCCACCTACAAAAGAACAATGGAAAGCTGTGAAAAGAATATTCAGGTACCTTAGGGGTACAGCTGATGTTGGTCGTATTTATGGAGGTGATACTCAAGGATTGATCACAGGGTACTGTGATGCTGATTATGCAGGTGGTGTGGACAGTAGGAAATCAATGACTGGCTATGTTTTCACATTGAGGAATTCAGTTGTCAGTAGGAAAGCAACTCTTCGGGCCACAGTGGATTTATCAACTACTGAGGCAGAATATATGGCTCTTACTGAAGCAGTTAAGGAGGGTATCTGGTTGAAGGGACTAGTTAGTGATTTGGGACTACATCAGGATCAAGCAGAAATTTATTGTGACAGTTTGAGTGCAATTTGTCTAGCTAAGGATCAGGTTCAACATAAGAGAACCAAGCACATTGATGTGAGATATCATTTTCTGAGAAATGAGAAGAGGGTTGTAGTGAAGAAGATCAACACCAAAGAGAATCCTGCTGATATGTTCACTAAACCAGTTCAGCAAAGCAAGTTTCAGTTGTGTCTGGACTTGCCGAATATTCAAAGCTTATAATCTGAAAATATGGAAACTCGGTGAGGGCGGGTCGGTGAGTGGACTCCGAAGGAGTAATCCGCGGTACGGTACATCCGGCATTGACGAATGCGTCACAAGTACATCCGATTATGCAATCGGTTGACCGTGAATGAGAATTCAAGTCAAGGTGGAGATTTGTCGACCAAGTGACTTAAACTCTACATCCGGTAGAACTAATTTGTGAAGTCGGTTGAGTGATGGTCGGTAAGTAAAGTGTTTCAAGTCCGTGAAAGTCGGTGGGAAGTTTGCTTGAGTTTCTTCGGGTGTCGACGACTGCGAGGTTTTGGATACACCCGAGTTCTACATCCGGCGCAAGTGATCGGTGAGTGGGGTCGATAGGGACCCACATCCGGGGTATTTATGGCAATCGACAAAGATCCTTGACGGTTAGGATTTTAAGGATCCGTGCCTATAAATACCAACCGTATTGATCATTGTAAAGAGTAATACGTCCGAAATTCAATGCATAATAAAATATCTCTTTTCTGTCCGTGAGTAGTCGGCACAACGCCGGAAACCACATTAAATCTTGTGTTCTTGTTTCTGTTGATTATTACTGTTAGATTGCATCTGTTATTTATCTCTTTTGCATCTGGATTCTCTATCCTGTTATAACACTTCCGAAATCGAATTGTGATTATGCAAAAATTAAATAAGGATTAATTAATCATACTTACTACAAATAGTGTTTTAGTGAAATTAATATTCAGGTTATTATTCATTATTCATAAATAATATTGGGAATATGAATATTTTCTAATTAAATTAGAAAATATTTAATGAGAGAGAAGTTTATTAAAATGATTATTTATTTAATTAAATATCATAATCTCAGTTCTATAAGCAAAATGTTTTCTTATCCTTACTCTAAGTAAAAAAGACCTAACCCCTAAGCCAAAATAGGGGTTAATGGGGTGCCACCTCTCACTATATAACGGGATGGGAGTACATTCAAACTCTTACACATTACAATTCATTAGTATAACAAAGGTATCTTGGAGAGTGTTTTCGGAAGAATAAAAGTTGATCTAACAGTTGAACCGGCTTGTGCTCAAACTCTCTTTCAAGAGATAAAGTTTTGTTTTTTAAGATCAATCGGGTGAAGAATTTATCTCTCTTCTTTATGTATTTTATTTTTAATGGGAGTCGGTCTCGTGTCAAAAAGGAAATCAGTTTTCAGAATTTTTTATGCCTCCCCGTATGTGTTTAGCTTAATTAGGACGACCACCAATGCAAACAGACTAAAATCTCAATGGAAAACATGTGCCATCAATAGACCAGCATGGAAGTTGAGGAACTTCCAAAGCCGAAATTTATCCTGCTCTCAGTCACCACCAGCATAGCAAGTAGTCAAAAGACCAACACAGAATTTTCTTAAACTTTTGTTTCTTTCTTTTGCTCAAGGTTTTGATTTTGGACATGAAAACATAAAGTGACCGACAACCCAAGATTTTACATAGAAATTGTATTTTCGGAATCGTCGTAACACCCCTTATTTCAATGGGGGCGAGAGAGAAATTTCAACGGGGGACTTTAAAAAAAAAAAATGTCAGGTCTAACCCGACCTGACATGAAATATGGGGTATTAAAATGATCTGAAAATACATTTTCTCGATTTTACACTGGATTCACAGGTGTGCTATCCATCAGAACTTTAGACGGGGGTGGCATTGACGTAAAAAAAAAATAAAAAAATTAACACTTCTGACACACATCCAACAGTTTTGAGTAAAAGCTATAGAGTGACCCACTACCCAACATTTTCTGGCTGAAGGGTGAAGTCCTCAACCAATTAGAACTTTACCTGCCCATCTTGCTGTGCGTATTAGTAAGAACTTTAATATATATATGACCAACCAGTAACCAAATCTTAATGAAGGAAAAATTCATCCACTGGCCTATGCCACGATTGTTACAAGGACTTCCATTAGCTACATTCACCAAATACGTACCATGCATTTATTTATTGAGAAAGCTGAAGAGTTTACAGCGTTTTTGCTGTTAAGCACACATACACATAAGTCTGAACAACCCACATAAATTAGGTCCACTAAGAAACTTTTACGCAAAAGAGGCAACAAAGTCCTTCCTCGACCATTACTCTAACCATCCTCATTCACCAGATTTTGCATGTTGTCCTGCCTGTGGTACGTTATCGTCTGTGTAGACCCTGCAACAGATGCATGCAATGATGAATTAATGATACAAAAGGTTCCACATCCATCATCCAGGACTGTTGACAAATCACCGAGAGTTCAAATCGACCAGTGGGTCATGCAATGACGAATTAATGATACAAAAAGTCCACAGATGAATGCGTGTGATTGAAGCAAGGTATCCTTTTCCAATAGTTATATACCAAAGGCAGAAGAGAAAGCAGCATGTAAATACAAGTTGTTTGTGAAGCCATCAATTCATACGAAAAAGCAACAAGGCTTGGAGCCGGAGAACCATAAGCCCCACAAAATTAAAACCGTAGATTCATAGGAGGGAAAATTGTGGAATTTCAGAGTAAAAGAAAGGCATACTTCCTTGTTTTTTTTTAAAAATAATAAAAATAATAATACATCGGTATACATAGCTGTTAAACCTCTCTATCTATAGATGATAGAAACTTCTAACATCAATCAAATCGCCCAAATATAGTAGGAAATAAATTCTATAAAGGACGGACAGCCCGATATCGCTGGCCTTTACACACCTAATTCAAATTAAAAAAAAATTAATATTTCCTACTACTCTAATTGCGCTATAATCACGCATTCATTAATGCATACAAAGGGCAAGTAGGAGCACTGATTATTCTACACTCCACCTCAAGCTTGGGTGTATATATGGGTACATCCAAGCTTGGAAACTAGTGTTTGGAAGACCTTGACAGATACAACGTTAGTTTGAATATCTTCCAACTGATCCTTGGTGGGAACGTGCATCAATTTTAGCGTCTTGTGATCTTGTCCTCAACCTTTTCTCGAACAAAGTGTTTGACCACATCTAAATGTTTTGATTTGTCATGTTGGACAGGGTTTTCTGCCATGCTTAGGTTTGAGAGGTTATCGCAGTGAAGTTTGAGAGGTTCCACTACTCTAATTCGTAGGTCTTCAAGAAGCCTTCATAACCATAAGCCTTCACAAATTCCAGGTGCTAAGGCTCCTAATTCCGCCTCTGCAACGCTTCTCGAGACAACATGTTGTTTCTTAATTTTCCAAGTGACTAGGTTTTCCTTTTGGTAACTACAGTATCCTGATGTGGACCTCTTGTCCGATTGATCTCCAGTCCAGCCTGCATCATTGTAGATTTCAATTCCCTGATTTTGACTCTTCTTGATGTACACACCTTGACTAGGTGTCTTCTTGAGGTACACGAGTATCCTCTGGACAACCTTCAAATATTTCATTGTTGGAGCATGCATATGTTGACTTACCAAACATACGGTGGTAAAACAGATATCAGGATGAGTATACGATAAATAGATTAATTAACCAACTAAGCGTGTTGATACCTCCCTATATCTATTAGCTTCTTTCCCATATCAGTGTTGAACTTGTAACCTAGATCAACTGTTGCATTCCTACATTCTTGTTCCCTCGGGAGATCAAGGATGTACGGATCTGGCCAACGTCCATTCCAAGGAAGTATTTTAATTGTCCGAAGTCTTTGACCTCAAAGGCTTGATCAACTCCTATTTTATTTCACTGATTCCCTTGATGTCAATTCATGTGACAATGATGCCATCCACATATACAATGAGGATAACCTTTTGTCCATACGCTGATCTTCCGATAAACAAAGTACGGTCACTGTAGCATTGCTTATACCATAATTCTTTTACAACTCCGGTGAATCTGCTGAACCATGTCTTGGAAGACTGTTTAAGACCATAGAGTGACTTTTAGTCTACATACCAGGTTTGGTGTACTCTTACTCTCAAATCCAGGGGAATATTCATACAAACTTCCTCTTGTATGTTTCATTTAAGATGAAATTTTTTATATTCAGCTAGTGCAATGTCCAATACAAATTTACTGCAAGTGACAGTAGAACCCTTAATGTGTTAAGCTTGGCGATGGGAGCAAAGGTTTCCACATAGTCAATCCCATCTTTTTCTTCTAGCCTGACCTACTATATGTTGATTGTTTCATCGGTGTTGAACTTGATAGAGATGACTCACTCACAAAAGGTAAATGAGTTATTTCTCATGTTCCAGTTTTGTTGAGGGCTCATATTTCCTCATGTACTGCCTCTATCCAGGGTGGTAATGTTCATCGCTTCCTCAACTGTTCTTGGGACAAATTAATTTTCAAGGGAATTGATAAAGGCACTATACATAGGAGGTGATCTTTTAAACGACAAGTTATAGATGGGATGTTCAGTGCATTCTCGTGTACCTTTTCTTCGGGCAATTGGTCTACCACACAGAAGAGTCAAGACCAGGCTCCCTAATAGAATGTTTAACGATCCATTCCGGAATTGGTACAAAAGTTGTAACATGGGAAAACCACGGAAAACACGACTTATTTGAATTAGGATCAATCTCTGGTTGATCTTTTTTTTTTTTAGGAAATCTCTGGCTGATCTTAGGAGGCCTCCGTTTCACTTTCCACATGTTCCTAAGCAACAACCTCTGTGGGTGAGGTTTCAATGAGTTGCCTCCCAACTCTTCTAGTGTAAACCTCTGTTATGGAAGGTTTGTTAAAGGTTAAGTCAAACATTTTACCAGTAGGCATTTAGGGTGGTTGAGGTCTCATCTCAACACCAAAGATATCTCGGTTTCTCTTTGTTCCATAACGGTCTCCCCCTTAAGGTTGTTATAGTAGGGTTGGTCTTCATAAAATTGATTTCCAATGTCACATACATTTACTTTCTAGTAGAACAATAACACTCATAGCCATTTTGGCTCCCTGAGTAGCCTACGAATATGCACTTTAAGGCCCTTAAGCCTGTACATGAACATAAGTAGTGCACCCAAAGGCTTTGAAAGGCAATTCTGACAGTATGTGTTAATAAATATCTCCAACACCCATCTCGGTTTTGAAATCAAAAGTCCTGGGTAGTATCTATTAAGTATTGCCCTCCAATAGTATTGTGGGACATTCATAGCAAACACGATGGATCTAGTGACCTCAAGTGGGTGCTTATTTTTCCTCATCGCTACCCCATTTTGTTGCAGGGTATTTACACAGGAGGTTTGGGGTAGTATACCTTTTTTTGTTATGAACTCCCTTGGAGTTTTCTCCAGGTACTCGGTCTTATTATCAAATCTCACTGTTTGAATTTTTACTCCAAACTAATTCGATCATATTGTAGAACTTTTTGATAAAACATTCCATGCCTCCAATTTGTGTTTTAGCAGGTAAACCCAAGTGACCTTGTTGTGGGTCATCTACAAAATTAATAAACCATCTGGGTCCAATGAGGTTAGTTACTTTTGATGGACCCCATATGTCGGAGTGAACAAGGTTGATGGGGTGAGCTTGCTTATATGCTTTAGGAATATAATAAATCCTTATATGTTTAGCTAATTGATTGGTTTCACAAACAAGTGATTTAAAATTTACTTTCGTAACAAATCTGGAAATAACTTTCTAAAATAATGTAAGCTTGGATGTCCAAGATGTTTGTGCCATAACATAATCTCATTATTCTCAAGTATCTCTCCTTATTACAAGATCATGACACACAATGACTTGAATTATAACAAACTGAAACAAGAAATGTGCCTTGATCTTCTTAAAGAACAAATAAGCCTCCCTCATTTCTGGCACTCGAAGAAGTTCTCTTCTGCAATTCGCGAACATGTGAGAAAACTAGATTGCAATTAATGTTTTTTCGTTCAATTTTCTAATGGACAACAAATTAGAACTTAGGTTTGGAACATTTAAGACAATTTAGAGTTACTTTTTCACCAAGAACAACTGTTCAGGTTCCAAGATTGCCACTTAAATGATCACTCTCCGTCAGAGCAATGGATGCTTGGCTTGTTGGTTCTTCGGTTTGCTTAGACAGCAACAACGACAATGCGACAATGCGACAATGCGACAAGCTGCTCCTTGCTAGGGAACCATGTTGGTTGGCCTTCCTCAGCCATAGCAATCTTGGCTTTGTTTTGAGCCTCAAGGTTTTACTCATTCCCCGACTTGAATGCCTTCCAATTGCCAGGTTTTCCATGTAATTTCAACAAACTTCCCTTGTGCCCTATTTTCTTGCAAAAGTTGCAAAAAGGCTTTTCTCCCTGGTCTTTATTCAGCTTTATCGCAACAAAGGCAGCAGTTTCTAGGGCTTGGAAAACCCCACCATTACCTTGTGTCGCATTTTCTCTTGGCACACCTCAGAGAGCGCGGTTTTGATGGTGGGTAAGGGATTTGTATCAAGTATCCTACCTTTTACCTCGTCGAATGTAAGCTGATGTAGGACATCATAATGGATAAAGGTCTTTTATTTATACTTTGCCACGTGGGCTATTAAGAGTAGGTTTTAACTTAATGAGCTTTTTAGCCTGTATAAATAGTCTAAGTCGCTCTAATGTCAGTCATTATGTAATCTTGAATATCTTCTCTTTGAGAATGAAACTAGATTTGAGCTTGGATTAGCTCGTGCTTTATCCGTTTATTGTAGATCTTCTACATCATTTGGTATTCAAAGCAAGGTTTTCCCTTGGGCGATTCTGAGGGCTAAAATGAGTTAGTAAGATTGCCGGATTCGCGACGGTGTTCGGGATTCGAAGATCCTTTGGGATATTCCATCAAAGCTTGGACAATACTCTGGTTCGCTCATACCAAGATCAGATCAGCCCTTGATCAAGCCGAGACACCAACTAGAGTATGATACTCACTGAGCTGAGCGAGATTTCCCTTGTGTTGTTGCGGCAGAGATTGGTAGAGGTTGTTACAATCGGGAAAGCACAATACGTGAAAGGAATATAAGCTAATTCAGATCATTTTTACCCACCTATAGTGGTTCCCCTTTTATAGAAGACTTGTGGGATTGAATTGATGCAATTGAGGATTATTTTGAAGAAATGAAGCCACCACGGAGACTGAGATGTAACTTGGCAGCCTATAGTCTTGAGGGAGCAGTGGAGCAATGGTGTCGGCAACTGCAACACCAACGATTCATGAAAGGTAAGTTAGAGATCTCATCATGGTTAACAATGAAGTACTTTCTACTCAATGATTTTTTGCCCACCATGTGTTCGCCGGAATTCCCCTCTGAATTGAACATGAATGAGCACAACGGGAGAAGCATTGGTGAACTTACTGATGAAACTCACACACCGTGTCTCTTGCCCACCACCTATTTGACTATGTGCCCCTTACAATCTATGAAAGCTAAACAGGAGGAAAATGGCGCTTGTGGTAACACAAAGGTAGATGAACCTTCAAAGGGAGGGGCTGACAGCTTCATGCCCACAAAGTGTTTGACAGAAGTGGCCAGTGAATCATATGTCGATAAACAAGATGGAGTGAGTGTTTTAAAGGATCTTTGTGCATCTAGGAAGGATGTTTTTAAGCTCGTTGATAAGTGTCACCATTTGGATTCAAATGCTAAGGCTTCTACGTGTGAATTATCTTGCCCACTAAACACAAAAGACGGCATTAATTCTAAAGATTACCGGTCCTATGAAGGACAAGAAACATGAAAAAATAATGATAAGGAAGGAAGCATCAATGAAAATGAAGTAGCTGGAGGGGCGCTGTCGAGCAAGAAACATCGTGTGGACACTGTAGCACTTGCATGCCCAAATTACGAGAGCCGTAAGGTTGAGGAGAAGTCCATCGATAAGTTAGTTGGAGATGAGTTATCCGAGTCTGGTGACCCAACTGATATAATGCTTGGTCAATTGAAGATTTGTGTTATTGAGAGCCATGATATTGAAGTTGAACATGAAGCTTCAAATACAATTAAGGTTGGGAATGATGCTTCTCAAGCAGGCAAATGGATCTTTTGCTTTTAAGGATGAGGTGAATGTGGACTCTTATGATGTCGATTTCTTTGTTAACAAGACGATAATGTATAATTTTGATCAAGGAGACAATGCTACGGCAACTTCAATTGTTGAAGGCCAATGGACCGAATTAAATATGTTAAGCTCTTACCATTTCGTTGCGCAGTTATGCAACAGTTTCTTGAGTCATTTTACCGAAATGCATAAACAACGAGAATGCCCACTTGAATGTAGAGATGTTGTTTACCGTTTGGTGTATGCGTCTATAAGTGTCGCCGATCTTTCAGAGTTCAGAGTTCTAAGGAAGATTTTCCTTGAAAGAAATGGAAGTTCTATAGAATGTTGTTCCAGGGAGTTTGCTTATAAGCTTATGTCGGCGCCTCCTTCGAAAGATATGCAACTACAAATCGGTGCCGGAGAAAGGTATTAACAATCGGTTTGAAACTTTTGTATGCTTACATAACCTTGAACTTGTTATGGAGAGGTTAACTTTGAAACCAGGCTCTGAACATGTTGTCTGGCCATGTCTATGTGTTGCGAAACCGATTTGCCGATTGTTCCTACTAGTGCGGATGCTTATCTTACCCCATTTATTAAAGAGTATCTATATGAATTTCTGTCCAAGTTTGTTGAAATTTCTATGTCACTTTATCCTTCTGCCAAGGTTCTGAGTGATGGAAATGATAACTTGTTGGTGCTACTCATTGGAGAAATCTCGATTGCTACGCCAACGGTATTGTTCGGGACCATGACCATTGTGTCTCATGATTTTTCAAAGCATAAGTGTAGAAAAAGATAGGAAAAGAGAGTATTATTGATAATCATTATTGGGTAGATAAGGGATGCATTACATTATAAAAAAAGGCTCTAACGGCGACAAACACTGTTCCAAAGGTCACAGAACAATGTAATCTGCCCAAAAGTGGCAGATTACACTTAGCAACGAAAAAAGCCCTAATTACATGATTAGGACGCTAAGAACAAGGGATAAAACATTAAAGAAACTCTAGGAACAAAAGAAGACCTATAATTTCACACCCCTGCTCAAGATAGGATGTGGATGGAGTAACACCCAAGTTTGCTTCTCATCTTGATAAATATAGGTAGAACAGACCCTTTGGTGAACATATCAGCCTCAATAGAGATCTCACGGTATTCAACTTTTTATTTGATGAAATGTCTATCAATGTCAATGTGTTTAGATTTGTCATGGTGAATAGGATTCTCTGACATGTTGATAGCAGACATTATCTCAAAACAGAAGGATAGGATGCTCCTCCTTAATATGAAGGTCAATCATGATCTTCTTTAGCCAAAGGCCTTCAAAGATGCCTAAAGCCAAGGCTCGAGCTCACCTCTCAGCACCGCTTCGAGACCACATGTTGCTTTTTGCTCCTCCAAGTGGTGAGATTACCCCAGAAGCAGGAACAATACCCAGTTGTGGAACTTCTATCCACCACGGAGCCAACCCAAAATGCATCAGTGAAGACATGAATCTTCATGTCTTCATTTTTCTTGAATAGCATACCTTGACCAGCAGTTCCTTTTAGGTACCTCAACATTCTGTGCACGATATCTAGGTGTTCTTGGAAAGGTTTGTGCATATATTGGCTTACCGTACTAATTGCATAGCAAATGTCGTGTCGGTGGGCCAAGTAGATCGGCCTTGCCCACTAGTCTTTGGTACCTTCCCACATCAACTGCTTAGTTTTGCTCTATTTCTCTAGTTTTACCTTGGGATTTACAGGGGAGGAGGCTGGTTTGCATTCAAGCATTCTAGTTTCCTTAAGAAGATCAAGAACATATTTTCTTTGAGAGATGAAGATCCCCTCCTTAGACCTAGCCACTTCCATACCCAGGAAGTACTTCATTTGCCAAAGATCCTTTACTTCAAACTCCTTGGCAAGGGAGTCCTTTAGACTCTTTATTTCAAAATGATCATAACCAATGATGATTATATCATCCACATACACAATGGGGATGACCTTCTTTCCAGTAGGAGAAACTTTTGTGAACATAGTATAGTCAGATTGACATTGTCTGAACCCAAGGTTTACAGCAACTTTGGTAAATCAGCCAAACCATGCCCTAGGAGACACTTTAGCGCATAAAGAGTTTTGTGCAGTTTCCAGACCTTATTTCCAGCCCCTAGGTACTCAATCCCAGGTGGCAACTTCATGTAGACCTCTTCATTTAGGTCTCTATTGAGGAAGACATTTTTTACATCTAGTTGATGCAGGGGCCACTCAAGATTCACAGTAACACACAAGAGAACCCTTATAGTGTTCAGCTTTGCAAAGCCACAAGTGAAAAGGTCTCTTGATATTCTATCCCATGAGTCTGGATTACTTGGGATGACCAAGTTTCTTGCAGTGGTCACACCAAGGTCTCTCCTTCTTACCTTTCATGGCTGGATTCATTGGACAGAAAAGCATAACCGTCAGATTATATAGAGGTTTGAGTAGGTTGACTCCCCAACATGAGCTTCCTCTTACTTTCGTCAGGTTTGACGAGAAGGCAGATTTGAGGTTAGGAAAAGAAGATTTCCCACGGATCCTTCCTCTAACATCATCCAAATCAGGGTTTAGACCCATAAGAAAGGTGAAAACTCTATCATCTTCAGTGTAGCACTTGTGAATTTTTGCATCCGCGTTGCACTTCCACTTGTGTTCACTCAAAAGATCCAGTTGCTGCCAGATTTTACTCAGTTGGTTGTAGTACTAAGTTAAATTCAGATCAAATTGCCTAAAATTCTTCAATTGGGACTTTAGGTCAAAGATCTCAGAGGTGTTGTTCCAGGTGCTGTCCTTTTTGAGTAGAGGTCATGAGTTGCACCCCAGATTTTTGCAGCAATATTATAGAACATAAAGTTCTCACTCTGTTCTGGACTCATAGACCCTACAAGCCAAGACATGATCACATTGTTTTCTGCCTTCCATTGCCTATATTTTGGATCAGTAGCCTTCCATTGCCTATATTTTGGATCAAGCTTTTGAAAGTTTACAAGACTTGAGGGGGTATGGCTATAGCTCGGCAAAAATTGTGGAACCTCAAGTCGATCAACTCATTCCATTAAATTTCTATGGTCTTTTTCCACTTTATGAAGAGCAATTCACCGAGTTCTGTGATGCATTTGAGTTCAAACTTGCACTTAGAAAAATGGTATCAATTCAGGAGCCATTTGTAAAGATGGAAATGCTTGCTCCAAGAGATTACATTCCCTCCACATGGAATATGCACAGAATAGAACAAAGTTTCAAGAAATGAAATATATAACGAAGGAAATGAGCCTAGAAGGACACCAAATTGGTAAATATGATGAGGTGCACATGCTCCAGTAAGCTGTTATATTTTTGTTATTCCATGGACATTGGGGCTACAATTTCAGTCTAACTCGCGGACGAATTATGCTATTGGAGGGTTGGAATGATGAGAACCTTAATACAAAAGATAAGTGCATCATGGTTGAGCCAAGTGTTCCGAGCTCTTCATGTTTGATCATTTTATGTGAGAATGGAAAATTTAAGAAGACTATGAAATTGTTTCACAAGATGGTGAATGGACTTAATCCACCAATGGTTGATGATGGAAAGACTCTGAGCCCTCAATGTGGATTCATACGAGTTCACCCGTGGACGAGCTTTTTGAGTAGAGTGATGGAGATGATGTAGGACATCATAATAGTTAAAGGTCTTTAATTTAGGCTTTGACACATGTGGGTTATTAAGAGTAGGTTTTAGTTTAATGGGCTTCTTAGCCTCTATAAATGGTCTAAGTCTCTCTAATGTTAGTCATTATGTAATCTTGAATATCTTCTCTTTGAAAATGAAACTATCTTTGAGCTTGGATTAGCTCGTGTTTTATCCGTTTATTGTAGATCTTCTACATCTTAAGCTCGGTGAGGAACTTAAAAATCCTTTCATATTCTGAGATACCTCTGCATCTCTTTGCATCCTCTTTACAATCCTAGTCAAACACCTCAAACGCATAAATTTGTTGCCATAATCTTGACAAAAGGTGGAAATACCTTGCGACATTCAAGGTATGGTGCTAGATCGTTTATAATTGAGGTTTTATGTTTCCGTCTTTGCAGGTTTGTTATTTAGTCCTGATAATTGTAATGAAGAGCTTTCTTGTGCCTATTGCTTCACATCACAAGTGGTTGCCTATACCAATGAAAGTGAAGATGAAGACAAAAGCTCATATAGGTAAGGTAATGCACACAAAGAGATTTACCAAGAATAAGTGCCCAACACGTAAGACTACTAAGATTTACTCAACCCCAAAAGCTGATTACGTGGTAACACTCTAAACCCGCAATGCTTGTCAAATTTATTAGCTAATCACATGAAACATCATACTAGCACAAGGTCAGCAACCATTGCCCCACTCTTCTCAAACACAACTTAGATACCTGACTAAGGAGGACTGGTTCAAAAGTCCAAAAGATATGTGTTTTTTCAAAGAAGAGTAAACATGATCATAATAATGTGCTATTTCCACAATCCTCAGTTTTAATCCCTTCCTCCCCCATCTCAATGCCCGAAAATACAAAATGAAAGGAAAAAGCTACAGCTGCTTACAGAAATCATATTTCATTATGTAATAGAACAAGAACAAACCTTTCATATGGCTTCACTTTAATGGTATCAATTTTCCTGCATAGAGAATGTTCATAAATAATCGATGAGAAACAAAGAAAATAAAACATTTCTTTACTTAACTCACAAAAAGCCGAAAAGTGGGCAAGAACTAAGATGCAAAGAAATACTGTAGCAAATACCACTTTTTCTTGTGTGGCTTTGGTAGAGTGGATGTAATAAATACATTAAGAGATAATCTAACACTCCCCCTCAAGCTGGTGAGTCATGAGTGGATGTCAATCATTCCCAGCTTGCTCAGGAGATTGTGAAAGCACTTCTCAACAACACCTTTTGGTTAGGAAATTGAGTTGAGTTGATGAAATTTGTAACAATGAGACCATCATCCATCTTCTCTTTGATAAAGTGACGGTCTACCTCCACATGTTTAGTCCTGTCATGCTGGACTGCATTGTGTGAGATATCAATTGCAGAATTGCTGCCACCGTATAAGATAATCTGGGCCATGATTAATTTCAGCCATAGTAGTTCACATATCCCAAATGCTAAGGATCTAAACTCAGCTTCTGCACTTGACCTAGCTATAACAGGTTGCTTTTTTACTTCTCCAAGCAATAGGGTTCCCAAAGAGGAATATGCAGAAACCTGAATTTGATCTTCCATCATCAAAAGTGTTGAATATTATGTTATTTATGTTATGTTTAATTATGTTAAATAATAAGAGGGGTAAAAGTGTAATAGTCTGCTTATAATAAGAACAGCCGCACTGCCTAGGGTTTAGAATAATCCTAGGGTTAGAAAGTCGGCTCCTATGTTTTAGGAGTTTGCTTGTGAAAGGGTTCTCGTATTTTCTGTGTATTTAAGTGTGACATGACACACAGTTGTAATCATCCTTTTAATATCAATAAAAAGGTTCTCTCTTTTCTTATTTTCTTACATGGTATCGGAGAATGGTTGCATGATTCTCGCGGCAATCATGAATTACCGGGCAGCCTTAAACACCGCCACTTCGTGCAACTCTTCCAAAGACAACAACCGGATCAACCATGGCAAACGCCGATTAGTCCATCGGAGGAGATAACAACTCAAATTCTTCTCGCAATCCCGCTCACCGTACAAAGGTTGAACGGCAAAAATTATCTAGAATGGTCTCAAACAAATCCAATTGGCCATTGATGGAAGGGGAAAGCTAGTGGTACATCACCGGAGAAGCTACAAAGCCGCCGAGGGTGACCCCAAATCCGCAACTCGAGATCGGAAAACTTCATGGTAAGGGCCTGGCTCATCAACTCAACGGAGCCGCCGATTGCCAAGCCTCACATGTTCTTACCTACACCCAAAGACATGTGGCAGGCAAGAAAGAAGGAGATGTACTCGATTTGGAAAACACATCTCGCATCTATGAGCTTAAAACCAAATTGTGGTCCTATAAACAGAAAATCAAGATGTTACCTCTTACTATAACACCATGGTTGGTCTATGGCAGGAGCCAGATATGTCCTACAATATTTCTTGGGATTGTCCGGGTGATGGCGTCAAGTTCCAAAAAAAGGAAGAGAACGATAGGGTCTATATTTTCCTGGCAGGATTGAATCAAGAATTGGATGAAGTAAGGGGAAGGATTCTGGGGAAGAACCCTTTGCCTACACTTCGGGAAGTCTTCTCCGAGGTGAGAAGGGAGGAGCTAAGGAGGAAAGTAATGAATAAGGGAGTTGCTACTCCTATTACAGAAAATTCAACCCTTGCAGTTACAAAAGGAGAGGCTGATAAGAAGGCGGGAAAACAGAAAATCTGGTGTGATCACCCCAAAAAACAGGGCACACCGTAGAAACTTGTCCGGGGTATTCATGGGAAGCCCGCAAATTGGAAGCCACGGGGTGCCGCCGGAAATTTAGACAAACGACAAGCAAATCGTGTGTCATCCGATCAAGGGCGTAACTCGCAGAGGGCGCCACTCACTCAGGAACAATTAGAACAGCATTAGTAAGCTTGTTCTTGCCCAAACATCCAAACCACCCCTCCAACAGTGTGAGATCTCATGCTCACTAGCAGAAACAGGTAATTCTCCATCTCTTTCTTTTCTAGGAGTTCACCAACCAGACTCTTGGGTCATTGACTCAGGGGCAACTAATCATATGTCTAGTTTTTCCCACATTTTCTCCTCCTACTTCCCATGTGCTGGGCATCAAAAGGTAAAAATTGCTGATGGTTCCTTTTCTACTATAGCTGGAACAGGAACAGTAGTTATTTCCCCAAATTTGGTCCTTAAAAATGTGCTGCATGTTCCAAATTTATCGTGTAATCTTTTATCCGTCAACAAACTTATTTCGATTCTCGCATACCGTTGTTTTCTCTGTGGACGGGTGTGTCTTTCGGGATACTCACACGGGGAAGGAGACTGGCGGCGTGCTAAGTTGAAAGGAGGACTATATCTACTTGAAGAAAAGGAAGACTTCCGTAATAAGGACATCCTTAGGAACGCTTGTTTTCGCCTACTTATTATGATAGAATAATGTTCTAAGGTGGCACCTACGATTAGTGGCACCCTAGTTTTTTGTATTTGAAAAGGCTTATGCCGTAACTATTTTCTAATAAGAATGTTGAAAGTTTTCAATGTGAGATATGTGAATTAGCTAAGCACTTTGTAGATCTACCTTCCTCGCCCAACCTTACAAGCCAACCAAACCCTTCACTATGATTCACAGTGATATTTGGGGCCCTGCAAGGGTGAGTACATTGTCTGGAAAAAAATGGTTCATATCTTTCATCGATGACCACACTAGGTTAACTTGGGTTTATCTCCTTAAACACAAAAGTGATGCCAAACAAAATTTTCAAGACTTTTATAACATGATTTTCACACAATTTCATTCAAAAGTTGAGATTTTTAGAAGTGATAATGGTACTGAATATTTTAACTCCATCCTTGGTACTTTTTTTCAAGAAACGGGTATAGTTCACCAAAGTTCTTGCCCAGACACACCTCAACAAAATAGGGTGGCCGAGAGGAAGAACAGACACATCATGGAAGTGGTAAGATCCTTGATGATCACTTTCCAAAAGCCCTAAATACCTTTGGGGGAAGTCATCCTAACAAACTGTCTACCTCATAAATAGACTCCCCTTGTAGTCCTCAATTTTCGCAGTCCTTTGAGTCAACTAAAGGTTTTTTATCCCACATCTAGACTGATCCAGGACATACCCCTTAGAGTGTTTGGGTGTACGGCCTTTATCCACATACACAATGCAGGGAAGTTAGATCCTAAGTCTAGAAAGTGCGTCTTCCTATGGTATTCTCCAACTCAGAAGGGATACAAGTGCTTTGATCCCTTGAAACAAAAAATGTATATCTCTAGTGATGTCACCTTTTTTGAAGACAAAATGTTTTTTGAGACTCATATTCAAGGGGGGTATTCCAACGAACATGAGTCCTTGTCCTTCATGCATTCTCCCCTGCATTTTTTACTTGACACAGAGGTGCCACAGACTAGTGTGCTTGACCCTAAGGAACATATACATCATAGTAAGGAAGCTAGTGACCATATCACTGAACTACCATCTCCTGCAAAGGATAATCAAAAAGGTAGTTCAGAGATCAGTCCTATGACCAGAATACTAAAATTCCCAGGGAAAACTTACTCTAGAAGAGGAACTGCTCTCAAGGATAATGTACTCCACAACAGCACTAGCCAGGATCCTGCCTCAAGTGAAGATGCTGAAAGTGACTCGAAAACAGTACCCTCCTCCTGACAACTCGACAACCCCGAAACGTCCGAGAAAATTGATTCTCATGCCACCTCCGACAAAATAGATCCTAATGACCCTACACTACAAGTTCCCATAGCCCTCGTAAAACCAACCGAGAATGCACAAAACATCCCCTATACCCTCTCTCCAAATATGTGTCATATGACAAACCGTCACCCCAAAGATCATGCTTTCATATCCAACTCCGTCCAAAGGTAAAAATTCCAAAGAATATCCAAGTAGCTCTAACCGAACCCGAGTGGTGGCAAACCGTCCATGAAGAGATGAAGGCTCTTGAAAAGAATGACACTTGGGATGTTGTTAGTCTGCTAAAAGGAGAAGTCCCAATTGGGTGCAGATGGGTGTTTACTGTGAAGTACAACTCTGATGGAACACTGCAAAGGTGTAAGGCCAGGCTTGTAGCAAAGGGTTATACCCAAACGTATGGTTTGGATTATTCTGAGACCTTCTCTCCTGTGGCAAAGCTAAATACTGTGAGAATTCTGTTGTCTGTGGCCGTGAACAGAGAATGGCCTCTGGAACAACTGGATGTAAAGAATGCTTTTCTCCATGGTAACCTAAAGGAGGAGGTTTACATGGACATTCCCCTAGGCTTTGCTGATGGTTCGGGCAAAAAAGTGTGTAAATTGAAGAAATCACTCTATGGACTCAAACAAAGTCCTGAGCATGGTTTGAGAGGTTTATGAAGTTCATGAAGAGTGAAGGGTTCAAGCAAGGGCATTCGTACCACACACTTTTTGTGAAAAAGTCCCGCAGTGGAAAATTGACAGTTCTGGTTGTCTATGTGGATGACATCATCCTAACTGGGGATGACCAAGTGGGAATGGCCCAGATCAAGAACAGATTGGCCAAGGAGTTTGAGATCAAAGAATTAGGCGCTTGAGGTACTTT
Organism: Gentiana straminea; assembly: GCA_036785695.1. Lineage (NCBI taxonomy): Eukaryota > Viridiplantae > Streptophyta > Magnoliopsida > Gentianales > Gentianaceae > Gentiana > Gentiana straminea. The sequence continues at coordinate 1,341,999 of JAVUPR010000087.1, read as the reverse complement.
CTAGGTATAGAGTTTGCAAGGTCGATAAGGGGACTCGGTGGTATCTCGTAGAAAATATATCCCGGACCTATTGGAGGAAACAGGCATGACAGAGTGTAAACCAGCTGCAACTCCTATGGAACCAAAACCTGAAGATCTGGGAGAAAATTGAGGGTGTGCCAGTTGATAAGGGCAGGTATCAGAGGTTGGTGGGCAAGCTAATATATCTAGCCCACACTAGGCCAGACATCTCATTTGCTGTGGGAGTGGTGAGCCAATTCATGCATGACCCTTGTGAACATCATCTTGAAGCGGTGATGAGGATATTGAGGTATTTGAAGAGTACTTTGGGAGAAGGTTTGTGGTTCAAAAAGAGCACTTCCAGAGCAATTGAAGTGTATACTGATGCTGACTGGGCAGGCTCCAAAGAGAGGAGATCAACCTCTGGATATTGTAGTTATGTTTGGGGCAATTTGGTCACTTGGAGGAGTAAGAAGCAAGGAGTAGTGGCAAGAAGCACAGCAGAGGCAGAGTTTAGAGCCATGGCTCAGGGTGTGTGTGAAGAGTTATGGATCAAGAGGGTCCTAAGACCTTCGGTTCAACCTAGCCTTCCTACGAGGTCGTTCGTGATAATAAAGTCGCTATTGACATTGCAAATGATCCAGTCCAACACGACCGAACCAAGCACATTGAGATAGATAGACACTTCATCGTGGAGAAGCTTGACAATGGGCTGATCTCGCATTCCCTTTTTACCTTCGTCTCAACAGTGGCCGATGGGTTGACCAAGCCTCTAGTGAAGCCGGGATTCAATCAGTTTGTAAGCAAGTTGGGCATGATAAATATCCATGCTCAACTTGAGGGGGGGTGTTGAATATTATGTTATTTATGTTATGTTTAATTATGTTAAATAATAAGAGGGGTAAAAGTGTAATAGTCTCGCTTATAATAAGAACAAATTTCGCACCGCCTAGGGTTTAGAATAATCCTAGGGTTAGAAAGTCGACTCCTATGTTTTAGGAGTTTGCTTGTGAAAGGGTTCTAGTATTTTCTGTGTATTTAAGTGTGACAGGACACACAGTTGTAATCGTCCTTTTAATATCAATAAAAAGGTTCTCTCTTTTCTTATTTTCTTACAAAAAAACCAACATAATTTGAGTCGATATAAGCCTTAAGAATTTGTTGATCAATTTCTAGAACAAAATCCCCTTTCCAGGAAATCTTTTAGGTATTGAAGGATCCTTTCAGCTGCTCTCCGATGACTTCTCTTTGGGTTATGCATGTATCTGCAGACCATGTTGACATCAAATGCAATATCTAGTATGGTATGAGCTAGGTAGATGAGTCATCCCACCAATCTTGATAGCACAGTTTGTCCACTGTGTCCATGGGGGTTTCAGTAGGTTTACAACCTAGCATCCTAATATCTTTCAGAAGATCCAAAATGTACTCTTGTTGTGAAATCAGTATTTCCATTTGGAATACAAGACTTCAATTCCTAGGAAGTAGTTCGGCATAACCAGCTCTTTAATGTCAAATTCTTGACATAAGAACTCTTTCAATCTCAGATTACCCTCCTTATCATCACATGTGATGATAACATCATCAACATAGACAAGCAAAACAGGAAATTGCTCAGAATTACTTTGTTTAATAAACATGTTCCCCTTGACTCTATTTATACCCCAAGCTGGTCTGGCATTTGTGAACCTACTAAACCAAAGCCTCGGGGATTGTTTTAGGCCATAGAGGGCCTTTTTGAGTCTACATACTTTCCTCCCTTCAGTTTGAAATCCTAGAGAAATATCCATAAAATAGTTTCCTCAATGTCTCTTTGAAGGAAGGCATTTTTTACGTCATATTGATGTAGGTCCTCATTCAAAGTCTACAACAAAAGATAATAGTCTTCTGACTGTATTCATCTTTGCAACTGGTGCAAAGGTTTCAAAATAGTCAACACCATGAATCTGAATGTACCTATGGACAGATGACATTGTACTGTTCATACATATTGTTCAATGTACTGTTCACTTTGCCCTAGTGTAGGGGTTAAACTAATGGGATGTCCTTAACTCCTATTATGTTGCCCTTCTGTTTTGTTTTTTGTGGTTAAGTGTTTTAATCATATTTCATGTTTGTAGCCGTTATAGCCGTTACTTTTGAATTCAGGATGGCATGTTGCCTTCTAAATATCAGTTTAATATTTTCCTTTATGAAATACGATAGAGTACTCTACTTATTAATCTTTTTCAATATGGTATCAAAGCCTAGCATCTCTCCCTTCTTCTAAATCTTCTCCTATCTTCTTTACGATCCTGAAAAATGTTGGATCCAACATCCACTGTTCCACCTACCTCTTCTAATCATTCCAATGGACTTGGATATGAGAATCCAAATCTGCGAATCACCTCTATAAAGCCCAATGGATCTAATTATAGACAATGGGCTCAATCGGTGAAACCATTCATAACTGGAAGAGGCAAAATGGGGTATATTTCTGTAACTCGGAAAATGCCAAGTGAGGAAGATGCAGATGCATTCCTCATTTGGGAAACTGAGAATGCTATTGTCATGACATGGATCAACTCCATGGAAACTGACATAGTCCATGTTCATCTTTTCTATCCTACTGCTAAAGAGATTTGGGATTTTGTAGCTGCTACATACTCTGATCAAGGTAACTATGCACAAGCTTTTGGAGTTAAAACTCAATCAGGGATTTGAAACAAGGTTCCCTTGATGTGACAAAATGCTTCAGTACATTGAGAAAACTTTGGCAAGAGTATGATCAGGCTCACTGCCAATCAATGGGAGTGTCCCTTAGATGCAAGGATTCAGAAACTGCTGGATTAGGAGAGTTTTTGGAACTGGGGATATTAACATCTCTAACACCTTTGTGTTAAACGATGTCCTCTATGTCCTAAAACTTGATTGCAATCTGATTTCTATCGGTAATAAAACTAATGACATAAGTTGGGATGTTGTGTTCTCTGCTACTAAATGTGTTTTTCAGGATCATTCCTCACAGAAGATAACTGGCAATGCTAATGCTTGCTCAGGTCTATTTATCCCCAATGAGAATGAAGATTCTGAGAAGACCAATTTACATTTTGGTTCAAAAATTAGTAGTTTTAATTTAAATGATGTAATGATGTGGCATTATAGATTTGGCCACCCCAGTTTTGCATATTTAAAAACTCCGTTTCCTGAAAAATTAGGGTTGTAATATAAGTTCTTTGCAATGTGAAATCTGTCAGTTAAAATTACTAAATCTGTGTATGCTAAGCTGCCATATTTGCAATCTCACCCCTTCCCCCTTATTCATAGTGATGTTTGGGGACCCTCAAGAGTTAAGCATGTAATGGAAGTAGATGGTTTGTCACTTTTATAGATGACCACTTTTGTTGTTCTTGATGAAAGCGAAATCTGAAGTTGGTTTTATATTTCAGAATTTCTATACAATGATCTCTACTCAGTTTGATACTAAAATCACAGTGCTGAAAATTGACAATGCAAAGGAATACTTTGAATCTAACTTGAGTACATTCTTGGAAGACAAAGGCATAGTTCATATCAATAGTTGTGTAGAAACCCCTTAGCAAAGTTTCTGCGAGGAAAAATAGACATCTACTTGAAATGAATGTACCCAGCACAGAAGTACCTTGATGTTTTCAATGACTGTACCCAAGTATCTATGGGGTGAAGCTATCCTTACTGCCACTTACTTAATCAATAGACTGCCTAGTAGGGTTTTAGAGTTTAAATCTCCTATGCAAACCTTACTAGCAATTCACTCTTGCAATCACCTCATAACTGATGTTCCTTTAAAAATATTTGGTTGCACCGTATTTGTTTATATTCACACTCTGCATAGAAGTAAACTTGATCCTAAAGGCCAAAAGTGTATCTTTGTGGGCTATTATGCCAACAAAAATGGATACAAATGTTATTCTCCCATCAACAAACAGTTTTATAACACTATGGATGTGATTTTTTTTGAAGATACTCCATATTATAATGATCAAAAGGAAAGTTTTTCTGAATGTGCTGACAAATGGGATATATTTGATATTCCTGTATCCCCTGCTTACCCTTCACTAACTCCTATGCAGCAAGAGAATGATGTATCAGCAGACCAAGAGTCAACTGACAGAGGGTCAGCAGACAAAGAGTCAGCTATCATCCAGTCAGCAGATAACCATATCATGCCTCAGTAGGGTGACAAAATACCAATTGCAAAGGTCGATCACAGAAAAAGGTTTCAAACTCTGCCTGCTCTCCACAAGGTACTGTTGATGCACCATCAGTAGAGCATACCAATATCATACCTCAACAGCCAAGTAATGCCTCTCCTCATAAGCTTGATGACAGACCTATGGTAAAAGACTCTACACTAAGCAACCCATTTACACTTTTCTGTCTTATGGTAAGCTGTCACTTGCATTCTGGTTATTTACTCAGAATTTAGATAAAAAAAAGTTATCCCTAGCAATATTTATGAGGCTTTCAATGACACTAAGTGGAAGAGTGTCATTCAAAATGAAATGTCTGCCCTACTCAGTAATCATACTTGGGACCTAACCACTCTTCTTCCAGGAAAGAGGCTTGTAAGTTGTAAATGGTTGTTTAATATCAAATACAATGCTAATGGAAGTCTAAACAAATATAAAGCTAGACTTGTTGCTAGAGGATTCACACAGACCTATGGCTTCGACTATAAAAAAAACTTTTGCTCCTATAGCTAAATTGAACTCCGTTGGAATCCTTTTATCCTTGGTTGTTCATCTTGATTGGCCCTTATTCCAATTAAACATTAAGAATGCTTTCCTGAATGGAGATTTGGAAGAGGAAGTGTCTATGACTATCCCACCTGCATTTGAGAACCCTAATAACAAAGGAAAAGTCTGTAAACTAAGAAAATCTCTCTATGGCTTGAAACAGTCTCCTAGGCATTGGTTTGGTAGACTCACTTCCATTGTCAAAACTGCTGGCTATTCCCAATGCAACTTTGACCATACTATGTTTGTTAAAATTACCAGTGGTAAAAGGACTATACTCATTGTATATGTGGATGGCACCATTCTGACAGGTGAAGATCACATGGAAATTTAGAGACTAAAGAACCTGCTTGCTAAGGTGTCTGCTTGCTAAGGTGTTTGAAGTTAAAGATTTGGGACACTTGAAGTATTTTCTGGGTATGGAGATTGCTAGAACGAGGGAAGGCATCTATGTTTCCCAAAGAAAGTACATCCTTGACATTCTCAAGGAAACAGGGATGTTGGGATGCAAGCCTGCTATCTCCCCAGTTGACGCCAGTTTGAAGCTTATACATGGCACATAAACTATTGACAAAGAGAGAGAACAAAGGCTGGTGGGAAAGCTCATTTACCTATCCCACACCATGTCTGACATTTCTTATGTTGTTGTCAGACGGTTCATGCACCAGCCAACTAAAAAGCATTGGGAAGCTGTTTATAGGATCTTAAGATACCTCAAGATGACACCTGGTCAAGACTGCACTTCAAATCCAACATTAGAGCAATAGATGTGTTGCTTACACAGATGTTGATTGGGCACGAAGCCACACCGACAGAAGATCCACTGCTGGCAATTGCTCATACATTTGGAGCAATCTTGTTAAATGGAGAAGCAAGAAACAACCTATTGTTTTTAGGAGTAGTGCAGAAGCAAAGCTTAGGGCTCTTGTCCTTGGTGTCTGTGAAGGATTATGTCGATTTTTGAGAGAGAGAAAGAGTTGAAGATTAGTTTTATCAACTTTCTTCTTACTTTACAAACAAAAGTTACAAAGCTAAATAGAAGTGGAATTAGTCTTTCCATCTTCTGATAATAAAGAGCTAGGGAATAAGTGGGAGACAGAGCATTAAATGCAGCCCCTAAACAACTAACTACTAACAGTTTACTTATAATATGTAAACGGCTAGTAAATACAAGAGGAATAGTAATAAAAAGAATATAGAGAGCAATATAGATATATTATGATCTATAATTACTATCAATACTCCCCCTCAAGTTGGTTTATAAATGTCTAATAAACCAAGATTGCTAACGCAATACTGGAAAGGAACTCTGGGTAATCCCTTTGTATACATATCTGCCACCTGGAGTGTTGTAGGAATGTAGCATAGATCAATGACACCATTTTCCAGTTTTTCTTTGATAAAGTGCTTGTCAATTTCAACATGTTTTGTCCTATCATGTTGAACAGGATTGTTTGCAATCTTGATAGCTGATTTACTGTCACTTAGGAGTGTTATAGGCCCATTAGTCTTGATTTTGAGCTCAGTTAGACTCTTTTGATCCATATCAGCTCACAAATACCCAATGCAACAGCTCAGAATTCAGCTTCTGCACTACTTCTTGCCACCACTGCTTGCTTTTTACTTCTCCATGAAACCAGATTATCTCCAATAAAGATACACCATCCTGAAGTGGACTTTCTATCTGTGATGGAACCTGCCCAGTCAGCATCAACATACCCTTTTACTTGAACATTTCCTTCAGCTTTAAAAAATAGGCCACTTCCTGAACTTTTCTTTAGGAATCTCAACACTCTGAATGCAGCATCTTGATGGATTTTCCTCGGTTTGTGCATAAATTGACACATTTGACTCACTGCAAAAGAAACATCAGGTCTAATATGAGACAAGTATATCAATCTCCCTACTAATCTTTGAAATAGTTCTTGATTAACAGGCTCACTATTCTCATCATCCCATAGTTTTACAGTGTTATCGATTAGTGTGTCCACAGGTTTGCATCCAAGAAGTCCATAGTCTCTTAGGAGATCAAGAGTATACTTCCTTTGAGTGACATAGATTCCTTGTTTAGTTCTTGCAACTTCCATACCAAGGAAGTACCTGAGGTGACCTAGATCTTTAATTAATATCAAAGTTGTCTTTTAGGAAGGATTTGAGCTTGTTAATTTCAGTCTCACAATTGTCAGTTATAATGATGTCATCAACATAAAAAGAAGAATGGTGATCTCACCATTTCCAGTATGTTTATAAAACAATGTATGATCACTATGACCCTGAGTGTACCCTCCCATCTTTATAACCTTAGAGAATTTTTCAATCCAAGCCCTTGGAGATTGCTTCAATCCATAAAGAGATTTGAGCAATTTGCAAACTTGGTTTTTCTTAAAAATATTTTCAAGTCTAGGTGGGGGTAACATAACATCTTCTTTAAGATTACATTAAAAAAAGCATTTTTTACATCCATTTGAAACAGAGGCCAATTATTGGTAGCAGCTAAGGCAATGAGAATTCTAACAGTGTTAAGTTTGGCCACAGGTGCAAAAGTCTCATTAAAATCTATACCAAAGGTTTGGGTGTAGGCTTTGGCAACCAACCTAGCTTTATATCTGCTCACACAGCCATCAGAATTATATTTAATTGTAAATACCCACTTACTTCCAACAGGTTTGACATTGTCAGGTCTATCAACAATTTCCCAAGTTCTGTTTTCCTTTAGAGCTCTAAGCTCTTCTAAAACAGCTTCTTTCCATTTGGGATGTTGTAGTGCCAGACATATGTTCTTAGGTACGGTATGCTGTCCCGATTTGAAATAAATGAAGAGTAATCACTAGAAAGAGCTCCATAGGAAACAAACCTTTGAATGGGATGAGAAGTGCATTCTAGTACCTTTTCTAAGAGCAATAGGCAATTCATTTGGTACAGGGGTAGGACAGATATCACCTGGTTCACTGACTTCAGTATCAGTGGAGTCATTATTGGTAATATCTTGAGGCACCTCTTCCAATGCAGCTTCCTCATTGCTGTCCAAGGAGTTCTGACAGGGCTCAAAGTTTACCTCTTCTTGTTCATTGCTGTCCAAGGAGTTCTCACATGGCTCAGAGTTGACCTTTTCTAGCACTTTATCCTTTCCCTTTATGGTGTAAACAATGATGTCTTGGGATTCTTTGTTGATAAGGTCTTTCTCAGGATTTCCAGTTGTAAGATTTAGATCCTCACTGGTGTCAAACCAAGGTACTTTGGGTAGGACAAGAAAGTTGTACCTGTCATCATTAGACTCAGATTTATCAGGATAAATAGGTTGTTTCTCAAAAAAGGAGACATCGGCAGATATATATATTCTTTTAGATGAAGGATCATAGCATTTGTATCCCTTTTTAGTGGAGGAATAGCCAATAACAACAGTCTTGACAGCCCTTGGTTCCAGTTTACCTCTATTCTGTGTATGAATATGTACAAAAGTTGTAATCCAGACACTTTTAGGGGTATATGGGACATCAGTTGGCTGTCAAGAAAACAGGAGGACATCATACTGATAGGTGTTTTAAAATTGAGAACCCTAGAAGGCATTCTATTTATCAAAAAAGCAGCAATAAGAATGGCTTCACCCCAGTAAAAGATAGGCATATTAGTAGTGAAAAGAATAGCTCTAGCAACTTCCAGTAGGTGTCTATTCTTTCTCTCTGCTATACCATTTTTCTGGAGTGTATTGGTGCAAGATGTCTGATGAATAATTCCTCTTTCAGTGAGAATGGGGACTTAGGACTGAATTTAGGTATTCAGTACCATTATCAGACCTTAGAATCTTAATATCACATTGAAATTGGTTTTTAATCATCAGATCAAAGTTTCTAAAACTATGAGCCACATCAGACTTGTTTTTCATTAAATATAACCAACAGACCCTTGTATGGTCATCAATAAAGGTACCAAAACCACCTGTTATTGGTTAAGTTTGGTACCTTTGATGGTCCCCATACATCAGTGTGGATTAATGAGAAATGAGCTCTATAAGGTTTAGATAAATAGTTCTACTAGAAAAAGCAGTTTCATTCTTTTCCTCTTTCTTGAACAGGTATAGCCCATCACTCATTCTAGCATTGCCAATCCTCATTTGTGATTTCATATCCTGAAATTCACAGTGAGAGGGATACAATTTAGCTACACAATGTTTATCTTTAGTAAATCTACTAATAGAAAACAATTGCAATTTAGATTAGGGACATGTAGAACAGATTCTAGAGACATATTGTCAGAAATTCGGACCTTCCCAGTTCCAGCCACAGTGGATAAGGATCCATCAGCTATCCATAGCTTATGTTGACCATTAGAAGGAAAATAAGTTGAGAAAAGGGTTTTATCACCTGTCATGTGATTAGAGGCTCCTGAATCTATGAACCAAGAAGTGTTACCTCCTTTTACAGCAGCTATTTTAGGTTCAGCTTCTTATCCACCAATAGACTCGATGCTTCAAGTTGTTCTCTTGAAAAAGGTGTAGAGTTTTCAGTGGCAACAAGAGCATGCTTCTGATTATTCCAAGTATTGGTCCTTTTTGGACCTGGGTCATTTGATTGACTGTTTGGTCAGCCATGGATTCCCCAACATGTCTCTTTGGTATGACCTTTCCTTTTACAATGGTCAAACCAAATGTTTTTCTGGTCTTTCACTTGAAACCCTTTGAGTTCCCATATAAGCCAGTATTAGTTTGGAGTGACATCACAGCCGATGGTTCTCCCCCTGGAGTGGGAAGTAGACCGTCCAGTTTCATTGCAGTAATTTGCAGGGCTGGATTGTTAAGTCCACTCTCAGATCGAAAAGAAGATGGTGCCGAAGAGCTGGTAGCTTCAGAGAGAGTTCTAGACATTTCGAAGAGAAGAAATGAAGTTTGAAGAAGAAGAAGAAAATACGAGAACCGATTATGGCTCCGATACCATGTAGATTTTTGAGAGAGAGAAAGAGTTGAAGATTAGTTTTATTAACTTTCTTCTTACTTTACAAACAGAAGTTAAAAAGCTAAATAGAAGTGGAATTAGTCTTTCCATCTTCTGATAATAAAGAGCTAGGGAATAAGTGGGAGACAGAGCATTAAATGCAGCCCCTAACAACTAACTACCAACAGTTTACTTATAATATGTAAACGGCTAGTAAATACAAGAGGAATAATAATATAAAGAATATAGAGAGCAATATAGATATATTATGATCTATAATTACTATCAATAGTTTATGGTTAAAAAGGGTCCTCACTAAACTCAAGATTCCTCTCAATCCACCTATCAATCTGTACTGTCAACAATTCTACTCTATGCATGGCAGAAAATCCTATCCAGTATGACAAAACCAAACATGTGGTTATTGACAAAACCAAAAGTGAAGGCGGTCTAGGCTTTAAACGACTTTATTGGATGAACCTAGCTCTCCTAGGCATCCAATCTTGAGCAGCCAAGTATACTCTGCTTCTTACTCTTTTTTTATAGTAACCTTGAGCAACCAATCTTGCCTTATACCTTTCAATAGTTCCCTTCAAACTTATATTTGACGGTAAGAACCCATCTACACCCTACGGTTTCGGCCTCCGAAAAGGGAACAAGCTCTCGTGTTTTGTTCTTTTCGAGGCTTCCATCTCATCTTTCATAGCCATAGTCCATTTTTCATCAGACAAAGCCTCATTTAGGGTCTTTGGTACAAAAGTATTCATGAGATGCTTCATGTGATGTTTTGTACAAGCTTTGGATCTTTTCCTGGGAGCAATACGGAGGACATCTTCTTGAGGAAGATCGGTTTCTGATTCTTTTCCCCTGCTCGGAGCAGGATCAGATTCATTCACAGTAGGATCATGGTCCCCCCCCATTTTCATTGTAGACAAGTTCAATGTCTCAATTATCTTAAAAAAGGATGACTTTAGTGAACTTAATCTCCTTTTATACCTTTCTTTTTGGTGTAGATGATTATAGACCTTTCTTTCAAACATTTCTCATCATGACTAGATTGAGACTCTTTGGTAGATTCCACCACATTATCAGAATCGGAAGGAAATTCTATGAGAAACATCTCTTTCAGTTTATGATGAGAAGTTCTCCCCTTGAAGGGGGGTTTTCTTTGAACTAAGCATCTATTTCTTTGAATGTCACATCTCTATACACAATGACTTTCTTAGTAAGAGGACGATAGCATTTATAGCCCTTCTAGGTATTAGAGTACCAATGAAGATACATTTAATGGCTCTTGGATTCAGCTTTCCTATGTTAAGAGAGTGAATATGAGTAAAGACTTCACGCCCAAATACCTTTTGAGGAACCCAATCTCATGTTAGGATGGGGAATAAAAGCTTGTTGGAACTTCAATAAGACTCTACCTTACCAAAGGGCAAAGGCCTTATGAGTTCCCTAGGTACTCCCCTAGATAGATATTGGTTTGAACAGCTCAACTGCGATGGTTCTATAGGAGGATGGAGAGAGGATTTAATACTCGTCAAAGATTTGCCACACCCTAGTATTGTTTAGGTACTTTCAATTGGAACAGTTGTCCTATGTTGTTTTCAGAAGGTGCTTGTTCTTTCTTTCAGCAACATCATTTTGTTGAGGTGTATGTACACATGAGGACTCGTGTATAATCCCCTTACAAGAAAAGGATTAAGGGTTTTGTTAAAGTAGTCTTTGGCATTGTCTGTCCTTAGTTTCTTAATCTTGACCTCAAATTGAGTCAAGATCATATTGTAAAACACAATAAAGACAGAGGTCAGATCAAACTTGTGTTTAAGCTAGGTGTGCTTGCACACTCATCTATGATCCGTTGGGTTGGATGAGCAACCTTCTACCTGACCTCTCTACCACTAGTAGAGTTGCTTGCGACATTTAATCTGAAAAGAAACATTAAGCAAAGCAAAAGAGAAAGAAGTTGTCCCCTCTTCTCTGTTAACCCGCCGCATACGTAGAAAAAGAGGGAGCGAAGAAGAGAAGGAAGAACCATCTTTTTACTTTGGCACACGAGGTGGCGGGTTTGTCTATGTAACATAATGGAAATGTATCGGATTGCAAATCCTGGAATGACGGATCGACCCCGTCCTTGGCCTCGAGGAGTGGTGAGCAGCACGGAACGAAACTCGATTTTCAAATAAAGCATGTGGCTGATCTGTTTTCCCGGCCTAGTAACAACTCTCGACTTGATTGACGAAGAATCAATCGGTGTGATCTCCGCATCCCAACACTAGAGGTATGAATTGACTAACTAGCTTAGTGGCTTCTGAACAAGAAGGGCCCAATTTCAAAGAGTTACTGATTGACCATAGCAGACGAAGAGACCAGCTAAGCATCATTGGCTTGGTCAGCCTTTACCTAATCAACTACCTAATAATATGTAGGCTCATCAAACAACGCTTTTTTAGCTTTCTTCAGGATTTGGCCTGAACTGTTGAGCAGATTCCCACACGTTACACACATGTTCGCCACTTTGATCTCAGCTTTTCTCACCTCCTGGGCAAAACAACTTTAGCTAAAAGCCTCTTTTCCTTCTTCCTAGCTCCCCGGGAACAATGTTCGATTTGCATGTGTTAAGGATATAGCTAGCGTTCCTTATGACCCAGGATCAAACTCTTCTCTTGAGTATGTTTGGGCCCTGCAGTGGTAGAACCTGGCGAACCGTGTGTACTCTTTTCCAAACTTCTTTGAATTTATATTCTCTTATGATTTTTCCTACTTTCGTTAGTAGTAAGTGAGTCAGGCTCATCAGACGTTTGAGTCTTCTTGTTCTTCTTTGTACTTCGACGTTGCGATATGTCTATTTATCGTATGGAAGAATAAATCCGCGGACCTTTTGATTGGCCATATGTGAATCGATTGACCGCTATCTAAGAGAAATAGTTCTTTTATAAGGGTTTCAAATCTAAGAACTATGGTTCACAGTCCGACTGCTATCTTAGAGCTTGGCTAGTTACTTCATATTAGATACCTTGAATCTAGCTTTGTACTTGCTTAAGACACTAGCTTTGCCCTGGTATTTATATGTAATATGTGGGCTTTCTGCTTCGGCTTCTCATGTCAATCTCCCAATGTCTTGACATTTTATCTTATATAGATAGGCTATGGGCCTTGTCCTCTTCTATTCCGGCAGGAAGTGTGGGACTACTTTTATTTCATTCTTGTCTGCTTCCTCACAGGTTGCATTCAATGCTTCTGATTCAATAATTTCTTCTAACAGGAAATTAATTGAACTAGTCTCCCTTGAGTCCCCCCGTCATGAATGGAGGCTTTAAACCTTGCTTTTCCATCGCCTAAGTCACACTACTAGGGATCTCTCTTGATACTATGTCAGGCGTTGACCGACTTGTGGCCCTACCGCAAACAGATCTCTTAGTTTTTGAGAAGATAGCCCAAAAGCGGTATATAAGGCGTACCACTCAAACTTACAAGTAAACCACATATTAAGATGGCTACTAGGGTTGCTGACCCCAATGGATCGATGATAAGATCGTTTATATATGGTATAGAAAGTAAACGGAGTCCGAATGAATACAATAGCATTTATGGCTACACAACCGTCGAGAACGGATCTCGATCCGGTCCAAGACGAACCGTAAGGGTTTATTTAAACCATTGAATTCGGAATATTCTCATTGGCCATTTTGCTTGCCATCCTTCTGGGGTGTACAATGTTATATAGGGTAGGGTTGTTCGTCCACTAAAGCGGTACGTGAGCTAGGTTCCAAACGTCTATGGAATGGGTATCCGATACAATTTCTCTGGAATCTTCGCATTTCAGCAAGGTAGTGACCAAGATCACCGGAACCACTAGCTAGGGAGTTCCCTCTTTTCACTGGCTCCGATGAACTGTTTGAAAGGCCATAAGCAATTCCAAAATCTTCTAAGGTCGAGTCGTCTTTTGTGAATCTTCCAGCTCCGGATCTCAATTACAGGCGCTCTTCAGAAGCATGAGTCTCTGATGAGGAAAGAAATAAAAAAAGGATAACTCCGCATGATAATGGCCTTCCGTTCACCGCATCAATGAAAGTCAGACAAGGGAAAAAATGGACTTTCTTCTCCATCGCCACAGTGCTGCTCAGTCAAAAGATGATAGATCTAGATGAATCATAATCTATTCTACATTTCCGTTCATGTTCACGTATAAAGTGTTGTTCGTTTCTTTTATAATCTTTCCTATTATCATGTTCGAGGGAGCAAATTAATTGGTGCTGGAGCGGCTACAACAAGGTAGCTAGTAGTAAACCATTTCCACTTCAGATTTGTCTCTCATTAAACATACCCAAGTTAAACGTGTGTGGTCATCTACAAGTGTGATGAACCACCTTTTTCCATTAAAGGTGCTTACCCTAGATGGACACCACACATCACTATGAATCATAGTGAATGGTTTTGAGGGCACATAGGGTTGAGCAGGGTATGGTTGTCTGGTCTGTTTTGCAAGAATATAAAATTCACACTGAAAATTCATTCATTATTAACAAAATGTTCAGGAAACAACTATTTCATATAATAAAAACTAGGGTGTCTAAATCTCTTATGCATGACTAGGATGTTATTCTAGTCTGATTGGACAATTATGTGGTAGCTTCCTCTCATAAGGAAGTCTTTCTGTGAGCCAGTTCTAGATTCCAACACATAAAGTCCCCCACTGAGCACATTTGCCAATCATCTTCCCCAATACCTTGTCCTGAAACAGACAACCATCCTTAGAAAATACAGTTTCACAGTTTTGATCAGCAGTTAATTTTCCTACTGATAATAAGTTGTGGGCTAGTTTGGGAACATGAAGTACATTTTTTAAGGTTATATTTCAGATGCATAGATGGATCCTTTTCCAACAATAGTGGAAAAAGAGCCATCTGCTAGTCTGGTTTTCTGATTTCCTGGACAAGGGTTATAGTTTGAAAATAATTCAGAGGATCCAGTCATGTGGTCAGTTGCCCCAGCCCCCAGAGTCAACTATCCACTAAGTTTTATGACTGACTCCTAACAAAGATAGAGAGAAATGGTTACCTGACTCAGCAAGGGAGCAGTTTGGTTTGGTTGTCATGAAGAGTTGTGAATTAAGAAGCTTACTCAATTGCTCTAGTTGGTCCTGAGTGAATGGTAGGGTCCCTGCAGAGTGTGGTCCAGAATCAGATGACACCTGGTTAGCCTTCCTTGCTCAGAGTTTGCACTTATGTTTCTCCAAGTTGGCTTTCTATGTATGCCCCAACATATGTCCTTAGTGTGTCCAGACTTCTTGCAATGTTCACAATTAAGTTTCTGCTTTTCCATCCTTTTTGTTGAGTCTGATATGCTTGCCACCATTGCAGATCCTTTCATCTCAGTCTGCCCTGATCTGTGCATCACTTTTCTTCTTAACTCTTCTCTCCTAACCTCAGAGAAGGTTTCTTAAGGGATGGTAGAGGATTCCTTCCCAGAATTCTCTCCCTGACTTCATCCAGATCAGAATTCAGACCTGCCAAGAATGAGTAAACCCTTTCATTTTCTTCACTCTTGTGAAATTTCACACTGTCATCTGTGCACTCCCATTTATCCTCATGACACAGATCTAGCTCTTGCCATAGGGACACAATGTCATTATAGTATGATGTGACATTCTTGTCCCCCTACTTTAGGCTCCACAGTTTGGTTTTGATTTCATATATTTGAGATGAATTCTCCATGTCTGAGTACATCTCCTTTACTGCATCCTAGATATCCTTGGCTGATTTCAAGAACATGTGTGGTCCGGCAATGTTCAACTCCATAGAGTTTATAAGCCAGGCCCTCACCATTGACTCCTTAGATTTCCAAGTCTTGAACTTGGGATCAGTTTCTGGTGGTTTGGCCTCATCTCCAGTTAAATAGCCCAGTTTTCCTCTCCCATCGATGGTGAGTGTGATGGTCTGTGCCCATTCAAGATAATTCTTGCCATCCTAGTTTTCTGGTAGGAAATAAAATTGGGCCAGAATTTTTGGAATTATCATCACTGGTTAGGAGATTTGTATTCTGTGTCTCCGTCCCAGTTGATGAGATATCGGAGGGGGTGCCCCCAGAGGTGGGAGTCCTTTCTCCGGTGAAAGCTGCCCGAAAGTTCATCGGAATTATGTATGGTGAAGAGTTTCTGTGTAGGATGGCTCCGATACCATGTTAAAAAGAAGCCTTTTTAACTAAGGCTTCAATGATTTTATTTCTCACAGAAAGGGGGTATTTATACAACTAGATTTAGGAGCCTTCTCTAGTTAGGACTCTAACCACGTTGACTAAGTAACGCCTGAGATCCTAACCAAATCAAAAAACAGACATACAAATGCCTTACATTACGGCTATATTAAATAATAATAAAGATAACAGATCCTAACAAATCATGGAAGTTAATGAGAAGATATTTTCTCAACAAGGATTCTTGTTCTAATCTCATAGATTTGAGCTTCATCATTAACCTTAGAATAGGTCTGTTTGACAGTGCCCCAGATCTCATTAGCAGATTCTAAGAACATACAAGTGTCACTGATTTCTGGATTCATAAAATTCCAGAGCAAGAAATTCACCATAGAGTCCTTTTCATCCCGATTCGCATACTCGGTATCATCTAGGGAAGGACCGGTGCCAAATAGATGATTGATCTTGCCTATACACATAAGAAAGGATCTAACAAATTATGACAATTTCAAGTAGTTCTTCCCATTTAGCCTATAAGCAGCCGGGATATTCTGAAGTTCTCCTGAGATGATTGGAGCTTCAGAATTACCACATCGGTGATTGGACTTGTAGCAGAGGAACCACCCATTATAGGAAGGAGATAGAGGAGGATTCCTAGAAAAAGGAAGAAAAAATGAGCCTAACGCTCTGGTACCATTACGAATTTGAAGGAAATAAAGATCTTATTGAATCAAAAATTGTTACTACACTTAGAAAACACTAAAGCTGCTTATATAGAGGGAGCCATCCAACGGCTAGTTGGATAAGACATATTTTACTGTGCCAACAGCTTGTTGGACAATTTTACAAAAAAAAAGTAAGCCACTAGCTACAACGGGAAAAGCATATTTAAAAGAGGATTAAAACACAGCTTACATATCCTCTACACATTAGCCTTAACAACTACGGTAAGAAGTTCACGAATCTTGATAAGGAGGTGAAAATATCCAAAGCTATTATAATGCGAAGGGGTTTTCCAATAGCATCACAAACTTCAGCATAAAAAAAAGGGGTTTCCAATGATGCACACTTTTTCTCTCCTTCCTCCTCAAATAAAGAATGCCCTTTCAGTTAATACTTCATACCAAAAAAAATCTACCAATTAGTTCCAGACCTCAACAATCTCCATGTGCTAGTGTATGGTCTGATACTTTCCAGTGTTTCTTTCACCACTTCCTAAATGCATCTCGTAAACCACATGTGCTGTCTTACGTTTCATCTCGTGGCTGAACTACACTAGCTCTCTAGCCTAATCCATCACCATTTCAAACTGGCAAACCACTCCCTCTAGAGCAAGGCATGTAGGGAGAAGTTCACGAGACTCGATAATGAGATGAAAACAATGTAAGTTGTTATAATGTAGAATGCAGTTTTCATCCAAACCTATAGTAGAGCAAAAGAGGGTTTCCATTACACACCATGCTCCACTTCCTCCACGCTATCACCCCTATCTCTCCCCTTTATTCTTTCCCTCCCCCTTTTCGTATCACCTTCCCTGCCCTTTTATCCCCTCCTCCTCCCCTTTTTAGCGTAGAATTAGCCAAATCCGAAGCATTTTCTAGTAATTTGTATAAACTAGTCAATAGATAGTGTAGGATTGAAATTTGTGAGCACTGATATTTATGGAATCTTACAAAAACGTGATGGAGAGAGATAATCATCTAGAATTACAACTAACTTAAGTTGTGGAACCTTATGAGAATTGCCCAGAATGCCAAATTTCTACTAGTATATCTATCTACCAATAACAAACAAAATTTGGGATCATATTTTACTATCACATGCTGAGACTCAAAAAGGGAAACACCATATGCGGCACACAATGAATATTCTCTATAAAAAAAGCAATACAAAAGATGGAAAAAGATTGAACTCCAAGACTTTGAATCAAAAAGCAACCTTTGCACATCCTCCAAAAGAGCTTCAGCGCATTCCAGCTTTTTACTGGGAAATGGAATATTAGAACAAGGAAGAAGACCAAAGATTAGTGTGCTATGAATAAAAGAAAACGGAAGGTCAAAAAACAAAGTGCCACAAACAAATTATAAGAAGAAAAGGAGATAATAAAAACTCAATGTGCTGAAATTTGAAGTGTCAATGGCCCTTTACTTTTTTTCCCCAACCCACAAAACCCAACTAAAACGTCGAAGCAAGCAAGCAAAAGTTAGCATAGTATTTATCAGAAAACAGAATAAAACATAAGATATTAATTGTCACGTTTTTTTAACCTTCTAAGCCAAGCGGCTTTTAATGAAATGTCGAGAATGTATCATTAGACTTTCTAACATATTCCTATATGTTGGTAGTATCACGTATAGTTAGCGTTTATTATGTCTTGTTATTATTGTTATGTTTATGCAATGGGCCTATTTGTAGGCTAGTAGTTGACATTAGGGCTGATATGTTGGCTTGGCTGTTTGTGGGCCGTTAGTTCACAATAATATCAAAAGTCCTTCCTTTCAATATTTCTACATGGTATCAAAGCATGGTTTGCTAATCAACAACCATGAATTATCGAGCAGCAACGACTGGGGAATTAAGAAGTGCTTCGCCTGGTTCTGCAACCAGTTCAGTCTCTGAATCCAGTGCGATCAGGGCTGACCAGTTTCTTGGGAGAAGGCAACACCACTACCTCATTAGTCCTGCTCGCTACTCAAAAACTCAATAGTAGGAATTACCTAGAGTGATCCTAGACCATCAATTTGGCCAGATGGCAAAGGGAAATTACGCTATCTCACAGGGGAGACTGCAAAGCCAGCAGATGGCGATCCCAAATCTGGGACATGGAGATCAGAAAACTCCATGGTCATGACCTGGATGATTAACTCAATAGAGCCCTCTATTGCCAGGCCACATATGCTCCTGCCTACTGCAAAGGAAATGTGGAGTACAGCCACAGAGATGTACTCAAATTTAGAGAATACATCTCAAATCTATGAATTATAAACAATGATTTGGTCTTGCAAGCAGGAGGGCCGTGATGCAACCCCATCTACTATAATGAGATGGCTGGTTTCTCGCAGGCGTTGGACCTATCCTATGATCAGTCATGGAATTGCCCTAGTGATGGGGTGAACTCCAGATCAAGGCCTCCTATTCACTAAGAATGAGAACAGAGAACTGCATACCTACGCATATGCTGATTGGGCAAGTTCTATAGTGGATAGAAGATCTACAATTGGGTATTGTTCCTATATTTGGGGTAACCTAACACTATAAAACAGCCAGTTGTGGCTAAAAGCAGTGCATAAGCTGAACTTAGGGCATTATCATTTGGGATCTGTGAAGGTATTTGGCTGAGGAAAATTCTTTCGGAGATTCAAGCACAAACAAAGCTACCTACCCAGTTGTTCTGTGACAACAAATCTGCTATAAACATGTCAGAGAACCTGTTCATCATGACAAGGCAAAACATATTGATATAGACAGGCATTTCATCAAGGAAAGGGTTGAGAACAAATATATCCAGATCTACTTTGTCCCCTCTCAAGATCAAACGGCTGATATCTTCACCAAAGGGACTTCTATTGCTCAATTCCTGCAGATTAATGGCAAGCTTGGATGTTCCTCTATATACACAACCAACCTTGAGGAGGGGTGTTGATGTTATTGTCCAAATTCTCTTGTTTAATCTTAATTAGGTCCTAGTTTAAGTCAGTCACTCGTCATCCCAAGAAAGGGGTCAAGCAATTAGCACTGAGACCGGTAAAATCAGTCCCACTTTATCACCTGAACCAATCTCAGAATCTGAACAGGAAGACTTGATGTTCCGATTGCCATTAGAAAGGCTCCTACAGCCTGCACTAAAAACCCTATGTCAAATCTCATGTCATACAAAAATCCTTCATCATCCAACTATACCTTTGTGCCCTGTCCTTTCAACTTCTCCTATGCCTAGAAATATTCAAGCAGCACTCCAAATACTTGAATGGAGAGAAGCAGTTCTTGAAGAGATAAGGGCTTTAAAGAATAATAGGACTTGGGAGATGGTGGATAGGCCAGAAGAAAGGAAGTTGGTAAGGTGCAAATGGATTCTCACCTTGAAATATAATTTCGACGGTTCTTTTCATAGACATAAAGCTAGACTAGTTGCCAAAGATTTCTCTTAGACCTATGGCATATAGATTATTCAGAAACAAATCCCTTGTCGCTAAATTAAACACCATCAGGTTTATACTTTCTGCGGTTGTGAATCTTGACTGGGAGTTGACCCAGCTTGATGTAAGGAAAGCGTTTCTCCATGTGGATCTAAAGGAGGAAATCTATATGAAAGTGCAGCATGGGTTTGAGTAGTTGTTTAAAATAAAGTATGCAGGTTGCACAAGTCTTTGTATGGGATTAAGCAGAGCCCTAGGGTCTATTTGGACATGAATTATTTCGACTTAACTCAAAACAGGAAGTATAAAATGGATAATAAAAAGAAACAATGATTAGATAGTTGAGAGTTTTTTTTTTAAATTTCTGTAGATGAACAAATGATTTGTGAGAGAAATTGTAATGAGGTATTATATTTATAAATTAACGTAAATAATGTAGTGGAGTGAATAAAGTGCATTGATTAATATTTTTTATTTGTTGATGAAGAAATAATTGGAAAGAGAAATTATAATAAAATAATATAATGAATAAAATGATAGTAAATAAAGTAGTGGAATGAATATGTAAGTGGAGTGAATATAAGTTGTTTCATGTCCAAACATGACCCTAGAGTCTGGATTGACATGTTTATAAAGTTTCTCAGGGGATGGGTTTTTCTCAAGGGCAGTCAGATCACACCTTGTTTGTTAAGTGTTGAGATTCTGATAACTAACGGTGTTCATGGTGTATGTAAACGGTATTATCCAGTTGATGATATTGCTAAAGTTGCTCAGCTGAAGATGTCACCAGAGTTAAAAATCGATAATGTAAGGCCTTTCAGGTACTTCTTAAGCATGGAGGTATCTAGGTCAAGAGCTGGCATGTGTTTCACAGCAAAAATACGAACTAGACTTGCTTGAAAAGACAGGAATGAGAGGGTGTAGGCCAGCGAGAACTCCTATGGACTAGAATATGAGGCTTGGTGATGTAAAGAACGAATAATTTGTTGATATGGAAAAGTACCAAAGCTGGTTGGTAACTTCCTTTTTCTTTCTCACACGAGGCCTGATATAGCTTGGGGATTCGTGTACCAAAGATAGGTCTATTTTTTGGTACTATACTTTTGTATGGGGAAACCTTATGACTTGGCGAAGAAATAAACTGGTTGTGTGTGTGTTGGTGGTGGTGGTGGTTGGGGGGTGGGGGGGGGGGGGGGGGGGATTAGTGCCGCAACTGAATTCTGAGCAATGGCACAAGGATTGTGTGAAGAGTTGTGACTACAAGTGCTGGAGGACTTGAAATTCCAAGTGGACTTGCCTATGAAACCCTATTGTCACAACAAAGATGCTATAGATATAGGCAATGAGCATGTTTGTGAAGGAGGCTATTATATTATTATTATTATTATTATTATTATTATTATTATTATTATAAGCCGTGTTATAAGGCTGCAGTTACAAAAGAATTAGGGTTTACACAGTTGGTTGTTAGGGCCGGCTGGTAAGAGTCCATGATTGGTAGGATTCCTGATTTTCAGGGATAGTAGGTTTTTTACTCCTGTATAAATTGCATATTCCAGTACTGAATAAAAATATGAAAACCTAATTAAAAGGTTTCTCTTTTCAACATGGTATCAAAGCCATCACACAAAAAATTCCGATTTCAATTCTAAATGGATTGCAAAGCAGCCTTCACCGGAGTTAGGACCCCTACCAATTCCGGGGTATCCACCACCGGAAGTCCTTCAAGTGGGATGGAATCCCAAATCACCAACCTTCTTAGTGGAGATGATGACTCCAAAACAAATTCAGCAGCCTTTCTGCTTCCATCAAGAAAATTGGATGGAAAAAAAACTATCTTGAGTGGTCACAAACCATCAAGTTAGCAATAGACGGAAAGGGCACAAACTTCCAGAACTCAAAACAAGGGAAAGCTAAGCAGGTCTCTTCTGACCTAGGGCCATCATCCACAACAGGAGCACTTCCTTTCACTCGGAGCGGTAGAGCAAACTGAGTAAAATTCTAAATTCTCAACTTCCCCTAAATTCCAAGCCTAATTGTTCCCTTGCCGAGTCGGGTAAATCCTTACCTTTATCTCTCGTTAGGGGTTAGTCATAACACTCGGTGGGTAGTTGACTCGAGCAACCGACCACATGACTAGCACCTCTAATTTGTTCCAAAATTATGATCTTTGTCCAGAAATCAAAAAATAAGATTGGCTGATGGATCCCTTACACTGTTCTTTGGGAAGGGATCCATATATATATCACCCCACTTAACACTAAAAGAAGTTCTTCATGTGCCAAAATTGTCATGTAATTTACTTTCGGTTGTAAATTAACCTCTCGAACAGACCGTGTTGCCTTGTTTTCTAAGGATGGTCACATCTGTTCCAGGACAAAACATTGGGGAAGATGATTGGCAAGTGTAGAATCAATGGGGGGCTTTACATACTTGGAACAAGGAATGGAATCACATGAGGAATTCCTAATGAGAGGAGGGTATCACACCATGTGTCCCGAATAATCGAATCGATTGTAGTTTTACATAAGAGATTAGGGCATCCCAGCTTCCCATATATGAAAAAATTGTTTCCAAATTTGTTTTTTAATAATAAAGATGAGTTATTTCGGTGTGATGTGTGTGTTCTAGCTAAACACGAAGTGTGTATCCCGCTCAACCTTATATCCCTTCAAGGCCCTTCACTATGATCCATAGTGATGTGTGGGGTCCTTCTAGGGTGTCCACCTTTAATGGAAAGAGGTTGTTCGTCGGTCTCATAGATGACCATACACGTTTAACTTGGGTGTATTTAATGACGGACAAATCGAAGTGGAAAAAATCTTTAAACAGTTTATGAAATGGTAAAAACACGAGTTCCAAACTCGGATTCAAATTCGAGAAGTGATAATGGAACCGAGTATTTCAATCAATATTTAGATGGGTACCTCATTGAAAAAGGCATAATCCACCAAAGTTCCTGTAAAAAAAACTCCACAACATAATGGAGTTACGAAAGGAAAAACGAGCACTTGTTGGAAGTAGCTAGGGCCACTTTTAATCACCTCAAAATGTCCAAAAACATTCTCCGGGGTGAAGGGGTTCTAACTCGCTTTGCATACCTAATCAATAGGGTTCCATCAAGGGTTTTAGGATTCAAAGCTTCCATCAACTTATTTCAAAACTCGTTTTCCAAAAAGCAGACTTGTCAATAACTTACCTTTAAAAATATTTGGAAGCACTTGCATATGTCCACACTTATAACCAAGGGAAATTAGATCCTAGGTCAAAAAAATGCTTTATTGGGTATTCCCCACAAAAAGGGGTTACAAATGTTATGATCACACAACCGGTAAAGTCTTAGTTACCATGGATGTAACCATTTTTGAGCACAAAATGTTTTTTGACAAGGATCAATTTCGGGGGAGAACACTAGTAAAGCTATAAGCGTGTTCGAGGAAATCCAAGATGATTTCCTCGACCTAGAACTTAGGAATAAGGGTGCAAGACTCCAATCGATTCGAAAACTCAAGGGATACGGTGTGATAATCGGACTAAAGAGATCGGTGGTACCGAGACTATGACTCAAGTACAAACAGATCCTCCCGAACCTCTCAAGGAAAGACCTTTCCAAGGGAAGATCTATGTGAGGAAATATCCTAAAAAGGTGTCTAAAACCCTTATTGATGCCGAAATCCAATCGATCCCGAGATTGTTTCGAAACAGAGAGCCAGTCGAAGACGATGAGCATGCGAGTCCGAATCGAAACCGAATCATCTTCACAAAAACCTGACTCTCCCCGAACACAAAAAAAAAAAACAAACTTCTTGATTCGAATCGAAACCGAATCACCTCCACAAAAACCCGACTCTCCCGAACACAAAAAGAAAAACAAATTCTTGATGTGCCCATAGCAATCGAAAAACAACCCGGACAATGCACACAACACCCCATAACTAAATATCTGTCTTATGCCAAACTGTCCCCTCCTTACAAAGCCTTCACCACAGCTTTGTCAACCACCATTGTCCCAAAAAGTATAAATGAACCTGTAGATATGGGGAGCTACCAGAGATTGATTGGGAAACTGATCTACTTATCTCACACTAGGCCGGATGTATCCTATGCTTTGTGAGTTCCTTAAGCGCTTTATGCACTCACCAAATGAGGTGCATATGGAAGTCGCTAGAAGATTACTAAGGTACCTAAAGACCACACCTGGAAAAGGGCTATTTTTCAAGAAATCGATAGAAGGGATGTGTCCGTATATACGTATTCGCATTGGGGGACATGTACCAAGGATAGGAAGTCCGTAACAGTGGTACCGTACTTATGTGTGGGGAAATTTAGTCACTTGGAGGAGCAAAAAGCAAAGTGTTGTGGCTAGAGTACTTGCGAAGCGAGTTTAGTGGCCATGGCACAAGGAATCATGAAGGATTGTGGATTAAAAAGGTGATGGAAGACATTGGTGCAAGTGTATCAAGACCTATGAAGCTCTATTGTGACAACAAATCAGCGATTGACATTGCAAATGAGCCTGTCCAACATGATAAAACAAAACATGTGGAGATAGACGTGCACTTCATCAAAGAAAAGCCGGAAAGTGGGGTCGTTCGTGTTCCATTTTTGCCCTCTCGCTCAACATTGCCGATGGAATGACTAAAGCACCGGGAAAGGGGCGCTTTGATTCCTTTGTGGGCAAGTTGGGCCTCGATAGACATCTTTTCCCCAACTTGAGGGGAGTGTTGAAGGAGGCTATTATTATTATTATTATTATTATTATTATTATTATAAGCCGTGTTATAAGGTCAAGATTACAAAAGAATTAGGGTTTACACGGTTGGTTGTTAGGGCCGGCCGGGTAAGAGTCCATGATTGGTAGGATTCCCGATTTTCGGGGATTGTCGATTTTCAGGGATTGTAGGTTTTTTACTCCTGTATAAATGCCTATTCCAGTACTGAATAAAAATATGAAAACCTAATTAAAAGGTTTCTCTTTTCAACAATGTTCATCATCACAGAACAAAGCATGTAGAACCTATAGGAATATTCTTGAAAGAAAAGTTGTAAGTTGGGACCATTCTTACTGTCTGCACAGCAAGGTTGTTGACCAAAGCACTTCCAAGACGACAGAAGTTCAACAAATTCCTAAACAAGTTGGGCCTATTGACATCTGCATGCCAACTTGAGGGGAGTGGAGTAGGGTTTGCAATTAAGGCGTCTATTATTTATTTTATTTTATGAGTTGGAGTCTATTTTATTTTTTAATAAAGCCGACTCTTGCATAGAGATTAGAGTTGTGGAAATAGTGTCGTCTAGGGTTGGACTCTTTTTTGTCGTGTTAAACAGTCTAGACCTAGTAGGTTTCTTTTGTAACTTTTTCTTATTTAAGGCCGTCGTTCTGTTTGAGGGAAGTAATCAAAAAAATTTCCTTCATCTCTAGATAACAAGGTCTGCCACGTATATATAATGTTTTAGCACTAGATTCATTAGCATTTCCTCTGGATCATCTTGAAGTGCCTCTCTTCGTTCCCATCACTGTAAACGGTAACCCAATTACAGTAAAAAGTTAACCATGATCTAATGCCATGTCGAAATAATAGTGTACAAGTGATAATATGAATATTCATGTTTTAAGAAATATTACAAGGACTTTAAATATGAACTAAAGGCCGGAGGTTGGTCTGACTTGTCTAAACTAAATCAAACACCTGAAATATATCCAATATTCTACTTAGCTCTATCTGGAACTCAACAATAGACAAAAAGAGATGAACTTTAAATAATAAAAACTTATCTAAACTCTTGACGCATGTATCATTCAACTCTTCTCATAAGTTTGGAGACCTGTTGAAAACTAACATAGTAAAGGACGAATGCAAGTTGGATCCATACCATGTGCTTGCTCAGTAAGCTACTAGCTTGCCTAATAAGCCTTTCAGTGTTCACTTCATAAAGCCAGCAAGGTTGGATAAGCCTTTATGATGTGAAGATTGGAATAGACTGATGATCAAAAGGAAATCACCAGATTCCAATACCCACACAAACATATATGTGCGAAAATTTCTATGCATGTATATAAACATATAAGACACAAAATTTCCTTCAAAAAGATAACATAGACACTTATATATGGAGACACACAACACACACAGAGACATATAAGCAATTAAGCATGAGCTCAAAAACAAAGTGATGGAAGTCTTGGACACCAAGATCTACAGAATATTACTCCAAGCTAAATCTTGGCATCAATTAACTTTAACTGGAAGCAATTTTCGTATGTTACCCGTTAGTGCAGCAAAATGAGGTAATATTAATAAATTTAAGGAAATAATTTGCTTAAAAATAAATGAAATAGTATGATGTGCCATTCACAATTAATAAAAAGCATAACGATCCATGCCCCTTGCACTCATTAGAGGGCAGGGAAAAGACGGGTCAATGGAGTAATTAAAACACAAGTTTATGAAAAAGAACAAACCTTGTGATAGCATCCTCCAATGACTTCTCTTCAGTTCTGTGTAAAAATAAGAATTTAAAAAAAAAAAGTAGAATAAAGTGTACAAAGGCTATAAATTGGAACATAAGTACTTCTATAACTCAATTTCAGTTAGCCAAAGATTGGAGGATTTCTACCAACAAAATAGCATTTGTTAACGAGAATATTGTTCTTCAAGACAAACAATTAGTTATGCAACCATGTACTAGTAAATCTACAATGCCTCAGCTGGATGCAACAACTTTCGCTATAATAATGTCGATGAAGCCGCTATGAATAACACACTCATACTAACAAGAAAAAGGTACCTAACCAAGAAATGCTACCTCGACAACAATCCAAACCCTAGGCAAAGAGACATTAAAAAAATCAAGAATAAGAAACTAGCAAATCATTGCATGTTATGGCTTTCTTTTCTCGCAAACCTTGGATCTCACAGGGCAAATTTGACAACATAAGGATCGATTCTGAGATCCTACTTAAGTACTTATGAACAATCCTCTATCCGCATGCATATTTCCTGCTAACTTTGGATCTCAAAGGCAAATTTGACAGCTCAATGATCATGTACAGATCCTACTTAGTAATAAAAATAAGAGGGCTCAAAAAGCTCCAAAAATATCTATCCAGCCTCAGAAAAGATATAAGGAGGTCCGAAAAAATCGATAGAGAAGTATATCAAAATTTTCAGCCATTCAGCCGGCACATGGCAAACAAAATGATTACAAGAATGTACTTGGGCTTCTCATATCCAAAACAGTACTCCATTTCAAAATCTAAACATAAAAAACTTGGCTTCATAGAATTTTAAATCCATTATAATGCTCTCACCAAGTGACATGGATCATAAATTGTCAGGTCGCAAGTGGTGGCGGATCCGAAAATTTATTCAGCAAGATCCAAAGTATTTTTTGTTAAGAGTACCATTTTTTTGGTGGGGTCCATAACATTTTTTATAGATAAAACTGAACATTTTTTGGTTTTAGCGGGGTCCGTGCACCCCGTCACGTATATAGTGGCTCCGCCACTGGTCACATGTGAAGAAATTGAACTGTTATTACTTTTTACCATCACCTTGCTGTTTATCAAACCATAACCGTTTGAATTGAATGAAGAAGACAAAAGCTTACAAACATGTGATAATAACACCAAATCAGAATAATCACGGCAGAATATAATAGCAAATACCTCCAACCGTTCAAATCAATCCTGCCATGAATGAATTATCACATTAGAAGAGGATACAAGTGATACAAGTGACAGATAATGTAATGTATTTAAACAAAGAAAAAAAATCACCCGTAGCAAAACAACGAACCGCCACCAGCTATAAGTGTAGCGCCAAATGGTTTTACTGTACAGTAATATACGAGTGAAATCATTTGCTTGAACATTACTGAATTTCAAATGTCACACTCAAAATTCAATGAAGGGAAAACAGATGGAAAATCAGGGGAAATCAATGTGAAGCTCACTTTTGCGGGGGGCTTGATCCGGAGAGAAAGGCATGCTGCACAATTCCAAAGAAATGCCGTCACATTTATAACAGGACAGGAAAGTGAGTGCGTATAGTTCACATGAAAAAAGTGATAGTACCTGGAACAGGATCGAGCACCCATAGGTGGTCTTGACGCAGACAATGGGTTCGAAGGGATTGAGAATTTATTCGCACCAACAAGGCCACGAATGATGCGCCTAAACCCAAATAACCATTCCCACCACAGCCGTCGATCAAATTTTTTTAAAAATAAAAAAGGGAGCTTTCTCCCTAAAAAAAAAAGAGCTTTCTTACAGAAAATCACCAAAATTACTCGTAGATTTGATATGTAAGAATTTCCTTGTTTATTTCATTTTACTGGAGAAAATCACCAACAGTACGAGATTCGTAGGTAGATGTTCAAAGATTTCAGGAGAGTACATACCTAAGGTGCGCCGCCATCCCCAGCCAAGCGTGGATTCGTAGGTTTGTGGAAGGAAATTCAGCAACAAAGCTCCTGCAGACAATATTGAGTAGGGCTATTCCGGCGACAAATAAATTTGCGTTCGGCTAATGTAAACTCATTTTGGTTTGTTTGTTAAAAAAGCAAAATCAAACTCAAACTGCACCGTAACTCTCTAAATGAGATATAAATGGTCCGGTTAACTGTTCAGACCGCCGTCCTCGCTTAAAGAGCTAACCTGAATTGAATTGACAATACATTTATGTCTCACACTTACATGGAGATGAGCATTCAACTATTTTTCCTATGTGGGACATTTACACTGCCCAAGATCCAAGATATATTGATCCAAACCAACAAAACCCTATCAAGCGTGTAACTCCCAAACTGAAATCTCAATCAAAAAATAAATAAATATTGTGTGTAACTCCCTACCAATAATGTCAGTGATCGCCCCATAAATGATAGTTGTGAATACTGCATCTTGTGCAGGGGCAGACCTGTTAATACTAGGGTGGGGTCACGTGACCCCACTGAGATCCGAAATATATTTTAATTATTAACACGATGTAGTTTTGTTGTTAAAATATGCCGTTTTGTTATTAGAAAATATAGTTTTAGACTACGGTCCAGTGACCCCACTGAAAAAAATTCATGAATCCGCACTAGTCTTGCGTCTTTCTGTGGGTTGCTATTTTGGTAGAAATACGAGGTAGATGACAATAAAAGTGGAAGGTTTGTGTCTTACATCCCAAAATTTTTATATATACTTACAATGGACTTTTCTCATTGTTATTTGTCCCAAAGAAATGTTTAAGATTGTGTTATGTTTTATCTGATTGTATTGTTGTAGCATATTGATTTTGTTGATTGATTTTACTCTATTGGTAGATGGAGCGGCGTTATAATTGATGAGATTGAAAACAAAAAAAGAAAATAAAGTGCGAAATTCTTATTGATCAAAGAATAATGAACAAGTTATTTACAATGTCGATGATCATGAAGTATTTATAGAATATAATTCACTACAACGGTTATATACAACAGTTACATTCAGTTGTAACTTAATAAAAGTTACAACAATACATAGTATGCTCAATCTAAGTTAGTTGAGCTGATCTCTGTAGTCGGCTGAGCTGAGTCAAGTATATCAACCGAATTTCTCAGTACCGGTGAAATTTGGGTGTATGCACATCCTCTTGCACACATCACTCATTTATCTATATATTGTAACACCCCCTCAAACTAGGAATGGTGAATGAATCACCTACTATCCCGCTTGCACCTATCACTTCTTTATCCACTTGAACTTGGCTGAAAGATCTTGGAAATGCCTATTTTGTCCAACAGATAGCAAAGATTGGTGCATCCAAAGCTTTGGTTAAGATGTCAGTAAGTTGTTCTTTAGTACGAACATGCATAAGTTTGATCAGGCCTGACTTGACCTTATTTCTAACAACATGACAGTCAATCTCAATGTGTTTTGTTCTCTCATGAAACACAGGATTGTGAGGAATGGGTAAAGCACTGGCACTATTACAGAGCAAAACACCAGGAAGTTGAACTAGAATCTACAAATCAAGATGTAGAGAAGCCACTGTATCTCACGTGTTGAATTAGCCATTGCCTTATATTCAGCCTCAAAAGAGTTTCTGGAAACAGTTGTCTGCTTCTTGGCCTTCCAACATATGGGAGCGTCTCTTAGGAACATCATATAGCCTGAAATAGATTTCTTAGTCTCAGGGCATTTTGCCCAATCACTGTCAGTGAACCCTTTCAAGATGAATGTGTTCTTAGCCAGAAAGAAAATTCATTGT
Organism: Gentiana straminea; assembly: GCA_036785695.1. NCBI lineage: Eukaryota > Viridiplantae > Streptophyta > Magnoliopsida > Gentianales > Gentianaceae > Gentiana > Gentiana straminea. Next base: position 1,311,745 of record JAVUPR010000087.1, on the reverse strand, counting down.
CCTGGATTGGCCTTCAAATATCTCAGCAGACTATGAGTTGCTTTCATGTGATTCTCGGTTGGATTATCAAAAAACTGACTCAGCTGTTGAACAACAAATGCAATGTCAGGTCTAGTAAATGTTAAGTAAATCAACTTTCCAACCAAAGACTTGTAGGCAATATTATCATCTAGTAAATGTATACAATGTCCGTTTGGATTCTATTAGAGTTTTCATAGGTTTAGCCCCCAAGATATCATAACTTGCAGTAGACTGAGAGTGTACTCCATATGTGAAATAGAAATCCCACTAGGTGTCCTGAAATCTTAAATGCCTATAAAATACCTCAACGTACCAAGATCATTGGTAGTAAACTATTTACGAAGATGATCATTGACTTGTTGAATCTGATTCAAATCAAGGTTGGCCGCAATAATGTCATCTATATAAACCTGTTGGTGATCCGGGCAGATTTCGGGCAGTAACTGACCTTCGAACTACTCCTGGACGGTAAAAAAGGACCTCTTGGTGATCCGGGCAATTAGCTCTACTCTTTCATCTAGCAAAACACTCCCAAACTTTCTTAACTTCAGTCTATCTTTCTCAAACAAACTAGCTAAAACCGTAAGCAAGTAATTAAGAAAAAACCGAGTGTGTGGTGCAGGTTCGGGAGAAGGGTAGCAATCCATTTTTTTTGAAAGACAATTCCAAGTTGAGTCTCAAAATGGTAAGCAAGTAAGTCATCCAGTAGATGAGAAAAATACACTTCTCTTACGAACCAAATATATCTTCTATTCAGGTGTTTACCTACTTTGGTTAGGCTCTCGAACCGGCTTGGTGTGGTACGCCTTCAAAGAACTTGTTTTGTTTCCTTACTGGAAAATCCCTCAAGGGAGCTCCGGCAGAAGGTACCACCAGACACCCAATCCCAGCAGAAGACAAGTCAGTAAGCCGAATCGGTTGTCTTTCAATAGCAACGTCAGTACCACTGGCGTTCTGTTTATTAAAAATAATCGTGATGTCGAAATAATTTTTTGTGGTGCGGAGTAATAGGGTGCCAGTAGTAAAAATGGGGTGCCATAATTTAAATAAGCTTTGAGTAGGGCTATTCCATTGACGAATAAATTTGCGTTCGGCTTGTATAAACTCATGTTGGTTTGTTTGTTAAGAAAGCGAATTAAACTCAAACATATTATTGTGCTCGGTTAACAAACGGACAAATACAAACTACAAGGCAAACTCGCAATATATACATATATATATATATATATATATATATATATATATATATATATATATATATATATATATATATATATATATATATATATATATATATATATATATATTGTTGGTCCCTTGGAAAGGCTAACACAAGTTTAGAGGAGGGGGGTGAATAAACTTGTCACCAAAAACTTTCCCTAAACTGGATTTAAAACAAATTACGGTTCAGTTAAAACTTGTGCGGAGTTAAGCTGACTAAGCTGAGTTTAAGTCAAACTGACTTAAGCAAAAACTGAGTCAACCGGCAGCGGATATATTTAGCCTTTATCAAATATAATTTAACAAACAGCTTGTTGACTTGGTTTCAGAACGAGAGCTAGATAATTAAAACTGTAATGAAGTAAGTGAATGCGTAAAGTAAATAAACAATAATTATAGAGGTTCCAGGTGGTGTAATCATGTACGTCCTCTCTTCTCCTGTGATGCGGAGGAAAATTCCACTAGAACTTCTTTGAGATGGCCCGGTTTCAAAAAGTTCTAAACTGATAGTCCTTGACTAATCCCTAGCTTCACTATCTAAACACTTGTAGAACAGGTAGAATTGATGCTCTTCAATGTTTGAAACACTGGTCCTTGGAGGGTTGAATTGCCTCTTCACCAGCTCATCACACCACGGTCTTCCTGAATGCACTCAACTGTCCTTCACACCTTCTTGGTGTTTCACAGTCTAAACCTTTGATGAAATCAAAGTTGAGACTTGAATCAATAACTATGATTCAATTGTGATTTGAGCTTTTCTTCTAGATATAAGAGTTATGCACGGCTCTGTATTTCTTCAAATAATAGATCTTTATTTTGCTTGAATGCGCTTGAACACTTGAAGAAACTTCTTGATCTTGCAATTAATCACTTAGCAGGAAATCTTTTTAAAATGGCTTTCCCCCTTAATTTGATCTTTCTTGACTAGATAGATTCTTTTAATTCCTCCCACTCTCTCTTTTTTGTTGTTATAGAATCAATCTATTTATAGGGGTTTTTCTAACGTTCATCCTGCTTGAATCTTGTAACGGCTATATTTTCTGACCGTTCTGATCTGTCAGTATTTCATCCAATAGAATCCCTTCCTTTATAACGTTCGACTGTACTATCAGCTTGTTGGATGACTGACATATAAACTGAGTTTCTTTATCAGTTTTATACTGTGTTTATCATTTGTCAGTTTCTTGACTGACTTGGAGCGTTAACTGAGATTTTACTCTTCTTCAAATATCGGTTTTCCGGTTTTTCATCTGATTATAATTGACTTAATCAGAGTACACCATGACTAATTATCTTCTAAGAATTCATTGTCCTTATGATTCTTAGGTCTTCATACAAGATCCATAAAGTCAGTTCAGGTCACCACAATCTTGCCTGAAGTCTAACTTTACGGTCTCGACACAGTCTTTATAATTGAGTTTGATCCCTCAGTTCTTCAATCTTCAATAACTGAGTCTGTGACCCTCAGTTCTTCATTCTTCTATAACTGAGTCTGTGACCCTCAGTTTTTCAGTCTTCAATATAAGCCAACTGAGTCTGTGTCCCTCAGCGAACTTATCTTCTTTGGTTTCATAGATGTGCTCTGTTTTCCAGTCCTTTATAGAATCTCAGTTTAACTAAATCTCAGTTTCTTACTTTCTCAGTTCACAGCCTAGAACTATTACAGTGCTTGTCTGATATAACCTATACAAGTATCAGACTCTATTAAATTCTATACATTAATATCTAGACATTTTTTTGCTTTGCACTATAACAGCTAGTTATGACACTTCATCAATGGGGTTAAGAATAATAACTGATTAAGCGATGAATCATCACATAAATTTTATTTCCAACTGTTGGACTTATTTTATGTTTTTGTGATGAGTGCCAGACTAGCTGTTATAGAGCAAAGGCAAAAAGATGTCTAGATTAAATGTATAGGTTTATTAGAGTTTGATCTTTGTATAGGTTTGATCAAACAAGCACTGTAATTGGTCAGCTGACTTATATCAGCAGACTTGTCTATATCAGTAGGGTACCCGAGTCAGTAGACTAGTTTAGTGAACTCCGCCGAAGACCGAATGCGAGGGCTCAAACTCGCTTATTGAAGGCTAAGGGATCAAACTTAGTAATTAAAGTCAAGGATATGGAATCGAATTTAGGGAAGTCTGTGATGACCTAAACTGATTACATATACCTTGTGTACAAGGTCTAAGTTCCATAAGTCAAGTGGTGATTGGAACTTAGTTATGATCAAAATGGTGTAATCTAACTTCATAAATCAAAGTTAGATAAAAGACAGTTAGCTGAGGTGTTTTTAAACACAGCAAAATATGGATCAGCTGACTAATAAGCATGTCAGCAGACTTATGGTCACAGAACCCGCTGAATACATATTTCGATTTAATCAAGGTTACATTGGAAGATTACAAAGAAAGGGACAGCTAACAACCTCTGATTTTATCAAACAAATCAATGGTTAAGATCAAAGGAACGTTGGAAAGATACAGAGGATTATCCAATGGATACAAGTCAAAGGGTGGACAGACTGAAAACTGTCAAAAAGCAGTCTGATAGTGTCAGTACTATGTACAGGGACATAAAGCAAGTCAAATGGGACAAATCTGAAACGGCTATGTTTGACTTTCAAACATAAGTCACAAGGATTCCTACCTATAAATAGAGGACTCCTAATTCAGATACAAGTGATGAACATTAAGAGAAAATTAACAAGAAATCTTGAGCTTCAGATTCTTATCAAGAAAAACACCCTGCTGACCCTATTGAGCTTTAAACTACTGATCCAGAAAACTTCTTCAAGTGTAATCTGCATTCAAGCTACATCAAGTTTACATATTTGAAGATATCAAGCTGCTGATCGTATCATCCTGATCAAGCTGCTGAAAGCTGAATCACTTTCTTGATTCAATCTTTCTTTTACAAGAATCTACTGAAGACAGTGAAGCATCTTTGGGTGTCAAGGACTGTTGTTTGTGGTGGAGCTGGTGAAGAGGCAATCCTACCCTTCAAGGACCAGTGGAAGACTTTGGAGCAACAATCCTACCTATTCCAAGTGTTCGGTTGTGAAGCCATAGTTATTGGTGAAGGACAAGCAACTTAGGGATTTTTGTAACTGCTATCTCAAGAATCTCTAGTGAATTACCTCCAACTTCACAGGAGAAGAGTGGACTGACAGGATTACACCACCTGGAACCACTATAAAAACTGCCTACTTACTTTCTGCATTTATATTATGCATTTAGTATATCTAGCACATCAATCAACTGAAACTAGCAACTGAATCACACACTTACACTACTGAGTATCTAATACTTGGTATCATATTTTAACAACAAGTAATAAGGCTTAATTTGAATATATTCCGCTGCACAAATTTAGTGAAATCAACGATCGCGGACTATCGAGTGTCGACGGACTATGCGAGCGAACAAGCCGGTACCGCCGAAGTTCTTCGAGTTTCTTAACTCCAAAAGTTTTAAGTGTTAAGTTTATTCACCCCCCCTCTAAACTTAACCAAAGCCTTTTCAAGGGACCAACACCAACAATTTCCCCCTTTTTGATGATGTCAATACCCTCCTTAAAAGCAATGCAAAAAGATAAAACAAAATAGAGTAATTAACACAATGAACTGAGAAACTGAGAATTTATTTGATAACTGAGTTACAATGCTGAGTAATAAAATACAACACAGTAAAAAGAACTAGAAGATAGTTTCTTTTTACTTGACAGTTAAACTAAATTGATTATCATAAGTTTCAGCAACAGTTCTCATAGCATCATTTGTAGTTGTGCTTTCGATTCCATGGATGCTTGCCCAAATGTTCCATGATTCGGATAAATTGTGCTTGCCGAAGAATTTGCTTTTGAAAAGGACTGCGAAGGTAAAGACAGTTGTCATTAGTCTTTCACTGGTGGCTGTTTTCAGTAGATTCTGAATAAATTCAGGTTCAGCCTTTTCAATTTTATCTGATTCTCTATCTAGAGTACCATTCTTCTCCCATTTCTTGAGTTTATTAAAGTAGTGTATGAGTATCTTTTGCATATATAGAAATATTTCTAGAGATTCCTCTCTTGATACTCCTTCTCTTGCTGGTAAATCTTTGAATAGACCGTAGAGACGAGAATCCAAGACAACTCTTTTGTCAGTCGGTTCTGAGTATTTAACAATCAGTTCCATCTCCTCATCAGTGAATTCTCCTCTACCTTTCTTCAGTTCATCATCAACCTTTGCAAGGATTTGTGGTATCTCAGTTGAATGGACTTTTAAGATGTCCAAACATTCCCCCTTATTGACATCATCTTTATTGATCAGACTTTTGATGTAACTGTTCAGATTTTGCTGAGTTGATGCCAAAATGGTTTGAGCTACAACTGAGTCCTTCATGCCTTGTTCTATTAGAATCATTCTATCTACCAGATTATTGAGAATGACCTCCCATCTGTCTTGAGTTTCATCTCTTCTTGCATCATTCTCAATGGTCGTCTTTCGAAGCTCAATCAAAGTGTTTTGATAGTTATCAGTGACGATATCCATCTTCTTTTTAAGTTTGCTTCTTTCATCTTGACTAGCTTCTAAGGACTTTAGGACTTTTCCAAATAAACTGTTATCGTCCTTTTGAATTCTGATTATCTCATTATGATAAAATTTAATGAGATCAACCTGAGTAGATACATCTTTTGAGCTTCCTGCTTGTTGGACATTGTCTTTGTTTGTCTCAACCTCGGTTGATTTAGCTTGCTTTAGAGGAGACATAACAACTTGCTTCAATTTTTCCTTGTATTCTGCCGACCTTCTTCTTTCTTCAGATTCTTTTCTAATTTCTTCCAAGTTTGATTGATCAACATCTCTTGCAGGTGATAATTGAACATTAAATTCTTCATCTGATTCTTCTCCAGCCATGTTTGCCACTGTTCTCGCTATTTCTAGCATAGACTTGTCTGTAGGATATTTATAACCTTCTTTTTCTTCTTGTTGTGCATCAGACATATTTTTAGAACTGGAACTTTCACTGGATTCTTCAGAACTACTAGAATCATCATCAGTGTTTTCTTCAGTTTCAGTTTTCTTTTCTTGTAAAGAGGCTAGAATCCCTTTTTGCAAATTGGCATCATCCTGAGAATCATCATCATCATTATCATTCTTTTTGGAATTTCCACCAGCTATGGCTTCCTTCCAGTAACTATTTCTGATCAGTGCATATCCTTGGTTTAAGAATTTATCGGTATTGATTATCTCTGATAGTTTTGTAATGTTGTATAAATCAAATACCCATTTTTCAGTAGCTTCCATTTATACTAGCTGACTCCTTTGATTGGCAATGGAACTGAATTTCCAGGTTTGATATTTACGTAATCATTCATAATCAGCTGACATTAAATCTCCATGATCAGTTGAGGGCTTATATTGAGTGACAATCTCCTCTGATTCTCTTGTGACTTCCTGGCCATTTTCTAGAATAACGTCTTCAGATTGCATAGGGTCAGTTCTTGCAACATCATCAGTTTGCATAAGATCAGTTCTGCTGGTTCTCTCCTCAGCAGTGATTGGGATTGCTGATAACTCTTTTTCAACGACTGAGACTGAGATTATCGGCCCAGTTTCCAAAACTTTCTCACTTACAATTTCTTCGGCAACTTGTTTCCCAGTAGGCTCAAGTTCCAATTCAGTAACTGGAACTTCTTTCATTGTTGATTCAATGAGTTCTTCTTCATTGACTTGCTCATCCAAGTTAATGACTTTAGTCGATCTTGACTCTGCTTCAGCTCCTTTATCTTCAGAGTGAGAAGCCGAAAGTTCTTTGATTGATTCTTCAAAATCTATTCTGGAAGTAGATTTTTGTGGTGTAGATCTTGATTTTGAAAGTAACAAAAGCATGTTCAAAGTTGCTTTGTCAATCAGTTTTTCTTCACTGTCAGATTCTTCATCAACATTTTCAACTCTTAGGGTCTGTTCCCCCTGAGTCTCAGCTTCCTTCTGTAAGTCAGTTTCAACATTCTGTTCTTTGTTGACAACTTCACTTTCCTTTGTCATTTTAATTTCTTGTGACTGTGTAACTGGTTCTTGAATAGATAAAGCTTCAGTTATTGGTGTTGGGGCAGATTCAGCAAGAATAACTTCAGTTCTTTCTATCTGTGCTGATCTTTCAGCAACTGATGTATCAATTGTTGGTGAAACAAGATCAGATTTATCTTTCTCTAAATCTTCCAATTGTTTCCTTCTTTTCCTTAAATCTTCAACCTGTTCCAAAGCTTCATCTCCAGTTACAACTTTCTTTATCTTCCTGCTTTTCATCTTTTTGTGTTCACTTACAGAACCTTCAGCTTTCCTTTTTCCAGTTTTCTCTTCCTTAATAACAATCTTCCCATCGGCAATTGGAGTTTCTTTTCTTTTTGCGATTCCAAAATGATCGAGTATTCTTTGGACCACCAATGCAAGAGTCTTTTTGTGATAAAAACGACCTTTCTTGACATCAGTCTTCCTTTTCGGTGTGTCGATTGATTGTGCCACTAATTGATCAAATAGGTATCTTTGCCAATTGAAACTTTCTCCAAACCAAATCACATATAGTAGATCAAGTTTTGCTCCAGAGAGGTTGCTAAAATTTCCTGCATTTCCTATTATGCAATTTGCCAACATCTTTGTAAGAAAATTGAATTCTGGTTTGAGTAAACTTGTACTCCCGGTCTGTAAAATAGCGGATTCTGCATCAATTGCTATTTCTTTCCATAGTTTCTCCTTCTGTTCTTTGGTTAACTTGATTGCTGCTGTGCCTCCAGAATTATCAAACCCAAAGATCTTTGCAATTAGATCTTCAGTAACTTTGATCTGCTTGCCATTGACAGTAGTGGTATAAGTGTGTGTGTCTTCTCCTTCTATAACTGTACTTCCAAATTCATAGAAGTCTCCAACGCTTTCCAGACGTACACTTTTCAGATCAACGTTGAATACAACATCCAATCCTTTGATTTGTTTAATTTTTGCTGCAATTGTTTTGGCTAGAGTTTGATCAGTATATTTTGCAATAAACTGGTCAAAAGATATGATCATTCCAGGTAACACGAGTGGAATTCATTGTTTTCTGGATTTGATTGAGAATTTGAAAATTTGAAGATTCAGAAAGTAAATTCAAAATTTGAGTGAAAGAGATTGTAAAAGAAAATCCCGAGTCATTTATAATTTGTAGCAAGGTAGTTAAAAATTGGGTGGGACTCAAAACGTCTTGTCATAAATGTTTGAGATTGCGAAAAGGAGGATGAGTGGAAAATATGGACGGTTTAGATTGAGAAGGACCACGTCTTTTCTTGACATCTGTAGCTAGACAGTAGTAAGTAGGGTAGATGAGGTGTATCTACAGCTGTATACGTTCAGTTTTGTCCTTATATTGAATTCAAAAACTCAGTTGTGAACAAAACTCAGTTTTGTGATTTACACTTTTCAGTTCTCAGTTAATGATCTTCTCCTGCAAAACAAAATGAGAGATTTTTGGTACCCATATCTGTTTGGGTCATAACTGATTAGTTTTTGATGATATAATTTTATTTTTAATTTTATGCTTCTCTTGACATTTTGACTGAGTAAAGTCAACTTTCACAAACTTTTCCTGTTTTGTCCTAACAGTTTTATGTTTATTCAGTTTGTGAAACTGGTGTGATGGTTCATTCCAATCTTCATCAGTGGGAAATAGTCTTCCTTTTCTTCTGAATCTATTATTCCATGAATGATATTCATTCTTATGTGGATGAGACTTGAAGATTTTTCTTACTGATCTTTGATCAGTTCTGCTTTTTTCAGCCTTCTGAATCCTTCTGTAAAATCTGTTGGTCTGGTGTCTTTTACCAACTGAATTTTCGCCTTTATCGCTTGTACATTTGGTCGTGCCGAGTAATTGTCGGTTCTAATAATTTTATCGCTTTTACGAGTTCCCGATCGTTGTGCGATCACAAATTTTAATGCAACCGAACTTGGTCCGAACTTAGAATTATTCGATTAACAAACCCTAAACCAGATCGTCTCCAAACGGTTTTCCGGATTTGAACTGAACACTGGGAATTGGATCAACTGATGATTCTGTGATGTTTATTACTTCTGTCAATTCATCAGTTGGTCGAATTACCTTGGTTCCATTATTAGCCTTGATTAAATTGATCTCAGCATTTAATCTCGAAATTTCAGTTTTCAATAACTTTTTCTCCTTTTTGACATTCTCATAATTCTTTTGAATTACCTCTAATTCCTTTATGAGTATGTCCAAGGTTTCATTGAAATCTTCATTTCTCTGATTGTTCATGGCAGTGTGAGTGCTGGATGTAGATGCAATTACCTCATGATGTTTGATAGATAAATTTTCTGTCGAGGAATCATCATCAATTAAAACTTGCTTCCCATTTTCATTAGCTTTTGCTTGCGCTGTTCCTAGCAATATGATTTCCTCATCACTTTCACCTCCATAACTCATGGGTAGAACAACATCTTTGGCCTTTGCGATGGATGGATCTTTAGTCAGTTTTTCTTCTATATAATCAGCTACTCGTAGCAACTCTTTTTCTGCTTCTTCTGAAAGATCACTTAGGGATGGAAATCCTCTTGATTCATCTTTATATGCGTTAAAGTCAATATTTTCATCATAACTGAAATAAGGTTCCGGATTTGTGTGAGAGCTTGTAGTACTGAATCTTTCAAACACTTGATCCTGAAAATCATAAACAACATTCTATAAATAGTCAGTCAGGGGGTTATTCAGCCAGCTTCTAATTCTAGATGTATCCATTTAATTTCAATAAAGTACTTCTACGACTGATACAGTAAAGGGTCTTCAACAACTGGTTTGTAAGATATCTTTGAATCACTTCCAAACGGAAGAACTGCTCCGAGACCAATTGTTGGTATCGGAAATAACTGATGGCCAGTTACTTCAAACAAACAAACTGATATTGAGATTCAGTAATGGATCTCTTCAAAACAGAAGCACCACTCCGATACCAATTGTTGGTCCCTTGGAAAGGCTAACACAAGTTTAGAGGGGGGGGGGGGGTGAATAAACTTGTCACCAAAAACTTTCCCTAAACTGGATTTAAAACAAATTACGGTTCAGTTAAAACTTGTGTGGAGTTAAGCTGACTAAGCTGAGTTGAAGTCAAACTGACTTAAGCAAAAACTGAGTCAACCGGCAGCGGATATATTTAGCCTTTATCAAGTATAATTTAACAAACAGCTTGTTGACTTGGTTTCAGAACGAGAGCTAGATAATTAAAACTGTAATGAAGTAAGTGAATGCGTAAAGTAAATAAACAAGAATTATAGAGGTTCCAGGTGGTGTATGTTAGGTGTGATGCCCGAAAGACAATTTTGTAATTGTTTTATTTAATAAATGAACTGATATTATTATTCATATTTATTATTCTCATATTCACCGATGTGACAATAGTATTTACACTACAGAAAACCCTAAAGTATATCGTTTATGTAATCACTTAACTCAGTGTATGGGATATACACGGGATGATTGAGTTAGTGAAGATGTACTTAAAATACAATTAGCCCGTAGTGAAGTTAATCGAGAGTACCGGGTCTCTCCTTTAACGTGCTATTAATGCGCCCAGAACACAATAGGTGTGATAGTCTTATCCGGACTTTCGGTTACGAGAACCTAGTGGGGCATTTATATATGATAGATATATCATATAGGGCTGGACCGATTTGATTAGAGTTCACGATATAATTCCGTAATCGAGAAGTCTTATCGAATCAATCGATGATCATATTTATGGATATATCTTAATCCCGAGGTGATCACGCCAACCGCTTGAATCGCATGAGGTTTGACTTGACGGTTAAGGATTACACCGGGTCCGTGATCCGAATTACCCCATCTTGGCATTGTACTTGGATTGAGTGAGTAGTCCGTGTTATCACGTATACGGAATCCATTCCTTCTATTTTTGGAAGTAGATAGACAGTTCCCTTATTTGTTAATCCTAGAAACTGATCGATCCATGGAGTTCATATTACACTGATTAGCTACCAGTGAGTTGTATGAATTAATTGATCACTAGGGGGTTAATGGTAAATAAGGATAAGAGGTTCTAAAAAGGGTTAACGGTAACTTCCCGATTTAGAATGAACAGTCCGTGGAGGATTAATCCATATGTAATGATTATATCAATGGAGGCTTATTATCATTCTCGTGAGGAGATAAATATAATTTTATAATCGGAGGAGTGCAGTCACGGGATTATGGTGGCATATTCCTGTGATTGATTTATCGAATATAATTATTCTGTTCGTAAGATAATTATTTATTTGATTTATCGGAGCCGCTGATTATTAGTCCATGGTCCCGACGTGCCTCCTATATAGCATAGCTATTCTCGGACGTCGAATCCTAATAATATTAATTTAGTTCTTATTAGAACTTAATTAAAACGATATGTGAATTAATTGTTTAGTGGACTATTAAATTAGTTGGGCTAAATAATTAAATATGTGAAAAAGACATTTTTCATAATCTTGGCCCAAAAGTGTATCATAGTCGAAATTAATATTGACTAGGTCAATAATAAGGAATTTCGACCATGACATGTTTTTAGGAAACAAGAAATTGTTTTCTTGTGAATTAATAAGACATGTGCACAAAATATTTATTGGATAAATATTTATGGTAAGAAATAAAGATAAATATTATTCTAGATTTGTTCTAGAATATTATGGGATTATTTTTATTTATTGGATTCATTTATTTGCATAATAAAATCCTTGGAGGACAAGGATTACTCTCCTATATAAAGAGAGTTCTCCCAAGCCTTACACACATGTAAAATTCGACTTCTCCTCTTAGAGAGGAAGAAGAAAATTCGGCCAAGGGGAGTAAAGGGGAAAATCTTGGAGGTTTTCCGGGTAGCATATCGGGAGGATTCGAGACGAGGATTTCCTTCCACCGGGAGTTGCTTGGATCACACGTACGGAAGATCATGGTGCTCTTCATACTTTCGTTTGTTATTTCTATTGCGGCTCTTCTACTTGGATTTTGAGATCCAAGAGGTATGTTCTACAACCCCCTTGTAGAGTAGATCTAGTTATTTTATTACGTGTAATTTATAGATCTAGATCCTTAAATCGCTTCCGTTGCGGATGGTATTACTAACAGTGTAATCCTGTACGTCCTCTCTTCCCTTGTGATGCGGAGGAAAATTCCACTAGAACTTCTTTGAGATGGCCCGGTCAAAAAGTTCTAAACTGATAGTCCTTGACTAATCCCTAGCTTCACTATCTAAACACTTGTAGAACAGGTAGAATTGCTGCTCTTCAATGTTTGAAACACTGGTCCTTGGAGGGTTGAATTGCCTCTTCACCACTCATCACAACCACAGGTCTTCCTGACTGCACTCAACTGTCCTTCACACCTTCTTGGTGTTTCACAGTCTAAACCTTTGATGAAATCAAAGTTGAGACTTGAATCAATAACTATGATTCAATTGTGATTTGAGCTTTTCTTCTAGATATAAGAGTTATGCACGGCTCCGTATTTCTTCAAATGATAGATCTTTATTTTGCTTAAATGTGCCTGAACACTTGAAGAAACTTCTTGATCTTGCAATTAATCACTTAGCAGGAATTCTTTTTAAAATGACTTTCCCCCTTAATTTGATCTTTCTTGACTAGATAGATTCTTTTAATTCCTCCTGCTCTCTCTTTTTTGTTGTTATAAAATCAATCTATTTATAGGGGTTTTTCTAACGTTCATCCTGCTTGAATCTTGTAACGGCTATATTTTCTGACCGTTCTGATCTGTCAGTATTTCATCCAATAGAATCCCTTCGTTTATAACGTTCGACTGTACTATCAGCTTGTTGGATGACTGACATATAAAACTGAGTTTCTTTATCAGTTTTATACTGTGTTTATCATTTGTCAGTTTCTTGACTGACTTGGAGCGTTAACTGAGATTTTACTCTTCTTCAAATATCAGTTCTCCAGTTTTTCATCTGATTATAATTGACTTAATCAGAGTACACCATGACTAATTATCTTCTAAGAATTCATTGTCCTTATGATTCTTAGGTCTTCATACAAGATCCATAAAGTCGGTTCGTGTCACCACAATCTTGCCCGAAGTCTAACTTTACAGCCTCGACACGCTCTTTATAACCGAGTTTGATCCCCGCTTCTTCAATCTTCAATAACCGAGTCCGTGACCCTCGCTTCTTCATTCTTCTATAACCGAGTCCGTGACCCTCGCTTCTACGCTTCAATATAAGCCAACCGAGTCCGTGTCCCTCGGCGAACTTATCTTCTTTGGTTTCATAGATGTGCTCGTTTTCCGATCCTTTATAGAATCTCGCTTTAACTAAATCTCGCTTTCTTACTTTCTCGCTTCACGGCCCTAGGACTATTACGTTGCTTGTCCGATATAACCTATACAAGTATCGGACTCTATTAAATCCTATACTTAATATCTAGACATCTTTTTGCTTTGCACTATAACAGCTAGTTATGACACTTTATCAATGGGGTTAAGAATAATAACTGATTAAGCGATGAATCATCATCAAAACATATGTTTTATTTCCAACATATACACACTATGTTTATTGTGAAGAAAGAAAATAAGAATCAGTTGACCCGTAAACCTGCCCAAGATCCGAAAAATACTGATCCAAACCCGCAAAACCCTATCATGCGTGTAACCCAAACTGAATTCTCAGTCAAAAATTAAATAAATATTGTGTGTAACTCCCTACCAATAATGCCAGTGACCACTCTATAAATGATACTCCCTCCGCCCCAATTTGTTTGAGATATTTTGGAACTCACAATATTTAAGAAAACATCAATTTACGAGTTGTCTGGTCATTTAAAACTTGACCAATTTACCTTTTTATCCTTGTTATATGTAGCATTATTTTCACAATATTTAAGAGACATCAATTGATGAGTTTGGGCAATTTAGACAATTAAAGCAAAAAGTTTAAGTCTATTTAGAGTTATGGGACAGCCATAAAAGAAATAATTAAGTCCCAAACAAATTGGGACGGAGGGAGTAGTTGTGAATATTGCGTCTTGCGCAGGGGCGGACTTGTTAATGCTAGGGTGGAGTCACGTGACCCTACTGAGATCCGGAGAATTTTTTAGTATTAAAACAATGTAGATTTGTTGTTAAAATATGTCGTTTCGTTGTTAAAAAATGTAGTTTTAGGCTCCGGTAACCTCACCGGAACAATTTTTTGGATATAAAGTGTAGTTTTACGGTCCGATGACTACACTAGAAAAAATTCATGGATCCGCCCCTGGTCTTGCGTCTTTCTGCGGGTTGCTATTTTGTAGATACACGAGTGAATTTGCACTTTCAAATTGGTGTGAAACGAGGTAGATGGCAATAAAAGTGGAAGGTTTGTGTCTTACATCCCAATTTTTATATTTAATTAAAATGGACTTTTCTCATTGTTATTTGTCCCTAAGAAATGTTTAAGATTGTGTTATGTTTACTTAAAATAGACTTTTTTTTTTTGCGAATTCCAATGTTGTATTTCTACTCATTTTGTGGATGCACAATGATCTACATTGTTATACTTTTAGATCATACTTTTGAGCTACTTTGATGTATTTTGAGCTTCGTTGATGAATTATGACCATTTTGTGAAGTATGCTAGTAATATCGATATTTTTTATCTTCATATATGTGATCTTTGGTGTAATTTTGTGTTTCTTGTGGTGTAATTCATATATGCATAATGAAAAGCAACACATTTTGGTTATGTTCCTCAAAATGCCACCGACAGGGACGTTCATAGTGAACCAGCAACGTCCCTGTGGTTGACGTTTTGAAGAACAGAAGCAAACAGATTCATGGTTCTTTCTGTTTCCTCAAAACGCCACCCATATTGACGTTCCAAAGACTATAGGAACGTTTTGAAGAACAAAAGCAATATATTCATGGTTCTTTCTGTTTCCTCAAAATGCCACCCATACTGACGTTCCAAAGACTATAGGAATGTCCCTATGGTTGACATTTTGAAGAATAGAAGCAACAGATTCATGGTTCTTTATGTTTCTTCAAAATGCCACCCATACTGACGTTCCAAAGACTATAAGAACGTCCCTATGGTTGACGTTTGGAAGAATAGAAGCAACAGATTCATGGTTCTTTCTATTTCCTCAGAACGTCACCCATACTAACGTTCTAAAGACTATAGGAACGTCCCTATGGTTGACGTTTTGAAGAACAGATGCAACAGATTCATGGTTCTTTCTGTTTCCTCAAAATGTCACCCATACTGGCATTTCAAAGACTATAGGAATGCCCCTATGGTTGACGTTTTAAAGAACAGAAGCAACAGATTCATGTTACTTTCTGTTTCCTCAAAACGCTAACCGTACTGACGTTCCTAAGACTATATGAACGTCCACACGGTTGACGTTTTGAAGAACAAAAGCAACATAGTCATGGTTCCATATGTTTCCTCAAAACACGACCCATGGTTCTATCCAATTGAAATCCAAATACCAACAAAACCAACAATACCAGCTCACAAATGCAAATCAAATCCAAATCAAAGCTACAATGACAAGAGGGGATGAATGTACTAACCCAAAGTACAAACTACAATCCAAATCCGAACGCCAAACACCAAATAAAAATACATTCAATACAAATTACTAACCCAAAGTACATGAAGTACGAATGAAAACTCCAAAAGTTCATTAAATGTATCAAAGGCAACTATCTCTTTTTCGTGGTCTTTGCACGTTTCTTTTGTCGTTGAACTTCTACGTGTCTAGATTCTTTGGCTTCGGCTTCGACACCGACATCATCAACATCTTGCCTACATACACATGTAGTCAGAAACTCGAATGCAATCTCAAGCGCCTTCACTAGATCCTTTTTGTTCTTCTTTGAAGCATTCGCAATCGCATCTTGTACAACATCAACAGCTTTATCCTTGCTTGCCTCATCCTATATGTTAAACAAAAAAAATGTTAATGACATTGAAAAAACAAACACACAAATGATTGTGTATTCGTAAATAGATATGGTCAAACCTCTCTTGAATCTCGCTGTTCTTTTTGCTCACACCAGTCAAACGACGTACGACAACACCTCGATACCAGTTCATGTAATCAGCCATGCATTCCCAATCAAACCTCGCTTTTCCCTATTCTTTGAAGCTTATTTACTATATGATTCACATAATCAATGAAGTCATCGTCACCTGAGTGGTGGGTGACGTTGTATTTTTTCACCTTCCCACTTCTATTTGATACTTTTGGGGGAATCGGTGACTAGGGTATGGATTGGACATGTCCGAACTGACGGACGGCACGGTTTGGGTGATACATCTCTTTAATGTCCAATGTCCTTATGCAGCCATAAAACTAGCATACGTCATCATCAGGCACCGTTCTCACTTCCCGATAAGCATCCCAAACAACCCGCAAGATGGAAAATGCTTTAATTATAACTAAACGAGCATTATCTTAGTTAATGCGAAGGTTCATACTTACATCTTGTGCCTCCATTAAGTCTAAGTTCTCTCTCAAATGCTTTAGCGATGACATTGCCACATGATCGTTAATTCCAGTAATATGTTTCCACTTTAATGACCGTACCATCTCCCTTGCATTGAAGTTATTGTTCGTCGAAGGTCGCAATACTGGGAAGTGTTCGTACACCCATGCCTGTAATAAAACATATTACAAAACAGTCGTGTAAGCGTTCAAACATACACACTAAACACAAAAAAGCATTTAAATAACAAGTGTTACTTCTAGCAATGTCAGGTATCCAGAAATACCAACAGTATTGGTCCTAGAAGCCTTCTTAGTTGCCGGTAAAGATTTGCCAGTATAGCAGCACCCCAAGCCCAATCACCAACCTTATCCACATCCTCTAGAAAATGAAGGTAATCTATGCCTATCTTATCTTTACTGTGGTCTTGAATCAAAGTACATGTAAGCATGTACAACAAATATTTGTGCACAGCTTGATCCACAGTAACGATTGGCGCAAACTAACCGGTACTGGATCCCACACCCTCATTACTTCGTACACTGCACTTACCTACAAGGTTGTTATTCAGCCAACTTTTAGACACTCGTAGTCCATCAACATGTCCTAACTCAGCTGACACTACATCTGTAGGAATCCCTAATAACTTGTGAACAAATGTAATTGGGTTATCCTCTTTTTCAAATTCTAAGTTCACGGCTTTTCCATCAACCGGTAAGCCTGTGTTATATCGGACGTCGTCTAGTGTGATCGTCATCTCACCGAATGGCAAGTGCAAGGTGCTTGTTTCCTAATGCCACCTCTCCACAAAATCACTGACGATCACACAATTGGCTTGGTTGTATGAAGAATGTAACAGATTGTACAAGGATTAGCTATCAACCTTGCCTTGAATTCTTCACATTCTTCATCAATCTTCCATAAACAAAGAGAAGACGTGTACTGCTTACATTGAATTATACGTCGTCATGTTCAATTGCACGGTACGAATATAAAGTTAGATATATGAAAAAAGTATAAGTTTAAAACAATTTGATCAAATTATACAACTTAAAAAAATCTTACCTTTGGATTATTCAACAACGCGTAACCAACATGCTCTACCCATCCTTCTCTAACAGAATATCTGTGTCTACCACCATACCATCGTCGCTATCATACTCTAAACATTCATCTACGGCTACTTCCGCCTCTGTCGGTGCCCCGGAACTGCCGGATGCATGTCCTGTAGTGGCCCTGGATGTGGTGGCCCCGGCGTACCAGATTCTGCTCTTGTAGTGGCCCTAGCTGTATGGTCCCTGGAAGTACCGGCTGCCTGTTCTGTAGTGGCACCGGCGTACTCGGATGGTCGTCCCGTAGGGGACACAACGCACTCGGATGCCTCTACTGATGGCCCTACACTAACAACTGCCTCTGCCTCTGTTGTAACCCCTGCACTGAAATCTCCAACTGCCTCCGTCGTAGCCCTGGCACTAACAGCTCCAAATGACTCAGTGTCTCCAAGTGTATTATCTGTCACTAAAGGTGCCTGCACTCCCAACCGTGTCTCAACTAACTCTGTGGTGGCCTTGGCACTCGAATT
This sequence comes from Gentiana straminea, assembly GCA_036785695.1. Taxonomy (NCBI): domain Eukaryota; kingdom Viridiplantae; phylum Streptophyta; class Magnoliopsida; order Gentianales; family Gentianaceae; genus Gentiana; species Gentiana straminea. The sequence continues at coordinate 1,293,415 of JAVUPR010000087.1, read as the reverse complement.
TCCAACTGTGTCAACTGTTACTAAAGGTGTCTGCATTCTCAACTGCGTCTCAACTAACTCAGTGGTGGCCCCGGAACTCGAATCTCCAATTGTGTCAACTGTCACTGAAGGTGCCTGCACTCCCAATCGTGTCTCAACTAACTTAGTGGTGGCCCTAGCACTCGAATCTCGAATTGTCTCAACTGTCTTTGAAGGTCCCTGCACTCCCAACTATGTCTCAACTGGCTCAGTGGTGGTCCCAGTACTAACTGTCTCAACCGCCTCAACTGTCTCTCCTAATTCAGTCTCGGTTGGCTCATGACCTTGTGCAATCTCGCCCTGCACCTTCCTTTTATAGTTTCCGAGTTCTTTGATATCCCACCTTTGTATGTTCAAAAACATTTCTAGGCTGAACATGAGCTTCGGGCGGTGCTTCCGCACCACCTTGATCCACTGTGGTACCTTCATCACTATCTGCAAAGCGTAGAGTCTTACCAAACCTCGTTTTAGACATAATTTCATACACATGAGACAAGAAATGAATTGTCATTCAGATGAGTGTAATCAACTAACAAAGAAGGTCAAAATTAAATAACAAAGCTCATATGCATGCCATAAACATAATATATGTCATATCTAGGACAACAAAGCAGATTACTAACAATCTCATATTCAAGGCTAGATAAACTCATACTAAACGTAATATGATTGAAAATGAAACACATATGAAAACAGACCAAATAAGGTCAATATACACCAATCTCAGTTCAACAATTAAGCATATTATCATATTATGGGACTTATCAAAGCAAGACATATGAGAATGAACCCCATATCAAACATACTAATTAAATAGCACAAATAAGGCATAGTGTACTTAGCATATGTATTAAGCTCACAAATTAAAGTTCACATTATCATAGTTCCAAAGCTGTTTACAATTTCTGAAAATACAGTAAATCATAGTTGTAATATAAAGAAACGTCAACACAAGTGGCGTTACAATGGACACAACATCGTCAGCTCTAGAAACATCCAAAGCACTATAGAAACGTCAAGCACACTGACGTTCCTGGCTCACTATAAACATTGGTAGTGTTGACGTTTAGTAGACGTCATCCACAATGACGTTCCTATTTAAAAGTAACGTCAACAATGTTGACGTCGAAATAAAAAACCCTAATTAAAAAACCAATGTAGACGTCAGTCGTACGGATGCTCGTTATGCAACAACAATGTCACCATGACTGATGTTCCAAGCTTCTGATCATCTTCTTAATAGACCCAGCCAGAAAACCACCGGAAAATCGAAAAATTCAAAAATAAACCACCAATACTACCCGATTTCCATCCCATTTCAACCAAAAAAGATTACCCAATGTTGGTCCGTAAAACAAGGCTCTTGAGAGTTCAGAGAGGGTGAATGAACTCTCAATTTTTGGAGTTTCTCACTTAATAATCAAGTCTGATCAGTAAAACAGACTAGTAGAGTACTCGTCTGGTTTTACCGAACCGATTCTAGACAAAAGGTGAGTGCAGCGGAATAATGATATAGTTCAAAATTAGCCTTGGGCTTGGTTTTCAGTGCTGAGTAGTGTGATGTAAAGTATGGAAGTACTGAATGTAAAGTGCTGAAAGTAAAGGAGTCAATAAATGTTATCGATCTTCAGAGTGGCGTAATCTCCTACATGACCGCTTCTCTCGTGACTTGGGAGGTATCATTATTGTAATCTACACTAATACAATAGGTAAGTGTCCTTGACACCCCACAAAAGCTTCACACTCTAAATAGCTAATCCTTGACACCCAACAGATGCTTCAGTGGTCTATTTGCACGTAGCTCATCTGAAGAACTCTTTTTCTCCAACGACTCGTCTGTTCTTCTATTCCTTCACACCCCGTAGATGCTTCAACAGGTATCCTGACTTCCTGATGTCTAATTGTTGAGTAGAGTGAGTGTTTTATGAACTTAAAGATACAAAGATAAGAGCTTTTGCTGAATCTGACTTTGAAGTTTAGGTTGCAGCCCTCTTGATTTAGTAGATCACTAGATGTTTTCCTTTCTTTGTTGGTGTTGATCTGCTTGATTTCTAGATCTGGATTGGTAATCTTTGATGATGATCTTGTTCTTGAAGAGATTGAATCAGTGATAGCTTTTTGAATTTTTCAAGATCTTTCTCAGAACTGTACTACTTCTTCATTTTCTCTTCCTTGTGCTTTTATACTCCCCATAGGGTAGGTGTGCCGTTGAGTAAATGAGTGGTCGTCATTTATTGCTGACTTGTCACTTAATTTCAAAAAATAGCCCATCATCAGACGTATGGCCAAAGAGCATCCACCACGTGTTTGTTTACCTCTAAACTCCCAAAAAACGTCCAATAACTCCTCGTATTACGTGCTTTAATGAGCCAAGTGGTCTGGTATAACTAGTCTTTGTAACACTTGATCAAATAATAATTTGCTCATTAAATTTGTAAAACCTTTCATCTTCAATGTGATTTGATACAACATGGTACTTCTTCATCAGAATATTTAATCCTTGTCTGGTTGACTTGCTTTACTTCCCATAGTCTTCTGCTTTGAGAGTCCATTACTAGTATGTTTCCATTAGTCATTTGGTTTGTCTTCAGACTAGTTTAATCATCAAAATTATTATGGAGACCTAACAAATGTCTGATAACCAAATGTTTAAGAATCCATGATTAATTTATGAAATCGTTAAACTCAATGATTAATCTGTCAAGTGAGCTCACACAAAATGACAAAGATATAATGCATTAGTTATTTTCATATGATTAGTAGGACTATGAAAGTTAATTAGTCCAATACGACTTCTCAATTCTGTAAATCTGTTTTCACAAAGAGGTTTGATGAAGATATCTGCTAGCTGATCGTCTGTTTTGATGTAGACCAACCTCACATCACCTTTTCCACTTGATCACATATGAAATGATGTCTGATATCAATATGCTTTGTCTTGGAATGTTGTACTAGATTTTCTGATATTGATATGGCAATAATGTTGTCACACATGATTGGAACCCCTTTTCTTCAATTCCATAGGCTCTGAGTTGTTGTCTTATCCATAAGACTTTTGCACCACAACTTCATGCAGCTACATATTCTGCTTCTGATGTAGATGTTGCAATGGACGTCTGTTTCTTGCTAAACCACGATACTAGTCTGTTCCCTAGCATTTGACAAGTACCGGATGTATTTTTCCTGTCCACTTTGCAACCTGTGTAGTCTGCATCTGTGTAACCAACCAGAGTGAAATCATATTCTTTTGGGTAGAATAATCCTAAGTCAATTGTATCTTTGAGATATTGTAACATCATTTTATTGCAGCAGCAAGATGACTCTCTTTTAGATCTGATTGAAATCTTGTACACACTCCAACATCGAATGATATGTCTGGTTTGCTTGCAGTTTGGAACGATAATGAACCAATTAAACCTCTGTTGGACTTATTTCTTAGTTTTGATGATGAGTGCCATACTAGCTGTTATAGTGCAAAGGCAAAAAGATGTCTAGATAAAATGTATAGGTTTATTAAAGTTTGATTCATAAATAGGTTTGATCAAACAAGCATCGTAAAAGGCCGCCGATTGTTTATCGCCAGACCGATCTAGGTCGAGGGTAGATAGGTCGCAGACCGGTCCGGAACCCGCCGAAGACCGTAGACCGAAGGCCGAGGGTTCAAACTCGGTGAATGAAGGCTAAGGGATCAAACTTAGTATTTAATGTCAAGGATATGGAATCGAATTTAGGCAAGTCCGTGATGACCTAAACCGATTACATATACCTTGTGTAAAGGTCTAAGTTCCACAAGTTGGATGATGTTTGGAACTTGGTTATACTTTAAATGATGTAATCTAACTTGACAAACAAAAGTTGGATAAAAAGATTCACCGCATTATATTTTACGTACAAAAATATGATGTCCAAAGAACCGATCGGTTTTACGTTGATCGATGAACCCGCCGATATATACCTCGATTAATTCAAGATTATTGGGAAGTTACATGGATAAGAACAGCCAACTACCTCTCGACTTATCAAGCAAATCAAAGGCCGAGATTAAAAAGACGTTGGGATGATCCATATTTTTATCCATTGGATACAAGTCAAAGGGGGGACAGATACCGCACCGTCAAAAAGTAATCCTGACGTTGTCGGTCCTATGAATAGTGACGGAATGCACGTGCGTATGGGACAAATACAAGGAACGGTCACATTTGAATTTCAAATTCAAGTCACATGCATTCCTACCTATAAATAGAGGACTTTCAACTCAAAAAGAAGATGATGAATTTTGGGATAAACTTTAAGTGATAACACCGAGCCGAAAAACACCCCGTCGAACTTACCGAGCTTAAGGTCGCCGATCTAGTTATTTTCTTCAAGTGCATTCGTGTTCAAGCCGCATCAAGCATACACACTTGAAGACCGCAAGTCGCCGATTATATCATCCTAATCAAGCCGCCGCAACCGAATCATTTACTTGATTCATTCTTTATTTTATAAAGAACCCGTCGAAGACAGTGAAGCATCCGTTGGTGTGAAAGATCGTTGGTTTGTGGTGAAGTCGGTGAAGAGGCAATTCTACCCTTCAAGGACCGAAGTGGAAGACTCGGGAGCAAGAATCCTACCCGTTCTTAGTTTTCGCCATTGTGAAGCCATAGTTATTGGTGAAGGACAAGCAACCTAGGATTCTTTGTAACAGATAACTCAAAGATTACTAGTGAATTTCCTCCAACATCACATGAGAAGAGTGGACGTACAGGATTACATCACCTGGAACCACTATAAAAATCTCTCTACTTACTTACTGCATTTATTTTCTGCACTTAGTCATTATTCATATCAACCTGCTGAATCTAGCAACTGAAATCACACACATACACTACTGAGTATCTAATACTTAGTAACATATTTAACAACAAGTAACAAGGCTTAATTTTGATATTATTCCGCTGCACAAATTCAGCAAACTAAACCGCGCAGACTACCGTTTATCGCAGGCTACGAGGTCTCAACATTCAGACATCGTATCGTTGTGCCGCCGAAGTTGCAGAATTTGTTAACTCCAAAGTTTTAAGTGTTAAGTTTATTCACCCCCCCCCCTCTAAACTTAACTAAAGCCTTTTCAGGGGACCAACAATTGGTATCGGAGCAGTGCTTCTGTTCTGAAGAAATCCTACTTGTTGTACTTGTGAAAATTCCTTAAAACTTTCTTTCAAGTAACTCGATTTTCAAGACTTGCATCATGGACAACACACAAGATGCTAGAACTATGTTGATGTGTTCTCTTGATGATTTGATGAGTATAAACGTCGAATGCATGCATATCTTGCCGCTACTCATGATGAGATGATGGATGTACTAACCGAAGGACCACCTGGAGATTACAAAGGCAAGAATAAAGTGGGTGACGAACCGAGTACATTCCTAAACCAAAGAGAGAATGGAATGCGAAGACAGAAAAGAGCAAACCTCAACAACATTGCTATTGATATCATCTACGTAACCTTGGATAGCAATATGTACATGAAAGTCAAAGATTGCAAGACCGCAAAGGAACTTTGGGATAAGATTCACTTAATCCGTGAAGGCACCGATGCAATAAAGAAGAACAAAATCGGTGTGGCCGAAAAAAGGTTTCAAAAGTTCAAAATGCTACCTAATGAAACCATTGAGCAAATGGAGTCCGCATTCAATGCAATCTTAGATGAACTTACTCGCCGAGTGTAAGTTATTCAAAAGAGGAAGTTAACACCAAAATCTTGGAAGCTTTACCCGCAAGAGATGTTTGGAAAATGAAGGTGACTCGCAATTGAAGAAATGAGAAAGCCGCATGAAGAAGACACCTTCAAACTCGTTCTCGATCTTAAGGCATATGAATTTAGCAAGAAGCTAGTGCCTGAAACTGAAAAGGAAGAGCCAAAGACCACTGCATTGGCTGCTTCACATCATGAAGAAACATCAGGAGGACAGGATGATATGCTGGATGAGATGCAAGAGCAGATTGCCCTACTGAGCAAGAAAATCAGAATGATGAAGACTGGAAAGGCCCCTACAAGAAATTTCACAAAGAGGCCTACTGAGAGAAGGAAAGAAGAACCAAAGAAAGATAATGACTATCTATGCTTTCATTGCAAGAAACCAGGACACTTCAGACCTGATTGTCCTGAGTTGAAACAAGGCAAGGAACCTGATTATCTTTGCTTCAACTGTAAGAAGCCTGGACATTTTAGACCTGATTGTCCAGACCTACTGAAGACCAAAAGTCAACAAAGGAGACATGGCAAGAAGGCTATGGTTGCCGAAGATGAATCGGATATGAAGTGGGATCCGAAAAGGAAATGAGTCGATGACACAAGACCGGTTGCCGATATGGAGGATTATGCTTTGATGGCCAACATGGATGAAACCGAGGAGGTATACAACACCGTATCTATAAACACTCCCGCCGGAAGTGATTGTGAATCAACCCGTGGTTCAAATCCTAGAAATTCGACAACAATGAGACTTTGGATGCCATCCTTAATCAATCGAGGATAATACAATCTGGTTATGAGATTGTGAAGGCTGAAAAAGAGGCTCTTGAGTTAGAAGTTGGAAGATTGAAAGCCGAATTAAGGGTTTTCAAAGGTAAGGAAAAAGATGTTGGACGTAATCAAGATAAGTCTGTCGCACATCCAAGCAGCCTCTCGAGTCCGCTCGAACCATCTTGTTCCAATACCGCATACAAATCGGAAAGCCTTATGGAGATAGAACTCGGGCTTGGATTTGGAACTCAAGAATCTAACAAGAGTGGATCCAAGAAGGTTACCGACCTCGCCGTGGCTTCAAGAAAAGCTGTTGGTGAAATTCTTAGAGAACAACAAGGAAGCAAGTAGAAAAAGAAAATTGACTAGAAAAGATGATGATGATGAACCCCTATCCAAGAGGATGAAGGAAGTTGCCAAAAAGAAGAAATATGGCAAGGGAAAGAGTTGAAAAATTTGGAGGCACGAGAGGGCCCAAGAAGAAGCATCGGAGAGGAGGAAGAAGAGGTCATTGAAGCCGAGCCTCTAACTATCATTCCACCGCCTGTTATCGTGATTCCTCCAATGAAGAAGTTATCAAGTCCACCGATGCCGAACCGGTTGTTTTTGAGCAATTGAGGATGTACGACGCCAGCCTATCGACCCCGAGCTCGCCGTAGCATCCATCGATGAACCACAAAGCAAACCACCGAACCCGAACCCGCCGTGGTGGTTGAAGAGGTGATTGGAGACTTGGTTGAAGACCCCGCAAATTTGGCAATAGTTCGGGGGAAGAGCGGGGGTCCGTCGCTAACCCCCGCTCGATGAGCATGTAAGTCGTGGGGAACCAAGTGTGATACGTATGGAAGTAGTAGGTACAAATGTACAATCTCAAAGAACTCCGCGACTTTCAAACATCCGTGTAGAAGATACTATGAATCCGCTTGTTGGAACCTTTGGAGGTCAACAAGCTACCGGAGTCGCTCCCAGAGATCGTTTATGCCATTTGAAAGGCATGCAAAAAGGAGCAAGAAAACTCGAAGAGTATGTGGATCCCAAACTTCAAAGAAATTGCCGATTATCTCCAATGGAAGTTTGGTTTCTATAAGAGACAAAAGCCACCGAACCAATGACAGATCTTGAAGAATGGGCTTTTGGCAACCGGGAGTGGAGAACTTGGTGGATCCGATTGATACAACCTTGCCGCAATCAAGATTGATGGATTTATTTGATGAGCAACGTAAGGAGGAGGGTATCAAATTTAGAGATCCAAGAGATGGTCCCGATGATTCTTCCTCATCATCGATATAGTAGAGAGACTTTCCTCCGGACCAGGAGAATCAAGTGGGGGGCCGCACCGGCACATGAATCATCCGTACAACGCCCAACTAATATGCGGTAAGTCCGTCGAGGGCCGCGGACCGGAGAGATGGACGAGGATCTACGGGATCTCACCATGGATGATCCGGAGGCATTGATCAATGAAGGCATTACTCGAGTACCGGTAGGCCGACTGATGAACCAAGTACATTCCATGTTGTAGAGCCTACTGCACAAACTGATGCTGGACAAAGTGAGGATTTGGATGGAGAAAAGGTTGCTGATTTCAATGAACCTAGTGCCAGCTCTGAAGAGTCAATTGAATATCAAGACGGATTTGACATTGAAGGCACTCTGACTAAAACTGCCATCATCCTGCACAAGATTGGTCATGTCAAGGTTTCCAAGTGGATAATACCAATATATTCAATCCACGGGAAGTTGAAAAGGAGGTACAGTTGCCGGGATACAAACAAAGACCTGGACAAAGGTTGGAACAGAGGTACAGTCCGCCGAGTCTCAAACAAGACTCGGACAAAGGTTGGAACCCGATTTGGGTTTGGAGGAAACCCCGTTATTGATGAGGCCGCCGTAGTGGAGCCTGCCGGAGCCAAGGCCACCGTAGGAAAAGATAGTCGCCAGACCGCTCATTAATGAGGATGAGCAAATTTGGACTATAACTACGGTGATGAAGAATTTCAAATTTTTGGAGAAGAAGAAGTTGTTGAAGAACCCGCACAAGATCCTATCCTTGAAGATGTTCTTGGTGCAATGGTTGAGGAAGGACCTCCCCCGCCGGGAGAGATTTGAGTAGAGCCATGGTCATCGCGGACAACGTGCACAATATAGAGTTGAGGAGCTCATTGATGGATCTACCGACGTAGAATGGCCAGTGGAGTGCCAATTGAAGTTGTCAATGAGTTAAGAACTGTAAGAAATGATATGCAACAGTTAAGAACTCAATTGGACAGGCAAGAACAGAGATTTGAAGAACTGATGAAGATGGTAAATGATAATAGACAATCTACTGATACAGTTGCTTCAAACTTTGCATCTACTCAAAATGCTGTGAATGATCTGATATATGATGTAAGATATATCAAGCAAGGGAACACACTGAAGGACAAGTTTTTGAAAGATCAACTTACATCCGTTCATCAAAAACTTGACAAGCTTGCCGAAACCGCCGAGCTCGCAACCGCACAACAACCCGCTCGTGCTCGATCCCAAATTTACCGAAAGGATCAACAGATCGGAAGAGACCCCGCAATCAAGGATTACTTCACTTGATACTAGAACTGAACTATGGCAGTCAATTACACGAGTGATAGTATCACGAGAAGCTATTCATGGCCTCATCTCACGTTTTGTTGATGATGTCACTAAGGGGAAGAGGGCCAATCACCAGCAAAGAAAGAGGCTGCTAGACTCTTTGCACGTAAGAGATGGACCGATGATACAAATGCCTTTAGGCAACCCGCACTGGCAGAGTGCAACTTACGATGATCTCCTATCACAAGACAAGAAAGAGTTTCATAACGAAGGAGACCCTATCGTGACATGGGATTTCATGAAGGTCTTAACTCTTTCTTGAGTTTGAAGTTTTGGGAGGCAAGGATTAGAGCTTTAAGAGCATCTACCAGAGACAGAAGGAGTAGCAGAGGTGAAAAGGTGCTGCCAATTACAAAAGCAAAAGATTCACTGAATGAATTTAAGGAACTGTACATGAAGTTTGGCTTCAGGGTGAATCAGATCAATCTTGTACTGCCTGAAGCATGGAATTGGTGGAAACAAGTCAATTCTTATATTGACTTTACACTTATTGAGAATGAATGGATGGTTGAAATGATAGAAGAGATCGAGCCTATCAAGAGCAAGTCGAGAAGGCTAGACAAGAAAGAGAAAAGAGACAATAGATCGGCTACTTTTCATTGTTTATCTTTGCCGTATCTAGTTGTAATAACCGTGAACAAATATTTATAATGAGAATTGACTAAATTTGTTCTTTTGTGTTTTTATCTTTTTGCTTTGCCGATTAGGTGAGGGTAGTGGCATCATCACCAAAAAGGGGGAAATTGTTGGACTTATTTCTTAGTTTTGATGATGAGTGCCATACTAGTCGTTATAGTGCAAAGGCAAAAAGATGTCTAGATAAAATGTATAGGTTTATTAGAGTTTGATTCATAAATAGGTTTGATCAAACAAGCATCGTAAAAGGCCGCCGATTGTTTATCGCCAGACCGATCTAGGTCGCAGGGTAGATAGGTCGCAGACCGGTCCGGAACCCGCCGAAGACCGTAGATCGAAGGCCGAGGGTTCAAACTCGTTGAATGAAGGCTAAGGATCAAACTTAGTATTTAATGTCAAGGATATGGAATCGAATTTAGGCAAGTCTGTGATGACCTAAACTGATTACATATACCTTGTGTAGAAGGTCTAAGTTCCACAAGTTGGATGATGTTTGGAACTTGGTTATACTTTAAATGATGTAATCTAACTTGACAAACAAAAGTTGGATAAAAAGATTCAGCTGCATTATATTTTACAGACAAAAATATGATGTCCAACAAACTGATCGGTTTTACAGAGCCAGACGATGAACCTGCTGATATATACCTCGATTAATTCAAGATTATTGGGAAGTTACATGGATAAGAACACCAACTACCTCTCGACTTATCAAGCAAATCAAAGGCCGAGATTAAAAAGACGTTGGGATGATCCATATTTTTATCCATTGGATACAAGTCAAAGGGGTGGACAGATCGCACCGTCAAAAAGTAATCCCGACGTGTCGGTCCCATGAATAGTGACGAATGCGTGCGCGATGGGACAAATACAAGGAACGGTCACATTTGAATTTCAAATTCAAGTCACATGCATTCCTACCTATAAATAGAGGACTTTCAACTCAAAAAGAAGATGATGAATTTTGGGATAAACTTTAAGTGATAACACTGAGCTGAAAAACACCCCGCCGAACTTACCGAGCTTAAGGCCGCGATCTAGTTATTTTCTTCAAGTGCATTCGTGTTCAAGCCGCATCAAGCATACACACTTGAAGACCGCAAGCCGTCGATTATATCATCCTAATCAAGCCGCCGCAACCGAATCATTTACTTGATTCATTCTTTATTTTATAAAGAACCCGTCGAAGACAAGAAGCATCCGTTGGTGTGAAAGATCGTTGGTTTGTGGTGAAGTTTGGTGAAGAGGCAATTCTACCCTTCAAGGACCAAAGGAAGACTCGGAGCAAGAATCCTACCTGTTCTTAGTTTTCGCCTTTGTGAAGCCATAGTTATTGGTGAAGGACAAGCAACCTAGGATTCTTTGTAACGTATAACTCAAAGATTACTAGTGAATTTCCTCCAACATCACGGAGAAGAGTGGACGTACAGGATTACATCACCTCGGAACCACTATAAAAATCTCTCTACTTACTTACCGCATTTATTTTCGCACTTAGTCATTATTCATATCAACCCGCCGAATCTAGCAACCGAAATCACACACATACACTACCGAGTATCTAATACTTAGTAACATATTTAACAACAAGTAACAAGGCTTAATTTTGATATTATTCCGCTGCACAAATTCAGCAAACTAAACTGTCGGTAGACTACGTTTATCGAGCGGCCTACGAGGTCTCAAAGAGATTGCGCGAAGTATCGCGAGTCGCCGAAGTTGCAGAATTTGTTAACTCCAAAGTTTTAAGTGTTAAGTTTATTCACCCCCCCCCCTCTAAACTTAACTAAAGCCTTTTCGGGGGACCAACAACCTCTGTATTTGGTTTGATCCAAACTTTTGTGTTGACATCTTTGTCTAAGTGTAGATTTGCCGACATAGGAGTTGCAACCTTTGCACTTGAGTCCATTCCATACTTCTTGATGAGATCTTTGATGTACTTGCTTTGGTTGATAAATAATCCATTTTCCATCTGTTTGTCTTGAAGTCCAAGAAATTAATTGGGTTCACCTATTATGCTCATTTGAAATTTGCTCTTCATTAGATTGGCAAAATTTTCACATAGCATGGAATTTTGACATGCAAAGATGATGTCATCCACATAAATCTGTACTAGAAGTGTGCTATCTAAATGTTGGATTCCAAACAGTGTCTTGTCTGTTGTTCTTTTTTTGAATCCTTTTTCCATAAGAAACTTTGATAAGGTCTCATACCAAGCTCTTGGTGCCTGTTTCAAACCGTAGAGTTCTTTGTTGAGCTCATAAAGTTTGTCTTCTTGTCCTCTGATTTCAAATCCAGGTGGATGTTTCACATAGACTTCTTCTTCAAGTAGTGCATTTAAGAAGGCTGATTTGTCATCCATTTGATAAACTTTGAAGTTCTAACGAGCAGCATATGCTAGCAATAGTATGATTGCTTCTAGTCTTTCAACTGGTGCATATGTCTCATCAAAGTCAATATCTTCAGTTTGTGAATAACCCTTTGCTACAAGTCTTGCCTTGTTCCTAATGATGACTCCATTTTCATCCATCTTGTTTCTGTAAACCCACTTTGTTTTAATGACATTTGAGTGGTTTGGTCTGTTTGTGAGTTCCCAGACTTGATTTCTCTCAAATTCATTTAGTTCCTCTTGCATATCTATTATCCAGTCAGCATCTTTGTAGGAATCTTCAATAGTTTTGGGTTCCATATCCGATAGAAAACAAATGAGCATGGTTTCCAGCCATCTTCTGGTTCTAACCCCACTGTTTGAATCTCCATTAACTTGTTCTGCTGGATGATCTCTCAGCCAATTTAGATTTGGCTCAGTGATTTGTCTTGTCTGCAAAATTGTACCTTGCTCAATTGTATGAGGAAAGTCATCTGGTTCTATTGAATTGAGTTGTATTAGTTCAATGTCAACATAGATTGGTTCTTCTGTTGTCTGATCTTCTTCTTCATTGGGTAAATCAGCATTGAAGTTAGGTTCATAAAAAAACATGGACTGATTCTTCTATTGATAAAGTCCTTTTGTTTTAGAACTCTGAAAGCTTTGCTCATGTCTGGATACCCCAATAGGATTCCTTCATCTTCTTTTGCATCAAAAGTTTTCAGTTGATCTTTTCTATTGTTGTGGATGAAGCACTTGCTTCCAAAGATATGGAAGTAGGAGATGTTGGGTTTTCTCCCATTCTATAGTTCATAAGGTGTCTTTCCTCTGACTTTGTTGATAATAGATCTGTTTTGAGTGTGGCAAGCAGTGTTGACAGCTTCAGCCCAATAACCTTTTGACATGTTGGCTTCTGCTATCACTGTGTAGTCAGCTTCTTTTAACGTTCTGTATCTTCTTTCTGCCACTCCATTGTGCTGTGGAGTTCTTGTAGCAGCCATTTGATGTTGCATGCCATTTTCTTCACAAAAGCTTCTGATAACTTGATTCAAGAATTTTGTGCCTCTGTCAGATCTGATTTTGATTACTGTCAGATCCTTTTCATTTTGAAGTCTCTTTAGTTTGTCAAGCAACTTCTTGAGAGTCTCTTTCTTCTTGTTGAAGAAGACTGTCCAAGTGAACTTTGAGAAGTCATACTATCACCAATGTATACTTCTTTCCACTGATGCTTATTGGTGTCACTGGTCCAAACAAATCCATATGTAGCAGTTGTAGAATCCAATTTGTTGATGGTGTTGTCTTTGACTTGAATGATGCTTTTATTTGTTTCCCCATTTGGTAGGAGTCAGAAATAATGTCTTTTTTGTAAAACATGTCTGGCAGTCCTCTCACTAGATCATTTCTTACAAGCCGGTTGATTGTTTTGAAATTAAGATGGCTCGGTCTCTTGTGCCATAGACGACTTATTTCACGCTTTGATTGTACTAGTAGACAAACTTCTGATGTTGCTGTTGACCAGTCTACTACATACTTGTTCTTCCTTTTTCATTGACTACACTTTGATTTCACTTTTTCAAAAATTTCGTCGACACCATGACAATTCAACAGGAACATTGATTGATTGAAAGTACGGAATCTGTCCGAATTCACTCACTGACCAAAAAGGACGGAATAAGGGTTTCAAAATATGGACGCTCCGTCCAAATTGTGACGTATTCCGTCCGTTTTGGGATTGCACTTTTACATACTTGATTGATTGAAAAGACATGACCCTGACTCAATTTTGCAGATATTGCTTTATGTTTTGACATTGACTACACTTTGATTTCACTTTTTTCAAAAATTTCGTTGACACCATGACAATTCAACAGGAACATTGATTGATTGAAAGTACGGAATCCGTTCAAATTCACTCACTGACCAAAAAGGATGGAATCCGTCCAAAATTTGGACGCTCCGTCCAAATTGTGACATATTCCGTCACAATATTTAATTTGTATATTAAACGTTAAGAGGTTAATTATTATTATTTCGAAGATTATGAATATAGTTAAAACAATAATAAACTACATATTTTGGCTCAAAGATGTTCAAATAAACTACATTAATAATAAGAAATAAATATTTTGGCTCTTTTATTGATTGAAGAAGAAGATGAAAAGACTATATAATAAAGGAAAGTAAACATAAAAAAAAAGTAGTGATACATTGAGATAACAATAAGATGACGCTTAAATAAACCAAGGGTGATCATTAAATACGACAGCTGGGGTTTGCCAAACAATGTCATCCGTGTCAATTTCCGGTACCCCAAACCTTCTGGCCATGGCCGTGATAAGAAATGGGAAAAAGATATAACCATCACCATGTCTCCCCCTCGCTATCCTGTTAACCCTATCCGCAATGTATCTTCCCACATTAACTCGATGATATAAAACTACGTATGCAAGGATGTACATATCCAAGTTTGGTTGAACGTGGTGTATGGTACCGTGGACTCGATTCACAAGAACATAAGAATCACACGTAAGCACTCGGCATTTAATTTAGCAGGAATATATTTAACCAAACCATCATTTGTCCTTTTGTTAGGACCCTAAAGATGAGTCCCACCAAATGCATCAGCCAGTTCATACATCAAATCCATCCCATTGTCCAGCACAATCCTAGGATGATGCCTGAAAAATTCTTCACCATCTGGGACTTCTAGAATGCCATAGTAGCGGTTGATCCACCCCGCATCCAAACTGAAGGAAACGCCTCGTAGGCTTCACGGTGTGCTTGCAGTCCTCCCCTAAAGTGTCCCACTCTCAACAATAGTATAGTACTCACGAACGATAGACCGATTCATACTCACCGTTCCATCGGGGGTGTTTGCGAAACCAGACCACCCAATTCTGAGTAATCTGTCTCTCAAGCGTGTAGGCAGACTATCCCATAATAACCTCCTCTCTGCAACTACATCTCTAGCGATCTTGTTTGTCTCAAAATAATGTCTATCCCCATCATCAGGGAACGTACTTAAGAATGTCTGCTCGTCATAGGACCCATCTTCCCTACCATTGTTATCAAACACAGGGGCATGCAGGTCCACGTAAAGAGGTAATAGATAATCCGAGGTAGACATTTCGATGAAAACCGGTGTCTATTCCAAGGATGTTCTGATCTTAATGCAGCGAAATGTTTGCTTGAAGAGACAAAAGATGAACTTGAAAAAGAAAGAGAACTATTGCAAGGGAAGCTTGAATTGAAGGAAGAAATTTATATGTTCTTGGAATATATAATCCGAGTTAGACATTGAGATGGAAGCAAATAAACAAATGTATTTGTAAGGAGATTTTGTCTGAACAATTTGTTTGTTCTTGCATGAATATAGGGGATGTCTCATAGTATATATTGGGAGAATGAGGCGGACTGAATATGTACAGTGTCAGAATGGGGATGTCATGTGTGGTCGCTATCGGCGGGTCCCACACGTCAAGTGGTGGTGAGTTATGACCGTCCAAATTGGATGATCCCGTGCAAATTTGTCATGACCTCCACGTGAAAAGATGTGTCGCTGACTCCATGACAACACAACCTGAACCCTAATGACCCTTATGACATATGACATCGACTGGACAACATGGCTAGTCAAAACAAGCATTGATTGGAAAGGTCGGTGTGGTTGAAACCCGTTCAAATTGGATGATTCCGTCCAAATTTTGGACTCTCCTGTGCAAATTTGCACGAGTCATAATTCCCACCGACCTTCTCAATCAATGCTTCTTTTGAAAAAAAATCTATATATTGACCAATCCTTTACCAAACCATTCATCCCTCTCATTTCTCGTTTATTTTACTCATATAATCTCTTCTAGTGTTCCTTTCAATGGCTAACCTGCATGCTCCTGTGTTCATTTCTAATGACGAAATTGATTTGTCATTGGACGAGCAGTCTCTCCTAGGCCGTTTCACAACAGAAGAGGAGAGGTGTGAGTACGTGACTAACTGGATGGCAAGAGCTGTAGTTCCAGAGAGGCGATTGAATATGGAGAGTCTTCCTAGTTTGATCAGCAATTTGTTTCGAGATAACGGTTGGCATGGTGTGCCCCAAAGCCCATTAAGCTTTCATCACGTTAATCGGTCTATTGTGTATGAATTCTACGCTTATGTAGCTACGACATAGCTCAATGAATGGTGCGTCACAGTGCGAGGCGTTCCTGTGGTTTTGAATAATACATGGATCAACGATGATATGCCATTCCAAAATATCCTCAGGGTTTGGATTTCTTTCTATTTCCGGGTGTTCCTGAACTACTACAGCGTGACATGGCTGTTTTGTTTGGGGAGTCGCATTTATGGGAACGTGTGAGACCTCGGCGGCCTACCCGCCCTTCACCCTGGTCCTGGTACTGTCCATTCCTTCCTTTCCTGATTATGTTTCTTGCCACCAATATGTATGGTACGGTGAACTGCACAGTACCTACATTTGATTTGTACGCCTTTGAGTACGCATCTATTACTTCATACTTCGACATCAGAGAGTATATTCTCTCTAGGATTCGACAGATAGCAAAGGGCAATGCAGGCGATGGATATATATTTTTCCCGTATCTGATCACAGCTATATGCGTGAGGTCTGCTGGGGTGCCGGAATATGCTGAAGATGATGTGACATACGGTCATGATGACGTTATCACCTACGAAACTTTTAATCAAGATGACTTTTAAGTTTTATTTTTCCCGTGCAAGTTATTTTCCATCAAGAATGAAGAAAGTTGTAGACTTTTTTGAAGTTGCATATCTTGCTTTATGATTTCAGTTTTTCTTTCTTCTCATAAGTAAAGATGTTCGTGTACGTCCAACATTTGACATTTTTTTGGTTTTATCTCAACTTATGGCGTTGTAATATTTATACTATTTTTTTTGCTTTGTCTCCCCCTCGCTATCCTGTTAACCCTATCCACGATGTATCTTCCCACGTTAACTCGATGATATAAAACTGCTTTTCATATTATATTTTTTTAGTATGATTTTCGAAGGTGATCATTAAATACATTGGACGGATGAATATAGGCGGGTCTGGATATGTACAGTGTCAGAATGGGGATGTCATGCGTGGTCACTATCGGCGGGTCCCACACGTCAAGTGGTGGTGAGTTATGCCTGTAGGCAGGACACATAGGTACAGTGTCAAGCCTTGTCTTCAGACTGGACAACATGGCTAGTCAAAACAAGCATTGATTGGATTCCGTCTAAATTAGGACGGATTCCGTCTAAATTCAGACGGATCCGTCTAAATTAGGACGGATTCCGTCTATATTCTGACGGATCCATCTAAATGGAAATGTTTCCGTCCTAATTTAGATGTGAATAGTGGTCTTTATCAAATTGGACGGATTTCATCCAATTTCGACGGAACAGAGGCTTTATGGCGACAAGCTGCACCACAATGACCCCTACGATGTACGACATCGACTGGACAACATGACTAGTCAAAACAAGAATTGATTGAGAAGGTCGGTAGGTGGGAACTAGTGCAAATTGGATGGTCCCGTGCAAATTTTGGACGCTCTCGTGGAAATTTTTTGCCTCTGACTCGATGGCGACAAAACCTGCACTTTTACACACTTGACAACTCTATATATACCATGAGCTTTTACACTACCTCTGTATAACCCTTAGTTTTACACCGCTTTAATCACAATGTCTGAACCGAATTCCCCTGTGTCTTCTGGTCCTCCGGAATGGCATGAATGAAATTCCCCCGGGTCTGCTGATCCTCTGGCATGGAATCCTCATCAACATGTGTTTGTTAATGACCCTAGGGCGGGTGTTAATAAACACCAGTACGACTTTCAGACACTGAGGTTGAGGTTCAGAATAGACAAAAGCGTGCAAATTGGATTTGGCTCTTTGAAGATAGAGCTATTGTCGGAGAGAGGAGAATTGTATGGGAGAGTCTACATACCAGGATTAAAAGTCTCTTACATAGCATTTCGTTGGAGAGCCTCGCAAGTAGTCCCGCACCGACATCAACTATGAATCGATCAATTGTTCGTGAATTCTATGCAGTTGTTAGGTCAAACGTAGTTGGGGAGTACCTCCATAGCACAGGGGTGCACAAATTACGTTGAGTAGATGTTGCCTTGGAGGTGGACTGGATCAATAACTACTATGGTGTAAGTGGAGTTGAAGCATCCTGTGACTTCTTCAACAGGGCTTACAACGTTCATGTAATGCAACGTCTAAATGCTCGCCGTCAACTGCCTACTGAATGAGAGCGTGTTATGATCAAATGGTTCGCCAATAGCGTCTATGGTACTAAACACTCTTGAACCGCCATTTGATTTGTACGTTTTGTTGTACGCATTTCTCCATTACGAAGCTGACATTGGACGTTACATCATTAGTAGGATTTGTGACATATCACTTGGTGGAAGTGGTGATGGTTATATCGCAAGGGATTTTCACGTACTAGAGTATGACATGGATGACATTTCTTCGGAAGCCTCCCCTATCATCTTTAATGAGTACCCTTAGGTTTTTAAGTACTTTATCATATTTATTGTTCGCTTGGCAGAAGTGGTGATGGTTATCTCTTTTATCCATTCTTGGTGATGGTTATCTCTTTTATCCATTTCTTATCACGGTTCTCGCAAGAGATTTTCACGTACAAGAGTATGACAATGACGACATTGATCGGGAAACCTCCCCTGTCATCTTTAGTGACCACCCTTGGTTTGTTTAAGTATTTTATTGAATTTATTGTTTGCATTTACAAATTTGTGTGTGAGGTCATCGAGTTATGTTTCCTCTGTTTCCTTTCAATAAAAAAGATGTCATTTAACAAAAGTTGTTTATGTTTACGTACGGTTCCTTGTCGTTTAATGAAGAAATGTTTACGTACTGGTTCCTTGTCATTTAATAAAAGTTGTCATGATGATGTTATTGCATACGAATGAACTAATTTCTTTTTGAGTTGCTTTTTTATGTTTTTTAATGCAAAATGGCAGTCATGTGTTCGTTTTTACCAAACCGTATTATTATCTATGTTTCCTTTAATTAAGAAGATGTTTTTACAAGTTGCGGTGTTATTTTATTAAAACAATATAAATTATACGCATATTGACTGGTAAAAGACTACTTGTCAACTTGAGATGACAACTCTACACTTCTTCTTGTTTGAAGCTGATATAGTTATGACTACACGATAGCATTTCTATTTCTGTGTGCATCTCCTTCTCTTCTAGTTAGATATCTGATTAGTTTGATTAGACATAGGATCACATATGTTGTTCTAAAAAATGACAAATTTTACATTAAAACAGTATGGCACGGTCATTAAAAAAATAGGAAACCAGCGGAATAATAAAAATGTCTGTTACAATCTTTGCTAGCTTACAAAATTAACATCAACACATGCTGAAATAGAGATTTATTCTATGAGGAACAATTGCACGAGTCGGACATCTATTAATTCTGTGTCCGGGGTTACCGTGATTCGAGCAATTCCTACTGCAACCTGGGTTTGTCCTCTCAGTAGGCATCCTGCTAGTCCTAGCACCGGGAGGCTCACCTTGAAAATGAATCCTCAAGGTCCTGGGTCGGCCCCGCCTAGCTCCCGTACTCTGTGCTTCTCCTCCTTCCCTCACTCTAGGCTCAGACGGAGGAAAATGTTGAGTTCTAATCCATTCGGGAAGAATCCAATCATCCTCGACTGGAACAGGAAAAACGCGTCCTTCATATATACGTTGGAAACATGCAGCTTTGTAGTAATCAGAACAATAAGTGTACGGACTCTCGTAGCACTAACTTATAGCAGCGCAAGCATGTACGCATGGTAACTCAAGTCCCTGAAACTGCCCGCAAAAACATTTCTTTGTAAGCATATTTACCTTCACACTAGTATCAATGTCCCCAACTAAAAACTGAACCTGGTCAATCCTGTGCAGTGTGAAACTCCTTCTGGCACGCGAAACATCATTCAAGAAATCTTCAGGTACAGGGGCTAGCACGGTGTGACACGAGTCCGTAAGTTCTCTCCTCTCACAATACCAACGCTGCAACACTCCCTTGATGTGGTCAAAGAGATTGACAATACTCATCTTACACGCATCCTTGATGACATTGTTGAAGCTTTCAGCATAGTTGCTTGTCATTATTGCGTAACGTGTACTCGGAAATTGCGATCGTTCCCATTTGTCAATTCCAATCTCCTCTATGTAACACGAAACTGGTTTGTTTGGGTTTCCATCAATCTCTATTATCTTTTGAAATAATATTTTGAATCGCATTTCCGATAATGTTTACGCGGCTTCCCAGAAAGTGTATGGACAATATCCCGTGCTCTCGAATTTTCTATTCAAGTTCATGACAATGTTGTGGTAGCAGTAACCATGGTAAGCGTCTGGAAATACATTCCCAACGGCTCCAATGATGCTTGGCCCTCTGTCTGATATGTAAACCAAGTCACTACGTTCTCCGATTATCGACTTCACGCCTCCCATGAAATACGTCCACGCATGAAGGCTCTCTCCGTCGGTCACGGCAAATGCTAACGGAAATATATGGTCGCCGCGTCTACACCGACAGCTACTAACATTGTCCCATTGCATTTTGTTTTTAGATGTGTACCGTCCACACCTAAGATATGCCGACAATACTTAAACCCCTCGATACTATAACCCAAAGCCATGAAACAATACTTGAACCTGCCAAGCGCATCAGGAACAATGTCTGTGATGGTTCTAGAACTTTCCTGCTTCAACATGTAAAAGTATGTGGGTAATTTAGAATATGACATTGTTACATTTCTGCCGATTAATTCCAAGGCTTTCTGTCTACATTGATACACACATTGATAATTAAGGTCTATGTTAAATTTTTTTGACCTCATCTTGTAAAACTTTTGCCGTGAAATCGCTGCCGAGTTTTATGAGGCTATCCCTTACGAAATGACCTATAGGTACGGGCCTGGCTTGTCTATGATTGTCAGTTAATCGATCCAATCCACAAGTGTGAGGTTCAGTGTACGCAGTTATCTCAAAGTTCATGGAACGTTGTTCGTCCCTAGCGTCCGCATTCAAATCAACAACCTTCTTACTGACAACCTTCTATTCGCATTTTTCCGAAGTATAACATCGTAGTTTTAACTTATCCTTGTCAGACCTAACGAGTTTCCACATGTAGTCTTGTTTCAATGCACGGTAACTCATTTTATCCTTCATATCCTCCTTGTCTCTATACTTTTTACCAATAAACATTACTTCTGGATTATCGGTCTGAAACGTCCCAGCATGTGGACATGGAGGAATTTGGGAAGACTCCATTAGAGACCCGAAATGAGCACCTCTATTGCGATTAATACTTTCCATACTAAATGTGTGACCAGTGTCAGGGTTCTGTTCCAAAGGTGCTGTCAGATAACTCATGAAAGATCCACCGATAGTGAGGCCCGCTTGCATCGTGCTTGCATCGCTGTTTGAGTAAACTGCTGGCTTGTTCCATCTATGTGGACATTATAACTAGCCTGACCAAAATTATTCCAACCTGTCCCAGCTTCAGTCACTGGTTCACGCCTCCTACCACTAGGTTTCTGGCTGTACGGTGTGAGCGTCGTCTAAACTATATTATGCCGAGACGTTTCAGCTTCATTCATAGATGCACACATTCTAGCCATAGGTTGTTCACTGTAAGGTATGTGCAATGGCTGACTAATCATATTTGCAATAAATCCCCAATCGTAGCCACGCTCACTTGACAAGTCAATGACTTGATCACCTAAAGTTGTATTCGGTTGGATGGCAATTTCATGAGGGGCTGCGACTGATGGAGTACGTACAACATGCTCACGGGAATTCCGATTACAATAAAGTTTGGGTGTAAAATCCTCAATCCCTCTATCATTTTCTCAAACGATCGATTGTTCATTTAAGTCAAATGTGTTGTCATTCATGTCTTCCTAGTGATCATCAGCAATAACCGGTTCAGCGTTAACACATAGTTTGACGGTTTCTAGTCTAAGAAGATCATCAATGTACCCTAGCCATGTCTCATCTTCCAAAACATCAATCGGCCCCTCGTATTTTTCGTACAAAAGTTTCATGACCAATGCATTTTTTGATACATCAATTCCTACTTTCCCACACACTTTCCGCTTCACTTCATCCAATGTCATATCGGTTTTCACACGAATCAAATAAATTTTCCTTTTGTATAAGACCATCTGCCGCTTCCTTCGTCGTATATCCACTCTCCACCGAATTCAAATTTAACGGACACTATGTTGTTATCTGTGAAAGAATTATAAATTTACATCATTATACAGTGGAAATATGAATATAAAATAATATATAAACAATATAATATGTTTGTATATATGTCATCATATGTCTGTGTGATACACATATATGTAATAAGTACAAGTGTATATATATATTAAGAAGTGTGTGTGTGTGTTTGCAATACATATATATACACACATTATTATATATATATATATATATATATATATATATATATATATATATATATATATATATATATATATATATATATATATATATATATAACCGAAATGTCTTATCATTTGTTTTTGTTTTTCGGAATGTCGTTGTTTTGTGTTGTGTTGTAACGTTAGAGGGGGGGGGGGGGGTGGGGGGGGGGGGGGGGGGGGGGAAAGAGAAGAAAAGAATAGTGTTGTTACCAACATCATAGAATAATTGATGATGACGAGGGAGAACAGATGCCAGACGGAGCCGGCAGAATAGAACTTATATTTCAATCTAACGGGTGCCTCACTTCCGGCTGAGGATTTACCAGGCTGCTAGAGACAGGAAAAAATGCTCTATTGAGCAGAACTAATGAAACTTTCTACGAGCTACCTACCAAGCGCCCCAATACAAAGCCTGGGGATTAGGCATGACACATCGGATCAGAAGGAATTGAAAACACCCTAGGGAAAGCATGCAATTCTAAGAACCTCATCAGGCCGAGGCTTACCATTGAATTCAGTTCGAGATTTTTGTTATTGTAATTTCAAACAACATTAATTTGTCGTTTGTTTCAATTTTTTAAATCACATACTTGTTACCGATAATTTCAAGGGATGTTCTCATACTATCACAAAATACGTAATAAAAAACCCATACATTTGAATTAAATTTTCATCTTCCACTACAACAACAACATAATCAACTTATAACCAAACCAATAAAACACATTGGGTACACAAGTTTCGTTTATTACTAAGACCGATAACATTGACATCAACCAAAATAAGAATGTATCATTATCCAAATATATCAACCAAAAAAAGAATGTATCATTGAAAAATTAATCATCCCTCTACCCTAAAAATCCACATACTATGCTAAAAATCGAAAATTTATAACGTTAACATACTCTATTGATGTGTACAAATAACAATAAAACAAACACGATAAATAAATTTATTCAAACTTAAGTAAATGCTTACCCATTTGTTTAAAAATACAACACCAGTGAAATAAAATCAACGCAGCTCAAAACCCGGTTTTTTTTTTTTTTGGTATCAGTGGTAAATTTTTGGTGTTGTAATGGTGATTTTTTTTGGAAGCAATGGTGATTTTTTTGTGTGATGGAACGGTGAAGACAAGAGGCTGAAATAGTAGGTGAAAGAGTGAAGAAGACAGGATAAGGGTTTCAAATTTGACGTTTCCATCAAAATTTGGACGAGGCTTCCTCCATTTTGATGAGGCTATCAAATGGATCCGTCAAAATTTGGACGGATTCCGTCCTTTTTGGTCAGTTAGTGTATTTGGACGAAAAGAAATGAATATTCTGACATTTTTTCTTTATTTGGACGAAATCGTCCAAATTTGAACGCGGAACCTGAAAAAAATGTCAGAAAAAGTTTGACCTAAAAATAAATATCAGAATTTGCTGTGGCCTGATTTACTAATTTCCCACAGAAGGAAATAGAACGGAAGTTTTTTATTATTTTTTTTTGAAATGACGGAAGCTTTTTTTAAAGGGGTTCTAAAGGTACCCCTTATTACTTCCGGCACCCATTTTATGATTTTGTTTTACTTTCAGGCACCACAGTTTTACTTTCAGACACCACGTTAAAAAACAAAAAACTATACTTTAGTCCCTAGAGTTATTAAAACTTCAAAACGACTACTTATATTAAATTAAAACATAATACTCCTATACATAATTAAAACAAAAACTACTTATCCATTTTCTCTCCCAACCCTTTGTTTTCAATCATTTTCCCTCCCACCTTATATTATACGGTTTTGCCATAAAAAAAATAAAAAATAAAAAACCTGAACTAGAGAAGAAGAAGAACAAGAGAAGAAGAAGACTAGAAGAAGAGAAGAAAAAGCAAAATTCGGGTTTTATATCATAAAAGGTATGTTTATATTTGTTTCAATGCAATGGGTAACCATGGGGTGGTTGAAATCGGGTTGACATGTGATTTTATGGTGGTTTAATTCCATTTTTAGCATTTTCCTGCCTTTTTCCTATAGTGTAATTGAAGAAGATGACTCGGGTGGGGAACGTCGGTGGTGATGTCTCTCGTTTGGGGTATGCAGCGACAGAGCGGCTGGCGTCCATAAGCTTAATAGAAAATTAGGGTTTAATAAATAAACGCCAGTGTGGGTAGCGTTCCTTATCAGCCTAAAACGTTGGTATGGGTAACGTCCTTATAACTAAATCCCATTAGGGTTGCCTCTGAAAAAAGTCAGTGCTTGTGGCGTTGCTGGGTTAGTGGTAACGCCACCATGACTGGCGTTCAGAGCAACGTCAGCATCGGTGGTGTTGGGTTGGTCTTGAAGACGTCAGTTTGAGCAACGCCTAAACCACTAGTTCCCATTAGGGCTTCTTATATACAACGTCAGTCGTAGTGGCATTGATTTAGCATTAGGAACGTCATTGTGGTTGACGTCCTGCACATAATGATTGCCTCAAAATTGTTAAGTTTGGATTATGTCCATTCTTTATTACCCTTGAATTAGTCCACTTGATGAGTTTGTTATATACCTAAGTAACACCTGCATATGAGTTTAGGTAGCTTCGAATGAGTTTAAACTTGTTTATGGTTAGTCTCTTTGATGAGTTTGTTATCTACATCCAAATGAGTTTTATAGCTTCAAACTTGTTTATGGTTAGTCTCTTTTATAACTTGTTTATGGTTAGTCTATTTGATGAGTTTGTTTATCAAATTATAGTTAATGTTACAATATATGAGGTTTATGTCTTATCCTTGAGCTTTGTTTATATATGTCTACTTTCTTTGTTAGTTGATTTCTTCATTTGACTGACAATTTATTTCTTGTATCATGTGTAGGAAATTATGACTAAGATGAGGTCTGGTAAGACTGTACGCTTTGCAGATAGCGATGAAGGTACCGTAGTGGATCAATGGTGTGAAAGCACCCCCGAAGCTCATGTTAAGCCTAGTATTGTTTCTCAACATACAAGTGTGCCATATAAAAGAAGGAGTAAACAACAAAAGAATGTGCAAACAGAGATAGGACATGTGAATGAGCCAACTGAGGCTGATTTAGGGGAGACATATGAGGTAGTTGAGACCACTGAGTCAGTGGAGGCTCCTTCACTTATAGTTGAGACCGTTGCAGATGATAGTGTCGGCCCAACATTGAGTCAGTTGAGACACAGTTGGGAGTGGAGGCTCCTTCACTTACAGTTGAGACCGTTGTAGATTCTAGTGTAAGGGCCACCACTGAGTCAGTTGAGACACAGTTGGGAGTGGAGGCTCCTTCACTTACAGTTGAGACCGTTGTAGATTCTAGTGTAGGGGCCACCATTGAGCCAGTTGAAACACATTTGGGATTGCAGGCTCTTTCAGTGATAGTTGAGACTGGTGTTAGTTCCGGGGATGCGACGGAGGAAGTTGAGCCACAGTTGGGAGTGCAAGCTTCTTCAGTCATAGTTGAGACAGTTGTAGGTATTAGTGCCGGGATTACACCAGTGGCAGAGGCAGTTATTAGTTCGGGGCCATCAACAGGATAGGCATACGGTGCTGCCAGTTCCGGGGCCACCACATCCGGGGCCACTATAGGACATGCATCCGGTGCTACCAATGCTGGGGCCACCACATCAGGGGCCACAACATGACAGGCATCTGCCAGTGCTGGGGCACCGACAAAGGCAGAAGTACCCGCAACTGAGTGTTTACAGTATGACAGCGACGATGGTATGGTGGTAGACACAAATATTTTGTTGGGGAAGGATTGGCCAGAGCATGTTGGCTATGCATTGTTGACTAAGCAGAAGGTATCATATTTTTTAAGTTGTATAATTTTATAAGTTTTGTTTTATACGTATATTCTTTTCATAAATCTAACTTTATATTCGTACCGTGCTATTGAACAGGACCGAGGTGTAATTCAATGCAAGTAGTACACATCTTCCCTCTTTTTGTGGAAGATTGATGATGAATGTGAACAATTCAAGCAAAGGTTGAGAGCTAATCCGTTGTACAACCTGCTACAGTCTTTTTACAACCAAGCCAATCGTGTCATCGTCAGTGCTTTTGTCAAGAGGTGGCATCCGGAGACAAACACCTTCCACTTGCCATTCAGTGAGATGACGATCACACTAGATGACGTCCGATATATTATGGGCTTACCGGTTGCAGGAAAGGCCGTCAACTTTGATCTTGAGAAAAATGTTCAAAACCCAGTTACATTTGTTCATAACTTGTTAGGGATTCATAAAAATGTAGTGGCAGATGAGTTAGGACATATTGGTGGACTACGGGTGTGCAAAAGCTTGTCAAGAACAACCTTGCGGGTAGATACGGGTTACGTAGTAAGATGCGATACGATCCCAGGAGATCGACGAAAGGATCAATGAGAGCGGGAAACCCTAACCTAACCGAGCAGCAGTCTAGGAAGAGGGCCAAGAACAACTCAACGCTTTGCTCAAGAACGTTGATAAGCTCTTGAAAGGGGTGCAATCTCTACGAAAAAGAGATCACTCACTCGCAAGTGATGTTCTTGATCAATCACATATCAAGGAAGAAGATGAATTTTGTGTATCAAATATTATGAATCTCTCTAATGAAATAAAAGGTTTGCCTTTATATAGGCTACAAGAATAAAATCATAAGGGTAGTTTGGGTAATACCCATATATATGTATGTGGCGCCTAAAATAACTTTAAAAATAAATAAAATAATCCTCAAAAATATCCTAATAAATAATAGGAAATAAACGACGTCAAACTAATCCGTCCTCATGATCTCCGAGCTCCGTAGCATAAATAACGCAACAAATAACCTGCTTGTCGTCCGGCTTCACTTGTG
This sequence comes from Gentiana straminea, assembly GCA_036785695.1. Lineage (NCBI taxonomy): Eukaryota > Viridiplantae > Streptophyta > Magnoliopsida > Gentianales > Gentianaceae > Gentiana > Gentiana straminea. Next base: position 1,265,946 of record JAVUPR010000087.1, on the reverse strand, counting down.
CTTGCTCGTGACATATATCAATGATCAACGTGTCCAAAGCATCACGCATCCGTCTCTTCTGAAGCCATGTCATCGGCCCGTCTAGAATAACTAGATGATCGATCGGGTGCATCGGGGCCAACGGGTCGGGAACCTCTGTAGGGATCGTATCTTCCCTCCCGGTTGCGAAGGATCTGTCCTCAGATCGTAGGGGTTGTCAAAGGGCATCAAATCAGCAACATTGATGGAATTAGAATGCCCCTATCTTCAGGAATCGTGATCTTGTAGACATTGTTGTTTATCCGCTCCAAGACTTCAAATGGACCATCACCTCGTGGATGCAATTTGGACTTCCGTCGCTTCGGAAAACAATCCTTCCGATAGTGTAACCACACCCAATCACCGGGATCAAAGATCACCTCCTTGCGTCCCTTGTTGGCTTGCTTCGCGTACCTAGCCGTAGCCTTCTCTACATTCACCCGAGCTTGCGCATGCAACTCTCTCACCATCTCCGTCATGGCCTCCCCATCCAAGCTAACATGTATACCTGCGGGCAAATGAGCCAAAGAAAAAGGAGTTTCGGGGTTGAACCCATAGACTACCTCAAAAGGGGTCAAAGGAGTCGCAGAATGTTTACACCGATTATACGCAAATTCCACATAATGCAAACAATTTTCCCAATTACGCAAGTTCTTTTGGACCACAGTACGAAGCAATTGACCCAACACTCGATTAAGAACCTCAGTTTGACCGTCCGTTTGGGGGTGATATGCAGAAGAATACAATAACTTAGTACCCAAACGTTGCCACAACACTTTCCAAAAATGACTAATGAATTTCACATCCCTATCACTCACAATAGTACGCGGGACACCATGCAATCGAACAATCTCCTTAAAGAACAAATCAGCAATAAAAGTAGCATCATTCGTTTTATGACAAGGAAGGAAATGTGCCATCTTAGAAAACCTATCCACAACCACAAAAATATAATCATGACCTCCCTTAGAACGAGGTAAACCCAAAACAAATCCATAGACAAATCAGTCCAAGGAGATGTGGGAATAGGCGGGGAGTGTATAAACCATGAGGTGCGGATTTGGATTTAGCATACTTACACACAATGCAAGCATCACAAAAACGAGCGACATCACTACGCATATTAGGCCAATAAAAATGAGATTTAAGCATATCTAGCATTTTAGTGACCCCAAAATGACCCATTAAACCACCACCACGCGCTTCACGAACAAGCAATTCACGTATAGAACACCGAGGAATACATAATGCATGTTCACGGTATAAGAAACCCTCACTCCTACACGTAAGGAAATGACTCAATAAACTCCATCCAACACACATGCCTCTTACTCAACTTACCTTGACCCTTAAGATATTTAAGTGATTCGTGGTCAGTGTGAATAATGAACTCTTGAGGCCGCAAATAGTGCTGCCACGTGTGAAGACACCGCACTAAGGCATGCAACTCCTTATCATAAGTAGCATAATTTAACTGAGGACCCTTCAATTTCTCACTATAGTAAGCAATAGGACGACCCTTTTGTAGAAGCACACCCCCAATACCCACACCCGAAGCATCACATTCCATTTCAAAAGCTTTATTAAAATCAGGTAAAGCAAGTATGGGTGCAGAAACTAAACGAGACTTAAGAGTTTCGAAAGACTCCCTTTGTTTAGGTCCCCAATAAAATGGGACATTCTTTTTCAACAACTCGTTCAGTGGGGCTGCAATGCTACTGAAATCCCTCACAAATCGCTTATAAAAACTCGCCAAACCATGGAAACTACGAACCTCGGCGGCTGATTTTGGTTCGGGCCATTCTTGGACCGCCTTAATCTTCTCCTGGTCAACTTCAACACCCTGTGCACTCACGACAAAACCAAGAAACACGCCCGTATCCGTGCAAAAAGTGCACTTATTAAGGTTAGCGTACAATTGTGCATCCCTAAGTGTTTCGAAGACAGCCTTTAGGTGACTAACATGCTCCTCCAAGTTATGGCTATAAATAAGATTATCATCAAAATAGACAACCACAAATTTGCCAATAAAGTCCCTAAGTACATCATTCATTAATCTCATAAATGTGCTAGGTGCATTAGTGAGACCAAAAGGTATGACAAGCCACTCATACAACCCAAACTTAGTCTTAAATGTAGTTTTCCACTCATCACCCTCATGAATACGCACTTGATGATAGCCACTCTTTAAATCAATTTTAGAAAAGACAGACGCACCACACAACTCATCTAGCATATCATCTAAACGTGGGATATGATGATGATACCTGACTGTAATTTGATTGATGGCCCTGCAATCCACGCACATACGCCACGAACCATCCTTCTTTGGCACCACAATCACCGGCACCGCGTAAGGACTCATGGACTCATGAATCTTTCCCTTCTCCAACAACTCTGTCACTTGCCGTTGGATCTCCTTGGTTTCATCCGGGTTGGCCTGATAAGCTGGACGGTTGGGCAACGCTGACCCCGGGATGAAATCTATCTGGTGCTTCACTCCACGCAATGGTGGCAAGCCACTCGGCTCCTCCTCAGGGAAGACGTCCTGGAACTCCTCGCAACAATGACACCACAACACTAGGAAGAGAGTCCGTTACGTCAGTGGAAATCATAAAACAGGGGGATGGGAGGGGAGGGGAGGGGAGGGGATCGGCCTCTCTATAAATAAAGAGGTAAGGAGTAGTGCCACTTTCGATAGCACGAATAACCTCACCAGCCCTAATGTAGAAAGTTCCTAAAACTCGCTAACCTTTTTTGTTTATCTCTTTCTTTCCTCCATCGAGACTAATGGCACCCTCACTCACTTTTGACTTTTCAACTTTAGAAACTCCCTCATATGGTACTATAGCGCCCTCACTCACCTTCTTATTTTCAACTTTTATTTTACCCTCCAATCGTTTTTTCACACCCTCTTTTTCTTTCTCTCCTGTCGTTACTTTTCTTTTTTTGACTGAGCTCCCTCTTTTTGTTCTTTTTCCTCACGTCCCGCCGCCAATTTGAGTTGATCTTTATGTACCTCATCCGGAGGTAATGCTCGAAGTGTATACTTATTCCCCTTATGACGCAACGTGTATGATCCCTATAGAGGTTTCTGACCCTTTGGCCCCGATGCAGTCGATCGATCATCTAGTTATTTGAGACGGGCCAATGACACGGCTTCAGAAGAGACGAATGCGTGATGCTTTGGACACGTTGATCATTGATATATGTCACGAGCAACCACAAGTGAAGCTGGACGACAAGAAGGATATTTGTTGCATTATTTATGCTACGGAGCTCGGAGATCACGAGGACGGATTAGCTTGACGTCCACGACGTCGTTTATTTTCTATTATATTATTAGGATATTTTTGAGGATTATTTTGTTATTTTTATAGTTATTTTAGGCGCCACATATATATGGGTATTATCCAAACTACCCTTATGATTTTATTCTTGTAGCCTATATAAAGGCAAACCTTTAATTTCATTAACACAGATTCATAATATTTGATACACAAAATTCATCTTTTTCCTTGATCTGTGATTGATCAAGAACATCACTTGCGAGTGAGTGATCTCTTTGTCGTAGAGATTGCACCCCTTTCAAGAGCCTATCAGCGTTCTTGAGCAAAGCGTTGAGTTGTTATTGGCCCTTTTCCTAGACTGCTGCTCAGATTAGGTTAGGGTTTCCCGCTCTCATTGATCCTTTCGTCGATCTCCTGGGATCGTATCGCTTCAGTTGGTAGCAGAGCTCAGCGACTAAGGTATCAAATATCCCCTTTTTATTTTCCTTGTTTAATTTTCGTTTCTTATTCAAAGAGAAAATTCGTTTTTTTCATTATTTTCGTCCCCCACCACAAGAACATCCCTAAATCTTCAAATCTTCAAACCTTCATCCCAAGAACCCTATTTTTTTTTTCAGACCCGTTTTTGTAGCAGGCCGTGTCCTAAACAAAAGACCTCTAAAAATTCTGAAATTTTTACCACATCTCCAAAACATCTCGATCTAAAATTTTTGTCTTTACACCCAACCCAGATTCCACGTAGATCTTGGTTAAACAAGCCAATTAATACAAACAATCTGTCCAGAAAAACTGCATGTAAAATCCCACATCGGGAAATTAGCAGAAAGCTCACCTCCATATAAGTGTGAGACATAAAATATCTTGTCAACTTGGGTTAGCCCTTTTAGACCAAGCGAGGACGACGGTCTAAGCAGTTGACCGGACAATTTATGGCTCATGTAGCGTTACCAGGCGCCAGGTCTAGGGGCGTTACACTGCAGCAGTAAATCATCGTTTGAATTCATTTTCAGTGGGTTAAACGAATCCAAATTACCTGAAAATTGGTGAAATGATAGGAAATTCACAGATCTACTATCGGAATTGGCACCTTAAGTCATGGCTATCAATCTGGAAATTTTTGACAGATTGCATCAGTTTCTGAAAAATGATTTTTTTGATCAACTTCTATAACTCCAAAAAATCTGAAATTGTGACATACTTTATAAAACTCACTGTTCTACAAATTTTGTCTTTTGAGTTTTTCCAGATTCGTAGTAGTTTGGTGCTTAAATACCTGGGTTTCACACCCAGGGTGTGATAATTTTCACACCTGTGAAATTCTGTTGTCAAAATTTTTTGTGAAAACTAAGGTATCTGTGAGGGTATGAATCATTGAAAGGAGAGATGTTTGTGGTAAATAAATCCTTGAGTAGTGTTATGAAGGTGGAGGATAACTTGCAACGGGAGAATATGTTTCATACGAGGTGTTTGATTAGTGAAAAGCTTTGTTTGATGAAAATTGATGCGGGAAGCTATGCCAATGTCATAAGTGCTGGTTTTGTCTCCAATTTATCTATTCCTACGACACCCCATCATCAACCATATATGTTGCAAGGGATCAGTGATGTTGGTGAAATGCGAGTTACCAAACATGCCTTAATATCTTTTAATCTTGGTAGGCTCGATGATGAAGTTTTATGTGATGTAGTCCCTATGCATGCCTATCATATCCTACTTGGGAGACCGTGGAAATATGATAGTAGAGTTACGTATGATGGGTATAATAATAGCTACACATTTCTCCATAAGGGGAAGAGACTTACACTCCGTTCTTTATCCCCCGAAGATGCCTACAAAGATCAACGCAAATTGGTAGCCAACCGTGAGGAAGCTCATTTGAAACATGAATCTGAAAGGGAAAAAGCCTTGGTTGAAGAAAATAACGACGAGAGTGTTAACATTCAAGAGGAGGTAGTCCAAGAGTCTATGGTGGCAGATGCAATCACCGAGGAGAATGAGATTGTGGAAGAAGTAGTGGAGAGTGATGAGGTATTAGTTGTGGATGAGACAGTTCACGTTGATAAGGCCTTTGTTCCTGGTCATGTTGAGAGTGCTGTTGAGCATGAGGAAGTTCTTGGTACACCAGCCGAGTCTTTAGATCTATCTTTGAAGGTGATGAAACTTGTGATGCTTTGGTTCCGATCAGCATGGAGTCGATTTCTTTTGTTGGAGAGGTTGAGCAAGGAGCAAGATCAGCCGTGTCCCTTGAGCCCTTAAAGGAGTTACAAGCACACCATATTTACAATGATCCATTTTTATTGCATTGTATTCCTTTTTATTGTTGCTGATTTGTATGCTTTGGAAATTCATTTGTACAAGAGGATGATGGCTGAATTGTTCACCTCTTTATTTTTCATGGTTCCTATTCACTGTGTGGGCCTACACATATATGTTGGGCCAAGATAACTATTTGATCCAGGTGGATTCGAGGACGACTCCTTTCGAAGGGAGAGGAAATGATGTGACCCGGAAGGTCCTATTTTTACAGTCCCTTCACTACCATTGGACTTAGATCTGAGGACAGATCCTTTTGAAGAGGGAGAGAATAATGTGATCCAGTCTAAGAAGAAATAAGATGCACCATTTATCCAAAAAGCAAGAAGATCGGTCCAAGATATAAGCCAAGCCATCAGTTTTATGTCTATTGTGCCTATTGGGTTTGATTTAAATTATTTCTGTTCTTTTATGATGTTTTTAGAAGTAAAAGGCCAAAAGCCCATTAAGGGAGTTGCCTATATGTTAGTATATTGAGTTAAGTCTTTATTTTTAGCAAATAAAAGCCATTTGGGCTCATTATAGTCAAGTTAGGCCACTAGGAAATAAAGTGGTGAAAATTACTAAGTAATTTATCCCACATTGCTTAGGAGTTTGTTAGTCTTCTATTTTGTAGCCTATATGAAGGCATTCTACATGTAATATTATGAGCAATCAATTATGAAAATCATTATCAATATATTGAGAGAAGTTTCTCTTGTTTAAGTCGATTTGGCTTAAAAATCACTTGTGAGTGAGTTTTCTCTTCGTGAGAAGACACCCTTTTAAGAGCGAATCAGCGTTTGTGAGTGAAACGTTGTGTGCTCTAAGCCTCAGTCCTAGGTCGGAGACGCTAGATCTAGGTTCTTCATAGCTCCCGATTGATCCCTTAGTTATTTCCTGGGCACGTATCGCGTCAGTTCCAGTAGCAGTGAGAGTAGGTCGATCATTACTGTGGATCATGCAGTGCATGGATACTTGTTGTACATGCTTTCATGTACTTTGATTCCAGACCACAGTAGAGATAAGATAGGCACAGCTTACCTACATTTTCTAAAGGATTTGGATAAGGTAGGTGAATGGGCCTAGGGTGCTGCTACATTTGCAAATCTTTACCGGCAACTATCGAAGGCTTCTAGGACAATACTATTAGGGTTTCTGGAAACATGACATTGCTAGAGGTAAGACTTGATATTTAGTTTTTTTTATTTGTGTTCAGTGTTTATGTTTAAACACTTACACGACTGACTATTTTGTAATATCTTTTTTACAGGCATGGGTGTACGAACACTTTCCAACATTCCGACCTCCGATGAACAATAACTTCAATCCAAGGGAGATGGTACGGTCATTGAGGTGGAAACCTATTACTGGAATTAACGAGCATGTGGCACTGACATCGTTGAAGCATATGAGAGAGGACTTAGACTTGATGGAGGCACGAGATGTAAGTATAAACTCTCACATTAACTAAGATAATGGCTCGTTCAGTTATATTTAAAGCATTTTCCATCTTGCAGGTTGTTTGGGATGCTTATAAGGATATGAGAACGGTCCCTGATGACGATGTATGCTGGTTTTATGGTTGCATACGGACACTGTAGATGTGTATCACCCAAACCGTGTCGTCTGTCAGTTCGGATATGTCCAATCCATACCACAGTCACCGATTCCTCCAAAAGCATCAAATAGAAGTAGAAAGGTGAAGAAATACAACGTCACACACGAGTCACGTGATGATGCCTTCATTCATTATGTGAATCATCTAGTGAATAAGGTTCGGAGAATGGAGAAATAGAGATTTGACTGGGAATGCACCGCTGATTACATGAACTGGTATCGAGGTGTTGCCATACATCGTTTGACTGGAGTGAGCAAAAAGAAGCAGCGAGGTCCACGAGAGGTTTGAACATATCTATTTACGAATATACAGTCATTTGTTTTGTTTCTTTATTGAATGTCATAAACTTTTTTTGGTTTCACATATAGGATGAGTCAAGCAAGGCTAAAGTCGTTGATGCTGTACGAGACGCAGTTATGAATGCTACAAAGAAGAGCAAAAAGGACCTATTGAAAGCACTTGAGATGTCATTGGAGTTCATAACTACGGGTGTATGTAGTCAAGCCGAAGCCAAAGCCGACGCCTAAGACGAAGCCGAAGAATCAACTCAAGTACAAGATCAATGAACAAAGAAGCGTGCAAGGAACACGAAAAAGAGATAGTTGCATTGAATGAACATTCGGAGTTTGATACATCATATGCACATTTGCTATTTGATACATTGTCTGCACATTTGGTATTTGTTCGTATGTGATTTGAATTGGTTTTTTGATTCCCCGTTGAATTGGTATTTGTTCGTATGTGATTTGAATTTTTGGCTTTTGGTATTTGAATTTGTGTGAGTTGGTATTCTTGGCCTATGTTTTTTCAAATGGCACTTGTTGGTTTTGTTTATGAAAACGCCACCCACACTGGCATTCATGTGCCACTAGGAACGATGGTGGTACTGGCGTTTCCAGTAACAAAGACTTGGAATAGGGTTTTGGCTGTGTTATGCAAAACGACACCACTACTGGCGTTGGTGACAAGACATCAACGTCAGTTACTTTGGCGTTTGGAGAAACGTCAGTTACAGTGGCGTTGGTTGTACACCAGCAACGTCCCTGGCCTCTGGCATTGTGATGAAACAGAGTGGGCATGGCTCTGTTGTTGAAATTTCTTGAAACATCAGTCACCCCGTTGTTTCATATACCCTAGGAACGTCCCTGTGGTTGATTTTTGAGGTTTTTTTGGTATAGAGAGTCACATAAAATCTGATGTTTTTGTTCTTAAAACGTCACCCTGAGTGACGTTGATTCCTCACTAGGAATGCTAGCCATGGTGGCGTTCTGTGTCACAGAACCAACATTTTTCCCTCGGTTAATACACAATCAGACCACAAAATTACACCATATATCACACATTTCAACAACAAAAATATCGAACTAGAATGTTAAACACACATTCACACCACAAAATTACCCAAAAAATAACAAAAGTTCAAAATACATTAATGAGTAGCTCAAAATACATCAAAGGATCTCAAAGTATGATACATCAACGTAGCTCTGAATACATTAAAGTAGCTCAAAATACATCAACGAGTAGCTCAAAATACATCAAACCAATGAAAAATAACAACATTACTAGCATACTTCACAAAATGGTCATAATTCATCAACGTAGCTCAAAATACATCACAGAAGCTCAAAAGTATGATCTAAAAGTATTACAACATAGATCATTGTGCATCCACAAAATGAGTAGCAATACATCATTGGAATTTACAAAAACATGTTCACCTTACTCGTTGGACAAATCAACATGATTCCCCATCCATGGATCCTTGACCACATCATGCCATAAACCGATCCTATCCCGTAATTTCTCATACCATTCATTTGCTTCCAACGTCCGAACTTCATGCCAAATCACGTTCACCCTAGGAATTGGCAAGTATCTTTCATAAGCAAATGAACAAAATGGTTACCATTGCACAAACCCATCCATATATGGTTACATGGCCAAAACGAAGGTTTTTTCTTAGTGGGAAGGAATGTCTGGCTTCCGTGCATTGATGACAATATGCTTAGGGACACACCATATACATTTCACACAGCCCAACCAAGGAAACAGTCGTAATACTTGTCCACTATGCACCTTCCATATTCATGATCAACTGAGGACATGCATTTGTTGTAGACATATTCTTGTCCATCAAATAAGGCCATATAATGATCCTTGTTTGCCATCATTTCATGTTGCACCGCTTTTCTCACCTTTGGCCAAGCACTCTCTTCAAGCCCTATTCCGTGTGCTATTACTCTAAAGCCATAATTTCCATCCGGAGCTACATTAACCATTGATGAAATGTGCTTATGAACATTTGGTGGAAAATATTTAAGATACCTTTGTAAGTATCCAACGGTAGAACATATAGCCATTGAAACCTTTACCCGTTTGGATGGTGCCCGAGTACTTGGAGATTTTTTCTTTTTGGAAGAAGAAACACCTTGAGATGAATGTGGAGTGGGGGTAACACTCGATAATTCTTGCTCAACTCGTTCAAACATACTCATCTCCCTCTTAGTTGAGTTGTCCTCCAACAACTTCCACTTGTTTCCGGATCCCTTAGGCCGGCCACGACCTGTCTTTTTCGTTTTCGGCTCTTGCAACACCGTAATAATCGGTTGACAAATGTCCCGTATCTTCATTATCAACCTCTGTCTCTCCCACACATCTTCCATCTTCAGTTTTTCTTCTAAAGCATGTATAACTGGCACATAGTCTAAATCCGCTTCTTTTGGAGGTGGCCCTTTGATATATAGGGTCTTCCAATGAACATCGATGGATGATAGAGGGATGCATCCGGGCTTCTTCTTAAACCTTGCCATGTCATGTCTACACGGAAATCCATGTGTCTTTCGAATAGTACATCCACACTCCTTATCCAACGCATCGCTATCATTGGATTTTTCCAACTCATCATACAACAAACCCAATACGTATATCGATGCATGATATTTAAGCTCTTCAAACAATGGATTATCTTTGAATTTCTTCGGCTCCATGAAAAGAGATGTCTCAAAGGATTTTTTGATGTTTTTGATCTCTTGATCAATCAAGCAAAGACCGGCTTCCCACTCTGCAACCAAGTCCCCATGCCCGGTTTTTAGCCAATTTTTAAACACTGAATGCATTCCCTCGAATCTCGAGGTTGATGTGTTTCTTAAATGAAACACCGAGTTCATCCATGCCGAGATGAATGCCTCCTTGTGTGCGTTCAACCATGTAGAAGAAACACAATTCATTGCGTCTTCACTAAAAGTCTTCTTACACTCTTCTAATCGCTCATTCAACTCCTCTTCTGAGTTTGCTTTAACAATTAATCTCTGTCCATGCTGTCATTAAATCCTCCCAACCTTCTCTCGTAGTCTTCGTCTTTAAATTCAACACAAGACCTTTCTCGATGTGCCACCGGCATAACAAGTTCCTTGTTTTTGGAAATACCACACGTACTGCGCTCATTAAAGCTTCTTCCCTATCTGTCACTACACAACATATTTGCTCGCTTTGGTCACCAATTGCTTGATGAAGCATAGCCAAAGCCCATGTGTAGTTGTCTTCCCTCTCCAAACATAGCAGTGCAAATCCAGCCAAAAATGACATGTCCGTAGACGTAACGCCAACAATCTGCAAAAGGGGCATCTTGTACTTGTTTGTCTTGTATGTACAATCCATAAGCATGATATAAGGAAAGCACCTTGCAAGGGACAAGCTTTCGTTAAAGGCCCAAAATACATCCTTCACTATGTTTTGTTCATCATACCTACACTCAATGAAGGATGTGTTCTTGTCCGCCAAATTGTAAACCTCTTACATCACTGTACGACCCTCTCGTGCGTTCTTCCTTATCTTAGCATGAATGTTATAGATCGCCTTTTGTGACGTACAGTTTTTCCCATCATCCTTTCTCAACATCCGTAGTATATTTTTAGGCAAAACGCCGTTTCGAGTCATTATTGCAACAACATCAACTTGTTCTTTATCAATCCGACCAAGGTATGCATGGCCCTCATCATACTTGACAGTTTTGTGATTATGCACACCATTCAAGACTTTCACGGTCCACACGTCCCTAAATTTATCCTTCTTGGGTTTCAATGCAAATGGACATCCACATTTCCTTATGGACGATTCTCTTGGCCTATTCTTTCCGGTAGTGCCAACTTTTTCTCGTACTTTCCTCTTTTGCAATGAGCCCTTGGGAATCCACCCCTTTCACATTTGAATTTAATGAACGGTGTCCGCTTTCCGTTACATTCACCCCTTGCAAGGGACAAGCTTTCGTTAAAGGCCCAAAATACATCCTTCACTATGTTTTGTTCATCATACCTACACTCAATGAAGGATGTGTTCTTGTCCGCCAAATTGTAAACCTCTTGCATCACTGTATGACCCTCTCATGCGTTCTTCCTTATCTTAGCACGAATGTTATAGATCGCCTTTTGTGACGTACAGTTTTTCCCATCATCTTTTCTCAACATCCGTAGTATATTTTTAGGCAAAACGCCGTTTCGAGTCATTATTGCAACAACATCAACTTGTTCTTTATCAATCCGACCAAGGTATGCATGGCCCTCATCATACTTGACATTTTTATGATTATGCACACCATTCAAGACTTTCACGGTCCACACGTCCCTAAATGTATCCTTCTTGGCTTTCAATGCAAATGGACATCCGTATTTCCTTATGGACGATTCTCTTGGCCTATTCTTTCCGGTAGTGCCAACTTTTTCTCGTACTTTCCTCCTTTGCAATGATCCCTTGGGAATCCACCCCTTTCACATTGGAATTTAATGAATGGTGTCCGCTTTCCGTTACATTCAGATCTCATTATCACAACGACGACACCATTCGCTCTTGCCAATTCCTTGAGGTGTTTGGTGACGGCTTCTCTTGAATTAAATTCCTGTGAACAATATACAAATGTAATGAATACAAAAAAAAGTTTAAAGTGCACAAACATAGTAATAGTATAAGTTTTAAGTACATACTTTATCAGTTGTAAAAAGTGAAGTCATATCGATTGATAACTCTTCATGTGTCTCATCCCTCAAGGCAAGCGTGGTATCTTGAAGATTCTTAAGATTTTCTTGATCTCCATCAATCATTTCCTTAGCCAAATGCTACAAAAAAACGTACAATCGTATTCGATAAAGCCATAGTCAATTGGGATGAACATAACATAATTACATATTCACTTAATAGTTGCTTACCTTCCAATACTCCTCGTCGTTGTCTTGTACTACCCCCGTATCATTGGTCTTGGAATTAATTGGTTCATCACAGTGTTTATGTGGATTAAAAATTAACAAGAACAAGTTAATGGTAGTTCAACGCACTTGAATGGGAAAATGGGAAAATTGATACAGAACGTCGGTGGGGCCGACGTTGGTATTTGTCTTGGAACGCCACCTACATTGACGTTTGAAGGTGACTGGGTAGTAGTTACTCAGCTAAGCAAACGACACCCGGGGCAGCGTTGGTTCTCCCATACCAACGTCAGCAACACAAGCGTTCCTTAAACGTCAGCATAGGGAACGTGTACATGATGTTTACAACGTCAGTGGTGTGGTCATCCTGACTATAAACCCATGGATTCTTATGTGACCCAGGACGTCAGTATATGCGACGTTCCTAACCCCTTACGGGTGTCCCTATAGCTGGCATTCCCTACGTCTGCCATGGACGCTCGAGAACGTAAAAAAACGCCGGCAAGACCGCTATGATGATCAAAAAATGCAAAATAACCACAATTTCCTCCATCAATCAATGTATAACATGGTAATATGCATGTTGGAGGTTTACCCATTCACTTAAATCACACATTTAACATCAAAATAAGATTTTCAGACAAAATTAATTACCAAGTTTAATGCTATTGTCTTCTTCTCCACTTGGCTAGAAAAGGGATGTCTTCAAGGGAGATTTCTACATCTTCTTTATTGCAATGTGTGTGTTGATTCATTAGAGTTGATTCAAGATGATGATATCTCAATGTTGTGTTTGATGAAGATGAAGCATCCATGGTTTTTTTTCAAAACAAGAGAGGTGAAGTGGGAAGGAAAGAAGATGAAGGGGGGGGGGGGGTGATATATGAGGTGGTGGTGGAAGTAGATGGGGTGTTTATGAATTGTATTTGTATTAAGTTAGTAGATAAAAGAGTTTAATTTATTTTTAGTTTAGATTACATTAGTGGATTAGATTAGTGGATTAGATTAATTAAAGGATAATAATATTTGATTAATTTTTGGGAGGACTAGTTTGAGTTTTCTAAAAGTTGTGGTGCAAGTAGTAGTTTTTGTGGTGTATGAAGTAAGAAAATAATAAAGTATAATTTTGCGGTGCCGGGAGTAAGGGGGTGCCGGAAGTAATAAGGGGGGGTGCCTTTAGAACCCCCCTATTTAAAATTTACTTAAATAAGCTTTGAGTAGGGCTATTCCGGCTACGAATAAATTTACGTTCGGCTCGTGTAAACTCATTTTGGTTTGTTTGTTAAGAAAGCCAAATCAAACTCAAACATATTATTGTGCTCGGTTAACAAACGGACAAACACAACAACTCACAATATATATATATATATATATATATATATATATATATATATATATATATATATATATATAGAGAGAGAGAGAGAGAGAGAGAGAGAGAGAGAGAGAGAGAGAGAGAGAGAGAAAGAAAGAGAGAGAGAGAGAGAGAGAGAGAGAGAGAGAGAGAGAGGAAAAAAAAATAAAAATCCATTGACACGTAAAGCTGCCTGTAACGCCCCCAGACCTCGGGTCTAGTAGTGCTAAATGAGTCATAAATGGTCCGGTCAACTGCTTAGAACGTCGTCCTTGCTTTGTCTAAAAGGGCTAACCTGAGTTAACAAGACTTTTATGTCTCACACTTATATGGGGGTGAGCATTCTACTATTTTTCCTATGTGGGACATTAACTTCTCCCCCTTATAAAGGATTGGCGTCCTCGCCAGGACGGCCAAGAAAGTTCCCATATCGTCCCTACCAGAGGTAACTAGAGGTCATCCTTACACCGTCTTCTCGTACGGTGTAGCGTATAGTTTCGTCTGATAGTCGGCTCTGAATACCCTTCTAGAATGCCCCCAGACCCCGAGCTAGCGCTAAATGAGTCATAAATGGTCCGGTCAATTTCTGACCTTCGTCCTCGCTTGGTCTAAAAGGGCTAACCTGAGTTGACAATACATTTATGTCTCACACTTATATGGGGGTGAGCATTCTACTATTTTTCCGATGTGGGGGACATTACACTGCCCAAGATCAAAGATATACTGATCCAAACCAACAAAACCCTATCAAGCGTGTAACTCCCAAACTGAAATCTCAATCAAAAAATAAATAAATATTGTGTGTAACTCCCTACCAATAATGTCGGTGATTGCACCATAAATGATAGTTGTGAATATTACGTCATGCACACGGGCGGACCTGTTAATACCAGGGTGGGGTCATGTGACCCCATTGAGATCCGAAATCTTTTTTAAGTATAAACACGTTGTAGTTTTGTTGTTAAAAATTGTAGTTTTAGGCTCCGGTAACCCACCAGAACAAATTTTTGGATAAAAAAATATGGTTTTACGATCCGGTGACCCTACTAAAAATAATTCCTGAACCCGCCCTGGTCTTGCGTCTTTCTGTGGGCTGCTATTTTTGTAGATACATGACGTAGATGGCAATAAAAGTGGAAGGTTTGTGTCTTACATCCCAAAATTTTTATATTTACTTAAAATGACTTTTCTCTTTGTTATTTGTCCCAAAGAAATGTTTAAGATTGTGTTATGTTTTATCTGATTGTATTGTTGTAGCATATTGATTTTGTTGATTGATTTTACTCTATTGGTTGATGGAGCGGCGTTATAATTGATGAAATTGAAAACACAAAAGAAAATAAAGTGCAAAATTCTTATTGATCAAAGAATAATGAACAAGTTATTTACAATGTCGATGATCATGAAGTATTTATAGAATATAATTCACTACAATAGTTACATACAATAGTTACATACAGTTGTAACTTAATAGAAGTTACAACAATACATAGTCTGCTCAATCTAAGTTAGTTGAGCTGATCTCTGTAGTCGGCTGAGCTGAGTCATGTATATCAGATGAATTTCTCTAGGCAGCTGAGCTGAGTGTATGCACATCCTCTTGCACATATGACTAATTTATCTATATATTGTAACACCCCCTCAAACTAGGAATGGTGAATGAATCAGCTTGCGCATCCTGCTTGCACCTATCACTTCTTTATCCACTTGAACTTGGCTGAAAGATCTTGAAAATGCCTATTTTGTCCAACAGATAGCAAAAGATTGGTGCATACAAAGCTTTGGTTAAGATGCCAGCAAGTTGTTCTTTGGTATGAACATGCATAAGTTTGATCAGGCCTGACTTGACCTTATTTCTAACAACATGAAAGTCAATCTCAATGTGTTTTGTTCTCTCATGAAACATAAGATTGTGAGCACTATGTAAAGCACTGGCACTGTCACAGAATAAAACACCAGGAAGTTGAACTAGAATCTACAAATATTTCAAGATGTAGAGAAGCCACTGTATCTCATGTGTTGAATTAGCCATTGCCCTATATTTAGCCTCAGAAGAGTTTTTGGAAACAGTTGTCAGCTTCTTGGCCTTCCAACATATGGGAGCATCTCTTAGGAACATCATATTGCCTGAAATAGATTTCTTAGTCTCAGGGCATTTTGCCCAATCACTGTCAGTGAACCCTTTCAAGATGAATGTGTTCTTAGCCAGAAAGAAAATTCCTTGTCCTGGATTGGCCTTCAATTATCTCAGCAGACTATGAGTTGCTTTCATGTGATTTTCGGTTGGATTATCAAAAAACTGACTCAGCTGTTGAAAAACAAATGCAATGTCAGGTCTAGTAAATGTTAAGTAAATCAACTTTTCAACCAAAGACTTGAAGGCAAGATTATCATCTAGTAAAGGTATACAATGTCCGTTTGGATTCTATCAGGGTCTTCATAGGTTTAGCCCCCAAGAAATCATAACTTGCAGTAGACTGAGAGTGTACTCCATATGTGAAATAGAAATCCCACTAGGAGTCCTGCAATCTTAAATGCCTATAAAATACCTCAGCGTACCAAGATCTTTGGTAGTAAACTATTTATGAAGATGATCATTGACTTGTTGAATCTGATTCAAATCAAGGCTGGCCGCAATAATGTCATCTATATAAACCAATAGGGCAATAAAGTTCTTGCCTGATCCTTTAGTGAATAGGCTATGATCATTCTTGAACTGAAAAAATCTCTTGCTTTCCAATGATTATGTCGCCTTGCAATTCCATTGTATGTTGTCTTGCTTCAACACATATAAGGATTTGATCAATCTACAAACCTGATTTGGCTTGTCACAACAGAAACCTAGAGGAAGTTGCATGTAGATTTCCTCATGTAAATCTCCATGTCGAAAGGAAATTTCATATCCATTTGATGAAGGTGCCCTGGCTACAAGAAAAGGCGAATACCATTCCAGTACATACATGGTAGATTTTTTTCAATCTATCTCTCCTGCCCGGTTGTTGGTAGAACTTCCTGTTCTTTCTCTCAATCGGTCTGTCGGCATCCGACTTTATGTTGACATGGTGGTCTGCCAAGTATTATCTGATGATCATTTCTTTTGATTATGTCGGTACGCAGACTGAATCCAATCCATTAACCCGGAAACGAAATAGAGAAAGTAAGTAGGTAAAGTGGGCATTTGAACCCATTTGCCTTAGACATTATTGACTGAATGCAAAGAAAATGTGTGAAGCCACTTGGCCGATCTCATCCACTTCGAGGTGCAAAGCCACTCTATCGATCTCATCCACTTCGAGGTGCAAAGCCACTATATCGATCTCATCCACTTCGAGGTGCAAAGCCACTCGACTTACATGAGAGGATTTAATGCTCGTCAGAGGTGCTACTTACTATAAGGCTTGGTTTTTCCTTCTGCTGTGCTCCAACTCAATACCCCATGAGTAAGCCTCATGCTTTTTTATACTCCAGTAGTAGCCCCTTCACTTCGACTTTGTTTGGGTGCTCTCTATTTTAATGGTCCGGCTCTGTCTGCTCGGAGGAAGTCCAGTACTAATACCCGTCTTCGACTGATGTGAATGCTTTCAACAGGTTTACTCGCTTCAATAACTACAACCACCGTTGTCGTTGTGGAGCTGCGCACCTTGTCCAACTCTGGTTCAAGCTTTCGGGCAGTAACTGACCTTCGAACTACTCCTGGACAGTTAGAAAGACCTTTTGGTGATCCGGGCAGTTAGCTCTACTCTTTCATCTAGAAAAACCCTCCCAAACTTTCTTAACTCCAGTCTATCTTTCTCAAACAAACTAGCTAAAACCGTAAGAAAGTAATTAAGTAAGACCGAGTGTGTGGTGCAGGTTCGGGAGAAGGGTATCAATCCGTTTTTTTTGAAAGGCAATTCCAAGTTGAGTCTCAAACTGGTAAGCAAGTAAGTCATCCAGTAGATGAGAGAAATATACTTCTCTTACGAACCCAAATATATCTTCTATTCAGGTGTTTACCTACTTTGGTTAGGCTCTCGAACCGGCTTGGTGTGGTATGCCTTCAAAGAACTTGTTTTGCTTCCTTACTGGAAAATCCCTCAAGGGGGCTCCAGCAGAAGGTACCACCAGACACCCAATCCCAACAGAAGACATGTCGGTAAGCCGAATCGGTTGTCTTTCAATAGCAACGTCAGTGCCACTGACGTTCTGTTTATTAACAATAATCGTGATGTCGAAATAATTTTTTTGTGGTGCCGGGAGTAATAGGGTGCCAGTAGTAAAAATGGGGTGCCAATAGACCCATTTTTTTGTTTATTTAAATAAGCTTTGAGTAGGGCTATTCCATTGACAAATAAATTTGCGTTTGGCTTGTATAAACTCATGTTGATTTGTTTGTTAAGAAAGCGAATCAAACTCAAACATATTATTGTGCTCGGTTAACAAACGTACAAATACGACAAACTCGCAATATATATATATATATATATATATATATATATATATATATATGTGTGTGTGTGTGTGTGTGTGTGTGTAATTGTATATATACTATGTTTATATAGAAGAAGGAAAATAAAAATCAGTTGACCCGTAAACCAGCCCAAGATCCGAGAAAACTGATCCAAACCCGCAAAACCCTATCAAGCGTGTAACTCCCAAACTGAAATCTCAGAAAAAAAATTAAATAAATATTGTGTGTAACTCCCTACCAATAATGCCAGTGACCGCTCTATAAATGATACTCCCTCCATCCCAATTTTTTTGGAACATTTTGGAACTCACAATATTCAAGAAAACATCAATTTATGAGTTGTCTGGCCATTTAAAACTTGACCAATTTACCTTTTTATCCTTTTTATATGTAGCATTATTTTCACAATATTTAAGAGCCATCAATTGACGAGTTTGGGCAATTTAGACAATTAAAGCAAAAATTTTAAGTCTATTTAGAGTTATGAGACTTATTTTGGGACAGCCAAAAAAGAAATAAGTCCCAATCGAATTGGGACGGAGGGAGTAGTTGTGAATATTGCGTCTTGCGCAGGGGCGGACCTGTTAATCCCCCTTGTGGAGTCACGTGACCCTACTGAGATCCGGAGAATTTTTTATTATTAAAACGATGTAGATTTGTTGTTAAAATATGTCGTTTCGTTGTTAAAAAATATAGTGTGAGGCTCCGGTAACCCCACCGGAACAATTTTTTGGATAAAAAGTGTAGCTTTACGGTCCGATGACTACACTAGAAAAAATTCCTGGATCCGCCCCTGGTCTTGCGTCTTTCTGCTGGTTTCTATTTTGTAGATACACGAGTGAATTTGCACTTTCAAATTGGTGTGAAACGAGGTAGATGGCAATAAAAGTGGAAGGTTTGTGTCTTACATCACAATTTTTATATTTACATAAAATGGACTTTTCTCATTGTTATTTGTCCCAAAGAAATGTTTAAGATTGTGTTATGTTTACTTAAAATGGACTTTTTTTTGGCAAATTCCAATGTTGTATTTCTACTCATTTTGTGGATGCACAATGATCTACGTTGTTATATTTTTAGATCATACTTTTGAGATACTTTGATGTATTTTGAGCTACGTTGATGTATTATGACCATTTTGTGAAGTATGCTAGTAATATCGATATTTTTTATCCTCATATATGTGATCTTTGGTGTAATTTTGTGTTTCTTGTGGTGTCATTCATATATGCACAATGAAAAGCAACACATTTTGGTTATGTTCTTCAAAATGCCACCGACAGGGACGTTCATAGTGAACCGGCAACGTCCCTGTGGTTGACGTTTTGAAGAACAGAAGCAACAGACTCATGGTTCTTTCTGTTTCCTCAAAACGCCACCCATATTGACGTTCCAAAGACTATAGGAACGTTTCAAAGAACATAAGCAATAGATTCATGGTTCTTTTTGTTTCCTCAAAATGCCACCCATACTGACGTTCCAAAGACTATATGAATGTCCCTATGGTTGATGTTTTGAAGAACAGAAGCAACAGATTAATGGTTCTTTATGTTTCCTCAAAATGCCACCCATACTGACGTTCCAAAGACTATAGGAACGTCCCTATGGTTGACGTTTTGAAGAACAGAAGCAACAGATTCATGGTTCTTTCTGTTTCCTCAGAACGTCACCCATACTAACGTTCTAAAGACTATAAGAAATCGATCACTGATCCAATATGAGTCCCTCTACAGGATAGACCTCAACGTAAAACGAAGAGTAATGGCGCAAGTGATTGAGTTCGGTAGTTCCTCATATCAAATTATTGACTCTAGAAATATAGTAATATGGAGAAGACAAATTTGTTTCAACGTCTCTATGGTTGACATTTTGAAGAATAGAAGCAACAGATTCATGGTTCTTTCTGTTTCCTCAGAACGTCACCCATACTAATGTTCTAAAGACTATAAGAACGTCCCTATGGTTGACGTTTTGAAGAATAGAAGCAACAGATTCATGGTTCTTTCTATTTCCTTAAAACACCATTCATACTGACGTTTCAAAGACTATAGAAATGTCCCTATGGTGATGTTTTGAAGAACAGAAGCAACAGATTCATGTTACTTTCTGTTTCCTCAAAACGCTAACCGTACTGACGTTCCTAAGACTATATGAACGTCCCCATGGTTGACGTTTTGAAGAACAAAAGCAACATAGTCATGGTTCTATATGTTTCCTCAAAACACGACCCATGGTTCTATCCAATTCAAATCCAAATACCAACAAAACCAACAATACCAGCTCACAAATGCAATTCAAATCCAAATCAAAGCTACAATGACAAGAGCTGATGAATGTACTAACCCAAAGTACAAACTACAATCCAAATCCGAACACCAAACACCAAATAAAAATACATGCAATACAAAGTACTAACCCACAGTACATGAAGTACGGAATGAAAACTCCAAATGTTAATTAAATGTATCAAAGGCAACTATCTATTTTTCGTGGTCTTTTCACGTTTCTTCGGTCGTTGAACTTCTGTCTAGATTCTTTGGCTTCGGCTTCGACACCAACATCATCAACATCTTGCCTACATACACCTTTTGTCAGAAACTTGAATGCAATCTCAAGCGCCTTCATTAGATCATTTTTGTTCTTCTTTGAAGCTTTTGCAATCGCATCTTGTACAACATCAACAACTTTATCCTAGCTTGCCTCATCCTATATGTTAAACAGAAAAAACCTTAATGACATTGAAAAAACAAACACATAAATGATTGTATATTCGTAAATAGATATGGTCAAACCTCTCTTGAATCTCGCTGCTTCTTTTTGCTCACACCAGTCAAACGACGTATGGCAACACCTCGATACCAGTTCATGTAATCAACCATGCATTCCCAATCAAACCTCGCTTTCCCCATTCTTTGAATCTTACTTACTATTTGATTCACTTAATCAATGAAGTCATCGTCACGTGAGTCGTGGGTGACGCTGTATTTTTTCACCTTCCCACTTCTATTTGATACTTTTGGGGGAATCGGTGACTAGGGTATGGATTGGACATGTCCGAACTGACGGACGACACGGTTTGGGTGATACACCTCTTCAATGTCCAATGTCCTTATGCAACCATAAAACTAGCATACGTCATCATCAGGCACCGTTCTCACTTCCCGATAAGTATCCCAAACAACCTGCAAGATGGAAAATGGTTTAATTATAACTAAACGAGCCATTATCTTAGTTAATGCGAAGGTTCATACTTACATATTTCCCCTCCATCAAGTCTAAGTCCTCTCTCAAATGCTTTACCGATGATATTGCCATATGATCGTTAATTCCAGTAACATGTTTCCACTTTAATGACCGTACCATCTCCCTTGCATTGAAGCTATTGTTTATCGAAGGCCGCAATACTGGGAAGTGTTCGTACACCCATGCCTGTAAAAAAACATATTACAAAACAGTCGTGTAAGCGTTCAAACATACACACTAAACACAAAAAAACTTTTAAATAACAAGTGTTACCTCTAGCAATGTCAGGTATCAGAAATACCAACAGTATTGGTCCTAGAAGCCTTTGATAGTTGCCGGTAAAGATTTGCCAGTGTAGCAGCACCCCAAGGCCACTCACCAACCTTATCCATATCCTCTAGAAAATGAAGGTAAGCTATGCCTATCTTATCTCCACTGTGGTCTTGAATCAAAGTACATGTAAACATGTACAACAAATATCTGTGCACAGCTTGATCCACAGTAACGATTGGCGCAGTCTAACCGGTACTGGATCCCACACCCTCATTTATTTGTACACTACATTTACCTGTAAGGTTGTTATTCAGCCAACTTTTAGACACTCGTAGTCCATCAACATGTCCTAACTCAGCTGACACTACATCTGTAAGGAATCCCTAACAACTTGTGAACAAATGTTATTGCGTTATCCTCTTTTTCAAATTCTATGTTCACGGCCTTTCCGTCAACCGGTAAGCCTGTGTTATATCGGACGTCGTCTAGTGTGATCGTCATCTCACCGAATGGCAAGTGGAAGGTGTTTGTTTCTGGATGCCACCTCTTGATAAAAGCACTGACGATCACACGATGGGCTTGGTTGTATGAAGAATGTAATAGATTGTACAAGGATTAGCTCTCCACCTTGCCTTGAATTCTTCACATTCTTCATCAATCTTCCACAAACAAAGAGAAGACGTGTACTGCTTACATAGAATTATACCTCGTCATGTTCAATTGCACGGTATGAATATAAAGTTAGATATATGAAAAAAGTATAAGTTTAAAACAATTTGATCAAATTATACAACTTAAAAAATATCATACTTTTGGTTTATCCAACAACGCGTAACCAACATGCTCTATCCAATCCTTCGGCGTGGATATTTGTTCGGCCATTTTGTTGTTGTTGTTGTATTTTATAGCTAAACTTGGCTCATCTTCCATTGTACACTATACAGCACAACTTCAAATCGGTCTTTTTTTCATATTTTTTTCCCTTCTCTGCACAAACTACTAACAACACACGTTTGATTTAAAAAAAACACAAAGGTTTGAGAAAAAAAAAGTGCCATGTGTCAAGCCAAGAGGGTGGCCACGTGGCCAATTGTGGGCACACCCTCTTGACTCTTAATAGATATAACTAACTAGTGAACATGAGCCGTGCAAGGCACGGCGGGCCCAACATAAATTGTTACCAACGATAATTGTTAAGGGTGATTTTATACGTTTTATAAGGATATATTTTATGTCAATTTCCCCCATATCTGGATGTTTTTCATAGAAATCGAGCTTTATATCGAAATATTGAGCAAATGAGTTTTAGAAGTATTAAAGTGTAAACTTGAGCTAATTTCGTGATTTTATTGGTAATTATCTATGGTTTTACACTTTGCGTGTTCTTATGGTTTTGAAGGTACATTTACATGTCATGGAGAGGGATGAAAGGAGCTTAAAAGATGTTCAAGTGACGATTTGCATGGAAGGAAAGAGATAGGGATGAAGTTGGAATGAAGATTTGAAGAATCAAATGAGCGTTTGAGCTGAATGAAGAGTGAACTGGCGTCCAAGTCCCGTCCACTATGGACGGGCGTCCATTAAATCAAACTGGCGTCCAGGAGGAAAAAGTTGAACAGAGAGTTTGGACGTTGTATGGACGAGCGTCCACCTCCGTCCAGAAGAATGGACTGGCGTCCAGAGGCATCAGACGGGCGTCCTTCGACCGACTTAGCAGCAGCCGACTTTATTATCTATAAATAGCAGCGGGATTTCAACCCTAAGAATACATAATTTGAGCCCTATTGATACACAAACATTAGAGAGGAGCCCTAGGCGCCCCCCCCCCTTTTGGGAGGCCGGGGTGGCGGTTAGATTAGGTTTTATTTTCGTTTTTTTTTTCTCGTTCTTGTTCGTCCATGCCGATGGCCTTCAAGCCGTGAACCTGGAGCATCCATGGTTACTTTTCAGCAGCGTTTTTGATTTCTGTTGGATAATCTTGTGAGTGATTTTATTTAAAGTTTGTATCTTTCCTTTGTTTATTTGTTTATGCAATCGATATCGGAAGATGTATTGCTATTTGGTGTTTACCGTATGATGAAAATCGGTGTAAACCTTAGATCACCATAGGAAAGATTAGACTTTTAACCTTGACATAACGGAAGTTGATAGGTTAGATTTCTAGATTGTTAGATCTAATAAATCTTGCACCTTGTTTTGAGAGCGTTAATCTCTATAGATCGGAAGATGATGAGATTGATAGGCGGATTACTTACGGAAGTAGGAATTCATACCTTTGATTAGGTGAACCACAACTTTGATTGAATCATCATAAGACAATCTAGGGAAGAATTAAGGGTTGCGGGATGGTGGATCATGTTTGTTCTATGTTGATTTGCTTCAATCATTATCATGATAGTTAGTTTTATTGTTTTCCTAGTTGTAGTTTTATTTTATTTGCTTTTGTTCGCAACGATATTTTCCTGGCTTTGGACTGACAATCCTCTGTCCAGTTTATTTTCTGTTTTAGTTTAGGTTTAGATAAATCTTAGGAAAATTAATAAGATTAGATTCGACATCCCAATTCCCTGTGGATCGATACCTGTACTTACCCTACTATGCTAGCAATTACCCGATATTCGGCGGTTAGGAGTTAGTTTGCATGTTAGGTATAGGTTTTATAAATTGTTTTTTGTTTAGTGATGCAAAATCCTCCGAACAAAAAGTGGCGCCGTTGCCGGGGAATCGGTGTTTTGTTGAATCTAATTGAGTTAATTTTTCTGTTTTGTTACGATTTATTGTCTTTCAATAAAAGTAGCGTCACATAAATTGAGGTTTTTTTTATTTTTGCCGTGTTTCGATGACCGTTGGGTTAAGAATGTGCAAAAAGTTTTTTTACTCGATTTGTGAAACGTGAAGTGTCTGTTTTTTTTTATTACTCGATTTATTAATTTTTCTGATTTTTTGTTATAAGTTTGGATAAAAGGGATAGCTAGGGCACCTAGTAGTATTCTGGCCGTAACTTTCGGCTCGAGTGTCCGATTGACGCGCAGGTTCCCAATTCGGAAAGCTCGTTCCGACGCCGACGACATGGCAAACATGCTACGGCCGTTCGACACCGTTTTCGAGGTCAAAATCCACTGTTTTCCCTTCTATTTTGGGCTTAGAAGATTTCAACACGTTTTTTTTTTCCCTTTTATCGTTTTTTTTTTATTTTTAGGTTTGATAGTTTCCATAGGTTGTCTATTGTCGTTTTTAGGCTTCATAGTTTTGTTTTCGTTTTTAATAAACACTAGGGTTTCTGTTTTAATGATATGATATTAGGGTTTTTTCTAAGGTTGCTGCTGTTTTCTGATAAAATCGAGTATGCTGAGCTTTTCTGCTGAGTCAGACGGGCGTCCATAGTAAGTGAACGCCCGTTCGTCCCATAACACACCAACTCTGTTATGTTTTTAGAGAGTCAGACGAGCGTTTGCCTGTTACCCGAACGCCCGTCTGCTCTATGTGGTTCTGGACGGGCGTCTGCAGGCCTGAACGTCCGTCCGCCCTGAATATGCTTTAAACGTCCGTCTGGATTGTCTGAACGCCAGTCCAGTGTGTCAGTATCTAGTGAATAGAATTTTGATTAGTTGAATTTGATTTTTAATGCTTTATTTGACGTGGATACTTTCCTACGAGCTTCTGTGGCTAATTGTTTTTACGTAGATGTTCTGAACTTGCATGTTTACATCTTCCCATCTACGAATCCATGTTAAATAATTGATTTATTTTTATATATACATGCTTCATTAATTGACATGGATGTTTTATTGTGAGCCTCTGTGGCCTTTGTATACGCGTAGATATCTTGTTCTTTCACCGTTATGGTTTCTTTCCATCTATAGATCCATGTTAAATAATTGATTAACTTTTATATACATGATTCATCTATGCATGTTATAGTTAATGTCGGTTCTCGTATGCTATAATTGTTCTTATTGTTATTTAGTAGCTAATGTCGGTTTCCATATGCTACATATAGTTGTGATGAATCCTGTGAGCTTTGAGACCTATGTGCTTTCTTGTTATTCTTGTAACTCATATGGGTAGCTACTGTCGGTTTTCCGTATGCTACCATGTCTTCTTATGAGTTATATCTGTTTAGTATAGCTAACTGTTGGTTTTCCATAATGCTATCACCTTTGATGAGTCTTAAGGCGCGTCTACACTGCATATGATGAATAGTACTGTCGTTTATCGTAAACTATCATTATTTGGTAGACGTTTATGATATACATGTCGTGTTGCAAATGAGTGGGCTAATTTTCTTTCTTTTATTTTCTTTTATTTTTGCATATCATTTAGTTGCATGTCATTTAGTTGCATTGTTTTCTAATTTTCTTTTATTTTTCTTGAGGGTAGTTACTGTTGGCTTGCCGTACGCTACCACTTTTATTTTATGTCCTTCATGTAGATTGCATTGTACTATATTTTTGTATAGTGCACCTAGCCTACTATTTTGTAATGTTCCATGTATATGTTCCATCTTTATATGAGCTGTATGCACATGTGGGCCCTTATTTGTATTGCAAAGCTTCTGTGGCTTTGTATTTGACGCTTAGGTGTCCTGTACTTTCCCTGTGTGGTGATTGTTCCATCTGAGCCATTATATCATGTGCTTATTTCTTGTCTATAATTATTTTTGCCGTGTTATGTTCTCCCGTGTCCCCGAGATACTGCCATGTTTTTCAAGTGGTGCAGGTAATTTTTTTTAGCTGTTCTTGTTAAGCTGGCCTTGGAAGTGAATCTGGAGAGGAATACCTATGACATCTCGTGCCTCGGAAACGCGGATCGATTATCTATCCTTCTTCAGCTTATCTTCATATCATTACCAAATCAGCTAAGTTCTTTTATCTTTTCTTTAATTCTGCACAACATGAGGACATGTTGTAATTTAAGTGTGGGGGAGGGGAATGGTTTATGTGTATCTATGCATTTGCTTAATTCGTTACGAGTCTATGCAAAATGAGCTAGAATTTTCGAAATTTTTCGACATTTTTGTTTTTGTTTTGTCCCGAGTTGGCAATTCAATTCTTTGTTCGTTATTTTTATAGTCATCCAAGCTATATATCATATGTTTGATAAGTTAGTTGTTTTACCCGATATATATATCACGAGCCATAGTGAATGATGAGCTAATTTATAAAGCTATACCCCTTTTGATTAGTGATTTTTGTTATCTTATAAGTCATGTGCTTAGTGCTACGTATATATCTTGAGATTTATGATAGTTTGTATTTAGATCCGAAGTATGTTATACTGTGAATATCTAAGGTTTGAATGTGATAAGTAACACGTAACTTATTGTCAAATGAAAAAGTTGAGTTTATAATGAATTAATTGTGTGTGTCGAAAGCTAGTCGATGATTTGAGTGCGATAGGGTATACCACGTATGTCCTATACCACTATGATGACTAAAAGCTCACGACAGTCAGAAAAAGCTGCCTTATGATTGGAGTAAGGTAGGGTATATCTTGAATATCCTATTCTGCTATGACAGGGCAATAGCTCATTCTGATGTGTGTTTAAAAAGTGAAATAGTTAAATCAACTAAAGAAGTGTTATGAAATGAATATAAGACATAGTTATCGTCTATCTTATCCCCAGTATAAACTGATAGATATGCTGTAGGGATTATCCTCTGAGTATTTCAGAAAGGCCCTAGATATAGTCGATCATCTTTTTCGGGATATTTTACGTTTGTAGGGTACATCTTATAAGTATCATTTATCGCTAGTTGAAGGGGGTATTAGCTAGTTTTGCTTTGAGTTTCTCAAGTTTGGACTTAGTGGAAGTTTTCTATGGCTTTGCACACACACAGTGGTGAACTTCTAATTTATTGGATCTATGCTATATCGTCTGAGATGTCTGTTTTTGTCTCGAGCCTTAATTTTCGTTTTGTTTTGCTCGGGACGAGCAAAAGCTAAGTGTGGGGGAGTTGTTAAGGGTGATTTTATACGTTTTATAAGGATATATTTTATGTCAATTTCCCCCATATCTGGATGTTTTTTCATAGAAATTGAGCTTTATATCGAAATATTGAGCAAATGAGTTTTAGAAGTATTAAAGTGTAAACTTGAGCTAATTTCGTGATTTTATTGGTAATTATCAATGGTTTTACACTTTGCGTGTTCTTATGGTTTTGAAGGTACATTTACATGTCATGGAGAGGGATGAAAGGAGCTTAAAAGATGTTCAAGTGATGATTTGCATGGAAGGAAAGAGATAGGGATGAAGTTGGAATGAAGATTTGAAGAATCAAACGAGCGTTTGAGCTGAATGAAGAGTGAACTGGCGTCCAAGTCCCGTCCACTATGGACGGGCGTCCATTAAATCAAACTGGCGTCCAGGAGGAAAAAGTTGAACAGAGAGTTTGGACGTTGTATGGACGAGCGTCCACCTCCGTCCAGAAGAATGGACTGGCGTCCAGAGGCATCAGACGGGCGTCCTTCGACCGACTTAGCAGCAGCCGACTTTATTATCTATAAATAGCAGCGGGATTTCAACCCTAAGAATACATAATTTGAGCCCTATTGATACACAAACATTAGAGAGGAGCCCTAGGCGCCCCAGCCCCCTTTTGGGAGGCTGGGGTTGCGGTTAGATTAGGTTTTATTTTCGTTTTTTTTCTGTTCTTGTTCGTCCATGCTGATGGCCTTCAAGCTGTGAACTGGAGCATCCATGGTTACTTTTCAGCAGCGTTTTTGATTTCTCTTGGATAATATTGTGAGTGATTTTATTTAAAGTTTGTATCTTTCCTTTGTTTATTTGTTTATGCAATCGATATCGGAAGATGTATCGCTATTTGGTGTTTACCGTATGATGAAAATCGGTGTAAACCTTAGATCACCATAGGAAAGATTAGACTTTTAACCTTGACATAATGGAAGTTGATAGGTTAGATTTCTAGGTTGTTAGATCTAATAAATCTTGCACCTTGTTTTGAGAGCGTTAATCTCTATAGATCGGAAGATGATGAGATTGATAGGCGGATTACTTACGGAAGTAGGAATTCATACCTTTGATTAGGTGAACCACAACTTTGATTGAATCATCATAAGATAATCTAGGGAAGAATTAAGGGTTGCGGGATGGTGGATCATGTTTGTTCTATGTTGATTTGCTTCTGTCATTATCATGATAGTTAGTTTTATTGTTTTCCTAGTTGTAGTTTTATTTTATTTGCTTTTGTTCGCAACGATATTTTCCTGGCTTTGGACTGACAATCCTCTCGTCCAGCTTTATTTTCTCGTTTTAGTTTAGGTTTAGATAAATCTTAGGAAAATTAATAAGATTAGATTCGACATCCCAATTCCCTGTGGATCGATACCCGTACTTACCCTACTATGCTAGCAATTACCCGATATTCGGTCGGTTAGGAGTTAGTTTGCATTTTAGGTATAGGTTTTATAAATTGTTTTTTGTTTAGTGATGCAAAATCCTCCGAACAATAATATCAAAGAATAGATCCTCAACGTGAAATAAATCGCTTAAACTTAAACCATAACAAATTCAAGGAACAAGACAAACTGAGCAACATAAACATATGGAAGCTTACATAGACGATATGGTCGTCAAGTCTAAAGGTGACTGTTAGGGACATTTTTATGTTTTGATGATGGCCATACTAGCTATTATAGCAAGCCTGAAATGAGTTAGAATTCTCTGTATAATTCTTTACTTGGAGTCTGACATGTTGTATAAGTTGAGTCAGACAAGTATTGTACTAGTTGGTAGGATGGGAAAGGAAAACAGATATCCGGCAGAGTGAAGCCAACCAAGTTCCAGCAGAGAAGCATGCAGACATTATGGTCTGACTTATAACCAAGGAAGTCTGTGATGACCTTGGATAGGTCTAAGTTATAATTCAAATGATGAAATACATTGTCAAATATGGTGTACACTGATCTCACCCAAATCAAGGATCATTGAAGTACGAGAAGTACCTAAAAGATCAAAGAAAATAACAATGCAGTAAACCGGCAGAGAAAACTGACTATCGGCTGAGTAAAGACAGAGCAGTAAAGGAAGAACCAAACAGCCAAGTCAGAAAGATCACTTAACCGTTCAGGGAACGGCCAAGTAAACTTTACTTGTTCAGATTTCAAATGATGAAGATCAAGCATTAAATACATAATCAATTGATGATCAATCAAGGACGGATTTTCTGATAGACGTTTGAAGAAATCCGATCACTGAAATCAAGGAGAATACAATTAAGGGGGAATCAAGAATTAAATCAAGGATCATTCTCCACATTAAATAGCCAACGGACGGAAATTCAAATCAAGGATTATCAAGGCTATAAATAGAAGGCATTGACAGAAAAGAAGAAGAACGATTGAATCTGATAAGAAACAAGCAGTAACTCTGTCAAAGTGCAAAGCCTTCTATCTGTGCTTAAAGGGAACATCTAGATATCAACTCAGCAATCAGAACTTCAATTCCATATCAAGCTCTGAGATTGATCAACAAATCTGTGAATTCAATTCACATCAACAGAGGCAATTGAATCAGAGGAATCTGAGAGAGAGTTGCAACCTTTGTGATAGCTGCTGAAAGATTTGTTCTCAAGGAGCAGCGATAGAGACTGAGTCACTGAAGCTTTTGAAGCCAGAGAGTGATAGTCTTGCAGATTGTGAAGCTTGTGTAGCCAAGGACAATCGTGCTATTGTATCTGTGAAAACAATAGTGAATTCCTCCAATCATCACAGGAGAAGAGTGGATTAAGGGATTACACCACCCTAAACCACTATAAACCTTTGTGTCTATTTACTTTCAGCAATTTACTTTACAACACTTTATTTCATTGCATACTCTATATCTGTGATTGAATAATCTACTTTGAACCAACATTTACCGAAGGGACTTATCCGCTGCCCAAAAGCTTTTAAATATAAGAAAAGTTTTTGTAACTCCACTATAGTCATTCACCCCCATCTGACTATAGTTTTACCCTTCTCTGGGACCAACAATTGGTAACGGAGCAGTGTTCCTAGTATCAGAACCTGTTCAGATCTAATTTCTGGTAACAAGGAGATCACATATTTTCAAAGTAGTTTTCAAATTTGTGCTTTCTATATATATGTCTTATTTGTGCTTATGGATTCCTCAAATTTTATGTCAAAGGTACCTGTATTCAATGTTAATAATTTTGATGAATACAAAATAAGGATGATGTCTCATCTTGCAGCAACTCATGAAGAAATGTTGGATATAATTAATGATGGTCCAATCAAGATCACAACTGTGATAGCCACAGGAGCAGATCAAGGAAAGGAGATAGACAAACTCAAGAACGATTGGACCAAGGATGACAGAAGAAGAGCAAACCAAATTCAGTAAAAGCTCTTATCTTTGTATCATTAAGTTGATACAGTACCCCCTCTACTCAACAATCAATCGTCAGGAAGTTAGGATACCTGTTGAAGCATCTGCGGGGTGTGAAGGAATATAAGAACATATGAGTCATTAGAGAAAAAGAGTTTTTCAGACGAGCTGCGTGCAAATAGACCACTGAAGCATCTGTTGGGTGTGAGGCATCTGCGGGGTGTCAAGGATTGTCTATTTAAAGTGTGAAGCATCCGTGGGCTGTCAAGGACACTTACCTATTGTATTAGTGTATAGTACAATAGTGATATCTCCTAAGTCACAGGAGAAGCGGCCACACAGGAGATTACGCCGCTCCGAAGATTGATGGCATTTCTTGACTCTTTTTTTTCAACACTTTACATTCAGTACTTGCATACTTTACATCACACTAATCGGCACTGAAAACCAAGCCCAAGGTTTTTTTGAACTATATCATTATTCCGTTGCACTCACTTTTTGACTTGAATCAATTCAGTAAAACCAGAAGAGTACTCTACTAGTTTGTTTTACTGATCAGTCTTGATCATTAAGTGAGAAACTCCAAAAATAGAAGAGAGTTCATTCACCCCTTCCCCTCTGAACTCTCACAAGCCTTGTTTTATGGATCAACAAGTGGTATCAAAGCGTGTCTCATAAAACAAACGCCTTCGTGTTCTGTGTGTTGGAGTGATCCATTGCTTGCGTTTTCAAAGTCTAAAATCATTATTTCAGCATGGAGGCAAACAGTACTATTGTTAGAGTACCTATATTTTCTATTTCAAATTTTGAATGGAAAATGCGTATGCAGACGCACTTAGCTACAATTCATGAAGACATGGTCACTGTGATAGAGGATGGTCTGATCTGCATCATGAAGGCAAATGCATATCAAGTCACTCAAACAGCTGAGCCTTTTGTGAGAAAGCCAAAGCATGAGTGGACACCAGAAGATAAAAAAGATCAACAATCTTGACAATGTTGCTAAAGATACAATAATGAAGACCCTGGATAGCAACATGTTCTTGAAGATTAAAGGATGTAAAACTGCAAAAGAGATCTGGAAGACTCTGATAAACTACTGTGAAGGCCCAGAGGCTATCAAAGTCAACAAACTTGCAGTTATTGTTCAGAAATTTGAAAGTTTCCAGATGAAGTCTGAAGAAACAGTTGAAAATGTGGAAGCTCGTTTTTCATGAGATCTTAAATGAGCTACAAATGCTAAATCATAAGTACACTCAAAAGGAGATCTGCATGAAGATTCTGAAAGCTTTTCTAGAATCATGGGATATCATAACAACAGTTCTAGCTGCAAGAAAATATCTTACAATTCTAGACACGGTGGAACTTTTTTCTTGATCTGAAGGCATATGAATTTGAGCTGAACAACAAAGCTACGAAGAATATTCAAGAAATACCAGCTCTTATTGCTTCCACTAGCGAGACATCAAAACCAATGGTCGAAACGGTCAAGCAAGTTAGATTGACCTACTGCAAGACCAAATGGACCTGATCATGAGACATGTCAAGGGTTTGTCTCACTCAACCAGAAAGTTTTAAAAGAAAAATCAAAATAGAAGAGATGATGGTTACAGAAGGAGAGATAATGACAGAAGAGATGGCAAATGAGATACTCGCAAAGAAGATCATAGGGACGATCGTAGAGATGATCGAAGGGACAACAAGGATGATCAAAAGAGAGATGATCATCAAACAAGGAAGAAACAAGAAGAATTGTTCTACTACAATTTCAACAAACTTGGGCACTTCAAATCAGATTGCGTATAACCATTTAAAAGGACCAGGGATGAGAAAAATGAGAAAGAGCTGACGAAAAGGGTGAATAGACAAGCTTACAAAGCAGACGACAATTCTTCACAAAAGCTTGGCTAAACCCTTATCTGACTCAGATGACAATGTATTCATGGCACTAGAAGATAATGATTAGGTAATATCACTATTCTCAAACTCTGTATCCTCATTTAGTTAATGTTCCAAAGCTGCAATTACAAATCATGAGACTTCAGATATTCAAGGATTTCTTAAAGATCTTAACAGTGAGTTCGAAGAAATTCAAACAAACTGTGATCTTATAATGAAAGAAAATGAATATCTCAAATCTGAAAATCTAAAATTGAAAGCTGATCTATTCAATTTGAGAAATAATAAATCTCTAATGATAGATGAAAATAGACCTAATCTAAATAAGGAATCACATATTCAGATCAATCCTATTACATCAATCACTCCTGAGTTTAAACCAGCCAAAAGACCTGGAGACAAGATTGGCCTAGGTTACTTAAAACATACGACACTTTTCAAGTATGACCCAAAGTTTAGATCTGAAAATGGTACTCTCTATGGACCAACTTTCAAACCTGAACCAAAGGTCAGAAAGATCAAGCAAGTCAAGTTTGTTAAATCTATGATTGAAAATCAAACGAATGAACCTCTGGTCACTTATGAATCCAAAAGAATTGAAAGATCAACGATCATAAGGTCAGGGGGAATAAAAGATTATATCCTTCTGATAATTACTAGAACATTGGTCCTCTTACTCATAACAGGAAATCCAATGTCAGGAAAAACATTCCTAAAAACAGAACATTAGATCGTCCTAGATTTCTTTCTACACACAAAAAGGACCCTGGCAGAATCAGACGCATGTATAAGAAGAAATCTGAGATAATCTATGAGCCTACCTTTAAGAATAATCATGCTCAATCATACATACCAAAAGGTAGAGAAAAGATCTCAAATGGTAAAAAGAAATTTTATGAAATTCCATTTGATTATCCTCAAGAGTGGTGTAACCGCCTAAGAGTCCCTCATTCAAATACTTACTAGGCCTTACATCATCTGGCACTGACCCTGTTGGATCTAAACAGATTTGGGTACCTAAATCAAACTAATTTGTTTTACAGGATGTCTCGTACATAGACAATGGATGTTCCAGACACATGACAGGCAACAAACACTTCTTGAAGAAATATCAAAACACAGATGGACCCAAAGTTACCTTTGGAGGAAATGAAAAGCATGATCACAAAAGGAATTGGAAGCCTTATCAAGAATGATCTAGATATTTGTGATGACACTTTTGTTGAAGGACTGAAGTACAATCTACTCAGTGGAAGTTAGTTCTGTGACAAAGGATATGAAGTCCTATTCAACAAGAAAAAAAATCAGAGTCATTAATGAAGAGACTGGACAGACAATCTTAAATGAAAAATGAAGAAGAACATGTATGTAGTAGACTGGTCAACAGCAACATCAGAAGTTTGTCTACTCGTACAATCAAAGCATGAAATAAGTCATCTATGGCACAAGAGACTGAGCCATCTTAATTTCAAAACAATCAAAGGTCTTGTAAGAAATGATCTAGTGAAAGGACTGCCAGACATGGTTTACCAAAAAGACATTATTTGTGACTCCTACCAAATAGGGAAACCAAAAAAAGCATCATTCAAGTCAAAGACAACACCATAACAAATTGGATTCTAAAACTGCTACGTATGTATTTGTTTGGATCAGTGACACCAATAAGCATCAATGGAAAGAAGTATACCTTGGTGATAGTATGACTTCTCAAAGTTCACTTGGACAGTCTTTTTCAACAAGAAGACAAAAACTCTCAAGAAGTTGCTTGACCAACTAAAGAGACTTCAAAATGAAAAGGATCTGACAGTAATCAAAATCAGATCTGACAGAGGCACGAAATTCTTGAATCAAGTTATCAGAAGCTTTTGTGAAGAAAATGGCATGCAATATCAACTGGCTGCTGCAAGAACTTCATAGCACTATGGTGTGGCTGAAAGAAGATACAGAACGTTAAAAGAAGTAACTAAACAGTGATAGCAGAAGCCAACATGTCAAAAGGTTATTGGGCTGAAGCTGTCAACACTGCTTGCCACACTCAAAACAGAACTATTATCAACAAAGTCAAAGGAAAGACACCTTATGAACTATGGAATGGGAGAAAACCCAACATCTCCTACTTCCATATCTTGGAAGCAAGTGCTTCATCCAGAACAATAGAAAAGATCAACTGAAGACTTTTGATGCAAAAGAAGATGAAGGAATCCTATTGGGGTATTCAGACATGATCAAAGCTTTCAGAGCTCTAAACCAAAGGACTTTATCAATAGAAGAATCAATCTATGTTTTTTTATGAACCTAACTTCAATGCTGATTTACCCAATGAAGAAGAATATCAGACAACAGAAGAACCAATCTATGTTGACATTGAACTAATACAACTCAATTCAATAGAACCGGATGACTTTCCTCATACAATTGAGCAAGGTGCAATTTTGCAGACAAGACAAATCACTAAGCAAAATCTAAATTGGTTGAGAGATCATACAACAGAACAAGTTATTAGAGATCCAAACATTGGTGTTAGAACCAGAAGATGGCTGGAAACCATGCTCATTTGTTTTCTATCGGATATGAAACCCAAAACTATTGAAGATTCCTGCAAAGATGCTGACTGGATAATAGCTATGCAAGAGGACCTAAATGAATTTGAGAGAAATCAAGTCTGGGAACTCACAAACAGACCAAACCACTCAAATGTCATTAAAACAAAGTGAGTTTACAGAAACAAGATGGATGAAAATGGAGTCATCATTAGGAACAAGGAAAGACTTGTAGTAAAGGGTTACTCACAAGCTGAAGGTATTGACTTTGATGAGACATATGCACCAGTTGTAAGACTAGAAGCAATCATACTATTGCTAGCATATGCTGCTCGTCGGAACTTCAAAGTTTATCACATGGATGTCAAAACAGCCTTCTTAAATGGACTGCTTGAAGAAGAAGTCTATGTGAAACATCCACATGGATTTGAAATCATAGGACAAGAAGACAAAGTTTACGAGCTCAACAAAGCACTCTATGGTTTGAAACAGGCACCAAAAGCTTGGTATGAGACCTTATCAAAGTTTCTTATAGAAAAAGGATTCAAAAAAGTAACAACAGATAAGACACTGTTTGGAATCCAACATTTAGATAGCACACTTCTAGTATAGATTTATATGGATGACATCATCTTTGGATGTCAAAATTCCAAGTTATGTGAAAATTTTGCCAATCTGATGAAGAGAAAATTTCAAATGAGCATAATAAGAGAACCCAATTACTTTCTTGGACTTCAAGACAAACAGATGGAAAATGGATTATTTATTAACCAAAGCAAGTACATCAAAGAACTCATCAAGAAGTATCGAATTGACTCAAGTGCAAAGGCTGCAACTCCTATGTCAGCAAATCTACACTTAGACAAAGATGTCAATAGCAAAAGTTTGGATCAAACCAAATACAGAGGTCTAATAGGTTCATTATCTTACCTAACTGCAAGCAAACCAGAAATATCATTCGATGTTGGAGTATGTACAAGATTTCAATCAGATCTAAAAGAGAGTCATCTTGCTGCTGCAATAAAATGATGTTACAATATCTCAAAGGTACAATTGACTTAGGATTATTCTACCCAAAAGAAGGTGATTTCACTCTGGTTGGTTACACAGATGCAGACTACACAGGTTGCAAAGTGGACATGAAAAATACATCTGGTACTTGTCAAATGCTAGGGAATAGACTAGTATCTTGGTTTAGCAAGAAACAAACATCCATTGCCACATCCACACCAGAAGCAGAATATGTAGCTGCAGGAAGTTGTGGTGCACAACTCTTATGGATAAGACAACAACTCAGAGCCTATAGAATTGAAGAAAAGGGGATTTCAATCATGTGTGACAACATAATTTCCATATCAATATCAGAAAATCTAGTACAACATGCCAAGACAAAGCATATTGATATCAAACGTCATTTCATACGTGATCAAGTGGAAAAGGTGATGTGAGGTTGGTCTACATCAAAACAGACGATTAGCTAGCAGATATCTTCACAAACCTCTTTGTGAAAACAAATTTACGGAATTGAGAAGTCTTATTGGACTAATTAATCTTTCATAGTCCGACTAATCATATGAAAATAACCAATTCATTATATCTTTGTCATTTTGGGTGAGCTCACTTGACAGATTAATCATTGAGTTTAACGATTTCATAAATTAATCATGGATTCTTAAACATTTGGTTATCAAACATTTGTTAGGTCTCCATAATAATTTTGATGATTAAACTAGTCTGAAGACAAACCAAATGACTAATGGAAACATACTAGTAATGGACTCTTAAAGCAGACGTCTATGGGAAGTAAAGCAAGTCACCCACTCAAGGATTAAATATTCTGATGAGGAAGTACCATGTTGTATCAAATCACACTGAAGATGAAAGGTGTTACAAATTTAATGAGAAAATTATTATTTGATCAAGTGTTACAAAGACTTGTTATACCAGACCACTTGGCTCATTAAAGCACGTAATATGAGGAGTTATTGCACATTTTTTGGGAGTTTAGATGTAAACAAACACGTGGCGGATGCTCTTTGGCCATACGTCTGATGATGGGCTATTTTTTGAAATTAAGTGACAACTCGGCAATAAATGACGACCACTCATTTACTCAATGGCACACCTACCCTACGGAGAGTAGAAAAGCACAAAGAAGAGAAAATGGATAAGTAGTACAGTTCTGAGAAAGATCTTGAAAAAATCAATGGCACACCTACCCTACGGAGAGTAGAAAAGCACAAAGAAGAGAAAATGGATAAGTAGTATAGTTCTGAGAAAGATCTTGAAAAAATCAAAAAGCTATCACTGATTCAATCTCTTTAAGAACAAGATCATTATCAATGATTACCAGTCCAGATCTTCAAGCAGATCAACACCAACAAACCAACAAAGCTTAAGGAAAACATCTAGTGATCTACTTGATCAAGAGGGCTGCAACCTAAACTTCAAAGTTAGATTCGGCAAAAGCTCTTATCTTTGTATCATTAAGTTCATAAAACACTCACTCTACTCAACAATCAGACATCAGGAAGTCGGGATACCTGTTGAAGCATCTACGGGGTGTGTAGGAACAAAAGAACAGACGAGTTGTTGGAGAAAGAGAGTTCTTCAGATGAGATGCGTGCAAATAGACCAATAAAGCATCTACGGGGTGTCAAGGATTGGCTATTTAGAGTGTGAAGCATTTGCTGGGTGTCCAAGACACTTACCTATTGTATTATTGTAGATTACAATAATGATACCTCCTAAGTCACGGGAGAAGCGGTCACGTAAAAGATTACGCCACTCCGAAGATCGATAACATTTCTTGACTCCTTTACTTTCAGCACTTTACATTCAGTACTTGCATACTTTACATCACACTACTCAGCACTGAAAACCAAGCCCAAGGCTTATTTTGAACTATATCATTATTCCGTTGCACTCACCTTTTGTCTAGAATCGCCCGCAAAACCGGACGAGTACTCTACTAGTCTGTTTTACTGATCAGTCTTGATCATTAAGTGAGTAACTCCAAAAATTGAAGAGAGTTCATTCACCCCCTCTGAACTCTCAAAAGCCTTGTTTTACGGACCAACATTGAGTAATCATTTTTGGTTGAAATGGGATTGAAATCGGGTAGTATTGGTGGTTTATTTTTGATTTTTTTTATTTTATGGTGGTTTTCCGGCTGGGTCTATGAAGAAGATGATCAGAAGCTTGGAACATCTATCATGGTGACGTTGTTGTTGCACAACGAGCATCCCTACGACTGATGTCTACGTTGGTTTTTTAATTAGGGTTTTTTATTTCGACGTCAACATTGTTGACGTTAATTTTAAATAGGAATGTCATTGTGGATGACGTCTACTAAACGTCAACACTACCAATGTTTTTAGTGAGCCAGGAACGTCAGCGTGCTTGACGTTTCTATAGTGCTTTGAACGTTTCTAGAGCTGACGTTGTTGTGTCCACTGTAACGCCACTTGTGTTGACGTTTCTTTATATTACAACTATGATTTACTGTATTTCTAGAAATTGTAAACAGCTTTGGAACTATGATAATGTGAACTTTAATTTTGTGATCTTAATACATATGCTAAGTACACTATGCCTTATTTGTGCTATTTAATTAGTAAGTTTGATATGTGGTTTATTCTCATATGTCTTGCTTTGATAAGTCCCATAATGTGATAATATGCTTAATTGTTGAACTGAGATTGGTATATATTGACCTTATTTGGTCAGTTTTCATATGTGTTTCATTTTCAATCATATTACATTTAGTATGAGTTTATCTAGCCTTGAATATGAGATTGTTAGTAGTCTACTTTGTTGTTCTTGATATGACATATATTATGTTTATGGCATGCATATGAGCTTTGTTAATTAATTTTGACCGTCTTTGTTAGTTGATTACACTCATCTGAATGACAATTCAATTTTTGTCTCATGTGTAGGAAATTATGACTAAGACGAGGTTTGGTAAGACTCTACGCTTTGCAGATAGTGATGAAGGTACCACAGTGGATCAAGGTGGTGCGGGAGCACCGCCCGAAGCTCATCAGCCTAGAAATGTTTTTGAACATACAAAGGTAGGATATCAAAGAACTTGGAAACTATAAAAAGAAGGTGCAGGGCGAGATTGCACAAGGTCATGAGCAATCGAGACTGAATTAGGAGAGACAGTTGAGGCGGTTGAGACAGTTGGTGCCGGGACCACCACTGAGCCAGTTGAGACACAGTTGGGAGTGCAGGGTCTTTCAAAGACAGTTGAGACAATTGGAGATTTGAGTGCCAAGGCCACCACTAAGTTAGTTGAGACACAGTTGGGAGTGCAGACACCTTCAGTGACAGTTGACACATTGGAGATTCGAGTGTCGGGGCCACCACTGAGTTAGTTGAGATTGAGAATGCAGACACCTTTAGTAACAGTTGACACAGTTGGAAATTCGAGTGCCGAGGCCACCACTGAGTTAGTTGAGACACAGTTGGGAGTGCATGCACCTTTAGTGACAGATAATACACTTGGAGACACTGAGTCAGTTGGAGCTGTTAGTGCCGGGGCTATGACGGAGGCAGTTGAGATAGTTGGAGATTTCAGTGCTTTTAAAAATCTTTCTTGGGCTCCTTTTCTACCGATTCCTTACTCAGAACGTTCAATAGGCAAGCTAAAAACAGTGTTAAAATTTTCAAAATGTTCAATCCTCATGCTAAGACCGCCTACTACCCCCCCACTTATTATAGGCGTTGTCCCCAATGACCAATAATAAAGAAGAAAATAGTAAAAGGTACTTAGCTCTGGAATTGGCTGGCTGAGTCAAATAGTGAATCATGGAGCATAATCATTGGCTCCTAGGTCATCCATCTTCCAATTATTTAACTGTATTCCAAAATATTTCCAAAAACTGTGAGTAACATGCGAAGGGCAATAAGAAAATAAGGTGGCGGTAAGTGTGCATACCTCAGGAATTCGCAAAAACAATTTAAGCCATTTTATTCTTTATTGACCTAAGCAAGACGCGAAACTTTTATGAGGGTATCACATGAGAATCGTGAAGGAAAAAACCACATATATCTCTAGTCAGATGACCAAAGATATATGTGATGAAAAAAACCTTGCGATTGTCATGCTACTTTATAGACTCAAACAACTCAAAATAAACCAAAACAGTAAATAAAAGTTTAAAAATAATTCTGAATTTATGGTCGCCAGCTCCACTATAATAGGGCTCCTTTATTCGTATACTGGATCGCCAACATAAAGAATTCCAATTCAAGGTCATACTTGCGTTCTAGGTAATGCTTCAGCCTGTGGCCGTTTACTATGAAAGTCTTCCCAGAGTATTCATTCCTAACTTCACACGCACCTGAAGTGAAGACTTTTGTGACTACTTGTGGTCCAAACCATCTAGACTTCAGCTTCCCAGGAAAAAGACGAAGACGTGAATTATATACCAGCACCTTATCTCCAACTTGAAATGTGCGGTTGAGAATCTTTTTATCGTGCATGCGCTTCGTTCTTTGCTTGTAAATCTTTGCATTCTCATACGCTTGAAGTCTAAACTCCTCCAATTTATTCAATTCTAATAATCTCTTCTCACCGGATAAACTTTCACCCATGTTTAGAAACCTCGTAGCCCATAGGGCTCGGTGCTCGAGTTCTACCGGTAAATGACATGCTTTTCCAAACACTATCATATACGGTGACATCCTAATTGTAGTCCTATAACCGGTTTTGTGTGCCCAAAGAGCGTCATCTGATTTCAAAGACCAATCATTCCTCATGGGATTCACAGTCTTCTCTAAGATCCTTTTTATCTCTCTGTTTGTTACCTCCACTTGTCCACTTGTCTGGGGATGATATGTTGCTGCAATCTTATGTCTAACCCATATCTCAAAATCAATTTCTCAAACAACCTAT
The DNA here is from genome assembly GCA_036785695.1 of Gentiana straminea. Lineage (NCBI taxonomy): Eukaryota > Viridiplantae > Streptophyta > Magnoliopsida > Gentianales > Gentianaceae > Gentiana > Gentiana straminea. The sequence goes on along the minus strand of JAVUPR010000087.1, from coordinate 1,224,514 downwards.
TACAGAAATGGCTCCCTCCGTCACTAATTATGGCTCTGGACACTCCAAACCTCGTCAAAATGTTCTTCTTAAGAAATCTCAGGACAACCCTGGCATCATTTGTAAGTGAGGACACTGCCTCCACCCATTTGTAAACATAATCAACTGCTACCAGGATGCAACGATTTGATTTTGATGATGTGAAAGGCCCAACAAAATCAATTCCCCATACATTGAATAACTCCACTTCTAAGATACTGTGCGGTGGCATCTCATTTCGCTTAAAAATGTTACCAGTCATTTGGCAGGAATGACAGGCTCTTGTAAAATCGTAAGCAGATTTATGAATTGTTGGCCAATAGAATCCACATTTCTGTACCTTTGCTGCTGTCTAGTCTGGCCCATAGTGACCTCCAACTTCTCTGGAATGACATTGGCTCAGAATACTTGGAATCTCATCACCATGGCAGCATCCCCTAAGAATGGTATCAGGGCACATCTTGTATAAGTAGGGATCATCCCAATAATAATGCTTTAGATCTGTAAGGAACTTTTTCTTAACGGCACTCGTGATTTCCGATGGTAGGTAACTTCCATAATTTACAATGTTAGAAAACCAAGGGTATACCTTGCCCACTCTTGATGTAGTTTGTCGGGGCTGATATTCGACTGGAGCTACGACTGAGACGGAAAAAAGTTGTTCATCAGGAATGCTCTCTTTGATCTTAGTCGGTTGCTCCTCTTCTAGCAAAGTTAATCTTGACAGGTGATCAGCCACCTAGTTCTCAGGCCTCTTTTTATCTTTGATCTCGACATCAAACTCTTGTAAGAGTAGAATCCATCTCAAAAATATCAGCTTGGAGTCTTGCTTGGTTAGAAGGTATTTCAGAGCTGCGTGGTCAGTGAATAGAGTGACTTTTGATCCTATCAAATATGGTCGAAATTTGTCAAATGCAAAGATAACAGCTAAGAGTTCCTTCTCTCTAGTCGCATAATTCCTTTAGGCACTGTTGAGGGTACGACTGGCGTAATAGATAAGCTTAAAGATTTTATCCTCCTTTTGTCCCAGGGCTGCTCCAACTGCTGTGTCGCTTTCATCACACATAAGTTCAAAAGGTTTGTTCCAATCTGGGGCCACCAGAATTGCGGCAGTTATAAGCATTTGCTTCAATGTGTTGAATGCTTGCTTGCACTCCTCTCCAAATACAAAAGGAACACCCTTCGCAAGTAATTCGTCAAAAGTCAATAAACCTTAGAGAAATCCTTAATAAACCTCCTATAGAAACCTGCATGGCCAAGAAAGGCTCGCAATGTCTTTAAGTTTGTTGGAGTGAGTAACTTTTCTATTACCTCTATTTTTGCCTTATCAACGTCCATTCCTTTCTTTGATATCTTATGACCCAACACTGTGCCTTTGGTGACCATGAAATGACACTTTTCCCAGTTAAGTACAACGTTGGTCTCTTCACATCTCTTCAGCACTCTACTCAAGTTGTCCAAGCATTTATCAAAGCTGTCTCCAAATATAGAAAAGTAATCCATAAAAATTTCCAGATGGTCCTTCACCATATCCGTAAATAGTGACATCGTGCACCTTTGGAATGTTACTGGTGCATCTAAAAGGCATGCGATTGTACGCAAAAGTTCCAGAGGGACATGTGAAAGTTTTTTTCTCTCGGTCCTCGGGGGCAATATGGATATGGTAGTAACCAGAATATCCATCTAAGAAACAATAAAAAGCATGACCGCTTAACCTTTCTAACATCTGGTCAATGAATGGTAGGGGAAAATGATCCTTACAAGTTGTGTCGTTCAGTTTCCTGAAAACGATGTAGACTTGATGTCCAGTAATTAGCCTCATAGGGATTAAATCATCGAACTCATTAGGTTGTACAGTGAATCCTTCTTTCTTGGGCACCACATGAATCGGGCTCACCCATTCACTGTCTGCAATCAGGAAAATGATTCCCATTTCCAACATCTTTATAATCTCCTTCTTTACAACATCCTTCAATTGTGGCATCAACCTCCTTTGAGGTTGTGCCACTGCTTTCTTCTCTGGGTCTACAGAGATTTTATGCAGACACACCAATGGGCTTATTCCTCAAATATCTGCAATCGTCCACCCAAATGCTCCCTTATGCTCTCTCAGTACTCTTAAAAGTTTCTCCTCCTCTAAAGGTGATAGTGACGATGAAATTATGAGAGGAAGATTATCCTCTTGTAGGTATACGTACTTCAGGTGATATGGCAAAGGTTTCAACGTTAAATTCCTTGGTGGCTCTTCCAATGATGATCTTAACTGTTTACCTGTCAATTGTAAGTCAAAGAACTTATGCCGTGAAGGTGTATGGATTGTTCCTCCTACATCCATAGAAGATATAGGCTCTACTTCTCTTACTTGACCTTCGCTACACCCATGCCATGTTTCCTCATGACATCATTCATCCTCTTTCAGGAGCGAAGTCTCTACTACTTCAGGGTCTAGTACCACTTGCTGATGTAATTTCAAAACAATCTCGTCTATGGCATCTAGCATGTAACATGCTTCTCCCTCATCTTGTGCATACTGTTGGACCTATAGAAGGGTAAAAGTATAGTCATAGGGAGGTGAATGACTATACTGGAGTTTCAAAAACCTTTCTTGTTTTGAAATCTTTTGGGCAGCGGGTAAGTCCCTTCTTAAAAACTGTTTCAAAGTAGGTTGTGCAAACACACACAGAGTATGCAATAAAAGAATGATGTAAAGTAAAGTGCGGAAAGTAAATGAACACAAAGGTTTATAGTGGTTCAGGGTGGTGTAATCCCTTGATCCACTTTTCTCATGTGATGATTGGAGGAATTCACTATTGTCATTCACCAATACAATAGTAAGATTGTCCTTGGCTACACAAGCTTCACAATCTCTAAGACTATCACTCCCTGGCTACAAAAGCTTCAGTGACTCAGTCTTCAACATTGCTCTTTGGGAAAAAATCCTTTTGCGTCTAACACAAAGGGTGCAATTCCTTCTTAGACTTATCTAATTCAATTACTGCAACTGGTGTGAATTAGATTCACAGAGTGTTGATCAATCTCAGTTCTTGATGTGAAATTGTAGCTCTGAATTCTGAGTTGATCTCTAGATGTGTTCTTTTAGATTCAAAGAGAAGGCTTAATAAATTGACAGAGTTTCTGCTTTTTTGAATTTTCTAATCGTTGTTATCATCTATGTGTATATTTCCTGTCTGTCAATGCCTTCTATTTATAGCCTTGATAATTCTTGATTTGAATTTATGTCCGTTGGCTATTTAATGTGGAGAATAATCCTGAGTTAATTCTTGATTCCCCTTGATTATATTCTCTTTGATTTCAGTGATCCGGATTTTATTCAAACGTCCATCATAAAATCCGTCCTTGATTGATTCTGCATTTAATGCTTGACCTTTCTGCATTTAATGGTTGATCTTTCAGAATCTTCCTTGCTCTGAATAAGCTTATATTGCTTTGATGTTCCTTCACTTGACTATTACTTGACTGGTTAAGTGCTTCTGCTCACTTAGCTGTTTACTTCTTCCTTCACTATTGTTCTTTACTCAGCCGGTAGACAGTTTACTTTGCCAGTTCACTGCTTTTTTTTTATTCTTTTGATTTTCCAAGAGTAATTGTACTTCACTGATCTTTGATTTGTGTGAGATCAGTGTACCCCACATTTATCATTGAATATCATCGCTTGTAAAGTAACTTAGACCTATCCAAGGTCATCACAGACTTCCCTGGTCATAAGTCGGTCCATAAGTCTTCATGCTTCTCTGCTGGTACATGGCTGCCTCCACTTAGCTGATTATCTATTTTATTTAGCCATCCTACCAACTAGTACAATACTTGTCTGACTGAACTTATACAACATGTCAGACTCTAAGTAAAGACTTATACAAAGATTTCTAACTTATTTCAGGCTTGCTATAACAGCTAGTATGGCCATTATCAAAACAAATAATATGTTCCTAAGAATTTCCTCCTTTTTGATGATGCCAAAACCCTCATAAGCCTGAACATAAGTATGCAAGTTTTTCAAAATAATAGAATAAAACTCATAAATTTTATTCATCCATACAGGGCAAAAACAGATTGAAAGGCAATAACAAAAATTATTACAAGCTATTTGGTTTCCTTGAACCTGATTCCTTTGCTTGTTCCTTCACTGCCTTTGCCCTTGGAACTTTTAGGCTTATGCTTTCCTTCCCCTTTTTTGGAAGCATCATACCTCTCCTCAATGTTTTGATTGGTGGAATCTAGATGAGGTGGTCAATCTGGGATGTGGATTCGTCCAAGTGATTTTCAATGGATTGAATCTCTGTAGTGTTTTCATTCAAGGTGTCCACTATAGGATTGAGCTGGTTATCCCAAACACCTGCTAAGAATTCCAAGTTTGCCTGGACATGATTGGGAAGGAGAGATGATAGTTGGCATATCATGTCTCCTTGTTTTTCCATTACAACATCTTGAACTTTGATGTGGCTGATCAAGGCATCAATCTTTTGATCCATGAAGGCATACCTGTCTTTCAAAACAGTTGTCAGCTTCTCTCTACTCAGATTTTGTCTTTCCATGTCCAAAATCAGTGAATTGACATCCAGATTGAATGATCTGTCTGGATCCTCTTCTGCTAGTGCAGATGTCTCACCTGGTTCCTCCTCCTATTCTTTTTCTTCTTCAGCTTCAACTTTTCCTTCTTCTTTTTCTTCTTCTTCTTATTCTTCTTCTTCTGCTTCCTCTTAAATCTCATGATCAGTTTGAAACTGAGGGGGTTGTCCTTCATTTCCAAGCACTGGATTTTGAACATTTTCTGTTTGTATTCCCCTTAGATCATTACTAAGGAATCTTTCTTGATCAGCTGAGTGAGTTGGATCAGCTGGTTCACTCAGCTGTTGTTGAACTTTGCTGTTGCTCATTAGAAGCACTTCTTGGAGCATCAAATCATCATCAGAGATTTCAAACTTGTCTTGATCATCACTCGGATGATCATCTTCTTTCTCGGCATCGTCATGTTCCTCATCTTCGGATAGTGAGGTAGTATCTGGTCCTTCTCCCAATCCCTAAACTGCTTCTTTTAGGATGCTTTCTTTTCACTTCAGTTGTGGGTTGTGGTTTCTGGGATGCCTTAATGTAGGTGAACATCACCTTGGCCTTATGCAGTTTATACAAGCAAATGGGCTTCATTGTCCAATGATTAAACAAATATTGAAGAGGAATCCCATATGATTTCTTTTCCCAGAAAACACCTTGCTTCTGCTGGCCTTTATTTGCTGCCAGAGTACTTAGATCAATCTCTCGTTGAAGTTGTTCCTTCAATCTGTGAAGATGAACAACGACCAGTTGAACTGAAGGCCTTGGTAGATAATAGCCATCAGTTTGACTCTGACCTCTGTCATGTTTTCCATTGAATCCTTCTTCCCTTCATTGTTCTTTGTGATTAAGGGAGCAAACTCGGCAAAAGGTTGTTTGAGTGCCGATCTAGAGACGTTTTATTTCTTGCCTCCATTTCTTGGATTTTTGGCCATCTCGGTCCAGAACTCATTGATGTCAATTTGCATCTTCTTCTTATCTAATGGACCGGTTCTGAAGAGATTTAGGCATCTATGGAGGAGACCTAGGGTGATAACCAGTTCTCGTCCAAACAAGTTACTCATAATGCAATCTGGATTACACTTCTTCTCATTGGGTATGAACTTGCGTTTTTCCATAAGGCTATCAAGGTCTCATAGCATATCCCTAAGATTGGGGGATTCAGGAATGTCATCTGCCCCAGATTGGTGCATCCATCAGCTAGTCTTTGTGCTTGAGGATCATTGTTGCACAAAGCTAGATAGTGCTCAGATCGGAAAAACGATACAGTGATGATCGAATTTTTCATAGTGTTGGCCGGATTTTTGAACTGTAGATGATGAAGCCATTGTTTTGGATAGTTTGAGACTGAAAAAGCTTCAATTTTTAGAGCAAATAGGGTTTAGAGAATGCAAGATAGCATAAAAAATTCTGGAAACCTCTAAGTGTTGTTTATATAGGAGGTGTAAACAACGGATAGTGTGAACGTGGTGAATATGGAGGGATTTTGTGGAATAATGGCATGATTTTAAATCACGGTTTTTGAGTGTAGTGGGGGAGAGGATTAATGATCAATCCCGGGAATTGAGGCGTTGCTGTCATTCCTTAAACAAAATAATCTCACGATTGTAAACTGATATCCACGTGGGTAATCTACCATAAAATAATTATTCATAAATTCTCTGATTTTCAACATGTGTAAAACTGATTTCGTTCACACACTACTTCACTGTTTTCTACAAGGCATTTAACGGTGAAGTTGGCTGGTCACTAAGCCGGTGTAGTGACTTCTTTACTGAGCTTCTGTATAAAATTGTTCCTAACAATCAGTGAAGTGGACTTCGCTGGTTACCAGTGCCTTACCTGCCAAGTGAGCGCACCCAAAATGGCAAAGGTTCAGTCAGCTGGTGAAGTCACTCAACTGATTACTCCAATTAGCTACTCCTTATAACTTAATCAATTTCAATCATCCCCAACTCAGTTCTCAATTTACAAAATCTTCCATGACTGAGTGGTTCTGTGAAAATATCAGCCAATTTATCTTCAGTAGATATGTATCTTAGGATAACATCTCCTTTTTCCACATGATCTCTGATAAAGTGATGTCTTACATCAATATGCTTTGTTTTTGAGTGAAGTACATGATTTTCTGTGATTGATATTGCACTTGTGTTGTCACACATAATTGTAATTGTCTTCTCTTCTATGCCATAGTCTCTTAGCTGTTGTCTGATCACAACACTTGTGCACACAGCACTTTTCGCTATATATTTCGCTTCGGTACCGTGAAGTGGATATAAAGTTTTGCTTTTTACTGACCCATGATACTAGTCTGATGCCTAGCATCTGACAAGTTCCTGAAGTGCTTTTTCTATAAATCTTACATCCAACATAGTTTGAATCTGAATAGGATATCAATTTGAATACTCCATCTTTTGTATACCAAATTCCTACATTGATTGTTTGCTTCAAATATTTGATGATCCTCTTTGCTGCTAGTAAATGTGATTCATTTGGTTGAGCTTGGAATCTTGCACATACTCCTACTGCAAATGCTATATCAGGTATGCTTGCAGTTAAGTAGAGTAGAGATCCAATAATTCCTCTATATAACTTTTGATCAACATCTTTTCCACTTTCATTCTTCCCAAGAATAACTCTTGCACACATTGGGGTATCTGATGTGCCACTTGTATCCATACCATATTTGTGTATCAAGTCCTTTGTATACTTGGCTTGATTGATAAAGATGCCATCTTCCATTTGTTTACTTGTAAACCAAGAAAAATAGTTTAGCTCTCCCATCATACTCAATTGAAATTTTCTTTTCATCAGATTAGCAAATTTCTCACATAGCTTTTCATAATCTGATCCAAAGATGATGTCATCAACATAGATCTGGACTAGCAAGGTGCTTGTTTCATCCTCTAGCTTGAAGAGAGTCTTGCCAATGGTTCCTTTGCTGAATCCATTTTTGATTAAGAATTGTGATAGTGTCTCGTACCAAGATCTAGGTGCCTGTTTGAGTCCATATAGTGCCTTTTTGAGCTTGTACACTTTGTCTTCTTTTCCTTTGAGTTGGAAACCAGTGGGTTGTTCCACATATACTTATTCTTCCAAAAGTCCATTTAGAAATGCACTCTTGACATCCATTTGATATACTTTGAAGTCTTTATGTGCTGCAAAAGCTAGGAAGAGTCTGATAGCCTCTAATCTAGCTACTGGTGCAAAAGTCTCATCATAATCTATTCCTTCTGCTTGAGAATAGCCTTTTGCAACTAGTCTTGCTTTGTTTCTAACCACAGTTCCTTGTTCATCCATCTTGTTTCTAAATACCCATTTTGTCCCAAATATGTTTGCCATATCTGGTCTGTCAACAAGTTCCCAGACTTCATTTCCTTCAAATTCATTAAGCTCTTCTTGCATGGCAGTAATCCAGTCAGCATCTTGGATTGCATCATCTATTGTCTTGGGTTTCACCTATGATAGAAAACAAGTTAGCATACTTTCTAGTTGTCTTCTGGTTCTGACTCCTGTATGAACATCTCCAATGACTTGTTCCTCAGGATGATCTCTGAGCCAATTCAGATCAGGTTGTAAGTGTTCTTCATCTGGTTCTTCCACCATTCTTGTTTGTGCATCAACTCCATGATCTTGTGTTGGTGCCTCTGTTGTGGTATTGTCTTGTGCTTCATCTTGATTGTCAAAAGTGTGTTCCAGGATTGTAGCTGGTACTGTTGTATTCATATAGACTTGTCCTTGTGCAGCTTCTTCTTCAGGAGTTTGTAAACTATCACCATTGGTGTTTGGTTCATAAAAAACTACATGAATTGATTCTTCAATCACCAAGGTTCTTTTGTTCAGCACTCTAAATGCTTTACTGGAGTCAGAGTATCCCATGAATATTGATTTATTAGCTTTTTCATCAAAAGTGTGCAGCTGATTCCTGTTCAAAACAAAACATTTTGATCCAAACATATGTAAGTGAGAAATGTTAGGTTTTCTCCCATTCCATATCTCATAAGGGGGTTTTCCATGATATTTGTTGATGATGGATCTGTTTTGAGTATAGCATGCTGTATTTGCTAATTTAACCCAAAACCTTTTTGGTAAGCATACTTCTGCAATCATGGTTCTCACAGCTTCTTTGAGTGTCCTGTTTCTTCTTTCTGCTACACAATTTGTTGTGGAGTCCCTGCTGCTGATAGTTGATGTAGTACACCATTTTCTTCACAATAAGATCTGATAAATTCATTTAAGAATTCTGTTCCTCTGTCTGATCTTATCTTGATGATCTTCAACTCCTTTTCATTCTGAACTCTTCTAGAAGATCTGGGAGCTTCTTGAGAGTTTCTTTCTTCTTGTTCATGAAGATAGTCCATGTGAACTTTGAGAAGTCATCAACCACCACCAGAGTGTATTTCTTTCAACTTACACCCACAGGTGTAACTGGTCCAAAAAGATCCATGTGTAGTAGATTTAGGATCCTGGTTGTTGATTGTTGTGGTTTTGACTTGAAAGAACTCTTGATCTGCTTTCCTTTTTGACATGCATCACAAAGGCTCTCAATCTTGAATGTAATGTCAGTCAGACCTTCTACAAGTTTTTTCTTTGATAGCTGGTTGATTGTCTTGAAATTAAGATGATTCAGTCTTCTGTGCCAAATCCAACTGGTTGATTGCTTATTTTTGACAAGTAGACAAGTCTCTGCTTTTGCTGTGCTCCAATCTACAACATACATGTTGTCTTCTCTTTTTCCTGCAAGTACAACTGTGCTGGTTTGATTGTTAATCACTTGCATCCTTCTTTGTTGAAATGCACATTGTATTCTTTGTCACAGAACTGACTGATGCTTAGAAGATTGAAATTCAATCCTTTGACATAAGCCACATTTTGAATCATAATTTTTTTTTGAACATAGTGACTTCCCCTTATATTATACCGGGGTTTTCTTTACCTCCAAAGGTAACTTTGGGTCCATCGAAGGCTTTAAAGTTAGTCGACCATCCTTTGTTCCATGTCATGTGTCTGGAACATCCATCCTACAAAACAAATTAAGCAAATTTAGGCACCCAACACTGTTTGGGTCCATACCTGTTAGCAGTCATGCCTTTCATTCCAAGTGTGTATCCAAAGGATCTCTTTCTTGGATAGTTGAAATCAACAACTTCATATATGTAAGGCATGGCAGAATAATTTCTTGTAGGTTACTAAAATTATTCTGATACAATTTTCTACTTTTTGGTGCATTTGCATCCTTTTTCACTCTCCAATATGCAGGAGGAAACCTATTTTTATGCTGCTTCTTGTGTTTAGGAACATGTCTGGGTTGGATTTTCTTAAACACATGTTGCATGGCATGAAATGGTGTCTTCTTGTATTTTAGGGGTGCAACATTCCGATCATCCTCTGTAGGGTAAAGTCTTCCCTTACCTTTCACTAAGTCTTTGCTTTTACTAGGCTGAAAAGATGATTTAGTATGCTGTTTCACTTCACTGGTCTTTGGTTTCACTGATGCAGGATGAGTAGTGGAAACCATGGTGTGTCCTTTTCTGAATTTCGGTCCAGTTTTGGTCTTTAGTTATGATTTGGATTGTCCATTGTTTCTACCCTCATCTTGACTATTTTAGCCAAGGCCAGATCTGGATTCAAACCTTTTTGGGGGTTTGTAAGCTGGTGCATTGAGTGGTGAATTTTTTATCTTAACTGGTAGGGAGGCTTTCTTAGCCAGTCTATCAGCATCAGATGAGCAATTATCTGTTGCTTGTTGACCTAATAGGTGTACTTCCTTACTGGTTGATTCAGATTTTAACTTATCCAGTTCTTCTTTCAATCTTTTATTTTCTTCCCTAAGATTCTCACATTCTTGTTCCAGAATTCATGATTTGTTTGAATTTCTTAAAATTTGCTCATGAGATTTTGGATTAGGTTTACAGAATCTAATGGAGAAATAGAAGATTGTGTAGTGTCAGAGGTGGATGCTTTAGAAGAGCATGAACTAGATAATACCTCTGTATCTTCAATTTCTTTTTCCATAAGACATTGATAGGCTTTGTCATTGTCTGAGCTGGTGGATTCACCATCAGCTGAGTCATTTTCAGAGGAATCTTCATCCTTCTCACTACTGGTTTTGGCTTTTAATGCCTTTTTGCTCTTTCTTCTGTCTGAGGACTTGTACTTCTTTTTATCTTCCTCATTTTCTTTCTCTTCAGGACAGTCAGCCTTGAAGTGTCATTTCTTCTTGCAATTGAAGCATCTATATTCATCATCCTTTTTCTTGATGTCTTTGCTTGAGCTTGACATCTTGTTTGATGATGAACCTCCTTTGAATTGTTTCTTGCTAAACCTGTCAAAGCGTTTGATTAGTAGAGCAATTTGTTCTTTTAGCTCTTGTGTCTCCTTGATGCTTGTGTCAGCTGCTTTGCTTTGCTGGGGTGCCAGCAGTGCACTTGCCTTGTGTGCCTTCGCTGGTGCACCGTCCTCATTATTAAGTTCGAATTCATGAGCTTTTAATTGAGACATTAATGTTAATGTGTCAGTTTTCTCAAAGATTTATTGTTCCTTTGAGTACAGATGAGATGATTTTCCATCTCTCTGGTAGGCTCCTTAAGATCTTCAGGCAGATTTCCTTTTCAGAATATTTGTGGCCGAGTTGTTGCAGATCACTGATGATACTTGAAAATCTGTTATCCATGTGGTCAATGGATTCACCATTCTTCATCTCGAAGTTCTCAAATTTCTGTTTAGCAACAGATAATTTGTTTTCTTTGATTGCTTCAGATCCTTCATGGATGAGTGCTAGCTTGTCCCATATCTCCTTCGCCATTTTGCATTCCTTGTCTCTCATGAACATGTTGCTGTCCAGGGTCTTTAGGATTATATCTTTAGCAACATAATCAAGATTTTCTCTCCTTCTGTCATCCTCGATCCAATCCTTTTTGATTTTGTCTATTGTGATTGGTCCATCATTGATAACATCTAGCATCTCTTCATGTGTTGCTGCAAGGTGAGACAACATTCTTATTTTATATTCATCAAAATTATTTATTTTAAAAACATGTACTTTAGACTTGAAGTTAGAGGAATTCATAGTCACAGATAGAAGATATATGTATAAAACAAAGATTTAAAAACTACTTTAAAAATATATGATCTCCTGATGACGTAGATCAAGTGATAATAAAATACTTGACCACCATAAACCCATACTAGCAAGAGGACTAGGTCCATCGTAGTATAGCTATAGCGAATCAAGGTTGATCCCACAGGGAACAAATTGTGGGTCGTTTATATACACACAATTAATTATTCATGTCAAGGACACAAAGCGGTCTACGACCAACAAGAGACAAGAAAGGTAAAGGACACGACACAAACAACGTAATTAACCTCCCCAATTATTATGTTATCGTTTGGATCTAGAGATTCTATATAATTAAGCTAGACTCGACAGCTATTAATCCAATTCGTATCTCTTATATTGGCTACGGGAGTCATCCCCTAAACTAGATCTAGCTCCGGTTAGGCCATCTAGAGCACTGTGCTACATTACGTGACTTCGCTTCGTAGGCCTCCATCTCATATAACTCGCACGCTTACAAAACTAGGGATGCCGATATTAACCGTATTCCTCACCTAGGCAACATTCCTATGGTTAGGTGTACTTCCTAGTTGATCGTATCAGTCTCTGTCCCATTAACATTTACTTTTTAGGTCTCCTGTTAATCTACGATTTACGTATAACTAGGTGTCGACAATTCCCAAATACAGAACAGATCTAGATCTCGCTGAAAGTCCCGGAAGATCAATTCATGAGCCGACCTAGGAGTCCTATATTGGTATTTCCTAATAATACGCTAATTAAAACAGACGAGCAACGTAGCCGTAGCCATACCTACTAAGATAAGAAATTCTAGGTGGACAATCAGACCATAAAGACGTGGCTAGATTGAAGCGGCAAAAACCTAAATCTTAGCGTTTCTACATACGTAACGGATAAAATAGAGATTCATAAAGCATGGTTGTCGATCATACCAAAGTCATCTATAGGTCACCGGATAACAGATCTGGGCGTGTGGATCCTTATAGACAAGGAATCCCCACTGCCTCAGATCGTATCCTTAGATCTACATCGTTCGGTGAAGAACGAACAACCTCAAACGATAAACAATAATTGGGGGGACTTAATTACAAAGAACAAAGAACAAATAAATACAAGAACTCACATAATTGCTGCTGAACTTGTATTAAAACTGCTCTGAGAAACTGAGAATTTGTGTTATGAAAAAGTGATATTAATTGTTACAATGAAATAAGTATATATAGGCTTGGAAAACCGACGTAAGATAAACTCCAGCCGACCTAATTTACGTTTCCTAAACCCTAAAGGAGTCTAAAACGCGTCGAGATAACTCCAAGCCGATCCGTTGACTTTGCCCAGCTCGCTCCCAGCGAGTTCACTGTTCGCTGCCAACGAGTTCACCAGTCTCTGATTGGCTCACTGGCTTTTCTTGTTCCACACTCCATTCCTCATGCTGATTCGATATTTATCTTTACTGCAATCCGATTCCGCTCCGATTTATCTTGAGATTTACTTCCTTCATTGGTAGATATCCTCCGATTCACCGTAATCTATAAAATCAATAATTATCGCATAGTAAATCATATTTTAATAATAAAAATAGATAAATACCAAAGTATATTCTATAAATCACATAACATTAAATAATCCTTATAAACATGTGATTTAATATAAAATATATATTATTAAGCTCGATTTAAGGACAACGTTGATGACTTTTACGGGTATAATTTGACCGTCATAAACTACCCCCCACTTAGACTTTGATCGTCCCGACAAAGCATCAATAAGTCATTCCCCAAGAAAACATTTTCCAGGGTCAAATCATACTTACACAAGAAACTCGAGTCAACTCATGCCATTCATGCTCATAAGGTATCCATTATTCACTACTCGCTATGAATCGAAGTGATGTGTGCATGTGCATTCAGTTTTATATATTCGTGACAAGATTAAAGTTTACGCTAACTTCGCAATCTCAACCTACCAACATCAGCATTCTCACTTCTTAAGCCTCGCAATGGGTAAAGACATGGTGCAATAAGCAAGAGCGTTATCCAGAAGGTTTTTGGACTCGGAGACCGATAAAATACTCAAAGCCTCTTAAAAAGTTGAATTTCTTCGCATTTTCATAATTTCAAGTATTAACACCTCTCAAGAAAGAAACTTGCTTTAAAAGTAAAGTATGCATTGCAAGAATCCCCCTCTCACGGATGAGTCAATAACATTGAATATTACCACAAGCGCGAGGCTACTTTGGTAATGTTACTACAAGCTCAGTGTTTAACGCATTATCAAAACACAGATAATTCTCAAGCTTATTACTCCGCTTGGATGGCCAGAAGATAGGAATACATCAGCAGATAAATATCGACACTAAGTTCACATAACCAATCATCTACGCAATGTACACATAATTTCTTCAGTTATTATAATTCGTGCGATAATATTCGATTCAAAATTGAGTAAGTGAATAATAAATAACTACTTGCAACAGTTGGCATGAATATCCTTAAATTTACATTCACATAAGTATAAAATGATCACGTAATCATGCAACTTGATTCCTTTCCTATCAATTCAATGTTTTAAGAACTCACAATTCTAAGGGTACGAGATAATTAAATTGGCATTTTTCAATTTTCTTCAACTTTTCACCGTTTCATTCAATTTTCAATTATAACACATCATAGCTAAGTCTCCTACCCCCCACTTAAACATGGCATTGTCCCCAATGACAAATAAAAATGAGTATTTAAGAAAAATACTTAGCTCTGGAAACGGCTCTCAAGTAGATGCAGAACATCGGGGTAATCCAAGCACGTCGTGGAGAAGCAAATGAAAACCTGTTTAAGCAAACCAAACAGAAACTCCACGAAACCGTTAATAACATGTCAATGGAAGATATAAAATAATGTGGCAGTAATTAGATATAAAATATCCAAAAACAAATTAAGCCAATTTATTTTATACAACCAATGAAAAGGAAAACCAAAGAGTTAAAACGACTCGTTCAGACACAAATTCTAAAACAAAATATATACAGACTCAAAAAGAAAAAATACTAAATAGAAAGAAAAATAAAGAATCAATAAAAGATTATAGCCTTCATCGAAATCCTCCACCACAAAAATATTCTTGAAACTGGGTGGAGAAGACAAAGACCAAAAAGCATGACCCCATGTGGGAAAACACGAGGTGGACTTGATTAACAAGGTATTTAAACCAGCGTAAAAGAGAAACTTGGTAGGGTATAACAGAGTGAATGTGACCTATCGGCTAAAGATAAAATCAAATACTTAGCGCAGACGCTTCACGTTTTGATTGGATATCAACAACTTAGGGAGATGTAGCTACTCCTCAAAAGTATTAAGTACCCAATTTAGCACGTGGAAGTTCCCAACGTCATCAACAAGGTCGGATCGGTGCGATAGTATAGAACAAAACTCATCATCTCGAAATGCCGGAATAGGCGTAAAAGTGTGAAATTTAAAACTTCCGGTAGAAAGATAAGTTGTATGTTGATCGGACCAAAAACTTTTAAAATCTAGCGAGGGTCAGAGCTACACTTACCCCAGCTAGGATCATGAAAACCAAAATGAGGAAAGATAGTCATTAAAACTTAGCAATGTTCAAATTCCACAACAAAAGGGTATCTTGTAAAGGAAATGGAAGTTGAGAGTATGATGAGTTTAGAAAAAGAAAGTGCAGGATGGTAAGAAAAGATAAAGGGTGGGTAAGACATTACGAGTATGGGTGGGTTGAAATTGGTTAAGGGATTGGGATTGGGTGGGAGAGTGAAACAGATGGAAAGAAAGAGTGGGAATGAAGGAATGGTTAGAAATATGAACCGTTGGGGCAGATTGGTGAGAGGATCGAAAAGTTTGAAGGTGAAAAAGTGTAAAGGGAAAGATGAGGATAGTTGCAGACGAACTGCACACCACTTTGGATTTTCACTCGGATCGCCATTCTAAAAAGTTTTGGAAGTTAACCAAAAAGCGTTCTTGTTCGCACCAATCATTCTCTGTTACATTTTCAGTAATTCTCAAGCTCTCTTAATGCTTCCATCTTAAGGTTGATTGCTAAATTTCCTTTTCTTTAGCAATTTCTCGACTCTCCTAAGTAACTCTATTTCATGTGGCCTATATTGAGTAAAAAAGTTTTGCACATCCTTAGCCTAATGGCCATCGGAACACGGCAAAATAAAAAACCTCAACATATGTCACGTTACTCTTATTTGACTCAAAGAAAACAAAGCCTAAAATCCTAAAAAGAAATCCTAAGGATTTTTAAACGTAGTTCTGAGTTTAAAGTCCTCAGCTCGACTTTCCAAAAATAATCCTTGTCAGTTATCCTTCTTGGATCGCCAGATGTTGACCCCTTGAGCACTATATGAGGTGGGCTCGTTCTTTTGCGGATTAATATCCTTCCCTTGGTTGTGAGACATAGGAAACGATATTTATCCATACCATTTATACAAAGCTCTTACCTCGGCTCTCGTTTTAGGAACTAGTGAATTCTAAGAAGATTTAGTCCTAGGGACCCAATTTAATCATATCCTCTATAATGCTGCTTCATCATTCTCTCTCAAAACTCAACGTCTTCTTTAGATTGCGAATGCATAAAACTACACAATTGTTGCTCCCCTGGCCAGTAGATTAGAAGCATTCTTATGTGTAGGACACTGAGATTGAGCGTCCTTCTCGGTTAATAGAACTACGAGGAACTCTTTATTCACTGCTTCCTTCAACCACTACATGTTTCCTTACACCCTCTAGATAAGACATATTTGGGGCAGAACCTTCGGCACTAATAAAATTAATCTTAAAACTCACTCCGGGCTAAGATTCTCATTCAGGTTCATGTAAAGACTAACTTATGTTCAAAAAACAAAAAGATAGTAAAACATAAGCAAAAAAGGTAGTACCTTGCCTTCAACATCGTACCACGAATAATTCGAACCTTTTAATGTTTATTTTCTCGGAGCCATCTTGGTGCTTTAAAGGTGTTGCTTCCACTACTTTTCCCATCATAGATTCGTAGCTCCACATGTTGCTGGGTTATTTTCTCAGCGCCCACAAAAAATTACTGACTCAGATTATTGCTTCCCTGGTTTCTGCAAACAAAAGAAAAACAAAAACAAAACGGACCGTAGACTGATTTTAACATGGTTTCCCATGCTGATATCAGACCTACGGATTAAACATACGGAGATAAACAGACACACGAAATCCTAAAAAAAGTGACTGGCTCGCTGGCAGCGAGTGATACCCTCACTGGGAGCGAAACAGGCTCTCCAGAATCTGGAATTTTCACAACTTACAGACAACCAGAGGGACTCAAAAACGTAAAAACAAACTCTAAAACAGAAAACTCGACATGAATAAAAAATTATTTATATATAAAATTGACCGTTGGTTCCCCGGCAAAGGCGCCAAAAACTTGATGACGTAGATCAAGTGATAATAAAATACTTGACCACCATAAACCCATACTAGCGAGAGGACTAGGTCCATCGTAGTATAGCTATAGCGAATCAAGGTCGATCCCACAGGGAACCAATTGTGGGTCGTTTATATACAAACAATTAATTATTCATGTCAAGGACACAAAGCGGTCTACGACCAACAAGAGACAAGAAAGGTAAAGGACACGACACAAACAACGTAATTAACCTCCCCAATTATTATGTTATTGTTTGGATCTAGAGATTCTATATAATTAAGCTAGACTCGACAGCTATTAATCCGATTCGTATCTCTTTTATATTGGCTACGGGAGTCATCCCCTAAACTAGATCTAGCTCCGGTTAGGCCATCTAGATCACTGTGCTACATTACGTGACTTCGCTTCGTAGGCCTCCATCTCATATAACTCGCACGCTTACAAAACTAGGGATGCCGATATTAACCGTATTCCTCACCTAGGCAACATTCCTGTGGTTAGGTGTACTTCCTAGTTGATCGCATCAGTCTCTGTCCCATTAACATTTACTTTATAGGTCTCATGTTAATCTACGATTTACGTATAACTAGGTGTCGACAATTCCCAAATACAGAACAGATCTAGATCTCGCTGAAAGTCCCGGAAGATCAATTCATGAGCCGACTTAGGAGTCCTATATTGGTATTTCCTAATAATACGCTAATTAAAACAGACGAGCAACGTAGCCATAGCCATACCTACTAAGATAAGAAATTCTAGGTGGACAATCACACCATAAAGACGTGGCTAGATTGACGCGGCGAAAACCTGAATCTTAGCGTTTCTACATACGTAACGGATAAAATAGAGATTCATAAAGCAATTATATAGATCTACTAAAAACACGGTTGTCGATCATACCAAAGTCATCTATAGGTCACCGGATAACATATATGGGCGTGTGGATCCTCATAGACAAGGAATCCCCACTGCCTCAGATCGTATCCTTAGATCTACATCGTTCGGTGAAGAACGAACAACCTCAAACGATAAACAATAATTGGGGGGACTTAATTACAAAGAACAAAGAACAAATAAATACTAGAACTCACATAATTGCTGCTGAACTTGTATTAAAACTGCTCTGAGAAAGTGAGAATTTGTGTTATGAAAAAGTGATATTAATTGTTACAATGAAATAAGTATATATAGGCTTGGAAAACTGACTTAGGATAAACTCCAGCCGACCGAATTTACGTTTCCTAAACCCTAAAGGAGTCTAAAACGCGTCGAGATAACTCCAAGCCGATCCGTTGACTTTGCCCAGCTCGCTCCCAGCGAGTTCACTGTTCGCTGCCAGCGAGTTCACCAGTCTCTGATTGGCTCGCTGGCTTTTCTTGTTCCACACTCCACTCCTCGTGCTGATTCGATATTTATCTTTAATGCAATCCGATTCCGCTATGATTTATCTTGAGATTTACTTCCTACATTGGTAGATATCCTCCGATTCACCGTAATCTATAAAATCAATAATTATCGCACAGTAAATCATATTTTAATAATAAAAATGGATAAATACCAAAGAATATTCTATAAATCACATAACATTAAATAATCCTTATAAAAATGTGATTCAATATAAAATATATATTATTAAGTTCGATTTAAGGACAACGTTGATGACTTTTACGGGTATAATTTGACCGTCATCATCTCCTTGTTACCAGAAATCATATCTGAACAGGTTCTGATACTAGGAACACTGCTCCGATTCCAATTGTTGGTCTCAGAGAAGGGTAAAAGTATAGTCAGAGGAGGGCGGGGGGGTGAATGACTAAACTGGAGTTTCAAAAACTTTTCTTGTTTTAAAAGCTTTTGGGCAGCGGGTAAGTCCCTTCTTAAAAACTATTTCAAAGTAGGTTGTGCAAACACACACAGAGTATGCAATAAAAGAATGCTGTAAAGTAAAGTACTGAAAGTAATTGAACACAATGGTTTATAGTAGTTCAGGGTGGTGTAATCCCTTAATCCACTCTTCTCCTGTGATGATTGGAGGAATTAACTATTGTCTTTCACCAATACAATAGTAAGATTGTCCTTGGCTACACAAGCTTCACAATCTTCAAGACTATCACGCATTGGCTACAAAAGCTTAAGTGACTCAGTCTTGAACTCTGCTCCTTGGGAACAAATCTTTCAGTAGCTATCACAAATGGTGCAATTCCTTCTCAGACTTCTCTGATTCAATTGCTGCAACTGGTATGAATTAGATTCACAGAGTGTTGATCAATCTCAGTGCTTGATGTGAAATTGTAGCTCTGAAATCTGAGTTGATCTCTAGATGTGTTCTTTTAGATTCAAAGAGAAGGCATTAGAAATTGACAGAGTTTTTGCTCTTTTGTTTTTTCCAATCGTTGTAATCATCTATGTGTATATTTCATGTCTGTCAATGCCTTCTATTTATAGCCTTGATAATCCTTGATTTGAATTTATGTCCGTTGGCTATTTAATGTGGAGAATAATCCTGAGTTAATTCTTGATTCCCCCTTGATTATATTCTCTTTGATTTCAGTGATCCGGATTGTATTCAAACGTCCATCATAAAATCCGTCCTTGATTGATTCTGCATTTAATGCTTGATCTTTCAGAATCTTCCTTGTTCTGAATAAGCTTAGATTGCTTTGTTGTTCTTTCACTTGACTGTTACTTGACCGGTTAAGTGCTTCTGCTCACTTAGCTGTTTAGTTCTTCCTTCATTGTTGTTCTTTACTCAGCCGTTAGACAGTTTACTTTGCCGGTTTACTGCTTTCTTTGATTCTTTTGATTTTCCAAGAGTACTTGTACTTCACTGATCCTTGATTTGTGTGAGATCAATGTACACCATATTTATCATTGAATATCATCACTTGTAAAGTAACTTAGACTTATTCATCACTGACTTCCCTGGTTATAAGTCAGTCAATAAGTCTTCATACTTCTCTGATGGTACATGGCTGCCTCCACTTAGATGATTATCTGTTTTACTTAGCCATCCTACCAACTAGTACAATACTTGTCTGACTGAACTTATACAACATGTAGACTCTAAGTAATGACTTATACAAAGATTTCTAACTTATTTCAGGCTTGCTATAACAACTAGTATGGCCATCATCAAAACAAATAAAATGTTCCTAACACATACCTCATTGTTTTCATCACATTGAATACTACGCTTTTCTCATTTACCCTTAGATCAGCTCACCCTTATGAACATCCATCAATGTTTTGCTTGTTTCTAGGAAAGGTCTTCCTAGGATCAGTGGAACATCATGGTTAGCTTCCATGTCTTATACTACAAAGTCTACGGGAAGCACGAACTTATCAAATTTTACCGGCACATTGTCCACTACTCCACAAGGTTGCTTCATGACCTATCGGCCAATTGTAGGGTTATAGTGTTGAATAGGTGTCCTAAACCCAATCGGGTTGGACCGGATCCGACCGGGTCGGGTCATTTATAGTCTATTTTAGTTCATGTAATAACTTTATTATGATTAATAAAAGCACTTTTGTTATTATATATTGTTTATCTTAATGTTATTGGTTGTATATATATAGTAACGTCCCTAGTCAAACTGTGATAGAGAAACGATGATAGTGATTACGGTTGATGAGATCTTTAATCACTCTAACAAGTTTGATGCTTAAATGTCTCTAGTCATATGTACAGTCAAATGGGACAATGATAGTATAATCAGACTAGCACGTATTGGATGTCTTCTATATTATTGAAGATAGGGATAGATCAAGTCTATCAAAGTGTAGGGACACTTGGACTGTACGTGGACGTGCGTTAGAGAATGCGTACGTTAGACTACCCACTTACAATAAGTGTCACATTATGTGGCGGTTGTGTAATTATCCTTTAGACCGGAGTCTTAATGGCATCACGGTGTGGATTGTCATGCTTTGACACTATTGAGATTTCCCCTACCCACGGGGCGATCATGCGGTAGTGATTGGGTGTGATATTGAAGCATGCAGAGTATACATGCTTGGACGTCCGGGAATCGCGTATCCTATGATTGGGATTGAATATCCGAAATGGCCTTTTTATAAGGAATGTCTAGCTCTCGAGAATCTTTTCAAAGTGGGAGTAAATGTGTTATTCTGAGAGAGCATGATATCCATATTATAAGATACGATCGTTAATGTATTGACACTCGAGATACGATCGTATGGAAATTCTTTCAGCGGTAGGATTGTAATTTACACGGTAACTGTTCCACATGAAAGGTAGTAGTCATTGCATTTGACTCTTCTGATGATTGGGGGTCACGGTGTGTTGCTAGACGCTATCCCGTGATCGTTAGGCATAAAGGGCATTTTTGTAATTTGCACTTTGTGTCTACGGCCAACATATTCAGAAGCCTATCGGGTCACACACAAATGAACATCGAGTCGGATTAAAATGCGGTTATAGTTGATAACCAGATAAGGAATGTTTATCTCTAGACTATAAAGGTTATATTGGTAAATTAATATGGTGGTATTTATTTATTATGAATAAATAAAATACAAGATATTAATTATACATAAATTATATTAATTAAAGAATATTCCGGAAGCCAACAGGGTAGAACATAGTGTATGAGATACACTTGGATTGTGCAATTTAATTAATAAGATTACCATAATATTAATATTGGATATTAATTGATTTTGGAAAAATATATTTATGGTAATATGATAAATATAATCAATACAAGATATTGGCAATATTTATTATAATAAAAGAGATAAATCAATAAAAGCAATTTTCCTTATTTTATTGGGAAAATGTTTTTTCTCATTCATCTATCTTCTAGGAAGCTTCTCCTAATCAGATTAGGGAGACTTGGGGCGCCTATCACCCTATATAAGAAAGGGGTTGTCTAGCTCTTTTGGACATCACAATTCCAAGGGCTAATAGTTCTTGTGTAAAATAGAGAGCTTCCTATAGAGAGTTAGTGAGAGGGAAAAAGGCCGGTCTAGCATCCGGATTTTTCTGATAGCAATCCAAAGAGGATTCCGGCGAGGAGTTTGTGTGGATCAACGATAGAGGCTGGACGCGTGGACGGCTTGCGCACGGGACTACTCTCAGTTGACGGTCAAAGCGACGATCTTATTGATCATCCAAGGTATATTCCGTCAAACTACTTAACGTGTTTATTGCATTAAATGAAGACGATCTAGAAAAGGAAATCAAAATTTTAAATTCCGCTGCGTTAAACTAGTGATTTCTTAACAGTGGTATCGGAGCTAGACTTCGAGCTTAAGCAATAAGCACAATTTAATTGCGTAGTAATTAATCAATAGATGGAAGTTCTAGATTCACGAAACGTTTAAAACCAAAAAAAGGCATCGATTTGGGGGCTAGGCCGACTGGCGGCGGCCCCCCTCCTCCACGGCGGCGGCGGCGGCGGCGTCTCTAGGGCTTCCGTCGTCAGCTGCTCTCTTCCAAAATGGGAGATCGATTAGCTTTCATTTTGAGATATTTATTGTGCATTGATATCTCTTTTGTTTAGTTGTGTCATATGGCTAACCAATGGTTCAAACAGTTTGGGTCTTCGGGAACCATAGTGGCATATTAACCAAACTACTAGCCTTTCCAAATTTTGATTTAGAATAGGCCTGGCCCTTAACAAATATTTGATTTGGAAAAGACCTAGGCCTAGGCCACTTTCAAAATGTTGATTTTGAAAAGTGGCCAGGCCTCAACCAAATTTGGTTTAGAAAGATGCCTTTTGGTTTAGGAAACCAAAGGCATCCCTTTTGGTTAAGTACCAAAAGGAAAGGAAACAAAAATGGAGACCTTATAATTTTGATTTTAATTTTGAATAGTGCAAATTTAATAAAATTGAAATTATAATCGATTTAAAATTAAATGTTAATTTTATTTTTGATTAAGTCAATTAATTAATTAAAAGTTAATTAATTATTTGATGTGATAAAATAAGACGCATAAGTAGTTAAAATTATAATTTGTTCTTTTTCAAAAGATATAATTGTATGGATTAGATGTGTAGATATATTGTGATTATATGGACCCCGATTGATCATGGACTCGACCAATAGGATAGATGAGAATGTTTCTTTATGTTGGTTTTTGAAATTGTCCTTGGCCGTTATGAAGAACGTGGCCTAGTTTACTTTTTGCAATTATCACATTCCCGTTAGCTGCCTCCTGTGTGCGGCGGGTGTAATTGTTTACTAGATAGATTATTATGTAACAAGAATGTAGAAAGAAGATGAAGACCAAAGAGAGATAAATAACCCATAGGCATACAACAATAAAGATCCTATTGGCGGTTGCAGCTACCCTTAGATGTGACCCGCGGTTTCGTCAGTTTGTATTCGAAACCGCACCTAGGAAAAGTCCATGATCATGCCGGTTATTTTGTACGTGGAATGTTGTGTATGTTTACTTTATATGATATCGTAGTAATATGCACATAGTAGATGAGACTATAATTAAATGAAATTCGAGCCAAAATAGTCTCTCAATATTATAATGACGGTGAAGAGCCCTTGTTCGGATCCAACTGATCGGCCCTCGTCGGGAGTTGACCTACCTCGGGTATATCGTTATTATCGAGATATGATCGTTACGAGATATCATGAATATTTGGGTTACGACTCTACTCGAATCTTGCGGTGATTGGCCCTCGTCAGAACCATCTGATTTTAGAGACAAGGGGTTGACTATCACATAGAGATGTGAATCGTCAAAGAGTTGACTAGTCAACCACTGGGAGCCGCATGTGATGTGACTTGTAGGAGTACCTACCTTTCGAAATTGTTTCGGTTGTTTGGCCCTCGTCGAGAATCGAGACAACTATCCAGCCACTAAGGAATTAAGCAAATTCTTGAAAGTCAAATGTGAATTGTTGGCTAGTGGGAGCGAAACCTAATTAAAATTTTAAGTGCAATTTTAGGGTTTTGAATACATGACCTTTTACTTATTCTATCTTTATTTATTGTTGTAGAAAATGTCAAACAAATTGAACCTTCGTTTTATCATCGACAATAAGCTTTACGAAACCAATTTTCTCGATTGGGAAAGAAACCTCAAAATCGTTTTGAGGCACGAGAAGATTGGCTATGTCTTGGACGAAGCCCTACCGGAAAAGCCCACAGAGCGGCTGCAAATGCTGTCGAGAAGTATACCAAGCACTGTTATGACAGTACTGATTCTATATGCATCATGCTTGCTTCAATGACACCTGAACTGTAGAAACAACATGAGTCTATAGATGCCTACTCAATCATGGTTCACCTAAAAGAACTCTATGCTTCTCAGTCTCGCACTGAGAGGTACGAGGTCTCGAAGGCCCTGTTTGGTTGTAAGATGGCATCCGGGACTGCTGTGGGGTCGCACGTGCTTAAGATGATCGGGTACACAGATAGGCTTGGGAAGCTGGGCCACAAGTTGGAATGAGAATTGAGTATTGACTTGATTCTGCAATCTCTACCTGATTCATACTCACAGTTCGTGATGAATTATCACATGAACAAGATAGATTGCTCCCTTATGGAGTTATTGAACATGTTGAAAACTGCTGAGGGCACTGTAGGGAATGGAAAGCAAGTGTTGCTGGTCACTTCAAGCAAGGGCAAGGCAAAAGCCCAAAATAATTTCAAGAAGGCGAAGGATGCTCTTAAGCCAACGCCTAAGATAGCAAAAGACAAATCCAAAGATGGTTGCTTCCATTGTGGTGAGACCGGACATTGGAGGAGAAACTGCAAAGTCTTCTTGAGTACCAAGAAGAAGCATTCTGATGCTTCGACTTCAGGTACGTTTATGATTGAGATCAATATTGCTACTTTTAAGTCTAAACACTGGGTATTAGATACTGGTCGTGGTTCTCATATTTGTATGAATATGCATGCACTAAGAAGAACTAGAGAACTGAGGAAAGGAGAGGTGGACCTACGCGTTGGTGATCGCGTGCAAAGCACTTACTAGCAATAGGACTAGGTCTATCGTAGTAGAGTACTGGCGAGTCAAGGTCGATCCCACAGATACTCGTAAGAACGTTTAATTATCAAGATTGAGCTTGTCACTGTAATGGTCTACGACCAACTATAACATAGACTGTAGTAAATTTGGTGCCTCAAACTAACAAGGTTATGCTTGTTCAACGAAGCAAAAACGAGTTTCTAATGTATTAGTTCAATTATGTGTAATTAGTTATTCCCCCCACACATGCAACAGTCCTCCCCATTGGTGAATTTATTCATTGTTCAGCTACGGGTACAACTCCTAACCCTACCTACTCCAACAATGGCAGTAGACAATCTATATGCAAGCTACCCTCCTTAATTGGTCCGTAATAGCTCATACGCATAAAGAACTAGAGCTGTCGATATTGAGCGCAAACTCATACCGCAAACCCACCTAGATAGCTGTCGACATTGATCAGCACGTTCCTAGGGTCCATTCCAGATAATGTCCAAACATAGCACTTCACTATTCGTATTTCATGCTTGTTTACGATGACATGCAAATAGTTCAGGCTAAAAACATGTAAATTAAATCTATCGATCAACGTTGCTGGCGCCGATTATCATGAATTAATAATTTACTAGGTATTCAGATCTAGCGATATAGATCATCGCAGATCTGAAGAACGCAACTACTATTCCATGATTCCTTCAACAACGAATCAGATCTATAACGCATGGGGTAAAATAAACTAACTACTACATAATTAAACTAAATAAGCAATTAAAACATACTAGTCGAATAGAACAACGATAGATCTACATCTTGGAAAAGACAGAAAATCATACCCTCGATGATGAGCGTAGATCTCCCTTGGATCTCTCCCTAGGCGGCGACTCCGTCGCTCTCCGACCAGAACTCAAAAAATAAATAAAATAAAGAACAAAGATCTTTTATTGCATAATTTTCCTTGAATAATTTGGGTACATTGTGTTCTGAGGCGATGCCTCTTATTTATTGCTATCTAAACCGACTTAGAAACATCTAGTTCTAC
Source organism: Gentiana straminea (assembly GCA_036785695.1). Lineage (NCBI taxonomy): Eukaryota > Viridiplantae > Streptophyta > Magnoliopsida > Gentianales > Gentianaceae > Gentiana > Gentiana straminea. The sequence goes on along the minus strand of JAVUPR010000087.1, from coordinate 1,198,420 downwards.
CCCTCGTCCAAGAAAACGCGTTTCGGAAGGATCTGGATCCTCGGTAAGTCGGCACCGCATCCCGGTAAACCGGGGGTATTTTTGTCCTTTTTCTTCAGCCGACTTAACTCGGAAGGTTCTGGAATACCCTAGGCCCATTCTTTTCGTTCAGTCCACTCCAGATTCGTCCATCATGCTCAGTCCAATATTTCGTATCCTGAAAATAATCAAATAATACACGAAATAATATCGAAATTGGGAAAATAAACGCTAAGTGCAGATTTCTCAACTCACGAACCCGACATATGCTATTCAACTCAAATGGTTCATATTTATAGGTCGAAACAACTATTTTTAGCTCATAATGGATAGAATTTTGACGCTGTAGGATAGACTATTTTAACCGTCATCAACTACCCCCCACTAGCCTTCTGCTCGTCCGCGAGCAGAGTATCAAGCCAGAATGTACCTCCAAGAACAATCCCCATCAACTACCACATATTCAATAAAGATTTCCGCCAGAAACATACATTAAGTCACAACCCATAAGCTCCCCATTAATCACTACTTATCATGCATCAATGTGTCGTGTGATGAATCAGTTGTGATAGTGCGTTCGTGAGGAGAATCAAGTTGTATTAACCACACAAACTTAACTTACCTGCGCATACACTCGCTCATCTTGCTTTCAGACTTGGTTACACAACATGGTACCTTAATCGGGTAGGGCGGACTCGGGGACTGAGCATCGCTCTTAAGTCCTCGTTTGTTTCTTTTTATGCGAGGGTCGTGCCCTTTTTACACGAGTTCTCTTCCCTCACTGGCTTTATTACTTTTTTTTCATTTTTTTTCTTTTCTTTTTTTCTCTTTCTGGCAGATTTCCTCACTTTATTTTTTCTCTTTCTCTCACAAGTCCGTTTGTCCCGGTCACCTCTTGTGGCATTCAAGTTGCTTCCCTTGTCTTACAACAATTTGTTAAAGTATATAGACAGACAAATAATGATTCCCGGTTAAAACAATTTGTCATCTAATCTTAAACACTTCTCACTCAGATTATGTGCTCAAATATTGATTTCAATGATAGAATAATAATTAATAAGTTACTACTTCACGTAACATAACATATGCTCATTCTTACATACTAAATTGAATACGCTATAGCTCACTTTAAATTGAACTTGGGCTCCTTTTCTACCGATTCCTTACTCGAAAGCGTGCAAATAGCAAGCTAAAAACAGTGTTAAAATTTTCAAAAGTATCCCATTTTTCGACTACCCAACTAAGACGCCAACCCCCCACTTATTATAGACATTGTCCCCAATGACTAATAATAAAGAAAAGGAAAAGTACTTAGCTTTGGAAATGTCGGCTGAGTCAAAACGAATCCCGGAGCAGAATCATTAGCTCCTAGGTCATTCCTCTTCCAAGTTGTTACCTGCTTTCAAAAATTCTTCCAAAAACTGTGAGTAACATGCGAAGGGCAACAAGAAAATAAGGTGACGGTAATTGTGCATACCGGAGGAATGCGCAAAAACAGTTTAAGCCACTTTATTCTGTTATCGGCCTAAGCAAGACGTGAAAACTTTTACGAGGGTATCACATGAGAATCGTGAAGGAAAAAACCACATATACCTCTAGCCAGATCACTGAAGATATATGTGATAAAAAATCCTTGCGATTGTCATGCTACTTTATTGACTCAAAATAACTAAAATAAACAAAAGCAATAAATAAGGGTTTAGAAATAGTTCTGAGTTTATAGTCGTCAGCTCAACTGTAATATTAGGGCTCTTTTATTCATATTCTGGCTCTGTCAACGTAAAGACTTCCAACTCAGGGTTATACTTGTGCTCTAGGTAATGTTTCAGCCTGTGGCCATTAACTGTGAAAGTCGGCCCAGAGTATTCATGTCTAACTTCACATGCACCTGAATTGAAGACTTTCGTGACGACATGTGGTCCATACAGTATAGACTTCAACTTCCCAGGAAAAAGACGAAGACGCGAGTTATATACCAGCACCTTATCTCCAACTAGAAATATGCGGTTCATAATTTTCTTATCGTGCAGACGCTTCATTCTTTCCTTGTAAATCTTGGCATTCTCATATGTTTAAAGTCTAAACTCCTCCAATCTATTCAACTCTAGCATTCTCTTTTCACCGGCTAAATTCTCATCAATGTTTAGAAACCTCATAGCCCATAACGCTCGGTGCACGAGTTCTACTGGTAAATGACATGCTTTTCCAAACACTATCATAAACGGTGACATTCCAATCATGGTCCTATAAGCTGTTTTGTACGCCCAAAGAGCGTCATCTAATTTCAATGACCAATCTTTCCTCGTGGGATTCACAGTCTTCTCTAAGATCCTCTTAATCTCTCTGTTCGTGACTTCCACTTGTCCACTCGTCTGGGGGTGATATGCTGCTGCAATCTTATGTCTAACCCCATATCTCATCATCAACTTCTCAAAGAACCTATTATAGAAATGACTCCCTCCGTCACTAATTATGGCTCTGGGCACTCCAAAACTCGTCAAAATGTTTTTCTTAAGAAACCTTAGAACAACCCTGGCATCATTAGTAGGTGAAGCTACTGCCTCCACCCATTTGGAAACATAATCGACTGCCACCAGGATGTAACGATTAGATTCTGACGATGTGAATTGCCCAACAAAATCAATTCCCCATACATCAAATAACTCAACTTCGAAGATACTCTGCAGTGGCACCTCATTCCGCTTAGAAATATTACCAGTCATTTGACAGGAATGACAGGATCTTGTAAACTTGTAAGCAGATTTATGAATTGTTGGCTAATAGAATCCACACTGCAGTACCTTTGCTGCTGTCTTGTCTGGCCCATAGTGACCTTCAGCTTCTCTAGAATGACACATATGAAAAATACTTGGAATCTCGTCATCATGGACGCATCTCCTAAGAATGGAATCAGGGCACAATTATATAGGTAGGGATCATCCTAATGATAATGCTTTAGATACGTGAAAAACATTTTTTATCTGCATTCGTGAATTCAGGTGGTAGGTATCTTCATGCTAGATAATTGACAATGTTAGCAAACCAAGGGTATACCTTGCCTACTCTTGATGTATGATGTCGGGGCCGAGATTCAACTCGAGCTACCACTGAGACGGCAAAAAGTTGTTCATCAGGAAAGCTTTCCCTGATCTCAGACGGTTGCTCTTCTTCCAGCAAAGTTAATCTTGACAGGTGATCGGCCACCTGGTTCTCAGTTCTCTTTTTGTCCTTAATCTCAACATCAAACTCTTGTAAGAGTAGAATCCATCTCAACAATCTTGGCTTGAAGTCTTGCTTGGTTAGAAGGTATTTCAAAGCTGCATGGTCAGTGAATACAGTGACTATCGATCGTATCAGATAAGGTCGAAGCTTGTCAAATGCAAAAATGACAGCTAAGAGCTCTTTCTCTATAGTCGCATAAATCCTCTGGCCACTGTTAAGGGTACGACTGGCGTAATAGATAGGCTTAAAGTTTTTATCCTCCCTTTGTCCCAGGGCTGCTCCAACTGCAGTGTCGCTTGCATCACACATACGCTCAAAAGGTTTGTTCCAATCTGGTGCTACCAGAATTGGGGCGGTTATAAGCATTTGTGATACGGGGAACCTTAAATTCCACGTACACGTTGGAACGATCTAGAATTATCACGATTTTATGGCTCCTCAACCTTCAAGAAACCTGTTCTTGAAAACCTTGGAATGATCAAAACCCCTTGGAGACCTGCCCAAGAAACCCTGATTTGTGAACGTTCAAGAATTTCCAAACTCTTGAATTTGATGTTCAATGGTTAAGTTTATTCGTAAACTTAAAAAAAATGCAATTGTTCTTGCCAATGCAAAGAAGAAATTTTATAATGATTCTGAATAATGTGTAATTGAAAAGAGACTCCTAAGCCTTATTTATAGGCTTACAACTAAAGAAAATAAAAACCAAAATCCGATGTGGGACAAATAACTTTAAAAAAAACTCCTAAGCTTCTACTTGGCCTATGGGCGGCTTTTATTATTAAAAATAAACTCAATACTGAATCGTCTCTAACCACATCCATCAGCAACAATGACCAATACTGACTTCTCACATTCAACCTTTCCTTCGTGAACATCATCGAATGACTGCATAACCAATGTAGATAAAACTTCATCTCTCTTCTTGCGTTGCAATCTGGTCAGCAGCCCATCTCTCATTATCAAAGAATCCTTGGCCTGAATTGGTGACATAAGATCATGATGTGTGACTGGTGGTAATGGATCTGTACTCACATCATTCCCTCCCAGTTGAGAAGGATCTGTCCTCAGATCATAAGGATTATCAAACAAAGACAACTCGTCGGCTGGAAAAGGAGATAGATCAGCAACATTCACTGTAGTAGACACGCCCCAATCGGGTGGTAGATCAATCACGTACGCGTTGGGGTTGATTCGTTTCAGTACTTTGAATAGTCCATCACCTCTAGGATGCAGCTTGGTCTTCCTCTTGTGCGGGAAACGCTCTTTCCTCATATGTAGCCACACGTAATCTCCTGGCTCGAAAATCACGGGCTTGCGGCCTCGATTAGCTTGCTTGACATATCTAGCGGTCTGCTCTTCGACATGCTTCCTAGCTTTCGCATGCATATCCTTTACCATAGCAGCTTTCTTCTCACCATCCAAACTAGTAATTTCTCTTGCAGGCAAAGGCAATAGATCAATAGGAGCATTTGGATTAAATCCATAAACAAGCTCAAAAGGGGAATACTTAGTTGCTGAGTGTGTAGCACGGTTATAATCAAATTCAACAAAAGGCAAGCATGATTCCCAAATTTTCAGGTTCTTCTGCACAATCACACGCAATAATTGACCCAAAACACGATTCACAACTTCAGTCTGACCATCAGTTTGTGGGTGATATGCAGTAGAAAACAATAAATGCGTGCCTAGCCTCATCCACAAATATCTCCAAAAGTGACTGACAAACTTAACATCCCTGTCACTAAAAATAGACTTAGGCACTCCATGCAACCGTACAATTTCTTTCAAGAATAAATCAGCAATGGATGAAGCATCATTAGTTTTATTGCATGGCAAAAAGTGCGCCATTTTAGAAAATCTATCCACGACCACAAATATGGAATCCTTACCACTTTTAGAACGTGGAAGTCCTAGCACAAAGTCCATGGAAAGATCAGTCCAGGGGGCATAAGGAATGGGAAGCGGAATGTAAAGACCATGAGGCATAGATTTAGATTTAGCACGTTTACACGCAATACATGACTCACAAAATTTCTGAACATCCCTGCGCATATGTGGCCAATAGAAGTGTGTGCTCAACATGTCAAGTGTCTTTGTAATACCAAAATGACCCATCAATCCCCCAAAGATGCGACTCTTTAACAAGACAATCACGAATTGAACATCCGGGAATACACACACGGTTTTCCTTATAAAGGAACCCGTCGAAGATATAAAACTTGCCATCTAACTTGTACAATTCATCAGTTATAGCATGTTGGCATTTCTTAAAGATCTCATGGAAATCTAGATCAAACAAGTAAAGGTCTTTAATATGCTCAAAACCTAACAGCTTAGTCTGCATGTGAGTAATCAAGTGTATCTCCTAGACAATGCATCAGCTACGGTATTTTCTTGACCTTTCTTATATTTAATCACATATGGAAATGATTCAATAAACTCAATCCACCTAATATGTCTAGCATGCAATTTATTCTGACTTTTTAAGTACTTGAGAGACTCATGATCCGTATGAATAACAAACTCCCGAGGTCTAAGGTAATTTGCGCCGGACTTGCAAACATCTTACTAAGGCATACAGTTCCTTATCATAGGTGGCATAGTTCAAAACATACCCTTTTAATTTCTCACTAAAATAAGCAATAGGTCTGCCTTCTTGAATAAGAACACCCCCAATTCCCACACCCGAAGCATCACATTCAAGTTCAAACGTTTTATCAAAATCAGGTAATGCAAGAATAGGGGCTGAAATCAACTTAGATTTTAAAGTTTCAAAGGACTCCCTTTGTTTTGGACCCCATTGAAATGGAGCATTCTTCTTGATTAGATCATTCAAGGGTGCGGCAATGGTGCTGAAGTACGGCACGAATCTCCTGTAAAATCCTGCTAATCCGTGAAAACTCCTCACTTTGGAAGCATTCTTTGGCTCGGGCCATTCTTCAATTGCTTTTACCTTATCTTTGTCAACTTCAATGCCCTGCGAACTCACAACGAAACCCAAAAACACAACACTCTCCATGCAAAAAGAACACTTTGTAAGGTTAGCGTATAACTGGGCTTGTCTAAGGGTATCCAAAACAGCTCTAACATGATCGATATGTGAATCGAGATCTGGACTATAAATGAGTATGTCATCGAAATACACGACAACAAAGTGACCTATGAACTCCCTAAGCACTTCATTCATCAAGCGCATAAATGTAGCAGGGGCATTAGTGAGTCCAAATGGCATGACTAGCCACTCATATAATCCATATTTGGTTTTAAAAGCTGTTTTCCATTCATCCCCTGGCCTAATTCTAACTTGGTGATAGCCTGATTTTAAATCAATTTTAGTGAAGTATTTACTACCCTTAAGCATATCAAGCATATCATCTAATCTAGGAATAGGATGGCGATACTTTACCGTTATTTCGTTAATTGCTCTGCAGTCTGTGCACATCCGCCATTCACCTGTTTTCTTTGGCACCACAATGACTGGTACGGCACAAGGTGACATAGACTTCCTAATCTTCTCGTTGGCCAGCAACTCTTGCACTTGTCTTTCTATCTCAGCAGTCTCTTCTGGGTTGGCCCTATAAGCTAGACGGTTGGGCAGCACAGCACCTGGGATGAAATCAATCTGGTGCTCGATTCCTCGAAGTGGCGGCAATCCCTTCTGTTCCTCTTCCGGGAAGAGATCTGCATATTCCTGCAAAACAGACATAAAAACACTTGGAACCCCGGTTAGCTCAAATATATAGAGTAAACAAGGGGAAGGGATAAGTGAGTGTGTGCTATCATCAAAGACAAGTGGAGATTCCTTGTAGACAAAGACAAATAAAACCTTACCATCGACAACATGATTCTGTAAATCAGATTTGTGCTTTACACGCTTACCTGGTCCTAACTTAATGACATCAGTGTCAAGGTTCTTAGGATCCGTAGGTTTCCTCTCGGCTACCCCTTGAGCCCCGGGTTTGGAGGGCCCTATGGCCTTGTTGCCCACGGCTTTAGGTGGCTTTGCCACGGCCCTGGTGGCCTTGCTCTCCTGAGCCTTCTTCTTCGCCTGTTCCCTAATTTCTCCAAACATCCTTTGATCTTTATGAATTTCTTGGGGAGATAAGGGAAAAAGTGTAACTTTCTTACCATTGTGAGAGAAGGAATATCTATTTAAACGACCATCAAAAGAAACGGATTTGTCAAACTGCCATGGCCTGCCAAGTAAAAGATGAGAGACATGCATAGGCACAACATCACATACGACTGTATCCTCATATTTAGGTGTGGTGAAGGTAACCTTGAATTGCTTAGTAACTTTTAAGTCGCCGCTCTCATTCAACCATTGTAAATTATAAGGGCGTGGGTGTGCTTCCGTGGTTAAATTCAGATTTTGAACACACTCAAGGCTAACAACATTCGTGCAGCTACCGGAATCAACAATCAAACTACATAGTTTACCTTTGATTAAGCACCTCGTTTGAAAAAAATTATCCCGTTGATCAACTAGTTCATCGGGTTTGACAGCTGCATGCAATGCTTTCATGGAAACAAGGGACTTACCACATGGAGCATATTCCCCAACATCGAATTGCTCCTCCTCTTCATAATCATCATCCTCCTGTTCCTCCTCAGACCATTCTCCTTCTTCATAGACCGGGTCAACAGTTAAGCCGGATTCTTTATCAATGTACAAACCTTCTTTGCAGACGAAGGCCTTCTTATTACCACACTCATTAGCTTTATGGCCTATCCCATGCCATTTAAAACACTTAATAACAGATGGTCTTCCTTCAAATCCGGGTGCTTTAGACTTACCCTTATCAGCGATTTGAGTTTTATCCTTGTTTTGCACCGGCGTAGAAGAGTTATCACTCACATTACCACGCTTAAAGAAAGGTTTATTACCATTGTAGCGGGGTTGGGAAGAATTGAACCGATTGGGTGCCTGGGAGTTACCCTTGGCCGAACTCCATCTCTTAGATTTGAGTTGCTCCTCTTTAGTTTGAGCCGCGTGGAACACGTCTTCAAAAGTGTCCAATCTCATGAGTTCTATAGCATCAGCAATATCATACCTCAAAGCACTAAGAAACCTTCGTATGTTATACTCCTCAGGTTGATTAGTATCCGTTCTAAGCATAAGCTTCTCAAGTGTATCTCTTAATTCGGCGACGGATTTATCCCCTTGGGATAAATTTTGCAACATCTTCACTTGATCCCTCATGTAAGAGGAAGGGACCCAGCGTTTATGCATTTCCTCTTTAAGTATCTCCCACGAATTAATTTCAGATTTTCTTTGTCTCCTGCGCTTTTCATTAGTACTAGATAGCCATAATAAGGGAAGTTCATCAAATTCAATAGTGGCTAAGTGTACCTTTTGCCTATCAGTGTAGCGGCGACAGTTGAAAACCCTTTCACATTTAGCTACCCAAACAAAATAGTCATTCGGATCAGTAGTACCTTTGAATGGGGGAATTTTCAGTTTGATACCTCTAACATCATCTGTAGCTTCGTCGTCACCGATATCACCTTGGTCAAACCTAAGTTGACGCTGCCTCCTCCTTGGTTGTTGCTGCACTTCCTCATCGTTATCCAGATCTTCTCCCTCAACTTCATACCCAAAATTTTCATGTACTTGCCAAGTATCCTCTCTCCTAGGTGGTCTTATAGGCACACGGCCCCTGACTGCACCTCCTCTACCCCTATGGTTTGGGCTGGTCGCACTAGGCGCTGCCACGTCCTCAGCTGGGTTAGGTTGCTTGGCTTGGGCATTTACGGTAAGGGCTTCAATCCTGGCCATCATGGCTGTCAATTGATCCATTTTAGAGGCTTGTTGTTTCTGTCCTTCTTGTAGTGCCCGAATGGTAGCCTCCTGGCCAACAATCCATCGTGTCACATTCCCATCTGTTGGGTGGGATCCATCTCCCTCGGTTGGGCCTGCCATCACTACACAAACAAACGCAAGTAGTAGAGAAAAAAAAAGAGAGAACGTGAATTCCACTAACCTGGAGAGATGTATTTGATCTCAAAGTGATCCTTCAGCTTTCAAGATTCTCGTAGCAGTGCTCCCCGAAGTTTTGCAATTTCCAAAGTATTAAGAACAAGTGTCCTTCGAATGTCGAAGCCCAAGGTAAAAAAGGCTGGTGGTTTTTCTAAGAATAGGATGCTAAGAACAATGGTTTGGGAAACAGCCACCAAACTACTTAAATTAAACCACACTTTCAAATCAGATTGTTAAGATCTTTAATCCAAAATTTCCGTTTGTAGTACTCGTAAAATTAAAAATTAGATTCAAACGACGAATTCAAGATCACAACAATATAGCAAAGTCAATCCTTTTTTTTCGAACTTCAAGGTGATGTTAAGAGGCTAGACCTCTCTTGAACAAGCGTTGTGAAGCCATCCGATCAACAATTCAGTTTCATTTCTCGATTGTCTTGTGAGTATTTAATTCAAGTTGTCTCTTTATCGTGTTTATCATGTTATTTACGCAATTTATATCGTGTTTTTTTTCTATCGAGGAGGTGAATATGCAAAGTCTGATCGCCATACTGCAAAAGCAGATGGCAGCTTCTCAAATTTCTCCTAATCCGATCAATCAGAATTCTTCCTTTCAACAGAACTCTCAAGTTCTGTACTGTGAAAATTGTTGTCAGACTGGCCATATGGTTGGCCAGTGTCAATTTGTCTCCCCCTCTGCTTATCAAGTTAATATTGTTCATGACAATGGACAGTATAATCCAGTCACATGTCAGAACTGTGACAATGTGGGGCATACATCTCGTTTCTGTCCTATGAACGGACAGATTGCTAAAGTAAACGCTTTCTCTGGCCAGTCCAATCAGAGGTTTAATAATCAATTCTCTGGCCAGAGTAATCCTCAAAACCAGGGTTTTAGTCAGAATCAAAATTTCAATCCAAATTCGAATTTTAATCAAAATCAAAACTTCAATCGAAACCCTACTTACAACCAAAACCAGAACTCCAATTTTTCCAATCAGAATCAAAGGTTCAGTCAGAATTGGCCTAACGAATCTAATTCTACATTTCAGAATCGGTCCAGCGAGCCTTATCCGTAGAACTTCCAAAACTCTCAAGGCCCCTCGCACTCGAATGATATCCAAGCAGAATGGAGCTCCTTTCGGGAGGAGTAGAATAAAATCATCCAACTCTTGATGAGGACAAACAAGAATCTTGAGAGGCAAATAGGGCAATTGGCGGAACAGTTAGCTTCTAGACCCCCAGGGCAGTTGCCCGGCTTCACAGAAAAGAATCCAAAGGGTGGTCAAGTTGCTCGGGCCGATTTGAATAATAGCCAATGCACGACCTGGTACCTTCAATTCCGTACGGTAGAGAAGAGGCCAGTGCGATGAACTTCAGGTCAGGTACTCAACTGAGTGGTCCCCCTCACCAGGGAAACCACTAACCCCTCCTGCCAGTGATAAGGCAGGAGGGGAAGTCGAGCACCTACATTCCCTTGGCTGCAAGAGAATACTCAGGTGGCTGATCCCTTGAGAGGTGAAAGAGTTGGAAGTCCTCAGGTGGCTGAACCCCTGAGGAATGAAGAATCAAGTGAGAGTCAGGAGGCTGACCCCCTGACTAGTAAGAAGAATGAAAAAGTGGTGAGGTGGAAGGACTTGGAAGACAAAGCTATCAGTTCATCCTCGAAGAAAGTCTTTTCTGAGAGTGACTTGAAAAAGCTTCCATTTCTACCTAGAAAAAGCAACATCTCCTTGAATGAGGATAAAAAGTATGAAAAAGTGCTAAACCTTCTGAAAAATACTCAGGTTAATCTTCCATTATCCGAGGTTTTGGTTGAGATTCCTAAGTATACCAAATTCATCAAAGATGTTGTTTCTTTTAAGAAGAAGTTAGCAGACATGGATCGGTTGATTGGTGAGGATTGCTCTATGATCAATTATGAAGATCTACCAATCAAGAGGGGTGACCCTGGGAAATTTGTGCTCACATTGCTGATGGGAGGCCTAGTATTCCCAAACTCTTTATGTGACCTGGGTGCATCCATAAGCCTGATGCCATTGTCTGTCTGCAAACAGCTTGGGTTAGACAATCATCTACAACCCACCACCATGAATCTTCAATTCGCGGATAGATTTTCCAAGAAAGCTACAGGAATATTAAAGGACGTGTTAGTTCAAATTGATAGATTTACCTTCCCGGTTGACTGGTACGTTCTGGACATAGAGAATGATGAGAATGTCCCTCTAATTCTTGTAAGACCTTTTCTGTCTACAGCCAGAGCCCTCATTGACTGTGATGGTGGGCAAGTAACGATACGATTTGGTGATCAAGAGGTGAGTTACAATGTTTCCAAAGATATCCAGAGACCCTCTGAAATACCAACCGGCTTCTCCATTGACGATATGTCTGATGACTTTAATGATTTCATGGAAAAGCAAGTCATGGCTATTGCAACTGAATACGAGCGACTAGTTGAGAAGCTGAATAATCATGGTGTGGTGAATCTAGAACAGTTAGAAGCTGAATTTGAGGATGAGTTGTTGAAAGGAGAAGCTTTGGCAGTAGGACCACTAAGTAAACTCAGTGATGTTGAGTTGAAGAGTGGAGATCTTAAATCAAGTTTAGAAGACCCCCCTACAGATCTAGTACTGAAGCCGTTACCTAAGCATCTGAAATATGTATTCTTAAGAGAAGGTGACAAGCTTCCGTTGATTATTTTTGCCAAGCTATCTCGATTGGAAGAGATAAAATTGTTAAACGTCTTGAGAAAGAACGAGAAAGCCTTTGGTTGGCAAGTAGGAGACATCAGAGGGATATCTCCTGATGTTTGTATGCATAAAATCAAGACTCAAGAGGGTGCAAAATGTGTTAGACAGCCCCATAGGAGGCTCAACCCTCATATGCAAGAAGTGGTCAAAAAGGAGATTATCAAACTTCTAGACATGGGTATCATTTACGCAATTGCTGACAGTGAATGGGTATCCCCTACTCAGGTAGTTCCCAAAAAAGGAGAAATTACTATTGAGAAGAAATAGCATTGAGGCTCGTTACTGGTTATAGAGTCTGTATCAACTATAGAAAGCTCAATGAGGTTACAATGAAAGATCATTTCCCCTACCATTCATTGACCAGATGCTAGAGCGCCTGGCGGGACATGCATTCTACTGTTTCCTGGATGGATACTCAGGGTATTTTCAGATACCCATCGATCCATTTGACCAAGAAAAGACCACTTTCACCTACCCTTATGGTACATTCGCTTACAGGCGGATGCCATTTGGTCTTTGCAATGCCCTAGCTACATTTCAAAGATGTATGCTGGCTATCTTTGACGGGCTAGTTGAAAAGTGTATGGAAATTTTCATGGATGACTTTTCGGTCTTTGGTCAATCCTTCGATGATTGTCTTGACAATCTTGACCAAGTCTTATCCAGATGTGTGGAAAAGAACTTAGTCCTAAACTGGGAAAAGTGCCATTTCATGGTAGATGAGGGAATAGTTCTTGGCCACAAGATCTCCGCCAAAGGTATTGAGGTAGACAGGGCCAAAGTAGAAGCTATCGAGAAGATGAGTTATCCTAAGAATGTGCGCGAAGTCAGAGGTTTTCTTGGACATGTCGGTTTCTATAGGAGATTCATTCAAGACTTTTCCAAGATAGCCAAGCCCCCGTCTACACTACTTAAGGAAGACGTTGTATTCGATTTTGATGAAAGTTGCAAGCAAGCGTTTGAGGAGCTTAAAAGTCGATTAATCTCTATGCCGATCCTTATTTCGCCGGACTGGAATCTCCCCTTCGAGCTTATGTGCGATGCATCAAACTATGCTGTTGGCGCAGTCTTAGGACAGAGAATAAAAAGGAAATTCCAGCCAATCTATTACGCCAGTCACACACTAATTCCGTCTCAAGTAAACTACACGACGACTGAAAAGGAATTATTGGCCGTAGTCTTTGCCATGGACAAGTTTCGTAGTTACTTGTTGGGTGCTCAAGTGGTTGTGTGGACTGATCACACTGCTTTGCGATACTTGATGACGAAGAAAGAGGCTAAACCGCGCTTACTACGTTGGATACTGATCCTACAAGAGTTTGATGTCCAAATTAAAGACAAAAATGGCAGTGAAAACGTAGTGGCTGATCATGCTTCAAGAATGTTGAGTGAGGAAAAGGATGACCCTAACGATATAGATCTTTACTTTCCTCTGGAGAATGTCATGATTATCGACGGTTGTGCTCCAGATGTTCCATGGTATTCTTCCATCGTAAACTACCTTCATTCCCAATATCTTGATCCAGAATTGTCCTATCAGGAGAAGAAGAAATTCTTCTCTGATTTGAAAACATTCGTTTGGGATGAACCTTACCTCTTCAAGATTTGTAAAGATGGTTTGCTGAGAAGATGTGTTCCGAATCGAGCAACGTGATATTATTGAGCAATGCCACAGTGGACCCACTGGCGGTCACTTTGGTCCTTGGAAAACCGTTGCTAAGATCTTTCAATCAGGCTTCTATTGGCCCACGATCTTTAAAGATACAGAAGCTTTATGTAAAGCTTGTGATAGGTGTCAGAGAACCGGAACTTTAACAAGGCGTTTCGACATGCCATTGAAACCCATCCTAGAATGCGAAGTCTTTGATGTATGGGGTATCGATTTTATGGGACCATTCCCATCATCTTGTGGAAATAAATACATCTTAGTCTGCATGGATTATGTATCGAAATGGGTGGAGGCTCAAGCCACTTCTCACAATGATCATAAAACGGTCATGAAGTTCCTTAAGAAAAACATTTTCGTGAGATTTGGATGTCCCCGCGCCTTAATCAGCGATGAGGGAACGCACTTCTGCAACCGGCCACTAGAAAACGTTCTTGAGAAATATGGTGTCCGGCACAAAACTGGCACACCATATCATCCTATGACTAGTGGTCAGGTTGAAAGAAGCAACCAAAGTTTGAAGAAGATCCCGGAGAAAACGATTAACGATCATAGAAAAGACGGAGTCTAAAGTTGGATGATGTACTTGTGGGCATATCGAACTGCCTATAAGACCCCCATGGGTACATCACCCTATCAAATGGTTTATGGTAAACCATGCCACTTGCCAGTTGAGTTAGAGCATAGAGCGTATTGGGCCACGAAGTTTTTAAACTTCGATACCCAATCTTGTGGAAAACATCGATTGCAACAGTTGCATGAGTTAGACGAATTTAGACTTCAGGCCTACGAAAGCGCCAGGATAAGTAAGGAAAAGACAAAACTCCTTCACGACGCCAACATCAAGAAGCGAGAATTTCAAGTAGGGGAACAAGTTTTATTGTACAATTCCAGGTTACATCTGTTCCCTGGTAAGCTGAGGACACGTTGTGGTTTAAGTGTGGGGGAGGGGAGTAGTTTATGTGTAGCTATTCATTTGCTTACTTCGTTATGTTTCTATGCAAAATGAGCTAAATTTTTCAAAATTTTTGTTCTATCCCGAGTAAGCAATGCATAATCTTTGTTCGTTTTTTTATAGTCATTGATGCTGTATACCGTATGTTTAGTAAGTTAGTTGTTTCACCCGATATATTTCACGAGCCATAGTGAATGATGAGCTAAATTATAAAGCTATACCCATTTGGATTAGTAATTTTTGATTATCTTATAAGTCGTGTGCTTAGTGCTAACGTATGTATCGTGACGATTATGATAGTTTGTATTTATAGCCAAAGTATGACATACTGTGAATATCTGAGGTTTGAATGTGATAAGTAAAACGTAACTAATGTTGTTGAAAAAGTTGTTTTAAGTAAATGAAATAAGTGTGTGTGTCGAAAGCTGGTAGATGATTTGAGTGCGGTAGGGCATATCTCGAATGTCCTATACCACTATGATGACCAGAAGCTCACGACAGTCAGAAGAAACTGCCTTATGATTTGAGTAAGGTAGGGTATATCACGAATATCCTATTCTGCTATGACAGGGCAAGAGCTCATTCTGATGTGCGTTTAAATGTGAAAATAGTTAAATCAACTTATATGAGGAATCTAGTATGAAATGAATGGAAGATTTAGTTATCGTATACCTTATCCCCAGTATAAACTGGCAGATATGTTGTAGGGATTATCCTCTGAGTATGTCAGAAAGGTCCTAAATGTATTCTATCATCCTTTTCGGGATATGTTACGTTTTGTAGGGTGCATGTTATAAGTATCATTGATCTCTAGTTTGAAGGGGGTATTAGCTAGTTTTCTTTGAAATTTTCAAGTTTGGACTTAGTGGAAGTTTGTTATGGCTCTGCACACACACCGGGGTGAACCTCTAAGTTATTGACTATATGTGTTATATTTGCTGAGATGTTTATCTCTTTTTTGAGCCTTGGTTTTGTCTTGTTTTGCTCGGGACGAGCAAAAGCTAAGTGTGGGGGAGTTGTTAAGGGTGATTTTATATGATTTATATCGTTATATTTTGTAGCAATTCTCTCCATATTCGTATAATTCGCATAGAAATTAAGTGTTTAATTGATTTATTGATCAAATGAGTTTTTAAACGGTTTAATCGCAAAATTGGTTAATTTATGTGTCTTATTGATGATTTTATGTTTATTTGGATATTATTACATTTTGCGATGTTTTTAATGACTTGTAGATGCATAATTGTGGCTCAAAAGATGATGAAGTGAAGATAAATGTCGGATTTAATTGATGAAAAAGAGATAAGGAAGATTTGAATAGAAGAAAAGAGATAAAGATGGAGAAATCGAATTTCAAGTCCATTGAACGAGTGTTCAAGTCCCGTCCAGTTGGACGGGCGTCTGGCATATTGGACGAGCGTCCAGGCTGAAGAGTTTGATTCAGAGTTTTGTTTAAATTGCTGAACGAGCATCCAAATTAAAGAAGGACGGACGTCTGACCATGACTCGGCCCGATTCGAAGTTTGCATTGAAGGTTGGACGGGCGTTTGATTCTTTGGACGGGCGTCCTTAAACCGCCTTTGCTGAACCGCCTCTGAAATCTATATAAAGGCAGCGTATTTAGACCCCAATAACATCATTATTCGAACCCTAAATCCTAGGGGCGGCCTAGCTGCGATTTTCATTAGTTTTACTCAAAGTTTATGTTTTTAAATTTCTAGTTTAGATCAAACACCTTTATGTATTTTTATTCAAGTATTTCGAACTTCAAGGTGATGTTAAGAGGCTAGACCTCTCTTGAACAAGCGTTGTGAAGCCATCCGATCAACAATTCAGTTTCGTTTCTCGATTGTCTTGTGAGTATTTAATTCAAGTTGTCTCTTTATCGTGTTTATCATGTTATTTACGCAATTTATATCGAAAGATCTTTGCATGTTGATTGTTTATATTGATGAGAATCATGTTAAACCCTAGATCGCCATGATAAAGAATAGATATTTGATCTAAATAACGAGAGTTATTAGGATGGATTTCTAGGTTAAAAACTTATAAATTTCACACCTTTGATTTGGAAGCGTTAATCTTTAGGATCGAGAGATAAAAGATTGATAGGCGAACTTGTCTAAGAAATTAGGAGTTCATACCTTGGCTAGGTGAATCACAACTTGGTTAGAAATCACGAGATAATCGAGATAGAAATTGATTGTTGTAGGATAGGTGGATCAATAGCTTGTTCGTTCGTAAATTATTGATTAAATCACTTGAACTTGAATTGCTTAGTAAATTTACAATCTTTATTTCATAATAGATTTAGTTTAGATAATTTTGTTCGCAACCATATTTTCCTGGCTTTAGATCTCGATCTTCTGTCCAGTTATTCTTATTGTTAGTTTCGTTTTTTCGTTTTAGTTCTTCACTGTTTTATTTTCGTATCATTTTTAGTAGTAATCGTGACATAGTTAGGTTAGATAATAAAAACTAGATTAAGCAACCCCGATTCCCCGTAAGATCGACCCGGTATCAACCTCTATACTACGATCCCTACACTTGGGGTATACCGGATTTATAAATTTATTACTTGAATTGCCAATTTACTCTTTTTTTTGTTTTTTTTTTTGGATCAAAGTCGAAGAAACAAAAAGGGCTGGGCTTCTAACGACCTAGGGCTCTGCCGGAAGGAGCTCAGATAGGGGGGAGGGAGCGTACCTGAGGAGGGCGGCTGCACGACGGAAGAGAAGGACGCGGGTATGCCGGGAGATCGCCGGCTTCAAAGAGAAGAGATGATCCTAGTGTTAGCGGCAACACGCGGCGGTGCGGCTGACGTGATGATTCAACCTGTCTCTGATACCAATTGATACGGGGAACCTTAAATTCCACGTACACGTTGGAACGATCTAGAATTATCACGATTTTATGGCTCCTCAACCTTCAAGAAACCTGTTCTTGAAAACCTTGGAATGATCAAAACCCCTTGGAGACCTGCCCAAGAAACCCTGATTTGTGAACGTTCAAGAATTGCCAAACTCTTGAATTTGATGTTCAATGGTTAAGTTTATTCGTAAACTTAAAAAAAACGCAATTGTTCTTGCCAATGCAAAGAAGAAATTTTATAATGATTCTGAATAATGTGTAATTGAAAAGAGACTCTTAAGCCTTATTTATAGGCTTACAACTAAAGAAAATAAAAACCAAATTCCGATGTGGGACAAATAACTTTAAAAAAAAACTCCTAAGCTTCTACTTGGCCTATGGGCTGCTTTTATTATTAAAAATAAACTCAATACTGAATCGTCTCTAACCACATCCATCAGCAACAATGAGCAATACTGACTTCTCACATTCAACCTTTCCTTCATGAACATCATCGAATGACTGCATAACCAATGTAGATAAAGCTTCATCTCTCTTCTTGCGTTGCAATCTGGTCAGCGGCCCATCTCTCATTATCAAAGGATCCTTAGCCTGAATTGGTGACATAAGATCATGATGTGTGACTGGTGGTAATGGATCTGAACTCACATCAATTTGCTTCAATGTGTTGAATGCTTTCTTGCACTCTTCTCCAAATAAAAAAGGTACATCTTTTACAAGCAATTCCGTCAAAGGCCTAGAAACTTTAGAGAAGTCCTTGATAAACCTCCTATAGAATCCTGTGTGGCCAAGAAAGGCTCGCAACGTCTTTAAGTTCATTGGAAGGGGTAACTTCTCTATTACCTCTATCTTTGCCCTATCAACTTCCATTCCTTTCCTTGAAATCCTATGACCCAACACTATTCCTTCTGTAACCATGAAATGACATTTTTCCCAGTTAAGCACAAGGTTGGTCTCTTCACATCTCTTTAGCACTCTACTCAAATTGTCCAAGCATTTATCAAAGCTATCTTCAAATACAGAGAAATCATCCATGAAAATCTCTAGGAAATCCTCCACCATGTCCGCAAATAATGACATCATGCACATTTGGAATGTTGCTGGTGTATTACATTACCCAAAAGGCATGCGATTGTACGCAAAAGTTCTATAGGGACATGTGAAAGTTGTCTTCTCTTGGTTCTCGGGGGCAATATGGATCTGATAATAACCAGAATATCCATCTAAAAAATAGTAAAAAGCATTACCGCTTAATCTTTCCAGTATCTGATCAATGAATGGTAGGGGAAATAATCTTTACGAGTTGCATCATTCAGTTTCCTGAAGTAGATGCAAACTCGATGTCCAGTAATTAGTCTCACATGGATTAACTAATCAAACTCATTTGGTTGGACAGTGAATCCTCCTTGCTTGGGCACCACATGAATTGGGCTCACCCACTCACTGTCTGCAATTGGGAAAATGATTCCCATCTCCAACATCTTTATGATCTCTTCCTTAACAACATCCTTTAGTTGTGGCATCAACCTCCTTTGAGGTTGTGCTACCGCTTTCTTCTCAGGATGTACAGAGATCTTATGCATGCACACTGATGGGCTTATTCCTCTAATATCCGCAATCGTCCACCCAAACGCTCCCTTATGCTCTTTCAGTACTCTTCAAAGTTTCTCCTCCTCTAAAGGTGATAATAACGATGAAATTATGAGGGGGAGAGTATCATCTTGTAAGTATACGTACTTCAGGTGCGATGGCAAAGGTTTCAACTTTAAGTTCCTTGGTGGCTTTTCTAACGATGATCTTAACAGCTTACAGTCAAAGAACTTGTGCCACGAAGGTCTATGAATGGTTCCTCCTAAATCCATAGAAGATATAGGCTCTATTTCTCATGCTTGACCTTCGTTACACCCAGGCCAAGTTTCCTCATAGCTTTCTTCTTCCTTCAGGAGTAAAGTCTCAGCTACTTCAGGGTCTAGTGCCACTTGCTGATATAATTCCAACACAAGTTCGTCTATGGCATCTAGCATATAGCATGCTTCTCCTTCATCTTGTGCATACTTTATTGAATTCATCACATTGAATACTACTTTGTCCTCATTCACTCTCGGAATCAGCTCACCCTTACGAACATCTATCAATGTTTTGCTCGTAGCTAGGAAAGGTCTTCCTAAGATTAGTGGAACATCGTGGTTAGCTTCCATGTCTAGCACCACAAA
This sequence comes from Gentiana straminea, assembly GCA_036785695.1. NCBI lineage: Eukaryota > Viridiplantae > Streptophyta > Magnoliopsida > Gentianales > Gentianaceae > Gentiana > Gentiana straminea. The sequence continues at coordinate 1,178,743 of JAVUPR010000087.1, read as the reverse complement.
GTCTACAGGGAATACAAACTTATCGACTTTTACTAGTACATCCTTCACCACTCCACACGGTTGCTTCATTGACCTATCTGCTAATTGAAAGGTTATAGATGTTTCATTCAATTCTTTCATGCCTAACTTATGAAAGATGGAGAGTGGCATCAGATTGACACTGGCTCCAAGATCACACAATGCTTTATTTAGGCACACTCCTCCAATTGTGCAAGGTATGAGGAAGCTCCCAGGATCTTTACACTTAGGAGGCAGTTTGCGTTGCAAAGCTGCTGAGCATTTCTCATTAAGGCATATAGTCTCAAGGTCTAATAACTTCCTGTTGGTAGAGATTGCTTCTTTCAAGAATTTTGCATACTCTGGCATTCCGGCCAGAGCTTCTACCAAAGGAATATTCACTTGCAACTTTTTAAACATCTCCATAAACTTTTTATAACGCGTATCATCATTATTCGGCTTATATTTTCTAAGGGGATAGGGTAAAGTAGCAGGATTAATAGTTACAGTTCGTGAAGACTTACCAGCTGACTGCTGCTGCTCCGTTTGCTTGTCTGCTGAATTTTCAGACTCCCGGTTTATCGGAGTAGTGTCCCTGAATACCGGCCCCTCTTTTTCTCCAGGATTCCCGCCGCGTTCGCTCGTGGATCGCTTTCGATTCTTCCCCGGACGGTTGGTATAACTGGTCCAGGCAGTTCCATTCCGTTTCTAGTCATGATTGCATTCACGTCCTTCGGATTCTTCTCAGTATTACTTGCAATCTGCCCCACTTGGTGCGACAGATTTTGCACTAATGCTTCTTGATTGGTCAGTCTTGTATCATTCTTCTGACAATAAGTGGTGAAGTTTGTATTCAGTTCAGTCATGGATTTCATAAGTTGATTGACTGTGTCGGTCACAGTTGAGCTCATTTTATCCATGGCTGCTTCCCAACCACCGGACTTGTTGAATTGAGGCATGATCCACTAGCTTGTCTTGGTCTCTCTCCACCATTAGAATCACTTTGTCTATACCCCCAGCAGGGTCACTCAGTCTAAAACTAGGGTGGTCATGAGAACCTGGGCGATATCCGCCCCCTTCATGAGAATCACTTTTTCAACCTTGGCTATGCGATCTTGCATGCCATCTATCTTCTTGTTCATTGCCATTAGCTGGAATAAGATTTTTTGAGAAGTATCTTCTCCAAATACGCTTTCAGCTACTTTATCATCGGCTTCTTCCGGTGATAGCAATGCAAAACATCCGTTGCTTGATGCATCAACTCTCATTTGTTCACTCGGCCGCAATCCATGATAGAAACTATCCATTCGTTCGGGCGAAGTGATATCATGGTGAGGGCATCTCCTCTCGTGCTTCCTTAAATCTTTCACATGCTTCTTCAAACGTTTCAGTGGGTTTTTGCTTGAAATTCATGATGTATTGTCTCATCTGTAGTGACTTCCTAGGTGGGCAGCACTTGTTCATAAACTTCTGCAACAGATCGGTCCAAGTTTGGATCGATCCTGGTACTAGAGACAATAACCATATCTTCACTTTGTCTTTTAGAGTGAATGGAAATAATTTCAACTTGATGTTGTCTTCAGGTACTCCTGCTAGTTTGACCGTGCTGGGTTGGTGATGTGTACACTAGGATCTTCGTTCATTACTCCATGAAAGGTAGTGTAATTAGCCCCCATAAGGATTTCCTTGCCTCCCGATATCCGCCCCCTTCATGAGAATCACTTTTTCAACCTTGGCTATGCGATCTTGCATGCCATCTATCTTCTTGTTCATTGCCATTAGCTGGAATAAGATTTTTTGAGAAGTATCTTCTCCAAATACGCTTTCAGCTACTTTATCATCGGCTTCTTCCGGTGATAGCAATGCAAAACATCCGTTGCTTGATGCATCAACTCTCATTTGTTCACTCGGCCGCAATCCATGATAGAAACTATCCATTCGTTCGGGCGAAGTGATATCATGGTGAGGGCATCTCCTCTGTGCTTCCTTAAATCTTTCACATGCTTCTTCAAACGTTTCAGTGGGTTTTTGCTTGAAATTCATGATGTATTGTCTCATCTGTAGTGACTTCCCAGGTGGGCAGCACTTGTTCATAAACTTCTGCAACAGATCGGTCCAAGTTTGGATCGATCCTGGTACTAGAGACAATAACCATATCTTCACTTTGTCTTTTAGAGTGAATGGAAATAATTTCAACTTGATGTTGTCTTCAGGTACTCCTGCTAGTTTGACCGTGCTGGGTTGGTGATGTGTACACTAGGATCTTCGTTCATTACTCCATGAAAGGTAGTGTAATTAGTCACCATTTGTATCACATTTGGTTTCGGGTGAAATACAGCAGTTGCATCCTCAGGCTGAACAATTGCTGGCACTAATTGCTCAATCATCGGCATTGCATAACTCTGTAGAGTTCTCCTATCTGCTTGTACCAAAACTCCTGCTCCATTTTGTCCGTTCTGTGCCATGTTGATTTCTGTATCTTCCAAAGGCGGAATATCTTCTTCTCTCTCGCCGTGATCTCCTTCATGCGTACTCACGTCGTCCGCAAGCCTAACAGATCTCTCTCGAGTTTCCTTTCTCTTTTGTCTAGAAAACTTTTCAATCTCAGGTATGAATCTCTTGAGTTTGGCTGCTGAACTTCGTGTAGTGTACTACAAGACACAAAAAGAAACTAAAAAGGTTAGTAACTTGCCCCGGCGGCTGTTACGCACGCCTAGAAGACTCTAAAATACAAACTCTGACTACTGATCTGACTCTGAACTGACAGAAACAATTTTGCTAAAACTGGACCCTCGGTTTACCGTGGTAGAGCCTCGGTAAACCGGAAGCAATTTCTTTCCAGATTTTAACAGAGCTGACTCTGTATGACTCCAGTATGAACATTCTAGGAAACAGACTCAATTAAATAGACTCAAATATATACAGAAAACTCAATCTTAAATAAAAAGTATTCTTGACACGAGTCCCCGACAACGGCGCCAAAAAATCTTGATCGCGTGCAAAGCACTTACTAGAAATAGGACTAGGTCTATCGTAGTACAGTATTGGCGAGTCAAGGTCGATCCCACAGAGACTCGTAAGAACGTCTAATTATCAAGATTGAGCTTGTCACGATAATGGTCTACGACCAACTATAACATAGACTGTAGTTAATTTGGTGCCTCAAACTAACAAGGTTATGCTTGTTCAACGAAGCAAAAACGAGTTTCTAATGTATTAGTTCAATTAGGAGTAATTAGTTATTCCCCCCACACATGCAACAGTCCTCCCCATTGGTGAATTTATTCATTGTTCAGCTACGGGTACAACTCCTAACCCTATCTACTCCGACAATGGTAGTAGACAATCTATACGCAAGCTACCCTCCTTAATTGGTCCTAATAGCTCATAAGCATAAAGAACTAGAGCTTTCGATATTGAGCGCTAACTCATACCGCAAACCCGCCTAGACAGCTGTCGACATTGATCAGCACGTTCCTATGGTCCAGTCTAGATAATATCCAAACATTGCACTTCACTATTCCTATTTCATGCTAGTTTACGATGACATGCAAATAGTTTATCAGGCTAAAAACATGTAAATTAAATCTATCTATCAACGTAGCTGGCGCCCGATTATCATGAATTAGTAATTTATTAGGTATTCAGATATAGCGATATAGACCGTCGTAGATATAAAGAACGCAATTACTATTCCATGATTCCTTCACCAACGAATCATATCTATAACGCATGGGGTAAAATAAACTAACTACTACATAATTAAACAAGCAATTAAAACATACTAATCGAATAGAACAACGATAGATCTACATCTTGGAAAAGACAGAAAATCATACCCTCGAAGATGAGGGTAGATCTCCCTTGGATCTCTCCCTAGGCGGTGACTCCGTCGTCTCTCCGACCAGAACTCATAAAATAAAGAACAAAGAACTGCATAATTTTCCTTGAACAATTTGGGTACATTGTGTTCTGAGGCGAAGCCTCTTATTTATAGCTATCTAAACCGACTTAGAAACATCTAGTATTACCCCTCGTCCAAGAAAACACGTTTCGGAAGGATCTGGATCCTCGGTAAGTCGGCACCACCTCCCGGTAAACCGGGGGTATTTTTGTCCTTTTTCTTCAGCCGACTTAACTCGAAAGGTTCTGGAATACACTAGGCCCATTCTTTTCGTTCAGTCCACTCTAGATTCGTCCATCATGCTCAGCCCAATATTTCGTATCCTGAAAATAATCAAATAATACACGAAATAATATCAAAATAGGGAAAATAAACGCTAAGTGCAGATTTCTCGACTCACGAACCCGACATATGCTATTCAACTGAAATGGTTCAAATTTATAGGTCGAAACAACTATTTTTAGCTCATAATGGATAGAATGTTGATGTCGTAGGATAGACTATTTTAACCGTCATCTGTTGGGAATGAAGCAAGTGTTGCTGCACTGGCCGTAGGAGTTTATTTTCTTTCATTGCCCAGTGGGCTAGTCTAGAACTTAATAACTGTTATTTTATTCCTGCTCTTACGAAGAACATTATTTATATTTCTGCATTGGATGTTGAAGGATTTTCTTTTACGTTTGAGAATAAATGTTGTTCTTTTTCACGTGATGGATTTTTTTATGGTACTGGCATAATTAGCAATGGTCTCTACATATTAGATGTGAATGTTGAAGTACCTTGATATAAACAACAAGAAAGCCAAAAAAAATGACTTGAATGAATTGTAGACTTGGCCATATAAATAAGAAACGCATTTCCAAACTCCATAAAGATGGAATGTTGGATCACTTCGATTACGAATCGTTTGATACATGCGAAGCTTGTTTACTTGGCAAGACGACAAAGTCACCTTTCAGTGGCAAAGGGATAAGATCCAATGAGTTGCTTGAACTCATGCATACTGATGTATGCGGCCCAATGTCAATTCAAGCCAAAGGAGGATACTATTATTTTATCACCTTCACTGATGACCATTCACGCTATGGTTATGTGTACTTAATGAAGTACAAGTCTGAGGCCTTTGAAAAGTTCAAAGAATTCAGAAGTGAGGTTGAGAAACAACTAGGTAAAGAAATCAAAACACTTCGATCCGATCAAGCTGGAGAATACCTAGATGGAGAGTTTCAAGATTACTAAAGGAGAATGGGATTCTACCTGAATGGACCCCTCCCGGAAAGCCTCAGATGAATGGAGTGTCTGAGAGGAGGAACCGTACCTTGTTAGACATGGTACGATCCATGATGAGCTACGCAGTTCTCCCAAAATCATTTTGAGGATATGCCCTTGAAACCGCATCATATACACTGAACCGAGTTCCATCAAAGACGATTGACTCTACTCCATATGAAGTATGGCATAAGAGAAAACCGAGTCTGGCATATCTTAAACCTTGGGGTTGTATGACTTACGTGAAGCGGATGGTGCCTGACAAATTAGAGGCTAGATCTGACAAATGTCTATTTGTGGGTTATCCTAGAGAAACTAGAGGATACCAATTTTACCACCCTGAGGAACAAAAGGTGCTTGTTTCCAGGACTGGCCACTTTCTGGAGAAAGAGTTTATTCTGGATAGGGTCAGTGGGAGTCAGATTGATCTTGAAGAAATTCAAGAACCACTTACGGATAACAGTCAGTTGATGGAAGTAGATGAGACGCCACACACAGATGTGACGCTAACCTCTACCGTAGACACACTAGCACCTCGAAGATCCACCAGGGAACGCCGTGAACCCAAAAGGTACACTGGCGTGTATCTCATGGAAGAAGAGGACCCTAGAACTTATGAGGAAGTGTTATTAAGGCATGACAAAGAGAAATGGCTAGAAGCCATGAATTCTGAAATGAAATCCATGAAAGACAACCAAGTATGGAATTTGGTTGATCCACGTAAAGGAATAGTTCCTATAGGGTGACATTGGGTCTTTAAGAGAAAGACCGACATGGATGGTGACGTGACTACCTACAAGGCTAGGTTAGTGGAAAAAGGCTATAAGCAAAGACAAGGAGTTCACTATGACGAAACCTTTTTGCCTGTTGCCATGTTAAAATCCAATAGAATTTTGCTCGCTATTGCAGCATACCATGATTACGAAATCTGGCAGATGGATGTGAAAACAGTTTTCCTTAACGGGAACCTGTCTGAGGAAGTGTATATCACACAGCCTGAGGGTTTCACAACCAATGACGCCAGGATGGTGTGTAAACTGCAAAGATCCATTTATAGATTAAAGCAGGCTTCTCGGAGTTGGAATCTTTGCTTTGATGAGATAATCAAACAGTTTGATGTCATCAAGAATGAAGATGAGCCCTGTGTTTACAAGAAGGTTAGTGGGAGTGCCATTGTGTTCCTAGTGCTTTATGTGGTTGACATATTGCTCATAGGGAATGATGTGCCTATGTTAAAGTCAGTCAAAGCTTGGTTATCCAAGAACTTCTCAATGAAGGACTTGGGTGAAGCAGCCTATATTCTAGGAATCATGATCTATAGAGATAGATCTAAAAGGTTGCTTGGTCTGTCGCAATCCACCTATGTAGACAAAATGCTGAAGAAATTCAGCATGGAGTAGTCCAAGAGAGGATTGATGCCCATGTCACATGGGGTCTACCTGTCGAAGGGAATGAGTCCTAAGACAGAGGAGGAAAGTGCACAAATGAGTAGGATCCCTTACGCTTCGGCTATCGGGTCCATCAAGTATGCCATGTTGTGCACTAGACCAGATGTCTCGTACCCTCTTAGTGCGAATAGTAGGTACCAGTCCAACCCAGGTGATGGTCACTGGGTTGCAGTCAAGAATATTTCTCAAGTACATGAGACGTACTAGGGATATGTTCCTGGTTTTTGGGAATGATGATTTAGTATTGCGAGGTTACACATATGCCCATTTCCAAATTGACAAGGATGACTTTAAGTCACAGTCTGGATTTGTTTTCACACTTAATGGTGGAGCAGTGAGCTGGAAAAGTTCCAAGCAGGAGACTACTACAATGGAAGCCGAATACGTAGCAGACTCGGAGGCAGCAAATGAAGTAGTTTGGATGAAGAAGTTTGGATGAAGAAGTTCATTACTGAACTTTGTGTGGTTCCCTCCATTGAAGGTCCAGTGCCGATGTACTGTGATAACACTGGGGCGATATCTCAGTCGAAGGAACCAAGGTCTCATCAGAAGTCCAAACATGTGCTACGGCGCTATCACTTGATTAGAGAGAAAGTAGATAGAGGAGATGTAAAGATAGAGAAAGTCCACACGGATGATAACCTAGCTGATCCGTTAACCAAGGCATTGTCACAGGAAAAACATGAGAAACATGTACACATGGAAGGGCTTAGGCATATGGGTTATTGGCTTTAGGCCAAGTGGGAGATTGTTGAATAGGTGTCCTAAACCCAATCGGGTTGGACCGGATCCGACCGGGTCAGGTCATTTACAGTCTATTTTAGTTCATGTAATAACTTTGTTATGATTAATAAATGCACTTTTGTTAATATATATTGTTTATCTTCATGTTATTGGTTGTATATATAGTAACATCCCTAGTGTCAAACTTTGATAGATAAACCATGATAGTGATTATGGTTGATGAAATCTCTAATCACTCTAGCAAGTTTGATGCTTAAATGTCTCTAGTCATATGTACTGTCAAATGGGACATTGATAGTATAATCAGACTAGCACATATTAGATGTCTTCTATCTTATTGAAGATAGGGATAGATCTCGTCTATCGAAGTGTAAGGACACTTGGACTATACGTGGACGTGTATTAGAGAATACGTACGTTAGACTGACCCACTTACATTAAGTGTCACACTATGTGGCGGTTGTGTAATTATCCTTAAGACCGGAGTCTTCATGGCATCACGGTGTGGATTGTCATGCTTTGACACTATTGAGATTTCCCCTACCCACGGGGGCGATCATGCGGTAGTGATTGGGTGTGATATTGAAGCATGCAGAGTATACATGCTTGGTCGTCCGGGAATCGCGTATCCTATGATTGGACTGAATATCCGAAATGGCCTTCTTATAAGGAATGTCTAGCTCTCGAGAATCTTTGCAAAGTGGGAGTAAATGTGTTATTCCAAGAGAGCATGATATCCAGATTATAAGATATGATCGTTAATGTATTGACACTCGAGATACGATCGTATGGATATTATTACAGCGGTAGGATTGTAATATACACGGTAATTGTTCCACATGAAAGATAGTAGTCATTGCATTTGACTCTTCCGATGATTGGGGGTCATGGTGTGTTGCTAGACGCTATCCCGTGATCGTTAAGCATGAAGGGCATTTTCGTAATTTGCACGTTGTGTCTACGGCCAACATATTCGTAAGCCTATCGGGTTACACACATATGAACATCAAGTCGGATTAAAATGCGGTTATGCTGATAACCAGAGATAAGGAAAGTTTATCTCTAGACTATAAAGGTTATAGTAGCAAATTAATATAGTGGTATTTATTTATTATGAATAAATAAAGTACAAGATATTAATTATACATAAATTATATTAATTAAAGAATATTACTGAAGCCAATAAATTGGCATTTGGGGCGCAGAACATAAGTGTATGAGATACACTTGGATTGTGCAATTTAATTAATAATATTACCATAATATTAATATTGGATATTAATTGATTTTGAAAAAATAGATTTATGGTAATAAGATAAATATAATCAATATAAGACATTGGCAATATTTATTATAATAAAAGAGATAAATCAATAAAATCAATTTTCCTTATTTTATTGGGAAAATGTTTTCTCTTTTTCATCTATCTTCTAGGAAGCTTCTCCTAATTAGATTAGGGAGACTTGGGGCGCCTATCACATCACAATTCCAAGAGCTAATAGTTCTTGTTTAAAATAGAATGCTTCCTATAGAGAGTTAGAGAGAGGGAAAAAGGCCGGTCTAGCAGCCGGATTTTTCTGATAGCAATCCAAGGAGGATTCCGTTGAGGAGTTCGTGTAGATCAACGATAGAGGCCAGACGCGTGGACGGCTTGCACACTGGACTACTCTCAGTTGACGGCCAAAGTGACGATCTTATAGATCATCCAAGGTATATTCCATTAAACTACTTAACGTGTTTATTGCATTAAACGAAGACGATCTAGAAAAGGAAATCAAAATTTTAAATTCCACTACGTTAAACTAGTTATTCCTAACATATAGATGTATTGTTTAACTCTTTCATGCCAAACTTATGGAAAATGGAGAGTGGAATTAAATTGACACTGGCTCCAAGATCACACAATTCTTTGTTTAGGCACACTCCTTCAATTGTGCAAGGTATGAGGAATCTCCCAGTATCTTTACACTTAGGAGGCAGTTTGCGTTGCAAAACGGCCGAGCATTCCTCGTTAAGGAAAATAGTCTCAAAGTATAACAGCTTCCTTTTGGTAGAGATTGCTTCTTCAGGAATTTTACGTACTCTGGCATTCTGGCCAGAGCTCTACCAAAGGTATATTCACTTGCAATTTCTTAAACATTTCAATGAACTTTTAATATCGAGCATCATCATGATTTGGTTTATATTTCCTAGGGGGATAGTGTAAAGTAGCAAGATTGATAGTTACAATCCGTGAAGACTTACCTGCTGCCTGCTGCTGCTCTACCTGCTCGTTTGTTGAATCTGCAGATGCCCGATTAATCGGCGTGGTGTCCCGATTAATCGCATCCCCTTTTCTTCCTGATTATGCTGCGTTCTGATGCTGACTGCTTTCTGATTCTTCCTGGATAGTTGGTATAACTGGTCAAGGCAGTTCCTTTCCGCTTCTTGTCATTATTGCATTCACGTCCTTCGGATTCTTCTCAGTGTTACTTGGTAATCCTCCCGGAGGACGGGCTGACACTTGTTCGGCGATCTGCCCCATTTGTTGCGATAGATTCTACACCAAGGCTTTATGATTTGTCAGTCTTGCATCATTCTTCTAACAATATGTGGTGAAGTTTGCATTCAGTTCGGTCATGGACTTTGTGAGTTGATTGACCGTGTCAGTCACAGTTGAGCTCATTTTATCCACGGCTGTTTCCCAACCGCCTGACTTTTTGAATTGAGGCAAGAATCCCCCAATCTGTCTTGGTCTCTCTCCACCTATAGGATCACTTAGTAGAAAACCGGGGTGGTCTTGAGAACCCGGGAAATATCCGTCCCCATAAGGATTTCCTTGCCTCCCTAAATAGTTCACATCTTCGGTGTTGGTTGCTTCGACTTCTTGAACTTTCTCTACCTTGGCAATGCGGTCTTGCATGCCTTCTATTTTCTCGTTCATCGTCATTAACTGGTATAAGACCTTTTGAGATGTATCTTCTCCAAATACTCCTTCAGCTACCTTTACATTTTCCATTTGATGCGTTCCCCATTGGATTGTAAGTGCAATTTGTTCCAACTTTTCTTCAGCTTCTTCAGGTGACAGTAATGCAAAACATCCATTTCTCGATGCATCAACTCTCATTTGTTCACTGGGCCACAATCCGTGATAGAAACTATGCATTCGTACGGGCAGAGTGATATCCTGGTGAGGGCATCCACGATGTGCTTCCTTGAACCTTTCTCAAGCTTCTTCGAAAGTCTCGGCCGGTTTTCGCTTGAAATTCATGATGTCGTGTCTCATCTGTAGTGACTTCCCAGGCGGGTAGTACTTATTCATAAATTTATGCACTAAATCGGTCCAAGTTTAGATCGATCCGGGTGCTAAAGACAATAACCATATTTTTGCCTTGTCTTTCTGATTGAAAGGGGACAATTTCAGCTTAATGTTATTTTCAGGTACTCCTGCAGGTTTGACCGTGCTGACTATCTCCCAGAAGTTAGTGACGTGTACACTAGGATCTTCGTTTGGTACTCTATGGAAGGTAGTGTAATTGGTCACCATCTGTGTCAAGTTTGGCTTTGGGTGAAAAACCTCAGCCACATTCTAGGGTTGAACAATCACTGGCACGAATTGCTCAATTGTTGGCATTGCATAACTCTGTAGAGTTCTTCTCTCTCCTTCTACCACAACTCTTGCTCCGTTTCCTCTTCCGTTTTGTCCATTCTCCGCCATGTTGTTATAGGTATCCTCCAAAGGTGGAATTTCTTCTTCCTTCTCGCTGTGATCTCCTTCGTGTGAACTCACATCATCTGCCAGCCTATCAGTCTTCTTTAGAGCTTCCTTTAACTTTTATTTAGCAAACTTTTTGATCTCAGATATGAATCTCTCGAGTTTGGCTGCTGAACTCCGTGTAGCGTACTACAAGTCACAAAAAGAAAACAAACAAGTTAGTGACTTGCCTCGGAGGCTGTTACACTCGCCGAGCAGACTAAAAAATACAGACTCTGACGACTGACTCGACGCTGAACCGACATAACCGATTCTGCTGAATCTGGGATACTCGATGAATCGCGGGTAACCCTCGATTAATCAGGTGAATTTTTTTCCAGATTCAAACAAAACTGACTGTGTAAGACTCCAGTATAAACAGACTCAATAAAATGACTCGAAATTTACAGAAACAAATATACAAATGCTAAGTCTCAAATAAAAAATTATTCTCGACACGAGTCCCCGCCAACGGTCCTAGAAAATCTTGATTCAGTGCAAAGCACTTACTAGCAATACGACTAGGTCTATCGTAGTAGAGTACTCACGAGTCAAGGTCGAATCCCAGAGACTCGTAAGAATGCAAATCATTCAATATTGAGCTGTCACAATAACGGTCTACGACCAACTACAATATAGATAGAAGTAAAGTGGTCCTAATAAACAAACAATATTATGCAAGTTCAAACGGAGCACACAAGAGTTTCTAATGTATTAGACTAATTATGAGTTATTAGTTATTCCCCTCATAATATGCATTAGTCATCCCCGTTCGTAAATAATAATTCAATGTCAGCTACGGGTGCAAACTCCTAACCCTATCTGCTTCCATTGTAAGGACAGCAGACAATCTATATGCAACTAACCTCCTTCGTTGGTTGTATTAGTTCATACGCAATAAGTTTTAGATTTTCCAGCTCAAGACCGAGAACCTCCCTATGCAGCTATCGACTATGACTAGCAGGTTCATAAGATCCATCAAGACTATATCCAAATTAACACTTCACTAACAGTCGTTCATGCTAATTTACGATGACATGCAAATAGTTGATCAGGCTACTATCATGTAAATTATATATGTCTATCATCGTAGCTGGTGCCGATTATCATGAACTAGTAATTTACTAGATGTTCAGATCTAGCGATATAGACCGTCGCAAATATGAAGAACGCAATCACTATTTCATGATTTCTTCACCAACGAATCAGATTTATACATACATGGGGTAAAATAAACTAACTACTACATAATTGAACTAAATAACAATCAAAATATACTAATCACATAGAACAACGACAGACCTACATCTTGGAAAAGACAGAAAATCATACCCTCAAAGATGAGTGTAGATCTCCCTCGGCTTTCTCATAGGAGGCGAATCCGTCGACTCCGTGACTAAACTCATCAAATAAATAAATAAAGAACAAAGAACTTTTATTCCATAATGATTGTAAGTTTTGAGGTACAATGAATTCTGAGGCCGATGCCTCTTATTTATAGCTAAATAAACTGACTTAGAATGACCTAGAACTACCATTCGTCCAAGAAAACATGTTTCGGAAGATTCTAGTAGCTCGATTAATCGGCGGCAACTCGCGATTAATTGGGGGTATTTTTGTCCTTTTTCTTCTACCGACATAACTTGGAAGGTTCTGGAATACCCTAGGGCCAACCCTACCAGAACTACGATTGTCAGAGAAAGTTATTGCCTTTGTCAATCGTAACCGTCGATTGCCCCACTACACAACACTTTTCCGTATCTCAAGAGAACGAATTGACTACGACACGACAACTAGCCCATTAAAATTCCACCAACTGTTCATCTCATCAAGCCTATAAATACCTTTTTCTTATTCTCACTTAAGACCTTTATATCTTTTCCTGTTATATCCTACTTACTAGCAAATCACTACCTCCAAATCTTCTTTTTCTACTTAGAAATTCATCTAAAATCATGTCTGATTACAAAATTGAAGCAGGAATGATCTCCATGGATTATTTCCTGAATAAATTCGACAACTCCGGACTTTCACAACAGATAGAGCAAAAGATATGCAAGATCAAAGGATTAGAGAATGTCTTCGATCTCAAACTGCAAAGTGTATGCTTGGAGAGCATATGTCAATTCTACCAAAATGGAAGCTACTCTTGCAATGACAAGAACCTACTGGAATATAGAACCACTATTAATCAAAAGGGATTAGTAGTTACTGAAGAAACAATAACAGAGATTTTTTGTTTTGATAAATCAAATGACTCAACTAGTCTCAAATCAGAAAAAGAGGATAGAGAGAATATATGGAAAGAAGTTTCCAAGAAACCCGAATCAGAAGTCTCACTTAATGGGAGCACCGGTTTGTTAAAGTCAAAATTCAGCTTTTTAACCCAGATGTTTGCGAAATGCATCATTGGGAGTGCATGAACTTTCAGCAATATATCCGGAAACAAAATAGACTTACTCTACATATTTTGGTTTGAGGAGAAGTTCAACTGGCCTAAGTACATATTCAGATAGTTGATCAATCGGTTTAATTATGAGACCAAGCCGAGAAAGAAAACAGAGGTCAAGAAAGCAAGATTTTTCCAGACAAAGACGCTTGCACCACTAGTGTAGAGGATACTCAATCACTTTGAGGTTACTAAAGTTGAAATGACTAGGATCATTGAAGGAAAAATTGCAATAAAAGTTGAAAAGACCAAACCCAAGGCCACTAAAAAATAAACCGAGATAGAAGTTGTTGAACCTTGCAGGAACAAGAGGAAAGCTGAAACTACAAAAGCTAACCTAAGAAAGAAGAAGAAATCTGCCAAAGAAGTTGTTTTAGTTGAAGCTATTGATGTTCAGATGGAGAAACTGAAAAAAAAAATGAGAAGGAAAGTAGAAAAGGCTGCTAAAGAAAAGAAAAGAGAGAAGGAACAATCAGTTGAGTAAATTGATAAAGATCTAAAGAAAAGGAAAATTGAATCACCCGTTAAACCAGTTCCTTCAGATACTGAAGGTCAGTCTCTGCAAGTCATAAACTAGAAAACTGATCAAAAAACTCCCACCAAGCCAACCACTGATGTTCAGGAGAAACCACTTCCTAAAGAACCAGAGTTTGAGGATCATAGAAGATTATGATGAAGTTCCACCGGAAATTGTAGGGATGTTAACTTTGATTAGTAAAGCTCAATCCACTCCCCAGAAGTCAGCATCCAGACTAAACTTTGAAGAATCATTGACAAAATCTCAAGCATCTCAATCTGAGAATAAAGACGATGCTGAGAAATCTGTTCAACAAGATGTTTGTTACTCTTATTGAGGAAACTGAAGAAGTGAATCATGAGAGGATCACTTCAGAGAAAGAACCATCCTTGGGAGAAGCTGAAAAGGAAAAACCGCCCCAATCAGTTAAGGAACTGATTGCCGAACCAACAAGAGTTGAAGAACCAGTTGTTGCCACAACTGGAAAACTGGATGATCCAACTGTCAACCCACCAACTGAGACAGTAAATGAAGCAGAGGTTGTCACCACCACAGAAGCTCCTATTGAACAGATAGAAACTGATCCCTCACTTGAAATAGAACAGGGGATCAAGGATGATTGCCAGAAACTTGATAATTATACTTACTGGAAGCTCAGTTCCATAGGTAATCAAGAAGGGAAGAAGGTGCAAATGATGATAGATGAGCCATGGGTTTTTGGATTGTATGACATTACTCATTTATCTCAATTGTTTGATCTTTCAAGCTTTTTGAGTAATGGTCATGAATCCATTAGAGCTCATCCTGGGAAAAACTGATGGGTGGTGAGCCCCAATCAGAAACAAAGAAGAAGGATGATGATGATGATTCTCAGGGAAATCCAGATATGCAAAGAGGAATTCTAGCATCAATTCAAGATCATGAAACCGCGAAACCTGATTAAAAGAAAGAAGAAAATTTAGAAGAAACTGGAAGCTTAGAGGAATCTATTGCATCTGATTCAGAATCTAGGTCTGAATCTCAACCTAGAATCCATATTGTTGTACCTCTCCTGCTGTCTAGTCCGGCCCATAGTGACCTCCAACTTCTCCGGAATGACATTGGCTCAGAATACTTGGAATCTCGTCATCATGGGCGCATCCCCTAAGAATGGTATCAGGGCACATCTTGTATAAGTAGGGATCGTCCCAATAATAATGCTTTAGATCTGTAAAGAACTTTTTCTTATTGGAACTCGTGATTTCCGTTGGTAGGTACCTTCCTGCTAGAGAATTTACAATTCTAGAAAACCAAGGGTATACCTTGCTCACTCTTGATGTATTTTGTCGGGGCTGAGATTCGACTGGAGCTACGACTGAGACGGTAAAAAGTTGTTCATCAGGAAAGCTCCCTCTAATCTCAGTCGGTTGCTCCTCTTCTAGCAAAGTTAATCTTGACATGTGATCAGCCACCTGGTTCTCAGACCTCTTTTTATCTTTTATCTCGACATCAAACTCTTGTAAGAGTAGAATCCATCTCAACAATATCGGCTTGGAGTCTTTCTTGGCTATAAGGTATTTCAGAGCTGCGTGGTCAGTGAATACAGTGACTTTCGATCCTATCAAATATGGTCGAAATTTGTCAAATGCAAAGATAACAGCTAAGTGTTCCTTCTCTGTAGTCGCATAATTCCTTTGGGCACTGTTGAGGGTACGACTGGCGTAATAGATAGGCTTAAAGATTTTATCCTCCCTTTGTCCCAAGGCTGCTCCAACTGCTGTGTCGCTTGCATCACACATAAGTTCAAAAGGTTTGTTCCAATGTGGGGCCACCAGAATTGGGGCGGTTATAAGCATTTGCTTCAATGTGTTGAATGCTTGATTTCACTCCTCTCCAAATACAAAAGGAACATCCTTCACAAGTAATTCCGTCAAAGGTCTAGAAACTTTAGAGAAATCCTTAATAAACCTCCTATAGAAACCTGCGTGGCCAAGAAAGGCTCGCATTGTCTTTAAGTTTGTTGGAGGGAGTAACTTTTCTATTACCTCTATTTTTGCCTCATCAACCTCCATTCCTTTCTTTGATATCTTATGACCCAACACAGTGCCTTCTGTGACCATGAAATGACACTTTTCCCAGTTAAGTACAACGTTGGTCTCTTCACATCTCTTCAGCACTCTACTCAAGTTGTCCAAGCATTTTTCAAAGCTGTCTCCAAATATAGAAAATTCATCCATGAAAATTTCCAGAAATTCCTACACCATGTCCGCAAATAATGATATCTTGCACCTTTGGAATGTTGCTGGTGCATTACAAAGTCCAAAAGGCATGCGATTTTACACAAAAGTTCCATAAGGACATGCAAAAGTTGTTTTCTTTCGGTCCTCGGGGGCAATATGGATATGGTAGTAACCAGAATATCCATCTAAGAAACAATAAAAAGCATGTCCGCTTAACCTTTCTAACATCTGGTCAATGAATGGTAGGGGAAAATGATCCTTACAAGTTGTGTCGTTCAGTTTCCTGAAATCGATGCAGACTCGATGTCCGGTAATTAGCCTCACAGGGATGAACTCATCGAACTCATTAGGTTGAACAGTGAATCCTCCTTTCTTGGGCACCACATGAATCGGGCTCACCCATTCACTGTCTGTAATTAGGAAAACGATTACCATTTTCAACATCTTTATAATCTCCTTCTTAACAACATCATTCAATTGTGACGTCAACCTCCATTGAGGTTGTGCCACTACTTTCTTCTCTGGGTATACAGAGATTTTATGTAGACACACCAATGGGCTTATTCCTCAAATATCTGCAATCGTCCACCCAAATGCTCCCTTATGCTCTCTCAGTACTCTTAAAAGTTTCTCCTTCTCAAAAGGTGATAGTGACGATGAAATTATGAGGGGAAGAGTATCCTCTTGTTGGTATACATACTTCAGGTGATATGGCAAAGGTTTCAACGTTAAATTCATTGGTGGCTCTTCCAGCGATGATCTTAATAGTTTACCAGTCAATTGTAAGTCAAAGAACTTATGCCACGAAGGTGTATGGATTGTTCCTCCTATATCCACATAAGATATAGGCTATAGTTCTCTTACTTGACCTTCGCTACACCCATGCCCTATTTCCTCATGACTTCATTCATCCTCTTTCAAGAGAAAAGTCTCTACTACTTCAGGGCCCAGTGCCACTTGCTGATGTAATTTCAAAACAATCTCGTCTATGGCATCTAGCATGTAACATGCTTCTCCCTCATCTTGTGCATACTATTGGACCCAGAGAAGGGTAAAATATAGTCAGAGGGGGGTGAATAACTATACTGGAGTTTCAAAAAATTTTCTTGTTTTAAAATATTTTGGGTAGCGGATAAGTCCCTTCTTAAAAACTGTTTCAAAGTAGGTTGTTCAAACACACACAGAGCATGCAATAAAAGATTGTTGTAAAGTAAAGTGTTGAAAGTAAATGAACACAAAGATTTATAGTGGTTCAGGGTGGTGTAATCCCTTGATCCACTCTTCTCTTGTGATGATTAGAGGAATTCACTATTGTCTTTCACCAATACAATAGTAAGATCATCCTTGGCTACACAAGCTTCACAATCTCCAAGATTATCACTCCCTGGCTACAAAAGCTTCAGTGACTCAGTCTTCAACACTGCTCCTTGGGAACAAATCCTTCAACATCTATCACAAAAGGTGCAATTCCTTCTCAGACTTCTCTGATTCAATTGCTGCAACTGGTGTGAATTAGATTCACAGAGTGTTGATTAATCTCAGTGCTTGATGTGAAATTGTAGCTCTAAATTCTGAGTTGATCTCTAGATATGTTCTTTTAGATTCAAAGAGAAGTCGTAAGAAATTAACAGAGTTTATGCTTTTTTGTATTTTCCAATCGTTGTTATCATCTATATGTATATTTCTTGCCTGTCAATGCCTTCTATTTATAGCATTGATAATCCTTTATTTGAATTTCCGTCCGTTGGCTATTTAATATGGAGAATCATCCTGAGTTAATTCTTGATTCCTCTTGATTATATTCTCCTTGATTTCAGTGATCTGGATTTTATTCAAACGTCCATCATAAAATCCATCATTGATTGATTCTGTATTTAATGCTTGATCTTCAGAATCATCCTTGTTCTGAATAATATTAGATTGCTTTGATGTTGTTAGGAACATTTTATTATGTTTTGATGATGGCCATACTAGCTGTTATAGCAAGCCTGAAATAAGTTAGAATTCTCTGTATAAGTCTTTACTTAGAGTCTGACATGTTGTATAAGTTAAGTCAGACAAGTATTGTACTAGTTGGTAGGACGGTAAAGTAAAAACAGACCTTCGGCAGAGTAAAGCCAACCAAGCACCAGCAGAGAAGCAATGAAGAGACTATGGTCTGACTTATAACCAAGGAAGTCTGTGATGACCTTGGATAAGTCTAAGTTATGTTTCAAGTGATGAAACTCAATATTCAAATATGGTGTACACTGGTCTCACCCAAATCAAGGATCAGTGAAGTACAAAGATTCTCATTAAACTGAAGCAAAGAAGAAAACAGTGAATCGGCAAAGTAAACTGACTTTCGGCTGAGTGAAGACAAAACGGTGAAGGAAAAGATAAAACAGCTAAGTCAGAAGGACCATTCGACCGTTCTAAAAACGGCGAAGTAACACTTACCAGATCAGATTTAATATACGTTGAAGATTCAGAAGATCATGCATTAAATGCACAATCATTAAAGGATCAATCAAGGACGGATTTTCTGCTATACGTTTGAAGAAAGAATCCGATCACTGAAATCAAGGAGAATACAATTAAGGGGGAATCAAGAATAAAATCAAGGATTATTCCCTCATTAATATAGCCAACGGACGGAATTTCAAAACCAAGGTTATTCAAGGCTATAAATAGAAGGCATTGACAGAAAAAGAAAACAACAATTGAAAAAGAAAGATCAAGCAGAAACTCAGTCAATTTGAAAAGCCTTCTCTCTGAACATACAAGGATACATCTAGTGATCAACTCAAATATCAGAGCTACAAAGTCATACTCAGAACTGAGATTGATCAAGCAAGTGTGTGAATCACATTCACATCAAACTGAAGCAACTGAATCAGAGGCAATCTGAGAAGGAGTTGAATCTGTGATAGCTGTTGAAGGATTTTGATCTTAAGGAGCAGCAAAAAGAAGACTGAATCACTGAAGCTGTTGCAGTCAAGGAGTGATAGTATTGTAGATTGTGAAGCTTGGGAAGCCAAGGACAATCATACTATTGTATCTGTGAAAACAATAGTCTCCGATCATCACAGGAGAAGAGTGGATTAAGGGATTACACCACCCTGAACCACTATAAGCCTTGTGTCAATTTAATTTCGCAATTTACTTTACAAAGATTTATTTAATTTGCCTACATCATAACTTATATATGTGATTGTCTAAACCGATTTGAAAACAACATAGTAAGAAGGGACTTATCCGCTGCCCAAAAGCTTTTAAATAAAAGAAAAGTTTTTGAAACTCCACTATAGTCATTCACCCCCCCCCCCCCCCCCTCGACTATAGTTTCACCCTTCTCTGGGACCAACAGATGTTCCTTCACTTGACTGTTACTTGACCGGTTAAGTGCTTCTGCTCACTTAGCTGTTTAGTTCTTCCTTCATTGTTGTTCTTTACTCAGCCGGTAAACAGTTTACTTTTCCGGTTTACTGCTTTCTTTGATTCTTTTGATTTCCAAGAGTACTTGTACTTCATTGATCCTTGATCTGTGTGAGATCAGTGTACCCCATATTTAACATTGAATATCATCGCTAGGAAGTCGACAGCTGTCTAGGCGGGTTAGCGATATGAGTTAGCGCTCGATATCGGCAATTCGATTTCTTTATGCGTATGGGCTATTACGGACCAATCAAGGAGGGTAGCTTGCGTATAGATTGTGTACTACCATTGTCGGAGTAGATAGGGTTAGGAGTTGCACCCGTAGTTGATAATGATAATCAAAACAAAAGCTCGCTCGATTAATTTAAGGAAATTATGTGGGGAAGTAAACATAACGATTAACTAATCCAAGTTAGTAGATCGGTGAGAAGAGGGGGAGAAATACCATGTTTGTTTTTTGTTCATTGTGTTAGATGTAGTGCCCGAAAGACAATTTATGTAATTGTTTTTTATGACAGATTTTATTATTCATCTTATTATTTGCTATGTGCTTATAAAGTATGCACTACTGTAAACCCTAAGTATATTAGTATGTAACCACTTAACTCAGTGTATGGCATGCACGTGAGGATTGAGTTAGTGGTGATATACTTGAACTGTTATTCCGTGGTGAACTTAATCAGAGTTTAGGGTCTCATGATTAAAACACCAATAATGCGCCCAGAACACCTTAGGGTGTGATAGTCTTATCCGGACTGTCGGTAGAAAGTACCTAAGTGGGGCATTTATATATGATGGCATTCATATATGACTGGACCGATTTAATCTGTATTTCTTGATATAATTCTGTAATCAGGAAATCTTATTAAATCATTAGATGATCATATATGGATTGACCTTAATCATGAGGTGATCACAGGATGCTGCTTGTCTCGGGGTAGTGTTTGATGTGTTAGTTACGGATCACTTTGATATGTGATCCAAGTCACTTCTCGTTGGCACTATTCCCTGATTAGTGAGTAGTTCTATTTTTTCACAGACATGGAATCCATTCCTTCCTGCGGGAAGTAGAGAGACAGTCCCCTTATTTGTTAGCCCTAAGAAAATGATCGATGGGCCCAGTTCATATTAGACTAATTAGCTACTAGTCAGATATGTGAACTAATTGATCACTAGGGGGTTAATGGTAATTAAGGATAAGATATTCTGAGTCGGGTTCATGGAGACTTCCCACTCAGAATGGACAGTCTATGGAGGGTTAGTCTGTATGTAGTGATTATATCAGTGGACGCTTATTTATTCATAGGGTTGAGTGTAAGTATATCTATAATTGGTAGAGTTTAGTTTCGGGTTTATGGTGGCAAAATCCCGGAATTAATAATTTAAGTATGAATATTCTGTTCGATGAATATTTTTCTTAATTATTGGAGCTACTAGTTATAGGTCCATGGTCCCCAATGTGGCTCCTGTAATTCGGGTATTTTTCTTGTTATTGTGCCTCAGTGATAATTAATTGGCTGGGCCAATTAATTGATGTGCGAAATATTATTTAGTTGGCCTAAATAATATAATACACAGAAAAGACATTTTTTGTGGGCTAAACCCCTAGGTGTGGCGCCTCCCATGTCATAAAGTGCAAGAATTGATTTTCTTGTGTGATTAATTATTTACTAGTTAAATAATTAATTAATAAAAGATAATTGATTTGTAATTGACTGATTGATTAATCACAATCTTTTATAAATGGAATTATCTTTTATTGTGATTTCTTTTTAATTATTTATTTAATTAATTAGAAACTTGGAGGCCAAGGATTTACTCTCCTATATAAAGAGAGTTCTTCCAAGACTTATGGGAGAAGATGTTTTCGACATACACACACAAAAATAGAGAGAAAAACTTGTTTCTTGTCTTGGGTTTCTGGTTGAAGAAAAACTTGTAGTTTTTCCTTGGAAGCATATCAAGAAGGTTCTAGCACCAAGAATTGGTGTCCACCAACCACCGTTTGGAGAACACATTGGAAGATCTTGGCTTCTCTTCCTGCTATAGGTAACACATACTAAACCCCCTTGTAGGAATTTAGCATTTATTTATGTATTGTAATTTGTAAATCGTGATCCATCCACTGCGCAAAGAAACTACATCCTTCACATTGTTGGTCCATGACCGCCTCTATTTTGCTTCTTAATTTGGTTAGAATAGTTTATATTGAAAGTTGCATAGTCGCAGTGGGATCGACCTTGACTCGTATTTACTATACTACGATGTACCTAGTATTCTTGCTAGTAATATCGACGCTAGTGACTTACACACGATCAAGATTTTTGGCGCCGTTGCCGGGGACAATGGCCAATTTTAAATATAAACGTTTAATTCTGATTAAGAAGTCGTTTTTATTCTATTTTATTTTGAGTCTTGAGTCGTTATGGATCAAACATGTATCTGTTAATCTGCCAAAATAAGAAATTTTAGGACCGGTTTACCGAGGGTAACCCCCGATTTACCGAGGCCTGAAATTCAAATTCTGAACAGCCTTAGTTTTTCTGTGTTATTCCCGGTTGATTTTAGTTAGTAGGTCCGCAACAGTTGGGATAATACCCAACTGAAGTGGAAGTTGCTAACATTTTCTTTGTTTTATTTTGTCTCTTTCGCAGGAAGATCAGAACACTTCAGAGATTCGATCAAACCGGAGTTGAAAAAGAGTAAACAAGTCAAGCAATATGCCTCGAACAATATTGAACGTCACACCAATTTCCATGTATCTTGGATCCGCCGTCAGGGAGCAATACGAAGCGGATAAGAAGCGGGTGGAAAAAGAGAAAGAAGCAATCAAGCAAGAGCCTGAAGAGAACTTAAAGGAGTATAGCACGTATCGTCCAGGTGAGTTCCCTATCGAGTTAATTGAAATATCATCTTCGGATTATGATTCTGATGATCCTGGAGAGGATCCCGACACAATGTTTTCTGAGCCTGAGGATTACTCAGACTCAGACACCGTGGTGAAGTTAGGAGACCCTGGCACGTTCCGACTCCCAATTTCTATTAATGGTATATCAGTAGGATTAGGTCTCTACGACCTTGGCTCGAGTTGCAACATTCTACCTTTTTCCTCAACCAAAAGATTAAGCTTCCGGTCATTATGAATCAAATCCGAACCATGACTTTCGTCGATAGAACTAGAGATATGCCTGCCGGTCTGCTTAGGAAGTGCACGATTAAGGCAGGAGGGTTCACTTTTCCAATTTATTTCACAGTTATAGACGTACCAGAGGACCCAAGTGCCCCATTTTTATTAGGAAGACCTTTCTTAGCGACAAGCAAGGCAGTCATGGATTTTGATAATGGGGAGATCACTTTGAGGTTGAATAATGATGCAGTATCTTTCAAAATCTTAGAGCCCCTAGATAATAGGCCGGAAAGTTGCAAGATGACGTATGATTCAGGGAAGGTGGAAATTATAGAGATAGAGAAGGAAGAGCATAAGCATCGAGAGGTTGTAGTAGAAACCGTTGAGCAGGAATTCATGAGATTAATGCTGAGAGAGAGAGAAGAGAAGGACCACAACAAGATGCTCACGGAAGCTAGTCCCTCCGTATTGTGTAGTGAACGCTTTGAGCCTAAAGTAGGAAATGTGGAGTCCTTGGGCATCACGGTTAAATCTCGACGCAGAGGCAGACCTAGTACGCAAGCTAAGAGAGAGAGGCGTGCTAGGAAGAGAGCTCAAAACGGTTCTGTAAAGATGCAAACCTCTGGAGCGAAAGTTTGGCGAGTTAAAGCTCCAACCCCTGAATGATCGAAATCTAAAGAAAGTCGAGCTGGCGACTATAAACTCAGAACTATTCTTTTAAACCCTTAGGTAGATTAAGAATGAATAAAAGTAGCTGGATGAAGGGATGAGCTTTTTTTTCATCCTACCGCACCCTTAGGCTTGAAACCGATGGTTGTGGAAAGGTTTTTTTACTCGTTGTGGATTCTAGTGAAGTAGGTAAGGATTGAGTCGGAGATAGCAACAAAAGGAGTAAGAGACTAGTTAATTTGAGGTCAGAATTGAGCAGAGAGGTTGAGTAAATTGTGCAGAGAAGGAGTACAGAGAAATCTGGGGGAAAAAAGCCCCGGTAAACCGAGGTTTACCCCCAGTTTACCGAGCCATAATTTTCAGTTTTCTGAACGTCAGTTTAAAAGCTGAATTTTTAGAGACACGTAGAGGACACACGTTGCATCAGACACCACCAGTCAGCAGAAACCGTCCCATTTTCCCCTCTTTATAAAATTTTCATCATGTCCCACACTCCACCATAACTCCACCTCAATCCCAACAATCACCTCCTCAATTCCCTCACCCTAATTACTCTTCTACCCACTATCCCACTAAATCCTTCCACCTTCAACCATTTTTCCTATTTAAACCACCCATTCACCACAATTATCATCATTCCCATCTACTATCTTCTCCTTAAATCACCAAACATTCTTCCATTTCCCCTTCATCCAAAATCCGACCACCAACACCACCACTATCACCACCACATCTCCACCAAAATCAAACCTTTCTTCCATTTTTTCCAACCAAAACACCAACCACACCATTTTCTCCACCTTGTTGCTGATTAGTGCTGCTGTGCTAGTGAGGTGCTGCATTTCTTCATCTTCCATTGCCAGAAGCACAGTCCCAGTCAGAAATCCAGAAAAACCCAGGCCGGTAAATCGAGCCTAACTGCCGGTTTACCGAGGGTCACTTTTCCGGAATCGGCATCATTTTCAAGTCTTGTTATCATCCAGAATGGGTCCAAAGAATTGCCGATCTATCCTTCGTCCCAGTGGTTATCAGAGTATCTATGGAGATGCTAGCCCCTTGATAGACGGGGTTGAGCAATTTCATTCCTTAGCAATCTACGAGTCGTTCCGAGGGCATTGGAACGGACGACGGTTGCTCGAGAACGGGGCATCGAGCTGGATGATTGTGGTTCTATCTTGCCACGAGCCTTGCAAGAACAAGACGTTCTGGACATGGAAGACGCACCTACACGGTTCAACGCCATGGTGGTAAGGGGATTTTATGCTTATGTTTCGCATAACCCAGGAGCTACTTTTACGATGGTCCATGGTGTTAGAGTTGATTTTTCTATTGAGCGGATCAACAAGTATTATGGGGTCGCAATCCTCCAATGGGTCCAGAAGAGTACACATCCTCGAGCAATATTGAAGATCTTGAGAGGATGAATATGATAGCTGAATTCTTCGGGGTGCAATGGAAGCGCAATCCTGCGGGAGCCCCCACCATCTTCCTAGAGAACGACTTATCCTGGGATAGGAAGGTGGTCAATAGGTTTGTCTGTGCTCGACTTCTGCCGACCAAGCACACGGTGTCTGTCACACCAAAGAGGGCAGAGTTGATGTTCTATCTGGAGCAGGGATCTCTAGTCAACATTGGTCTCCTGATGCATAGCCGTATTCATGAGCTTGCTGCCACAACTGAGTGCGAGCAGTTGTCATATGGACAGATGATTGACATGTTGCTTTGGAGAACAAGGTCAAAGTTCTGGTTAGTGATAAGTGGGAAGACCCTGAGCCGATGATTAGTTCTCAGTCAGTTTCAAGAGGGCAAAGATGGGTTGGTCAGAGAGCAGAGAGAGAGCGTACTCTGGTCCACGGAGCACCTCGGACTCAGAGAGCCTTGCTAGAGGAGCACTCACGAGAGATTGCAAGTCTGCATCGCAAGATGGACAGGATTATAGACTTTCTAAGAGTTCCTCCTACTACCCCACCACCTAGGACTGCCCCTCGTTATAGAGCATCTTCTTCTACCGCTGCTGCCTCCAGTTCTGGACCTCCTCCCGGTTTTGAGCCTAGAGATGACTGGGAAGGTATTCTGATGAGGATTAGTTTTTTTCTTTCTTTTCTTTGTTGTTATTTTTGTTTTTACTTTCCTATCTAGTTGATGTTGCATAATATTATTAATATAATGATTTTGACGGATTAATTTGTTCGGAGTTTTTATTTTCTCTTTTACTGCCGCCATTTTATTATCTTGTCACCACTATTCTTCTTGGTTTGTTTGAGATACTTAGCGCAGATTCTTCTTGGATTACTTACATGAGCCCGATGATTTATGCGACGATCCAATTCTTCTTTGGTTCCACTCTTAACCGAAGCTAAGTTCCTTTTCATTTTCATTTTTCATCTTCCACATTGGGGACAATGTTTCGTTTAAGTGGGGGTTAAGGAACATCACTTAGCTTCTTAGCACTATATTCCATGAATTGCGTGATTATCTTGATTCTCTTTGATGCACGATTCACCACTTTGACTATGATTCATTTCGACAGAATTTTGAAAAAATATGATATCTTTGCTCTTTTTGAGTTAATTGACTTCATATTTGTTCCACGATGTACATGTAAAAGTAAGTGCCCACTTCTGAAGTAGTGGCGTATTAAGCGTATATTCTGTTATGAGCCACCATTTTAAGCACGCATAACTCACTTTCTTTGGTGTGTAGTCGATAGCATATTGCTTTGACTAGAGTTGACCCTGGCTTCATCCCGAATTATGTTTCACCAACGCTTATAAAGGCAAAGTGACGTGAATCTAGAACCAAGTTCTATACAAGATCCTATGACATTTCAAGTTGGTCCCGAAACTCGACTCTAATGCAAAATGATGCTCGCATCTTTGGGTAATTTGGTCCATTTAATAATGCAAGAATCCAAGTCCAAGAATGAAGAATATTTTGACATCATTAAGTCCGTTTTCTATGCTTGCGGACTACCGGAATAATATCTCAATATTATGGCGCATATTATAAGTAGTTACTATATGTTATATTATGTCATATTAGCTAAATAAATCACAAGTATTTGCTGGAAATTAAGAAAAAGGGCGCCACTTTTGCATGCAAGAAGTCAAGAAGACAAGTTTTGGAAGAATCAAGTTCATGCACAAAAAAATGCATTAAAGCTTGCAAAATACAT
Organism: Gentiana straminea; assembly: GCA_036785695.1. Lineage (NCBI taxonomy): Eukaryota > Viridiplantae > Streptophyta > Magnoliopsida > Gentianales > Gentianaceae > Gentiana > Gentiana straminea. Next base: position 1,152,075 of record JAVUPR010000087.1, on the reverse strand, counting down.
TGAATCTAGATTCAATGTACCTAGAATACTTAAAGGGGCCGAAATTTTAGTTCATGTACTTAGATTTTCAAGTATCTTTTGTAACCTATAATAGCCATCCATTTGTAACTTGAAATTAGAATTCAACTTTTATCAATATAATTTATATTTTCTCACTTGGAAAAGTGTGTGTTGAAATTCTCTGGAAAGAGGTTTCTAAATCCGGATTATCGAGGGCCTAAGCAACCCTTGTGGGTATCCATATACCCATGTGCTTAGAAACGGGTTTTCTAAGTGTTGAGGTAATTCCAAGGTGCGTTCACACAAGTTGTGACTGTGTCGAGGAGCTTATTGATTCCAAGGTGCTTCCACACAGGTTGTGGTTGTGTCGAGGACCTATTCCAAATACCTTCAAATCCACGATCCCAAATTAAATCAAGTCAACATTTCCGGTTCACTTCAGTTGGTATCAGAGATAAGGCGGATTGACGGTATTATATCCCTTTTTTTTCAAAAAAATAAATAAAAAAAATTTATATATATCTTATTTGGAATTAGATTCGAAAGGGTTAAACAATGTTTATTCCTTAGGATTGTATGGATATAGAGGTCGAAGAATATTTTACATGGGTAAAGAAGACTTTACGGAGAAAATATCCGACCTTTCAGTTTCAAAAAGAGACGAAGGAAATGTTTGACAAGAGAACTTCCTTGATTGGACTTATTTTCACAAAGCCATCATCTAACCATAAGCCAATTCGAACTCGAGATATACATTGCCTTGTATGTACAGGAAGAGGTCATTACTCTGAAGAATGCCCTAACTTGAAGCATCAACCTGAACGTGTACTTTTAGAGCTTCTTGAGGATGGTAAGGTAAGTATTAAAATCGTGGAGAAGATAGTTGAGAGGGAAGTGGATGGTGAAACCTTTTGTCCTCCAAAACCCATGGAAATTTTTTTGGGAGATTCAACTAACGAGGCATTTGTGTAAACATACAAAGAGGAAAATAAGAGTTAGGTGGAGCTAGCAGAAGAAATTAGTCCCATATTTGTTGGTGAGGAAGTGGAAATGGCTGCGCCTGAAATTGTGGATGAAAAGGTACATGATGACCGGCCTCATGAAGAGGACACTGGGCTGTTGGATACCTTCAATGCAGCCCCTATATTGCCTTTGATTTGTGTTGATCCTCATCATGTTCATGGCAAACCGGAGCATACATTCTTTGATCCGTTTTGTGCGTATGCTGAGACCTCACAGTATCCGACTTACGGTGGTTATATTGCTTCTTTCAAGGTCTTCAACCACATTTACATCAAGCCAAGAGCTATTTCTGATTTTTCATTAGTCAAGCATGGATCGTCATATCACCATGCCTATAATTTGAAGTTGTCTCTTCTCATTATATTTGATCCCAGAATAACAATGGAATTTTATGTGGGTTATCTAGACTTTATGCAAAGTGATCAGCTTTATGATGTCCTTCTGATTCGAGGACGAATCCTTCGCAACCGGGAGGTTCTGATGTGAATCTAGAACCAAGTTCTATACAAGATTCTATGACATTTCAAGTTGGTCCCGAAACTCGACTCCAACGCAAAATGAGGCATGCATCTTTGGGGAATTTGGTCCATTTAATAATGCAAGAATCCAAGTCCAAGAATGAAGAAGATTTTGACATCATTAAGTCCTTTATCTATGCTTGCGGACTACCGGAATAATATCTCAATATTATGGCGCATATTATAAGTAGTTACTATACGTTATATTATGTCATATTAGCTAAATAAATCACAAGTATTTGCTGGAAATTAAGAAAGGGGGGCCACTTTTGCATGCAAGAAGTCAAGAAGACAAGTTTTGGAAGAATCAAGTGCATGCACAAAAAAATGCATTAAAGCTTGCAAAATACATTGAATCTAGATTCAATGTACCTAGAATACTTAAAGGGGCCGAAATTTTAGTTCATGTACTTATATTTTCAAGTATCTTTTGTAACCTTTAAATAGCCATCCATTTGTAACTTGAAAATGAGAATTCAACTTTTATCAATATAATTTATATTTTCTCACTTGGAAAAGTGTGTGTTGAAATTCTCTGGAAAGAGGTTTCTAAATCCGGATTATCAAGGGCCTAAGCAACCCTTGTGGGTATCCATATACCAAGGTGCTTAGAAACGGGTTTTCTAAGTGTTGAGGTAATTCCAAGATGCGTTCACACAAGTTGTGATTGTGTCGAGGAGCTTATTGATTCCAAGGTGCTTCCACACAGGTTGTGGTTGTGTCGAGGACCCATTCCAAATACCTTCAAATCCACGATGCCAAATTAAATCAAGTCAACCTTTCCCGGTTCACTTCACAAAGGAATTTTGGATTCGGTAGTTTATCAAGAGTGGGGCCGTGAGGATAGATAAATCAATGAGAGTTCACCCACCAAGAAAGAGAAGTGCACTGGAATATATACATCTGTAATCTCTTTGGCAAAAATTTGAGTCGATGGAGCGTAAAACGCATGACTTTTGCATAGACCGATAAATGCGAGCCTAAGAGTAGTAAATGCTCGGTTCTCGATCCGCCTTGCCTGCTAATTTGATTAATAAATAACATGTTCGAGACTGGTTAGTTTGACTACGGGTTGACGTAATGTGAGATTGTCTGCATTACTAAGCGGTTGTGAAAGTTATTGCACACACACATTGGCTCATGACGTGAATAGTGTTTAATGCGTTACTGATGGATATGAGTGGAATGATCTTGATCTTGACTTTGTGAGGCATAGTTTTTTAATTAACTTGCGTACTGATCAGGGTGTTGTTTTCTTTTCGCCTTTTTGCTCGGGACGATCAAAAGCTAAGTGGGGGGTAGTTGATAATGCCCTAAATCGTACCAATAATTATATCCTTATTCACCCCGAATTCTGCTCAAGAGATAAGATATAGGCTCGTTATTATGGGAAATATATGTTAAATGCTATGTGTATGTTTCCAGGATCGTAATTCTGCATCTATGTTATTTTCCCGAAGATTTGGTACTGTTTTGTCTCGTTTTGCGTGTTTTATAGGATGTACCGAATCTGGAGCATTGGAGAAAGGATCTGGACTAAAAGGAGTATATTGGGCCAAGTGATTGAAGTCCAAGAAGAAGTCTGCTGAAGAAAAAAAAGAAGAAAAGTCGGCCCGGTTTACCGAGGGCTAGGGCTGGTAAACCGAGGACTTGTTGGACACGAAATTGATTCTGCCGCTTCTACTAGGTCGGTTAGGGTTTTAGAGAGTCAAAGTCGGTCATTGTATCTATATAAGGCCGCATTAGCTGATTATTGCATAAGCACAAAGTATATTCAATCTTTTATATACAATTTGATGAAATAAAGTTATTCCAAGCTTTTGAGGAGTTCTTTCTAGTTTTCTCCCTTTCTCCATCATCTCTAGCTTGAGTAGATCGAGCTAGATCTTCATTGTTGAAGGTATGAAGCTTTGAGCGTTCTTTTTGTCTTTAATATGGTAGATCTGTTCGTATTTATGTGTTTTAGTTAATCTACATGTTTAAAGACCCCATGATTTACTTAGATTAATCGTAATTGAGCAATGCAGATCCAGGAACAGGAAAAGCTGACCCCCGGTAAACCGGTGGTCTATACCGATTTACCGAGGCAATATTTAGAAAACCTAAAACTGGGATTCACTACAGCTACGTTGATCGACAGGTTTAATTAACAGTAGGTTAGATCTGGTCAATCTGCTTATTGTAATCATAAAACTAGCATGAAATACGAATAGTGAAGTGGTAGTTTGGACATAGTCTTGAATGGACCCTAGGAACGTGCTGATCAATGTCGACAGCTGTCTAGGAGGGTTAGCGGTATGAGTTAGCACTCGATATTGGCAATTCTAGTTCCTTATGCGTATGGGCTATTACGGACCAATTAAGGAGGGTAGCTTGCGTATAGATTGTCTACTACCATTGTCGGAATAGATAGGGTTAGGAGTTGCACCCGTAGCTGATAATGATAATCAAAACGAAAGCTCGCTCGATTAATTTAAGGAAATTATGTGGGGAATTAAACATAACGATTAACTAATCCAAGTTAGTAGATTGGTGATAAGAGGGGGAGAAATACCACGTTTGCTTCATGTTCATTGTTGGCCTATGACCGCTCTATGTTGCTTCTTAATTAGGTTAGAATCGTTTATAGTTAAAGTTGCATTGTCTCTGTGGGATCGACCTTGACTCGTATTTACTATACTACGATGTACCTAGTATTCTTGCTAGTAATATCGACGTTAGTGACTTACACGTGATCAGATTTCTAACTTATTTCAGGCTTGCTATAACAGCTAGTATGGCCATCATCAAAACAAATAAATGTTCCTAACAATTTCCCTCTTTTTGATGATGCCAAAAATCTCATAAGCCCGAACATAAGTATGTGTTGGTCCCTTGGGAAGGCTAACACAAGTTCAAAGGGGGGTGAATAAACTTGTCACTAAAAACTAGATTATTATAATTAAGGTTCAGTTTTAACTTGTGTGGAGTTAAGTTGACCTAGCTGAGTATAAGTCGTGCTGACTTATGCTGAACTGGGTTAGCCGGCAGCGGATTAAGTTAAGCCTTTTAAATAAAACTTGAGCTTATCAGTTTGTCTAAATATACTGCAATGTAGTGCTGACTAGTTTCTTGTGTTTGCTGAGTGCAATTAAGTGCAAAGTGAGTTTATGCTTAGTGAATAAATACGTAAAGTAAGTAAGTAAACAAGACAAGAATTATAGAGGTTCCAGGTGGTGTAATCCTGTCAGTCCTCTATTCCCCTGTGATGTGGGAGGCCAAATTCACTATGTTCTTGAGGTTTACAGTTACAAGACACAAAGTAAATTCTAAACACTTGATTTTCCTTCACTAATCCCTAGCTTCATAATCTTCCAGCTTTAGTCTTCAACAGGTACACTGGCTGTTTGAACTAAGCTTGCTACACTTGTCCTTGAAGGGTAGGAATTACCTCTTCACCAGCTCTACACAAACACATTTTTCCTGACTGCACTCAATTGTCCTTCACACCTTCTTGGTGTTTCACAGTCTAAACCTTTGATAAAATCAAAGTTGAGACTTGAATCAATGACTATGATTTCATTGTGATTTTAGCTTCTTCTTCTAGATATGTTAAAATATGCTCAGCTCTGTTTTCTTCAAATAATTGATCTTGATCTTTCTTTTTTTAATACTTATAAACACTTGAAGATTTCTTAATCTTGCAATAAGGTACACCGCAGGAGTTCTTCTTGATCGATTTTCCCTTTAATTTGAATACAATTGTTTTTGAACTCCGTGCATCTTTTTAGGGTAGAAGTAATCTATTTATAGGGATTTCTTCAACGATTAGAAGATTTAAATGTTTGAAATTGAATTCTTGTATCCGTTGGTTGTTCTGCCTATTCTGATGAATGTCAGTCTCATTTCTGACATTTCTGTGTAACCAATAGAATTGTCTGCTTTATAATGGTCAGAACCTTTTTCAGTTTTTATTCACCTCAGCATGAAAACTTGTCTTAGTCAGTTTTCAGCTTAAGAGCTTTAACTGAGTTTCTACTCTTCTTCAAAAACTCAGTACTCCATTTTTCATCTGATTATTATTCACTTAATCAGAGTACACCATAACTCACAAATCAGCTAAGATATCATTGTCCTTATGATACTTAGGTCTTCTTTCAAGTTCCATAAAGTCATTTCAGGTCATCACAGACTTTCCGGAATAACTTTATAGACTTGGCTTTAGTCTCCACAACTGAGTTTGAACCCTCAGTTCTTCAATCTTCAATAACTGAGTCTGAAACCTCAGTCCCTCAGTTCTAGATAAGTCAACTGAGTTTGTGTCCCTCAGCGAACTTACCTTCTTCAGTTCTTCTTCTATAACTGAGTCTGAACCCTCAGCCTTCAGTTTCTATGCTCTTAGTCAGCTTTCAAAATAATAGAATAAAACTCAGAAATTGTATTCATCCATACAGGGCAAAAAGAGATTGAAAGTCAATAACAAAAATTATTACAAGCTATTTGGTTTCCTTGAACCTGATTCCCTTGCTTGTTCCTTCACTGCCTTTGCCCTTGGAACTTTCAGGCTTATGCTTTCCTTCCCCCTTTTTGGAAGCATTATACCTCTCCTCAATGATTTGATTGGTGGCTTCACAAATCTGGATGAGGTGGTCAATCCGGGATGTGGATTCATCCAAGTGATTTTCAATGGATTGAATCTTTGTAGTGTTTTCATTCAAGGTGTCCATTATAGGATTGAGCTAGTTATCCCAAACACCTGCTAAGAATTACAAGTTTGCCTGGACATGATTGGGAATGAGAGATGATAGTTGGCATAGCATGTCTCCCTGTTTTTCCATTACAGCATCTTGAACCTTGATGTGGCTGATCAAGGCATCAATCTTTTGATCCATTGAGGCATGCCTCTCTTTCAAAATAGTTGTGAGCTTCTCTCTGCTCAGATTTTGTCTTTCCATGTCCACAATCAGTGGATTGACATCCAGATTGAATGATCTATCTGGATCCTCTTCTGCTGGTGCAGATGTCTCAGCTGGTTCCTCCTCCTCTTCTTTTTCTTCTTCAGCTTCAGCTTTTCCTTCTTTTTCTTCTTCTTCTTCTTCTTCTTCTTCTTCTTCTGCTTCCTCTTCAATCTTATGATCAGTTTGAGAGTGAGGGGTTTGTCCTTCATTTCCAAGAACTGGATTTTGTACATTTTCTGTTTGTATTCCCCCTAGATCACAGCTGGGGAATCTTTCTTGATCAGCTGGGTGAGTTGGATCAGCTGGTTCACTCAACTGTTGTTGAACTTTGCTGCTGCTCCTTAGAATCACTTCTTGGAGCATCAAATCATCATCAGAGATTTCAAACTTGTCTTCATCATCACTCAGATAATCATCTTCTTTCTCTTCATTGTCATCTTCCTCATCTTCTGATGGAGTGAGGTGGTATCTGGTCCTTCTCCCAATCCCTGAACTGCTGCTTTCAGAATGCTTTCTTTTCACTCCAGTTGTGGGTTGTGGTTTCTGGGATGCCTTAACGTATGTGAACATCACCATGGCCTTATGAAGTTTATACAAGCAAATGGGCTTCATTGTCCATTGATCAAACAAATATTGAAGAGGAATCCCATATGATTTCCTTTCCTAGAAAACACCTTGCTTCTGCTGGCCTTTATTTGCTGCCAGAGCACCTAGATCAATCTCTCGTTGAAGTTGTTCCTTCAATCTGTTGAAGATGAACAACGACAAGTTGAACTGAAGGCCTTGGTAGATGATAGCCATCAGTTTGACTCTGACCAGTTGAACTGAAGGCCTTGGTAGACGTTCCATTTTTTGCCTCCCTTTCTTGGATTCTTGGCTATCTCGGTCCAGAACTCATTGATGTCGATTTGCATCTTCTTCACATCTACTGGACCGGTTCTGGAGAGATATAGGCATCTATGGAGGAGACCTAGGGTGATAACCAGTTCTCGTCCAAACAAGTTACTCACAATGCAATCTAGATTACCCTTCTTCTCACTGGGTATGAACTTTGCGTTTCTCCAGAAGGCTATCAAGGTCTCATAGCATATCCCAGAGATTGGGGATTCATGAATGTCATCAGCCCCAGATTTGTGCATCCATCAACTAGTCTTTGTGCTTGAGGATCATTGTTGCACAAAGCTAGATAGTGCTCAGATCGGAAAAAAAAAATCCAGTGATGATCGATTTTTCATAGTGTTGGCCGGATTTTTGAACTATAGATGATGAAGCCATTGTTTTGGATAGTTTGAGACTGAAAAAGCTTCGATTTTTAGAGCAAATAGGGTTTAGAGAATGCAAGATAGCGTAAAAAATTCTGAAAACCTCTAAGTGTTGTGTATATAAGAGGTGTAAACAACTGATAGTGTGAACGTGGTGAATATGGAGGGATTTTGTGGAATAATGGCATGATTTTGTGTATGTAAATCACAGTTTTTGAGTGTATTGGGGGAGAGGATTGAGGTATGTAATGATCAATCCTGGGAATCAAGGCGTTGCCGTCATTCCTTAAAAAAAATAACCTCCACGATTGTAAACTGATATCCACGTGGGTAATCTACCATAAAATAATTCCTCATAAATTCTCTAATTTTCCACATGTGTAAAACTAATTTCGTTCACACACTACTTCACTATTTTCTTCAATGCATTTAACGGTGAAGTGACTTCTTTACTGAGCTGCTGTATAAAACTGTTCCTAACATTCAGTGAAGTGGACTTCGCTGGTTACCAGTGCCTTACCTACCAAGTGAGCGCACCCAAAATGGAAAAGGTTCAGTCAGCTGGTGAAGTCACTCAACTGATTACTCCAGTAAGTTGCTCCTTATAACTTGATCAATTTCAATAATCCCCAACTCAGTTCTCAATTTACAAAATCTTTCATGACTGAGTGGTTTTGTGAAAATATCAGTCAATTGATCTTCAGTAGATATGTATCTTAGGATAACATCTCATTTTTCCACATGATCTCTGATAAAGTGATGTCTTACATCAATATGCTTTGTTCTTGAGTGAAGTACATGATTTTCTGTGATTGATATTGCACTTGTGTTGTCACACATAATTGGAATTGTCTTCTCTTCTATGCCATAGTCTCTTAGCTATTGTCTGATCCACAACACTTGTGCACAGCAGATTAGCAAATTTCTCACATAGCTTTTCATCTTCTGATCCAAAGATGATGTCATCAACATAGATCTGAACTAGCAAGGTGCTTGTTCCATATTTTAGCTTGAAGAGAGTCTGGTCAATAGTTCCTTTCCTGAATCCATTGTTGATTAAGAATTGTGATAGTGTCTCATACCAAGATCTAGGTGCCTATTTTAGTCCATATAGTGTCTTTTTGAGCTTGTACACTTTGTCTTCTTTTCTTTTGAGTTGAAAACCAGGGGGTTGTTCCACATATACTTCTTCTTCCAAAAGTCCATTCAGAAATGCACTCTTGACATCCATTTGATATACTTTGAAGTCTTTATGTGCTGCAAAATCTAGGAAGAGTCTGATAGCCTCTAATCTAGCTATTGGTGCAAAAGTCTAATCATAATCTATTCCTTCTGCTTGAGAATAGCCTTTTGCAACTGGTCTTGCTTCTAACCACAGTTCCATGTTCATCCATCTTGTTTCTGAATCTCCCATTTTGTCCCAATGATGTTTGCCATATCTGTTTTGTCAACAAGTTTCCAGACTTCATTTCCCTCAAATTCATTGAGCACTTCTTGCATTGCAGTAGTCAGCATCTTGGATATCATCTATTGTCTTGGGTTCCACATGTGATAGAAAACAAGTTAGCATACTTTCCAGTTGTCTTCTGGTTCTGACTCATGTATGAACATCTCCAATGACTTGTTCCTCAGGATGATCTCTGAGCCAATTCAGATCAGGTTGTAAGTGTTCTTGATCTGGTTCTTCCACTATTCTTGTTTGTGCGTCAACTCTATGATCTTGTGTTGGTGCCTCTGTTGTGGTATTGGCTTGTGCTTCATCTTGATTGTCAAAAGTGTGTTCCAGGATTGTAGCTTGTACTGTTGTATTCATATAGACTTATCCTTGTGCAGCTTCTTCTTTAGGAGTTTGTAAGCTATCACCATTGGTGTTTGGTTCATCAAAAACTACATGAATTGATTCCTCGATCACCAAGGTTCTTTTGTTCAGCACTCTAAATGCTTTACTCGTGTCAGAGTATCCCATGAATATTGCTTCATTAGCTTTTTCATCAAAAGTGTGCAGCTGATTCCTGTTCAAAACAAAACATTTTGATCTAAACATATATAAGTGAGAGATGTTAGGTTTTCTCCCATTCCATATCTCATAAGGGGTTTTTCCATTATATTTGTTGATGATGGATCTGTTTTGAGTATAGCATGTTGTCTTTGCTGCTTTAGCCCAAACCTTTTTGGTAAGCATGCTTCTGCAATCATGGTTCTCACGGCTTCTTTGAGTGTCCTGTTTCTTCTTTCTGCTACACCATTTTGTTGTGGAGTCCCTGTAGCTGATAGTTGATGTAGTACACCATTTTTTCACAATAAAATCTGATAACTTCATTTAAGAATTTTGTTCCTCTGTCTGATCTTATCTTGATGATCTTCAACTCCTTTTCATTCTGAACTCTTCTTAGTAGATCTGGGAGCTTCTTGAGAGTTTCTTTCTTCTTGTTCATGAAGATAGTCCATGTGAACTTTGAGAAGTCATCAACCACCACCAGAGTGTACTTCTTCCCACTTACACTCACAGGTGTAACTTGTCCAAAAAGATCCATGTGTAGTAGATTTAGGATCCTGGTTGTTGATTGTTGTGGTTTTGACTTGAAAGAACTCTTGATCTGCTTTCCTTTTTGACATGCATCACAAAGGCTCTTAATCTTGAATGTAATGTCAGGTAGACCTTCTACAAGTTTGTTCTTTGATAGCTTGTTGATTGTCATGAAATTAAGATGATTCAGTCTTCTATGCCAAATCCAACTGGTTGATTGCTTATTTTTGACAAGTAGACAAGTCTTTGCTTTTGCTGTCTTCCAATCTACAACATACATGTTGTCTTCACTTTTTCCTACAAGTACAACTGTGCGGGTTTGATTGTTAATCACTTTGCATCCTTCTTTGTTGAAATGCACATTGTATCCTTTGTCACAGAACTGACTGATGCTTAGAAGATTGAAATTCAATCCTTTGACATAAGCCACATTTGAATCTTAAACCTTGAACATAGTGCCTTCCCCCTTAATTTTACCGGGGTTTTCTTTGCCTCTAAATGTAACTTTGGGTCCATCAAAGGCTTTAAAGTTAGTCAACCATCCTTTGTTCCCTAACATTTGTCTGGAACATCCACTATCTATGTACCAGACATCCTACAAAACAAATTAAGCAAATTTGGGTACCCAACACTGTTTGGGTCCATACCTGTTAGCAGTCATGCCTTTCATTCCAAGTGTGTATCCAAAGGATCTCCTTCTTGGATAGTTGAAATCAACAACTTCATATATGTAAGGCATGGAAGAATAATTTCTTGTAGGTTTACTAAAATTATTCTGATACAATTCTCTACTCTTTGGTGCATTTGCATCCTTTTTCACTCTCCAATATGCAGGAGGAAACCTATTTTTATGCTACTTCTTGTGTTTAGGAACATGCCTGGGTTGGCTTTTCTTAAACACATGTTGCATGGCATGAAATGGTTTCTTCTTGTATTTTGGGGGTGCAACATTTCGATCATCCTCTGAGGGGTAAAGTCTTCACTTACCTTTCAGTAAGTCTTTGCTTTTACTAGGCTAAAAAGCTGATTTAGTATGCTGTTTCACTTCACTGGTTTTTGGCTTCACTGGTGCAGGATGAGTAGTGGAAACCATGGTGTGTCCTTTTCTGAATTTTGGTCCAGTTTGGTCCTTAGTTCAGATTTGGATTGTCCATTGTTTCTACCCTCATCTTGACTATTGTAGCCAAGGCCAAATCTGGATCCAAACCTTTTTAGGGGTTTGTAAGCTGGTGCATTGAATGGTGCATTGTTGATCTTAACTGGTAAGGAGGTTTTCTTAGCCAGTCTGTCAGCATCAGATGAGCGATCATCTATTGCTTGTTGACCTGCTAGGTGTACTTTCTTACTGGTTGATTCAGCTTTTAAGTTATCCAGTTCTTCTTTCAAACTTTAATTTTTCTTCCCTAAGATTCTCACATTCTTGTTCCAGAATTTCATGATTTGTTTGAATTTCTTCAAATTTGCTCATTAGATTTTGGATTAGGTTTGCAGAAAATCTAATGGAGAAATAGAAGATTGTGTAGTGTCAGATGTGGATGCTTTAGAAGAGCATGAACTAGATGATACCTCTGTTTCTTCAATTTCTTTTGCCATAAGACATAGATAGGCTTTGTCATTGTCTGAGCTGTTGGATTCACCATCAGCTGAGTCATTTTCAGAGGAATCTTCATCCTTCTCACTACTGGTTTCGGCTTTTAATGCCTTTTTGCTCTTTCTTCTGTCTGAGGGCTTGTACTTCTTTTTATCTTCCTCCTTTCTTTCTCTTCAGGACAGTCGGCCTTGAAGTGTCATTTCTTCTTGCAATTGAAGCATCTATATTCATCATCCTTTTTCTTGATGTCTTTGCTTGAGCTTGACTTCTTTTTTGATGATGAACCTCCTTTGAATTGTTTCTTGCTAAACCTATCAAAGCGTTTGATTAGTGATGTGATCCGTGACCGAATCAGATCTAAATGCCCGAGGATTTGACTGAAGGCACCAATAAAACGAGCACCGCGACCCCTAGCTAACTCGTAACTAAGAACCTTGGTATGACCTCAACCCTTAGATAACCCGTATCTAAGAACCTTGGTATACGAACGCCACAAGGTCTGCTCAGAACCTTGATAAGTTCCGTTTGGAATCCACCAAACAACGGTTTGGAATCCACCAAAACCAACGTGAGAAAACTCACCAAAGCTTAAAAGCTTCAAATATAATATATATCAAAATTTGTCTGATGATTACAATGACTCTTAATGCCTTTATATAGGCTACAGACTCCAAGACAAATTGCTAATCTAGCAATGTGGGACAAAATAACTATAAATAAAAACAATAAGGTCTGCTCAGAACCTTGATAAGTTCCGTTTGGAATCCACCAAACAACGGTTTGGAATCCACCAAAACCAACGTGAGAAAACTCACCAAAGCTTAAAAGCTTCAAATATAATATATATCAAAATTTGTCTGATGATTACCATGACTCTTAATGCCTTTATATAGGCTACAGACTCCAAGACAAATTGCTAATCTAGCAATGTGGGACAAAATAACTATAAATAAAAACAATAACAAAAATAAAATACTATCTAACCAATGTGGGATAATAAAAGTTAACTAAAAATAAATAAAAGACTCCAAATAAATTTGACAAGTTTCTTCTCGATGGGAATCACATCAATTAGTAGAGCAATTTGTTCTTTTAGCTCTTGTGTCTCCTTGATGCTTATGTCAGCTGCTTTGCTTTGTTGGGGTGCCAGCAGTGCACTTGCCTTGTGTGCCTCCGCTGGTGCACCGTCCTCATTATTAAGTTCGAATTCATGAGCTTTTAATTGAGACATTAATGTTAATGTGTCAGTTTTCTCAAGATTTATTGTTCCTTTGAGTACAGATGAGATGATTTTCCATCTCTCTGGTAGGCTCCTTAAGATCTTCAGGCAGATTTCCTTTTGAGAATATTTGTGGCCAAGTTGTTGCAGGTCACTGATGATACTTGAAAATCAGTTATCCATTTGGTCAACGGATTCACCATTCTTCATCTTGAAGTTCTCAAATTTCTATTTAGCAACAGATAATTTGTTTTCTTTGATTGCTTCAGATCCTTCATTGATGAGTGCTAGCTTGTCCCATATCTCCTTCGCCGTTTTGCATTCCTTGACTCTCATGAACATATTGCTGTCCAGGGTCTTTAGGATTATATCTTTAGTAACATAATCAAGATTTGCTCTCCTTCGGTCATCCTTGATCCAATCCTTTTTGATTTTGTCTATTGTGATTGGTCCATCATTGATAACATCTAGCATCTCTTTTCTTGTGATCCTTGATCCAATCCTTTTTTATTTTGTCTATTGTGATTTTGTCTATTGTGATTCCTCCTTTTCTTTCTCTTCAGGACAGTCAGCCTTGAAGTGTCATTTCTTCTTACAATTGAAGCATCTATATTCATTATCCTTTTTCTTGATGTCTTTGCTTGAGCTTGACTTCTTTTTTTGATGATGAACCTCCTTTGAATTGTTTCTTGATAAACATGTCAAAGCGTTTGATTAGTAGAGCAATTTGTTCTTTTAGCTCTTGTGTCTCCTTGATGCGTGTGTCAGCTGCTTTGCTTTGCTGGGGTGCCAGCAGTGCACTTGCCTTGTGTGCCTCCGCTGATGCACCGTCCTCATTATTAAGTTCGAATTCATGAGCTTTTAATTGAGACATTAATGTTAATGTGTCAGTTTTCTCAAGATTTATTGTTCCTTTGAGTACAAATGAGATGATTTTCCATCTCTTCGGTAGGCTCCTTAAGATCTTCAGGCAGATTTCCTTTTGAGAATATTTGTGGCCAAGTTGTTGCAGCTCACTGATGATACTTGAAAATCTGTTATCCATTTGGTCAACGGATTCACCATTCTTCATCTTGAAGTTCTCAAATTTCTGTTTAGCAACAGATAATTTGTTTTCTTTGATCGCTTCAGATCCTTCATTGATGAGTGCTAGCTTGTCCCATATCTCCTTCGCCGTTTTGCATTCCTTGACTCTCATGAACATGTTGCTGTCCAGGGTCTTTAGGATTATATCTTTAGTAACATAATCAAGATTTGCTCTCCTTCTGTCATCCTTGATCCAATCCTTTTTTATTTTCTCTATTGTGATTGGTCCATCATTGATAATGTTGGTCCCTTGAAAAGGATTTAGTTAAGTTTAGAGGGGGGGTGAATAAACTTAACACTTAAAACTTTGGAGTTAACAAATTTCGCAACTTCGGCGGCACTGCTCGATACTTCGATAGTCTGTCGAGACCTCGCAGCCTTGATAAATAGTAGTCTACGAGCGGTTCAATTTGCTGAATTTGTGCGGCGGAATAATATCAAAATTAAGCCTTGTTACTTGTTGTTAAATATGTTACTAAGTATTAGATACTCGGTAGTGTATGTGTGTGATTTCGGTTACTAGATTCGACGGGTTGATATGGATAATGACTAAGTGCGAAAGTAAATGCGGTAAGTAAGTAGAGAGATTTTATAGTGGTTCCGGGTGATGTAATCCTGTCGGTCCACTCTTCTCCCGTGATGTTGGAGGAAATTCACTAGTGATCTTTGAGTTATCTCTGTTACAAAGAATCCTAGGTTGCTTGTCCTTCACCAATAACTATGGCTTCACAACCGAAAACGGGAACAGTAGGATTGCTTGCTCCCGAGTCTTCCACTTTGGTCCTTGAAGGGTAGGATTGCCTCTTCACCACTCCACCACAAACCAACGAGTCTTTCACACCTAACGGATGCTTCACTTGTCTTCGACGGGTTCTTTATAAAATAAAGAATGAATCAAATAAATGATTCGGTTGCGGCGGCTTGATTAGGATGATGTAATCGGCGAGCTTGCGCCTTCAAGTGTGTATGCTTGATGCGGCTTGAACACGAATGCACTTGAAGAAAATAACTAGATCACCGGCCTTAAGCTCGGTAAGTTCGACGGGGTTTTTCAAATTTCAAGTATAGTTACTTAAAGTTTATCCCAAAATTCATCATCATGTTTCTGAGTTGAAAGTCCTCTATTTATAGGTAGGAATGCATGTGACTTGAATTTGAAATTCAAATGTGACCGTTCCTTGTATTTGTCCTATCTGCACTGCATTCTGTCACTATTCATAGGAATGACACTGTCAGGACTACTTTTTGACAGTGCAGTCTGTCCACCCCTTTGACTTGTATCCAATGGATAAAAATAAGGATCATCCCAACGTCTTTTTAATCTCAGCCTTTGATTTGCTTGATAAGTCGAGGTAGTTGGTCGTTCTTATCCATGTAATCTTCCAATAATCTTGAGTTAATCGAGGTATATATCGAGCGGGTTCATCGATCCGTCGTAATACCAATCGTCTGTTTGAACATCATTATTTTGTACGTAAAATATAGTGCGGTGATTACTTTTATCTAACTTTTATTTGTGAAGTTAGATTACATCATTTTAAATATAACCAAGTTCCAAACATCATCCAACTTGTGGAACTTAGACCTTCTACACAAGGCATATGTAATCGCTTTAGGTCATCACGGACTTGCCTAAATTCGATTCCATATCCTTGACTTTAACTACTAAGTTTGATCCCTTAGCCTTCATTAACCGAGTTTGAACCCTCGGCCTTCGGTCTTCGGTCTTCGGCGGGTTCCGGACCGGTCTTCGACCTATCTACCCTGCGACCTAGACCGGTCCGTCGATATCAATCGGCGGCCCTTTCGATGCTTGTTTGATCAAACCTATTTATGAATCAAACTCTAATAAACCTATACATTTTATCTAGACATCTTTTTGCCTTTGCACTATAACGACTAGTATGGCACTCATCATCAAAACTAAGAAATAAGTCCAACAATTTCCCCTTTTTGGTGATGATGCCACTACCCTCACCTAATCGGCAAAGCAAAAGGATAAAAACAAAAACGAACAAATTCGGTCATTTCTCATTATAAATATTTGTTCACGGTATTACGATCTAGCATCGGCAAAGATAAAATAATGATAAGTAGCCGATCTATTGTCTCTTCTCTCTTTCTTGTCTAGCCTTCTCGGCTTGCTCTTGATAGGCTCTAATTTCTTCTATCATGTCCCTCATCCATTCATTTTCAATAAGTGTGAAATCAATATAAGAGTTGACTTGTTTCCACCAATTCCATGCTTCAGCGGGACAAGATTGATATCATTCACTCGAATCCAAATCTCATATAAAGATCCTTGAATTCATTAAGTGAGTCTTTTGCTTTTGTAATAGGCAACACCCTATCACCTCTCGCCACTTCTTCCACCTCTCGCCTCCTCTCGTAATTTGCCCTTAAGGCTCGACTCTTGCCTCCCAAAATTTCAAACTCAAGAAAGAGTTAAGGCCTTCATGAAATCCCATATCATGGTAAGGTCTCCTTCGTTATAAAATTCTTTCTTGTATTGTGACAGAGATCATCGGTGAGTTGAACTCGCCAGTGCGGGTCTCCCGAAAGCATTTGTATCATCAATCCATCTTTTCGTGCAAAGAGTCTTGCGGCCTCCTTTGCTTTGCAGTGATTTGCCCTCTTCCCCCTTAGTGACATCATCAACAAAACGGGAGATGAGGCCATGAATACCCTCCCGTGATACAATCACTCTATGCAATTGGCCTTCCATGGTTCCGGTTCTAGTATCAATGATAGTGATCCTAGATTGCAATGTCTCCTCCAAATCCGTTGATCCTTTCGGTGAGTTTGGGATCGGGCATAGCAGGTTGTTGTGCGACGACGAGCTCGGCGGGTTTAGGAGCTTCAAAGAAGCTTGTCAAGTTTCTCATGTATAGAAATGAGTTGGTCTTTTAGAGACTTGTCTTTGGCTTTATTTCCAACTTTGATACCCTTGACATCTAGTATCAAATCATTCATAGCATTTTGAGTATATGCAAAGTTTGAAGCAACTGTATCAGTAGTTTGTCTGTTATCATTTACCATCTTCATCAGCTCTTCAAATCTCTGTTCTTGCCTGTCCAATTGAGTTCTTAACTGTTGCATGTCATTTCTTACAGTTCTTAACTCATTGACAACTTCAATTGGCACTCCACTAGTCATTCGCTATCGGTAGGTCCATCGGCGGGCTCCTCAACTCTATATTGTGCCTCGTTGTCTACGATGACCATTGCTTTACTCAAATCTCTCCCGGCGGGGGGAGGTCCTTCCTCAACCATTGCACCAAGAATGTCTTCCATGACCGGATCTTGTGCGGGTTCCTCAACAACTTCTTCTTGTCCAAAAATTTGAAATTCTTCATCACCGTAGTCATAATCCAAGAAATTTGTTCTTCTTGATTAACACCGGCGGCCTGGCGATTATCCTTCCCTACGGTGGTCTTGGCTCCGAAGGCTCCACTACGACAGCCTCATCAACAACGGGGGGTTTCCTCCAAACCCAAAGTTTGTTCCAACTTTGTGTCCGAGTCTTTGTTTGAGACTCAACAACTGTACCTCCCGTTCCAACCTTTGTCCAGTGTGCTTGTTTGTACCCCAAGAACTGTACCTCCTCTTCAATTTCCTGTGGATTAAAGATATTGGTATTATCCACTTGGAAACCTTCAAAGATGACCAATCTTGGTCGAGTTATGGCAGCTTTGGTGAGAATCCCTTCAAAGTCAAATCCACTTTGATATTCAATGGATTCCTCGTAACTAGCACTTGGTTCACTAAAGTCGGTGGCCTTTTCCCGATCCAAATCAACAATCTATTCATCTTCGGGTTGTCCAATGGCTCTACAACATGAAATGTAGCAGATTCATCAACTAGCCTACCATCACTCAATGTAATTCCCTCATTGATCAATGCTTCTAGATCCACTTCATTGTCCTAGTCCTTGGTTGTCTTCACTGAGCTGCTTCAATGTCTTTACTGAGCCGGCCTACTAGTCTATTACAGTGCTTGTCTGACTGAACTTATACAATATGTCAGACTTCTAAGTAAATCCTATACAAACATTACTGCTCATTTATACTTATTTCAGACTTTCTATAACAGCTAATATGGCCATCACCAAAATAATAAAATGTTCCTAACAATTTCTCCCTTTTTGATGATGCCAAACACTCATAAGTCTAAATATGAAGTCAAATACTTATGTATAAAAAGTAGAATAAAACTCAACAATTTCATTCATCCATAAAGGGCATAAAGAGGTTCAAACATAAAAACAGAGAAACTTGTTATAGTCTACTTTTTCTCTAAAATTGTGATGCTTTTCCTTGTGCTTTTAGCGCCCATACCTCTAGAACTTTCAGGCTTATCACTACCTTCCCCCTTTTTGGTAGCATCATGTCTATCTTTCAGAATCTTGTTTGGAGCCTCAGACACTGTTATGATTGTGTCAAACTGCTCGATAGCATGATCCAGATTGCTGTCACTGGCCTGAATTTGTTGAGAGTGAGTTTTCAGTGTGTCAATCACGGGGTTAAGCCTGTTATCAACTGCACTTGCTAGATGCTCCAGATTTGCGTGGATATGTTGTATGATCAGTGAATTCAACTGACTTAGCAGATCGCCTTGCTTTTCTATCACAACATCTTGAACCTTAATATGTCTGAGCAGAGCCTCAATCTTTTGCTCAATGGAAGTATAACGACTTCTCAGTGTTGTTTGGAGATTTTCTTTCCCTGTTGAGAGTTTTTTTCCATGTCCACAATCAGGGGATCAATATCCAGATGAAATGATCTGTCTGGATTGTCAATGGTAGGTTGTGCCTGTTCTGGTGTAGTTGCATAAGCTGGTTCTTATTCACTTTCTTCTTCAATCTCTATGTCACATAGAGATCGTTGAGGACAGTCTGCCATTTTATGTCCTTGAGAGGGCTCTTCATCATCTGCTTGTGCTACTTCTTTAGCCTCTTCAGTAACATTAGAGGGTTGATTGGCTGTCATTCCCCCATGCTCAGTGCTGGGAATGCTCAGTGCTGGTGGAGTTGTCTCAGCTGACCTACTCAGCTGTTTCTCCTTTGCTACTTCACTCCTTTGGATAACATCAAGGAGTGTGAGATTGTCATCCGAATCTTTGTTTTCTTCATGACCATCGGAGTGATGATCATTTTCTTCTGGAGTCAGAAGAGTTTCTTCATCGTCCTCTTCTATTTCTTCATTCGTTATGTCATCTTCTTCTTCATCTTCATCAGAGGTCAGATGGTAAGCTTCATCTTCCTCTTCTGCTTCATCAGAAATTGTTATTGGACCTTCAACATTTCTTGGTCCCCCAACATTCCTTCTTACATTCTTTGTGCTGGATCTTGTCCTTCTCCTAGATCCAGAAATGCTTTCCTCAGCCTGTTTCCTTTTCTTGTCATCATCCACGTAAGTAAACATCACTTTTGCCTCATGCAATTTGTGCAGATGAATGGGTTTCACTTTCATCGATCAAACAGTAATTGAAGAGGAATGCCATAGGACTTCATTTCCCAGAAAATGTCTTTCTTCTGATGTCCTTTCTTGGCCGCTGACTTGCCAGTATCAATTTCGCGTTGTATTTGCTCCTTCAACCTGTTGAAAAAGAAAATTAACCAGTTGAACTCAAGGCCCTGATAGATAATGGCCATTAGTCTGGTCCTTACTTCCGTCATGCCATGCATGGATCCTTTCTTTCCTTCAATACTTTTGATGATCAAGTGAGAAAATTCTTCGAACGGCTTCTTGAGTGCCGATCTTGGATAGTTAAATTTCATGGCTGCAAGACTGGAATTCTTGGCTGTCTCCATCCGGAATGTATCAGTGTTGATTTCCACATTCTTTATCTCCGAGGGTCCAGTGTTGGGGAGTTTGAGACATCTATGGAGTAGACCTTGTGTGATTACCAGTTCCCGTCCATACACATCGCTTGTGATGATGTCCGGTGATCCTTTCTTCTTTCCTGGAATGAATTTGGTATTTTGCAGGAAGAAATTAGGGTTTCATAGCAAATTCCGTTGATCAGAGGGTTATGAAATGTCATTAACCCTAGGTTAGTACACCCATCCACCAATCGGTGGGCTTAGGGGTCGTTGTTGCACAGGGTGAGATAGTGCTCGGGTCTGAAGAATGACCCGGTAACAATAGATCTTCATACTATTTTCCGGACTTTTTATTTGAGGAAGATGAGGCCATTTCTGAGAATTTGAGAGAGAAAGCTTTGTAATTTCTTGAGGAAAAGGGTTTAAGAATTTCAAGGATAATGTAAAGAATCCATGGAAAACCCAAAGTGTTGTTTATATGTGGAGATTTGAGTGTGTGAACGCGTTGAATATAGAGAGATTTAGTGGATTTATGGCGTGATTTTATGTATATAAATCCCGGTTAACAAGAGTAATGGGAGAGCGGATTGAGGCATGTAACGATAGTGCCCGGGAATTGAGGCATTGCCGTCATTCTCTCTTGTCAAATAATAACCTCCATAGATTAATCCTTGTGTCTGATTAAGAATCCACGTGTGTAATCTTCACAAAATAAAAAGCTTCATAAATCTCTAATTTTCCACATGTATAAAAGTTGATTCATTTCACACTTCACTTCGTTGTTTTCTTCATTGCATTTAGCGGTTGGGAGACTTGGCTGATCACTAGGCCGGTGTAATGGCCTATTAACTGAGCTGCTATAACAAAACAATTGTTCCTAACAACAGTGAAATGGACTTTGCTGGTACCAGTGCCTTACCTGTCAAGTGAGCGCACCCAAAATGGCAAAGGTTCAGTCAGCTGGTGAAGTCACTTCGCTGATTACTCCAGTTAGCTGCTCCTTGTCACTTAATCAATTTCAATCATTCCCAACTCATTTCTTAATTTACAAAAACTTTCATGACTGAGTTGCTTAGTGAATATGTCAACCAATTGTTCTTCTGTAGATATGTACCTCAAAATTACATCTCATTTTTCAACATGATCTCTGATGAAATGATGTCTTACATCAATATGTTTTGTTCTTGAGTGAAGTACTAGATTCACTGTAATTGATATTGCACTTGTGTTATCACACATGATAGGAATTGTCTTTTCTTCTACTCCATAATCTCTAGCTGTTGTCTGATCCAAAGTACTTGTGCACAACAGCTACCTGCTGCTATATATTCTGCTTCAGCTGTTGAAGTAGATATGGAATTCTGCTTTTTGCTAAACCATGATACTAGTCTGGTGACTAGCATCTGACAAGTTATTGAGGTGCACTTTCAATCCACTTTACATCCATCATAATCTGAATCTGAATAAGATAACAATTTGAATCCACCATCTTTTGGATACCAAATTCCAACATTTATTGTCTGCGTCAGATATTTGATGATTCTCTTTGCTACTAGTAAGTGAGATTCTTTTAGTTGTGATTGAAACCTTGCACATACTCCTACTGCAAATGCAATGTCAGGTCTACTTGCAGTTAAGTAAAGTAGTTCCTCTGTATAGCTTCTGATCAACGTCATTCCCATTTTCATCTTTCCCAAGAACAATCCTAGCACACATTGGTGTCTCTGATGTGCCACTTGTGTCCATTCCATATTTGTGTATCAAGTCCTTTGTGTATTTGGCTTGGTTGATAAATATGCTTCACTTGTAGTCCAAGGAAGTAGTTGAGTTCTCCCATCATGCTCATCTAAAATTCGCTTTTCATTAGGCCTGCAATTATTTCACATAGCTTTTCATCTTCTGATCCAAATATGATGTCATCCACATAGATTTGGACAAGTATAGTGCTTGATCCATCTTGTAGCTTGAAAAGAGTCTTGTCAATAGTTCCTTTGTTGAATCCATTGTCTATCAGAAATTGTGAAAGAGTCTCATACCAGGCTCTAGGTGCCTGTTTGAATCCATACAGTGCCTTCTTGAGCTTGTACACTTTGTCCTTTTTTCCTTTCAGTTGAAATCCAGGGGGTTGCTCTACATACACTTCTTCATCCAGTAATCCATTCAGAAATGCACTTTTGACATCCATCTGATATACTTTGAAGTCTTTGTGAGCTGCAAATGCCAGGAACAGTCTTATTTCTTCCAATCTTGCTACTGGTACAAATGTCTCATCATAGTCTATGCATACTGCTTGTGAATATCCCTTTGCTACCGGTCTTGCCTTGTTTCTGACAATTGCTCCTTGTTCATCCATCTTATTTCTGAACACCCATTTTGTTCCAATGATGTTTGCCATATTTGGTCTATCAACAAGTTCCTAGACTTCATTTCTTTCAAATTCATTTAGCTCTTCTCGCATAGTTGTGATTCAATCAGCATCTTGGATTGCTTCATCTATTTTCTTTGGTTCAACCAGTGACAGAAAACAAGTTAACATGCTTTCTATTTGTCTTCTAGTTCTTACCCCTATGTGTACATCTCCAATGACTTGCTCAGCTGGATGGTCTTTGAGCCGCTTGATGTCAGGTGCTAACTGTGTTGGTGAATCTTCTTCTACTGATGTATTTACTGGTGCTTCATCTTCTTGATTAGCAGCTGCATCTTCTACTAGTGCAGTTGGTGTTTCTACTTCCACATAAACTGGTCTAGAGTCTTGAAATTCAGATGAGTCAACCTTCTGTGCCAAATCCAGCTAGGTGATTGTTTGTTCATGACAAGCAGACATGTTTCTGCTTTTGCTGTCTTCCAGTCCACCACATACATGTTATCTTCTCTTTTTCTTGTAAATACAATTGTGCTGGTTTTGTTGTGAATCACTTTGCAACCTTCTTTGTTGAAGTGCACATTGTAGCCTTTGTCACAAAATTGACTAATTCTTAGTAGATTGAAATTTAGTCCCTGGCATATGTCACATTCTGAGTCTTCAGATTGTTCTTTAACATGGTGCCTTCCCCTTAATCTTGCCGGGGTTTTCTTTGCCTCCAAAGGTAACTTTGGGTCCATCAAAAGCTTTGAATTCACTCAACCATCCCTTATTGCCTATCATATGTCTGGAACATCCACTGTCTATGTACCAGACATCCTACAAAACAAGTTAAGCAAGTTTAGGTACCCAACATTGTTTGGGTCCATACCTATTAGCAGTCGTGCCTCCTACTCCAAGAATATATCCAAAGGATTTTCTTCTTGGAGGGTTGAAGTCATCAATCTCATATGTATAAGACATGGCAGAATAGCTTCTAATAGATTACTAAAAGTATTCTGATACATTTCTCTACCTTTTGGTGTCTTAGCATCCTGTTTCACTTTCCAAACCACAATAAATGACATGTTTTCATATTGCCTTTTGTATCCGGGACCTTGCCTTTTTTGGCTTTTCCCAAATATATTTGGCCTTGTAAGAAATGGTTTTCTTTTGTATTTTGGAGGTGGAACATTCCAATCATCTTCTGAGGGGAAAAGTCTGCCCTTACCTTTCAGTATACCTTTGCCCTTAGCAGGCTGGTAAGATGATTTACTCTATTGTTTCACTTCATTGGGTTTTGACTTCACTAGTGCAGGATGAGTAGTTGAAACTATGGTCTTTCTTTTATGAACTTAGGTCAAGTTTCGGTCCTTGGTTCAGATCTGTGTTGTCCATTATTTCCTTTCTCATCTTGACTATTTAGCCAAGACCAGATCTGGATCCAAACCTTTTTAGGGGTTTGTAAGCTGGTGCATTTGGTGGTGCAGTGGTTAGCCTCAGCTGGTAGGGAATCCTTAGCTGGTATGTTAGCACCAGATGAGTGATCATCTGATGTTTGTTGATTTGCTAAGTGTTCCCCCTTACTGGCTGATTCAGCTTTCAGTTTATCCAGTTTTTTTTTAATCTTTTATTTTCCTCATTTAGATCCTTGCATTCTTGTTCCAGAATTTCATGAGCCATTTGAATTTCTTCAAATCTACTCATGATATTTTGAATTAGATTTGCAGAATCTAGTGGGGAGATAGAGGATTGTGCGGTGTCAGATGTGGTTGCATTAGAATATTATGAACTAGATAGTACCTCTGTTTCTTCAATTTACTTAGCCATTAGACATAAACAAGCTTTGTCATTGTCTGAGCTGGCGCCTTCACCGTCTTCTGAATCATTATCAGATGATTCTGCTTCATCACTTTCACAGCTGGTTTCAGCCTTTAATGCATTCCTACTTTGCCTTTTGTCTGATGATTTGTATTTCTTATTTTCTTCATCTTTGTCATTTTCTTCTGGACAATCGGCCTTGAAATGTCCTTTCTTTTTGCAGTTGAAGCATCTGAATTCGTCGTCCTTTTTCTTCATGTCTTTGCTTGAATTTGACTTCTTGTTTGATGAAGAACTTCCTTTACCATGTTTCTTATTGAATCTGTCAAACCTTTTGATCAACAATGCCACTTGCTCTTTCAGTTCTTAAGTCTCTTTGCTGGTTGACTCTGCTGATTTACTCTGCCGGGGTGCTACCAGTGCACTGGCCTTGTTTGGCTCTGGTAGTGCACCTTCCTCATTTTTCAACTCGAATTCTTAAGATTTCAGATGTGACATTAGGGTCAGTGTATTAGTATTGGCAAGATCCAATATGCCTTTAAGCACTGATGCAATGATCCTCCATCTCTCAGGAAGACATCTCAAGATTTTCAAGCAAACTTCTTTTTATGGATATGTGTGGCCAAGTTGTTGCAGTTCACTGATAATGCTTGAGAATCTGTTATCCATTTGATCAACAGATTCACTTGTCTTCATTTTGAAGTTTCAAACTTCTATTTGCAATAGATAGTTTATTTTCTTTGATTGCCTCTGATCCTTCATTCACAAGAGTCAGTTTGTCCCACATAGCTTTTGCAGTTTTGCAATCTTTAATCCTCATGAACATATTGGTGTCTAGAGTCTTCAAGGTCATATCATTTGCAACAAAATCAAGATTTGCTCTTCTTCTATCATCCTTGGTCCAATCATTCTTTGGCTTTTCAATTGATTTTCCTTGATTTGGACCTGTGGTCTCTACTGTTGTGATTTTGATGGGACCATCATTGATGACATCCAGCATCTCATCATGAGTTGCAGCTTGATGAGATAACATTCTTATTTTGTATTCATCAAAATTGTTAACATTGAATACAAGTACTTTAGACATGAAATTTGAAGAGTCCATAGTCACAGACAGACAGATGTATAAAATAAGTCACAGATTTGAAAAACTACTTTGAAAGTGTGTGATCTCCTTGTTACCAGAAATCAGATTTGAACAAGTTCTGATACTAGGAACACTGCTCCGATACCAATTGTTGGTCCAGAGAAGGGTGGAAATATATTCAGAGGGGGGTGAATGACTATATTGGAGTTTCAAAAACTTTTCTTATTTTAAAAGTTTTTGGGCAGCGGATAAATCTCTTATTAATGATAGTTTCAAAGTAGTTTAAGCACACATAGAATATAATTAAAGTGCGGTAAAGAAATGCTGTAAAGTAAAGTGCAATAAGTAAATGAACACAAAGGTTTATAGTGGTTCAGGGTGGTGTAATCCCTTAATCCACTATTCTCATGTGATGATTGGAGGAATTCACTGTTGTCTTTCACCAATACAATAGTTATGATTGTCTTTGGCTACACAAGCTTCACAATCTCAAGACTATCACTCCCAGGCTACAAAAGCTTCAATGACTCAGTCTTCCACACTTTTCCTTGAGAACAAATCCTTCAGCAGCTTTCACTTCAAGAGTGCAATTCCTTCTCAGACAATCTGAATCAATTACTTCAGTTTGGTGTAAATTGAATTCACGGAAGGATGATCAGACTCTGTACTTGATGTGGATTTGATGCTCTGTTCTCTGAGTTTGATCTGCAAGATGTATATTTTCAGTACAGAAAGAAGTCTTGTGAAATTGACAGAGTTTCAGCACTTTGGTCTATATGTGTGTATGCGTGTGTGTCTTTGTATTTTGTTCAATGCCTTCTATTTGTAGCCTTGATTTCCTTGATTCAAAAATTTGTCAGTTGGCTATTTAATTCTTAGAATCATCCTTGAATCTGGCTTGATTTAATCCTCCTTGATTTTGGTGATCTGGATTTTCTTCAAACGTTCATCATATAATTCGTCCTTGATTGTTTCTGTATTAATTGCTTGATCTCCAAATTAATTATATTGCAGATCTCATGAATATCATATTTTGACTTACTCTGTTGTTCTGATCATTACTTCGCCATTGAGATACTCTTCACTGTAATTCCTTTAGTCAGCCGGTAGAATCTTCTCTTAGCCGTATTGTTGTTTTCCTTCTACATTGATTCCTGATGTCCGATGTATATTTTTACTTCACTGATCCTTGATTCAGGTGAGATCAGTTACACCAGATTAAAAGAATAGATTCCATCACTTGTAATATATCTTGGACTTACCCAAGGTCATCACAGACTTCCTTGGTTGTAAGTCATACCATAGGTCTTCACTTCACTGTCTTGGTTCCTTGGCTGTCTTCACTAAGCTGCTTCAATGTCTTTACTGAGCCGGCCTACCCGTCTATTACAATGCTTGTCTGACTGAACTTATACAATATGTCAGACTTCTAAGTAAAGGCTATACAAACATTATTGCTCATTTAGACTTATTTCAGGCTTGCTATAACAGCTAGTATGGCCATCATCAAAACAATAAAATGTTCCTAACAAAAGTTACAACAGCAAGTGGCTACAGATCTTGAAGTAGAGGAGACCTTGCTGTTAAAAGAAGAAGAATAGGAAAGAACTCGGCTGGGAGGCAGTGAAGGTTATGAGCAAGAAATAGAACATGTATCCTCTGTGGATATCAGAGAACCCTTTCATAGACCTTCATGGCATAAGTTCTTTGATTTACAGTTGACTGGCAGAATACTGAAATCATCATTGGAGGAGCCACCGAGAAACTTAACGCTTAAACCTTTGCCCTCTCACCTAAAGTACGCGTACTTTCAAGATGAAACTCTCCTCCTGATTATTTCTACAGCCTTATCACCATTAGAGGAGGAGAAAGTATTGAGAATACCGAGAGAGTATAAAGGAGCATTCGGGTGGACTATTGTGAATATTCGAGGGATAAGCCCCTCTGTTTGTATGCATAAGATCTATGTAGATCCAGATAAGAACATTGTCGCTCAACCTAAGGGGAGGTTGATGCCACAATTGAAAGACGTTGTTAAGGAAGAGATTATAAATATGTTGGAAATGGGAATTATTTTCCCGATTGCAAATAGCGAGTGGGTAAGCCCGATTCATGTGGTCCCTAAGAAAGGAGGATTCACTGTCCAACCTAATGAGTTTGATGAGTTGATACCTGTCAGACTAATTACTGGACATCGAGTCTGTATTGACTACAGAAAGCTGAACGATGCAACTCGAAAAGATCATTTTCCCTACCATTCATCAACCATATTCTAGAGAGATTGAGTTGTCATGCCTTTTACTGTTTCCTAGATGGGTATTATGGGTATTACCAGATACACATTGCCTTAGAGGACCGTGAGAAAACTACTTTCACATGTCCTTATGGAACATTTGCATACAATCGCTTGCCTTTCAGATTATGTAATGCACCAGCAACATTCCAAAGATGCATGATGTCTCTATTTGCAGACATGGTGGAAGATTTTATGGAGATATTTATGGATGATTTCTCAGTTTTTGGAGACATCTATGATGCATGCTTGGATAACTTGAGTAGAGTGCTCAAAAGATGTGAAGAGACCAACATTGTGCTTAATTGGGAGAAGTGCCATTTTGTGGTCACTAAAGGGATTGTGTTAGGTCACAAGATTTTAAAGAAAGGAATGGAAGTGGACAAGGCTAAGATCGGAGTGATAGAGAAGTTACCACCTTCAATGAAATTAAAGACACCGCGAGCCTTTCTTGGACATGCAGGATTGCACATGAGGTTCATAAAGGATTTCTCTAAAGTTTATAGACTGACTGAATTACTTGCGAAGGATGTACCATTTGTCTTTGGAGAAGAATGCAAGGAGACACTCAACACACTGAAGCAGTTATTGATTACCGCTCCAATTCTAGTAGCCCCAGATCTGAATAAACCTTTCGAGCTCGTGTGTGATGCAAGTGATAGGGAAATTGGAGCAGCCTTAGGCCAAAGAGAGGATAAAATCTTTAAATTGATTTATTACGCCATTCATACCCTTAATAGTGCCCAAATGAATTATGCGACTACACAGAAGGAACTCTTAGCTGTCATTTTTGCATTTGACAAGTTTAGATCTTACCTAGTAAGGTCTAAAGTCACTGTTTTCACTGACCATGCAGCTTTGATGTATCTTCAGACCAAGCAAGACTCCAATTTGAGACTGTTGAGATGGATTCTACTCTTACAGGAGATTGATGTGGAAATTAAAGATAAGAAAGGGTATGAGAACCAGGTGGCTGACCACCTGTCGAGATTAACAATGTTTGAAGAGGAACAAACTATTGAGATTCAAGAATCTTTTCCAGATGAACAACTTTTTGTTGTCTTGGTAGTAGCTCCAGTTGAGTCTCAGCCCGACATAATACATCAAGAAGAGGGAAGGTATACCCCTGGTTTGCAAACATTGTAAATTATCTTGCGGGAAGATACCTACCACCAGAATTCACTAACATCGACAAGAAGAAGTTCTTTACAGATCTGAAGCATTACTATTGGGATGATCCATACCTATATAAGACGTGTCCCTGCAACATTCTAAGAAGATGTATTCATGATGATGAGATTCCAAGCATACTGAGCTATTGCCATTCAAGAGAAGTTTGAGGCCATTATGGGCTGGATAAGACATCAGCAAAGGTATTGCAGTGTGGATTTTACTAGCCAACAATATTCAAATCTGCTTATAAGTTACTACAGCCTGTCATTCCTGTCAAATGACTGGTAACATTTCGAAGCAGAACGAGATGCCACTGCATAGTATCCTTGAGGTGAAACTATTTGATGTATGTGGAATGATTTTGTTGGGCCTTTTACGCCGTCAAATCTAATCGTTAAATCCTGGTAGCAGTCGACTATGTTTCCAAATGGGTGCAGGCAATGGCCACACCAACAAACAATGCCAGGGTTGTCCTGAGATTTTTGAAAAAGAAAATTTTGATGAGGTTTGGGGTACCAAGAGTCATGACTAGTGATGGAGGGAGCCATTTATGTAATAAGTTGTTTGAAAAGCCAATGATGAAGTATGGGGTGCGACATAAGATTGAGGCTTAATAACACCCCAAGACAAGTGGAAAGGTGGAAGTCACGAATAGAGAGATCAAGAAAATTTTGGAGAAAACTGTGAATTCTACGAGAAAGGGTCTTTGAAATTAGATGATGCTCTATGGGCGTATAGAATTGCTTATAGGACCACCATTGGGATGTCACAATATATGATAGTGTTTGGGAAGTCATTCCACTTACCGTTTGAACTAGAGCATCGTGCCTTGTGGGCTACTCGGTTCTTAAACATGGACAAAAGTTTAGCTAGAGAGAAGAGAATATTGGAATTGAATCGATTTGAGGAGTTTAGATTGCAAGCGTATGAGAATGCAAAGATTTATAAGGAAAGAACAAATCACCAACACGATAAGAGGATTCTGAACCTCACCTTCAAGGTTGGAGATAAGATGTTGGTGTACAATTCGCATCTTTGACTCTTTCCTGGGAAATTGAAGTCCAAATGGTTTGGACCATATGTCGTCACAAAAGTCTTTGATTCAGGTGCATGTGAAGTTAAGGATGAACACTCCGGGATTTACACAATGAACGGCAATAGGCTGAAGCATTACATAGAGCGCAATTATAATGCCAAGTTGGAAGTCTTTATGTTGGACGACCCGATTTACGAGTGATGGAGCCCTATGAGTACAGTCCATCTGGCAACTATAAACTCAGAACTACTTCTGATAAACGCTTATTTATTATTGTTTTGTTTTCAATTGAGTCAATAAAGTAGCAAGACAATCGGGAAGGTTGTTTTCATCACATAGATATTTTGTCTTCTAACTCTAGATCTATGTGGTTTTTCCTTTGCGATTCTTATGTGATCCCTTGTTAAAGTTTTCGCGTCTTTCTTAGGTCAAAATAAAGTGGCTTAAACTGTTTTTGCACATTTCTTAGGTATGCACAATTACCGCCACCTTATTTTCTTATTGCCTTTCGCATTTCACTCAAAGTTTTTGGAAGCGTTTGGGATGCAGGTGAATACTTGGAAGATGGATAACCTAGGAGCCGATTTACGATTCAGTACTTGACTCGGACGACCAATTTCAGAGCTAAGTACCTTTTCTATTTCTGTTTTATTATTAGTCATTGGGGACAATGTCTATAATAAGTGGGGGTAGTAGCGGTCTTAGCTTGAAATTGAAATTTTAAAGTGAAAATAGGCAATAATTTTGAAAATTTTACACTATTTTTAACTTTCTTATTGAACATCTTGAGTAAGGAATCGGTAGAAAAATGAGCCCAAGAATGATTTGAAGCTAGCTATTACATATTCAGTTTAGTATGAAAGAATGAGCACGTGTTAGATTGCATGAAGAAGTGACTTATTAATTGTTAATTTACCATTGCATTCAATTATTTGAGCACGTAATCTGAGTGAGAAGCGATTGAGATTAGATGATAAGATATTTTAACCGGGAGTCATTATTTGTCTGTGTATATAATTTAACTAATTGTTGGAGGAAAAGGGAAGCAACTTGAATGCCACAAAAGGAAAAACGGGACAAAACGGGCTTGTGAGAGAGTGAGGAAAATAATAATCAGAGAGAAATCTGCCAAAGAAAAAATCATTGGAAAAAAATGCAAAAAGCATAAAGGCTGTGAGGGAAGCAAACTCGGAGCGTAAGACGCACAACCCTCGCGCAAAATAAAAACAAACGAGGACCCTTAAGTAGTACTCGGTCCCCAAGTCCGCCCGGCCTGATTAAGGTTTCATGTTGTGTAATTGAGTCTGAAGGGAAGAAGAGCAAGTGTATGCATAGGTAAGTTGAGATTGTGGGGTTAATATACCTTGATTCTTTTCACGAATGCACTATCATGATGATTTATCAAACGGCACATTGATGCATTGATAAGTGATGATTAATGGGGAGCTTATGAATTGCTACTTGACATGTGCTCTGTCGGAAATCTTTATTGAGCATGTTATAGTTAGTGGGGATTGTTTTTGGAGGTACATTCCGCCTTGATACTCTGCTCGAGGAAGAGCAAAGGGCTAGTGGGGGGTAGTTGATGACGGTTAAAATAACATATCATACGGCATCAACATTCTACCCATCATGAGCTAAAAATAGTTGTTTTGACCTTTAAATGTGAACCATGTGTGTTGAATGCAATATGTTGGGTTCACGGGATGAGAATTTGGTATTTATCATTATTATTTCCGGAATTGGTATTATTTTGTGTTTTATTGGATTATTTTCGGGTAACGAAAGTTGGTCCACGAGTGAAGGATGGATTATGATATAGGCTGATGAAAGGAACAGACCTAAGGGATTCCAGAACCTTTCAAGTTAAGGCGGCAGAAGAAAAAGAACGAAAATGATCTTGATGTATCGGGAGCAGACGCTGACTTATCGAGCACCTAGAACCTTCCGGAATGCGTTTTCTTGGACTAGGGGTACTTTTTAGGGTTTTCTATGTTGGTTTTAGCACTATATACAAGAGGCACCAGCCTCGGTTTTCAATGTACAATTTTCACTCAAGACAAATATTATGCAATAAAAGTTCTTTCGTTCTTTATTTATTTTCTTTATGAGTTCTAGTCACGTATCCGACGGATTCGCCTCCTAAAGAGAGATCTGAGGAAGATCTACGCTCAACTTCGAGGGTATGATTTTCTAGCTTTCTCTAGATGTAGATCTGTCGTTGTTCGTGTATGATTACTATGCTTTGATTGTTATTGTTAGTTCTAATTATGTAGTAGTTAGTTTGATTTACCCCATATGTGTATAGATCTGAATCGTTGGTGAAGAAATAATGAAATAGAGGTTGCGTTCTCTCGATGCATCGACGGTCTATATCGATGAATCAAGATACCTAGTAAATCATGTTTCATGATAATCAGCGCCAGCTACGCCTGATCGATAAATTTAATTTACATGTTTGTAGCCTGATCAACTATTTTGATGTCATTGTAAATTAACATGAAGGATGATAAAGTGAAGTGTTAGTTTGGACATAGTCTTGATCGATCCTTAGGAACGTGCTAGTCAATCCACGATAGCTGCTTAGAGAGGTCTTCAAAACTTTAGAATAGTTGAGCAAAGTTAGACGGAAGATCTAATTCGTTGACATACAAAACTTAAGTTATCCAGTTGATATGTTCTAATGCGATCAAACAGGTTAAGATTAAGGATGGGTAAATGGATTGCAGCTTTTCAGATTTTATCTTCGTTACTACTTCCTAGATGCAAATCCTACGTTTTCAAGCAAACATAAAACAGTAAATGCACCATTACCTTTTTTATTTTTTTAAAATGCACCATTACCTTTAATTTGAACAAACTCGTGCGCCAACAAGTTGAGCATGTAAATACTGAGATCGACTAATTTAGCAAGCCTACAACAGTTGAAAACGTTCACTCGATTTGTACTTGCACACTTTTTGCTGTTAATAGACGACAGTGCAGCCATAACCTCACATAAAAAAGTGCACCAGTATCAACTTATAAACTACATAAAGGGTCTCCAACGTTTATTCCGGATCCCTCATACAACAACCGCCATATTAACTTAGCCTCCTTGGTGTCCTTCGGCTTGTAGGGTCCTGTTGGTCATTCTCTCTTCCTTCTCACTGCACAGGATAAAATAAATACATGACTCAGAAAATAGTAAGAAAGACATTCGACTGACCTAGATAACCACATGAAAGGAGAAAACAAATTACATTTAGGTAACAAAACAAAAAAAAAAAAAAAAAAAAGAGATGACAAATAACGAATCTGAAGATCAAATACTCAAGTGTTGACTCCCCACTGAGAAGTGGAGTAAAGCATTTATCTAAAAAGAAAAGTTCCAAACTGCCAGCTTTTGCAAATATTATTTGTCACGACTGTGCTTAATGAATTCAAATAACAAAAGAACAAGATAAATGTGTAGGAGTGAACCGCAGATGATGAGTTAGGAGAAAAATAAAGAAAGGAGAGAGCAATTTGATAACAAGCAAGCATATGCTCCTTCTCTGTTACAAAGCTTTTTGAATAACATGAATCTAGCTTGGTCTACACATATACTATTTTGCCACCGTGAAGGTGTGATCGGAATGTGAGAGAGGAAAGGTACAAGAAGACGTCTAGCTGCTCAGTTGATGTCATCAGTCGGTTGGTATGACATCAGCAGATCTTTCCAAGAATGGCGAGGATGTTGACTAGGGAACAGAATAATGTATGCATAGATAACCAATGTAGTTTTGATCCTGAATACTAAAATTAGTGGTTGACGGCCACTCAAGACCCCCCCCCCCCCCCCCCCCCCCCCAAAAAAAAAAAACCACGTAGATCCAGTCCCATATTCCCCTGATCCTAATAAAGAACGATCAAAACAAGAAGGAACCAGGGAACTGCCACAAAGGAGATATGCCTAGGCTCAACATGGAGTAAACAAGATGAATAACTGGAGATCACCCTAAGTTGTTGCTTCTAGGAAAGGAATCGTCGAGTAGGACACCACCACCTATGATTATGTAGCGAGATTATTGGACCCCACACTCGGTGTCCATAGAAGCATATTAAGAAGCATTCTACTCCCGAAGACGAAACAGTACATAGAATTACAGGGTATCAAGCAGCACCAGGTTGCAAATAAGGTCTCTAAAACACAAATATCAAACCCTTGCCTGACATTCAGATAATGAGTTGGGTTTTAGCAGACAGTAAGAAGTTGAAGATTTACAAATTTAGCTTTAAAACCATGTTCTTGGTTAACAAATATGCAAGGCTCCAAATATAATTGATGACCTAGCTTACAAAACAACTGTCAAACACCTTCACTAAGGATTCAAGAAAACATTTCTTATGTATTATGACCAAGTATCTGAGACCAATGCATTTGACCACTTGATTGCAAGAAAAACAATAAACAGGTTAAAGGCCATTCCTCTTAGAAATCCCATTTTCTTAGAATTCAGATGCTCCTTCACAAAGCACTCAAGATGAAACGATATTGGCGTCATTTTCACAATCTGACGATGTCGCGTAAATTCTGTGGCACTCGATGCCTAACAGAAAAGATACTTCAAAAAAAACAGAAGGGACAAAATAGAAAGGTAACCGGTGTCCACACAGAAACAAGAAAAGGTTTCATAAAGGAAATATATATTTATTTCAAGGTTCTTAAGGGATTCGAAACAAACCGCATTTCAACCAGTACTATCAAGGCAGCAAGTTCCCTGCAAAAGAGAGTGTTCACTTAATTATATTATATCAAGTTAATAGACGCAAGAATATATTAGTTAATGTATGAAGTCACAGGTGAATATAGCTTTTCTACATGTGCAAAACAAGTGATTTTCAGAGATCTGCCGTGATTTGATGTATAGCAGGAGATTACATTAAATAGGGTGATTTGATTAATTCTGTATGTTAGCAAAGAGTAGGCTTCCCTCATGTAGAAATGAGATCTTGTAACCACTAACTTCTGATTCAAGAGGAATACAAATCTTCTCATCTCCTATCAATTCCTATGTTTTAAAAACAGTATCAAAGCCTCCTCTAAGCTACACGAAGCTTTTCCTTCCTATAACCAAGGATGGCATGGCAACAGTTGGAAAGTATTGTGTGTCGTATATAATAATTAGTAGTTAATTACTTTATTCATTTAATACTGCCACATACATTAACTTATAAAATGTATGTAGGGGTATTATTGGGTTTCCTAGTTAGTAAGAGTAATGGGTAAATGCATGAAAAACTCATAGGTCGGCTAGGTTATTTGGAGATTGGGTTTCGATGTATTATAAAAAGCCAGTTATGCTGAGATGAAATAATACAAAAAAAATTCCCAATAATTCTTACATGGTATCAGAGCCGTGTTCGAGGAAACAACCCTTAAAAAACATCTCCTTCTGCCGCAAGCAGCCCACTACTGCCTCTGCCAATATGTCAACCCTAATCACCGCTGCTAGCGGCGGTAATGGTGGCGCCGATACACACAAGGACAGTGGCACCATAATTCTGCCAGCAACCAGGCATTTGACTGGTAAGAATTTCCTAGGTGGGCACAAACGGTAAGAATTTCCTATATTTGCAATCGACAAAAAAAGGAAAAATTGGGCTATCTAACCGGCGACAGCACTGCCCCAGCAGCCGACGATCCAAAATATGGCCTTTGGGTCGGAAAATTCTTTAGTCCTGGCGTGGCTAGGCCACATATGTTTCTGAGTCGAGAATACCTCTCAAATCCATGAGTTGAAGATCAAGTTGTGGAATCCCAAAAAGAATCGAAGGATGTCACATCCGGTTACAACGAAATTGTATCTCTATGGCTGGATATGTGTCATGATAAATGGGATTGCTCCGATGGCATCGTCAAATTAAAAAAAAAAGGGCCTAACAGAAGACCTGAATGAGGTAAGGGGAAGAATTCTTGGACGAAAGCCCCTACCCTCATTGAGGGAAGTGTTTTCTGAAGTTCTTAGAGAGGACGGACGAAAGAGGGTGATGCAGAGAGAGTACCAACCTGAGGCTGATGCTTTGGCCCTAGCAGTTACCAGAGGTGAGGCTATGAAAAAGAACGGGAAGCCAAAGGTAAAGTGTGATCACTGCACAAAGATAGGACATGCTAAAGAAGCTTTCTGGAAAATCATTGGTAATCCCGCATGGAAAGTTAAGCAACTAGAAGGGACCAAGGGTGAATCACCGCAGGTAAATCAGGTTAGATCAAATCTAGTGTCATCGTATTAGACGGGGCTGAATTCTTTAACAAAGGAACGGTTGAAACAATTGAGTAAACTCCTAAACTCTGAAATTGCCTCTAACAAAAATAAGCATGCTCTTATGTTGATTGAGGTAAACACTCTTCTATCCTCTTTCGAAACCAATCATCTAATATGTTGGATTGCCGATTTAGGGGCAACCGATCATATGACTGGGAATTCCACCATTTTCTCTGATTATAAGCTATGTGCAGGAAATACTCATGTGAGATTGGTGGATGGATCCAGCTCAATTATTGCTCGGATTGGATCCGTCCCAATTTCATCTCTTATTCTCAAAAATGTCCTTCATGTACCAAAATTAGCTTGTAATCTTCTTTCTATATTTAGACTCACCTCAGATGAAAGAGGTTTACTGATTGTGGTTGTATGTTTCAGGACGCAAGTTCGTGGCGACGATTTGCAAGTTTAAAGAGGAAGGACGACTCTATGTTTTGGTTCAATCTCTTGCCCCGGTGGGAAAGGAATTCTCAAAGTAATTGTTTCCAAACAGTTATTTCAAATGATCAGAATAAAGGTCACCCAAGTTTCACCCATATGAACAAATTGTATCCAGACTTGTTATTGAATAAAGATTTTAGAAATTTTGAATGTGAAATTGGTGAGTTGTCTAAGCATAGTAGGTCATCTTATCCCACTCAAGGTTACAAACCTACTAAGCCCTTCACATTAATTCATAGTGAAGTGTGGGGGCCTTCTAGGATGAAGTCTTTAAGTGGGAAAAGATTGTTTATCACATTAATTGATGATCATGCTAGGGTGTCGTGGGTATGTGTTAACAATTAAATTTGATGTTTAGGATAATTGTAAGAAATTTCTTTGAAATGGTGAAAACTCATTTTCAAACAAAGATGCAAATTTGTAGAACTGATAATGCTAGTGACTACTTAAAACAGTATACTTGGAGATTTTTTCCTTTCGGAAGGGGTTGTGCATCAGAGTTCGTGTGCCCATAACCCTAAAAAAAATGCTGTTGCTGAGAGGAAAAACAGACACATCCTCGAAGTTGTGAGGTCTCCGATGCTAGCCTCAAATAGTCCAAAGTATCTGTGGGGAGAAGCGGTGTTAACAGATACTTATTTAATTAATATGTTACCTTCAAAAGTTCTAAATTTTCAAATTCCCTTAAACGTGTTAACCCAGTCCAATCCTACAACTAGGCTCATAAATATTCTACCCATGAAAATGTTGGGAAGTACTGCATTTATACATGTTTATGATGGTAGTGAACTCGAATCAAGGTCAAAAAATGTGTTTTTGTTGGTTACTCACCAACCAGTAAAGGCCTAAAGGGTATATAAGACTAAGTGTTATGCTGATGAATCTAGAAAAATGCTTACAGCGATGGATGTGAGTGTTTTTTAACATGTTTTTTAAGGGAGGGTGTTATAAGAACGAAAAAGAACTTGGGAGTAGACCTATTCAAGAAGACTATAATTGGCTTGATTTAGATATTGTGGAGTCATATAATAAAAACCCGGTAAGTCTAAATAGGTTAAATTCTGATTGTGAGAATACTGAACAATGGGAGGGGAAAGATTCAATTCAGCCTTGCGGTTCGACTGCTAAATCCTGCTCACCCGACCATGGAAAAATATTTAAATGAATTACTTTCCACAGGAAGAAGAAAAAGGCCAGGACAGAGCTTGATCTCCATTTACTTGAATAGGTTGTCGTCCCTGAGTAACCTGACCATGAGAATCATGTATCTGATTCTGAGGCTGAGTCTGGTTCTGGCGATTCAGAGTCTGAAACTGAATCTGGCCATCCTGACTCAGAAAATCAGTCCAAAAAGCATCTATTGTTAGATGTTCCTATTGCTATCAGAAAGCAGGCCCCTCGGGCATGTACCGAACATCCTATTAATCGTTCTTTGGGCTATAAGAAACTTGCATCTTCGCATTATTCTTTTCTATCAACCTTGTCAAGTATGATTGTTCCAAATAGTATCAATGAGGCTTTGCAGGTTCCTGAGTGGAAAAATGTAGTTATGGATGAGATGAGAACACTTGAGAAGAATGACAATTGGGAGATGGTGGATTTACCCAAATACCGGAAAACAATGTGGTGTAGGTGGATCTTCACGAATAAATTTAGGTGGGTTCTAAAGCACATCCCTTTTTACTATTGGCACCCATTTTTTGATTATTTTTTCTAATGAAAAAAACGTCAATGTCATCGACGTTGATATTGAAACACCGTCAGTGGAAAGTCAGTGGACTGACTTTTCTAAGTTGTGACACATTTATAACGTAAACGTCGGTGCCACTTTCGTTGTTGAACACCAACGTCAGTGGGTTTTCAATAGGAACGTCTCCGTTCATAAAAAATCATCATGGTGCCGGAGTAATTTTTTGTGGTGCCAATAGTAAAAAGAGGTGTGCCGATAGAGCCCCCTAAATTTAATTATGATGGTTCACTAGAACGACACAACGCAAGGATCGTTGCTAAGGGGTACTCTCAATCGTATGGGATAGATTACTCCGAGACATTTGCACTCGTGCCAAAGATGAACTTATTCGGGTAATTTTCTCTGTGGCGGTTAATTTGGATTGACAGTTAAAACAACTAGATGTGAAGAATGCATTTCTTCACGGGGAACAAAAGGAAGAAGTATATATGGATCCTCCTCATAGGTTTGAAGGAGCCTGTTCCAGGAAAGTGTGACGGTTGAAGAAAATCTTTATATGGACTAAAACAGAGTCTGGGAAGTTTATGAGATTCCTCAAGCAGCTAGGGTTCACTCAACGGGGAGCGGAACATACATTGTTCGTTAAACAGTCAGTGACCAATAAATTGACGGACTTTATTGATTACGTTCATGATATTATTCTAACAGGTGACGATGCAGATGAAGCTGAGAGAGTTCAGCAGCAATTGGCCAGGGAGTTTGAAATTATGGACTTGGGTCCCCCCAAATATATTCTGGGTATGGAGATTGCTCAAGCCAAGGATGGATTGTCTATATCACAGAGGAATTATACTCTTGATTTGTTAACCGAGAGTGGAATGATAGGTGCTCGCTCAAGTGGGACTCCTATGGAGTTGAATTTGAACTTGAAGGCTGGTCCTGAAGATATGCCAGTGGATATAGAGAGATGTCAGAAACTTGTCAGGAAATTGAACTATTTGTCTCATACAAGGCCAGATATTGTGTTTGTCGTGAGCTCAGTGAAGCAATTTATGCATTCTCCGGTTCAGAAACACTTGGCTGTAGTCAACCGGATTCTCAGATTTCTAAAGTCAACTCCTGGTCCTGGTTTGTACTTCAAAAAGTCAGAAACGCGAGGTGTTGAAGTATTTACTGATGCTGATTGGAGTGCTTGTAAAGTGGATAGGCAGTCAGTGACTGGGTATTGTACGTTTGTGTCGGGGAACTTAGTGACATGAAGGAGCAAGAAACAGCAGGTAGTGTCGAGGAGTTCAGCTGAGGGAGAATTTCAAGCCATGGCTCAGGGCATATGTGAGATCCTATGAATTAAGCGAGTCTTGAGTGAATTAAAGATAAAGAATAGTCTGCCTATGAAGTTATTTTACGACAACAAAGCTGCGATAAATATTGCTAATGATCCAAGTCACCATGATCATACGAAGCATGTATAGATTGACCAGCACTTTATCAAGGAAAAGCTTGATAGTGATTATCCCATTCTTACCATCCGCGAAGCAAACGGCTGACGGGTTGACAAAGGCTCTTTGAAAGAGGGAATTCAATGATTTTGTGAAGTTTGGCATGATTAACATCTGCGTGCCAACTTGAGGGGGGTTGGAAAGTATTGCAAGTTGTATATAATAATCAGTGGTTAATTACTTTAATTTATTTAATACTGCCACGTATATTCAAGTATAAAATATACGTAGGGGTATTATTGGGTTTCCTAGTTAGTAAAAGAAGTAATAGGTAAACGCCTGAAAAACTCCTAGGTCGGCTAGGTTACTCGGAGATTGGGTTTCGAACTACTATTATAAAAAGAGAGCTATGCTGAGATGAAATAATACAGAAGTTTTTCCCAATAATTCTTACAGCAAACGACAAGACTTCAACTTTCTCAGAGCAAGCTGCAAATCTTGAAACCATTGCTATAAACAACTTTAGATGACTTGAAGGTGCACTCCTTCCTATTACATGTCACAAAGTAAATGGGAGTAACTATTTCCAATGATCACACTCGCTTATGATGTCCATCACAGGGAAAGGAAAGGAAAGGATGAATACCTAACTAGTGAGATTGTACCCACAGAAACCGATGATCCAAATTTCAAAATTTGGAAAACATAATACAACATAGTAATGCCCTGGCAGGACAACTCAATGACCACTAAAGCAAGTCATCTGAAGCTCCAGAGTCCCATGGAAATACTTCTTGTTTTCAGCACACTATAAATATCAAACAAAGTGCAAACTCAGAAACTCCTTGTGGACTTAAGCCGTCACTTAGGGCTTGGTATATTAAGTTCAAAAGAGTCATCAAAAGATTTAAGTATATTCAAAGTCAAGTTGGCCAAACAATGTTTATTAAGCAATCTATTTTACTCAAAGTCTATCTATAAAGTACATGTAGAAGACATTATTCTTAGAAGTTAACGATGATCCGAGAACCACGAACTAAATAATTTTTGTCCCAGAACTTTTGAAAGAAAAGAGCAGGAAAATGTAAGGTATAAATAGCAAGCTCCAAGAAAGGGTCATCATCTTAGACGGGGCTGAATTCTTTAACAAAGGAACAGTTGGAACAATTGAGTAAACTCCTAAACTCTCAAATTGCCTCTAACAAAAATCAAGCATGCTCTTATGTCCATTGAGGTAAACACTCTCTTCTATCCTCTTTCGAAACCAGTCATCTAATATGTTGGATTGCCGATTTAGGGGCAACCGATCATATGACTGGGAATTCCACCATTTCCTCTGATTATAAGCCATGTGCAGGAAATACTCATTTGAGATTGGTTGATGGATCCAGCTCAATTATTGCTCGGATTGGATCCGTCCCAATTTCGTCATCTCGTATTCTTAAAAATGTCCTTCATGTACCAAAATTATCTTGTAATCTTCTTTCTATATTTAGAGACTCACCTCGGATGAAAGAGGTGTGGCCATGTTTATTGATTGTGGTTGTATGTTTCAGGACGCAAGTTCGAGGAGAATGATTGGCAAGTTTAAAGTGGAAGGACGACTCTACGTTTTGGTTCAATCTCTTGCACCGGTGGGAAAGGAATTCTCAAAGTGATTGTTTCCTATCAGTTATTTCAAATGATAAGAATAAAGGTCACCCAAGTTTCACCTATATGAACATATTGTATCCAGACTTGTTATTGAATAAAGATTTTAGAAATTTTAAATGTGAAATTGATGAGTTGTTTAAGCATAGTAGGTCATCTTATCCCACTCAAGGTTACAAACCTACTAAGCCCTTCACATTAATTCATAGTGATGTGTGGGGGCCTTCTAGGATAAAGTCTTTAAGTGGGAAAAGATGGTTTATCACGTTAATTGATAATCATGCTAGGGTGTCGTGGGTATGTGTTAACAAATAAATCTGAAGTTCAAAATAACTGTAAGAAATTTATTTGAAATGGTGAAAACTCATTTTCAAACAAAGATACAAATTTGTAGAAGTGATAATGCT
This sequence comes from Gentiana straminea, assembly GCA_036785695.1. NCBI lineage: Eukaryota > Viridiplantae > Streptophyta > Magnoliopsida > Gentianales > Gentianaceae > Gentiana > Gentiana straminea. The sequence continues at coordinate 1,110,424 of JAVUPR010000087.1, read as the reverse complement.
AGTGACTACTTAAAACAGTATACTTGGAGATTTTTTCCTTTCGGAAGGGGTTGTGCATAAGAATTCGTGTGCCCATAACCCTAAAGAAAATGGCGTTGCTGAGAGGAAAAACAGACACATCCTCGAAGTTGTTAGGTCTCTGATGCTAGCCTCAAATAGTCTCAAGTATCTGTGTGGAGAAGCACTGTTAACAGATACTTATTAAATTAATATGTTACCTTCAAAAGTTCTTAATTTTCAAACTTCCTTAAACGTGTTAACCTAGTCCTATCCTACAACTAGGTTCATAAAAAACCTACCCATGAAAGTGTTCGGATGTACTGCATTTATACATGTTTAAGAAGGTAGTAAACTCGAACCAAGGTCAAAAAATGTGTTTTAGTTGGTTATACACCAACCAGTAAATGCCTAAAGGGTATAAGACTATAAGTGCTATGCTAATGAATCTAGGAAAATTCATAACCCTAAAGAAAATGGCGTTGCTGAGAGGAAAAACAGACACATCCTCGAAGTTGTTAGGTCTCTGATGGCCTCAAATAGTCTCAAGTATCTGTGTGGAGAAGCACTGTTAACAGATACTTATTAAATTAATATGTTACCTTCAAAAGTTCTTAATTTTCAAACTTCCTTAAACGTGCTAACCTAGTCCTATCCTACAACTAGGTTCATAAAAAACCTACCCATGAAAGTGTTCGGATGTACTGCATTTATACATGTTTAAGAAGGTAGTAAACTCGAACCAAGGTCAAAAAATGTGTTTTAGTTGGTTATACACCAACCAGTAAATGCCTAAAGGGTATAAGACTATAAGTGCTATGCTGATGAATCTAGGAAAATTCATACAACAATGGATGTGAGTGTTTTTAAGAAGACATGTTTTTAAAGGAGGGTCTAATAAGAACGCAAAAGGAACCTGAGAGTAACCTACAAGAAAAAGAAGAAGGCCAGGACGGAGCCTGATCCCCATTTACTTGAACAGGTTGTCGTTCCTGGGCAGCCTGACCACGAGAATCATGAGGATGATCATGTATCTGATTCTGATTCTGAGCCTGGTTCTGGCGGTTCTGAGTCTTAAACTGAATCTGGCCATCCTACCTCAGAAAATCAGTCCAAAGAGCATCTACTGTTAGATGTTCATATTGCTATCAGAATGCCCCCTCAGGCATGTACCAGACATCGTATTAATCGTTCTTTGGGCTAATCATTCATCTTCGTATTATTCTTTTCTATCAACCTTGTCAAATATGATTGTTCCAAATAGCATCAATGAGGCTTTGCATGTTCCTGAGTGGAAAAATGTAGTTATGGATGAGATGAGGACACTTGAGAAGAATGACACTTGGGAGATGGTGGATTTACCCAAATACCGGAAAACAGTGTGGTGTAGGTGGATCTTCATGAATAAATTTATTTATGATGGTTCACTAGAACGGCACAAAGCAAGGATCGTTGCTAAGGGGTACTCTCAATCGTATGGATAGATTACTCCGAGACATTTGCACTCGTGGAAAAGATGAACACTATTCAGGAAATTTTCTCTATGGCGGTTAATTTGGATTGACGGTGAAATTAACTAAATGTGAAGAATGCATTTCTTCACGGGGAACTAAAGGAAGGAATATATATGGACCCTCCTCATAGGTTTGAAGGAGCATGTTCCCGGAAAGTGTGCCGGTTGAAGAAATCTTTATATGGACTAAAACAGAGTCCGAGAGCTTGGTTGAGAGGTTTATGAGGTTCCTCAAGCAGCTAGGGTTCACTCAAGGGGGAGCGGATCAAACCTTGTTCGTTAAACAGTCGGTGACCAATAAATTGACGGATTTGATTGTTTACGTTGGTGATATTATTCTAACATGTGACGATGCAGATGAAGCCGAGAGAGTTAAGGAGCAATTGGCCAGGGAGTTTGAAATTATGGACTTAGGTCCCCTCAAATATTTTATGGGTATGGAGATTGCTAGAACCAAGAATGGATTGTCTGTATCACAGAGGAAATATACTCTTGATTTGTTAACCGAGACTGGAATGATGGGTGCTCGCTCAAGTGGGACTCCTATGGAGTTGAATTTGAACAAGATATGATCTCAAAGTTTCCAGATCCAAATCCGTTCTGGGCAGAGCAGACTTTCTTGACCTACCAAGTACTTTAGGTTTCAAAGACGAAACTTCTTATAAAGAGCGGGGAAGGTAATACCCTTTATTCTTCCTATTTTCTATTTTCTACAATATAAGAAGTAGAGAGCAAGATAACTTTTAATTAAATAAGGAATTAGTCAAAGATAAACTCTAGAATATTAAGAAAGATAATCATTTTATATCTATTATAAATTCCTAAAATTCTCCCAATTTCCCATTCAAAAATTTCTTACGTATTACTCCGGAAAGTTGCGGCCCTTCCCCCTCATAAAAACCAAGTCAACTTCTTCACCAAAGGAACAAACAGAAAATTATTTCTGATCAATATCTCACTTCGTAGAAGGTGCGTAACAAACACTCGAAATTTTAAACAAATAACGAATATTTTAACAAAACAAAAAATAACCACTAAAAAAAGTTCTACGGAGTGATGGTTGAATCAAGATTCTTAAATGAATCAAAACAAACCTCAAGTAAATCTCCGCGTCCAATGAATCATTTTTCCTGCAAAAGAAATAGTAAATCAGAACTACTCATATACCAAAACAAAAAAGAGAAGTTGAGTAAATAACAAGAAGCAAATAGAAAAACAAAATCCAAACAAACACCGACATGAAATCTCAAAGTACCAAATACATTTTGGAATATTTGTACTTCCTAGGATGAATGTTACGGGAAAATCTTCTTGACCAAAGGAGAAGATACAAATGCAATACGTCAATTCAAATAGCAAAATGTGGAGTCGCCTTGTATAAAATGGGGCTTAGCCGTTAGAGCTACAATAGGGCCAAAATGGCTACACACTGAATCTGGTACTATCTTTACAAAAAAACAATTCTTCAAAAGAACACACCTCTAAGGCAAGATTATTCTATCTACCCCTTTCACATTCTCTGATTATATAGTACAAAAGGGATGTCGAGAATCGCAAGAGAATGTGATGTATTAAAAGGAACATATCTCTCAAGTTTAATTTGCCGACGTTCCTTTATGAACATGATCATAGGTGTGTACATTCATGGATGAATTAGATCATAAGTGTTGAAGTTCATGGATGAACTAGCGCATAGCAATTGTAATGCATTCTTAATTTTCACCATGAGATGTTCAAGATGATGATCGATGAGCTAATTGCACTCTTCGCAACACTTAAACATGTCTTTCCAACACATACCACCATCAAGTTTATGGATATAAAATATTTTTCTCTATGCACGTCAGAAAAGATAGATAAAAGTAGTGGAAATTTTTTATTAATATTGTGAAAAGTATATTTTACAATGCAGGCCCACTGCCCCTTTTATAATAAGAAAAACAGAAACTTAGCCGACTAGAACTCCTAAGATTTAGAAGAACACACGCAAAACCCTAGGCAGCCGCCTTCCATATTTAGCCCCCAAGAAAACAGAAATAAACTACACAAACCCTAATACCACAGGGTCTGTGCCCTAAATAACAAATAAAGACAGAAATACCCTTCTTAATTCAACACCCCCCCCCCCTCAAGTTGAGCATAGATATCAATCATGTTCAACTTGGACACATAATCATCAAATTGCTGCTTCATTAGTGCCTTGGTAAGACCATCAGCTGCTTGCAAAGGTGATGGCAGGAAAGGAATACAGATCAGCCCCTTCTCTAGCTTCTCCTAAATGCCTGTCTATCTCCACATGTTTAGTCCTGTCATGCTGCACAGGATCATTTGCAATGGCAATGGCTGCCTTCTTGTCACAGAACAGCTTCATAGGCATTGCCAAAGGCAAATGCAGATCATCCAGGCTCCAGCACCCCTTTTAGCCACAATTCCTCACATATGCCCTGTGCCACAGCCCTAAACTCAGCTTCAGCTGAGCTTCTAGCCACCACATCTTGCTTCTTGCTCCTCCGAGTAACCAAATTGCCTCAAACAAATGAGCAATACCCTGTAGTAGACCTCCTATCTTTAGAGCCAGCCCAATTGGCATCAGCATAAACCTCCACAAACCTTTTATCCACCTTTTTGAACAGCAACCCTACTCCAATTGTTCCCTTTAAATACCTCAGAATCAACACAACTGCTTGATAATGAGACTGTTTTGGGGCATGCATAAACAGACTCACCACTCCAACAGCAAAGGAAATGTCTAGTCTTGTATGAGCCAAATAAATCAGTCTGCCTACTAATCTTTGATACTGCTCTTTGTTAGCAGGCTCTTCACCATCACCTTGATCCAATTTCACATTCTGATCTATGGGTGTACTAGCCGGTTTACATCCCAACATTCCTGTTTCTGTCAGCAGATCCAACACATACTTTCTTTGGGATACAACCATCCCCTCCTTGGACCTAGCTACTTCCATTCCAGGAAATACTTCAAAATCCCAAGGTCTTTGATCTCAAATTCCTTGGCCAGATTCCTCTTCACCTGACTAATGCTATCTACATCATCTCCAGTAACGACGATATCATCCACATATACCACTAGGACCACCATCTTCCCTTCTTTAGACCTTTTCACAAATAAGGGGTGATATGAGTGCCCCTGCTTGAACCCTGTCTTTTGGACAAACCGCCTAAACCTATCAAACCAAGCTCTGGGACTTTGCTTCAACCCATACAAAGACTTCCTCAGTCTACAAACCTTTCCTCCAAACTGATATGCAAGTCCTGGGTGAGGATCCATATACACCTCCTCCTTGAGTGTCCCATGAAGAAATGCATTCTTCACATCAAGTTGAAACAGTTGCCAGTCAAGATTCACAGCCGTAGAAAACACAACCCTCACAGTATTGAGCTTTGCTACTGGTGAGAAAGTCTCAGAGCAATCAATTCCATATGTTTGGCTGTAGCCCTTGGCCACTAACCTAGCTTTATATCTCTCAACCTCACCATTAGACTTGAACTTAATCGTAAATACCCATCTACACCACACAACTCTCTTCCCCCATGGCAGATCCACTACTTCCCAAGTGCCATTCTTCTCCAAAGCCTTGATTTCCTCCTGAACAGCAGCCTTCCACTCAGGTACAGATAGAGCTTCCTAAATATCCTTTGGAATTTGATGTTTAGACACCCTAGTAAGAAAGGCTTTGTGGGATGACGACACATTTTTGTAGGTTAAGTAGTTATGTATAGGATATATAGGATTTTTAGTGCATGCCCTTGGTGGTTTTCTAATTGCAATAGGGACATCCAATAACGGATCTGGAATATTCACCATTGTCTGTTTTTTGGACTGTTTTTTAGGCTTAGGAGTGGATGGTTCATCAAGTTCTGGGATTAAAGGTTCTGCATCATGTTGTGCATCAACGTCTGGGATTAGAGGCTCGAGGTTTGGTGACTCAGATTCATCCATACCGTTTGTTTGCCTAGGACGTGCAAGTTCAGGCTTTTGGGCAGTACTAGGTGGCGCTTCCACATGCTGTTTGGAATTAGGATGTCCTAAAATACGTTTTTCCCAGAATCTTTGAGTAGAACTGGGAGTCTTGGGGGTTTTGTCACTCACAAGAGGTGACTTACCTCCTTTCTCTCCCAGATCTTCTAGCACTTGTTCATTATTAATTTCCACAGAATTTGGCATACTAGACTTATCACCCCCAACCACAACGTACTGAAGTCAGCAACATCTTCTTGAGTCATAAGCCCCCCAGAAGATGGTGCTGGTCATAGTACATTGTGTTCTCAAAATAGGTGATATTCATTGTTTCTATAACTCTTCTTTTACCAAAATCAAAAACCCTATACCCCCTCTTATTGGCAGAATACCCCAAAAACATACACTTAGTGGCTCTAGGATCCAACTTCCCTTGGTGATAAGTGTGTGCAAATGCTACACGCCCAAACACTTTGAGAGGAAGATCCTGGACCAATCTAGTGTAAGGAAAGTTTGCTTTTAATTCATTTAAGGGAGTTTTAAATTCCAAAATTTAAGAGGGAAATCTGTTAATTAAATAAACAGCAGTGAGAAGAGCCTCACCCCACAAGAATTTAGGGCACTTAGAGGACAACATGATGGATCTGACCACTTGCAGGACATGTTGATTTTTTCTTTCTGCCACACCATTCTGTTGGGGTGTATTAGGGCATGAGCTTTGATGGATCATGCCGTTTTCAAAAAAAACTCATTCAAAAGGTTGTTGTAGTACTCAGTTCCATTATCAGTTCTTATAATTTCAATCTGTGTATGGAACTGAGTGCTAACCATGTTATAAAAATATTTAAAGGCTTTCTCAACCTCAGACTTCTCCTTTAACAGATAGATCCATGTCACTGTTGTGTGATCGTCTATAAAGGACACAAACCATCTCTTCCCGGTCATAGTTAGATGTCTGGAAGGACCCCAAACATCACTATGAATAAGAGTAAATGGTTTAGTGGGTCTGTAGGATTTTGGAATATAAGTGCTCCTCTTACGCTTAGACAATGCACATATTTCACGTTGAAAATCAGAACTCTTTTTATTGATGAACAGTTTAGGAAACAACTTATTTAAGTAACCAAAGCTAGGGTGACCTAATCTAGTAGGCCACATCATTATTTCATCACTAGATGACAAACTAGAAGTACTAAAACAAAGATTCCTAGGAGCCAACTTATTTCTTGAACTATCCTCCTCAAGGATGTAGAGCCCTTCTTTGATCCTAGCACAACCAATCACCTTCCCCAAATTAACATCCTGAAACTCAAAAACAGTGGGGGAAAAAATTAATATACAGTTAGCCTCTGAGGCCAACTTCTGAACAGAAATCAGATTGCATCAGATTGCAGGAAAGTTTGGGGACATCATGAAGAGTAAGAGAGGCGGTAATTGGTACTGAACCCTTTCCAGCCACTGCTGAGAACGATCCATCAACCACCCTTACTTTCTGATTTCCTCCACATGGAAAATAAGAACTAAATTTTTTGAGCAAGGGGTCATGTGATCCGTTGCACCTGAATCAAGGATCCAGTGTGCCCCAGTTTGGGATTCAAAGGCTGTAAAGGCAGAAACCATACCTGACTCAGCAAGGGTACACTGTGGTTTAGAGATGGATTTGTGCCTGATTTGCTAGCAGGCTGCTCAGTAGCTCTATTGCTCCTTAGTAAATGGCAGTTGTCCAGGATTCTTCTGGCCCGGTTCGGATGACACTTGATTTCCCCTTATCTCACCAACACCTCCAGTATTTCCAGATTGGCCCCTTGGCTTCCAGTTGGCTGGTTTGTCATGAATTGCCCAACAATTGTCCATGTTATGCCCCTATTTCTTGCAGTGATCACACCACAATTTCTGTTTCTTGCTTTTGTTATCAACCTTAGCAGTCACCAAAGTAAATGATTCAAGATCTTGCCCCCCAGTTTTCTGATTTTGAGGAAACTCTGATCCACTATGCATCACCTTCCTCCGTGCCTCTTCTCTTCGGGCCAAACACTTCTCTCAATGATGGGAGAGGATTCCTTCCAAGGTTTATACCCCTTACCTCATACAATTCATAATTCAGCCCTGCCAGAAAGGAATAAACCCTCTTGTTTTCCTCTCTTTTCTGAAATTTGGTGCAGTCCCAGCACAATCCCATGTGTCCTCATGACACATATCCAATTCTTGCCAAAGTGTGACTATCTCATTGTAGTATGATGTCACATCCTTGCCTCCCTGCTTCAAAGTCTGGTTTTCAAATAGATCTGTGAGGAGTTCTCTAGATCGGAATACAGTTCTTTGATTGCATCCCATATGTCTTGGGCAGTTTTCAGACATATATGGGGTCTGGCTACGGTCCGCTCCATGGAATTGATCAGCCATGCCTTGACCATGGAATTTTCTGACTGCCAAGTGCTGTGATTGGGTTCATTGGCAGCCGGTTCCATGCTTGCTCCAGTCAAGAACCCTAGCTTGTTGCATCCATCAATGGCTAGCTTGATGGTCTGTGACCATTCAAGATAGTCTTTGCCATTTAATTTACCAGAAACCAGCAGCAGGGAGGAATTATTGAAGTTTCCTTCCTCACTGCTTGTTCCAGCGTTCGAAGATTGACCAACAGACGGGTTGATCAACTCCCCTGTGAAGGCTGCACGGTAATTCATCTTCGTAGGGTTTAATCGAACTTACGCTCTGATACCATGTCAGAAAAGATAGATGAAATCTGTGGAATAATTTTATTAATATTCCGAAAAGTATATTTTACAATGCATGCCCACTGCCCCTTTTATAATAAGAAAAACAGAAACTTAGCCGACTAGAACTCCTAAGATTTAGGAAAACACACGCAAAACCCTAGGCAGCCGCCTTCCATATTTAGCCCCCAAGAAAACAGAAATAAACTACACAAACCCTAATACCACACGGTCTGTGCCCTAATTAACAAATAAAGACATAAATACCCTTCTTAATTCAATAATGCATAATTTCAGTTAGGCTTTGTTTTGGTTTTGGAGCCATCAAAGCTCTCCCTTAGAATGAACTTTGAAGGATAACTTGTCCTCGTATATTTAAACTCCTGCATAATTATTATTTAAACTCAAGCTGGTGAATATGGATTCGCCATTACTAGCTTGCCTTTAAGATCATGAAACATCTTTCCTGAAAGTCTTTTAGTGAATATGTCTGCTAGTTGCCCTTTAGACGGGACGAATGAGGTGCAAATGAGTCCAGTGTCACTCTTTTCTATAATAAAACGTTTATCCGCGTCAATATGCTTCGCCATATCATGGTGGACTGGATTATGGGCAAATTGATTATGGACTTACTATCACAGTATAACTTCATAGGCATCTCCCACTGAATCTTCAAGTCATCCAGAATGTCACTCTTGATATGCACACCCTTTGTGTCAACCAAATCTCAACTTGCTGATATTTTCACTAAAGGTTTACCTGCTAAAGACTTTCAGTAAATCAAGTGCAAGCTTGGAATGATCAATCCTCATTCATCAGCTTGAGGGGGAGTATTGGACGAAATGATTTACTGATTATTTTTCTCTATGTAATTGTCCTATTTTACCCCTATTTAGTTCTCTGCTTTGATTACCAGCTGTCAAGTAACTCAAGAGTTACTAGCCGTTGCAGCCAACTGTTACTTTAATGCCAGCCAGCTGTATTACAATAATGTTGTAGTTAAGATTATCCCAATCCCTAAGCATCCCTCTATAAATTCATGTAATCCTTTTCATTATCAACATCAAGAATTATTTTGTTCTCAACATTCTAATTTCTAACAGTCTATATGACAACTCATTCTTCAAAATAAAGGTTACCACAACATGTGAACCATAATCAGCCAAAGTAGCAAGACTTTTGTAAGATGTCGACTGCACATCGGGTTGCAATAGTGCCTTATGTACTCTCACTAATTGGGTTCTAAAGTTATCAAGAGTAGGGTCTTCTCAAGAACTAGCGAGGTTACTACTCACACCATCTGAATGAAAGTGAATATAACTTCTTCTATCAAATCCTTTTCGTCGGGCCTTATGGACACAAAAATTCTGATCACTCATGTAAGTGTTGATGGCCCCGTAACAAGTCCAAGTAAAACCACTATGTTTCAACTGAGCTATTATCTTTCATGCGAGCATTTCCAGTAATTGCCCCGACGTCGAAGTCTCTATAGTGCAAACTGGGATATACATGCTTGACAAGAATACTAAATTGAAATGAACAAGTGTTGACAATCAACCATAAATTTTGGGCAAGACAAACCGGAAATTTTGATCGTATTTGTTCATCAACCACATTCTGCTCATTTTGCAACATGCCCCCGGGGTCAGAAGTGAGTGACAATGTCTCACCATTCACATGTTTAAGTCCAGACATAATACCAATTTGGTATCTTTCCGCACACCCCTTCTTGTTAACCAATAAAGATTGCCAATGTACTCTAACTGGATAGCTATTCTTTGCTCCTCCAGGATCGAAATAAAAGGATACAAATTCAGGATTTGAATACGCATAATACATGTACTCACCACATGTTAGGTATATAAAGTTTTTACTATATCCAGAAGGAGACTTGTATCCACGGTATGAGTACTTAGTAACTTTGCCTTCTGAAGTCTAAACTCCGTATGAGGGAAGACCCGCACCATCAGCCTTAGCAATCAGCTGTGATGTATAAAGGCCATGCTTGGGTGTTGGAATTGGTGACATTTGCTGCATTTGATCCTTGAACTTTGTGGGGCAAGTACTTGGGATAGTTCCTTTTAGTGTCTTCAACATCAAGATTTGGAACAAAAGTTCAGGGAGTGCTTCATTCTTTCTTTCACCAACGTCTTGCTGTGATGATGTGCTACCAAACATCAATATAGGGGCCTTCGTTGTCTCGATCATTCATATGCAAATGGCTAGGAAGAAGCTGAGCTTTGCTACCTCATTATCAATAATTATGACCAGTCCAGCAGAATCAAATTGGTCATCTTCACAATTGAAAGTCTTTCCAGCATCAAATGAGCTTGAATCAAGACAATAGGAGTCATTCATGGCATTCCAGAACCATCATTTACTTTGGGTCCTATTACCTTTGGGAGCATTACGATTGGAACCTTTCCGCTAAGCTCCTCCACCATGTTATACTCGGTTTCCACACAAAGGTTTTGTTCAGCCTCATTTTCACCTATACACACATCAGAGTTCAGAAGTTTAAACTCCCTTACCTCATCCCATTTGTTGTTGTACAATTCACTAGGGACTTTTGTCGAACACTTGGCAAGTATAGATCCATCAGCCTGTATATACGCAATCATTGCAGCTTCTTCCGGCTTGTCCAATTGATTGGGGCATTTTGTCAAACACGTTCAGGGTATGAACTTGCCAGTCTTTTCCCTTGAAGATTCATCCACCTTACTGTTGTTACCATCATTCTTTCTTCTTGTTTGGCTTTAAATGGTTGTAAGGGATATATCTTTGAACAGGCGGGTGGAAAACAATACCTAAACAGTTCGAGCTTTATTTCTTCCCATGAGGAAATCGTTGCTTCTCCATTATCAGCTCTTGTTTGTTGTAATTGCTCCCACCATAATTCAACCCATCTCAAAAGTATAAGGTACCAGTTTGCATTTGAGATTTTCAGGTGGCTGTATTTCATAAAAATAATCCTCGATAGAGTCAACCAACTTGAAGAAATCTGCAACATTTGAAGTTCCATTGAAGACGGGTAGAATTGAACTGAAAAAACGCCTATCAGGCTCTCCTACGGTGTTTCTCCTATCATTCCCAGCCGTGGAAGAACGACGAAAGACTGGCCCAGCTTGGTGGTCATCATACTTCAAGGTGTGTCTCAATCCAGCCACAGTCCGATGCGAATCTCCCCAGAATGTATCAGACTTGTGATCGAATTTTGACGGGGCATCCCAATGAATCTTCGAATCCCGAACGTCGCGAATCCGGATATCTTCCCGACTCATTTTGGCCGTCATGTTACTAAGAGAAAGCCCTAGCTCTGATACCCAATAATGTAGAAGATCTACAATAAACGGATAAAAACACGAGCTAATCCAAGCTCAAAGGTAAATTCATTCTCAAAAAAGAAAGATTCAATATTTCATAATTACATAATATCTAGCATTTAGGATACTAATGGTATTTATAGGCTTAAAAGTTGTAGAAAATTATATCATAATTATATTTATATTTTATAATGTAACAAACATATTAATGGGACATCTTATTCCCTAATATGTTTGGGTTAAATTATCTCAACCTCTTTCCAGCCGTTAGCTCCTTTATGGTTTGACGGTGATCTTCTTGCGAGACACAACATTTATTGCTTCTTTGTCCGCACCGTCCGCCGCTGCGATATTTACTCTACAAACCAAACCCCAAGACTCCCCAATACATCTTGTATCTATTTATACTCATCTTTTTCTGCTAATAATAATAAGAAGAGATTTTCTCCCTTTTTTCTTGTTTCTCTTTATCTCTTCATGGTATCGGAGCCTTAATCGATCTTCAAACTTCTTCTTCATCATGTCATCTCTTTCTGATGTAACATCAGCTGAACCACAGAATAATCAAAATTCTGGGTTAACTGAGTCATCAACTCCTATTACAAACCATCGATTAGATGGTAATAACTATCTCCTAAGGTCCAGGTCTATGAAGATGCTCATCTCTGGCCAAAGCAAAATGGGATACCTCACTGGATCCAAAATTGCACCAGATGCCGACGATGAAAAGTTCGAGGCTTGGGATACTGAAAATAACCAAGTAATGACTATCCTTCTTAGATCCATGACCAAGGATATGAGTGAAAACTTCATGTTCTATGATACAGCCCAAGAAATCTGGGCTGCTGCTCGTGATCTTTACTCAAAGAAAGACAACACTTCTGCGATATATGGCATAGAAGCTCAGATTCAAGGATACAAGCAGGGTGACCTCACTGTCACCCAGTACTTCAATCAACTCACCAGGGCTTGGCAACAATTGAACATTTTTGAAGCACTTGATTGGAAAAATGCTGATGATGCTACAATATACAAGCAGGTGATAGAACAAAAAAGGATATTCAAATTCCTTATGGGATTAAATCCTTCCTTAGATGATGTAAGAGGCAGAGTTCTGGCCACTACACCTCTCCCATCCCTCAAAATGGTTTTTTCTGAAATCAAGCATGAGGAGAGTAGGAGAACTCTTATGCTCAAAGGAACCACCTCTGAAACTACTATCGAAGGATCTGCCCTCATGTCTCAAGGGAAAGCTTTTGAACATTCTGACAATGCCAAGACTTATGCTTCATACAACAAGAACAAAAAGGACAAGCTGTGGTGTGAACATTGTAGGAGAACCAACCACACTAAAGAAACCTGCTGGAAAATCCATGGCAAGCCTGAAAACTGGAAATCAACAAAACAGAACTTCAAGGAAAGCCATGGAAAAATGGTCACTGAAGAAAGGAAAGAGAGTCCATCCTTCAGCAAGGATCAACTGGAGGCTCTAAAATCCTATCTCAGTCAACAAATGTCAGACTCTACTCTAAATGAATCTGCTACTCATGCAAGGTATAATTCTGTCTGCTCTTAGTACTACTGAACTTGGAAAGAACCCTTGGATCATAGATTCTGGGGCATCTTCTCACATGACTGGTACTAAGAGCCTCCTGACCAACTTCAAAACTTGCAATCATATTCACAAAGTCAAAATTGCTGATGGTTCCATCTCCTCTGCTCAAGGAATTGGAGATGTAACCATCTCTGACTCTATCACTCTGAAAAATGTTCTATATGTTCCTAAACTGGACTGCAATCTAATATCTGTTGGCAAACTAACTCATGACCTAAACTGGGATATTGTGTTCTCTGCTAACCAATGCATTTTTCAGGATCATTTATCTCAGAGGATAATTGGCAATGCTAAAGCATGTTCAGGGCTTTTTATCATTAATAAGAGTGACCATTCTGAGAAGAACAAGTTGCAAGTTGCCTCTAGTGTCAGTAGCTGTATTTCTAATGATGTAATGGTGTGGCACTATAGACTAGGCCACCCAAGTTTTGCATATCTAAAAACTCTGTTTCCTGATAAATTTAAGGGTTGTAATCCTAATCATTTGAAATGTGAGATTTGTCAGTTTGCTAAAATCACTAAATCTGTTTATGCTAAATTACCATATGTGCAGTCTAAACCCTTTGCCTTAATCCATAGTGATGTGTGGGGCCCTTCAAGAGTAAAAAATGTAACTGGAAGTAGATGGTTTGTCACCTTTATAGATGACCACTCTAGGGTTACTTGGCTCTACCTTATGAAAGAAAAATCTGAAGTTAGCACCATTTTTCAGAATTTTTACAATATGATTACTACTCAATTTGACACCAACATTAAAGTTCTAAAAACTGATAATGCTAAAGAGTACTTTGAATCTAACTTATGCACCTTCTTAAAGGATAAGGGTGTTGTCCACATCAGTAGCTGTGTTGAAACTCCACAGCAGAATGGAACTGCTGAAAGGAAGAATAGACACCTACTTGAAATGGCCAGATCACTTATGTTTTCCATGAATGTGCCTAAGTATCTTTGGGGTGAAGCCATTCTTACTGCTACCTACTTAATTAATAGGTTGCCTAGCAGAGTTTTGAATTTTCAGACTCCTCTGCGAACCTTAATGTCTGTCCACCCTTGCACTCATCTCACCACTAATCTACCTTTGAAAATATTTGGGTGTACTACTTTTGTGTATATTCATGCTCAGCACAGAAGCAAACTTGACTCTAGAGCTCACAAATGCATATTTCTGGGATACTCTGTGAATCAAAAAGGTTATAAATGTTACTCCCCACACACTAAGAAGTTTTATAATACCATGGATGTCAAATTTTTTGAAGAAACACCCTTCTATAATGATCAAACTGAAACTTTTTCTGAATGTGCTGAAAATTGGGACATCTTTGATATTCCTGTATCCATTTTTCCTCCACTAACATCTGTGCAGACTGATCAAGAAGACCCTCGAATGGACCGCAATTCGGCGGGCGCGAACTTCAAGAGACGGAACTTCGAGACGGCGACATTCGAATAGATCGAAATTCGACGGATCGGTCCTCGGCGGGCCCGGATCTTCAAAGCCTCAGCCTACTCACAGACTCCCTATCCAGCAGACCTATCAACGAAGGATATATATAGTCTGCTCCTCGTGACCGGATCTTCGAGCCTCGGCCTACTCACGGACTCCCTATCCGGCGAGACCTATCAACGAAGGATATATATATATATATATATATATATATATATATATATATATATGTTCAAAAATGTAAACGAATGTTTGCAAGCTCACGTTGGTTCGTTTAGCTTATGATGGTATAGACTATTTTGAAACATTTTCCCCCGTAGCAAAGTTAAAACATCATAATTTGCTCTCAATTGATGTTAATCTTAATTGGGTTTCGAAGCAGTTGGATGTCAAAAATGTATTTCTTCATGGTGAGTTGAAGGAGGAGGTTTATACGGAAGGGCCTCCGGGGTTAGAGGATGTCTTTGAGAACAAAGTGTGTAAATTGCACAAGTCCGTATATGGACACAAACAAAGCCCAAGGGCTTGGTTTGATAGGTTCATGAAGTTTCTCAAGAGTTTGGGGTGTGTTCAAGGCCAGTCCGTCTATACGTTGTTCATAAAACGGGCATTTAAGGTGAAAATGACAGTTTTAATAGTTTATGTGGATGACAATATTCTCACGGGTAATAAGTCGGAGGAACCTGCTAAGGTGAAAGAAGCGCTCTCAATGGAGTTTAAGATCAAAGATTTAGCGCCCATATTTCCTAGGAATGGAGGTATCAAGGTCTAAGTTGGCATATGTATGTCACAAAGGAAATACACTCTTGACCGTTTGAAGAAAGAGGCATGAGTGGGTGCAAGCCTGCAAATACACAAAAGGCGCACAATCTGAAGTTGGGTGACATAAAGAATGAAGATTATGTTGATAAGGAGAGGTACCAAAAACATGTGGGAAAATTGATTTATTTGTCCCAGACACGGCCAGATATCTCCTTTGTTGTAGGGGTTGTGAGTCGGTTTATGCAATTTCCTATGAAGAGTCACTTGGATGCGGTCTACACAATTCTAAGTTACTTGAAGGGTTCACCAGGTACAGGGTTATTCTTCGGAAAATCTGAAAAAAGGGGGATAGAGTCATACACTGATGCAGATTAAGGTTCCAGTATTAAGGACAGAAAATCTATTTCCAGATATTGTACATATGTTTGGGGCAAACTTGTAACATGGAGGAGTAAAACGCAGAGTGTGGTAGCAAAGGAGTAGTGTGGAAGCCGAGTTTAGAGCGATGGCTCATGGTATCCATGAAGATTTATAGCTGAAACAAGTGCGAAGATCTCAATGTTCCTAACAGCTTGCTTATGAAGCTTTACCGTGACAATAAAACTTCCATCGACATAACTAATGATCCGGTTCATCATGATAGAACGAAGCATGTGGAGATTGATCGTCATTTTTATGAGTGAAAAGTTGGAGGCAGGAGTTATTTGTGTGCCATTTCTGCCATCAGCTCAACAAATTGTTGATGAATTAACAAAAGCTCTTCCCAATCAAGAATTCAGCAGATTCCTAAACAAGTTAGGCCTAACTATCATCTACGGCCCAACTTGAGGGGGAGTATCAAAGTGGTTAGATAGTGAAGGCTTTTAGTTGCTTAAGGGGGGTTCTATCGGCACCCCCTTATTTACAACTGGCACCCCTATTACTCCCGGCACCACAAAAAATTACTTCGGGCACCCGATGATTTTTTACAAAAGGAACGTCAGTGCCACTGGTGTTCCTTGTGGAGCACCAATGTCAGTGCAGTACCACCGACGTTCCCTTTGTAAAAGTGTTAAAACTCAGAAAACGTCAGTCCATGATTTTCCACCAGTGTTTCTTGTTGCACACCAACGTCAGTGGCACTGACGTTGGTGTTCAACAAGGAACGCCGGAGTCACCGGCGTTTTTTTCGTCCGAAAAAATATTCAATAAATGGGTGCCAAAAGTAAAAACGGGGGTGCCGATAGAACCCACCTTGCTTTATTATGTGGTTTATTAGTTAAGGGTATTTGTGTCTTTTTTGTGTAATAATGTTTGCCCTAAGGATTAGTCAGTAGGGGGCGGTAGCCTGCTTGTTTGAATAGTCCTAATCATGCTTCCAAAAATTAAGAAACTGATCAAGGATTGACTCCTATTTATGTAAACAGGCGAGAGATGATCAAAATACTGAATAATAATTCCTGAGTTTTCTCCCTAAATTTCTACGGATCACATGTTCGCCATTAAAATCTTACAACGTGACCCAAAATATACATACACCAACACATCCATAAAAGAAACATAAGTGGTACAGATGACAAACAAAAGTATGTTAAGGATGGATATCATATCTAGTTAAAAATGTTCCAAGCACAAACCTGTCAGAGAGCTTCTCTTTCAAGGCATGCACTTCCCTACAAAATAGAACCTTCATCAAGACTTCATATGAATGAAAGTCTACGAACTCACTTTCCCAACCCAACCAAAATAAAAAATAGAAGACAGTAAGCAACAGTAGTAAAAATACAACTCATAAAGGAAAAGAGGTGGAAGAGCTAAAATACAAAAAAAATTAGTTGTAGCAAAAGTAAGCAACAGTAGTAAACAATTTTCTTGTAAGAATGCTTGTTTCAAGATTGCCTATAACTTTACACCACTAGCGGAGGAAAGTGATAAACAACAGATAATCACCGAAGATTTCCTTTACCCAACGCATAAAGGGCAAGAAGCACATAAAATATAATAAGAATACAATTGTGTGAAGCAAGTCGGGAAGTGCGAATCCACGCATGTTAGAAAACAATTATCAAGCTAACTTGTGCATAAATCCATCCTACCATGCGACAACAAACATAAGTTGATCATTTGATTACTATTCTGGCACCCAAACACCACTTCAAGTAATTTCTTAGAGCTTAAAATGGTTCATGTTGCCTAGTGATAGTGATGGGTAACTCCTCCATGTATAATGGTGGAAAATGCGAAGTTACATTAGTAGTTTAGTGCATAAATGGTTCCAAGCAGAACCGTTGGGGATTTAAACGATTCTACTACCCATGAAGAATGTAAAAATAATCAGCAGCACAAATGCACACATGTTGCAACCTTGAAGGTACCCTTCAACTTCATGCCGGGAAGTCACAAATATGACAGTATAGCCAAGTGTATCATTAGATTGCTTGTAATTGTGGAAACATCATGATCTAATAAAATCTTGTAACCAAGAACACTACTATGATCAAGTCCAATCCGTGATTCTAATATTATAAAACAAACAACCTGTATCAGATGTACTGGAGTGCAGCATTCTTAATAAAAATCAGACTTACAAAAATAAGTAAATAAACCTAAAATTCATAGCATGTCATTTCACATGGAGGCTAAAACTCACTACAATAAAACACAGAAACAGAATTGGACAACAAAAAGGGAAATGAAGAATAAGTTACACTAAAGTTCAGGCATTCAAACGAGAGAAAACCTTTCTAGCGTCTCCAAAAAAGCATCAGTAGGTTTATGACTCTCTCTGCATGAAAAGAATGCTAATCAAACATCAGTACCAAATATTATAAGGTGAAATAATCTTGGCACTTTCCTTCACAATATGCCAATTCGACATTACCTCCAACGGGACGAGTCTATATTGTGGTAGCTGAAAAGTATTTATATTTCAAACTAAAACCATTTGATTCAAAAGCCCATGAACGAAGGAAGGGTTCAAACTGTAACAATATGGCCTGTTTGGGGTAAACCCTAAATTGAAAGACAAATGTTTCTTTACTTATTATCCTCCTCCTTGTAAAAGTAAAAGGAGCTGGAAATATAAAACCTCACGATTGTTGAACTTTTTACTATTAAAATAAATATACAGTAGATCATCTCAAGTCCTCCAAGTTGAATTTCTTAGTTGAGCAGTCATTTAAATAATCAACCTACAATTATAAACAATAAATTCCTATTTATATCTTCAGTAATCAAGACGAAAATAAATCGAGGAAGACTGGTAAGACATCCAAACTTGGATATTCTTAAGGAGAAGCCGAGAAGGTCTCTATTGTACCGGATCATGGGACGGGTGACATTTGTACAAAAAGACCAAACATGTTTTACCTTTATACACACGTGTCACTCATGATGATCCTTTGCAATAGGAACTCGCATACCATACTTTCCCATTCCTAAACCCAATGTCACACCACAAGGAAAAAGGACTACAAAATCAGGATTTGTGTGCTTTAACAAGTAGTGTCTTCATCTATGCTACCCCATATCCTTGATTCCAAACATTCTTTGAACATATTATGTTTGTCATCTATTGTCCAAGAAGAGCTTTAAGAAAGAACAATGACCCATCAGAGGACAACTTACAAAACATTTTGTGGCAATAATTAGGTTTTATACAATTACAATAGAACATAATTCCACCCACGGTTCCTCAACATGCAGATTCACAAAGGATTTATGACATTTATAGCATTATTTTATATGAAACTCTTGTTTAATATTCAGTAGATCAATGAAAGGAAAGATCAAGAAGCAGAATTGTTGAAGAATTCGGCTTTTTTTCTTTGTTTATTTTCATGTGTAGTCAGAGGCTGCTTGCGCTGCATGCATTGTCTAGCACCTTTGTAATTCTATTTAAGCCTTTTGGCTATGCCAAGATTGAATATGAAAGGAAGTTTATTTAATTTAGTCTATGTTTTCTCAAATCTAAATTCATCAAAAGTTGTCAAGAAAGGAGATCGAATTCCCCTTCAACAACAACAGGAGGGGGATCAGTGACTTCTCTTGAAGGAGTAACAGTCAATCAATGGTGGAGAAGAGACCAATTCCTCTTTTATTGGCTACTTGTGGACTCACCGGAAAGAACTATGTGCAATAGGCTCAAACAATGAGGTTGGTAGTGGATGGGAGAGACAAATTAAGGTATCTCACAGGAGAAACTAAGATGCCTCCCAGCAATAATCCTTAGTATAGTATTTGAAAGTATGAAAATTCATTAGTAATGGCTTGGCTAGTAAATTATACGGAGTCATTCCTTGTTATGCCACATATGCATATCTCGTTTGCAAAGAAGACATGGCAGTCAAGGGGATGTTCAGATCTTGAGAACTCATCTTAGATCTATGAACTGGAATCAAAGTTGTGGGGACCAAAACAATGCATGCATGTTGTCACTTAAAGTAATGATGTGTGGCGTGGAAGTCTAATTAGGGATGAAAACTTCAGCCCTGAAATTGATGCAGCCGTAAATGGCAGAATTACAAAGGATATTCAATGCCTTTTCATTAAAGAAACAAAGGCTTAAATACTACTAAAAACCTAACATAATAGGAAAGGTAAACTAAATTAATCGAGTTGGGCCTGACTCGACAAAAAAAGCCCAAACAAACAGAATCATGAAAACGGCGGAAGTCTTCACTCTAAGCAGGTTGGGTCTTCAGACTCGGGCCAAATTATACTGGGCTTCGGTATCAGCAGCATCTACATCAATGTGGTAACATAGTGGCACGAAGTAGATATATGCCATGAGGAGTCCTGGAAATTTCCCACTAATAAACGTTAAATTCCTGGCTAGCACCTAGCTTGATCCAAGATCTAGATAAATCAAGAATAGAATCCTTGGGAGGAAGCCTTTACATACCTAAGGGAGGTCTTCTCAAAAGGTAGGAGAGAATAGGCTAGATGGAGGGTGATGCAAAATGGGAGTATTTCAAAGACTGAGAATTCGACCCTTATAGGCAGGAGGTATGAGGCTGTAAAGAAGAAGAAGAATAAACAGAAGTTAATGTGTGATCGTTATAAGAAAAATTGTCACATTCAAGATACTTACAGGGAAATCCATAAGAAACCAACTTGTAAGCCTAGGGCTGAGCAGAGCTAACTTCTAATCCAAAATTCCAAATACTTCAGTCGTTCCAGGACAATTGCCCTTCACTAAAGAACATATAAGAATCTGAATAAATTGCTTCACTCCCAATATGGTCTGAACTCTAATCCCACTTGTTCATTCGTTGAATCATGTAAAATTTCATTCGCATCATTCTTAGGAGTCAATCAGAAAGCCTACAGATGTTGACGCGAGTGCAACAGATCACATGACTGCATCTTATAATTCTTTTCTCCACATATATGCCCTCTGCTGGAAACCAAAAAATAAAATTAGTTGATGGTTCCTTCTCAGCTATTGCCGGGAAATGATCGGTCAAAGAATTCCTCAAATCTCATACTTACAAACGCCTTACATGTTCCCCAATTATCATGTAATCTATAATCAGTCCATAAACTTACCATCGACAAAACTCTATAGCTAATTCCGTTATGAATGGATGCATTTTTCAAGTCCTGGCATTGGGGAGGATGATTGGCAGGTGTAATCATGTTGGAGGCTTGTATGTTCTTAAACAAAGGTACGAGTCAGACGGTGGATGGATAAGGAACAAGTGCCTCCATTCAAAAGTCTCTTGTGATCTAGACCGGATTCCTCATTGACACAATAAATTAAGGCACCAAGTCTTTCCTATATGAAAAAGTTGTTTCTAAAGTAATATTTGGAAGCACATTTCACACACATTTAATCAGGGAATAAGTTGAAGCCCAAGTCAAGAAAGTGTGTTTTTCTTGGTTATTTTCCAACAAAGATCGGTTATAATTGTTATGATATATAGTTCAATAAAATGGTTGTGTATACGGATGCAACATTCTTTGAACATAAAAATATATTTTCTAGCATACACCTAAAAGAGTTAGATTATTTTGTACTCCCTCCGTCCCAAAATATAAGTCATCCTAGCTTTTTTCATTTTGTCCCATAATATAAGTCATTCACAATACGAAGAGAGCATTTATTAAAACTTTTCCTCATCTTACCCCTAATTTATGTCCATCCAATCACTTTACAATTGTTGCATTTATGATAGTCAAAGGGTCTATTAGGCATTTTAGCCACACATTAATGATTTTCAACCACTTTCTTAATATGTGTGAAAACTCTAGGATGACTTATATTTTGGGACGGAGAGAGTATAGTCCAATAAAATGGTTGTAAATATGGATGCAACATTCTTTGAACAAAACAATGTTTTTCCTAACATATCACCTAAGAGAGTTAGATAATTACCAGAATAACACTGAAATGATAGATTTTCTTGACGATAACCAAAATGTGTACAAATGTGTACATGATCATAATGGGAGGATTGATGAAGGCAGAACTGAAAGATAGTGTTGAATAGCAACAGGGACTTGTCTAACTCAAGTCTACCAGGAGAAAACACCCCATATCAAACTTCCTGGCATTACACAAATTTCTTCTTTTCTTTTTTTATAACAAAATTTCTTCTTCTTATCGAGCATTTATATAAGCTCTCAAACACTAAAATTCCTAAGAACATAGATGAAGCTCTAAAAATTCCCGAGTGAAGGGAAGTTGTCTTGAAAGAAGTGAAGGTCTTGGAGAGGAATGAAACATGGGAATGTGTCAAACAGACAAAAAAAAGAAAAATTGTTGGATGCAAATGGGTGTTCACGGTGAAGTACAACTCACATGGATCGCTTCAGAGACACAAGGCTAGGCTGGTTGCCAAGGGTCATTCACCAACCTATGGCATTGATTATTATAAAACATTTTCTCTTGTTGCAAAGCTGAACTACACCAGGGTTGTCTAGTCTAGAGTTGTGAATCTAGATTGGCCCCATAACCAACTAGACATTAAAAACGTTTTCTCCACGGTAATCTCATAGAGGAAATTTACATGGAGTCGCCACGTGATTTTACTGCTAGATTCAGTAGTAAGTGCGCAAGCTAAAAGAAAGTCTTTGTATGAATTTTAAAAAATCTGAAATAACGGGAATTAAGGCCTACATTGATGCTGATTAGGGATGTTGTGTTAAGATAGGAAACATGTTCCATGGTAATGCACCTACATTTGAGAAAACTTGGTAACTCAGAGAAGCAAGAAGCAAGAGGTGATGGTTAGGAGTAGTGCACAAGTTGATTTCATGGCAATGGCCCAAGAAATTTGTGAAGAGTTGCGGCTAAAGCGTGTGCTTGATGATCGGGGGGTAGTCTTAGCTTGCACATAAGGCTTTAATGTGATAATAAAGATGCAAAAGATATTGCGAACGATCTGATAGTCATTTTATCAAGGAAAGGTTGGATAGTGGTCTTGTGTGTGCCGCCCACCACCAGGCAGATAACTAGTGGTTTGACAAAAGCTCTTACAAGACGAGTATTTTGTATTCGGTAGCATGTTGGGCAATAGGAATATTTATGCTCCAACTTGAGCAAGAGTGTAGAAGAATTTGACGTATTTATTTTCATTTTGTTTATTTCCAAGTTTAGTCAAAAAGGTTGTTAAAGGCTGCTTGAGCCACCTTTTTTGGTTGCTTGGTTGCTTGGTTGTTTGAGTCTCAGGCAGTAGGGTAGGGTTAGAATCTACTTGCATTGTTTCGCATCAAGTCTTTTGGATATGCAAAGATTGAATATGAAAGAAAGAATTTTTCTTTTCTTGTCTAAATATCTCTATGAGAATCTTATGTCAAGCTCACGCTTTCAAGGTGTTTATATCACCGTCATAAAAAGATGACACTAATTTCTTTGAGTACCCTCTATGACAGAGCAAGTAAAAGATAGTTAAAATGAACCGGAGAGTTTCTTTCCATTTATAATATTTTTCATTCTTATGCGGGGGAGGAGGGGAGTCTTTCAATTGCAATCTCGCATTTCTACTGAATTTAGTTAGTTAGATGTTGTCATATGACATTTGAACTAGGATGAGTAATCGTTGTATGCGCTTCAGTTTTGATGAAAATAAATATCTAAAGAAGAACAAATTGTGGATAAAAAGAGAATTTGGCCAAAACATTTTCTACAAAGCTCACAGAGTACTAGGTGATAGGGGCAGTCTCACATGTGGTCTTTTATTTTGATTGAAAGCCGACATTAATGAAGACAAAATTCTATCATTTCTATTTCTGAAGCTGAAAACCTTACATCGCTAGTCCTGCTATATGCCAAAGAATGGTCATGCAAAAATGAATATGAAAGATAAGACATATCACATATGCAAGGTTATGGAATTAAGAGTGGGGGACCTTAACATCCTCATTATCATCTCCTTGCCCTTCTTTTGAGCCTTCCAGTCCTCAACCTTTGTTCTGCATAACATAATTATTCAAATTCACTGGGTAGCCTATACTTGTGTAGTATGTACAAAAAGAGCCAAAAAGAGACTAGAAATGACAACCAAAAGATAAGACATATCACCAATGAATACACAAAACATCTAATAACACCTCAATGTAATGAGACAACGTACCTGCAGAGGAAGGCATCATAGCTGCAAGCACATAAAAGATGCGTTAGGATATGAAGGACAAAATATATAGCACATTCCAAACACAAATGAGACGTACTGATAGCACCATCCAGCACATAAGGCAAGTCCAGATCCTTCCACCGCAATTACTGCAGACGAATACACAATAGAGAATCATTTCCTGCATACCAGATTTTTCTGGTCCAATGAACTAAAATAGAGGAGAGATGAACCTGTAGATAAACCTTCCGGGACCCGAGCAAGAAGCCCGCTGCACATGATCGTATAATTAGATCAACTATCAATTTCACATCATAATCACAAGGAAAAAAATCATACCTGGAATAAGACCGAGCACGTCCTGAAGTTGAGACGGCCAATACACTATTCGTACGAACATGATCATAAATCCTACGCCTGAAAGATGAATAGTAACAAAAACCCTATCGGACGATTTCACATGAAATGTTTTTAAACCAAAAAAATTAGAGTCGGCGATGAAACAACACTAAATCCACGATAAACGCTTACCCAAATCGCATCGCCATACTCGGCAGATCGTGCCTACTTCGTTCTCAGCCACGATATTTTCTTCGTTGCCTGAAATATGTACTTCCTGGGAGCTACTGTAATAGTTGGGGGATAATCAATAATGGCGTTTAATAGGGGCAATGGCAAAAATAGTCTGTTTTTGAAAAGAACTGGCTTATTTAGTCTGTTACTGTTTGCCTACTTTTTGACCAAAAAATGAAATGGAAAAAATAAGGGTTGGCTGTAATTACCCTTCAGCCCTTATTATAAACGTCGTCGTTTTGACCTTAAACGACAAAGACAATTATTTTTGCGATTCCATGCAATCTAACTTATAAATCAGCATAATGAATGAAATATTAATTCATTTCATATTCATTGCCCCAAATCTTGTCTTCACTCATTTACTCTCCCTCACACCTGCGAACTCCCCCACTCCGTCACCGCCGCACCGCCACACCACACCGCCGCACTGCCGATAATGAAGAATAAAGGAGACGGTAATCTAGGGGAGAGGCTATATTGAGCAAGGAATCGATCGTCGTTTCACCAATCTCATCAATCGTTGGCGGAAAATCATCCTTTAGGGGTCGGTGTCTCAGCAATCTCATCAGTGTTTTGGGAAAATCAGCAATCGATCGGTGTAACAGCGTTGAAGATCGACCGGTAAGCAATTGCATGTGTGGATTGTCGAATTAGGGGCTTTGCATTTGATTTTTTGTAATTGATTTGTGAATCAATCAATCATTCAGGTTTTAAATAAGCGGATTTTGTTTATAATTAGGGTTGTTGCAAAATAATTGGGAATTTGAAAACGGATTTTGGTACTAAAATGAGATTTTGTTATTAGTTGTTGTTCTTGTAGTGAATTAATCGGATTTTATTTATTCAAGTATTTGTTATCAGTAGTTGTTCTTTTGGGTTTAAGGTCATAGTAGTTGCTCTGTTTGTCAATTAATTGTAATCAATTTCATGTTAATTTAGTTAAGATTTGATTTTTTGTAATTGATTTGTGAATCAATCATTCAGGTTTGAAATTAATTAATTGCATGTCTCGATTGTTACCTTTAAATCGGAATTTGTTAATAATATTGGATTTTGAAAGCGGATTTTGTTTATAATTAGGGTTGTTGCAAAAAAATTTGGATTTTGAAAACGGATTACGGTACTAAAATGGGATTTTGTTATAAGTTGTTGTTCTTGTAGTCAATTAATCGATTTTATTTATTCAAGTAATTGTTAACGAGCGGTTGTTCTTTTGGGTTTAGAGTTTTAGTAGTTGTTTTGTTAGTCAATTAATTGTTATCTGTAGTAGGGTAATCAATTTCATGTTAATGTAGTTAAGAATGAAGAAGATGCAAATTACATTGACATCAGTTCAAAAACCGAGTAAGAAGTTTGTTTCGTTGCAAAAGACATTAGAGAACAAGGTTGATTGTTTGCAAAACATTGTGGAGGATTTGCATAAGAAGTTTGATAAGATGGAAGAATATATCTGTGAGAAAGAAGCAAATAATGTCACCAATCCTACAACTGATGAGATAAGTGGAAGTAGTGAAAACACGGCAAAGGCAGGTATATTATTAAAAGTTCATCATCGTTTTTAATTACATAGTAATTAATGAATAGACTTTAATAATTGATTTGTGGTTTATCTAACTTTCCATGTTAGATTTGGGCCCGACACAGCTTGATTGTTTGCAAAAGATTGTGGAGGATTTGCATAACAAGTACCATAAGATGGAGGAATATATCCGTGAGAAAGAAGCAAATAATGTCACTCCTACAGCTGATGAGATAAGTGGAAGTAGTGAAAAGAGGAAGACCGCAAAGCCGGTACGTATTAAAATTTCATCATCGTTTTTAAGTACATAGTAATTAATGAATAGACTTTAATAATGGATTTGTGGTTAATCTAAGTTTCCATGTTAGAATTGGACCCGAAACGGGTTTATGGTTTGCAAAAGATTGTGGAGGATTTGCATAAGAAGTTTGATAAGATGGAAGAATTGGGCATGTAAGAATTGGACGCACGGGTGCGGTGCGATTTTCACCACCTATTTCTCCGGAACCAACCATTCCCCCCTCGAAAAAAAAGAAATTGAATTTTTTAGCTTATGATCCGTATCGAGAATTGGATCCTTGTTTGTTGGAGAGCTACGACAAATGGGTGGATGAAGCTGATGAAAGGTATCCCCTATTATATATATAGCTGAAACAATTTATTCATAATAAGTTTATATGTTGTGAAATCTTTTATCTATACAATTCTGTAGTGACGGTGGTTGATTCAAAGATTAGTTTAAAAGCTTTGAAATGTGTTGTTGATGGAGGAGTCATTGGTACAAATGTAAGTTCTAAACCCTACACTGAACCCAATTTTATATATTACATATTTTTAGAAAAACATAAACCCTAGTTTTTATGTGGTCTTTTTTGTTGGTGTTTGAATTTGAAATAAACCCTCGTTTTTATATGTTCTTTCTTTGTTGGTGTTTGAATATGGAGTAAATCCTACACTGAACCCAAATTTATACATTACATAAACCCTAGGCTTTTTTAGAAAAACATAAACCCTAGTTATTTTTTTTGAAGGAAAACCCTCGTTTTTATGTGTTCTTTCTTTGTTGGTGTTTGAATTTGGAGTAAATCCTACACACGAACCCAAATTTATACATTACATAAACCCTAGGTTTTTTTAGAAAAACATAAACCCTAGTTATTTTTTTTGAAGGAAAACCCTCGTTTTTATGTGTTCTTTCTTTGTTGGTGTTTGAATTTGGAGTAAATCCTACACTGAACCCAAATTTATACATTACATAAACCCTAGGCTTTTTTAGAAAAACATAAACCCTAGTTTTTTTTTTTTGAAGGAAAACCCTCGTTTTTATGTGTTCTTTCTTTGTTGGTGTTTGAATTTGGAGTAAATCCTACACTGAACCCAAATTTATACATTACATAAACCCTAGGCTTTTTTAGAAAAACATAAACCCTAGTTTTTTTTGAAGGAAAACCCTCGTTTTTATGTGTTCTTTCTTTGTTGGTGTTTAAATTTGGAGTAAATCCTACACTGAACCCAAATTTATACATTACATAAACCCTAGACTTTTTTAGAAAAACATAAACCCTAGTTTTTTTTTTGAAGGAAAACCCTCGTTTTTATGTGTTCTTTCTTTGTTGGTGTTTGAATTTGGAGTAAATCCTACACTTAAAAAAACTCAAGAGTTTTTAAGGAAAACCCTAGTTTTTATGTGCTCTTTATTTAAAAATGGTGTTTGAATTTCAAATAAACCCTCGTTTTTATGTTTTGTTTCTCTGTTCGTGTTTGAATTCGAAGTAAATCCTAGTTTTTTATGTGTTCCTTACATGTTGATGTTTGAATTTCAGCTAACCCCTAGTTTTTTTGTAAAGCGTAGTTATATTTTGTATTTGGTTGTTTGTAATTGAATTTTAACTAAATCGTGCTTATTTGTGGGATGTAGATTATGGATAGTGCTATGTGCGAGGTCCGGAGACGAATGAATTCTTACCCGGATTTATTTGAAAAAGATGCTTGTGTGCTTGATTCGTATTTTTTACATCATGTTAAAATGTTGCATAATGGAAAGAAAGGTTCACAGAAAACTATTGAAAACTATGTGAAGGGAACAATTCCGAGTGCGAGGCAAACCATGGATTGGTTGCCGGTATTTTTATGCTCCGGTTCTTTATTCTAGCCATTGGTTTTCGGTGAGGATCGATATAACGGAGAGGAAGATAAGTGTGTATGATAGCGCTCGAAGCCATATCGGAATGGGAACTTTGGGACATTTGTTGGAGCCACTTATAGTCGTATTTCCTCACATCTTGAAGGAAACGGTAGATGGTTGTGAAAACTACGGTGAAGAGAAGTTTAGTTTCGAAAAAGTGAAAGGATCGTCTGTCCAAACAAATGGGTAAGTTGGATTTCTCAATTATTAGATATAGTCGATTTGTAGAGACACAAATTACCTTATTTTATTAGTCTATCTCGAATTTGCTATTTTGTAGGGTTGATTGTGGCATGTTTGCCTTGAAATGGATAGAGTTCTTGATAGGGGGACAGGATGTGCGATCTCTTCGTGTTGATCACATAACGGAGTGGAGAAAGAAGCTAGTTGTGGAATTATGGGCTATGCGATTCGAACCATAGGCTATATTATATTATGTTGATCATGTGTGTTGAACTAAACATTTCATTATCCTTTTTATGCTTAGAGTGGAACTAAAACATTTGGATTTTCTTAAAAAATTTGTTATTTGGCAATGCTTAAACAGTTTATGTAAGGAATGAACTGAACATTTGGTTGTATTGGGGTATTTGTATCTTTTTTTATGGTTTTTTTTAATGTCGTATTTGAAATAATATAAGTAGGTTATTATAAACAAAAGACACAAGAAAATGAAAAGTTGTCGAAAACCAATAAAAAATGAAAAGACACATATCATGGGCAACGGAAAATACACGAAATAAATGAAATGAAATTGAAAAGAAGAGGACACGAAATAAATGAAAAAAAAATGAAAAGACACAAACTAAATAAAAATGAAAAGACACAAAATTTCTATAAATACATAACACTATACAGAGTAATAAATCGGGCAATTGCAATTGGATTCTTTTTTTTTTTGGTTTGGGGGGCTCGAAAAATGTACCCCACTATCCTGTACGGTGTCCTTACATTTTCTGTTTGACATGATGCTACAAATTTCAACACTTTTCTTTTCTACTTTAATTTTTTTATCTTTCTCTTTCTTGTTACTTTTCTACTTTGGAGTATTTCTTTTGTCGGTTTGCCATTATTCCCCGTCGCCCCTTCCCTTTCCCTTTCCTTTTCCTATACGTCTCCCCAAAGTCATCATTTATTAAAAGAAGAGATTCTTGTCCTTTCCCTTTCTTTCCTTTCATCATTCAACCGTATGTGCATGAATGGCCGGGTCCCTTTTGCCTTTTTAACCCGTGAACAAAAAAACATAACAAAAAAAAAGAAAACAACTACTGTATGTGGTTGAAATTATTATTTTCCTTACACCTCAATTAAAAAAAAATCTTTTATACAAAGGGAAATAAATAAATATGCGGTGGAAGTAGGCATAATTGGAGAGAACGGTGTAAGCAAACGCGTTGCACGAACACATGATAGTTGTTTTTCGCAAACGTGAAAAAGGTTGTTTGATACTAATACCTATGATGCACCGACACTTCAATATGGTCGCCGTGCGCCGTGTCCGACACAAGACACGACACGACACGCTACGACACGCTCGACACCGTATCCGACACGTGTCGGCGATTAAATTAATATTATTAAAATTTTACATATCCGACACGTTTGCGACACGGCACCGACACGCCCCGACACTCCCCGACACTCCTGAACCGAATTTTTAAATTTTTTTTCTTTATTTAAGTTTTTTCAATAGAAACGCTAAAAAAAATAAGTAACGGGTGCATTAGTCATTTATGTTTTCCCCAAACAAATAAATAAAATCAATTTTCTTTTGAACCTTCTAAAAAAATAGTTTGGAAGCCGGACAACAACATCTCCTATTTAGTAAGCAATTGCATAAGTATTGACATGGTAATCCTTAATCGAACCATAACTAGATTTAGAACCCCGGACGAGTCCATACAGGTCATGAGCAGTGAAAAGCGACCCTTAGGGTCAATACGGGTCATAGGTTGACGAGTCCATACGGGTCATGAGCAGTGAAAAGTGACCCTTTAGGGTCAATACGGGTAGTTTAGAACCCCGACGAGTCCATACGGTCGTGAGCGATGAAAAGCGACCACTTAGGGTCAATACGGGTCATAGGTTGACGAGTCCATACGGGTCATGAGCAGTGAAAAGTGACCCTTTAGGGTCAATACGGGTAGTTTAGAACCCCTGACGAGTCCATACGGGTCATGAGTAGTGAAAAGCGACCCTTAGGGTCAATACGGGTCATAGGTATCCTTAATCGAACCATAACTAGGTTTAGAACCACTGACGAGTCCATACGGGTCATGAGCAGTGAAAAGCGACCATTAGGGTCAATACGGGTCATAGGTATCCTTAATCGAACCATAACTAGGTTTAGAACCCCTGACGAGTCCATACGGGTCATGAGCAGTGAAAAGCGACCCTTAGGGTCAATACGGGTCATAGGTATCCTTAATCGAACCATAACTAGGTTTAGAACCCCGACGAGTCCATACGGGTCATGAGCAGTGAAAAGCGACCCTTTAGGGTCAATACGGGTCATAGGTATCCTTAATCGAACCATAACTAGGTTTAGAACCCCGACGAGTCCATACGGGTCATGAGCGGTGAAAAGCGACCCTTAGGGTCAATACGGGTCATAGGTATCCTTAATCAAACCATAACTAGGTTTAGAACCCCGACGAGTCCATACGGGTCATGAGCGATGAAAAGCGACCCTTAGGGTCAATACGGGTCATAGGTATCCTTAATCGAACCATAAGTAGGTTTAGAACCCCGACGAGTCCATACGGGTCATGAGCGGTGAAAAGCGACCCTTAGGGTCAATACGGGTCATAGGTATCCTTAATCAAACCATAACTAGGTTTAGAACCCCTGACGAGTCCATACGGGTCATGAGCAGTGAAAAGCGACCCTTAGGGTCAATACGGGTCATAGGTATCCTTAAGCAAACCATAAGTAGGTTTAGAACCCCTGACGAGTCCATACGGGTCATGAGCAGTGAAAAGCGACCCTTTAGGGTCAATACGGGTCATAGGTATCCTTAATCGAACCATAAGTAGGTTTAGAACCCCTGACGAGTCCATACGGGTCATGAGCAGTGAAAAGCAACCCTTTAGGGTCAATACGGGTCATAGGTATCCTTAATCGAACCATAACTAGGTTTAGAACCCCTGACGAGTCCACACGGGTCATGAGCAGTGAAAAGCGACCCTTTAGGGTCAATACGGGTCATAGGTATCCTTAATCGACCCATAAGTAGGTTTAGAACCCCTGACGAGTCCACACGGGTCATGAGCAGTGAAAAGCGACCCTTTAGGGTCAATACGGGTCATAGGTATCCTTAATCGAACCATAAGTAGGTTTAGAACCCCGACGAGTCCACACGGGTCATGAGCGGTGAAAAGCGACCCTTAGGGTCAATACGGGTCATAGGTATCCTTAATCGAACCATAAGTAGGTTTAGAACCAGCGACGAGTCCACACGGGTCATGAGCGGTGAAAAGCAACCCTTTAGTGTCAAGACGGGTCATAGGTATCCTTAATCGAACCATAACTAGGTTTAGAACCCACGACGAGTCCATACGGGTCATGAGCGGTGAAAAGCGACCCTTTAGGGTCAATACGGGTAATAGGTATCCTTAATTGAACCATAACTAGGTTTAGAACCCCGACAAGTCCATACGGGTCATGAGCGGTGAAAAGCGACCCTTAGGGTCAATACGGGTCATAGGTATCCTTAATCGAACCATAACTAGGTTTAGAGTAAAAAAATAATAATATAAATAATATATAATAAAATAATAATATAATTAACACGGTCCTCCCCGCCCAATATATATATATATATATATATATATATATATATATATATATATATATATATATATTCCTGCGAAATATAAGTATACCCGCCAAGGAGGCCCGCCTAAATTTGGGGAAAAATCCGAATTTTTTCCAAATCTAGTCTAATTAGGTTTAGGGAGGGAGGAGACACCAAACCATTCCATTCCAAAATCTACTCGGCACACCTTCTTCCTTCCTTCCTCCTTCTTCCTTCTCTCCCATCGCCTCCTCTCTCCCTCCACGCAACTCACCTCCAAGAACCCTAAATCAGGTTTGTGCTTTAATTACTGTTTCTCGATTTTGAGTATTTAATTACGAGTGGGATTCTTCCACTTAATTTGAGCAAGCTTTACGCAAATCTTGTCCGAATCTCGGTTTCTAAGTCGGGTCACTCTATGCCGCATCGTATGCGAAACAAAGAGAAAACTTTATTCATTTGTATTTAAAAGGAATGAAGACGCATACATACGATGTTGATTGGTTTATTCATTTGTATTTGTTTTTTTTTTTATCATTCATTTGTTTGTTGATGTGAAGTGAGCTCTCAAAGGAGAAGAAGATAAGTTATCACTCGCTAAGGGAATTATGTGTCTTTTGTATTTTTTTTTTTTTTTTTTTGAAAGGATGCGTCTTTTGTATTTATTTGGGCTTGTTATGTTATTTATTTATTTGTTGGTCTGCATTTTGTTTGATTCATCATTTGTGTTAATTTTGGGATTTTGTGTTAATTTTTGGATTTTGAACGATACCGGTTTAATTAGTGTTATTGAGCGAGAGGTGGATATGTTGGATGATACCGGTTTACCGTTCCACATGTCGGATTATGAGGACGAAATAGATATGATGGTGGATATGTTTGATCGAGTCATGGATTGGGATGAACTTGAATTAAGGGTCATCGAACAAGAGTACGAGCTTAGTGTTAAAAGATGGAATCCGTGGGGTGTAGATGAAGCATTGCTTGATCGTAAAAAATTTGCGAGAGGTAATGGAATACATGGACATGCTTGAAGATTTTGCAAATGGACCTTTCCACATGCCGGTTTATGACAGTGAATATGACTCTGAAGACGAGATGAGGGACGAGATAAGGGATATGCAGCTCGAATGGTTGGAGGAAGAGATTTTAGATTAATAGTATGTAATGTGAAAAATGTTGTTTTGAATATGTAAGTATGTACTGTGACTAATTTTGAATTTGAAAGTTAAGTGCTAATCACCTCTGTTATTATTCTTTAATTTTTTAAGTTTATTTTATAAATTGATAACCTGGTGGGTCAACCTTTTAAGAGGCTTACAATATAAATAAGAAAGATATGAATAAAGGGAAAGAAACACATTCATGCAGCAATATGGTTATTTAACATGAAGGTGTGGTTCAAGTCCTTTAGAGTATTTGATCAACACACTACTAAGTGCTAATCACCTAACATGGAAACAATTACATAACAAGTCTTTAACTTCAACATGTTTCCATACATAGAAAACAAACACCGCACTATCTACTTGAAAAACGACAACTCTTCAACCTGTTACACTTAAACATCATCTCCAGCGCCATCGTTGACAATATAAAGCGAACAACTTGCTTTATTATGGCCGATCTTCTTGCATTTACTACAACGAATAACCCTTTTACGAAAATCTCCCGCACCTAACATTCTCTTATTATTACTTGGACGTCCGGGTCGCTCTTATTCACCGTTGGTGCCAAAACCTTCATGTTTGCAACATTATCTCGGGTACACACAATCTTCATCATTTGCCAAGGGATGCACACTACCACAATAAGCTTCCATCCA
This sequence comes from Gentiana straminea, assembly GCA_036785695.1. NCBI lineage: Eukaryota > Viridiplantae > Streptophyta > Magnoliopsida > Gentianales > Gentianaceae > Gentiana > Gentiana straminea. Next base: position 1,076,618 of record JAVUPR010000087.1, on the reverse strand, counting down.
ATAATCACGACCAAAATAATTATTGCGTAGTCGGACCCAACATGTTCCCCTATGTGCTTGATCACGGCAACCGCATGATAACATGGAAACTTGTCCAAATCGAATTTCCGGCATGAACACATGCCTTTATTGACGTCAACAACATAGTTTGCCATAGTAACCGTGTCACAAACATCATACTCATCAGCAGTATTCATTACAACGCGGTACTTATTTACCATGTCGTACCTTTTTTTCATTCGTTCTTCCGTTTTAGGAGTCAGCACATACGAAAGTTCTTTCCATTCCCTAGATTCTTTAGCTCGCTCGGCAAACCATTTCTGTAACACCTCCCGTATTCGTTCAAACAAACCAATTATAGAACTTTTGCGAGCAGGTATCAACAAACTGTTTATGGACTCGGCATTGTTACTTGTCATTATATTGTAACGAATACCATTAAACTTACATCGAGCCCAAGTACGGAAATCCTCTTTCACCAAATACGTGCCAAGTTTTTTTTCTTCACTACACAATGCATCTACTTCATCCCAAAGCCTATTGAACGTTGCTTCAGTATATGCCTTTGCAAGTTGAATAAACTTACCTGCCACACCACGGCCTGGAAAGTGACTACGCGATTCTTCGGATATGATATATACAAAATCCATGGTGCGCTTTCTTGAACACTTTCTTGAATGCTTGTTGTATACTATCGGCACGATCCGAAATTATTGCTAATTCTTGACGAATCACCGGTAATTTTTTTCAAATGTTCAAAAAACCATGTCCATGATTCTTTGGTCTCACGATCAACAACGGCCATGCCAATGGAAAGATTTGACCATTTCCGTCTTCACACGTGGCGACAAGAAGAACACCTTTGTAACGCGATTTCAAATGCGTTCCGTCCACACAAACGATCGGCCGCATAAACTCAAACCCTCTAATACTTGCACCAAGTGCCATATAACAATATAAAAACTCGTCGCTTCCGTCTATTGTTTTTATATCCGTCTTAGTTCCCGGGTTTGTAACCTCCAACCTATGAAAAAACTTTGGTAAAGAGCCATAACTCGTTTTCGGATATCCACGAAGCAAAGATTCACCATAACGCCTAGCCTTCAACGCCTTGTCATAATTTATTTCATATCCAAACTCTTCAAGAAAATCATGACGGATATCCCTCGGAGAGTACACACGGTCGACGTCTTTAAACTTCGACAAATAGCGTCGGCCAACTAGCTTGTAAGAAGCATGTTTATGATCTCTTAAACGACGCATAGGCGGGCAAGTATGCCTAATCGAATACTTCCCAACTTGAAAGCGTGTAGAATTAGCCAATCGGGATGCTTGAAGCCTCCATTTGCATCCTTTACCAGCACATTGAACCACATAAAGTTCTCTCGTGGAAGCTTTTGTTGTAAATTCAAAATGATATTTCACCGCCAACATCTCAACCTTAAAAATCAACAAAGTTTTATTTACAAACACATCCTTTGTACGAATGTCCAAATCTTCTGGAATCCTCACATGACGTAAACCAATGAAGTTACTCCCACGATTCATATCCTCAGCAATTGGTCCCGTTGGATTCAAGGTATCCTCATTTGGCCTTTCCTCATTTGGCCTTTCCTCATTTGTATTTGGCCTTTCCTCATTTGTCCTATCCTCATTTGTCCTATCCTCATTTACTTCAATAAAAACATCTTCTCCCAAAAAGCTCAACAAAATATCTTCTTCAACATTTGTTTCCTCCACACATGTATCATTCATCAACTCATCAACGCTCGGAATTGTGTCTTCAAGTACATCACGATCATCAACATGAACGACATGATCCTTACCAACATCCATTTCAACATTTGGTACTTGATCACCAACATTACCATCAACATGAATAGCATCATCATTACCAACATCCACTTCAGAAATTGGTACTTGAGCTTCAACATTGACATCAACATGAACATCAACATATCTTTCATCCACTTCATTAACTTTTTCTTTCAAACTCACTAACAAATACTCTTGTTGTACACCACACATCATCAAGAACTTTTTCACCATATCATTGGAATCAAGTTTCATCGGAAAAGCTTTAGGAAGAGGGGGCAGAACTTTCATCTCAAAATCATACACACTTGTATCAATTTTCAGTTCTTTCTTCACCTCATCATACAATTCTTCAAATGAGCAGTACTTTGACATGATTAAAACACTTGTCAATGGGCTTATCTCACCTTTAATGTACTTCCACGACCACAAATCATTATCATTCACTTCAATGAAAGCCGGGTAACAAACATAAAATGAAACTTCTTCAGATTGTTTCTTACCCATATGAAAAAGTGTACCTGCTTTAGTAAGATTCGAAAAACACAATTAAAATGCATTTCCTGTTGAGAAATCAAGTAATGAAAAAAGGAAAGTTGGAAGATGCAACATTAATTAATTTAGATTAAGTTAGTTACTTAATACTGGTTAACCGTGTTACTTAAATAGATTAACTGTTAATTAATATTGCTATATATATAGACATAGAACGAGAAGGAGGACTAATGTAAATTTTTTCTTTTCTCTCCCAATTCTGGAAAATAATGTAAATTTCATGCAAACTTCATCTGTTCTTCATCAATTTGTCACTTTCATCATTTCCCCCCAAATTATTTGCATTTCCAAAAAAAAAAAAATTAAAATCAAACTATTAACAGATTCCAATGAAGAACAAACCGCATGAAGAACTAAAAAACATGAAATCAAATGAAGATGGATGAAGAAATTTCACAAGAATATCCAAGAAATTTCACAAAGAAAATCGAATAACTATTAACTATTAAAAAAAACACTTTCACAAAGAAAATCGAATGAAGAACAAACCCTAAATTGGTAAATCGGATGAAGAACAAACCCTAAATTGGTAAATCGGATGAAGAAATCATAGACATTGAATGAAGAACTGAAAAACATGAAATCGAATGAAGAAATCACCTTCTTTGAAGAACTACAAAGGATGAATGCGAACAACAGCGATTAACAGCATCAAACTGGAATCAAGATCAATTTGGCAGCTGAAATTCAAGCTAATTTGGGAAGGAAGAAGGGGCAATGGCGTTCCAACGGCCTCCCAAAAAAACGCCTATATTTCTTTAATTATTATTTTATTTATGGGGAATAAACTAATAATGGAGGGGTAATTTTGGGACTTCAATTGGGAATCCAAGGGTAAATTTGTCCATACACATGCTTTGTTTAAGTAATATGAGAAACAAATTGTTTAGACCATTTTCTAAGTAGAAAAGACTAAATAAGCCATATTTTTGGTCAAAAAAACTTAATAAGCCGTCGCCCCCGTTTAATAAGCTACCGTGAACAAAGATTCGCTAAAAAGGTTTGGCTAAAAAGGTTCGACTAAATGACACTCAGACAAGAGTTTGACAAGATTACCCCCACACCATTTATCAGTTTTTTTTTTGTCTTTTTTTGTGAGGGGTAGTTATCCCTTCTACTTAGTACAAAGTGAGTAATTATCCCTTCTACTTAATACAAAGAGAAGGTGGTTTTTTGTGGAGCTGCCACGTGTCCTCCCCTATTGGTTGGAAGGTTTTTTTTTTCCTCCCCTTTTGAGGAATGCTACAGCCACATCCCACATTAGACAGTCTCCAACGGAGACTTTATTTCCTCTCTAAATATTACATTTCAAGTATTTTACGGAAACTTGAAGATGCAGTGGGAAACTTTCTTCTTACTCTATCTGGAAAAATGTTATTCAATCCTCTATATCTGGAGTCTCCTTTAAAGGGGAACAGTGAGTCAATTTCCCTCCATTTTGTGTCGAACCATGTACCATTTTGTTTTTATAAATAACTTTGATATATATATATATATATATATATATATATATATATATATATATATATATATATATATATATATATATTATTTATAATTTTTTTTTAAATCACAAACGACATAATTTTTTTTTACAAAACATAAGACATTTTGACATATACAATTTTATAATATTGTTTTTTTTTCAGTTGTGGTGGATGAATATTAAAAAATGAAGAGAAAATAAATTGTGGTTAGTTATGTTAGTTAAAGGAAGAGGTGTTTGAAGGATTGTATAAAGGGTGTTTATTGGAGTGGATGATTTTATAAAGTGTTAAAAAGGTGTAACTGGAACGAAAAACGATATGTTTAAAGTAAAATCATTGGGGTGAGTCTTACACAACCAAAACCACATCCTGACGTGGCGCTGATGTGGCGTGGGGCCCACCTCCAAGTTTTGTAAATTAAAAAAAAATTTAAATGAAAAATCTGTAAAATGTAGAAGAGGGTAAAAAAAAATTCATTTTTCACATAAACCTAAAAACTTACTTCTCCTCTACCACTTCTCCCGTTCCGGTGAATGCACCGCCCTCTTTTCCGGTAATCCGTCGAACTAGCTCAGCCACCAACAACTCCGACTGCAAGGGCGATGCTTCAATCGATGCTCCCGACCCTCCATCTCTCTGCAACGAAACCCTAAGAGCCGCCGCCGTCGTCACGTCGTAGCTATTGCTGAAGCACCGGAAAAATCGAATTCATGTTCATCAGGTTATGTTCTTTTTCCACAAAAATGATATCGGGATTATGGCTTTAAGTAATAACGTAATTAGTAATTAGCTCATCAAGTATTGGTACTTAGAGAGAGATTTGAGGGGGTTTTTTTTTTAATTTTGTTTTGTTTTGTTATATAGTTGGTGTGACACTGCAAAGAGTTGTTTTTTTTCTCCTATGCTACCGAGTCATGCTTGCCTTCGAAAGTTCAACTTGTGAGTGTTATTTTGTGTATACTTGTATCTTGTTGGTTTGGTAGATTGTTTTGTAAAACTCATTGCATGTATATTATGACTGTGCTTTTAAAAATACGATTCATGAGAATAATGTAAATGAGCAATCTTGAAAGGATTGAAGTGTTTTTTCTTGTTTTGTTTTTCAGGTGACAATACGCCAAACATGACACACACGGAACCAGAGGTTGGTATGGAATTTATTAGCCCAGATGAAGTGTTTTTGTATTACCAAGAATATGCTAAAGAGCAAAGGTTCGCCGTAGCCAAAAGATTATCTAGAAAGGGAGATGATGGAAATTTACTTGATGTAAATTATGAGTGCAATAAACGTGGAAAGGCTCGAACGAGGGGAAACAATCCATTATCGACTCGTCCACAAACTAAGGTGGGTTGCCCAGCCCATCTTACTGCTCGTGTTTGTCCAAATGGGAAGTGGAGGATAAGGGTAGTTGATAATGAACATAATCATGATCTGAGTACTCCTGAAAAGATTCGGTTTCTCAGGTGCAACAAGGTTATTGACGAGCATGCAAAACGGAGGCTTGAATTGAATGATGCGGCTGGAATTAAGCAAAACAAATCCATTGACTCGCTACAGCTTGAAGCTGGGGGATTTGATAACCTTACATTTACTTCGAAAGATTGCCGGAACTATTTAGCGAAGATTCGTCGTCTAAATCTTGTAGAAGGAGATGCGGAAGCAATGCATTGTTATTTTTTGAAAATGAAAAGCGACAATTCAGAATTCGTTTACGCAATGGATTTGGATGAGGAGGCCGATTAAAAAACGTTTTTTGGGCCGATGCAAGAAGCAGAGCGGCTTGCAAGGAGTTTGGTGATGTTATCACTTTTGACACAACTTATTTGGTGAACAAATTCGACATGCCTTTTGCTCCGTTTGTCGGAGTAAATCATCATGGTCAGTCAATCTTATTAGGATGCGGACTTATCTTTCATGAAGACACTGCGTCCTTTGTATGGCTGTTTGAGACCTGGAAAATGTGTATGTGGGATTGTGCTCCTAAAGCTATTATTACCGATCAGTGCATGGCTATGAAGAATGCAATTAAAGCTGTATTTACCGGCACTCAACATCGGTTGTGCATATGGCATATCATGAAGAAAGTCCCTGAAAAGTTGAGTGGCTATAAAGAGTATGAAAGAATCAATTGTTGTATGCGAAAAGTAGTCTATGACACATTTACCGTTGAAGAATTTGAGGCTGATTGGTTTGCATTCATCACCAAGTTTCACCTTGAAGATAATGTATGGTTGAAAGCATTATATCTTGAGAGGCAACATTGGGTACCTGTGTATGTGAAAGATTCGTTTTGGGCAGGAATGTCATCTACCCAAAGAAGCGAGTCAATGAATTCAAATTTTGATGGCTACATCAATTCAAAAACCACCTTGAAACAATTTGTTGAGCAATATGAGATTGCTTTGAAAAAAAAGGTGGAAATTGAAAAAGCAGCGGATGCAAGTAGCTGGAACTCTTATATCCCTTGTATGAGTAAAGATGAGTTAGAAAAACAATTCCATGATGCTTACACTCATGACAAGGTTAGAGAATTTCGTGAGCAATTCTCTGCCATAAACAATCACATTATATCAACCATTATTTTGGTCAAAACACATATCATGCATCACTCCATAAGCTCCCCATTAATCATCACGTACCAATGCATCAATGTGTCGTTTGATAAATCTTTCGTGATATTGTACTCGAGAAAAGATTGAAGTTACGGAGACCCCGCAATCATTACTTACCAATGTGCACACTCGCTCCTCCTGCTTTCAGACTTAGGCAGACAACATGGAACCTTACTTGGGCCGGACAGACTTGGGGACCGAGTATCACTCTTAGGTCCTCATGCGTTTTACGCTCCATCGGATCTCACTCTTTTTCCGCTCTCACTCACAAGTCTGTTTGTCCCGGTGTACCTTGCTTGGCACTCAAGTTGCTACCCTCCTCTTGCAACAAGGGGCTATAGTATATCCATCGACAAATATCGATTCCCGGTCTAGGACAACTCTTCGTCTAATCTAAATACTTCTCACTCAGATTGCGTGCTCAAAGATTGAGTGCAATTGAAAAAATAACAATTCATAAGTCACTACTTCATTTAGTCATAACACATGCTCGTTCTTCCATACTAAACCGTATAATGTTTCATCTACACGACATATTGAAGAATCGAGTCATACGTGATTAAAGTGTGGTTCATAACATAATTTATGAATAATGTGTCACTACTTCAAAAGTGAACATGACTCTCAGCTTTGTGAAACAAAGACATAATTAATTAGCTCAAGTTTCCTGCTTAGAATAATTAAGAAGTAAATGTTGTGAAAAATGCGTCTTAGAGAATCAAGATAATCTAATAATTTGGAATGTAATGTTAAAAAGCTAAGTGTTGTCTCTTACCCCCCACTTAATCGAAACCTTGTCCCCAATGAAAAGATGCTAATATAAAACAAAAAAGAACTTAGCTTCGGTTAAGCGTGGAGCCACGTAAGAAACTGGACCGTCTAAAATGCAATAGGCTGATGTAAAAAGTTCTCGAAAATCTGCACTAAGTATCTCAAACAATCCAAGAAGAATTGGGTGACAACAAACCGTATAAAAAGTTGCAGCAGTAAAAGAGAAATGAAATAACTCCAAACAAATTAAGCCGACAAAATCATTATATTATTAAGAAATCTGCTACATTACTAGATAGGAAATAAAATAAAAGACAAGAAATAGAAAATAACAACAATAAAAAGAAAGAAACTAGTCCTCGTCAAAATAATCCTCCCAGTCATCTCTATGCTCAAAACCGGGAGGTGGTCCAGAACTTGAGACAGCAGCGGCGGAGGAAGACGCTTCGTGACGTGGGGCAGTCCTAGGTGGTGGGGTCGAAGGAGGAATGCCTAAAAAGTCTATAATACGATCCATTTTGCGATGCAGACTCGTAATTTCTCGTGCGTTCTCCTCTATCAAGGCTCTCTGGGATCGAGGTCCTCCTAGGACCGGAGTACGCTCTCTCAGTTCTTGAACCGACCCGTCTATATACTCTCAAAACTGACTGCAAACTTATCTTCGGTTCAGGCTCTTCCCAATCGTCACTGACTAGAACTAGAACCTCATCCTCCGTAGCGAACATGTCTAACATAGGGCCATAAGGTAACTGCTCTCACTCGATATTGATTGGAGATCCCTGCTCTAGATAGAACATCAACTCTGCCCTCTTTGGTGTGACAAATGCCGTATGCTTGGTCGGTAAAAGGCGTGAGCATACAAATCTGTTTACCATCTTCCTATCCCAGGATAAGTCATTCTCGAGGAAGATGGTAGGGGCTCCCACAGGATTGCGCTTCCATTCCACCCTGAAGTAGTCAGCGATCATCTGCATCCTCTCTAAATCATCCATATATGTGGATGATGTATACTCGTTTGGGCCCACTGGTGGATTGCACACCCCGTAGTACTCGTTGATCCTTTCGATCGTAAAATCTACTTGTACACCCTGGATCATGGCAAATGTAGCTTCGGGGTTATGCGCCACATACGCACAAAATTCACGCACCACCGTAGCTTTGAACTGGCTTGGTGCCTCCACCATATCCAAAATGTCTTGAACTTTCATGGCTCTTGGCAAGATCGAGCCACAATCCTCCAAGTCTACACCGCGCTCATGTGAAACAGGCAGTCCGTTCCAGTGACCTTGGAACGACTCATAAATCTCCAGTGAATCAAATTGCTCAACCCCATCGAGTAAGGGGTTGGCATCCCCAATACAACATGTTGACCGCTTGGACGACGAGCGGTTCTGCTACGCTTGGGGGCCATCCTGATGATAACAGAGACTGAAGATGATGCTGAAATAGAAAATGGGACACTCGGTAAATCGGCAGGTACTCCTGATTTACCGCGGCTAATTTTGCCCGGTTTTTACTGGGACTGTGCTACGGATGAAGAAAGATGATAACCTGCAGCAACTACACTGCTCCAACAGTGCCACTCAGCAATAGACGATGGAAGAGGGGTGTTTTGATGTTTAAATGGAAGAAAAGATGTTGATTTTGGTGGTGCTGGTGGTGCTGAGGTTGGCCTAGATTTGTAGAAAAAGAAGAAGTGGAGAAATTGGTGGTGAAGAGGAAGAAGATGATTGATGAAGATGGTGAATAATGGTGATAGAATGGTGTTTATATAGGAGAAAATGATAGAAGCTGGAAGGATTTGGTAGGATATTGGGTAGAGGAGTAATGATGGTGAGGTAATTGAGGGGTTTGATTGATGGGATTGAGGTGGAGTTATGGTGGAGTGTGGGAAAGGATGAAATGATGGAAAATAGGGAAAATGGGGCGGTTTTGCTGACAGGTGGACTGATAGATGCAACGTGTGTCCATCATGTGTCATCGAAAGGTCTGCTTTCTAATCTAACACGCAAAAACTGACAAACCCTAGCTCGGTAACCCGGGGGTTACTCCCGATGTACCGGGGCCTAGTTTCTTTAGATTTTTCTGCTCTCCTATTCTGCACACCTTACATTAACTTACTACTCAATCTAGACCTCGAAATCACTAGTTTCTTACTCCTTTTTGTTGCTTCTTCAGACTCAATCCTAACCTATTTCACTAGAATCCATAACGAGTAAAAAACCCTTCCCAACAACCATCGGTTTCAAGCCTAAAGGTGCGGTAGGATGAAAAAAAAGCTCATCATTTCATCCGGCTACTTTTATTGACTCCTATCCTAACTAAGGGTTCAAGATAAATAGTTCTGAGTTTATAGTCGCCAGCTCGACTTTCTTCAGATCCTCACTCACTCAGAGGTCGGGGCTTTAGCTCGCCAAACCTTTACTCCATAGGTTTTTACCGCCGTAGAACCTTTTTGAGCTCGTCTCCTGGCATGCTTTTCTCTTTTTGATTGTGCACTAGGTATGCCCATGCTTCGAGATTTAACTTTTACGTTCAGGGATTCCATATTTTCCACTTTAAGTTCCATTTCACTACTCCTAACAGAAGTACTGACTTCCATGAGCCTCTGGTCGTGGCCCTTTTCTTCATGCTCTTTCAGCAGTATTCTCGTGAATCCTGCTCACAGGTTTCTACTAGGACCTCTCGGTTTCTATGCCTATCCTCTTCTATCTCCAAGATTTTCACTTCCCCAGAACCATAAGTCATCATGCAACATTCCGGCCTATTATCTAGGGGCTCTAGGATCTTTATAGATATGGCATCGTTATTGGTCCTCAGAGTTATCTCCCCATTATCGAAGTCCATGATCGCCCGGCTGGTCGCTAAGAAAGGTCTAGCTAATAGAACTGAGGCACTAGGATCCTCTGGTACGTCTATAACCATAAAATCTATTGGGAACGTGAATCCTCCTGCCTTTATCATGCGATTCCTCAGCAGACCGTCAGGCATATCTCTAGTTCGATCGACAAAGGTCATGGACCGAGTTTGGTCCATGATAACCGGAATCTTAATCCTCTGACTAAGGGAAAAAGAAGAATATTGCAACTCGAGCCAGAGTCGCAGAGACCTAAACCTACCGATACACCGTTTATAGAGATCGGGAGTCGAAACGTCTCAGGGTCTCCTAGCTTCACTACGGTATCTGAGTCTGGGTAATCCTCAGGCTCACAAAACATAGTGTCCAGATCCTCTTCAGGATCATCAGAATCGTAATCAAAAGAAGATATATTAATTAATTTAAGAGGAAAGTCACATAGACGATATGTGTTGCACTCCGTTAAGCTCTCTTCAGGCTCCTGCTTAAGTGCTTCTTTTCTTTTTACACGCTTCTTGTCTCCTTCGTATTGCTCTCTGACTGCTGATCCTGGGTAAATGGAAATAGGTTTGATGTTTAACACTTTGCGAGGCATTTTGGTTGACTTATCTGCCTTTTCAACTCCTGTTTGACCGAATTTCTGAAGTGTCCCGATCTTCCTGCAAAAGAGAGAAAAGAAAACAAAGAAAAGGTTAGCAACCTCCGCTTCAGTTGGGATTGAACCCAACTGTTGCGGACCTACTAACTAAAATCAGCAGGGATATACACAGAATCACAAGGGCTGTCGGAATTTGATTTTCTGAACCTCGGTAAATCAAGGGTAACCCTCGGTAAAACGGGCATAGAATTTCTCATTCTAGCAGTTAGACAGTGCATGTTTAATTCAGGACGACTCAAGACACAAAAAGAAAATAAATTTAAAAGAAAACGACAACTTCTTAATTAGAGTTCAAAATTTTTTATTCTTAAAGTTGTCCATTGTCCCTGGAAACGGCTCCAAACACTTGATCTCGTCGCGGGCCTTACGTCAATTTTTAGCAAGATTACTAGGTCAATCGTAGTATAGCAAGGGAGAATCAAGGTCAATCTCACAGAGACAATGCAACTTAAGCATAAACAATTCTAATCTAATCAAGGAGACATATGTGGTCATTGACCAACAATGAACATAAAAGAAACATGGTATTCCTTCCCCATCCCTTCTATCTACTAACTTGGTCTAGTTAATCCTTATGTTTACTTCCTCACATAATTTCCTTAAACTAACCGAGCTTTTAATTCAGTTTTAGCTACGGGTACAATTCCTTTCCCTATTACTCCGACAATGGCAGTAGACAATCTATACGCAAGCTACCCTCCTTAATTGGTTCGTAATAGCTCATACGCATGAAGAATTAGAATTGCCAGTATTGAGAATTAACTCATACCGCTAACCCGCCTAGGCAGCTATCGACTATGACTAGCACGTTCCTAGGGTCCATCAAGACAATGTCCTAATTAACACTTTACTAACAGTCCTTCATGTTAATTTACGAATTACGAATACTAGATTGGCCTGACCTATTACTCGTTTTAATTATTTTTGTCGATCAACATAGCTGACGCTGAATCTCCAGACTAAGGGGACCTAAAATTGCCTCGGTAAATCGGTATAGACCGCTGATTTACCGGGGGCGGTGGTTCTTAATTGGGAATCTACATTGCTCAGTTTAGATTAATTCAAGTAAATTATGGGTTTGTTAAACATGTAGATCAACTAAATCACGTAAATACAAGTAAATCTACCGTATTAAAGACATAAATGAACGTTCAAAGCTTCATACCTTCAACAATTGAGATCTAGCTTGATCTACTCAAGCTAGAGATGGCAAGGAATGGAAGGAAACCAGAAAATAAACTTCAAGAGCTGAGGAGAACTTTATTGCATCAAAATTGTATAATGAAATAATAATAATTTTGTAACATAATTGATGGATCTTTTATAATAAGTTTCTGCGGCCTTATATAGATACATTGGCCGAATTATGACTCAAATAAACCCTAACCGACCTAGTAGATACGGCAGATTCAGTTTCGTATTCCCCAAGACCCTTGGTTTATTGAGCCTGGCCCACGGTACACTGGGCCTGATTTACTTCTTGTCTTTCAGCAGATCTCTTCCTAGACTTACTCCACTCGGCCCAACACGCTTTCCTTTATCCAGATCCGTCCTTAAGTGCTCCAAATTTGCTACATCCTAAAAAATACCTAAAACAAGGCAAAACAGTACCAAATCTTCGGGATAATAACATAGATGCAGAATTATGAACTTAGAAACATGCACTCAGTGTTTAACATACATTCCTTCACAATAATGGGTCTATCTACATTCTCTAGAGCTGAATCGAGGTAGATAAGGGTTAATTTAATAAGTTAATTTAATGGTGCATTTAGAGCGTTATCAGCACATCAAGTTGTACTTGCTGGAAGAAGACATCAAAATATGTACATTGTGGACTGGACATCTGCTGTACCTGAAACCTGTCTCATTGTGCATACAAAGTCAGAACTTAACTGCTTATGGCACAAGAAAGTGAATCATCTAAACTTTGATGATATCAATCAGTTGGTGAAGAAGAAGCTGGTAATAGGTCTACCTGAGATCACATATACGTGATGCTTGTCAGCAAGGAAAACAAACAAAAGTAAGTTTCGAATCAATGACTCAACAATCAACCAAAAGAGTGTTGGAGCTGATGCACGTGGATATTTTTGGACCAGTGATACCAACAAGCATAACTGGAAAAAAATACACTCTGGTAGTTGTGGATGATTATTCAAGATACACTTGGGTGATCATTATGAACAAGAAAAGTGAAAACACTTCAAAAGATGCCTGAACTTTTGAAGAGATTACAAAATGAGAAAAGTGTGACAGTAGTATAAATCAGATCAGAAAAGGGTACTGAGTTCCTAAACAAAGACATAAGAGAATACTGTGAACAAAATGGTGTGCTACATCAACTAGCAGCCACTGGAACCCCTCAGCAGAATGGGGTTGCTGAAAGAAGAAATAGGACTTTGAAGGAAGCAGGGAGGACTATGATCTGTGAGGAAAACTTACCTGAAAGGTATTGGTCTGAAGCAATCAATACAACATGCTACACATGGAATAGAACCTCAGTGAACAAAAAGCAAGAAGACACCTCATGAGATTTGGAATGGAAGAAAACCAAATATATCATACTTCTATCCATTTGGGAGTAAGTGCTTTATCTTAAATCATAAGGAGCAACTGAAGACTTGTCAACCAAAATCAGATGAAGGAAATTTCTTGGGATATTCTTCAGTCAACAAGGCTTTCAGGGTGCTGAACAAAAGGACTTTAAAACATGAAAAATCTATACATGTTGTTTTTTATGAACCTAAGTTCACTGGAATGGAGAATGAAGAAGTTTCAGAACCTCCTATACATCTAGAAATCACAGACCTGAGTATGTGGATATTCCAAATAGGTTAAGTGAGTTAAAGGTCTCTAATTCTGGAAATGAAGACTCCCCTACTGAAGGACCTGCTGATCATACTACTGATACAGTTCAAGGAGATGCTGATCCCCCTACTGAACCAATAGCTGACCCTACTGAAGATCAAGTTCCTGTAAAGCAAGCAAACAATGATATACAATAGTTGAAGGATCACCCTGCTGAACAAGTAATTGGTGATGTACAATAAGGTGCCAAGACAAGAAGACAACTTGAAGCAATTTTTACATGTTTTCTGTCTCAACTGGAACCTAAGGCTATTGAAGAAGCAATTGCAGATCCTGATTGGATAATTTCTATGCAAGAAGATGAGTTTGAAAGTATGGACCCTAGTGGAGAGACATGATCATGCAAATATCATTGGTACTAAGTGGGTTTACAGAAATAAGTTGAATGAATCTGGTACCATTGTTAGAAACAAGGCCAGACTAGTGGCAAAGGGCTATTCACAAAAAGAAGGAATAGACTTTGATGAGACATATGCCCCAGTTGCAAGATTGGAAGATATAAGACTGTTTTTGGCATATGCTGCCCACAAAAACTTCAAGGTTTACTAGATGGATGTAATGAGTGCAATTTTCAATGGCATTCTAGAAGAAGAGGTTTATGTTGAGCAACCTCCTGGTTTTGAAGTTAAGGATCAAGAAGATAAAGTGTATAGACTTAACAAAGCACTTTATGGTTTGAAACGGACACCAAGTGCTTGGTATGAGACTTTATCTCAATTCATGGTGAATAATGGTTTTACAAAATGAACCATTGACAAGACTCTTTTCAGAATAAATGAAGGAGATAACACTCTACTGGTGTAGATTTATGTGGGTGACATCATATTTAGTTCTGAAAATGAAGTGTTATGTGAAAAATTTGCTAATCTCATGAAAAGTAAGTTTCAGATGAGTATGATAGGAGAAATGAACTACTTTTTAGGTCTTCAAGTCAAGCAAATGGATGATGGTATCTTCATTCATCAAACCAAGTATACCAAGGAGCTGCTAAAGAAGTTTGGTATGGAAAATAGCACCAAAGTTTTAACTCCTATGGGTACAAGCATCAGGTTGGATGAAGATAAAGAAGGTAAAGATGTTGTTCAGACCTTATACAGAAGGATGATAGGAAGTCTATTGTATTTTACAGCCACCAGACCTGATATATCTTTTGAAGTAGGTGTTTGTGCAAGATTTCAATCAAAACCTACGGAAAGTCACTTACCTGCTGTTAAAAGGATTCTCAAGTATCTATAAGAGACTTTGGGAGTAGGGAGGGATATGGTACTCAAAAGATGGAAGTTTCAAGGTGATATCCTACTCAGATTATAATTATGCTGCATGCAAGATTGATAGAAAAAGCACCACAGGAAATGTCAATTGATGAGATATAGACTTGTTTCTTGGTTCAGCAAGAAGCAGAATTCTATATCAACTTCCACTGCTGAAGCAGAATACATTGCTGCTTTGGAAGCTGCTGTGCACAAGTTCTATGACTAAGACAACAACTAAGGGATATGGGATTAAAGAAAGTGAATTTCCCATAATGTGACAACACAAGTGCAATTGCCATAACAGAAAATCATGTTTTTCACTCAAGAACCAAACACATTGATGTGAGGCATCATTTTATAAGAGATCATGTTAAAAAGAAAGATGTTGTGGTTCTCTACATACCAACTAAAGATCAACTTGCAGATATCTTTACAAAACCTTTGGTAAAGATACATTTGCTAAGTTAAGGACTGAACTTGGCATTATCAAGGTTGGCTGACCTTTTGATGGTCAGCAGAGCATTGGAATTCACCAAGGGGACTAGTCTTTGCCCTGCTGGGTGAGCTCACTTGCCAGATTAGTCATTGGTAACAACAATTCCTAAATGCTCTTATAGTTTGGACAATTGAGCAAATGAAGTTGCCAAGGGGATTGGTCTTTGCCCTGCTGGGTGAGCTCACTTGGCAGCTCAGTCATTGGTATTAAACTTCATTTTGTATTATCAGTTGGACAAATCTATACCTACAACAAGCTAAATGAAGATATGAAGATCAGCTGTGTTTTCTATGTATCAGCAGACCCCTAACCCTGCTGAATCATATCAGCAGAGTATACCTGCTCTCAGTCTGCTGAAGTTAAGTATGCTGAAGATCAAGATGCTGAATAACTGATAAAGTCAATCTTTAATGAAAGACAACAATGCAGTAAAGGGATTATAATCTTTTCTTTATTACAGCTGTTACAAGGACACAACCATTCTTACACTAGTGTGGTTATATAGTGGGACACGTGGCATTATCATATTTATTTCCACTGGAATCGTGCAAATTGCTACAGTACGTACCCACTTCTGTCTGTATAATACAGACTGTAAGCAAGGGTTTCCCATTACATTTTCTGCAAATACACAAGTGTGGGAAATAATCTTGGTGTTCATCTTCTTCTCCCTCACAAAATCAAGAAAATCATGTATGCTGAAGATGTATATCTTGGTTCAAGCCAATGTGTTCGAGGATATGTCACTGATGCTAAAGAAACAAAGCTAGCAATCAATTTGGGTAAAAGGATAAGGACATATGCAGGTCTTGCAAAAGTTCTTAACATACGAATGTATGTGAAATTTGGAGAAATATGGTGATAAATCACATACTGAGCAGTTTACAACAACCATGAATGGTCAGGAGATTCTCATTCCCTCATATTTGTTAAGAGAGGTTTTTAGTTTTGCTAAAGGCAATGAAGCACCTACAAACCCAGAAAGCATGGATTTGGCAAGGTTAGCCTTTGTTGAATCAATCAAGAATGGCCCGGATGTACAAGAATCTTTAGGTATCAATGTCAAATACATTTCTTATGAATACAACCTGCTGAGCAAGTATATTGCAAGAAATGTATTATGACTGGTTGGAAGCTATGATACTCTTTTAGGGCAAAAAATTGACTTGATGATTATTATCTCAAGGAGTATGAAATTTTATTGGGCTGGTTTCTTTGTGTATTACATGAAGAGAGTTATGAATGAAGAAAGAGAGGTCATAAAGAAAAAAACCAGGGAGAACAAACCTGTTAAGTATCTTGGTTCTAGATTTTTCATCAAAATCCAGAACCTGTTAAGTATCTTGGATCTTGATTATTATCTCAAGGAGTATGAAATTGTATTGGGCTGGTTTCTTTGTGTATTACATGAAGAGAGTTATGAATGAGGAAAGAGAGGTCAGAAAGAAAAGAACTAGGGAGAACAAACCTGTTAAGTATCTTGGTTCTGGATTTTTCATCAAAATCAAACCTTTAGGGTTGCTAATTAGAGCCTGCTGAATCATCTGAAGATTGTCAATGTTGCTCCCCAAAACATAGGCAAGGTTTATACCTGAAATCAAGACTCCAATTCCTGGTCTAGATGATGATGAAGAAGATCAACCTGAAGAAAGTGATCAAAATCAGGAATTGAGAACCAAAAGGAGAGATGATTCTAAAGGTGCTGAAACAAGAAAAATAGTTGAAAAGAGAAAGGCTTCTGAAACAAGGAAGATAACTAAGATTCTCATGCCTAAGAGGACCAAACAACCAGCAGACACTGCAAAGTCTGCTGATACTAGTGCTGCTGATGTATCTCCTACCCCTGTTGAATCTACACTGAAGACTACTGCACAAATTTACAGTGAACAAGTCAACGAGACATCTAGAAAAAGAAAGGCTAGTAGCAAAGAGACACTTGAACAATCTTTGTTTGGATCCCCGGACATACCCTTAAAAAGAATCAAGCAAGTTGCCAAAAAGAAGGGTAGACATGGCAAGGGAAAAGATTTGAGAATTTTGGAAGAGCAAAGAGAAGAAGAGGAAGAAGCAGATGTTGAACAAGAGGTTGTAGAGCCAACTGAAATGGCTACTGAGATTGTACAAGAGCCTACTGTGGAGGTTACTGAAGTTGTACAAGACCCTGTTAAGACTGTCAAAACTCAGGGGGAAGCACAGTTGGAACAAACCCCTGCTGAAGAACATGAAACACACCTATTGAAGGTGGTAGATACAAACATACCTATTGAAGAGGTTACTGATGTATTTGTGTCCGCTGAACAAACTCTGTCTTATTTAGTGGAGACTTTTGGGAGTCAACTTACTGAATCCCAACCTGCTACAGGGAAACCTACTATGCCTTATGCCAGGAGGCCAAGAAAGCAAAAGGAAGATCCAGATTTCAAGAAAATCCAAGAATACTTTGAATGGAAGTTTGGATTCTATAAGAAACAAAAGCCTGCAACAGAGCCTATGACAAGTTTTCAAGAATGGGCTTTTGAAGCTTTTGGAGTGGAGAACTTGTCGGGACTAATTGACACATCTGAATTACAAATTAGGATGTTGAAGTTGATTGAAGATGGAAGGAAGAAAGGCAAGATTGTGTTCAGAGATCCAAAGTTTAGACCTTTTGGTGATAGTTGACGTGGCCTTTTCTAGTGCTAATACCAGTCCTTAACCGACAGTGTATCGGGTCAAACTGTAGTGCTAGTATGGTGAGTCAGAGTGTCGAATCCTCAGGGAACTTGGTAATTCTTCTTTCTGTGGTTAAACACCAAAGAGCTGTTATTAACTCGATCTAAACCGCAGTTTTATGACGCAGATCACTACTATTCTACTCAACATAAAATAAATGCGTAATTTAAGAGTTATTCTAATATAATATATATAGATATAAAAATATATATAGATGTACATAGATTGCAAAATATATATATAGATATAAATATATAGATACCATTATAATTTATTATGGAACTAGGCAAAGTCTATATAATTGATTTATACGATCTTTTCAGTGAACGGAATGTGCTCGATCTTTCCTTATATATTAGTCCAATTGAGTAAATGAAACGGTGCACTCCTGAGGTTAACAATTCCTCCTCACACGAGCGTATGAAATTGTCATATGTCATTGTCATCAGTTCAATCTCCACAACTGCCCCATGCTAATCTCGGTTAGTCGAACAGGTACCGAGTACAAATATACCCCGGATAAAAGAGGTTATTCCATTTGTCAAATGGCCGATGTTATTCAAAAGACTCCGGTTGTCAGGCGGATCAATTTAACTTTCCGGTTTTAGTTTCAATTAAACTGTTGATTTTAACATATTATGATCTCGAGCACAATTTTAATAAGATCCATCTTTCCCAAGACAAATCTGCCCCCGGGTAGGAAATAGGATTCCGTAGTCACGCTTTCGCACGGCCAATTTTACCCTCCGGTTTTTCTATCTTTTATCTCATATCCTAACTTCTCTGGTCAGTTCATCGTTAGGTTATATGGTGCGATTCATCTTGGTTAATTATTTCAATCCGAATATTATCAATACGTTACAGAATAGAAAAAGATTCAATTAACTCAACTTTAATCAATTTTACTTAGACATCATTCCTTTACCGAAAAGATCGAAATAAAACGATTACATAACTTTGGCTAGTTATTAGGTCTAGCCTAATAACATTATAAAAAGATAAAAAAACAAACATAACAAACATAATTACTTAAGAAATTTTACCCGATTACAACTGTTGAATCAGAAGCTGTATTCTTCCGGATGTTACAACGACTTCAACAACACTGATCTTCTGATAATTTCTCGAGCATTATAACGATACTACTTTATTTATGGCATAAGGCCTATATACATACTACTACTAAGAAAAAGAGGTTAAGAAAAAAATATATTGGTCCTCTCCATGTGTCTGCAAGGCTGCTCCTCTTATAGGCAAGATTTCCAGGGCCGGATCGATCCGGGAATAAAAAATCTTATCCCAGGATTATTCTCTCAGGACCACATGCTTGGATAATCATTATGTTTCCTCGGATCGATCCGAGGTAAATCCGGATTGATCCGGGTAGCTAATTTTCACATCTTGATCCGAAACTTAATAAAATCATAACTTGAGCTCGGATCTCCAAATGACATAATTCAAGAAGCGTTGGAAAGCTCTTGAAAAGATCTATAACTTCCATGAAGGACTCTTCTTCAGAAAATGCCTTTTTGATGGGCCATTTGTTCGTCGAAAATATAATTCGATAATGGTGTCACGAACCATTGATCCACTTGAACTTTAAATCTCGTGGCACTTCCTTACTTCCTTCAAAAGATACGATTTTACTTCAAAAAATGTCGTCACTCGGGGTCTTGGTTTACCTAAGATCTGCAAATACCAAAAATTCCCCCGTAAATCTGACACGACACTCCGGTTATTATCCCGGTACAAAAATTTATAACTTTTTATTACTCTTACTAGATTTTTATAGTATTTAGATTTATTCATAACTATTAATAGTTTATAAGATTATCGTTATAATTTCTTATATTTTATATAAAAAAGAGTCGATAACGTATATAAAACCTCGTAATTTTTATCATATAAATGTTATACATCAACTACTCCCCACTTAGCTCTTTGATCGTCCTCGAGCAAAATAAGCGGTAATGTATAAAAATTACAATAAAAATGATATACTTGGTAGATTAAATTTCAAATTAGTAAAATATCATTTCAATATTATAAATATATTAGTTATATCTTTCTTAGAAATTAACAAGATAAAAAGTGTATATAACTTAGATAAATTATCTATCAAATATCATTCAAATGAAATTTCACATAATCTATTCAATAAATATAATTAAAATTCTAGAATTATTCTCCTATCTTAACTTATATGAAATATTTGGAATCAAAGACTAAGTCAAATAGTTGACAAAATGGCTTATACGTTTTAGGTTCAGGGTGTTGGTTAATCGGAAGGATAGAAAAGAAAATCAAAAGAGAAAGAAGCAAGTCGTACGTACTTACACCTTCATAATTTTGATCAAAAATACCTCGATTAATAACATTCTGATATTATTTCACCTTTTTTTTTTTTAGATTTAAGAACTAAAAGCGTGCGTGTGTGTAGAAAATCAAACTTACAAGCATTGCTTCATCAAGATTGATCGGAGTAATACTCTTTCGATCGAAAATTACAAGTCCGGTTTCCTTAAACTTGTAATCATTCTTGAGATCTTATGATTCGACTTTTTATCGGGAGCTTTTAAACCTCATAGAGATATAGGACATTTCGAGATAACACCCTACTGCACTCAAATCATTGGTAGCTACAACCGATATTTTTATTTTTAATTTGTCGATCACAGATAAGGAAGGTACCTGGTATTTGATTAATTCTGTGTAAATATGGTGCTTCGTTCTTAATTCTTTTATAGAATATTAACATATCCGAACTTATTACCAAAATCGACTATCTTGCAAGCGTCATGAGGTAAGATCGAATATACTAATACTTATCTTATTTTTTCAATCTCAGCATACACCATTCTTAGCTTTTGTGTCATCATCTCCTCTCATAAGTACGTACAAACTCGTGGGATTTTTAGGAAATGTAGACCAAAATAAGCTAAGGGTCGGTTATAATCAAAAATGGCTATTTCGAGTGAGGTCTTGATCACTCTAATCAAGGCTGAGGTAGGTACAAAAATTAGAAATTTATTTAGGTAGGCTATTTGGCTATAGTTTATATTTTTGTGGTGCCAAAAATCTCATCATTCCTAATCCGATTCCATATTCATATTTCGTTTTGAAAAGAAAATTATTCTAACATTTTATTATAGATATAAGTATATTCGCTGAATTTCATATGAAAATTACTTGATAATATTTATGTATAGTTACATATACTTAAAATCTTATAAAAATCTAAAATTGATATATATAATATAATTAAAATATATCTAATTTACTTTACTTAATTAAAATCTATTTTTACCAACTTATATTATTTTTATTCATATTAATTATATATTATCTAGTTATTTTGATTCAAGAAAAATTAGCTAAGTATTAAGTACTTAAGTATAAATTTATATAAGAAAATTTTAATTTTTTAGTTACTAACTTACCTCTACTCACCACTTACGAAATGACATCGTCCCGATGTTCAGTGAGTAATAAAAAGTAGGTTCGAAAGAAAAAATTAAAATTTTATACGATTTTGATTTTTATTATTTTTCTCAACATATATTATTTTGATTAAAGAAAATGACATATATATTAAACATTAAGGATACCATTACAACTTTAAAGAAAACTTAATTAAAAAGCGATGAAAAGACTAACTTAAACGACTACCAATTTAACAACATCAACTTCTAACTGATTTTCAACAACTCATCAAACCGTAGATGAACATCCGGGAGTATCTACCGGAAGTAATCCCAATCGAGAATCACGAGATGGAAGGATCTCGTCGGTAGTAAACTCGGGCACTTGATTCGGTTGGACACAAAGTTGAGAGATAACCCAGGCAAACGGTAGTGGTCTTCCCCTATTACGCCTCTCTACCGCAAAATTAATTGCGCTTTAAACATCAAAATCCCCCGATCAATGTATGCCCCCACGGTCAGTGCATACAACAGCAGCATCTCATCATCCATAACCCCAAAGAAATCTCTAGTTGGATAGATCCGAGAGTTAATAAAGCGTTTCCACGCCCTCAGATGAGGGGGTAAAGCCAAAGTTGAAGAATCATAGTTATGATCAAACAGTGGAAACACATATTGAAAGGCTTCTGCAGTACGATTAACAACATTATAAGAATTTCCGAGTTCCCAAAGAAACTCTTAGTGTGGGTTTTGATCAAAGGTAGATTGTGGAATTTGAAAGATTTGATTTATGATATTTGGAGAAAATGATATAATGATGCCCCTAACAGTAATGAGATGAGACGAGGCTACTTTCGTTATATCAGTAAGAGACGCATAAAAATCTCTGACAATTGAAATGTTAATTCTACCTCTGGGAGTCCTAATCAGTTTTTTCCACCCGCAACCTCGGATTAGATTTCGTCCCCACTGATCAATTTTTTCTGTATTTAAACCTTTCTCCATCAGAATAGGAGAATGGACGAAATTTAGACGTCTCGGGACGTCATTATGAAAACACGAGGCATGGCTTTCGGGAACCACACCATCAGGTGTATGTGGTTCGTAACTATTAACTGAGGGAGAGGAGTGGTTCGACATTTTTATCAGATACAGAAAATAAATAAAGACAGATAGAATTAAAGAAGGAATGAGCAAAGATGAAGGCCTCAGCTCTTTCCTTTTATAGAAATGTATCCATCAAGTAAAAGTAGGAAAGATCTCCTTTTTGGCGTTTTTGTACTTACCGGATCGATCCGGGAAAGGGCCGGAT
The DNA here is from genome assembly GCA_036785695.1 of Gentiana straminea. NCBI lineage: Eukaryota > Viridiplantae > Streptophyta > Magnoliopsida > Gentianales > Gentianaceae > Gentiana > Gentiana straminea. The sequence goes on along the minus strand of JAVUPR010000087.1, from coordinate 1,053,796 downwards.
CGATCCGGCCTCCCAACTTGCAATCCTGTCAGGTCGGTACACTCACACCGGATCGATCCTGGAAAGGGCCGGATCGATCCGGAAATTTACTATTCACGGACAGAGTTGTTTTTGCTTGTAAAATGCCTAGATTTTTTTCTCGGTGATATGTTTTCTCCCTATCTTCGGTTCATTTTTATTATAATATCAAAATAATGATAACTTTCACTACACGATGCGTAATAACATAAAATCAAACGAAAGTAAAATAAAATTCTACGAAGATCGTATTAAAATAAAATCCTACCAAAATAAAACCAAAATAACCTAAAATTGTACGAAAATGAAATTGTACGAAAAATAAATTGTTTTCAATGTCAATAATCATAAAATGTTTAAAATCAATTCTCTTCATCACTCATCTCGACGTGGCTCGAACTAGGCATGGCTTGAGAACTGGCCGGATCATAAGTCGATTCTTGAAATGGATCCTGAAAATGTGTCGACATCCGAACCGAGCTATCTAGTCCCATCGAGCTCATCTCTCTCGTAACATCAGAAAAAGTGCTTCCCCATCCCGTCGTGGTATGGCCAAATGATCCAAATCCTAGCCAATCAGATGTCGCAGCTGCCGTAGTACCTGTCGAAAAATCCCCTACACCACTAGTTTGGAATCCAAAAGAATGCGGCATTTGTTGGAAGTCTGAGCTAGGTGGCATCGGTGGAATAAAGTCGGGCAAGGTATATGGCTGGGATTGGAAATGCGGAATATCCATCTCGGCATAGGTAGGGTTTTGCAGTATATTCATTTGATATATACCTCGCATGCCTTGACGTAAATCTTCAGACCACTGCAAATTCCTTTGCGCAAAAACAGCCATATTGGCATTGGCGCGATGAACATCATAAGCCATGGATTGAAACATGTCGTATGTGATGGTATTTGGAAGTTGACTTTGAGTTTGACTGGATGAAGGAGGGACAGCAGTGGATGGAGTAGGCTGAGGTCGTTGGCGGTTAGGGTCCATAAAATCTATTCTTCCCGCCGGCCTAAGTGGTAAATTAGGACTTATAAGCGTATCATCAACCACCATCAAATTATCATTTGGAAGCTCGGGGACACCTATCTGGCGACATAAGGAAGAAATAAAACAAGGAAAAGGCATGTGACTGCCTGGTTTGGCAGTCGAGACAAATTCCTTGGCCCTTCTATACATTACCCTGCCTACATCCACAGGTATCTCGTTGACCATAGCCCAAGCAATACACAGATCCTCTTTACCAAAAGATGTTAAATGACGAGTAGGGTAAAGAGTGTGGCTAATAAAACGTTTAATAGCTCTCATATCCCGTATACATTTTCCATAGGAAAACCTGTTTTCATGCCAGACGGCAGTGGGATCTAACTCATTCTGGGCTAGTGAGACAATATAGTCAAAGTCTGCAGGCTCATCTAAATTCCATACAGTATAATAATCCTCACTCTCTGGTATATCAGGGATACCATAAATAGCATTTATAATCTGAGGATTAAACGGTACTGTCCTAGTTCTTAGGTTGACAGAAGTTAACTCACCTCCTTCTGTAGCATTATGAGTTGCTACCAGAGAATAAAATTCAGCTACTAAGGTTGTGTTAATTTCACCCGACCTTAAACTAGCTAATTCCAACCACTGTCGTTTTTCAAAAATTTCTTTTACCTCCCTTCCCAAATCTTTGAAATCTAAGCCCCTCTCTACTGCAACTAAACACTTTCCAAATTTATTTTTCAACGCTTTCTTAGCTGCATCGTACGCAGCTTCTTTCAAAACTAACATTCAACTCTCGCTTCCGTTAAAGGCCTAGTCTCTATAACTGGGATTTGGGTAGGGATATGAGGTTTACGTTTTTTCGTGGCTTTCGATGATTCGGCCATTCTGCGATAGTGACACAATAACAAAACAACACAAATGAGTAACAAAACAGTTGAAATTAAATAAAAGGTTTAATCAAAAAAACGAAATTAACAAAATAAATGACTACAATGTTACCTTATAGTGCTTAAAAGGTTGAAAAGTTGGCCGGAAAAGATGAATATCACCGGAGTGAAAGTCGAAGCTTTTCTTTGAAAATTTCTCCAATAAAAATGAAAATTTGAAGAGAGGAGAGGAAAATGAGAAGAGTGTAAGAATTGGGGTAGTTTAATAGTAATTTTATGTGATGATTTGAAGAAAAAAAATCGAGGGGGAAATGGGGAGGGGCGGCTGTTTGTTCAGAAAAAATGAAAGAGGAAGAAGAAAGGAAGAACCCGTTGTTTTTAGGTTTTTTTTAGTTCCCGGATCGATCCGGGGTTATGTCGGATCGATCCGACCAAAAAATATATATATATATATATATATATTTTATTTTTTTTTAATTTTTTTTAACTTAATAAAACTTAATAAAATCTTTATAAAACCTTAATAAAAATTTTATAAAACTTTTAGATAATTTCATAAAGATCCTATATATAAAATTTTCAAAAGTTATATAAATTTTTTATAAATATATAAAAAAAAAACTTATAGGGGTCCTAATTCCGCTATTTCTAAATCTTCCAGAGTTCTGATATAACGTTCTACTAACCTAACCTTGAGAAATGAGGCGTTCGAATTTTCTCTTTGATCTCCATCGGGATTTTCGGATAACCACCTAATCGTTCCCTTCTTAATAACATTCAAACACTCATCCTGAGATTTGGTTGTGCTTTCCCTACATTTCCCATCATGCTCACTTTTTCCACAGATTCTGCATCTCATCAGAAACTTTGCCCTTCTCTTTATCGAACTTCTCGATTTTCCATTACATACTTCTTTCAATCTGATCTCTCTCAACAATTGCTTGTTTTTCTCAAAAACTAAAGCTTCTATAGCAAATGCGACATCTTTATCAATGCCTAATTTCAAAAGCAAAATAAAAACTCCTATTCTATCTAAAAAAAACATCCAGTTCTTTTACGTCTATCCGGTAAAAGACGAAACTAGTTCAAACATATAAAACACAGAAAAGTAGAAGAAAGGTATATAGCACCTGATATTCGGCTGATTTCAGTTCCTCTGCTTTTCAATTTGTTTGATTTTTCTGCTTTTTCAATTTTGTCGGGGGATCAGTCAGTAGCATTACTTCTCCCTTCAGTGTGATTCCTTCTCCCTCCACAAATAACTTCACTCTGTGGCCATTGGCTATAAAAGTCGTATTTCCATCAGTTAGTTCAACAGCTCCAGATTTGTAAACCCTTGTTACTTTAAATGGACCCGTCCATCTTGATTTAAGCTTTCCTGGAAATAACTTTAAACGTGAATTGAACAAGAGCACTCGATCACCTACATGGAACTCACGACTATAGATTCTCTTATCGTGAAAAGATTTCGTGCGTTCTTGTAGATTCGAGCGTTTTCATAAGAATCGAGACGAAATTCTTCTAGTTCTCGTTAATTGAAGCAATCTATGATCACCGACAACCTTAGGATCGAAATTCGAAATTTAATAGCCCGAAGGCTCGGTGTTCTAACTCAACCTGGGAGATGACAAGACTTACCAAAGACTAGTTTATAGGGAGAACAACCAATTAGTGTCTTAAAAGCTGTTCTGTACGCCCATAATGCATCGTCTAATTTAACTGCCCAGTTTTTACGATTTGAATCGACTGTTTTTTCTGCAATTCTTTTGATTTCTCTATTTGACACCTCTACCTGTCCACTAGTCTGCGGATGATAGGGCGTTCCTAGTTTATGTGTTACACCATATTTTTCAACTATCTTGGTAAATGGTCTATTACAAAAGTGTGACCCTCTATCACTAATGATAGCCCTCGGAATGCCATATCGGGTAAATATATTCTTTTTAAGGAATCGTATGACAACTTTGGTATCATTAGTGGGAAGAGCTTCAGCTTCTACCTATTTCGAAACATAATCTACCATTACTAGAATAAATCTTTTTTCCAAAAGATATAGGGAAAGGTCCCATGAAATCTATACCCCAAACATCAAATAACTCACATTCTAAAATAGGTTGCATAGGCATTTCATGTTTTTTAGATACATTTCCCCATTTTTGACAAGACTCATAAGATTTAACATACTTATACGCATCTTTATATAGTGTAGGCCAATAAAAACCACATTGTAAAACTTTAAAAGCGCTTTTCCAACCTCCATGATGACCTCCCCGCCTCACGATCATGACAAAATGATAAAACACTTAAAATTTCATTATCGTGCACACATTTTCTCGATTATCCCATCCGAACATTTACGGAAAAGGTCCGGTTCCTCCCGGTAATAAAATTTCAAGTCATAAAAGAACTTCTTTTCTCGTTGCCAAGTCCAATGAGACGGAATATAATCACGGGTTAAGTAATTAATGATATCTCCAAACCAGGGTGACATTTCCTTAGAAGGAATTCTATTCTTTAATAACTGCATGGTTGAAGGAGTATCTATTCTAAATAGTTGTTCATCAGGAAATGAATCTTTAATTTCAATTCCTATTTCTTCCTCATTTTCCATTCTACTTAGATGATCTGCTACTACATTCTCACTTCCTTTTTTATCTTTAATTTCAATATCGAATTCTTGAAGTAAGAGAATCCATCTAAGAAGACGAGGTTTAGCATCTTTCTTGCTGAGTAAATACTTCAAGGCTGAATGGTCTGTATAAATTATTACCTTAGATCCAACAATATACGATCTAAACTTATCTAAGGCAAAAATCACAGCCAACAGTTCTTTTTCTGTAGTTGCATAATTAAGTTGAGCTGCGTTTAATGTGTGAGATGCATAGTAAATAGCTTTGAGAATTTTGTTATATCTTTGACCTAAAACAGCCCCTACAGCTAAATCACTGGCATCACACATAATCTCAAACGGCAAACTCCAATCTGGTGCTACTAACACTGGTGCAGTAGTCAACCTCGCTTTTAGGGTCTGAAAGGCTTCCATACATTTACTATCAAAGTTAAAAGGTACTTCCTTTTCAAGTAAATGACTTAGAGGCTTTGCTATTTTCGAGAAATCGGCAATGAACCTTCTATAAAATCCTGCATGTCCGAGAAATCCTCTTAGGGTTCTTAAATTAACTGGTGGTGGTAATTTTTCAATTACTTCGACTTTAGCTTTATCAACTTCGATACCTTCTTCAGAGATTCTGTGACCTAAAACAATTCCTTCGATACCATTAGATGACATTTTTCCCGCTTTAGTACTAAATTGGTATCTTCACAGCGTTGTAACACTCGTTCTAAGTGTAACACACAAACATCAAATGAATCTCCGTAAACACTAAAGTCATCCATAAAAATTTCTAAGAATTTCTCAACCATATCAGCAAATATAGCCATCATACATCTTTGAAACGTAGCTGGTGCATTACATAAACCAAACGGCATTCTTTTATAAGCAAAAGTTCCATAAGGACAAGTGAAAGTAGTTTTTTCTCTATCTCCTGCTGCAATGAATATCTGTAAATATCCTGAATAACCATCTAAGAAACAGTAATACTTATGTCCACTTAAACGTTCCAACATCTGAACTATGAATGGAAGTGGATGATGATCTTTCTTAGTATGATCATTTAGTTTTCTAAAATCAATGCACATTCGATAACCTGTAATCTCTCTTGTCGGAATCCATTCATTCCTTTCATTCTCTTTCACTGTGAAACCTCCTTTCTTTGGTACCACTTGAGTTGGACTAACCCATTCACTATCTGATATGGGAAATATTATCTCCATTTCTAATAGCTTAATGACCTCTTTCTTAACAATTAACTGCAAATTTGGGTTGAGGCGGCGTTGCGGTTGAATACAAGGTTTAGCATCTTCCTTCAGAATTATCTTATGAACGCAAATCTCAGGGCTAATACCTCGAATATCGGCAACTGTCCATCCAAAAGCTTTCTTATGCTTTTTCAACATTCTAAGTAATTGATCTTCTTGTTGCTCAGTTAAAGATGATGACATAATAACCGGGAATAGATTATCAGTTTCAAGAAAAGCATACTTCAGATTTAAAGGTAAAGGTTTCAATTCCAGATTCTTAGGTGGATCTTCCAGTGATGGTTTAAGAACTGGTCCTTCTAGTTCTAATTCCAAATACTTATGCCATGATGGTTTAATAGTAAAACTTCCTTTATCTAGAGAAAGAATTATCTCTTTCATTTCGGTGTCTTTCTCATCTTCCTTATAGATAGATAGAGTTAAGCATTCTTCTAATCTGTCTTCAAAAGTTGGTGACTGATTATCATAGACAGAATGAATATCTTCTATAAAAGAACATGATTCAGGTGATCTGTATGGATGGTTCATAGCTTTGAAAATATTGAAAGTAACTTCATCTTCATTGACCCTCAGAATTAATTCTCCTTTCTGGACATCTATTAAAGTTCTTCCTGTAGCTAGAAACGGTCGACCTAAGATAAGTGGCGCTGAATATCCTTCTTCCATTTCCATAACTACGAAGTCTATTGGAAAATAGAACTTGTCTACTTTAACCAATACGTCCTCAATAATTCCTTTAGGGTATTTAATCGATCTATCCGCCATTTGCGAGTCATTTCGCCTTTGTAAGATTTCCTATGCCTAGCTTCTTATAATCCTCATAAGACATGAGGTTTATACTAGCTCCAAGATCACATAAGACCTTCTTAAACAAAAATCCTCCAATTTCACATGGAATGGTAAAACTTCCAGGATCTTTCAGTTTAGGTGGTAACTTATGTTGCAAAACTGCAGAACATTCTTCATTTAGGCATATATTCTCATATTCCTCTAGTTTTTTCTTGTTTGACAGAATATCTTTCAGAAACTTTCCATAAGCAGGCATACTAATTAGAGCTTCGATAACAGGGATATTAACATGAATATGACGAAAAGTATCAAGGAAACGAGCATACTTTTTATCAGTTTTAATCCTTTTAATTTGATCTTTAGGTGGGTAAGGTAAAGATTCTAAATCTACGACCTTTGATCCTAAAGTCATTTTCTCTTTTCCTTTCTCCTTAAACCTTTGAGTATTACTTGATCGCCAAATATCATGATCTTGAGTTTTTTCTTTTAAGACATTCCCTGAATCAATCTCTGCTTCAGATTCCTTCAGTTCTTCCTGTTTTTCATCTTTGTTTTCATTATCCTCTATTCTAACATGTTCCTTGAATAAATTCCTTAAATCTTTATCCATGGGATCTTTCAAAATCCTAGGGATTTTTACCCATTTTTCACCTTCATTCTCAGGTTCCAAACTTCTATTCCTTTTCAAGAAATTCTCTATAATTTCTTCTTCCTCATCAGTGAATTCAATTTCATCTTTAGTTTCATCATTCTTACCATCTAAATCATTTTCTACTTCATTATTCCCGAAGTTTTCTATTTCATTACTACCACAGAGTTTTCTACTTCTAGTAACTACAACATTTACCTCTCTTGGGTTTCTTTCAGTATTACTTGGTAATCCTCCAGGAGGTCTACTGTTGTTACGTTCACCTTCCCTACTCAAATGATCTTTCATATTCCTCAATAAGGCTTCTATCGTTCTCATTCTGGTATCATGTCCACTCATAGATGTTTTCATTGAACTCATATCTTTAGTGACTGTACCAATAGAAGTCATCATTGTTTCCATATTCTTAGCTTGAGTAGATACTACACCCATCATATTTTCCATTAGTTTTTCCCATTTTTCAACTCCTTCTGCGGTTTGAGTTGAACTTTGAGTTACTTGGTATACTTTGAGTGGTATGTTGAGGATAGGATCTAGGTAATGATTGTAAATTCTGATTAGATGTGTTTTCTTGATAAACTTGATTATTATTCATATTCCTATATGGAACTGGATATGGCGGTTGTCCTTGCTTACTAGGGTTTTCAGACCATCGATAAGTAGGGTGATCTCTTCTAATAGCATTAAACGAGTTTGAGTATGCATTGTTCAAATTCCTATCTTTGCGTCGAAGAAAACTCACCTCCTCTCTTGAATATCCCGTTGGTTCTTCCATCCCTAATGGCATGTTATCCTGATTTGAGTATTCAGTTGGTGTACTATTTTCTGAACTTTGGTTTTTGTTAGATTGTAGGCCATCAAATTTCCTACTCAAATTTTCTAAATGTGCTAGAACTTCCGTATTAGATGTACATTCGCCTCGCAAAAGCTACTTTTACGGTGCTAGAACCGGTTTCCCACATTCTCGTTATTTTTGGAAATCTTTTCTATAGCATCGTAAACTATTTGAGCTTCACTCATCATTAAAGAGCCACCACATGCATGATCTACATCAAGACGTGAGTCTTTTCTTAATTTACGACGAGAAAAGTTGAATTTGCATATCTAAGGAATAACCATGGTCGGGACAAGCTCTTAACAATTTTTTAAATCTTTCCCGTGCATTCCCGAGCGTTTCTTCGGATCCTTGTCTAAAGTTAGCAACCTCGACTTTTAATTCCAAATTTCGTCCGTAAGTGAAATATTGTTTCGTAAATTCGGTTTGAATCTCCTCCCAACTTGTAAGTGAATGATGTGGAAGAGACATAAACCAATCTCGGGCTCGTCCTTTTAAAGAAAAAGGAAACATAGTCATCATCGTTAATTCCTTATGAGCACCTTGACTTTTGGCTGTGTTGCACAGTTCTTCAAAAAGATAGAGATGATGATGTGGATCTTCATCATCCTCTCCTACGAATTGGGCTCTTGCGTCAATTAAACCAAAAAGATGGGATTTAATTTCGAAATTATTCGCTCCTTCATTGGGTAAAAGAATGGGATTATTAGTCTGGTTTCTTCTTATGGTTTGATCACAGATAGGTCTCGGGTTTGGTGGGTTATTACGATTGTTCTGGTTCCGATTCTGATTATTTCTATTATTATTTTGATTATTAGTGTTAACAGGGTTCTGTCCATGCCCTAGAGCATGTTCTAGCCCTTGTTCAGGTGTTTCATCACTGATTTCGGCCATTCTCGTATTTTTGTTTGAAGATGATTCGTCAGGATTTCCCTGACTAGTATGACCTCGTTTACTTTCTACTCTTACTTGCCTTTCGTAAGTGTTTATGTCAGGCTTATAAGGAGTGAGTGGGGCCTTACCACTTCTGGTCATCAACTAACGAAAATAGAAAATAATACGAAATTGATAGTAGTAAAAATTGGTAACTTACCTATAAGGTAAGTACCAACGAAAAAAGATAGAAATGGGATAAGAAAAGTGTTGACTTATTCTCGAGAATTTTGAGCTAATACAAGTAGTAACCATAGACACGAAAAAAAGAAATTAGCGACGTTCCCCGGCAACGGCGCCGTAAAGCCGACGTGGCCTTTTCTAGTGCTAATACCGATCCTTAACCGACGGTGTATCGGGTCAAACCGTAGTGCTAGTATGGTGAGTCGAGTGTCGAATCCTCGGGAACTTGGTAATTCTTCTTTCGTGGTTAAACACCAAAGAGTCATTATTAACTCGATCTAAACCGCAGCTTTATGACGCATCACTACTATTCTACTCAACATAAAATAAATGCGTAATTTAAGAGTTATTCTAATATAATATATATAGATATATAAATATATATAGATGTACATAGATTGCAAAATATATATATAGATATAAATATATAGATACCAATATAATTTATTATGGAACTAGCCAAAGTCTATATAATTGATTTATACGATCTTTTCGAAGAACGGAATGTGCTCGATCTTTCCTTATATATTAGTCCAATTGAGTAAATGAAACGGTGCACTCCCGAGGTTAACAATTCCTCCTCACACGAGCGTATGAAATTGTCATATGTCATTGTCATCGCTTCAATCTCCACAATCGCCCCATGCTAATCTCGCTTAGTCCGAACAGTACCGAGTACAAATCTACCCCGGATAAAAGAGGTTATTCCATTTGTCAAATGGCTGATGTTATTCAAAAGGCTCCGGTTGTCAGGCGGATCAATTTAACTTTCCGGTTTTAGTTTCAATTAAACTGTTGATTTTAACATTATTATGATCTCGAGCACACTTTTAATAAGATCCATCTTTCCCAAGACAAATCTGCCCCCGGGTAGGAAATAGGATTCCGTAGTCACGCTTTCGCACGGCCAATTTTACCCTCCGGTTTTTCTATCTTTTATCTCATATCCTAACTTCTCCGGGTCGGGTTCATCGTTAGGTTATATGGTGCGATTCATCTTGGTTAATTACGTCAATCCGAATATTATCAATACGTTACAGAATAGAAAAAGATTCAATTAACTCAATTTTAATAAATTTTACTTAGACATCATTCCTTTACCGAAAAGATCGAAATAAAACGATTACATAACTTTGGCTAGTTATTAGATCTAGCCTAATAACATTATAAAAAGATAAAAAAACAAACATAACAAACATAATTACTTAAGAAATTTTACCCGATTACAACTGTTGAATCAGAAGCTGTATTCTTCCGGATGTTACAACGACTTCAACAACACTGATCTTCTGATAATTTCTCGAGCATTATAACGATACTACTTTATTTATGGCATAAGGCCTATATACATACTACTACTAAGAAAAAGAGGTTAAGAAAAAAATATATTGGTCCTCTCCATGTGTCTGCAAGGCTGCTCCTCTTATAGGCAAGATTTCCAGGGCCGGATCGATCCGAGAAAGGGCCGGATCGATCCGGGAATTAAAAATCTTATCCCAGGATTATTCTCTGCAGGACCACATGCTGGATAATCATTATGTTTCCTCGGATCGATCCGAGGTAAATCCGGATTGATCCGGGTAGCTAATTTTCACATATTGATCTGAAACTTAATAAAATCATAACTTGAGCTCTGGATCTCCAAATGACATAATTCAAGAAGCGTTGGAAAGCTCTTGAAAAGATCTATAACTTCCATGAAGGACTCTTCTTCATAAAATGCCTTTTTGATGGGCCATTTGTTCGTCGAAAATATAATTCGATAATGGTGGCACGAACCATTGATCCACTTGAACTTTAAATCTCGTGGCACTTCCTTACTTCCTTCAAAAGATACGATTTTACTTCAAAAAATGTCGTCACTCGGGGTCTTGGTTTACCTAAGATCTGCAAATACCAAAAATACCCCCGTAAATCTGACACGACACTCCGGTTATTATCCCGGTACAAAAATTTATAACTTTTTATTACTCTTACTAGATTTTTATAGTATTTAGATTTATTCATAACTATTAATATTTTATAAGATTATCGTTATAATTTCTTATATTTTATATAAAAAAGAGTCGATAACGTATATAAAACCTCGTAATTTTTATCATATAAATGTTATACATCAATAGTGATGATTTATCATCCTTTGATTCTGATGATGATCATCCTATGCATCCTGGAGAAGGAAGTGGCATTGAAAATGAAAAATCTACTGAACATGCTCAACAAGGATCTACTGATAAAGAAAAAGAGCACCTTGCTGATAAAGGACAATCTATTGAAGGTCAGCAGACTGTTGAGCATGATTAAGAGGAATTGTTGACATCTTTTGCAGATGATTTAGAAACACAACTGGATGCCGCACAATTCTAAGAGGTGCTACTTTGGAGGATTTTGCTGAAGTTGCTAGGAATGAACAGATTGATGCTATATCTGAAGAATCTGTTCAATCCCAAGATAGAATCAACACTGTGGGGACCTTAGCAAATGATGTTGTGGAATTGGAAGTCATTGCTGAGGTTGAAGCAGTTCTGTAAGAGAACTTGGACGTTTTCCTGCCACTGCTGAAGGCCAAGTTGGTCAATTGGGTGTTGTTGCACCTGCTGGACAACCTATCCTTATAGTTTTCATTCCTGATTCACCCATTGAGCCAAATTTGGTGACCCATGTGATCATATAAGAACTTCAATCCAAGGTTACTGAGGCTACATCTGCTACACCTATAAAGATTGAAGAGACTGCTGAAGAGGTGGTTCAGTCTGCTGAGGATCGGACAGCAACTGAACACAGGTTGGAACTAGTGGTTTCAATAACTGAGGAACAAACAGTGATTGGACAAAGGTTGGAACTAGTTATGGGATTGGAGGAATCCCTTGTCTCCAGCATGGAGCCTGCTAAGGATGATGCTCTTGCTAAAAACAGAAAGGAAGCTACTGAAGAACAATCTGATAAGCAACTTCTAGATTATGGTGATAGTGATGAGGAGTTTGAGTTCACCTGAAGAAGAAGATCCTATCCATGAAAATGTTTCTAATGTGGATGAGGAAAGTCTTAAGACCTATGTATGGGGCTGAACAAGGGCTATTGTGGTAAGACAACCAAGACCAGATTATGATTTGGAAGAACCTACTGGACATATGGCCGGTATTGCTGCCACAATACCAGGTTATATCTTGGAAGAACTGAAATCTGTTAGAGAAGATATCACTCAGTTGAGGAATCAGTTGAGAAGTAGTAAACAAAGATTTGAAGATTTGATCATCTAGTGGAAAATAGAGGTAGAACTACTGAATCTACTGCATCAAATCTCACAAATTTGCAGTTTAGAGTTAAAGATATACATGAAGATCTCACCAAGGTGTCCAACACAGCAAAAATCAGTGACAAGTTTGTTGATGAATCATTGGCTAATCTGAACTCAAATATTGATAAATTGAGTTCAAACACTCAGCCACATGTAACTTCAATTGATCCAATGTTTATAAAGAGGATGACTCTGCTGGAACAGACTTAGAAGGCCAGATTACTTCAGTTGACACAAGAACATAAATAATGAAGGGACAACTGAATAATTTGGTAGCTACACAGGAAGGAGTTCTAGGTCTGCTGCACCATTTTATTGACGATGTCAATAAGGGGGAAGTGGAAAAGACAGCAGAAGCAAAAGAAGCAGCCAGGATTTATCGGAAGAGAAAATTTGAGGCTGAAATTAATGATTATAAGACCCATGCACCTGGAAGAGTACAGCTTACTGATGACCTGCTGAAAGAATTTAAAGTTACTTATAATGCAAGAAGAAGACCTTATAATGATATGACTTTTCTTGAATGTTAAATTCTTTCCTTGGACTTAAATTATGGGAGATAAAGATCAAATCCTTAAGGACAATAGGAAGATGAGGTCATAGAGGAAGCTCAGTAGGAGGAAGATGACAATCTGCTAAACAAAGGATGAAAAGTTTGTCAGCAAAAGATTCTTTGGATGAGTTCAAGTTGTGTTACATGAGACAAGGATTCAACTGGCAAGGTGTCTAGTTAACCATTGCTGAGGCTTGGAAGTGGTGGAAGTTGGTACATACATGGATTGATTTCTCAAAAATTGAAAATTTTTGGATGGAAGATATGCAAAGGGAAATCAAGGAATACCAACAGAAAAGAGATCAAGACAAACACTAGATCAACATATTTATCTTTTCATATCATTTATCTTTATGCTGAATCTAGTTGTAATAGCTTTTGAACAAAGTTTGAACCATAATGAAATATATATGAATTTTTGTTCTGTTTTTGATGTTTTTATCTTTTTGCTTTGCTGTAAGGAGGGTATTGGCATCATCATTAAAAAAAGGGGAAATTGTTGAACAGATTTTAGTTTTAATGATGAGTGTCAGACTAGCTGTTATAGGGCAAAGGCAAAAAGATGTCTAGAATAAATGTATATGTTTACTAGAGTTTGATCTTTGTATAGGTTTGATCAAACAAGCATTGTAAAGAAGCCACCTGACATGTTCAGCAGACCTATCTAGGTTAGGAGGTCGGTAGAGTGTCTAGGACCTGCTGAATGTTGAAGGCTGAGGGTTCAAGCTAAGTAATGAAGACTGAGGGTTCAAACTGAGTAATGAAGACTGAGGGTTCAAACTGAGTAATGAAGGCTAAGAGTTCAAACTTAGTATTAAGTCAAGGATATGGGATCAGGATTTAGGTAAGTCTGTGATGGCCTAAACTGATCACATATACCTTCTATCGAAGGTCTAAGTTCCATATAAGTAAAAGTGATGATTGGAACTTAGTTATAATTAAAATGGTGTACTCTAACTTCATAATTAAAAGTTAGATAAAAAGTAGTCAGCTAAAGTGTTTATTGAAACACAACAGACTAAAAGTCGGCTGAACATATAAGTACATCAGCAGATTTATAAAACAGGTATCTGCTGAGTATAATCAGATAATCAAGTATTTCCAGAAGAGTAAATGGATAAGGATGAATTACAAGCATTGGATTAATCATTCAATCAATGGCTAAGATGAAAGGGACGTTGTAAGGATTTCAAAGCCAAATCAAAATGAAATTATATCATTGGTTGCAAGACTGTCTGTCAGAAGGACACTGAAATTGATAGTATAGTACATCAGAAGAATTTCAGGGAATAATCAGATAATCCTATAATGGTTGAATTTGAAATTCAATTTCAAAGCACGTGATTCACACCTATAAATAGAGGACCCTTGAATCAGAAAGAAACAACAAGAAGAACAACAACATCGAGCTAACAAATTATCAAGAGAAATATACCCTACTGAACTGAACTGAACTTTAATTTCTGACAAGAATTTTCTTCAAGTGTTATTGCATTCAAGTATCATCAAGTATACACACTTGTAGATTACAAGCTACTGATCTTATCATCTTGATCAAAGCTTGCTGAAGCTGAATCACTTTCTTGATTCAAACCCTTCTTTTTAAAGAAATAATCTGAAGGCAGAGAAGCACTGCTGAAGTGTCAAGAACTGTTGTTTTGGGGTAGAGCTGGTGAAGATGCAATCCTACCCTTCAAGGACCAGTGGAGTGCTTACGAGCAGCAATCCTACCTGTTCTTAGTATTCAGTTTGTGAATCCATAGTCATTGGTCAAGGACAAACACCTTAGGGACTTTTGTAACAGCAAACTCAAAAGACTCTAGTGAATTTCCTCCAACATCACAGGAGAATAGTGGACTGACAGGATTACACCACCTGGAACCACTATAAAATTTACGTATTTTACTTTACGGCATTTACTTTCTGCACTTCACTTTATTTGCATGCTTTTCATATCAACCTGCTGAATTAGCTACTGGATTCACACACATTTTCACTACCGAGTATTTAATACTTAATATCATTTTTAAACAACAAGTATCAAAGCTTAATTTAATATATTCCGCTGCAACAGATTCAATAGAATCAATAGTCAACAGACTGCCGAAGGTCAGCAGACTATTGACCCTGCTGAGTTTTTCAACTCCAAAAAGTTTTCAGTGTTAAGTTTATTCACCCCGTCTATACTTAACCAAAGCCTTTCAAGGGACCAACACAAAGAAACCAAGGTCTCATCAGAAGTCCAAATATATATTGCGGCGCTATCACTTGATTAGGGAGATAATCGATAGATGAAATGTAAAGATAGAGTAAGTCCACACGGATGATAACGTAGCTGATCCGTTAACCAAGGTGTTGGTTGATGTAAGTCAACCAGATGATGCATTTCTAGACTAATTATCCCCATTTATCACACATTTATCGGTATTTTGACATCAACTTGAGTAGCTATTGTGATAATTTGGACCATTTTGTGTACATAGTATATATCTTCGAGAAACTACCTTTTGCTTATGATATAGGCTTCTTGGCCTATTTTTGTTATCAGATTTACGCGTGGTATCTTCGTGTGTGTTTTGTAGCACAGGTACCAGGGCATAGCTTGTATTTTTTATGTATGGAGGCTAAGAGATTGATTGAGGGATGATTCAAGGCAATTAGGCAAAGGTTATGATCATGAAGGCAATATGGCGCACGCCATAAGGATTGACCCGTGCCAGAGGCGAATCAGCACAATCAGAGAAGATTTCATGTATATATGGCGTACGCCATATGACATTGACCTACGCCAAGTGAGAAACCAAGGACTGTTGGAGCAATGAATGTGTGGTGTCAGTCACCCAACCACCAATCAGAGAATGGCGCGCGTCATTAACATTGACCGACGCCACGAGACCACACAAGCTATATGACGCGCGCCATGCGGTATGTCAGCAGCCTTGGATCGGATTTAATCACTCCATTTACAATATCACAACATATTCTTCATCTTCTTCCCTATTCCCCTCTTGCAGGCAACTCCCCACCCCAGGCTGTTCTAGCCGAAATTTATCCAAAATTTAGCTCTTAATTTCTATTGTAAGCATTAAAGAATTCCTAGTTGTTGATTCTATCACTTTTGTTGGATTTAGAGTACACTTGTGTATCAACTCCATTGAAGTTTTGAAGCTCTAATGAAGGTTTCCATTTCAAGTTCATAGCTTGTGATTGGTCTATTTCTTTATCTTTACTCGAATTAATTTCTCTTATGATTATGAATGCTTACATTGACAAGTTTGTGTTTTCAATCATGAGTGGCTAGTTCACAACTAGCCAAGATGATGTTTTAGAAGTAGTATAATCTCTTATGTTGATTGGGAATGGTTGTTTATGTTGTTAGTTTCAATTGTTGTGAATCTTTTCCTACTTGCATTGTATGGTTTGCTTGCAGTGGAGTAATTAACTAGTGATAGCATCTACACACTTGATAGAGACCGAAAGGAGATATTAGGTGTGAGAAGAGGGTAGGATAACCGGAAGGTAAAATCGACCTCTTGAGACATTCATTTCTTATCCGGTGATCGTTGACATTGTCATTGCATTCATGTTCTTATTATGCTAATTCATTAGGTTTAGGACCCCTAGGCCAAGGAGGAGGCATAGAGTAGTCTCATACACTCGTATGAGGGGGGACTACTTGCTTAGGAATGCACTGTTTCACACTTTTGAACACCGTTGGTAGGTTGGAAGGAAATCATTCCCATGATACTAAAGAGATTTGCTAACTACACATTGTCTTGGTTAGGTTTCTTTTATCATTTTATCACCTTTACTACTAGAGAATTTATCTCATGCACTTACTATCTTGCGAAATTGAGACCTAGATCGAATTAATAGAAGCTCTTTGGTGTTTAGCCTCACAAATCCCTGTGGGATACGACCTTGACCACTGGACTAGGTTACAATTGACCCGGAACACTGTCGGTTAGATTGGACTCTAAAAAAGTCTGATCATTGGTCCGCAATACAAGGGTTGTGAAAGGTCAGAGGAGGGGTGAATGAACTCTCTTCGATTTTGGAGTTTCTTACTTAAAAGCGGTTCTGATTAGCAAGAACAGACTTGCAAGAAGCTCGTTTGGTTTTACTGGTCTGGATATCGTCTGAAAGTAAGTGCAGCGGAATATGATATGTTTCAAAATAAGCCTTGAGCTTGGTTTTCTATGATGGGTAGTGTGAAGTAAAGTATGCAAGCAGTGAATGTAAAGTGCTTAGAGAAAGAAGACGAGAAATGTTATTGATCTTCGGAGTGGCGTAATCTCCTACGTGACCGCTTCTCTCGTGACTCTGGAGGTATCACTATTGTACTTTAGACTAATACAATAGGTAAGTGTAATTGACACCCCGCAGGTGCCTCACACCCCGCAGATGCTTCACACCCAAAGTAGCCAATCCTTGACACCCTGCAGATGCTTCAATGGTCTACTTGCACGCAGCTCGTCTGAAGAACTTCCTTTCTCCAACAACTCGACTGTCTTCTTCGATGTTACTTCACACCCCGTAGATGCTTCAACAGGTTCTCCGTTTCCTTGAGAACTTTGTTGATAAAATTGAGTGGGTGCTGTATCAAATTAATGATAAAAAGATGAGAGCTTTATGTTGAATCTGACTTTGAAGACTTGATTGCAGCTCTCTTGATCAAGTAGATCCTGGATGATTTCTGTTTGAACACTTTTGTTGATCTGCTTGATTTCTAGATTTAGGGGCCGTTTGTTAAATCTGAAATCTGAAGTCTGAAGTCTGAAATCTGAAGACTTATTGTATTAAGCAACTGAAAAAGTTAAGTACTGAAAATAATTAGATTGTTTGATAACAGTGTGCATATAAAAACTGAAAATGATGTATGTAAATACACACATTCATATATATGTATATAAACACACACAAATATACAGCGGCTGATGTATATAAATATACACATTCATATGTATGTATACAGTATATAAACACACACAAATATACAGCGGCTATACATTGGAGATCGGGGGTGCGACCGACTACTTAAAATAAAAATATTATGTATAAATAATGGAGATTTTTTTTAAAACACATATATGTGAAATTGACCCCTTAATTTTATGTATTGACTCACTGTTTTTATCTATTGTCATTACTTACCTGTATAGAATTAAATATACAAATATATGTGTAATACAAAAAAAATATTGATAATTTTCTGACCTGATGTCAAAAATCTTGCGACCGCCTATGCAAATATATGTACGTGTGTATACAGGGCCGGCCCTCGCTTGTATTGGGCCTAAGACTAAGCCCCCGAATTGGGTCTTTTAGTTGAAATTGTTTTTTTTTAAAACATACTTATTGTTAGATATTTTTTCATAAATAAATATTTTGGTTATTGTTTGCATACGAGTTGCCGTACGAATTAGTGTTATCGCAACGAAACGGGGTTCGACCTGCATGCATCAGTTCATAAAGGGATATGTATTTTCAGATACACGCATTTTCGAACTGATATGTACTTACCCTTTTGTGTAAGGGTTGCATGCTTTCATCCGGTGCAAGGAGTACATCCATTAGTTTATGGGAGTACTTGCAACCTATAAAAGCGTAAGTATGAAGACGAAAATCCATAAATTTGACAACATCATTAGAAAAACTTTGAGTGTTTTCGGGTTTGATTCAAATAAGTCACCTTTGTTTGAATCAAACACCCCTATCAGTATCCCGAAAGAGATTTTCATTTGATCCTTTAGTGACAAATCGTGTGGACAAAACATCTCTTAAAAGACAACGTTATTAACATGCGCTTGGAGTTTCTAATTCTCTCGTCAAATCCTAAGTACTACATTTTTTCCAACACTTATCGCGTTTTTAACATCCGTAAATGCAAAAAAATAATAAAACTTGTTTGTATATATCTATTTTTTTGGTCAAGTAAAATTTTTTATTGGGGCCTTTATCAATTAGAGTAAAAAAAAAATTCTAGGCCTTTATCAAAAAAAGAAAATTAACATACTATATTAGGTTGAATCGGATTAAATCTCCACGAACTTTTTTTTCTTTTAAATAAACGTACGTACCGTCGTACCCGATTTAATGACCGCCCAAGACTCGGTCTCGCCGGCCTTAGCATAGGGCCGGCCCTGTGTGTATATATATATATATCAGCTTGAAAAAGAAAAATGTTAAGAAATAAATAAAAACACAATTCCTAAAATAAACAAATAAAAAAGTATTTGTCAAATGAGAAATATGGGAAGGTGGGAACGTGCCTTTTCCCCATTTTTCAGCGTTAAGCTTCATATATGCCGCTGAAAACTTATGCGGTAAAATGCACCGGAATTCAGATGCTCTGAATTAAATAAGAGATGTAATAAAAAATTAACAAACACCTCTTAATTAATTATCACTTCATTTTATTTGAATAAATGCTTAATTAATTTAACAAACACCCCCTTAGATTGGTAAGCTTCTGAGATGAAGATCTTGGTGAGAGATGATTTGCTTGATTTTTCGATACTTGGCTTTTCCTTTTAAATTGCTCAACTCTCTCACCTCTATTTGTCTTGTTGTTCTTCTTCTGCTTTTTCAGCTGTTCTTCCTCATCCTTATATAGTCTTCGCAACGTAGGTGTATCGTTGAAGAATGAGTGGCTCTGATTGATTGCTGTGTTGTCCCTTGATATTTTGAAAATAGTCACTTTTGGATCGATAATGGCGCAAACACACTCTAGAGAGGGGGTTAATAGAGTGTTGGTGTATTTTTAAAACTCTTTTCGAACTTAACACAAGTACTAGTAATTAAGTGCGGAAGCTCACTTAATTAACTACGCTTGTGTTATGAAAACCTTAGTGATCAAAAGTGATTAAGTTGTGTGATCAAGACAAGTATATCACAAGCTCAGGTTTTGTAAAGATAGCCAAGTTAACCAAACAAATGCATGCACAAACAAATGATCAAACACAAGATTCAGCAAGGTATTATAGTTTGAATAAATGTTTGATCAACCAGAGGGATTGACAGATTTTATTAATCAAGTTTGCAACCGGATGAAATAACAAACTAAAACCTTATAGTGACGTTTGAATAGACGCCACTAAAGATTTCCAAAAACACTGCTGATAGAAAGTAGCAAATTAGGTCATAAACTAAATGATAAGGCTGATAATACAGAACAAAAGGATAGCAAGAACAGATTATGTTATTGGACAAGATTACAAAGGGGAACTAGATTGCAACTCAGTTTACAAAGATTCAAAGCTGAATTATTACAGCAATTTAAGTACAAAAAGCAACTAAATTATCAAGACAAATTACAGATGGACTAGATTCAGTTCAAGATACAATATATCAGCAGATTATTCAAAACTAAAGCAACCTGAAAAACAACCACAGAACTGATCAGAGCTAAGGCTGATCACTCAGATGATTTCCAAAATTGATAGTTAAAACCAAGGGTTGAAACTATCAAGGCTGTTAGTCAACTTTGAGTACAAACAGATCAGCAGATCAGTACAACTAAATGCTAAGCCCTAGTACAAGATAGAAACACTGCAAATACAAGATTATGCAGATTTAGCTAAGCTTTATGAAGCAACATATTTTGCACACTATAGAAGCACTTTAGCAAGTACATAGATCAATAGCTCAAAAGCAAGACTCAGCAGGTTTATGCAATGGATCAAGATGACTATAGCAGTCTATATAACAGCAGAACAGATTCTGAACAACTTATAAACAGCAGATTATAGCCCTTGAATTCAGAGGCTAGATTCAGCAAATTTTCACATCAAAAATACAAAGTGCAGACAGTGGTATAAACAGTGCACAAGTGATTTAGCTTATGTGCTGGGCAGCCAACAAAAGGTTATCAAGATTGACAATTTAAACACAGCCAAGCAATGAGATTCAGCAGAACTGATGATTTTCAGCAAGATACACACTAAGTGCACTACAGCAGGATCAATGTGAATGTACAACAGGTTTAATAGAAACAAAAGGTCAAGCACAACAAGTGGCAGAATTTCAGTAACCAACTTAGTGAGTTGAGTCAGACTGAAATTCTGATAAAGGTAACTAGTGAGGGGATAAACAAACAGGTGAACCAATCTGGCCTAATGTCACTTTGAGTTTGACCACTTACTAATCAGTTCCTCAAGTCTCTTCCAGACAAGGCACCTTGGTTTATCAAACCAAGTGCACTTTTGAGACTGATTCTTTACACGAGCTAAATCAAACGCACACTAGCTAGATATTTCACACAAAGCAGTGAATGGTCTTGATCAGTATTTCTGATTAACACAATATCAGAGGTCAACCAAAAGTCACACTGTATGCCAAATCCTCACTTAGGCACTACAGGTGTGATCCTTTCAGTACAACTGATCTTAGGACAGAGGTCTACTGATCAAACTTTCACAACAGACAACGACACAGTTAACAAAGCAATAAGAATACGGTTTTCTAAATTGAGTACCTTCTCAAGGGAAGAACACCAATGCAGACAAACATAGGTTGATCCTGAGTCCTGTGTATAGCTTTGCCAGTCCTCAAGCTATACACACTCCAAACCAATTCACTATCACTTCAGGCAAGTGATAGGGAATTCTGACCACATGCTTGCCTTTCAAACAAAAAACAAAGAGCTTTGAAAGTATAGAAAAATGTGGGATTGCTAATTGTCGACTGGTACAATCTTGTGTATTGTGACTGGCTATTTATAGCCCTTGAGGTATGATTTAAACCTCAAGGATTTGTGTGAACACAATAAAAAAGAATCCTTCAAAATCCGAGCCAATTAATAGTGATTTTCCTGTCATGGTTAACCGAGTCCCACCATGGTTCAAAGTGCTAAACATATTCTCTAAGGAAGGCCCGTTAGGCAAATATGAGAGAGTGATGTCAACCAGTGAACCGAACCAATTGGTTAACCACACAACCACTTAACTTTTAAACCGTCTGGATTCTTTTTAACTTTGTTCTAATAGCTCAGTGTGAGGCACCCGAACCTTGGTTCAATGTTGAATATAACAACTTACCATTCACTGAACCAAGGGTTAACTAACCAGTGAAGGCTATGATGCCAACCAACATTGGTTTAACTGAGTTATTTAGCCATCATTGGGTCACTACCCTCGGCTTTGACTTGACCATGACTTCCTAGGGTGTTAAGCCTCAGTCATGGGCATTAGAGAGGGTCAAGCCATTTTACCATAGCGGTTTGGGTAGGGGTTCACCAAACCGAGCAGTCTGAACCAAGGAAAGAGAACCACCAGTGCTTGAAACGGCAACACTCAATTTCCATTAGAATTCGGACTGAATTATGGCCAGGTTCCTCCTATTGACAGTTATAAACCAGCCTTCATGTATTTCACGTGTTTCTTTGACCTCATAGCAAGCTGTAGTGGTACAAATGAGATAAATTGTAGTCTATGTCTATAGCCCAGGCTAGTCTTAAATCTCTAGATCGTTTCACAGCAGTTGAAAGGAAGAATTGAGATGGTGGGTGGACAACATCCGGAAAGTGTAGCAGCTTGTTCCGCCAGTACCATATTCCATACGCAATCTCACGAAAAAGATACGGCCACTGTTTGGCCAAAGCCGAGGTCCTCGAAGAGGGTGTTACATTACTCATAACCCAAGCTTGTGCATCTGAAGGATCAAAGAAAGTTTCCCATTGAGGAGGTTCAAGAGCTTGCTCCCAAATTCGACGTGGCCAAGCGCAGTCACGCCGTTAAATCCCTAGAAAATCTGGGTCATTACTTCCCTGATTTCCATTACCTAATTAGAGAACACAAACGACACAAGATCAGAGTAGATAATGCCCAAAATCAGAATAATAAAAGAATCCATATAACTCAGTAAGGAAAGATTTCACCTTGACACGGGAGGACTGTGTATCCTTCAAAATCAGAGCTACGAATGCTTCAATTTGCACGTGAATGATTGCCATGCCTGGTTTATGAACCAGGCTGCAATGAGTAGGTAAATTAGAGGCTGAAACGTCCAAGACTTCTCAAGGGGCTGCCAAATCAAGACCAAAGGCAAATCAGCACAGAATCCGTTCTAAATAATAACTGATAAATATAAGGAAATCAGAACGACTTCACCTTGTTAAAACGTTGACTACGTAAACGTTCGGACCAGATTTTTTGAATGCTCGATTCAGCCTTTAATTAATGAAAGATTGAGCATTTCACACTTACCCTTCATGAAAACGCAATAGACACAAAATGAGGGAGCATATAATTCAAATCAGAATAAAATAACCGATAATTACGATATCAACACAGAAACGAGTTCACCTTAACAGGATTGACTATGAATCCTTAGAATCCCGAGTTGAATGCTGCAAGTATCAAGCCCTCGTGATGTACACGTTGCTCAATACAGAATCGGACATTGATGGGCAGCAGATTCTCCATACGAGCCTTCCTTAAACGTTAAAACACGGGGTGGCTCGAATTCAGACTCAAGGTAATATCGGATTCTTACCATAAACAAAATCAGCACGAGGAAGAGAAGGAGAGACTGACAGAGAAGGGGCAGAGAATCCGGGATGGAGGAGAATAGATGAAACGGCAAAAGGGTTCTCAGAATATGTGAAGTAATGGAGAGTTAATGCGTTCAAAGATTTTTAGAAACCGTTTAATTTCAGAGAAGGGAAAAGTCGGATGGAGTGTTCAAGCCGTTTATTTGCAAATGAAAGTGTTGGGATATTAGAGATTAGGTTGAGATGTACAAAATGACCGGGCCGGACTAGGAAGTAAAGATTGAAGGGCTTAAAAGAAATTTGGGCCAAAAAAAAGAGGAAAAGCTGGCAGATCAGATTTAAGAGATAATTGATAAATTGACCAGCTTTATTTTTATTTTTATTTTTTTTTCTTTATTGAAAGTCCAAAAACACTTAGATTAATTGAAGTGCCATACACATTAAATCATTTGTTACATTATAATATGATCTACTATATACTATATTATATATGTTGCAGTTAATGTCATCATATATAATATATATAAACATATTTAAATGTCTTCACAAAAAGTATTTAAGTGTTTGCACTTATTTTATCGAATTGTGTACCTGCAAAAACACTTAAACTATATACCATATTAGTGACATATATAGAATGAGAAAATGTCACACACGATATTAAATAAAAGCTTTAAATCAGAGGGAAAAACTTTTTTGAAAATTAATCAACTTATAGCTTACTACCACAAAATACTCAACAGTCCCGTTCAGTTTTTCAACCGTTGGAGCCTTTGTACTTGATGGCTTCTAGAAGATAGCTTTATAGCATCAAATGTTATTTCTCCACTTGTATGATTTCGTAGCCGTTAGATCAAAATGTTGATCGGATGGATAGCTACACGCCCTTTAATTTATCACTTCATTAGTCTTTTAGTCACTTGAGAGCATTTGGTAGTCTCTGATCTGATCCTTTGCTCATCTGGATTCTTGATACTTAACTCGTCTTAACATATTTAGTCGTCTACTTATTGCTTTGCTTGTTGGTCTGCTTTGCCTTCTCTGATTCTGTCTTGAGTAGTCTTGATATATGGTTGGACAAGAGTCTGGTCTTCTAGTCGTCTGGTCTTCTTGTCTTCAAGTATTCGGGCCTACACTATCTTAGACTAGAAATATAGAGGCAAAGTGATGTGATCCACGATGATATTCCGGACTTGTTAGCTCTTATGAAGACCGTGGACCCGCGTGTAGTTCGAGATGGGCCTATGACAAGGCTCCAAAAGAAGAAGATCAGAGAGGCCTTAAATACTTTGGCCTTGGAAGCTCAGTTGGATCAAGAACAGGCCGAGAAGACTGAAGATCAGCCCACTAAGTGCACCATTATGCTATTGGTCCTGACGAAGACACTATTGGGATTGAATAAATTATTCAGAAGACTTTTTATTTACTGTTAGGTATTAATAAGGCCATGGCGCCATTTTTATTATTATTGGACCAGTTTCTATATTATTTTCACTAGTCTTTACTTAAGGAAGCCCACCTAGCTTAGGTTTGGCGCCATTTGTCATGGGAATTCCTCCCACATTGCTTATCTACACTAGTTACTTGGAGATTGTAGCCTATATAAGGCACCTAGGTTATTCTTTTACAAACAGTTTAATTTTGAGTGAAAATATTATTGAGTCTATTGACTTGTGTCACTTGTGAGTGAGGATCTCTTCGTTGTAGAGTTCCATGTGTTCCTTTGCAGAATGATGTTCCTCAGCAGGCATGGTCAGGTAAAACGAGAGATGAAGAAGCGTTTTGTACCACTTACTTACTTTCGTGAGCAATATCGTAAGTCACAAACGCTTACCCAATAGGAGAGGTCCGTAGATGATTTTTATCAAGAGTTGGTTACTCTTCTAGGAAAGGCTCAGACTGAGGAGGATGAGGAAGTGACAATGCAGCGTTTTCTGGGTGGTTTACGTTTAGAGATTGCCAATCCATTAGAATTGAAAGGTTGTGCAATGATGGATGAGATGCAACATGCCGCTTTGACACTTGAGAAGCAACAAAGGCGACAGAAATCCACCTCCACGAGGCCTGTCAGAGGTAATACTTCTACTTTTCGTTCTTTTCAGCCTGGAGGAGATGGCCCTAAACCCACCCCAATAGCTCATAGGCAACACCCGTTCACCACCAATGATGTTTCTAAAGTTAAAGGTATTGATAAAGGCAAGGGCGTGGCGACAAAGCCCAAGCCATCACATGACATTAAGTGCTTCCAATGTCATGGAGTGGGTCATATTGCTTCCCAATGTCCCACCAAGCGACGGATGCTTTTTGTAGGAGAATCTGAGGGTGTAAGAATGTATAGGACCAACTCTGAGGAGGAGAGAGAGGATGACGAAGAGGGGGATGATGACTACGAACAGCCACCTATGGATGGTGCTGTTATGGTAATTAAGAGGGCTTTAAGTAGTACAGTGAAGGTAGCGGATGACTTGCAAAGGGAGAACATTTTCCACACACGTTGCATGATTAGTGGAAAGGTGTGTTCGATGATTATTGACCCCGGAAGTTGTACCAATGTGGTTAGTATGGATGTGATTAGCCGCTTATCTATTCCCACTTTTCCCCATCCTCAACCTTATAAGCTTTAGTGGCTCAATGATGTTGGTGAGGTTCGAGTGACCACACAGGCCTTGGTTGCATTTAACATTGGTAAACTTGATGACGAGGTTCTTTGCGATGTAGTACCAATGCATGTTAGCCATGTTTTACTTGGGAGACCGTGGCAATTTGATCGGAGGGTGACGTATGATGGCTATTTGAATCGATACACGCTGATCCATAAAGGGAAGAAGATTACACTTCTTTCATTGTCACCTGAGGAGGCTCACAACGATCAGCTCCAACTCTCAAAATCTCGTGAAGAAAATACAAAAAAAGAGGGAGCTAAGTCGAAAACTGAAAAAGCCAAATTTGCGACGGGAGAGAAAAAGAAAGAGGGTGTGCGAACTCGAGAAGAAGGTAAAATAAAAGTTGAAAATGAAATGGTAAGGGAGGCCGACATAGTACCATTAGAGGGATGAATTAAAGTAGAAAAGTCAAAGGTAAGGGAGGGCGCCATTATTAGCGAGGGAGAAAAAAAGATGGTGAAGAAAAAGGGAGAAAGAGTGTTAGGCACTTTCTACGCTAAGTTTGGTAAGGTTATTAATGCCATTGAATATGGCACTACACCCCTCCTCTTCCTCTATAAAGAGGTTGACCCTTCCCCTCCCCACCCCTCCCCCCTGTTTTATGCTTATTTCTGACGTAACAGATTATCTTCCTAGTGTTGTGGTGTCTTTATTGCAGGAATTTGTTGACGTTTTTCCCGAGGAGGAGCCAAGCGGGTTGCCGGCATTATGCGGCATGGAGCATCAAATTGACTTTATTCTAGGCTCCACATTGCCAAACCGACCAGCCTATCGTGCCAATCCGGAGGAGACTAAGGAGATTCAAAGGCAAGTTGAATAGTTGATTACAAAGGGGAAGGTGTAAGAATCCATGAGTCCATGCGCGGTGCCAGTGATTGTGGTCCAAAGAAAGATGGCGGATTGAGGATATGCGTGGATTGTAGTGCCATCAACCAAATTACTATACGGTATTGTTATCTTATTCCACGCTTAGATAATATGATAGATGAATTATGTGGTGCTAAATTCTTTTCTAAAATTGATCTTAAAAGCAGCTATCATCAAGTGAGGATCCGAGAGGGTGATGAATGGAAAACCACGTTTAAAACTAAATTTGGTTTATATGAGTGGCTTTATGCCTTTTGGTCTCACCAATGCACCTAGCACTTTTATGTGTTTAATGAATGAGGTTCTTAGGGACTTTATTAATAAATTTGTGGTTGTCTACTTTGATGATATCTTAATTTACAGCCATGATTTAGAGTCACACCTTAGTCACTTACGCGCTGTTTTGGAGACACTTAGAGATGCTAAATTGTATGCTAACCTCAAAAATTGTAATTTCTACATGGATAGAGTCGTGTTTCTTGGTTTTGTTGTGAGTGCACAGGGTGTGGAGGTTGATAAAGAGAAGGTCAAAGCTGTGGCGGAATGGCCCGAACCAACAAATCCAGCGGAAGTTCGTAGTTTCCACGGCCTTGCGAGCTTTTATAGGCGGTTTGTGAGGGATTTCAGCAGCATAGCCGCACTACTCAATGAGTTGGTGAAGAAGAATGTCCCTTTCCATTGGGGACCAAAGCAAAGGGAGTCCTTTGAAACTCTTAAGGCTCGTTTAATTTCTGCTCCCATACTTGGTTTACCTAATTTTGATAAAACTTTTGAGCTTGAATGTGATGCTTTGGGTGTGGGAATTGGTGGTGTGTTAATTCAGGAGGGTAAACCCATTGCATATTTTAGTGAGAAATTAAAAGGTGCCCAATTGAATTATGCTTCGTATTATAAGGAACTTTATGCCTTAGTTAGATCACTTCAAACTTGGAAGCATTACTTGAGACCTAGGGAATCTGTTATTCACACTGATCATGAGTCCCTAAAGTACTTAAAAGACCAAGGTAAAATGAGTAAGAGGCATGTTCGTTGGTTGGAATTCATAGAATATTTTCCTTATGTTATTAAGTATAAAAAGGGTAAGGAGAACATTGTCGCTAATGCGTTATCTCGTAGGTATACTTTAATCACTACTATGCAATCTAGACTCGTTGGATTTGAATTTATTAAGGAATTGTATGCTATGGATATTGATTTTGTTGAACCTTATGCTGCTACTGAACACTTGGGTCACGGGAAATATTATAGGCACGAGGGATTCTTATTTCATGAGGCTGTTTTGTGCTCGTTGTTTCATGCATGAATTTCTTGTTCGTGAAGCACATGGTGGGGGTCTTATAGGTCAAATTGGGATCACGAAAACTTTGGACATGCTTAAATCACAATTTTATTGGCCTAAAATGAAAACTGATGTTTCTCGTGTGTGTGATGCTTGTCTTGTGTGCAATCTGCTAAGTCCAAATCTGCCCCCCATGGTTTGTATACACCATTGCCTATCCCTACATCCCCTTGGACTGATTTATCTATGGATTTTGTGTTGGGATTACCTCGTTCTAGGAATGGTAATGATTCGGTGTTTGTAGTAGTTGATCATTTTTCTAATATGGCACATTTTCTACCTTGTAATAAAACGAATGATGCTTCTCATATTGCTGATCTGTTCTTTAAAGAAATTGTTTGTTTACATGGAGTGCCTAGAACTATTGTGAGTGACCGTGATGTTAAGTTTATTAGCCAATTTTGGCGTGTGTTATGGATGCGTTTGGGAACCAAACTTTTGTACTCTACTGCGTATCATCCCCAAACTAATGGTCAAACTGAAGTGGTTAATCGAGTTTTAAGGTCAATTGTTGTGTTGTGTTATCAACAAGAATCTGAAAAATTGGGAAACTTGTTTGCCTTTTGTAGAGTTTGCTTATAACCGTTGTAAACATTCTGCTACTCGCTATACTCCTTTCGAGTTGGTGTATGGGTTCAACCCGGATACGCCTTTTTCTTTGGTCATTTGCCTGCAGGTGCTCAATATAGCTTGTATGGTGAGCAAAAGGCCGAGTTGGTGAAAGCATTACATGCTAAGGCCAGGCAACATGTGGAGAAAGCGACAGAGAGGTACGTGGAGCAAGAAAACAAGGGCCGTAAAGAAGTCATTTTCCAGCCAGGATATTGGGTATGGCTGCATTTCCGTAAAGATAGATTCCCAAAGCAACGCAAGTCAAAGTTACATCCGTGAGGTGATGGTCCATTTGAAGTTTTGGAGCGGGTCAATAACAATGCTTACAAAATTGATATTCCTGACGATTGGGGCGTTTCACCTACAGTCAATGTTGCTGATTTGATGCCCTTCGACAACCCCTTTGATCTAAGGACAGATCCTTCCCAACTGGGAGGGAATGATGTGATCCATGATGATATTCCGGACCCGTTAGCTTCTATGAAGACTGTGGACCCGCTTGTAGTTCGAGATGGGCCTATGACAAGGCTCCAAAAGAAGAAGGTCAGAGAGGCCTTAACTACTTTGGTCTTGGAAGCTTAGCTGGATCAAGAACAGGCCGAGAAGACTGAAGTTCAGCCCACGAAGTGCACCATTTATGCTATTGGTCCTAACGAAGACACTATTGGGCTTGAATAAATTATTCAGAAGACTTTTTATTTACTGTTAGGTATTAATAAGGCCATGGTGCCATTTTTATTATTATTGGACCAGTTTCTATATTATTTTCACTAGTCTGTACTTAATAATTGCATTGTGGGCCTAAGTGTCTCAAGAAAGCCAATCTAGCTTAGGTTAGGCGCCATTTGTCATGGGAATTCCTCCCACATTGCTTAGCTACACTAGTTACTTGGAGATTGTAGCCTATATAAGGCACTTAGGTTATTATTTTACAAACAGTTTAATTTAGAGTGAAAATATTATTGAGTCTATTGACTTGTGTCACTTGCGATTTAGGATCTCTTCGTTGTAGAGTCCACCCTTTAAGAAATTATAAGCACCTTGAGCAAGCGTTGTGGCGTTCTTGCCAACGTTCTTAGATTGGATTATCTAAGTTCGTTGTTTCGAGCTCGTTTATTGATTCCCTTTAGAAGGTCCTAGGGCAAATCCCGTTCTTGAATCGTATCACAAAGTCTGACTAATCCTATACAATTCGCATGTCAGAATACTAAGAAACTTACACTTGGTTTCTAAACCAACTATTTTGGTATCGTCAAAACTTTTGGTCTATGGTGACCTATCCCAAGGCTTTATCGCAACCTAGGCATGAGAAACATGTTCACATGCATGGGCTTAAGCATATGTGTGATTGGCTTTAGACCTAGTGGGAGATTGTTGAAATAGTGTACATGTCCAAAACCCAATCAGGTTATTATTATGATTAATAAAAGCATTTTTGTTATTATATACTTTCTTTATTCTCATCAACCAATTATGATATTGTCTATATGATAATGTCCTTAGTATTAAACCGTGATAGAAAAACCATGATGGTGTGGTTGATGAGATCTCGAATCACTTTATTAAGTTTGATACTTAAATGTCTCTAGTCGTATGTACTATTAAATATGACATTAATGGTACGATTAGACCAGCATTGATTTGATGTCTTCAATCTTTTGAAGATAGGGATAGATCTCGTGTATCGAAGTGTGGAGACACTTGGACTGTACGTGGATGTGTATTATAGAATGTGTACGTTAGACTGACCTACTCACTTTATTAAGTGTCGCATTATGTGGCCGTTGTGTAATTATCCTAAGACCGGAGTCTTCATGACATCACGGTGTGGATTGTCATTTTGACACTATTGAAGTTTCCCTTAGCCATGGGGCGATTATGAGGTAGTGCTTGGGTATGATATTGAAATATACGTAGGATTCATGTCGCTCGTCTAGAAATCGCGTATCCTATGAATAGGAGTAAATATCCAAAAGGGTCTTCTTATAAGGAATGTCTTGTTCTTGTGAATCTTTGAAAGTGGGAGTAATCGAGTTATTCCGAGAGTGCATGATATCCAGATTATAAGATACGGTAGTTAATGTATCGACACTCAAGATACAACCGTATGGGTATTATTACAGCGATATGATTCTATTTACACGGTAACTGTTTCACATGGAAGGTAGTAGTCATTGCATTTGACTCTTCTGATTGGGGGTCATGGCTTGTTGCTAGACGCTATCCATGATCGTTAGGTGTGAAGGACATTTAGTAAATGATTTTTATGTCTACGGCCAACATATTCGGAAGTCTATCAGGTCACACACATAAAAACATCTAGCCGGATTAAAATGCAGTTATAGTGATAACCTAATAAGGAAACCTTTTATCTCGACTATAAAGTATTAGAGTGATAAATTAATATAGTGGTAATTATTTATTATGAATAAATATAATGCTATATATATATATATATATATATATATATATATATATATATATATATATATTCATATATATGGTGTGAAATATGTGTATTATGACACACATGGATTTTGCAATTTAATTAATAGATTATTTAATATTAGATATTAAAAATTAAATTAAATAAATCTTGAATATCTATTTTTCTTATTTTAATAGTAAAATATTTTCTTTTTTCCTTACTCCACTCAGAAACTTTCCCATTAGGAATAGGAAGCATAAGGGGGCGCCACTTACCTCTATATAAGAGGTGGGTGTCTAGCTCTTTTGTACATCACAATTAGAAGAGTTCTAATTTACTAAATAAATCGAGAGCTTCCTAGAGAGAGTTTTGAGTGTGAAAATGTCGGTCTAGCAACCGAGTTTTTCTAGTAGCAATCCAAGGATGGATTCCGGCGGGGTGCTCATGTGGATATTGATAGAGGCAGGACGCGTGGACAGCTTGCGCTCACTACTACCCTCCATAGACGGTCAAAGCTTCGATCTTTTAGATCAGCCAAGGTATTTTCACCGTCTACTACTTATATGTTTGTTGTTTAAACGAAGTCGATCCTTGATCGGGAAATCATTAAAATTCCGCTGCGTAAACTGATTGATTTCCTAACAACAGCTGGTGCTCACTTCTTTCATTTGGAATAAGAAGAAATGCTGGTTAAAAATGAGTTGGATGATGAGCATGGAGAGCAAGCTTAGGAAAGAAGCCATGGAGTTCGTTGAGTTTCGATGGTTTCCTCTTTTCAGACAATTTGAGTTGTAATAAATAAATGTTAGTAGTTATTTATATTTTAGTTTGACAACAGTCGTAATCGGTTGAGTTTGTTAATGGAAAGTCTTAAGTGTCGGTTTTCCGAGTCTCTTGCTTGTTTCTTTTCTTCCACGTTTCTTGATACGACATGATACTTACGTGGGATTTAGGGTTTACTTTAAATGTCACGTGCCGAACTTTCCTTTTCCGGATAAGGACTCGGTATCCAGGACAAGGGCGTTACACTGACACTCTTTAAATTACTTTTGGCACCACCATTATATTTTTATTATTTTCTTACTTCAAACACCACCAAAAAAAGACACAAAATTACTTACTTTATCACAATTCTTAAAAAATGCAATTCAGTCATTTGAAAATATATCTTTATATATTTTATTTTTATGAGTAGTTAGTTTTATTTGTAGTTAATTGATTATTGAACCATTGATTTCTTGTGTTAGTGAGCCAAGAAAATTACAATACGAATGGCTATGAATTGATGTGTTATTAAGATTAATCAAAATGTTACACTACTTCCTTCTTTATATAGGAGAAAATGATTATTCAAACTATAATAAAATAAAGATAAAATCCTAATATGAATTTAGATCAAATCATCAAACTTTTTTATTTGAATAAAACTCTATAAATCATTTATTTAAACCAAACATCTCTATCTTTTTTTATTTTTGACTCCATATTTATCTTCTGTGACTTTTATCTCTAACACCCTCCCACAAACGGTGTCGGGTTGGAGGCGACGTTTGTCCTGTCAATGAAAATATATAGGAGAAAATGATTATTCAAGCTATAATAAAATAAAGATAAAATCGTAATATGAATTTAAATCAAATCATCAATCTTTTATTTGAATAAAACTCTATAAATCATTTATTTAAACCAAACATCCATATCTTTTTTTATTATTATTTTTGACTCCATATTTATCTCCTGTGACTTTTATCTCTAATACCCTCCCGCAAACGGTGACGGATTGGAGGCAACGTTTGTCCTGTCAATGAAAAATGATGATACGTGACTTTTTGACAACCACGACTTTTAGCTCTCGGCTCTTGGATCTTTTTGGCTCTTGGCTCTCGGCTTTGGCCTGTGGCATATTTTTGTTCTTGTTGTCGAAAATCTTTTCAATCTTCTGTGATGACTGCAAATGTAATATCCCGAACTTTAGGAAATGGCAGAGGTATCAATTTGTTAAATTCGGAATATTACATTTACTTCTTTTATGGATTAAAGTGTATTATATGTATGTCTATTCGAAATATATATATATATATATATATATATATATATATATATATATATATATATATA
Source organism: Gentiana straminea (assembly GCA_036785695.1). Taxonomy (NCBI): domain Eukaryota; kingdom Viridiplantae; phylum Streptophyta; class Magnoliopsida; order Gentianales; family Gentianaceae; genus Gentiana; species Gentiana straminea. The sequence continues at coordinate 1,020,261 of JAVUPR010000087.1, read as the reverse complement.
TATATATATAAAAAAGTGGGAATTAAGTTGCAATTACTGGAAAATAAAGGAGTTTTGGGACTTAATTGTAATTAAAGGGAGTTAGTGGCAATTAAGGTTAAAGGGAGGATTTCTTTGGGGAATTAACTTCCCATTAAGTCAGAAGTTGCCAGGAGTTGTCAGAATTCAAAACATTCTAACTTTCACGTTGAAAGCAAATAAAGGAAAGAAAAAGAGAAAAGAGACTTCTCCAATTTTCTCAATGAGTTCATGATCGTTTTCAGAACCGTTTGAAGATTCAGGATCCGCAGGGAAAGGGCTTCGTGGTTGATATTGCGTGGAGTATCAGGTTTGCGGTAACAGTGTCTATCATGAAGATATAAGGCTTTATAGTTGTGATTTCTCCAGAGAGAGTATGGTGGTGTACAAGAACAAGCCTGTCGGATAATGCTTATGAGAGTAAACATAAGAGAATCGACAGATTGGCAGAGTAGCTCTGCTTGTATTAGTTCTTGGATACTTTTCTATTACATGGTGATCCCATATATATAGGCTATAACTAAGTCGGTCAGACTAAGTCGGTCTACTGTTCATGACAAGATAATTAAAAGTACATAATTAAAGATAATCATGCATGTAATACAAGTGTCCTAGTCAGCAGTCTGGATAAGTATGGCGAACAACGGACAGCGAACAACGAACTCATATTTGCCTTGTCTTGATATGAACTTGACCATATGGGTAGAAATCACACGGAGAGGAGATGGCTGGCTTACGACCAGCGGACAAGATCTTGCTTACTGTTAGCGGATTGGACCCGGCTTACAAGAGGCGGGTAGGATCCGGCTTATGAAGGCGGACAGAGGGGATAGAGGCCCCATATCTTTGTCATTGGGCCATGGTAGTAGGCCCAATCTAGATGAACAGGGCCCCGTTCCGGTCCGGGTATATCAATGCCCCCTACTCTGTGCCTGGCGTGCCTGCCAAGGCGGAGAGTAGAGTTCCTAAGGATGAAGTTACCCTGACGTTGCCGTTTGTGACAAAGACGCCGATAATAGCTATCGGGCTTAAATCAATGTTGACATCACGTTGCAAATTACTGACAATATGCTGTGCATTGCAGCGAACAGGCTTAGTCACCGATAACGCTCTGTCGGGCTTAGATCAGAGTTGACGTTTGGGTTACAAACTACTGACAATATGCTGTGCATTGCAGCGAACAGGCTTGTCGCCGATAACACTCTATCGGACTTAGAGTGCCAGGCATGGATCGGCGATCTTAGATGGCCGTAAGCCATGTTTAATGGAGGTGGCAAGCCGCTTGATGAAAGATTGCTAACCATGATCTGAGGCCGCAGGCTATGCGGCGTTGAGGTCGTCGACGGAGACCAGAGCGGTTGGAGATTGTAATGGATGTATGGGTTCACGAAACGTCACATCAGTTACATATACTGACACGACATTTGAACTGAACCGTCCTCTCCTCTGATTGGCTGGAAGGACTCGGTAACCGTTCCTAGCAATTATGACGTTTGAAATTTGAATCCCCAAACGTCGTTTCCCTCCAACCTCTGTCTATAATAGGGTTTCCACCCATATTTTTACACTTTCCTTCTTTCTGCAAATTTCTCCGGTGGTAGAGAGATTGAATTCCGGCAAGAGCAAACAGGTTTCGGCAGGCGTATTTTCAGACAAGATCAACTCCTCTACTTCCCATTCCATCAATCAGGTATGAATTTGCACCTTTCCACTACCCTTTGATTCGATTTTTCCTTAATTTCATCTGTTTCCCTTGCTTGAAAACCATAGTGTTGTAAATTTGCCATTGTAGTTTTAGGTTTATCTTTCGGATGAACACCACAAGTTCATCCCTTATGCTTCCCTGTGTTTGTGCCTCCTTTTCCCAGAAATCCCTTTGTGTGCAGATGTTCTGATTGTTGTCACTGTAAATGCTTGAGTGTTTTGGGTTTGTTTGGGGTTTTTCTGGGTTTATTGAGGGTTTTTCTGGGTAGTTTTTGCTAAGGAAAATGGAGGGGCGAGGTGTCGGGGTGTGATTACTTTCACCTCGGCCCGATTTCCATACCCGGGTGATTAAACTGATCCACCTTGCCCTTTTCTTTTCCAGAATGTCTTCAGAACGTACACAATCGGACGAAGAGGCTACGGCCGCTGCGGGATATGGTTCCGAGGAGGTTAGTATAGAGGAGGCTAGCTCCAGCGGCACTGATGAGGAGGTAATTGAAGAAGAACAAGGACCAATTAGCATCGAATCCGATCCGGAGGATGAGGAAGTTGTAGTAATTGGCGAGGGCGCCACTGGGGTGAGGTTGAGGATGAAGACCAGACATCGTTGAGCGACCTGATTAATCGGTTGGAAAAAGTAATAACCCCCAGAGCCGCTAGCCGTAGTGCTAAGATCAAGAAAGCCGTGGAATCCGCCGAAGCATCAAAGAGGCCTAAAAAATCTCAAAAGGTCGCAGTGTCCAAGAGAAAAGCCGCATCGGATGAGCCCGGAAAAAAGAAGAGGCCGCCAAAAAGGAGGTCCGTTGTTGTAGAGATGGAACTCACGGAGGAAAAGCGAGCAGATAGCGATCTCATGATTCGATTGAAGGAATTTCGAGATCGGGACGATTATACCTTGGCATTGGTTGCGTATGACATTCCGGAGGATTATCGTTTCGCTAACATGGGCGCGACCAACGTATCCTGGACCTGTGGCCGGGAACATAAAGATTATCTGTGGTTGCATTACGACCACCTGGTTGCTGGTCTCAGGCCACCCTTTGACCCATTTTTTTGTTAAGTTCATGGTGGAACTGAAAGTGATTCCATGCGATCTCAGCCTGGGGGTAGTCCGAGTGGTGATGTTCTTCATCATAATCAACAGGTTAAGCGGGCATGAGCCGTCGATACCAGCATTACTATATTTCTATGGCTTTTCCCGAAAAGGCGGTGCCGGACAGATTCAACCGCGCAGTAGGTCGAGCATTGGTCGGCCTCGGATTTTATTCGATCTTCCCGACAAGGTGGTGAATGGGATAAAAGATGTATGAAGGTGGAATCTCGGGTAGGGTGGCCGTTTGAAAAGCTTCCCGCGAACTCTGTTAAGACCAACCACCTGAAGAACATTAGAACTGAGTTCGATAATGATGGGTTTATATCCGATTTGAAGGAGATGCTCGGTCATACCCAGAAGGGATAAGAACAGTCCCACACTTTCAATTGGAGGCTGCTATTAGATGTAAACGAGCCTTATCTTAGACAGGCCGGACTTTCTGGAGCCGGCATTGGCGAACCCTTAGTGGTGGTTGATCCACTGCCGACCGACCCTGATTGGTATGGGGAGTGTCATCACGGCAAACGCATGCCGTCTAAATGTATTATCTGTGGAGGCAACCCCTCTATGCGAGCACCGAGTAGGATTTTTACTTGCATTCTTTTTGATACTTTTGATAACCTGTTTCCTTTATTTCACTTTTCTTCATATTATTTTGCTGGTCGCTGATTAGTATTGTTTCTCGCAGGTACCATGGACGCCCTAGAACAACGCAGCCAGTTGACCACCAGAAAGAACGCCGGCGAGGTGAATAGGGGCGCCACGTTGAAGGGAGTTAAGACCACACTCCCTATGGTCGACATAAGGAAAGATGGGGCCGGAGCTTCCGGATCCCAAGCCGGGAAGTCAGCCCAGCCACCGGCCAAACATGCGTCCGGTAAAGCTACTGCCGGCAAAGCAATGAAACAGACAACCCTGACTAAGCTGTCGGCTGGTGATAAGAAAAAGAGAGCTGCTGTCAATGAGGTCGATCCCGCGGGGGGTGGTAGCGGCGAGCAGGATGCTCCCCCACCCAAAAGATCCAAAGTCGATGAGGCCCATAAGAAAGAGGCCGCTGATAAAGCCAAACCCTCCGACGAAGGCAAATCGGTGGCCGATGAAACTCTCTCAGCGGGCACAAGGATGATGGTGCCTTTTGCCGGCGTACCTATTGGACTCGGGGGTCACCCTGCTGTATGGTTGGACAGGGAGTTTATGCACCAACAACCTCTCGACCTATCCAGGCAATGGTTATATCGAGGGGGATTGCTGACGTGGCCCCGCTGAGGCATCTAAAATGTGGTCTTCCCAAACCCGTCCAGCTGGAGATAGGCCGCGGGATCGCGGACAGAATTGTATTGGCGGATCAGACCGATCCTCGCTGCACCTTCCTCCAAAATATTGAAGATCTGTGGGGTTTGTATGGCACCACGGTGAGCATGGTAAACATCCTTTCTTCATTCAATTTACTTCTTACTTACCCTTTTGTTTTATTTCTGAAGTTAAGTCTGACTTCGATTGTTGCTTTCTTTTCAGATCGGCACGGGCTTGGCACAGTTCATCAATGATTATAGAAGCACTATTTTGTCGAGCGCTGATGCCAACAAGGAGCTGGTCGATACAAAGAAGGCTCTCAATGCCGCCAATGAGGTAACGACTGGTTTGCATGCCCGTCTAGGTGCTGCTGAGTCTGAAAATGATATGCTGAAGAAACAGGCGGTTGAGGCGAATAAGGCGTGCATTGAGGCTCAGGCTAACTCCGAGCGTCTTGAAAAACTTAACCGTGAGCTGGCCGCTAAGGACAAAGATGCTGCCAAGACCATAAAGGAATTGCAGGCGCAGATCGACCAGGACAAAAAAGCAAACGATGCACTGAACCTACAGCTTGCCGATTTGAACAATGGGGTCGAAGCCCGGCTAAAGGCGACTGCGGGTGATAATTTCCTTATGGGGTATGACCAAGGATTTTATCACATCACCAGGTGCATGTGGGCTCGTGGTGGCGAGAATCCAGACATTGAGACCCTGCGGGACTAGATCATCACCCACCCCTTCCGATCATCTCAGGGCTTTCCATTCGCATATTCCCTAATCCAATGTCGAACTGGAATGATATATCCCGAAATATGCCCCCGACTGGGAGGTGTCCGCAGCTGTGGAAGAGAATCTAAGGGAGTTAGTACGTCGAGCTACTCAGGTGCCGGCTGAGGAAGAGGCGCCAGAGGGTGAACAAACTGAACAGGCTGAGCAAACTGAGTCGGACGTAAATGCCGACGATCTGATGCATCCTTCTCTACGACCTAAGAACGTTGGTGATGACAATATGCGGCCCGAGGACTCCTAGATTTGCTGCCTTATTGTTGTAAAATTATTTAGATTTCGCATTTATGTATCCAAGATAACATTTTTCTTCTTTTGCTTAAGCTTGCTTTCTTTCCGCACTTCATCTGTAAACAACAATGTGTCTTTTGCACAATGTATCTCAAGTTTCTTTTTTGTCCGCTTCGTATTTACTTTTTGCTCGAATTTACCGTATAAATCGAGTCCGATTGTAATAGCATCCTCCGGCCCCTTTTGTTTGAGATAAGATTCAAAGTTGATAGTGAACGGTCCTAACTTCCAAATATGGCCCCTTGAATCTTATCTGAAATAATAGCTCGCTTGTACATATGAAACTTTCTGTCCGCCCCTTGAATCTGATCTCAAATAACTGCCCGCTAGCAGACTTGAATTTTCTAGAGGGCGGCCCCTTGTTTGAGATTAGATTCGGAGCCAATCTTGACAGGGCCAAGTCGTCTTTGGAAAAAAGGATCATTTTGACCGAAACAAGACTGCTCATAATAGCTGAAAAGACAAATGGTCCTCTCTGAAATAACTGCTTGATTGAAACGCAAAAATTTTCCAGAGAACCTCCCGGTTTTAGATGAGGATCGGAGTGTTTGAAATTTTTCCGAATATCGCCCCTATTTTTAATAAAGTCTAAGGTGACTACGAGGTTTTTGTTGAAAATTTTCTCGAAAAATCACCCTTTACTCGCGTAGCGAACATAGCTGAAGCATATGATAATACGTACTCTAAATGATAAATGTAAAATCGGGCTTTATTAAGTTCGACTCATCCCGCTAGATGAGTGAAGGTTACAAGTAAGCCAGAAAGCCTAACCACTCACGCCGTAAACGAGAGGATAGCCATAACCCTAACCGATTATTACATGTAGTACCTTTTGAGGTTGTCCGCATGCCACGGCCTATTGAGTTCGAAACCCTGTTGATTTCTGAGGACATAAGTCCCTTTTTTGATTTCCCTGGCGACTTGATAGGGGCCTTCCCAGTTCGCCGTAAGCTTACCCTTATCGGGCTCCATACCAGTGGCTTTCTATTTTGAAGAACAAAATCCCCGACCTTGAAAGAGTGATCGCGGATTCGCTTGTCGTGTTGTTGTTTAGCGAGTTGCTTGTAATTCGCGAGCCGGTGGTATGTCGCTAATCTCTTTTCCTCCGCTAGATCTAGGTCAATTTGTCTATTTAGTAGATTGTCCGTTGGGTCGTGTAGGGTGACCCTAATACTTGGAAGAGCCATTTCAACAGGAGTCATGGCCTCTGATCCGTAAGTAAGAGCAAAAGGTGTTTCTCCAGTGGGTGTTTTGATTGTGATGCGGAGTGCCCAAAGTATAGCGGGTAGCTCGTCGACCCACCCTCCTGCTTTTACTTTGTCATTCATGCTCTTTTTGAGCATCTTGATTATTTGTTTGTTGCAGGCCTCAACTTGACCGTTACCCTGAGGATAAGCCACTGATGATTGCCAGTGCTTGACCTTGAATTCCTCGCAGAGCTTTGAGAATTCCTTTCTAAATTGCAGGCCGTGGTCTTACACCACTGCCCGTGGAATACCAAAACGAGAAAATATCTGATCCTACAAAAAGTAACCCGCATCCTTTGCGCCTATCTTGACCATGGGCTTGGCTTCGATCCACTTGGTGAAGTAATCCACGGCCACTATAATAACTTTGCATCCACCTCTTCCCGAAGGGAATGGTCCGATCAGGTCGAGTCCCCACATGTCGAAAGGCCATGGTGCGACCACGATGCTCTGTTCAACCGACGGTATCCTAGGTATGTCCGCATGTTTTTGGCACTCCGGACATTCTCTGACTAGCTTCTCCGAATCTTTAAGGATTGTCGGCCAATAATACCCCACTGTTATAACCTTTTGAGCCAAAGAACGACTGGTGGGATGGCCCCCACACACTCCCTAATGAAGCTCAACCATGATTTTCTTGCTCTCCTCCTCTCGGACACATCGTAGCAAAGGTTTCGTGGTGGACCTCCTGTAGAGTATTTCGTTATTTATAATATACCTGGTCGCTCTTTTCCTGAGTGCTCGAGATTTATCCGCTTCAGCGGGCAAGATGCCTGACTCTATATAGGCTTGAACCTCTTCAATCCAACACGGCATTGACGAGGGTGCATCGATCTCCATGATTTCCATTATTTCAACAGCCGGTATCTCAAGGTACTCTATCATTATTGAAGGACCTGCATTTTCTTCTTCAAGAGCTAGCTTAGAGAGATAATTTGCTCGCTCGTTATCCTCTCTTCGAACTCTGATGAATTCGCAATAGCTGAAGTCGCCTCTTAATCTTCGAACAATCTCACCATACTTTTCGTGGATGCCGCAACGCGTGCCATAGTCCCCTGAGATTTGGTTGACGATGAGTATGGAATCACAATAGACTTCAACATTTTCTACTTTCAACTCCATTGCGAGCTTAAGTCCGGCAATAACTGCTTCGTACTCCGCTTGATTATTCGTGGCCGGAAACTCGAACCTTATAGCTTTTTCGATTTCCTCTATCGTTCCGGGTTCCATCAAAATAACACCGGCCCCACAACCGTTTCAACTAGATGCTCCATCGACATATAACTGCCAACATTGGTCGGGTTTACTTGGAACCGCAGCGGGCCCCAGTGGTACTGGTGGACTCGATTGTGGCGAACTGAAACTTGTCTCTACAATAAAATCCAGCAATGCCTGAGCTTTGATTGCTTTTATGGGTTGATACCGTATGTCGAACTCAGTGATTTCGATAGCCCATCAAAGGAGGCGACCTGAGAGATCGGGTTTATGTAGTATTTGATGCATTGGACTATCTGTCAAGATAATTATAGTGTGCGAAGTAAAGTAGCCCCCGAGTTTGCGGGCAGCGATAACAAGCGAGTAGGCTAATTTTTCAACATTAAAATAGCGACTCTCCACCGGACTAAGAGCCTTGCTTACATAATAAACGGGATTTTGAAGGGTCCCAGCCTCCTTGACAAGAACGGCGGCAACAACACGGTCCGAGGCCGCCAAGTACAAAAACAAAACATCTCCTTCTACAGGGCTAACCAAAAGAGGCGGTTTCCCTAGATACTCTTTCAAAGCTTGAAATGCCTGCGAGCACTCTGCATTCCATGAAAAGGTCTTGTCACCTTTGAGTATCTTGAAGAAGGGGAGACACTTCTCTGCTGACTTCACTATGAAGTGACCAAGTGCGATGATGCGGCCGTTGAGCCTCTGATCCTCTTTGTTGGTCGTGGGTTCCTCCATTCCGAGCAGAGCCTGTATCTTCTCCAGATTAGCCTCGATGCCTCGATGACTAACCATGAATCCCAGGAACTTGCCTGCCTGGACACCAAATGTACATTTGGCCGGATTGAGTTTCATCGAATGCTTGCGAACGTTACTGAAGGTTTCTTGTAGGTCAGCGGCGTGACCATCACCCTTAGACTTAACAACCATGTCATCTATGTAAGCTTCTATATTCCTCCCTATCTGTGAGCTGAAAACCTTGTTAACCATTCGCTGGTAAGTTGAACCTGTATTTTTCAATCCGAAGGGCATCATTTCGTAGTAGTATAAACCCCGAGCAGCTCTGAAGGCCATTTTTTCTTTGTCAGATTCAGCCATCCATACCTGATGATACCCCTGAAGATGCATCCATAAAGCTCAAAACTTCAAAACCTGAGATGGAATCGACCAGTCGGTCTATTTGAGGAAGTTGATAGGGATCCTTCGGACAAGATTTGTTGATATCCGTCATCGACACACATTTTCCACTTGCCATTGTGCTTTTTTACCATAACTACGTTCTCCAGCCACATGGGATACGCGAGCTCCTTTATGATTCCCGCTTGAAGAAGCTTTCCAACCTCTATCTTTACCGTAGCCTCTTTTTCGGTCGTAAAATGTCGTGCTCACTGCTGTATTGGTTTGAAGGTAGAGTCTACATTCAGATGATGGAGGGCGATGTCCGCCTCTACTCCCCTCATATCAGTAACTACCCATGCAAATGCATCTAGGTTTTCCTTAAGCAACATAATTAAAGCGTCTTTCTCTGAAGGACTCAGCCGAGCCCCTATCTTGATCTTTTGGTCGGGATAATCATCGTTAATGATCTCCTCGATTAGCTCATCCTCTGCTGTGAAGTCGGGCTCATCCCTGACTCGTAAAGTTTCACACTCAACTTTGATAGGTAGAGAATCGCCTACTACCCTGACCATGTTGATGTTTTCCATGTCCTCGGGTTGCTCAATGTGAGCTCTCTTGTTTCCTATTCTCATATCATGGATATTGGTGAGGACTGCCGCGGGTTCACTGATCGACGTTCCAATCTTGTCCCTGACGTAAAATTTTGCCCGCTGATGCGGGACGGACGTAACCATCTGGAACTGCTTCAAAGCTGGTGTTCCGATTATCATGTTGTAATTTGACTGAAGATCGACCACAAGGAAAGTTACATTTTCTGTTTGAAATGGTGCATAATCCCCCATCTGTACATCCAGGTCGATGGCCCCCTTGACTTGTATCATGTGATTGGTGTAGCCCTCAAGGGTGCCGTTATACGGACTTAGATTGAAGTCGCCGAATCCAACTCTTTGAAGCAATTGTAATACAAGATGTCTCGACATGCTCCCGTATCAATCATTACCCGGTTGACGCATGCCCGGTTGATCACCACCGACACGTAAAGACACATGTCCTCTGTATTGACGGAAGTCACCAGCTCGCTTTGGGTAAAAGCAAGAGGTAGCTCGTTCCCACGTAGGACAGCTGGCTTCTCCACATGTCTATTAATTGAGCCGATGCGGCTCTTGATCTGATTGTTACTGGGTGGAGGCTCTGTTATTACCCGAATGTTCCTGTCGAACTGACGGGCTTGTTGATTTTTCCTATCCGACCCCCTGGCATCCTTTTTGTAGTGATCGTGGTTACCGCGGGCGAGTAGATTTTCAATTTCCCGCTTGAATTGTATGCATTCATCTGTAGTGTGACCTTTGTCCTTGTGGTACCCGCAATATTGAGTAGTGTCGCGGCGTGCATCTGGAACCATAGGGTAAGGTTCAGGAAGTTCGTCCCTTACTTCGTTAAGCATTTGAGTGTAAGATATTCTAAGGGGAGTGAAATGCTCCTTCTTAAATCTCTCAGGCTTTTTAACATCCCTATCGCGATTCCTGCGGCTATCTCTGGGCGGACTACGCTCAGTCCTTTGTTTGCCCTTGTTGGACGAAGACGCCCCTTCGTTTCCCACAATTGCGATATACTTTCTTGTTGAACTCAGCATCTCTTGTATGTTCGCAGACGGAGTCAGAGCAAAATAGGATTTCAGGTAACCGGGATTCAGTCCCGTTTCAAAGCTGCTCATTACCACATTGTCCGCTAAGCCTCTTGTCAGCTCATACACTTTATAAAAACGTTCGTAATAGCCGCGGGTACCTTCATTTTCACCTTGTCGGACCTCATGTAGGTCGACGTGTGTCTTTTTTGGTCCTCCTACTGACTTGAATTCCGATATGAATCTGTTGATCAGACATCCCAAGATAAGATTGAACCCGGAGGAAGACCGCGGATCCATGATGCCGCCCAATCTTGCATCGATCCCACAAATGCTATACACCACGCCTCGCTACTAGGCGTGCACAAACAGATTCTGCTTTGAAAAGCCGATAGCCAGTCTAAAGGGTCTGTAGCTCCATGGTAGTTGGTGAAATTTGGGTAATATGTTCCCCCTCTCGGAGCCGCTTTCAAGAGGTTGGGATGGAGGACAGAAGTACCCCAAGTCAGGTTAATCTTTGTCCCCGCCGCGCCTCTCTACAATTCTCCCTTTTGTAACTCCTCTATCTGTTTTTTCATTATACCCATTTCCACCTGATTTTCTGGGATAGGTGGGAGGGGGTGTAACTCTCCTCGGCCTGCGACTCCCCTTGCCCCTCAAAATGGGTTCGGACTTGCCGAGGATTTCCTGGTCGGCCTGGGGCTGCACCGTGATCATCGACCACAGGCTCCAGACGAACTAGAGCTGATCTCCTTCCTTCTTTAGGTTGTGAAGTGGCATGATTGCTTTCTTCCCTTTCTGTCCACTAAGGTTGGTTCGTTTTTTGCGGATGTAAAGTGGGATGTATCTCTGTTGGGGCTGGTGCTTGAGGTGTAAACTTGTGGATAGGTTGAGGAGGCAGACCCTCCGCAACGAGCATCATGTTTCCAACACGCATCTCCTTTACATAATCCATGTGTGACTGTAGAGCTATGATATAAGAACTTTGTCGTGACGGCATTTCCCTTGCTAGGACTGCCTCTTGCTCATTGTTTGGAGGAGCGCTTCCAGCTACGCCTTTCCCCCGACTCTTTCTAACTGCCTCCTCATGTATCTCACGGACTCTAGTCCTCTATCTTATATAAGCTCGAATATCGGGCGTGATGTCTTGACCGGCATCAGTACCTACGGATAACACTCTTCTGCTCGCCTCCCCATGCTGTGTGTTCGCATGCCGTGAGTTGCCCTGGTTACCCCCCTTGCTCGGAGTAACGGGGTTAAAGTGTTTTGAACCTGCCATTTTTGGGTAGGATCTTTTGGAGATATTTTAGTAAGATATTGTGGTGAGATATTTTGGCTAGTGGCTAGATATTTTTTCCAACTCAAAATATCAAATTGCAGGGGGTGTTTGTGAGGGTTATTTTTCAAGTGGTTTTGTCAAGTATTCAAATTCCTTATTACTTGAAGATCTGAAACTGACTAAGAGCATATAAACCAACCTAGGTATTAAAGATGGACTTGTGTGCGAGTTTGCAGATGCGTCTTAAAGATGAGTCGGTCTGCACGGAATTTGGTGATCCCAGCTCTGTGTACGTTGCTGAAGGGTGAAAAATGATGATTTCTGGGCTGGATCAACCCAGGAGATCAAAGTTTCGCTGATCGGAAAGTCGAAAAAAGCGGCGTCCTTGTCGGAGACACAGTTGATTCGTCTTTCCGGTGGAGCAAATGACCCCTAAAAGCTGAATGATGATGATTTTCCCGGTAACGGAGCCAACTGATATTGTGTGGTATATTAGGTTTGCAGTAAGAGTGTCTATCTTGAAGATATAAGGCTTTATAGTTGTGATTTCTCCAGAGAGAGTACGGTGGTGTACAAGAACAAGGCTGACGGATAATGCTTATGAGAGTAAACACAAGAGAATCGACAGATTGGCAGAGTAGCTATGCTTGTATTAGTTCTTGGATACTTTTCTATTACATGGTGATCCCATATATATAGGCTATAACTAAGTCGGTCTACTGTTCATGACAAGACAATTAAAAGTACAAAATTAAAGATAATCATGCATGTAATACAAGTGTCCTAGCCAGCTGTCTGGATAAGTATGGCGAACAGCGGACAACGAACTCATATTTTCCTTGTATTGATATCAACTTGACCATATGGGTAGAAATCACACGGAGAGGAGAGGTCCGGCTTACGACCAGCGGACAAGATCCGGCTTACTGTTAGCGGATTGGACTCGGCTTACAAGCGGCGGGTAGGATCCGGCTTATGAAGGCGGACAGAGGAGATGGAGGCTCAATATCTTTGTCATTGGGCAATGGTAGCAGGCCCAATCTAGGTGAACAGGTCCCCGTTCCGGTCCGGGTATATCAGTGGTGATACTAAAAGTTCAGAGTTTTGAGAAGGTAAGAATTTTGCCTAATCTTGGTTTCTTCAAGAATCAATCAAGTTTCAAAATCGTTCGGTTTGATTCGTAGTTCTTTTGGTTTAGAGGCATGTGATAATCAATTAATCTAAGTTTAATTGTGATCAAGTAGGTTTTGGTTGAAGTTTGAGGAAGTGCTGCAGGTTTCTTTCAAGTTGTGTTTTGGGAATTGCTTTGATCAAGTAAGAGGTTTTTCCTAAAGTTTAAATAAGGTTGAGTGTTTGTGTTGAATTCTTGTTTAGAAATCATGTTCTAAGTTGTAGTTAAAGTGTTTTGATGTTATAGTATGTAAAAGCTGTGTTTTTCTGCTGTTTCTCTGTGTTTATTGATGTTAAACTTATTTGGATCGTTTAGATGCATAAAACTGAGTTTTTGGGTGTTTCTATGCTTGGTACGGGCGTACCAGATGTTGGTACGGGTGCACCAGGAGGAAGAAAGTTCAATTTTACATTCAGAGCCTTGGTGCAGGCGCACCAAAACCCGGTGCGGGGGCACCGGACAGTCAGAAAGTTTGATTTTATATTTACCGGCTTGGTGCAAGCGCACCAGAATCCAGTGCACACGCACTGAAGCCAGTGCAGGTGCACCAGATCCAATGCAGGTGCACTAAACATGTTTTTTTTGTGTTTGATCAGTTTTGAGCCCAAGTCTAGTTTTAAATTTTGTTTATTGACCTTATAACGTTATATGAACATAAGCTTCCGATGCGTTAAGTTCCGGCACCGGATGTACTCTTCCATAGAGTTGAAGTTCGGGACCGTCGGAAGGGTATGAATGGCTTGTGCTTGTAGGAATTAGCATTCCTCAATGTCTGTGTATGTGCTAGGCCTTGTCCGTGTCTAGTGGTCTAGGAAATAGAGTAGTAGGGGTGAGGGAGCTTATTTGAAAATACTTAGGTGGCTAGTTAGCAATTAATAATAAACATACTTGTGTAGGAAAAAGATTAAACATCCATCCATTCATGGTAAGGCACAAGTCTTGTTGGGTATACAACACTCTGCCCGCCTGTGTGCATTCGACCCATGGCGCTGTAATGGTGTGGTATAAGGAAATAAAGTAGCACCCTTTACTAACACCAATTGGTTTTAGTACAACGGTAAGCGCTTGATCCTAAAAACTGGTTGCAGAGCAGGTCATGGGTTTGAATCCCGATAACAACATTCTGTGTTAAACCACGGTTGAGTGGGTAGCAGGTGCTGGGGGGGATTGTTGGGTATACAGCACTCTGCCCGCCTGTGTGCATTCGACCCATGGCGCTGTAATGGTGTGGTATAAGGAAATAAAGTAGCACCTTTACTAACACCAATTGGTTTTAGTACAACGGTAAGCGCTTGATCCTAAAAACTGGTATCAGCAATTCCATGTACTTATTTATGTTTGGACAATTGAGAAAATGAAGTTGCCAAGGGGATTGGTCTTTGTCCTGTTGGGTGAGCTCACTTGAAAAATCAGTCATTGGTGTTAAACTTTCTCTTGTATTATCAGTTGGGCAAAACAAGAGGAATTGAAGATCAGCAGAGTTACTTTGTCAGCAGGCTGCTGAGTCATTCTTTATCATCAGACTGCTGATCCAAGTCTACTGAACACCAAGGCTGCTGAACTATACGTTACAAGACAGTCAAACTTAAATGAAGTCAACAGTAGTTGGATATTATTCCTATCCTTTATAACTGCAGTTACAAATATCCAACGGTTACAACTATCATGGATTCAACTAGTGGGACACGTGGCAAAATCTCATTTATTCCAACTTTAATCGTGGTTAATGCTACAGTGCACGTACAACACTTTATCTGACAGTTACCACCAACTAATTTCTCTATATATACAGATATATACACAGAGACATTACATACAACTCTCAGATCGATATTTCTCTGCAAATACATTGTGTGAACACAGATTTTTAAACTTTCTTCTTCATCTCTTTCATCTCTAATGGCGGACAAGGATGATATTCACATTGGAACAAGCCAAAGTGTCAGAGGATTTTTTGTTGATGCTAACAAAACCGAGTTGGCTATCAATATTGGTAGAAGAATCAGACGATACGAATGACTGGAAGATGTTCTTAATCTGAGATTGGAAAGCATCTCCTACACGAATGTAGTAAATTTCTGGAGAAACATTATGATAAGAGATAATCGAGAGGCATTTACTACCACAGTAAATGGCCAAGAGATTGAAATTTCCTCAAACCTGCTGAGGGAAGCATTTGGTTTTGGACCTGGAAATAATGCTCCAACCAATCCTGAAGAAATGGGGCTGTCAAGATTGGATTTTGTCGATAAAATAAAGACCAACAATACCATCAAATCATCACTGAGCATCAATATGAAGCATATAAGGATGGAGTATAATCTGCTGAGTAAGATTATAGCAAAGAACATTTTGGGATTCAGTGGAAGCCTTGACACTCTGTCAGGACCCATGATTGATCTACTGATCATCATCTGCAAAAGCATGAAGTTTGATTGGGCTGGTTTCTTTGTCCAATACATGAAGAAGGTGATAACGAGAGGACAGAGAAGGGACCGGGAAGTCCAAGACATTGCCCCCGGGTTTGATGATTCGAGCCCCGTGACTCGTTTGAGGATTGCGATATTGCACACGAGAAACTCAACAAGTCCGGATATAAAAAGGAGATCGGCTATCTCATCCCTGGTTTGGATGATGATGAAGAGTTGGATCGAAAGGACTGAGAGTGACAATGGTGGAGATGATGATGCTGGTGGTGAGCAGACTGAACAAGTTACTAAATCTGCTGCACCTAAGAAAGTTGCTGAGAAGAGAAAGGCTGCTGACACTAGAAGGATAACTGAAATGCTAAAGCCTAAGAAAACAAGGAAGCAATCGGTAGAGACTGCTGAGTCTATTGAGGGTCCAGTTGAAGTTGAAGTCACTGACCCTACTGATGGTGTAAAGAAGAAGTCTGCTGCTGAAATCTTGAAAGAGTAACAGAAGGAAGATAAAATAAAGAGGAAAGCTGCTGAGAGTGCAACTGAAAAACCTTCAAAGAGAATGAAGGAAATTGTGAAGAAAAAGAAACATGGAAAAGGGAAATAACTGAGGATTCTAGAGACTCAAAGGGAAGTAGATGTAGAGGCTGTTGAGCCTATTGCTGATGCCGGTGTTGTTGTTGAACAACACAGTGAAGAACCACAATGAGATAGCATTGTACCTAAGCCTGCTATAGAAGTTGTTGAACCTGTTCCTGACCCTGCTGTGGATGCTACAACTCAGGGGGAAGAACATATGGTTGCTGACCCTGCTGTTACTCCTACAAGTCAGGGGGAACCAAGTGTGGAACAATTGGAGGTGGTAGGTATAAATGTACAATCTGAGGTACCTACTGACATGGTTGCATCTACTGAGGAAACATTGAATCTGCTTGTTGAGACCTTTGGAGGACAACAAGTAGAACAAACAGCACCTAGAAAGCCATCAATGCCTTTTGAGAGGAAAGAAAAGAAAAGGAAAGAAGGGTATGTTGATCCCAAACTCAAGCTGGTTGCTGATTACTTTCAATGGAAGTTTGGATATTATAAGAAACAAAAACCAGCTGCTGATCCAATGACAGATTTTGAAGAATGGGCTTTTGAAAAGTTAGAGGTGGAAAACTTACTTGACCTGGTTAATACCTATTTGCTGGAAATGAGGTTGATGGAAATCATTGAAAGAGAAAAGGGAGAAGAAAGCATCATGTTTAAGGATCATAGGGATGGACCAGGTAGTGATGATTCATCATCATCCGATTCTGATGATGATCATCCTACACATCCAGGAGAAGCCAGTGGAGCTGTATTGTCATCTGAACCAAGAGTAGAACATTCTACTGGTGCTGGTAAGTCTGCTGAGGGCCAGCAACATGATCAAATGGATGAAGATCTAGAAGATCTCACTATAGATGATTTGGAGGCTCTAATCAATGATGGTATAAATTTTGGAGATAACAGGTTGGTTGGTACATCTGATACATTCTTGGTTATGGAGGTGAATCCTGATGATCAGCAGACTGAAAATTTGGATGAGGAGAAGGTTATTGAACACAGTGAGCCTGATATCAGTTCTGAAGATTCAGCTCAGTATCAGGAGTGGATTGATACTCAGGACACCTTATCTAAAACTGCTGATAGTCTTCAGAAAATTACTGATGCTAGAGGATTTCTAGAGGAAAATATGGCTACTTTTCCTTTTTTTTTATGGGAAAGAGGGTCCTACTCACTGAGGAACAAACAGTGATAGGACAGAGATTGGACATGGTGATGGGTTTTGAAGGATCACCCCTACATCTTGAGGAGGTTCAGGCTGCTGAGGAACAAACAACACCTGAACAAAGGTCGGAACTGGAGGTACATGTTGCTGAGGATCAGACAGCACCTGGACAAAGGTTGGAACTCACAATGGGTTTGGAGGAAACCCCTGCAATTGTTGAAGAACAGCTGATGTAGTAGAGCCTACGTGGCTAAAGGTCCGAAGGAAAGGATAGTCGACGGACCTAGCATTAATGAGGATGAACAGCTGCTGGACTATGACTTCAGTGATGAGGAGTTCCAAGTGCCTGAGGAAGAACTTGCTGCTGCTGAACCTCAACAGACATATGTGCCAATGTTTGAAGAAGAACCTATCTTGGAACCTCAACCAGCACAAGATCCTATTTTGGAAGATATTTTTGGTGCTATGGTTGAAGAAGGTCCTGACCCTGCTGGAAGGGATAGGAGTTGGGCCATGGTTGTCAGCAGACAAAGGGCACAGTACAATGTTGAAGAGCCTGCTGGAAGATCTTCTTGGACATATGGCTGAAGGCATGGCTGGTGCAGTACCAGCACATGTTTTGGATGAGTTGAGGGCAGTCAGACATGACATTACACAGTTAAGAACTCAACTTGATAGACAAGAGCAAAGATTTGAAGATTTGATTAACCTGGTGGAAAATAGAAGGAGGACTACTGAAACAGTTGCTTCCAATATCACATCCACTCAGTTTGCTCTTGCTGATCTAACCAAAGATGTGAGAGGCATAAAACAAGGTAATACACTCAAGTATCAGTTCTTGAAAGAACAACTTGCCTCTATTCACAAGAAGCTTGACAAACTTGCTGAGGCACCCAAGCCTACTGTGGCTGACCCTGCTGAAACACTTCAACATGATGCATTGGATCCTAAAGTCACTAAAAGGATCAATCTGCTGGAGCAAACATTGGAAGGAAGGATCACAGCAGTTGACACAAGGACATAAATTATGGAAGGTCAATTGAATAACTTAGTGATCTCACAGGAGAGTGTTCATGGCCTGCTTTCCCGTTTTGTTGATGATGTCAATAAGGGGGAAGAGAGCCAGACAACAGTAGCAAAAGCGGCTGCAAGAATTTTTGCTTAAAAGAAACGGGAGGCTGATACAAATGTATTCGAGAGAACACACTGGCGGACTTCGGTGATCGATGACCTCTTCAAAGAATACAAGAAGCAATACTACAATAAGAGGAGACCTTACCATGACAAGGGTTTCCATGAGGGGCTAAACTCCTTTTTGGGACTTAAATTCTGGGAAGCTAGAGTTAAGTCTCTAAGAGATTCACACATAGGTGGTAGAGGTGGAAGAAGTGGAAGAGGTGGAAGAAGTCTACCTACTACATCAACAAGAGAGTCATTGGAAGAGTTCAAGCAATTGTACATGCGTCTAGGATTTAGAGTACACCAAATCAATCTAACTCTACCTGAGGCATGGAAATGGTGGAAGGAAGTAAATCCTCATATTTATTTTTCCCTTATTGAAAATCAATGGATGAGAGACATGGTCAGAGACATAAGGGAATATCAAGAGCAACAAGAAAGAGAGAGACAAGAAAGAGAAAGGAGGAACTAGTTCGGCAGACTTACATTAATCTTTATCTTTTGCTGAATCTAGTTTGTAATAATGATGAACATATATGATTATAATGAAAATTGACTGAATTTGTTCTGCATTTTTGTTTTTATCCTTTTTTCTTTGCTATAAGGAGGGTATTGGCATCATCACCAAAAAGGGGGAAATTGTTGGACATATTTTAAGTTTTAGTGATGAGTGCCAGACTAGCTGTTATAGAGCAAAGGCATATGTATAGGCTTATTAGAGTTTGATCTTTGTATAGGTTTGATCAAACAAGCATTGTAAAAGGTCATCCGACTTTCATCAGCAGACCTGTCTAGCTCAGTAAGGTACCTGAGTCAGTAGACTAGTTTAGGAACCTGAAGGCGAAAGGGCGAGGGCTCAAACTCAGTTATTGAAGGCTAAGGGATCAAACTTAGTGTTTAAAGTCAAGGATATGGAATCAGAATTTAGGGAAGTCTGTGATGACCTAAACTTATTACATATACCTTGTGTTCAAGGTCTAAGTTCCATAAGTGGTGATTGGAACTTAGTTATGTTCAAAATGGTGTAATATAACTTCACAATCATAAGTTAGATAAAAGATAGTCAGCTGAAGTGTTTTATAAACACAGTAAACTTCAGACAGCTGACTGACAAGTATTTCAGCAGACCTACATACACAGGAACCTGCTGAATACATATTTCGATTTAATCAAAGGTTACATTGGGAGATTACAAGGATAAGGACGGATAACAACTCTTGATTTTGTCAACAAATCAATGGCTAAGATTAAAAGAGACGTTGGGAAGATTCAGAGCTTTACCCAATAGATACGAGTCTAAGGGTAGACAGTCTGAAAACTGTCAAAAAGTAAACTGATAGTGTCAGTATTATGTACAGGGACAGAAAGCAAGTCAAGATGGAGACAAATCTGAAACGGCTATGTTTGAATTTCAAACATAAGTCACAGGATCCTCTACTATAAATAGAGGACTCCTAATTCAGATATAGATGATGAATTTTAAGAAGAAAACAATCAATCTTGAGCTATCAGATTCTTATCAAGATATCACCTTGCTGACATTACTGAGCTTAAAGCTACTGATCTAGAAGATTCTTAAAGTGTAACCTGCTATCAAGTTACATCAAGTTCACACACTTGAAGACATCAAGCTGCTGATCATTTCATCCTGATCGAGCTGTGAAAGCTGAATCACTTACTTGATTCAAACTTTCTTTTACAAGAAACACATTGAAGACGAGTGAAGCATCTTTGGGTGTCAAGAATTTGTTGTTTGTCGTGGAGCTGGTAAAGAGGAAATTCTACCCATCAAGGACCAGTGGAAGACTTTGGAGCAGGAATCCTACCTGTTCCAAGTGTTCAGTTTGTGAAGCCATAGTTATTGGTGAAGGACAGACAACTTTGGGATTTTTGTAACTGCAACCTCAAAGATCTCTAGTGAATTACTTTCAACATCACAGGAGAAGAGTGGACTGACAGGATTACACCACCTGGAACCACTATAAAAATTGCCTACTTATTTTCTGCATTTACTTTCTGCATTTAGTATATTAAGCACATCAACCTACTGAAACTAGCAACTAAATCACACACTCACACTACTGATTATCTAATACTTTGTATCATATTTTAGCAACAAGTAATAAGGCCTAACTTGAATATATTCCGCTGCAACAAATTCATTAAAATCAACGGTCGACGGACTGCGAGGCATCGGTAGACTATCGAGCGATCGACGAGCTGCGAACTTGCTGAGTTTGTTAACTTCAAAAGTTTTAAGTGTTAAGTTTATTCACCCCCCCTCTAAACTTAACCAAAGCCTTTTCAAGAGACCAACAAGTCTATATCACGATGAGTGGGAGTTCAGATAAAGTGATAACTTTGTAAGTCTTTGGACCCTACGTACGGAGGAACACCACCCCGTAAGTCCGAGACCCTACGTACGGAGGGACGCCGCCGAACGTGTACACTATCGGGCTTCCCCCCGTGGATATTGGTGTGATCCACCAATATGTTGCTGTTGGTCTCTTGAAAAGGCTTTGGTTATGTTTAGAGGGGGGGGTGAATAAACTTAACACTTAAAACTTTTGGAGTTAACAAACTCAGCAACTTCGGCGAACCGCTCGATTGCTCGATAGTCTGCTTTGACTGTTCGTTTTACTGAATTTGTTGCAGCGGAATATATATAAGTTAATCCTTATTACTTGCTGTTAAAATATGATACCAAGTATTAGATACTTAGTAGTGTATGTGTGTGATTCAGTTGCTAGTTTCAGTAGGTTGATGTGTTAAATATACTAAATGCGAAATGTAAATGCAGAAAGTAAGTAGGCATATTTTATAGTGGTTCCAGGTGGTGTAATCTTGTCAGTCCACTCTTCTCCTGTGATGTTGGAGGTAATTCAATAGAGATTCTTGAGGTTGCAGTTACAAAAATCCCTAAGTTGTTTGTCTTTCACCAATAACTATGGCTTCACAAACTGAACACTTGGAACATGTAGGATTGCTGCTCCAAAGTCTTCCACTGGTCCTTGAAGGGTAGGATTGCCTCTTCACCAGCTCCACCACAAACAACAGTCCTTGACACCCTAAGATGCTTCACTGTCCTCAGTAGGTTTCTTGTAAAAGAAAGTTTGAATCAAGTAAGTGATTCAGCTTTCAGCAGCTTGATCAGGATGACATGATCAGCAGCTTGAATTCTTCAAGTGTGTAAACTTGATTGAGCTTGACAACAGATTACACTTGAAAACTTTGACTAGATCAGTAGCTTTAAGTTCAGTAGGGTCAGCAGGGTGACTTCTTGATAAGAATCTGAAGCTCAAGATTAATTGTTGTTTTTCTTTCAAAAATCATCACTTGTATCTGAATTAGGAGTCCTTTATTTATAGGTAGGAATCCTTGTGACTTATGTTTGAAATTCAAACAGAGCCGTTTCAGATTTGTCCCATCTTGACTTGCTTTCTGTCTCTGTACATAGTACTGACACTGTCAGATTGCTTTTTGACAGTTTCCAGACTGTCCACCCTTTGACTTGTATCCATTGGATAAACCTCTGTTTCTTCCCAACGTCCCTTTAATCTTAGCCATTGATTTTTTTGATAAAATCAGAAGTTGTTATCTGTCCTTATCCTTGTATTCTTCCAATGTAACCGTTGATTAATTTGAAATATATGTTCAGCTGGTTCCTGTGATTGTTAGTCTACTGAAATACATATAAGTCAGCTGATTCAAGGTCGCTGTGTTTATAAAACACTACAGCTGACTTCTCTAATATCTAACTTTTTATTGTGAAGTTAGATTACACCATTTTGATCATAACCAAGTTCCAATCACCACTTAACTTATGGAACTTAGACCTTGTACACAAGGTATATGCAATCAGTTTAGGTCATCACAGACTTCCCTAAAATTCTGATTCCATATCCTTGACTTTAAATACTAAGTTTGATCCCTTAGCCTTCAATAACGAGTTTGAGCCCTCGGCCTTTTCGGTCCTCGGCGGGTTCTTAAACTAGTCTACCGACTCGGGTACCCTACCGATATGGACGAGTCTGTCGATGAAAGTCAGCTGACAAATTACAGTGCTTGTTTGATCAAACCTATACAAAGATCAAACTCTAATTAGCCTATACATTTGATCTAGACATCTTTTTGCCTTTGCTCTATAACAGCTAGTCTAGCACTCATCACTAAAACTTAAAATAAGTCCAACAATTTCCCCCTTTTTGGTGATGATGCAAATACCCTCCTTACAACAAAGCAAAAAGAGTAAAAACAAAAACATAACAAACTCAGTCATTTCTCAATATAATCATATTTGTTCAAAATTATTACAATCTTGATTCAGCAAAAATAAAGCAGGTGTAAGTATGCTGATCTAATTCCTTCTTTCTCTTTCTTGCCTTTCTTTCTCTTGTTGTTCTTGATATTCCCTTATATCTCTAACCATTTCTCTCATCCACTGATTTTCAATAAGTGAAAAATCAATATGGGGGTTCACTTCCTTCCACCATTTCCATGCCTCAGGTAAAGTAAGGTTGATTTGATGTACTCTAAATCCTAAATGCATGTATAGCTCCTTGAATTCATTCAATGAATCTTTTGCTGATGTAGTGGGTAGACTTCTTCCACCTCTACCACCTCTTCCACCTCTGTGTGAAGATCTTAAGGCTTTAACTCTTGCTTCCCAAAACTTAAGTCCCAAAAAGGAATTTAGTCCCTCATGGAAGCCCTTGTCATGGTAAGGTCTTATCTTGTTATAGTAAAGCTTCTTGTATTCCTTGAAAAGATCATCAGTAAGTGGAAGTCTGCCAGGTGTAGGTTCTCTGTATGCATTGGTGTCAGTCTCCCATCTATTTTGTGCAAAAATTCTAGCAGCCTCTTTTGCTACAGCTGTTTGGCTCTCTTCCCCCTTATTGACATCATCAACAAAACGAGACAGCAGGCCATGAACACTCTCCTGTGTGATCACCAAGTTGTTTAGTTGACCCTCCATGATTTCAGTTCTAGTGTCAACTACAGTGATCCTTCCCTCCATTGTCTGCTCCAGTAGATTGATCCTCTCAGTAATCTTAGGATCCAATCTAGCAGGGTGAAGTGTTCCAGCAGGTTCAGCCACAGCAGGCTTAGGTGCATCAGCAAGCTTGTCTAGTTTCTGGTGAATGGACGCGAACTGTTCTTTTATAAACTTGTTGTTAAGGGTGATGTTATATGATTTATATCGTTACATTTTGTAACAATTCTCTCCATATTCGTTTAATTCGCATAGAAATTAAGTGTTTAATTGATTTATTGAGCAAATGAGTTTTTAAACGGTTTAATCGCAAAATTGGTTAATTTATGTGTCTTATTGATGATTTTATGTTTATTTGGATATTATTACATTTTGCGATGTTTTTAATGACTTGTAGATGCATAATTGCGGCTCAAAAGATGATTAAGTGAAGATAAATGTCGGATTTAATTGATGGAAAAGAGATAAGGAAGATTTGAATAGAAGAAAAGAGATAAAGATGGAGAAATCGAATTTCAAGTCCATTGAACGAGCGTTCAAGTCCCGTCCAGTTGGACGGGCGTCTGGCATATTGGACGAGCGTCCAGGCTGAAGAGTTTGATTCAGAGTTTTGTTTAAATTGCTGAACGAGCGTCCAAATTAAAGAAGGACGGACGTCTGACCATGACTCGGCCCGATTCGAAGTTTGCATTGAAGGTTGGACGGGCGTTTGATTCTTTGGACGGGCGTCCTTAAACCGCCTTTGCTGAACCGCCTCAGAAATCTATAAAAAGGCTGCGTTCTCTGCACATAATAACATGATTATTCGAACCCTAAACCCTAGGGGCGGCCTAGCTGCGATTTTCATTAGTTTTACTCAAAGTTTATGTTTTTAAATTTCTAGTTTAGATCAAACACCTTTATATATTTTTATTCAAGTATTTCGAACTTCAAGGTGATGTTAAGAGGCTAGACCTCTCTTGAACAAGCGTTGTGAAGCCATCCGATCAACAATTCAGTTTCGTTTCTCGATTGTCTTGTGAGTATTTAATTCAAGTTGTCTCTTTATCGTGTTTATCATGTTATTTACGCAATTTATATCGAAAGATCTTTGCATGTTGATTGTTTATATTGATGAGAATCATGTTAAACCCTAGATCTCCATGATGAAGAATAGATCTTTGATCTAAATAACGAGAGTTATTAGGTTGGATTTCTAGACTAGAAACTTATAAATTTCACACCTTGGGTTAGAAAGCGTTAATCTTTAGGCTCGAAAGATAGAAGATTAATAGGCAAACTTGTCTAAAAAATTAGGAGTTCATACATTGGCTAGGTGAATCACAACTTGGTTAGAAATCACGAGATAATCGAGATAGAAATTGATTGTTGTAGGATAGGTGGATCAATAGCTTGTTCGTTCGTAAATTATTGATTAAATCACTTGAACTTGAACTGCTTAGTAAATTTACAATCTTTATTTCATAATAGATTTAGAATAGATTTAGTTTGGATAATTTTGTTCGCAACCATATTTTCCTGGCTTTAGATCTCGATCTTCTGTCCAGTTATTCTTACTGTTAGTTTCATTTTTCGTTTTAGTTCTTCACTGTTTTATTTTCGTATCTTTTTAGTAGTAATCGTGACATAGTTAGGTTAGATAATAAAAACTAGATTAAGCAACCCCGATTCCCCGTAAGATCGACCCGGTATCAACCTCTATACTACGATCCCTACACTTGGGGTATACCGGATTTATAAATTTATTACTTGTTTATTTTGCTTAGATAAAATCCGAGACAAGTTTTTGGCGCCGTTGCCGGGGAACCGGACGGTTGTCTAGTTTTTATTTTCGTTAGTCATTTAATTTAGATATTTTGTTTTTAGTTTCTGTTTTTCGTAAGGTAAAAATCTTTGTTTCGCTTCTGTTCCATTTAAACGGGCGTCTGGGGTAGTGGACGCCCGTCCGGTCAAATTTTTATAACT
Organism: Gentiana straminea; assembly: GCA_036785695.1. Classification (NCBI taxonomy): domain Eukaryota; kingdom Viridiplantae; phylum Streptophyta; class Magnoliopsida; order Gentianales; family Gentianaceae; genus Gentiana; species Gentiana straminea. Next base: position 995,111 of record JAVUPR010000087.1, on the reverse strand, counting down.
CTGTTCGTGTTTTACCCAGTCAGACGAGCGTCCGGTTATCCAGACGCCCGTCCTGTTCATTCTCCAGGCAGACGCCCGTCCAGTAACTTGGACGCCCGTCGCCTGTCTGCCACCACTTTCCCTCTCTGTTCGGTCTCGTTAGACAACTAGATTTTGGGTTCGGTTTATGCAAACTCGGAGTCAAAAGGGGCCACTACTCTACACCCCTGACCTCGAGCGGACCATAGTCCGACCAAACAGGAGTAGGCTCCGTTTTGCGGACCTCCCTGACGAAGAGAACACAGTCGATCGAGATATCGAGCAAGATCTAGCTCAAGAGATCGAAAATATAGTCATTATGGCTGCTGAAGATAGACGTACGTTGGCTGATTACGCCATGCCTGGCGAAGTCGGGGTCAACCCGGCTATCGTTCTACCAACCATCAATGCACCTACCTTTGAACCGAAACCCGGGCTTATCCGGATGATGCGGCATGCATCGATTTTTCACGGTTTTCAGTCAGAAAATCCTCATACTCACTTACACACGTTTCTAGAGATATGCGGTACAACTCGCATCCAAGGAGTAAGTGAGGATGCTATAAAGCTTAAACTGTTTCCATTTTCCTTACGAGGGGAGGCAAAAGAGTGGTACCACTCTCTCCCTTCTGAAACCATCACTACATAGGTGGAACTCGAGAAAGAGTTCCTGAGTCAATACTTCCCACCTTCTAAGACAGCCCAATGTTTAAGTGATATTTTCACATTCTGCCAGAAGGAAAATGAGTCATTTTTCGAGTGTTGGAAGAGGTTTAAGTCTCTTCTTAGAAAGTGTCCCCATCATGGCTTGCCGTTACAAAGGCAAGTCAATACTTTTTTCAGTGGATTGTGTTGGTACCAGAGAAGGGTGAAACTATAGTCAGAGGGGGGGGGGGGGTGAATGACTATAGTGGAGTTTCAAAAACTTTTCTTATATTTAAAAGCTTTTGGGCAGCGGATAAGTCCCTTCTTGCTATGTTGTTTTCAAATCAGTGTAGACAGTCACAGATATAGGCTATGATATAGGCAAGTTAAATGAATGCTGTAAAGTAAATTGCAGAAATTAAATTGACACAAGGCTTATAGTGGTTCAGGGTGGTGTAATCCCTTAATCCACTCTTCTCCTGTGATGATTGGAGGAATTCACTATTGTTTTCACAGATACAATAGTATGATTGTCCTTGGCTTCCCAAGCTTCACAATCTACACGACTATCACTCCTTGACTGCAACAGCTTCAGTGATTCAGTCTTCCTTTTGTTGTTCCTTAAGATCAAGATCCTTCAACAGCTATCACAGATTCAACTCCTTCTCAGATTGCCTCTGATTCAGTTGCTTCAGTTTGATGTGAATGTGATTCACACACTTGCTCGATCAATCTCAGTTCTGAGTATGACTTTGCAGCTTTGATATCTGAGTTGATCACTAGATGTATCCTTGTAAGTTCAGAGAGAAGGCTTTGCAAATTGACAGAGTTTCTGCTAGATTTTTCTTTCTTGATCTTTGTTTTCTTTTTCTGTCAATGCCTTCTATTTATAGCCTTGAATACCTTTGTTTTTGAAATTCCGTCCGTTGGCTATATTAATGAGGGAATAATCCTTGATTTTATTCTTGATTCCCCCTTAATTGTATTCTCCTTGATTTCAGTGATCGGATTCTTTCTTCAAACGTATAGCAGAAAGTCCGTCCTTGATTGATCCTTTAATGATTTGAGCATTTAATGCATGATCTTCTGAATCTTCATCGTATATCAACTGATCAACAAAAAGTGTCTCTTCGCCGTTTCTAGAACGGTTGAGTGAGCCTACTGACTTAGCAGTTAGTTCTTTCTTTGCTGTTTTGTTTTCTCTTTGCCGAAAGTCAGTTTACTCAGCCGATTCACTGTTTCCTTCTTTATTCTAGTATTTGGAGAGTCTTTGTACTTCACTGATCCTCGATTTGGGTGAGACCAGTGTACACCATATTTGAACATTGAGTTTTATCACTTAAAACATAACTTAGACTTATCCAAGGTCATCACAGACTTCCTTGGTTATAAGTCAGACCATAATGTCTTCATTGCTTCTCTGCTGGTGCTTGGCTGGCTTCACCGTGCCGAATATCTCGTTCTTGCCTTTGCCGTTCTACCAATTTGGTACAATACTTGTCGACTTAACTTATACAACTTGTCGGACTCTAAGTAAAGACCTATACGAGAGAATTCTAACTTATTTCGGGCTTGCTATAACAGCTAGTATGGCCATCATCAAAACATAATAAAATGTTCCTAACAATTTCCCCCTTTTTGATGATGCCAAAACCCTCATAAGCCTGAACATAAGTAATCAAAATTTCCATAATATACAACAGATTAAAAACTTAGCATTTTTATTCATCCATCATTGGGCAATAAGATATTGCATCTTTTTATTTAAATGAACAAAGGCAAATGATAAGATAAATTTAATTGAATTAAGCAACAGGTAACTGGTTTACTTCTTCATTTCTTCAAACCTGATGCCCTTGCCTTTGCTGTCCTCGCCTTTGCTGCCCTTTCTCTTTCCACTGGAGCTTTCAGGCTTTGAGTTACCTTCCCCCTTTGTGGCAGCATCAAAACGTGCCTCAATGTCTGCAATTGCCGCGTCATATTCAGGGAAAGGCCCATACTTTCTCTCCAGTATTTTGTTGTTGGCTTCACCAACTTTGATGAGAAAGTCCAGTTGCTTGCCAGAATGCTCCATGATCTCATCCAGATGCTGAATTTTGGATGTGTGAGCATTGAGGGTGTCCACCAATGGCTTGAGATTGTTGTCAACCGTCTCAGCATGGAATTCAAGATTGGTTTGGACATGGTGATGGATGAGGTGTTGTAAGTTGTAGATTAAGTTTCCTTGTCTCTCCATGACCTCATCTTGGATTTTGATATGGCTGATGAGGGCCTCAATCTTGTGATTGACGGAGGTTGCTTCACTTCTTAAGGCAGTCTTCAGATTTTGCCTGCTGTAGTATTGCCTTTCTATGTCCACAATGAGGGGTTGAATGTCCAGATTGAAAACTCTTTCTGGATCAATTTCTTCTGGTGCCACATTGGCATCCTCTTCACCCTCATCACTTTCATCCTCATCATCTTCACCTTGCTTCTCCTCATTTTCTACTTCAACTTCTTGCTCTTCCTTTTCCTTTTCTTCCTTTGCATCTTGTGTTTCTTCTCTTTCTTCCATCTGCTTTTGTTCTGCCTCATTAGACACAGGGTCATTTAGAGGTTGTTGTTGAGTGTGGACTGCTTCATCTACCACTGGTCCCCCTTGTGCAATTGTGGGGGAGTTGACAAGTTCGGCTGAGTGAGCTTTATCAGCTGGCTCACTTGGCTGGTTGTCAACTTTGCCTATGCTTTTGAAAAGCACTTCCTGGAGAGTCAGTTCATCATCAGAAATCCCCAGATTTTCTTGATTTGTTTCAGGATTTCCTCCTTCTGAGTGGTCATCCTTTTACTCATCCCCTTCATCTTGTGTCTCCTCCTCATCAGATGAGGTGAGGCTGTATCCTTCTTCACCTTCTTCCAGGTAGGTGACTCCCTCTGTCTGCGTTTCTTCTTCTGCTTCTGTGTCATCACTGATTGTCACAGGCTCATCCAAATTGCTGGTGTCAGGCATATTGGTCTCCTCTTGTGCCTTTTGAGATCTGGTTCTTCGTCCCACTCCTGATCTACTGCCTTCAGGTTGCTTTCTTTTGCTCCCAGCAATGGGTTTGGGTTTTAAGGAAGCCTTGATGTAAGTAAACATCGTCTTGGATTTGTGTGGAGACTGCAGATTTGTGGGTTGTACTTTCAACTGGTTGAATAAATGTTGAAGGGGGAACCCATATGATTTCTTCTCCCAGAAATCACCCTTTTTCTGCAAACCCTTGCCTGGTGCAGTGATGGATAGATCGATTTCCTTTTGAATTTGATCCTTCATTCGATTGAACACAAATGTTGCCCAGTCAAATTTGATGCGATTGTAGATTATGGCCATCAGTTTAATTCGTACCTCAGTCAGGTTTTCCATTGACCCTTTTCTGCCTTCAATATTTTTGGTGATAACTGGTGCAAACTCAGCAAACGGAAGTTTGAGCGTTGATCTGGGTAGATTGTATGTTTTGCTGTTTTTCTTTGGACTTTTGGCTATTTCAGTCCAGAACTTTGCAATGTCAGTTGTCACAAGCTTGACATTAGCCTGTCCTTTCAATGGAAGGTGCAGGTAACGATTGAGTGTACCTGGTGTGATGATTATTTCTCTTCCAAAGATTGAGCTTTGGATGCGATCAACTTCAGTCTTCTTTGTGCTGGGCACATATTTGGCGTTTTTCCAAAACGCTATCAGATTTTCATAGCAGATTCCAGTTATTGGAGGATTTAGGAAGGTCATCAGCCCCAAATTCGAGCAGCAATCAACCAGACGTTGAGCTTTTGAGTCATTGTCACAAAATGAGAGATAGTGCTCAGGTTTGAAAAACGAGCCGGTTATGATTGATTTTTCGTAGTATTTTTCAGTAGCAGTGATTTGGGAGGATGAAGACATTGATAGATAGAGGAAGATTAAAAGAGTATATCTTGAGGTTTCAGTGAGAAAAAGTAGGGTTTGTAATGTGCAGGAGTATGTAAAGATTTCTGAAAATCTCTAAGTATTGTTTTTATAGTGTGATTTGGGTAGTGTGAACGTGGTTTTGAATATGGAAGGATTTTGTGGCATAATGGCGTGATTTTGCGTATGAAAATCGCGATATTCAAGTGGAATGGGGGTGTGGTTTGAGGCAAGTAATGATAGAGCCCGGGAATCGAGGAGTTTATAATTCGAAAAATAATATAATTACCTCCATGATCATAAGTTGATCTCCACGTGTGTACAGAATAATCCTCCATAATTTCCTTATTCTCCACGTGTAATCAGAATTGATTTTGTTCACACTCTTAATTTGTCCAAGTCTTTATTTCGGTGAAGTGCCTTCGCTGGCCATTTAGCCGTTCAATAGATTCTTAGCTGCTCCATTTAACTGTTCCTAACAATCAGTTAAGTTACCTTCGCTGGATACCAGTGCCTTACTTGCTGCATCTTCTGTAACGGCAAAGGTCGTACCAGTTAATGAAGTCACTTAGCCGATTACTCCAAGATTAGCCGCCGTTTGATACTTATTCAATTTCAATCATTCCTAACTCGCTTCTTAGCTTACGAATCTTTCATAACCGAGTGGTTTAGTGAAGATGTCGACCAATTGATCTTCGGTGGGTATGTGTTTTAGGATGACATCCCCCTTTTCAACATGGTCTCGATAAAATGATGTCTTACATCAATATGCTTTGTTCTTGAGTGCAATACTTTGGATTTTCGTAATAGATATTGCACTTGTGTTATCACACATCATTGGAATTGTTTTCTCTTCTACTCCATAGTCCCTTAGTTGTTGTCTTATCCACGGTACTTGTGCACAACAATGACTACCGTGCTATATATATTCGCCTACCGTTTGTTGATGTAGATATGGAGTTTTGCTTTTTACTGAACCAAGAGACTAGTCGGTTCCTAGCATTTGGCAAGTTCCAGAGATGCTTTTTCTATCTATTTTGCATCCAGCATAGTCAGAGTCTGAATATGATATCAATGTAAATCCTCCATCTTTTGGATACCAAATACCAACATTTATAGTGTTTTTCAAGTATTTGATTATCCTTTTAGGCCGCTAGAAGGTGTGATTCTTTTGGTTGAGCTTGAAATCTTGCACACACTCCTACTGCAAATGCTATGTCAGGTCTGCTTGCAGTTAAGTATAATAGTGATCCAATAATTCCTCTATACATTTTCTGATCAACATCTTTTCCTCCATCATCTTTTTCAAGTATGACTCTGGCACACATTGGTGTGTCTGCTGTGCCACTTGTATCCATCCCATACTTGTGTATCAAATCTCTTGTATACTTTGCTTGACTAATGAAAATGTCATCCTTCATTTGCTTTACTTGAAGGCCAAGGAAGTAGTTTAGTTCTCCCATCATGCTCATCCGAAATTTGCTCTTCATCGATTTGCAAATTTCTCACACAAACTTTTCATCCTCTCGATCCAAAGATTATATCATCAACATAGATTTGTACTAGCAATGTGCTTGCTCCTTCCTCCAGGTTTAAATAGAGTCTTGTCAATAGTTCCTTTGTTGAATCCATTCTTGATCGAAAGCTCGTGACGAAGTTTCATACCAGGCTCTAGGTGCTCGTTTGAGGCCATAGAGGGCCTTCTTGAGTTTGTATACTTTGTCTTCTTTTCCTTTAATTTGAAATCCAGGAGGTTTTTCCACATAAACTTCTTCTTCCAAAAGTCCATTTAGGAATGCACTCTTTACATCCATTTGATAGACTTTGAAGTCTTTGTGTGCAGCAAATGCTAGAAAGAGTCTGATTGCTTCCAATCGTGCTACTGGGGCAAATGTTTCATCATAATCTATTCCTTCAGCTTGGGAATAGCCTTTTGCAACTAGCCTTGCTTTGTTTCTGACAACAGTTCCTTGCTCATCCATCTTGTTCCCGAATACCCATTTTGCACCAATGATGTTGGCCATTTCGGTCCGTCAACAAGTTCCCGGACTTCATTTCTTTCAAACTCATTTAGTTCTTCTTGCATGGCGTGATCCAATCTGCATCTTGGATTGCATCATCTATGGTCTTGGGTTCCACTTGTGATAGAAAGCGAGTTAGCATGTGCTCCAGGTTGTCTTCTCGGTTCGACTCCCGTGTGAATATCTCCAATGACTTGTTCTTCGGGATGGTCTCTTAGCCAATTTAGATCCGGTTGAAGTTGATCTTCACTTGGTGCTTCCATACCTTCATGCCGAGCATGAACTTCAACTTCGTGTGCTTCATCCGGTGTATTGGTATGTGACTCCTCTTGATCTTCAAAATGATGATTCGGGATAGTAGTTGGTATGGTTGCATTTGTATAGATTTCTCTCGTGGTGCTTTCTCTTCTTGATCTTGAAGATCTTCACCATTTGTATTTGGTTCATCAAAAACCACATGTATTGATTCTTCAATCACCAAAGTTCTTTTATTTAGTATCCTGAATGCTTTGCTGGTGTCTGAGTATCCCATGAAGATTGCTTCATCAGCCTTCTCATCAAAGGTATGCAGTTGATTCCTGTTTAAGACAAAACATTTTGATCCAAACATGTGAAAATATGAGATATTGGGTTTTCTACCATTCCATATTTCATATGGAGTTTTTCCATGATGTTTGTTGATGATTGATCTGTTTTGTGTATGGCATGCTTGTGTTTGTCTTTGCTTGACCCAAAATCTCTTTGGTAAACATGCTTCTGCTATCATTGTCCCGATCGCTTCCTTGATGGTTCTCGTTTCTTCTTTCGCAACACCATTTTGTTGTGGAGTTCCCGCCGCGATAGTTGATGTAATATTCCATTTTCTTCACAATAGGTTCGATAATTTTATTTAGAAATTCGGTGCCTCTATCGATCGATCTTAATAATCTTTAGCTCTTTCTCATTCTCGAGTCTCCTCAACAAATCTGGCGACTTCTTGAGTGTTTCTTTCTTCTTGTTCATGAAAATGGTCCATGTGTACTTTGAGAAGTCATCCACCACTACAAGAGTGTATTTCTTACCACTCACACTTCTTGGTGTGACCGGGTCCAAACAAGTCCATGTGCGGCGGATGTAGAACTCTTGTTGTAGATTGATAAGGCTTTGACTTGAATGAACTTTTTATTTGTTTTCCTTTTTGACAAGCATCACATAGACTCTCTTTCTTGAATGTGATCTCGGCGAGCCTTCAACTAGCTTGCTCCTTGATAGTTTGTTGATGGTCTTGAAATTCGGGTGATTTAATCTTCTCGTGCCAAATCCAAATTGTTGATTGTTTATTCTTGACAAGTAGGCATGTTTCTCGCCTTGGTGTTTTCCGATCCACCACATACATGTTGTCTTGTCTTCTACCCGCAAGAACTACCGTGTTGGTTTGATTTGTGAATCACTTTGCATCCTTCTTTGTTGAAGTGCACATTATAGCCTTTGTCACGAATTGACCGATGCTCATCGATTGAAGTTAAGTCCCTTGACATATGCCACATTTTGAATCTTTAGATTGTTCTTGAGTATTGTGCCTTCCCCTTAATCTTGCCGGGGTTTTCTTTACCTCCAAATGTGACTTTGGGTCCATCAAAAGCTTTGAAGTCGGTGAGCCATTTCTTGTTTCTGTCATGTGTCCGGAACATCCACTGTCTATGTACCGGACATCTACAAAACAGATTAATTAAGTTTAGGTACCCAACACCTTTGTTTGGGTCCATGCTTGTTAGCAATCATGCCTCCCATACCAAGGGTGTATCCAAAAGGTCTTCTTTTTGGATAATTGAAGTCATCAACTTCATATGTATAAGGGATGGCGAAATAGCTTCTAGTATTTTTACTGAAGGTATTCTGATACTTTTCTCCACCTTTTGGTGCATTTGCATCCTTCTTTACTTTCCAATATGCAGTAGAAAACCTTTCTTGCTTCATGTGTCTAGGAACAGTTTGGTTTTTCTTAAACCCATGATGCATTTTGTGAAATGGTTTCCTCTTGTATTTTGGAGGTGCCACATTTCAATCATCCTCTGAAGGGTAAAGTCTGCCTTTTCCTTTCAGATGGCTGTGGTTCTTGATTGACTGGAAGGAGGATTTAGTTTGCTGTTTCACTACACTGGGTCTTGACTTCATCGGAACATGATGATCTGTTGGAACCATGGTCTGTCCCTTTCTAAATTTTGGTCCACTAGTGGTCCTGAATTTAGAATGGTGTTGATCATTATTCCTACTTTCATCCTGACTGTTGTAGCCAAGTCCAGATCTGGATCCAAACCTTTTTAGGGGTTTGTAAGCTGGTGCTTTTAGTGGTGCAGTGGATACCTTTGCTGGTGAGGAGATTTTCTTAACTGATCTTTTAGTAACGGATGTATGATCATCTCGCTTTTTGTTGATCATTTAAGTAGGTCTCCTTACTAGTTAATTCACTTTTGCTTTATCCAGTTCTTTCTTTAACCTCTTATTCTCTTTTATTAGATCCTTGCATTCCTTTTCCGAATTTCATGATTCTTTTCAATTTCATCAAATTTAGTCATGAGATTTTGGACTAGGTCTGCTGTATCTAATGGGAGACTAGAGGATTGTGCAGTGTTAGATGTGGATGCATTAGATGAAGAACAGGAACTAGATGTTACCTCAGTTTCATCTGATTCTTTAGCCATTAAACATAGGCTTGTTTCCTCAGTGTCTGAGCCATCACTTTTATCTTCATCCAATTCTTTGGTCATGAGGCATAGGCATGCTTTTTCATTTTCTGAGATGTCTTCTTCATCACTATCATCTGAGTCATTATCAGATGATTCTTCATGCTTTTCACTGCTGGATTCTGCCTTAAGTGCCTTCTTGCTCTTTCTCTTTTCAGATGCTCTGTATTTCTTCTTTTCATCATCTTTGTCATTTTCTTCAGGACAATCAGCCTTGAAGTGACCTTTCTTGTTGCAGTTGAAGCATCTGTATTCATCATCTTTCTTCTTCATGTCTCTGTTTGAGCTTGACTTTTTGTTTGATGACGAATTTCCTTTGAATGGCTTCTTTTTAAACCTGTCAAAATGTTTAACTAATAAAGCTACCTGTTCTTTTAGTTCTTGTGTCTCTTTGCTGATGCATTTGGCAAAGTTACTTTGCTGGGGTGCAGCTAATGCAGTGATTTTGTGTGTCTCTGCCGGAGCACCATCTTCGCCGTTCAATTCGAATTCATGAGCTTTTAACTGGGACATCAGTGTCAGAGTGTCAGTGCTTGCAAGATTTGTTGTTCCTCTGATTACTGATGTTATGATCTTCCATCTTTCAGGTAGTCCTCTCAAGATTTTCAAGCATACTTCTTTTTGGGGATATATGTGTCCAAGCTGTTGTAATTCACTGATGATGCTTGAGAATCTGTTGTCCATTTGATCAATGGATTCACCAGCCTTCATTTTAAAGTTCTCAAACTTCTGTTTTGCAACAGATAATTTGTTTTCTTTAACTGCTTCAGATCCTTCATTTATCAATGATAGCTTGTCCCACATCTCCTTTGCTGTTTTGCAGTCTTTAATTCTCATGAACTTGTTGTCGTCTAGGGTCTTCAAGATCATGTCTTTTGCAACAAAGTCCAGATTTGCTCTTCTCCTTGTCATCCATGGTCCAATCCTTTTTAGGTTTGTCAATTTCCTTTCCTTGATCTCGCTCCTGTGCCTACCACCATAGTGATTGTGATCGGTCCATCATTGATTACATCCAGCATCTCTTCATGAGTTGCTGCAAGATGAGACAGCATTCTTATTTTATATTCATCAAAATTGTTAACATTAAAGACATGTACTTTTGACAAGAAGTTTAAGGAATCCATTAGTATAATTGAATATATCAGTGAATGGAAAACTCAGATTTGAAAACTGCTTTGAAAATAAGTGATCTCCTTGTTACCAGAAATTAGATCTGAACAGGTTCTGATACTAGGAACACTGCTCCGATACCAATTGTTGGTCCCAGAGAAGGGTGAAACTATAGTCAGAGGGGGGGGGGGGTGAATGACTATAGTGGAGTTTCAAAAACTTTTCTTATATTTAAAAGCTTTTGGGCAACGGATAAGTCCCTTCTTGCTATGTTGTTTTCAAATCAGTGTAGACAGTCACAGATATAGGCTATGATATAGGCAAGTTAAATGAATGTTGTAAAGTAAATTGCAGAAATAAATTGACACAAGGCTTATAGTGGTTCAGGTTGGTGTAATCCCTTAATCCACTCTTCTCCTGTGGTGATTGGAGGAATTCACTATTGTTTTCACAGATACAATAGTATGATTGTCCTTGGCTTCCCAAGCTTCACAATCTACAAGACTATCACTCCTTGACCGCAACGGCTTCGGTGATTCGCCTCTTCCTTTTGCTTTGTTCCTTAAGATCAAGATCCTTCAACGGCCTATCACAGATTCAACTCCTTCTCGGATTGCCTCGATTCGCTTGCTTCGCTTTGATGTGAATGTGATTCACACACTTGCTCGATCAAATCTCAGTTCTGAGTATGACTTTGTAGCTTTGATATCTGAGTTGATCACTAGATGTATCCTTGTAAGTTCAGAGAGAAGGCTTTGCAAATTGACAGAGTTTCTGCTAGATTTTTCTTTCTTGATCGTTGTTTTCTTTTTCTGTCAATGACTTCTATTTATAGCCTTGAATACCTTTGTTTTTGAAATTCCGTCCGTTGGCTATATTAATGAGGGAATAATCCTTGATTTTATTCTTGATTCCCCCTTAATTGTATTCTCCTTGATTTCAGTGATCGGATTCTTTCTTCAAACGTATAGCAGAAAGTCCGTCCTTGATTGATCCTTTAATGATTTGAGCATTTAATGCATGATCTTCTGAATCTTCATCGTATATCAACTGATCAACAAAAAGTGTCTCTTCGCCGTTTCTAGAACGGTTGAGTGAGCCTACTGACTTAGCAGTTAGTTCTTTCTTTGCTGTTTTGTTTTCTCTTTGCCGAAAGTCAGTTTACTCAGCCGATTCACTGTTTCCTTCTTTATTCTAGTATTTGGAGAGTCTTTGTACTTCACTGATCCTCGATTTGGGTGAGACCAGTGTACACCATATTTGAACATTGAGTTTTATCACTTAAAACATAACTTAGACTTATCCAAGGTCATCACAGACTTCCTTGGTTATAAGTCAGACCATAATGTCTTCATTGCTTCTCTGCTGGTGCTTGGCTGGCTTCACTGTGCCGAATATCTGTTCTTGCCTTTGCCGTTCTACCAACTGGTACAATACTTGTCTGACTTAACTTATACAACTTGTCAGACTCTAAGTAAAGACCTATACAGAGAATTCTAACTTATTTCAGGCTTGCTATAACAGCTAGTATGGCCATCATCAAAACATAATAAAATGTTCCTAACAGATTGACCGAGCTCACGAAGGGCATGGTCAATAGTTCTTCTGGTGGGGCATTTTTAAAGAAAACACCTGAAGAGGGGTGGGCATTATTCGAGGATATTGGCAAATACAATTATGCCCCCTCATATCAAGCTATCCAAGCACCCACTCTTCCCAAGATCGAGGAGGTGAATATGCAAAGTCTGATCACCGTACTGCAAAAGCAGATGTCAGCTTCTCAAATTTCTCCTAATCCGATCAATCAGAATTCCTCCTTTCAACAGAACTCTCAAGTTCTGTACTGTGAAAATTGTTGTCAGGTTGGCCATATGGTTGGCCAGTGTCAATTTGTCTCCCCCTCTGCTTATCAAGTTAATACTGTTCATGACAATGGACAGTATAATCCAGTCACATGTCAGAACTGTGACAATGTGGGGCATACATCTCGTTTCTGTCCTATGAACGGACAGATTGCCGAAGTAAACGCTTTCTCTGGCCAGTCCAATCAGAGGTTTAATAATAATCAATTCTCTGGCCAGAGTAATCCTCAAAACCAGGGTTTCAGTCAGAATCAAAATTTCAATCCAAATTCGAATTTTAATCAAAATCAAAACTTCAATCGAAACCCTACTTACAACCAAAACCAGAACTCCAATTTTTCCAATCAGAATCAAAGGTTCAGTCAGAATTGGCCTAACAATTCTAATTCTACATTTCAGAATCGGTCCAACCAACCTTATCCGCAGAACTTCCAAAACTCTCAAGGCCCCTCGCACTCGAATGATATCCAAGCCGAATGGAGCTCCTTTCGGGAGGAGCAAAATAAAAACATCCAACTCCCGATGAGCACAAACAAGAATCTTGAGAGGCAAATAGGGCAATTGGTCGAACAGCTTAGCTTCTAGACCCCCGTGCGGTTGCCCGGCTTCACGAAAAAGAATCCAAATGGTGGTCAAGTTGCTCGGGCCGATTTGAATAATAGCCAATGCACCGACCGGTACCTTCAATTCCGTACGGTAGAGAAGGGGCCGGTGCGATGAACTTAAGGTCGGGTACTCAACCGAGTGGTCCCCCTCACCGGGAAACCACTAACCCCTCCCCGCGCGAAAAGGCGGGAGGGAAGTCGAGCACCTACGTTCCCCTTGGCTGCAAGAGAATACTCAGGTGGCTGATCCCCTGAGAGGTGAAAGAGTTGGAAGTCCTCAGGTGGCTGAACCCATGAGGAATGAAGAATCAAGTGAGAGTCAGGAGGCTGACCCCCTGACTAGTAAGAAGAATGAAAAAGTGGTGAGGTGGAAGGACTTGGAAGACAAAGCTGTCAGTTCATCCTCGAAGGAAGTCTTTTCTGAGAGTGACTTGAAAAAGCTTCCATTTCCACCTAGAAAAAGCAACATCTCCTTGAATGAGGATAAAAAGTATGAAAAAGTGCTAAACCTTCTGAAAAATACTTAGGTTAATCTTCCATTATCCGAGGTTTTGGTTGAGATGCCTAAGTATACCAAATTCATCAAGGATGTTGTTTCTTCTAAGAAGAAGTTAGCAGACATGGATCGGTTGATTGGTGAGGATTGCTCTATGATCAATTATGAAGATCTACCAATCAAGAGGGGTGACCCTGGGAAATTTGTGCTCACATTGCTGATGGGAGGCCTAGTCTTCCCAAACTCTTTATGTGACTCGGGTGCATCCATAAGCCTGATGCCATTGTCTGTCCGCAAACAGCTTGGGTTAGACAATCTTCTAGAACCCACCACCATGAATCTTCAATTCGCGGATAGATCTTCCAAGAAAGCTGTGGGAATATTAAGGGACGTGTTAGTTCAAATTGATAGATTTACCTTCCCGGTTGACTGGTACGTTCTGGACATAGAGAAAGATGAGAATGTCCCTCTAATTCTTGGAAGACCTTTTCTGTCTACAGCCAGAGCCCTCATTGACTGTGATGGTGGGCAAGTGACGATACGAGTTGGTGATCAAGAGGTGAGTTACAATGTTTCCAAAGCTATCCAGAGACCCTCTGAAATACCAACCGGCTTCTCCATTGACGATATGTTTGATGACTTCAATGATTTCATGGAAAAGCAAGTCATGGTCATTAACCGAATACGAGCGACTAGTTGAGAAGCCGAATAATCATGGTGTGGTGAATCTGGAACAGTTAGAAGCTGAATTTGAGGATGAGTTGTTGAAAGGAGAAGCTTTGGCAGTAGGACCACTAAGTAAACTCAGTGATGTTGAGTTGAAAAGTGGAGATCTTAAATCAAGTTTGGAAGACCCCCTGCAGATCTGGTACTTAAGCCGTTGCCTAAACATCTAAAGTATGTGTTTTTAAGAGAAGGTGACAAGCTTCCATTAATTATATCTGCCAAGCTGTCTCGATTAGAAGAAATGGAGCTGGTAAACGTCTTGAGGAAAAATGAGAAAGCCTTTGGTTGGCAAGTAGGAGACATCAGAGGGATATCTCCTGACATATGTATGCATAAAATCAAGACTGAAGAGGGTGCAAAATGTGTTAGACACCCCGGGAGGCTCAACCCTCATATGCAAGAAGTGGTCAAAAAGGAGATTATCAAACTTTTAGACATGGGTATCATTTACGCAATTGCGGACAGTGAATGGGTATCCCCTACTCAGGTAGTTCCCAAAAAAGGAGGAATTACTATTGAGAAGAATGAGAAGGGAGAAGAAATAGCATTGAGGCTCGTTACTGGTTATAGAGTCTGTATTGACTATAGAAAGCTCAATGAGGTTACAATGAAAGATCATTTCCCCTACCATACATTGACCAGATGCTAGAGCGCCTGGCGGGACATGCATTCTACTGTTTCCTGGATGGATACTCAGGATATTTTCAGATACCCATCGATCCAGTTGACCAAGAAAAGACCACTTTCACCTGCCCTTATGGTACATTCGCTTACAGGCGGATGCCATTTGGTCTTTGCAATGCCCCAGCTACATTTCAAAGATGTATGCTGGCTATCTTTGACGGGCTATTTGAAAAGTGTATGGAGATTTTTATGGATGATTTTTCGGTCTTTGGTCAATCCTTTGATGATTGTCTCGATAATCTTGACCAGGTGTTATCCCGATGTGTGGAAAAGAACTTAGTCCTAAATTGGGAAAAGTGCCATTTCATGGTAGATGAAGGAATAGTTCTTGGCCA
The DNA here is from genome assembly GCA_036785695.1 of Gentiana straminea. Classification (NCBI taxonomy): domain Eukaryota; kingdom Viridiplantae; phylum Streptophyta; class Magnoliopsida; order Gentianales; family Gentianaceae; genus Gentiana; species Gentiana straminea. The sequence goes on along the minus strand of JAVUPR010000087.1, from coordinate 979,991 downwards.
CAAAATCTCACCAAAGGTATTGAAGTAGACAGGGCAAAAGTTGAAGCTATCGAGAAGCTGAACTATCCTAGAAATGTGCGCGAAGTTAGAGGTTTTCTTGGACACGTCGGTTTTTATAGGAGATTCATTAAAGACTTTTCCAAGATAGCCAAGCCCCTATATACTTTTCTCAAAGAAGACGTTGTTTTTAATTTCGATGATAGTTGCAAGCAAGCGTTTGAGGAGCTTAAAAGTCGATTAATTTCTGCACCGATTCTTATCTCGCCTGACTGGAATCTTGTTGGTCCCAGAGAAGGGTGAAACTATAGTCAGAGGGGGGGGTGAATGACTATAGTGGAGTTTCAAAAACTTTTCTTGTGTTTTAAAAGCTTTTGGGCAAAATGGATAAGTCCCTTCTTACTATGTTGTTTTCAAATCGCTTTAGACAATCACGGATATGTGTTATGATGTAGGCAAATTAAATAAGTGCTTTGTAAAGTAAATTGCGAAATTAAATTGACACAAGGCTTATAGTGGTTCGGGGTGGTGTAATCCCTTAATCCACTCTTCTCCTGTGATGATCGGAGGAATTCACTATTGTTTTCACGAGATACAACAAGTATGATTGTCCTTGGCTTCCCAAGCTTCACAATCTACAAGACTATCACTCCTTGACCGCAACGCCTTCGGTGATTCGGTCTTCCTTTTGCTCCTTGAGATCAAAATCCTTCAACGACTATCACAGCTTTTCAACTCCTTCTCGGATTGCCTCTCGATTCGGTTGCTTCGAGTTGATGTGAATGTGATTCACTCACTTGCTTGATCAATCTCAATTCTGAATATGACTTTGTAGTTCTGATATTTGAGTTGATCACTAGATGTATCCTTGTAAGTTCAGAGAGAAGGCTTTTCTAATTGACAGAGTTTCTGCTTTTTTTTTTTATATAATAGTTATCTTCTTTTTCTGTCAATGCCTTCTATTTATAGCCTTGAATAGCCTTGATTTTGAAATTCCGTCCGTTGGCTATATTAATGAGGGAATAATCCTTGATTTTATTCTTGATTCCCCCTTAATTGTATTCTCCTTGATTTCAGTGATCGGATTCTTCTTTCAAATGTATAGCGAAAATCCGTCCTTGATTGATCCTTTAATGATTGTGCATTTAATGCATGATCTGCTTGAATCTTCAATGTATATTAAATCGATCTTGTAAGTGTCTCTTCACCGTCCGTAGAACGGTGGAGTGAGCCTTCGACTTAGCCGTTAGTTCTTTCTTTGCCGTTTTGTTTTCTCTTTGCCGACGGTCGGTGTACTCACCGATTCACTCGTTTTCTTCTTTGCTTTAGTTTCGGGAGAATCTTTATACTTCACCGATCCTTGATTTGGGTGAGATCGGTGTACGCATATTGGAATATTTAGTTTCATAACTTAGACTTATCCAAGGTCATCACGTACTTCCTTGGTTATAAGTCGATCATAATCCCTTCTCTCGTATCTCTGCTTGGTGCTTGGCGGCTTCACTCGCCGAATGTCCGTTTTCACTTTGCCGTCCTACCAACTAATACAATACTTGTCCGACTCAACTTATACAACATGTCGACTCTAAGTAAAGACTTATACGAGAGAATTCTAACTTATTTCGGGCTTGCTATAACAACGACTAGTATGGCCATCATCAAAACATAATAAAATGTTCCTAACAATTTCCCCCTTTTTGATGATGCCAAAACCCTCATAAGCCCGAACATAAGTAATCAAAAAAATTTCATAATTGTCAACGATTAAAAACTCAATGATTTTATTCTTCCATCATAGGGCAATAAGATATTGCATCTTTTTATTTAAATGAACAAAGACAAATGATAAGATAGATTGAATTGAATTAAGAAACGAGGCAATTGGTTTACTTCTTCATTTCTTCAATCCCGATGCCCTTGCCTTTGCTTTGTCCTTGCCTTTGCTTTGTCCTGTCTCTTTCCACCGGAGCTTTCGTGCTTTGAGTTATCTTCCCCTTTGTGGCGGCATCAAAATGTGCCTCAAGGTCCGCAATTGCTTTGCATCGACTCGGGGAGAGGGCCAAATCTTTTCTCCAAGTAATTTGTTGTTGGCCTCACCAACTTTGATGAGAAAGTCCGCTTGCTTGCCGAATGCTCCATGATCTCATCCAGGTGCTGAATTTTGGATGTGTGAGCATTGAGGGTGTCCACCAAGGGCTTGAGATTGTTGTCAACCGTCTCAGCATGGAATTCAAGATTGGTTTGGACATGGTGAGGGATGAGGTGTTGTAAGTTGCAAATTAAGTTCCCTTGTCTCTCCATGACTTCATCTTGGATTTTGATGTGGTCGATGAGAGCCTCAATCTTGTGATTGAAGGAGGTTGCTTCACTCCTTAAGGCATGCTTCGGGTTTTGCCTCGCTTTGTAATATTGCCTTTCCATGTCCACAATAAGGGGTTGAATGTCCGATTGAAGACTCTCTCTGGATCAATTTCTTCGGTGCCACATGGACATCCTCTTCATCCTCATCATTTTCACTCTCGGCATCTTCACCTTGTTGCTCCTCGCTTCCACTTCAACTTCTTTTTCTTTCTTTTCCTTCTCCGCCTCCTCATTTTGAACCTCTTCTTTTTCTTCCAACTTTTCTTGTTCGCCTCGCAGGCCCGGGGTCATCTAGAGGAGGTTGTTGGTATTGAACTTCTTCATCCGCTTCTTTTCCCCCTTGTGCAATTGTGGGGGCGTTGGCAATTTCCGCCGAGTGAGCTTTATCACCGTGCTCACCGAGCCGTTTGTCAACCGTACCAATGCTTTTGAAAAGCACTTCCTGGAGGGTCGGTTCATCGTCGGATATGCCCATATCTTCCCGATTTGCTTGCATGAGCTTCACCTTCTGGTGTTCATCTTCGACTCATCTTCTCGCCTCGTCTATCTCTTCCTCTTCGGATGAGGTGATTCTATATCCTTCCTCACCCTCCTCCAGGATAGACAATTTCCTCCCCGTTGCTTTTCTTCTTCGTTTCGTGTCATCACTTAATATCATAGGCTCATTTAAGTTGCTTGATGTTGGGCACGGTGGTATCTACTTGTGCCTTTTGAGACCCGGTTCTTCGTCCCACTCCCGATCCGCCGGATTCGGGTTGTTTCCTCTTTTGACCAGCAATGGGTTTCGGCTTCAGGGAAGCCTTGATGTAGGTGAACATTGTTTTGGACTTGTGTGGGGACTGCAAATTTGTGGGTTGTACTTTCATGACGTTGAACAGGTGTTGAAGAGGGAACCCGTATGATTTCTTCTCCCAGAAATCGCCCTTTTTCTGCAAACCCTTGTTTGGTGCGGTGATTGATAAGTCAATCTCCTTTTGAATCTGATCCTTCAATCGATTGAATACGAAGGTTGCCCAATCAAACTTTATTCGTTCGTAGATTATGGCCATCGGTTTGATCCCGACCTCGCTTAGGTTTTCCGGTGACCCCTTTCTCCCTTCAATATTTTTGGTGATGACCGGTGCAAATTCGGCAAACGGAAGTTTGAGCGTTGATCTAGGTAGATTGTACGTTTTTTGTTTGGCTTGGGGCGTTTGGCTATTTCGGCCCGAAATTTTGGGATGTCTCGTCACAAGCTTGACATTTGCGGGACCAATTTGGGGGAGGTTCGGAACCCGTTGAGTGTATCGGGCGTGATGACTATGTGCTTTCCAAAGATTGAGCTTGTGATGCGATCAACTTCGCCTTCTTCGTGTTTGGCCAAAAACTTTGCATTTTTCCAAAATGCTATCGGATTCTCATAGCGAGATACCGCTTATTGGGGGGTTTAGAAAGGTCATCGGCCCCAAATTTGTACAAAGAATCGACCGGGCGTCGTGCTTGTGCATCGTTGTCACAATAAGAGATATAGTACTCGGGCTTGAAAAACGAGCCGGTTATGATTGATTTTTCGTAGTATTTTTCAGTAGCAGTGATTTGGGAGGATGAAGCCATCGATAGGTAGAGGAGGATTAGAAGAGTATATTTTGAGAAAAAGTAGGGTTTGTAATTTGCAGAAGTATGTAAAGATTTCTGAACATCTCTAAGTATTGTTTATGTAGTGTGATTTGGGTAGTGTGAACGTGGTTTGAATATGGAAGGATTTAGTGACATAATGGCGTGATTTTGTGTATGAAAAACACGATATTCGAGCATAGAGGGGGGAGTGGTTTGAGGCAAGTAATGATAGAGCCCGGGAATTGAGGAGCTTATAATTCAAAAAATAATATAATTACCTCCATGATCATAAAGTGATCGCCACGTGTGTACTGAATAATCCTCCATAATTTCCTTATTCTCCACGTGTATTCAGAATTGATTTTGTTCACACTTTGAATTTGTCCAAGTCTTTATTTCGGTGAAGTGCCTTCGCTGGTCACTTAACCGGTCCAATGAGTTCTTCACCGAGTCGCTTCATTGAACTGTTCCTAACAATCGCTTAAGTTACCTCTGCGCCGGATACCGGTGCCTTACCTGCTACATCTCCCGTAACGGCAAAGGTTGTACCGGTTGATGAAGTCACTTAGCCGATTACTCCAGTTAGCCGCTCGTTGATACTTAGTCAATTTCAATCATCCCTAACTCAGTTCTCAACATACTAAATCTTTCATAACTAAAAGGTTTAGTGAAGATGTCAGCCAGTTGGTCTTCAATGGATATGTATTTTAGGATGACATCTCCTTTTCAACATGGTCTCGATAAAATGATGTCTTACATCAATGTGCTTTGTTCTTGAATGCAATACGGATTTTACGTAATAGATATTGCACTTGTGTTGTCACACATGATTGGGATTGTTTTCTCTTCGACTCCATAGTCCCTTAGCCGTTGTCTTATCCACGGTACTTGTGCACAATGCTACTACCTCGCTATATATTCTCGCTTGTTTTTCGTTGATGTAGATATAGAGTTTTGCTTTTTGCCGAACCATGAGACTAGTCTGGTTCCTAGCATTTGGCATGTTCCAGAGGTGCTTTTTCTATCTATTTTGCATCCAGCATAATCAGAGTCTGAATATGATATTAGTGTAAATCCTCCATCTTTTGGGTACCAAATGCCAACGTTGATGGTGTGTTTCAAGTATTTGATTATCCTTTTAGCTGCTAGAAGATGTGATTCTTTTGGTTGAGCTTGAAATCTAGCACACACTCCTACTGCAAATGCAATATCGGGTCTGCTTGCAGTTAAGTATAACAATGATCCAATAATTCCTCTATACATTTTCTCGATCAACATCTTTTCCTCCTTCATCTTTTCCAAGTATGACTCGGCACACATTGGTGTGTCTGTCGTGCCACTTGTGTCCATCCCATACTTGTGTATCAAATCTCTTGTATATTTTGCTTGACTAATGAAAATGCCATCCTTCATTTGCTTTACTTGAAGGCCAAGGAAGTAGTTTAATTCTCCCATCATGCTCATCTGAAATTTGCTCTTCATTAGGTTTGCAAATTTCTCACACAACTTTTCATCTTCTAATCCAAAGATTATGTCATCAACATAGATTTGCACTAGCAATGTGCTTGCCCCTTCCTCTAGTTTAAATAGAGTCTTGTCTATAGTTCCTTTGTTGAATCCATTCCCGATCGAAATTGTGACAAGAGTTTCATACCAGGCTCTAGGTGCTGTTTGAGGCCATAGAGGGCCTTCTTGAGTTTGTATACTTTGTCTTCTTTTCCTTTGATTTGAAATCCAGGAGGTTGTTCTACATAAACTTCTTCTTCCAAAAGTCCGTTTAGGAATGCACTTTTGACATCCATTTGATAGACTTTGAAGTCTTTGTGTGCGACAAATGCTAGAAAAAGTCTTATTGCTTCCAATCTTGCTACTTTGGAGCAAAGGTTTCATCATAATCTATTCCTTCACTTGGGAATATCCTTTTGCAACTAGCCTTGCTTTGTTTCGACAACGCTCCTTGCTCATCCATCTTGTTCCCGAATACCCATTTTGCACCAATGATGTTGGCCATTTCGAGTGTCCGTCAACAAGTTCCCGGACTTCATTTCTTTCAAATTCATTTAGTTCTTCTTGCATGGTTTGTGATCCAATCTGCATCTTGGATTGCATCATCTATGGTCTTGGGTTCCACTTGTGATAGAAAGCAAGTTAGCATGTGCTCCAGTTGTCTTCTTGTTCTGACTCCGGTGTGAATATCTCCAATGACTTGTTCTTCAGGATGGTCTCTAAGCCAATTTAGGTCCGGTTGAAGTTGATCTTCACTTGGTGCTTCCATACCTTCATGCCGAGCATGAACTTCAATTTCGGTGCTTCTCTGTTGTATTGATATGTGGCTCCTCTTGATTTTCAAAAAGATGATTCGGGATAGTAGGCCGGTATGGTTGCATTTGTATAGATTTGCCTCGTGCGGCTTTCTCTTCTTGGTCTTGAAGATCTTCACCATTTGTATATGGTTCATCAAAAACCACATGTATTGATTCTTCAATCACCAATGTTCTTTTATTTAGTACTCGAATGCTTTGCTTTGGTGTCCGAGTATCCCATGAAGATTGCTTCATCGACCTTCTCATCAAAGGTATGCGAGATGATTCTGTTCAAGACAAAACATTTTGATCCAAACATATGAAAATATGAGATATTGGGTTTTCTACCATTCCATAATTCATATGGAGTTTTTCCATGATGTTTGTTGATGATTGATCTGTTTTGTGTATGGCATGCTTGTGTTTGTCTTTGCTTGACCCAAAATCTCTTTGGCAAGCATGCTTCACAATCATTGTTCGATTGCTTCTTTGAGAGTTCTCGTTTCTTCTTTCGCAACACCATTTTGTTGTGGAGTTCCCTTGAGATAGTTGATGTAGTACTCCATTTTCTTCACAATAGGTTCTGATAATTTCATTTAGAAATTCAGTGCCTCTATCTGATCTGATTTTGATAATTTTTAGCTCTTTTTCATTCTGGAGTCTTCTCAGCAAGTCTGGTAGCTTCTTGAGTGTTTCTTTCTTCTTGTTCATGAAGATGGTCCAGGTGTATTTTGAGAAGTCATCCACCACTACAAGAGTATATTTCTTACCACTCACACTTACTGGAGTGACTGGTCCAAACAGGTCCATGTGCAGTAGATGTAGAACTCTTGTTGTAGATTGATGAGGCTTTGATTTGAATGAGCTTTTTATTTGTTTTCCTTTCTGACAAGCATCACATAGACTCTCTTTCTTGAATGTGATCTCTGGCGTGCCTTCAACTAACTTGCTCCTTGATAGTTTGTTGATGGTCTTGAAATTCGGGTGATTTAATCTTCTCGTGCCAAATCCAGGCTTGTTGATTGTTTATTCTTGACAAGTAGACATGTTTCTGCCTTGGGTTCTCCGTCCACCACATACATGTTGTCTTGTCTTCTACCCGCAAGAACCACCGTGTTTGTTTGACGTGAATCACTTTGCATCCTTCTTTGTTGAAGTGCACATTGTAGCCTTTGTCACAGAATTGACTGATGCTCATCAGATTGAAGTTAAGTCCCTTGACATATGCCACATTTTGAATCTTTAGATTGTTTTTGAGTATTGTGCCTTCCCCTTTAATCTTTCCAGGGTTTTCTTTTCCTCCAAATGTGACTTTGGGTCCATCAAAAGCTTTAAAATCAGTGACCCATTTCTTGTTTCCTGTCATGTGTCTGGAACATCCACTGTCTATGTACCAGACATCCTACAAAACAGATTAATTAAGTTTGGGTACCCAACACTGTTTGGGTCCATATCTGTTAGCAGTCATGCCTCCCATACCAAGTATGTATCCAAAAGGTCTTCTCTTTGGATAATTGAAGTCATCAACTTCATATGTATAAGGCATGGCAGAATAGCTTCTAATATTTTTACAGAAGGTATTCTGATACTTTTTTCCACCTTTTGGTGCATTTATATCCTTCTTCACTTTCCAATATGCAATAGGAAACCTTTCTTGCTTCATGTGTCTAGGAACATAGCTAGATTGATTTTTCTTAATCACATGATGCATTTTGTGGAATGGTTTCCTCTTGTATTTTGGAGGTGTGACATTCCAATCATCCTCTGAGGGAAAAAGTCTGCCTTTACCTTTCAGATGGCTGTTGTTTTTGTATGATTGGAATGAGGATTTAGTCTGCTGTTTCACTACAGTGGGTTTTGACTTCACTGGCACAGGATGATCTGTTGGAGACATGGTTCGTCCCTTTCTAAATTTTGGTCCATTAGTGGTCCTCAATTTAGAATTGTGTTGACTATTATCCCTACGTTCATCCCGACATTATATAGCCAAGACCGGATCCGGATCCAAACCTTTTTGAGGGTTTGTAAGCCGGTGCTTTTAGTGGTGCGGTGATTACCTTTATTTAGTGAGGAGTTCTTCTTAATCGATTCGTTGGTAACGGATGTATGGTCATCTCGCTTTTTGTTGATCATTTAAGTAGGTCTCCTTACTAGTTAATTCAAACTCTTGTTTTATCCAGTTCTTTCTTTAACCTCTTATTCTCTTTTCTTAGATCCTTGCATTCCTTTTCCGAATTTCATGATTCTTTTCAATTTCATCAAATTTAGTCATGAGATTTTGGACTAGGTCTCCTGTATCTAATGGAAGACTAGAGGATTGTGCAGTGTTAGATGTGAATGCATTAGATGAAGAACAGGAACTAGATGTTACCTCAGTTTCATCTGATTCTTTAGCCATTAAACATAGGCTTGTTTCCTCAGTGTCTGAACTATCACTTTTGTCTTCATCCAATTCTTTGGTCATGAGGCATAGGCATGCCTTTTCATTTTCTGAGTTGTCTTCTTCATCACTATCATCTGAGTCATTGTCAGATGATTCTTCATGCTTTTCACTGCTGGATTCTTCCTTAAGTGCCTTCTTGCCCTTTCTCTTTTCAGATGCTTTGAATTTCTTCTTTTCATCATCTTTGTCATTTTCTTCAGGACAATCAGCCTTGAAGTGACCTCTCTTATTGCAGTTGAAGCATCTGTATTCATCATCTTCCTTCTTCATGTCTCTGTTTGAGCTTGACTTTTTGTTTGATGTTGAATTTCCCTTGAATGGCTTCTTTTTAAACTGTCAAAACGTTTAACTAATAAAGCTACCGTTCTTTTAGTTCTTGTGTCTCTTTCTTGATGCATTCGGCAAAGTTACTTTGTTTGGGGTGCAGCTAATGCAGTAAATTTTGTGTGTCTCTGCCGGACCACCATCTTCACCGTTCAATTCGAATTCATGAGCTTTCAATTGGGACATCAGTGTCAGAGTGTCAGTGCTTGCAAGATTTGTTGTTCCTCTGATTACTGATGTTATGATCTTCCATCTTTCAGGTAGTCCTCTCAAGATCTTCAAGCATACTTCTTTTTGTGGATATGTGTGTCCAAGCTGTTGCAGTTCACTGATGATGCTTGAGAATCTGTTGTCCATTTGATCAATGGATTCACCAGTCTTCATTTTAAAGTTCTCAAATTTCTGTTTTGCAACAGATAATTTGTTTTCTTTGATCGCTTCGATCCTTCATTTATCAATGATAGTTTGTCCCACATCTCCTTTGTTTGTTTTGCGGTCTTTGATTCTCATGAACATGTTGTTTGTCTAGAGTCTTTAAGATCATATCTTTTGCTACAAAGTCTAGGTTTGCTCTTCTCCTGTCATCTTTGGTCCAATCTTTCTTGGGTTTGTCTATCTCCTTTCCTTGATCTCGCTCCCCGTGCCTACCACGGTAGTGATCATGATTGGGCCGTCATTGATTACATCCAAAGCATCTCCTCATGAGTTGCTTTGCAAGATGAGATAACATTCTTATTTTATATTCATCAAAATTATTAACATTGAAAACAGTACTTTTGACAAGAAGTTTGAGGAATCCATCGGTGCAATTGAAGATAAAAATGGCGATGAATGAAAAACTTCGATTTGAAAACTACTTTGAAAATATGTGATCTCCTTGTTACCAGAAATTAGATCTGAACAGGTTCTGATACTAGGAACCTTGCTCCGATACCAATTGTTGGTCCCAGAGAAGGGTGAAACTATAGTCAGAGGGGGGGGGGGTGAATGACTATAGTGGAGTTTCAAAAACTTTTCTTGTGTTTTAAAAGCTTTTGGGCAGCGGATAAGTCCCTTCTTACTATGTTGTTTTCAAATCAGTTTAGACAATCACAGATATGTGTTATGATGTAGGCAAATTAAATAAGTGCTGTAAAGTAAATTGCAAAAATTAAATTGACACAAGGCTTATAGTGGTTCGGGGTGGTGTAATCCCTTAATCCACTCTTCTCCCGTGATGATCGGAGGAATTCACTATTGTTTTCACGAGATACAACGGTATGATTGTCCTTGGCTTCCCAAGCTTCACAATCTACAAGACTATCACTCCTTGATCGCAACGTGCTTCGGTGATTCGGTCTTCCTTTTCCTTTGCTCCTCCTTGAGATCAAAATCCTTCAACGACTATCACAGCTTTCAACTCCTTCTCGGATTGCCTCGATTCGGTTGCTTCGGTTTGATGTGAATGTGATTCACTCACTTGCTTGATCAATCTCAATTCGAATATGACTTTGTAGTTCTGATATTTGAGTTGATCACTAGATGTATCCTTGTAAGTTCAGAGAGAAGGCTTTTCTAATTGACAGAGTTTCTGCTTTTTTTTTTTAATAGTTATCTTCTTTTTCTGTCAATGCCTTCTATTTATAGCCTTGAATAGCCTTGATTTTGAAATTCCGTCCGTTGGCTATATTAATGAGGGAATAATCCTTGATTTTATTCTTGATTCCCCCTTAATTGTATTCTCCTTGATTTCGGTGATCGGATTCTTCTTTCAAATGTATAGCGAGAAAATCCGTCCTTGATTGATCCTTTAATGATTGTGCATTTAATGCATGATCTCGAATCTTCAATGTATATTAAATCTCGATCTTGTAAGTGTCTCTTCACCGTCCGTAGAACGGTGGAGTGAGCCTTCGACTTAGGCGTTAGTTCTTTCTTTGCCGTTTTGTTTTCTCTTTGCCGACGATCGGTGTACTCGGCCGATTCACTCGTTTTCTTCTTTGCTTTAGTTTCGGGAGAATCTTTATACTTCACCGATCCTTGATTTGGGTGAGATCGGTGTACACCATATTGGAATATTGAGTTTCATAACTTAGACTTATCCAAGGTCATCACAGACTTCCTTGGTTATAAGTCAGATCATAATCCCTTCTCTGTATCTCTGCTGGTGCTTGGCTGGATTCACTCTGCCGAATGTCTGTTTTCACTTTGCCGTCCTACCAACTAGTACAATACTTGTCTGACTCAACTTATACAACATGTCAGACTCTAAGTAAAGACTTATACAGAGAATTCTAACTTATTTCAGGCTTGCTATAACAGCTAGTATGGCCATCATCAAAACATAATAAAATGTTCCTAACAAATCTACCCTTCGAGCTTATGTGCGATGCATCAAACTATGCTGTTGGTGCAGTCTTAGGACAACGGATTAAGGAAAAATTCTAGCCTATCTATTACGCCAGTCACACACTAAATCCTACCCAAGTAAACTACACGACGACTGAAAAAGAATTTTACTAGCCGTAGTCTTCGCTATGGACAAATTTTGTAGTTACTTGTTGGGTGCTCAAGTGATTGTGTGGACTGATCACGCTGCTTTGCGATATCTCATGACAAAGAAGGAGGCTAAACCGTGCTTGCTTACGTTGGATACTGATCCTACAAGAGTTTGATGTCCAGATTAAAGACAAAAAGGGCAGTGAAAACGTAGTGGCTGATCATGTTTCGAGAATGTTGAGTGAGGAAAAAGAGGACCCCGACGATATAGATCTTTACTTTCCCCTTGAGAATGTCATGCTGATAGACGATTGTGCTCCAGAGGTTCCATGGTATTCTTCCATCGTCAACTACCTTCATTCCCAATATCTTAATCCGGAATTTTCATATCAGGAGAAGAAGAAATTCTTCTCTGATTTGAAAACATTTGTATAGGATGAACCTTACCTCTTTAAGATTTGCAAGGATGGATTGCTAAGGAGATGTGTACCTGAATCTGAGCAACGTGACATTATTGAACAATGCCACAGTGGACCTACTGGTGGTCACTTTGGTCCCTGGAAAACCGTTGCCAAGATCTTTCAATCTGGTTTCTATTGGCCCACGATCTTCAAGGATACAGAAGCTTTCTGTAAAGCTTGTGATAGGTGCCAACGAACCGGAGCTCTAACGAGGCGTTTTGACATGCCATTGAAGCCCATTCTTGAATGTGAAGTCTTCGATGTATGGGGGATTGATTTTATGGGCCCGTTCCCATCTTCTTGTGGAAATAAATACATCTTAGTCTGTGTCGATTATGTATCAAAATGGGTGGAGGCTCAAGCCACTTCTCACAATGATCACAAGACGGTCATGAAATTTCTAAAGAAAAACATTTTCGTGAGATTTGGGTGTCCACGTGCCTTGATAAGTGATGAAGGGACACACTTCTGCAACCGACCACTAGAAAAAGTACTTGAGAAATATGGTGTCCGGCATAAAACTGGCACACCATATCATCCTATGACTAGTGGTCAGGTTGAAAGAAGCAACCAAAGTTTGAAGAAGATCCTGGAAAATGTCGTGAACAGTCATAAAAAAAGACTGGAGTCTAAAGTTGGATGACGTACTGTGGGCATATCGAACTGCCTATAAGACCCCCATGGGTACATCACCCTATCAAATGGTTTATGGTAAACCATGCCACTTACCAATCGAGTTAGAGCATAGAGCGTATTGGGCCACGAAGTTTTTAAACTTCGATACCCAATCTTGTGGAAAACATCGATTGCAACAGTTGCATGAGTTAGACGAATTTAGACTTCAGGCCTACGAAAGCGCTAGGATAAGTAAGGAAAAGACAAAACTCCTTCACGATGCCAAAATCAAGAAGCGAGAATTCCAAGTTGGGGAACAAGTTTTATTGTACAATTCCAGGTTACATCTGTTCCCTGGTAAGCCGAGGACACGATGGTCCGGTCCCTTTGAAGTTCTCCAAATCATTCCTGGAGGTGTTTTAGAACTACGAGGTTATGGTGACCAGTCGTTCCGAGTGAATGGTCAAAGGTGCAAGCATTACATTGGTCAAGCCAAGGAAAAGCCTTTGATTGTTCGATTCCTCGATATCCTCGAGTGTGGTACTTCAGAAGTCAATAAATTTGACGAGTTTTCGCCCGATTTGTTTTCTGAGGATGACGGTAGTGGTCCTTCTGAAGAAGTTCTAGCAGGTAGTTGGGACATGGAAGAGTTTGAAAAGGAGCAACAGTTGAAACGTCGTCAGAAGAAGAAGAAATCAACCGTGTGGAGGATTAAACATGCGTGGAAGGCAATTAAAGAATTAACCCCATGTGTTAGATGCTGTTTCTGCAGCCACACTACTGATCAAAGCCTACACGAGGTAGTGGCTGGCAGAAAATTTAAATGGCCTGATACAGGCTGAGCTAAAAGAGTGTCGAGCTAACGACATTAACCAAAAGCGCCACTAGGGGGCATCCTAGATATCCTTTATTATATTAGTACTCTCTTTTATGTTTTTTTTTTCCCTTTGATTTAGCTTTTATCTTAAGTCTAATTAAGATTTTGTTTCAATCTGTTCAGTTTAGCTATGTTTTTAGATATGGATTACGGAGTTCTACCACAGGAGTTTCCTTTCATTAGTAGGATCCCACTTATCACTCTAGGTGACGGACCCGGAGGGACTATCATTTTGGACGTAGACTTTGATATTAGTACCCGCATCAGGACCGTTACATATGTTCTCATTGTACCCCGATCTTCAGGAGGTGGAGATTTTAGTTCGAGAGGACTGCGGAGACTTTAGGACGACCGTATACAATCCTCAATGATCCGATGCTTGACCGACTTGGCGCTAGTCTTTAAGCCGAGCATTTCCGAGGAGTGGATGTTGCTTGGCGAGGACCGGGCTTTACGGGACGAGTATGATTTTCCTCCTGCTATTGACATGCTCCGCCGTCTGATCCGGATTGTTGATTGGGCGGAGATTTACGATGACTAACGTCGTTAGGCCGTTTCGTCGAGCAAACGACGTTAAACAAAAGCGCTGGTGGGAGGCAACCCACTATTTTCTAGTGTTTTATGTTTTGTTCTAGTTTTCTTTTGCATTATTGAAGTTTTATTTAGTTTTAATGAGAAAATGCAAGTTGGAATTTGAATTGAATGGAAATTATATAGTGTTGCTTATTTTCTCCATTGGACGTCCGTCCATAGTGATGGACGCCCGTCTGGGTTGTTTTTCTATGCGAATGTTCGTCCATTCTCAGTGGACGCCCGTCCGCCTAACTCCCTCCAACTCTGTATTCGTTTTTCAAACTTGGACGAGCGTCAGTTTATTCTGGACGCCCGTCCAGTTCATACCATCCCCAGTGAACGCTCGTCCGGTTGTCTGGACGCCCGTTCAACCCTGTCCCTATAAATACCTCCAACCCTGAGCTTCATTCGAATCCTAAATTTTCAAATTTCAAACCCGACTTCTCTACCCTTTTTGCCCTAAAATCCTTATTTCTAAACCAAATTGAGCGATTCAAGGCTCTATCAACAGCTCTCAATCCCCTCTTTTCGATTTTTCACTCCAAATCCTCCAACAAACAACATTTAATCGGATCAGTGACCTTTATAGTCCGAATTTTTGAAGAAAAAGATTCGATTTTTTTGGGTCAGTTTGGCATTGTTTGGACTTCTAATCCTCATCATCATCATCTCATCATCCTATTTGGTAAGTTTTTATCAACTTTTCAAGGGTTATTTCGTTTTTTTTATGAGTTCGATCTTCGAGTCGACTCTTTTATATGAATCTTACCTTATTTGTTTTTTTTCTCTTGTTTTGTTTTTATTTCTTGCCTTGTTGATGGTTGGGGTGATGATTGATGGATCATGGATGGGTTGCATTGTGGTTTTGGTGTTGAATTGGTTTTGAAATCCCGTTTGGACGATAAACGGGTAGTTTGTTTGAATTGTGGTTTGAGATGGTTGTTGGTTTAGCCTGAGTTAATCATGGTGCGTAAAGGGGTACAAAAGAGGCATGGTAAGGGAGTTGCAATTGAACCAAGTAAGAGGCCAAAGGTCGTCGATCCTGCCTTAGTCGATCCTAACCGGGGTGTGCTTATAAGAGAACGTCTTCCTAGGTCTACACAAGCTCAATCTAGAGCACCACTGCGTGATGAGTTTGAATCTGGTTCAGATACTGATGATGTGCCTTTAGTGAGACTTCCTAGGGGTGAACGGAGTAGTGAGGCATCTAGGCCTAGACAGGAGGAAGCAAGTGAAGGGGTTGAGCCACCTAGACAGAACGTTAGACCCCCAGTTCCTATGCCATTAGCTCGTCGATTCATAAACCCTAAGGCTCTTGATGTGTACAATAAGAATTATATAGAACGAACAATGTTAATTGAGAGGGCATTTTTAGAGACTCAAGTTGATCCTTTGTTTGTGAAGTTATTAAAGGATAGGAAGTGGGGGGCATTGATGAGAACCCCGACGACTCCGGTTAATGCCACATTGGTTCGTGAGTTTTATGCCAATTGTTCGGAGACGAATCTAGAAACCGGAGTAGTGACGGTTAGGGGAGCAAAGGTGCCGTTTACGCCTAAGGTTATAAACGAGAAATACGACTTGGCACCTTTTGAGGGGTTGGACTATAAGGAGGCGATAAAAGCTAAGCAGGATGCGGGAGAGGATCCGTTGGAGGATTTACGATTGTTGGTGTGCCCGGATGTGCCGTGGACACTCAGACCGGGCGGAGATAGAAAGGAGTTGGTCACAACGAGTTGGACGGAGGATTGGAAAGTCCAATGTCGTTTTATTCAGAACAGGTTGTTACCTAAGAACAACCTGACTCATTTTCACATTGGTGACCTCGGGATGTTGTATGCTCTGAATTTTAAGCTGAATGTGGATGTCGGACGAGCCGTTTTCGATGAGATAGCCACAAATCAGAAAGTATATGCAAGATGTTTGATATGTCCGCATTTGATCCACAGTTTATGCATAGATGCTGGAGTGCCGGAATACAAAAATGATCACAAGCCGAAGAATCCTAGACACTTGCAGCGGGAGAGAGTACGATCTTCGGGATAGTCTGAGGGTACAGAGGCACATGAGCCTGGCTCCACTTCAGCACCGCCTCCGGTTTCTCCCCTTCCTACTTTATCTCCCTCAGTCCGGATGAGGTTGAGCATGGCTAACAGTGTACGGGATTGGATCGAGGATATTAGGACTTCACAGAACAATATCTTGTCTATCTTGCGGTGTATGAGTGAGAATCGCCCTCCGAGGGACGACAGGATCTTCAATCCGAGTACTATGGATTATGTCTTCTCCGACGACATCGAGCGAGGCCATTGCGGATGTTCTTCATACTTGAGTCGTCTTCGGATGAGGAGCGGACGGCACGGCGGCGGGGGCTCCTACGTCACGCGCCCGGACCTTCTTCTACTACTTCGTGGGTGATGTACCTCCGGTCGATGATTCTACACCCCGGGGCGCCCCGACCGATTTCGATTCGTATTTCGTATTTTCATCTTCGATTTGGTTGTATCTTGCTACTATTATTGATTTCTTGCTGATTCATTGTATTTCTCTTTTGTAAGCGACTGTCGGTTTCCGTATGCTTCTCATTTTCGATGGATCCTGTACACCATAAGGCTATTTCATACTTTGTCTTGTATTTCGATGATTGACATTGCTATTATTTTCGATTTTTAGTGTGCTGAATGATTATTCTTTTTTTTATCTTTATCCTTATCATTCTTTTTCATTTTTGCGATAATATTCCCCCGTTTTCCCCGAGATTTTTTTCTGTGGTTGTCAAGTAGTGCAGATATCTTTCTAGACGTTTTGTCGAGGTAACATTTGAGTCATGTTGGAACGAGTTCTATACGCCTTCGAGAGCGTTGGCCTTTTCATGCACCAGCCTGACCAACGGCTCGAATATCTACGCAATCAGCTAAGTACTTCATTTCTTTTTAAATTCTGCACAACCTGAGGACATGTTGTGGTTTAAGTGTGGGGGAGGGGAATGGTTATGTGTATCGATCATTTGCTTACTTCGTTATGTTTCTATGCAAAATGAGCTAAAATTTTCAAAATTTTTGTTCTGTCCCGAGTAAGCAATGCATAATCTTTGTTCGTTTTTTTATAGTCATTGATGCTATATACTGTATGTCCAGTAAGTTAGTTGTTTCACCCGATATATATTTTTCACGAGCCATAGTGAATGATGAGCTATAATATAAAGCTATACCCCTTTTGATTAGTGATTTTTGTTATCTTATAAGTCGTGTGCTTAGTGCTAACGTATGTATCGTGACGATTATGATAGTTTGTGTTTAGATCCAAAGTATGACATATTGTGAATATCTGAGGTTTTGAATATGATAAGTAAAACGTAACTAATGTTGTTGAAAAAGTTGTTTTAAGTAAATAAAATAAGTGTGTGTGTCGAAAGCTGGTCGATGATTTGAGTGCGGTAGGGCATATCTCGAATGTCCTATACCACTATGATGACCAGAAGCTCACGACAGTCAGAAGAAGCTGCCTTATGATTTGAGTAAGGTAGGGTATATCACGAATATCCTATTCTGCTATGACAGGGCAAGAGCTCATTCTGATGTGCGTTTAAATGTGAAAATAGTTAAATCAACTTATATGAGGAATCTAGTATGAAATAAATGGATGATTTAGTTATCGTATACCTTATCCCCAGTATAAACTGATAGATATGTTTTAGGGATTATCCTCTGAGTATGTCAGAAAGGCCCTAGATGTATTCTATCATCTTTTTCGGGATATGTCACGTTTTGTAGGGTACATCTTATAAGTATCATTTATCTCTAGTTTGAAGGGGGGGTATTAGCTAGTTTGCTTTGAAATATTCAAGTTTGAACTTAGTGGAAGTTTGTTATGGCTTTGCACACACACCGGGGTGAACCTCTAAGTTATTGACTATATGTGTTATATTTGCTGAGATGTCTATCTTTTTTCCGAGCCTTGGTTTTGTCTTGTTTTGTTCGGGACGAGCAAAAGCTAAGTGTGGGGGAGTTGTTAAGGGTGATGTTATATGATTTATATCGTTACATTTTGTAACAATTCTCTCCATATTCGTATAATTCGCATAGAAATTAAGTGTTTAATTGATTTATTGAGCAAATGAGTTTTTAAACGGTTTAATCGCAAAATTGGTTAATTTATGTGTCTTATTGATGATTTTATGTTTATTTGGATATTATTACATTTTGCGATGTTTTTAATGACTTGTAGATGCATAATTGCGGCTCAAAAGATGATTAAGTGAAGATAAATGTCGGATTTAATTGATGGAAAAGAGATAAGGAAGATTTGAATAGAAGAAAAGAGATAAATATGGAGAAATCGAATTTCAAGTCCATTGAACGAGCGTTCAAGTCCCGTCCAGTTGGACGGGCGTCTGGCATATTGGACGAGCGTCCAGGCTGAAGAGTTTGATTCAGAGTTTTGTTTAAATTGCTTGGAACGAGCGTCCAAATTAAAGAAGGACGGACGTCGACCATGACTCGGCCCGATTCGAAGTTTGCATTGAAGGTTGGACGGGCGTTTGATTCTTTGGACAGGCGTCCTTAAACCGCCTTTGCTGAACCACCTCAGAAATCTATAAAAAGGCTGCGTTCTCTCCACATAATAACATGATTATTCGAATCCTAAACCCTAGGGGCGGCCTAGCTGCGATTTTCATTAGTTTTACTCAAAGTTTATGTTTTTAAATTTCTAGTTTAGATCAAACACCTTTATGTATTTTTATTCAAGTATTTCGAACTTCAAGGTGATGTTAAGAGGCTAGACCTCTCTTGAACAAGCGTTGTGAAGCCATCCGATCAACAATTCAGTTTCGTTTCTCGATTGTCTTGTGAGTATTTAATTCAAGTTGTCTCTTTATCGTGTTTATCATGTTATTTACGCAATTTATATCGAAAGATCTTTGCATGTTGATTGTTTATATTGATGAGAATCATGTTAAACCCTAGATCGCCATGATGAAGAATAGATCTTTGATCTAAATAACGAGAGTTATTAGGTTGGATTTCTAGGTTAGAAACTTATAAATTTCACACCTTGGGTTAGAAAGCGTTAATCTTTAGGCTCGAAAGATAGAAGATTAATAGGCGAACTTGTCTAAGAAATTAGGAGTTCATACCTTGGCTAGGTGAATCACAACTTGGTTAGAAATCACGAGATAATCGAGATAGAAATTGATTGTTGTAGGATAGGTGGATCAATAGCTTGTTCGTTCGTAAATTATTGATTAAATCACTTGAACTTGAACTGCTTAGTAAATTTACAATCTTTATTTCATAATAGATTTAGAATAGATTTAGTTTAGATAATTTTGTTCGCAACCATATTTTCCTGGCTTTAGATCTCGATCTTTAGTCCAGTTATTCTTACTGTTAGTTTCGTTTTTCGTTTTAGTTCTTCACTGTTTTATTTTCGTATCTTTTTAGTAGTAATCGTGACATAGTTAGGTTAGATAATAAAAACTATATTAAGCAACCCTGATTCCCCGTAAGATCGACCCGGTATCAACCTTTATACTACGATCCCTACACTTGGGGTATACCGGATTTATAAATTTATTACTTGTTTATTTTGCTTAGATAAAATCCGAGACACTTGTCCTTGAGTGTATTGCCCTGTTTCACTCCCTTTACATCTTGGGCAAGGTCAGCAAGAGCATACTGAGTGGAAGTAATATTTGAGGCAACTGTTTCAGTGGTTCTCCCTCTATTTTCCACCAGATTCATCAAATCTTCAAATCTCTGCTCTTGCCAGTCAAGTTGAGTTTTTAACCTTGTAATGTCATTTCTGACTGCCCTCAACTCATCCAAAACCTGTGCTGGTACCCCACCAGCCATTCCTCCAGCCATATGTCCAGTAGATTCATCAGTAGGCTCTTCTACATTGTATTGTGCTCTCTGTCTACTAACAACCATGGCCCAACTCATATCCCTTCCAGTAGGGTTAGGACCTTGGAACTCTTCCAGAATTGGATCTAGGGCAGGTTTCTCAAAGATTGGTACAAATGCCTGTTGTGGTTCAGCAGCAATAGGTTCTTCCTCAGGCATTTGAAACTCCTCATCACTGAAGTCATAGTCCAGCAGCTGTTCATCCTCATCAATAATAGCGCCTCTCGACTATCCTTCCCTTCAGTGACCTTTCCTCCAAGCGAGGCTCTACTACGACGCTGTACTGTTCTTCAACAATAGCAGGGGTTTCCTCCAAACCCATTGTCAGTTCCAACCTTTGTGCAGGTGCTATTTGATCTTCAGCAACATGTACCACCAGTTCCAACCTTTGTCCAGGTATTGTTTGTTCCTTAGCAACCTGTACCACCAGTTCCAACCTTTGTTCAGGTGCTGTTTGTTCCTCAGCAGCCTGAACCTCCTCAAAGAGTAATGGTGATCCTTCAAATCCCATCACCATGTCCAATCTCTGTGATATCACTGTCTGTTCCTCGGTGATTAAAACTCTCTGTACAAGAATTGCAGGGAATTCAGCCATATTTTCTTCCAAAAATCCTCTGGCATCTGCAATCTTCTGTAAAGTCTCAGCAGATTTTGATAAAGTGCCCTGAGTGTCAATCCACTCCTGATATTGAATTGAATCTTCAGAACTGACATCAGGCTCACTATGTTCAATAACATTCTCTTCATCCAAATCTTCAGCCTGCTGATCCTCAGGATTCATATCAGCCTCCACAACCTTGAATGCATCAGATGTGCCAACCAACCTGTTACCTCAAAGGTTTATACCATCGTTGATTAGGGCCTCCAAATCATCTATGGTGAGATCTTCCAGATCCTCATCCATTTGTTCACCTTGTGTGCCCTCAGTAGACTTACCAGCACCAGTAGACTGTTCAGCTTCAGGTTCATTTAACAATGCAGTTCCAATGGCCTCTCCTTGACGTGGGGGATGATCATTATCAGAATCAGATGATGATGAATCATCACTATTTGGTTCATCCCTAGGAGTCTTGAACATAATACCTCCTTCTCCATTTTCTCTGTCAATAATTTCCATTAATCTCATCTCCAGCAGGGAGGTATTGACCATGTCATGTAGGTTTTCCACCTCCAACTTTTCAAATGGCCATTCCTCAAAGTCTGTCATAGGCTCAGCAGCTGATTTCTGTTTCTTGTAATAACCAAACTTCCATTGAAAGTAATCAGCCACCAGCTTGAGTTTGGGATCAAAATATCCTTCTTTTCTTTTTTCTCCTTTCTTTCAAATGGCATAGATGGATTTCTGGGAGCTGTATGTTCACTTTGCTGACCTCCAAAGGTCTCAACAAGTAGATTAAGAGTTTCCTCAACAGATGCTTCTAGGTCAGTAGGTTCTTCTGGTTGTATGTTTGTACCTACCACCTCCATCCGTTCCACACTTGGTTCCTCCTGACTTACATGCTCATCAGCAGGGTTAGCAACAGATTGCTCTTCCCCCTGAACTATTGCAGATTTTGCAGGGTCTTGTACTGTTGTATCAATTTCCACAGCAGTTGCAGATTCAGTAGTCTGCTGTGGTTCTTCAGGGAGTTGCTCAACAACAACTTCTGCAGCAGGCTCAGGTACAGCAGTCTGATGTGGTTCTCCAGTAGGTTGCTCAACAACAACCTCTCTAGTCTCAGTAGGCATAACAATTTTTAAAGGCTCAGCTTCAATAGTCTCTTCTTCTTCTTCTCTTTGAGCCTCCAGAATCCTCAACTGTTTCCCTTTGTCATGCTTCCTTTTCTTAGCAATTTCTGTAACAAATACGGTGCATCACTAATGTGTTGCCATGTGGAGTTTAGCATTCTCAGCACTTGTTCTTTTATTTTTTTTTCTTCGCACATGAGACAATCAGTTATAAAAAGTATTCACCTAACCTTGTTTCTTTTCCGTTTTTTACTTCCCTTTTTTAAACAAAATTCTGCTAAATTATTTATACAAAAGTTTTGCTAGAATTTTTAAATTATTGTCCTAATATTTAAATAATATAACCTGTCACATGTAATAAAAACTAAGAATATATATATATATATATATATATATATATATATATATATATATATATATATATATATATATATATATATATTTGGCTTGTCAAAAAAAAAACACAAAAAAACCACCGATACATACATTGTTGTGGGATACGGCACAAACACGATAACACAACTTTTTTCAAAATTAAAAAACACGACCGGCCAGCAACATGTACTAAAAGTATAGATGATATAAACGAGAGAAAATATAAATTTAGGTCACTGTAACACCCTTTATTTCATTTCAGGTCGGATCAGACCTGACATTTTTTTTTAAGTTACCCGTGGAAATTTTCCCCCTCGCCCCGTGGAAATTTCCCCCAGCCCGTGGAAATTTCCACATGCTGGAGGAAAATTCAACCGGATCAGGGGGAAATTTCCACGGGCTGGGGGAAATTTCCACGGGGCGAGGGGGAAAATTTCCACGGGCAACCTAAAAAAAAATGTCAGGTCTGACACAACCTAAAATGAAATAAAGGGTGTTACAGTGACCTAAATTTATATTTTCTCTATAAACGACTGGTCCGCAATATGTAATAAAAATATATATGATATAAATCAATATTTGATGATATACATAAAATTACATAATGAGGCTAAGTTGGGTAACGCATCAATTCTCAAAAAATCTAATAAGGTATTCAACATTATAGGGTAACAAAAGATAATACAAAACTTGTGTGGACTTTTAAATGTTATACTCCCTCAGTTTCTAATTATATGTTGTTGTTGCCAAAATCAAAATTTCTTTTTATATGTCGTAGTTATATTTCCAATATATATTTTAATACTCTTTCCGTTTTTCAATACTACTTTTCAACTTGCTAGGTCTATTCAACCAATCAATATTTCATATTAATTACACCACTATATTTTTTAAGATTTTTTTTTGGAATACTCATTTTCTTAATCTGTGTGTTTTTCTCAAACACGATATATAATTAGGAACGGAGGGAGTAATTCACAAAAGATGGTCATTGATCACTCATAAGTAAATTTGATATATTACTTTTCAAATTATAACTAGAGTTTCCCTTAAAAAAAACTTAAAGTTAAAGTTGAAAATCATATTTCCTTGTCAACCCAAACGCAACTTACTTTGTTATTAAACATTTTTTCGAAAACAAAAATTGAAACGGATTTATTTTCTTTTTTCGTTTTGGAGTGTCAACACGCTGACAAGGAGTATCGACACTATGTCGATAACATAGCGGAGATGTGTCAAATATAAAAAATTCACAAGAATATTCTTTTAATCGTCTAATATGTGTAGAAAGAAAGATTTGGCAAAAAAGTGACCGACATTGCATACGACACTCATATTGAATCATCATCGAAGCACATTAAGTTTCAGCACTTCCTATAATAAAAAAAAAAAAAAAAAGAAGCTAAAAATTCATCAAATCCACACAGTTATCCATATGAAATTAGTTTTCATATAATAATTTATGGATACTTTTTTTTTTTTTTTTGATCATATGGATACATATTAGAAACATGATATCTTTATTATTATTTACGTAAAATATAATCAAAAAAACCATAGATCGAAGCACAGTAATTTAATTCTTCATCCACAAGATCCATTGGTATAGTAAAAAAACAAGATCCATTTTGATTATTTTTTAAATATTTGGTAGAAAGCTATCCATAATAAATGTACAATAAAATACATATTATCTATTACTAAAATATCAACAAAATAATTATTTTCACTTATTTGGGACACTAAATCTTTTATTTTATTTTTGGGATAAACTAATTTACCAATGCTAAAGAGACCTTTGTTTTAAGACTTCAGGAAAATTTCTATAAGAAAAGATCAAGGTTCCTAAGTCTCAAAGAAGTTTAATTCAGGAGCGGAAAAAAAATAATTCAGGTGGGAAAAAAAAGAAGTGATAACTGATTGTTAGGTGAAATAAGGCTAAGTGAATATTTTTTTAGGGAGAATTGGCTATATAGCCTTTTTTCAACAAATTCTTGGCTGTGTTTTTTTCCGTTTTTTTGACCGCGATTTTCTCCATTTTTTTTCACAAACGCGCACGATCTTAAGGTCCTCAAATCCCCTATAGGGTTCCCCCCTTCCCAATTAGGCTTTAGTTTGGTTCAAAAAACACCTAAAACGCGAAGATTTAGAGGCTTCAAAAAGACTGTTTACACCATTTCTGAACAAAAAAGACTATATCCCCAAGATTTGTGGTCAAACACCCTTTTTAACCTTAAGCCCCTATTTTTTATAACTGATTTTTTCATGTGCGAAGAAAGAAAAAGAAAAGAAAAAAGGAAAAGAAAAAAAAAGAAAAAAGAAAAAAGAAAAACGAAGGGCTGAGAATGCTAAACTCCACATGGCAACACATCAGTGATGCACCGTATTACAGCACTTTTGCACGGTAGGGGATCTACTCCCGAAAAAAATGCCAGAACTCACAGAGGAATTGCCCCTAGATCGTGGTGCACAGTTAGGTCGAGAATCCATATGCAAAAACGACTCTATTGGAAAAATCGGAATAAGAAAGGCAGGAGTTGAAGGGTTTTTGTAAAAGCACGAGAGATTATGGAAATGAGCAAGAAACAAAGAGGAAAAAAATAAAAAAAATTGAACAGGGAGATGAAATTGGGAGAAATGGTTTGGGAACTGCCCAAAATCTGGTTGGTTTTTTATCCAGATCTACATCCGTTCACGTCGGATTAGTTTTGTAGGAGAATAGGGGTATATTCGTTCGGTAGAATTTATTTTGTCTTTATTGCAACTTAAAAATGAAGTGTGGATTAAAGATTTATTTATTTATTTTATTTTTTTTTGCCTGAAACGAAAGGAGGGGAGGGGGGATCGAATTCGGGTCTCCAACCACCGGGGATATTAACCACTAGGGTATGGGCTCTTGCGTGGATTAAAGCTTTATTAAGTGAGAAAATATGGATTATTCCCTAATTTTCTCTTTTTGAGACAATACGAAAAGGGTAAAAATGAAATTACATTTTGGTACGGAGATAATATATTGCTAAAGTTAGACAATTGAGACTTGGTTCCAAAGCACTTGAAGAGTAGCAGTACTTCATTAGTTTAGTTCTCTGGCTCGAAATCAGATTTTTCTATGCCATGAAATTCAGAAGAATACTTCATTAGTTTAGTTCTCTGGCTCAAGATCAGATTTTTCTAATGCCATAAAATTCAGATTTTTCTATGCATTGACTTGAACGATGATAAATTCATATTTTTCTATGCCATCGATTTGAACGATGATAGTTAGGCAGATACTAGGTGTATGCTGCATATGAATATTTTAGAGCATTATTTATGGCACCATAATTGAGATACTCGGGACACCGCAGTTCATGCAAATTTCGATTCAAATGTTGAAATTTGTTTCAAACACCTCCACAATCGAATTTTGACTTTACAGAAGCCGAAATCTATTTTTCGACTGTACAGAAGTCGAACCTGTTTAAACACCTCCACAATCGAATTTTGACTTTACAGAAGCCGAAACCTATTTTTCGACTGTACAGAAGTCGAACCTGTTTTCAACCCCTCCATAATCGAATTTTAACTTTACAATCGAAATCTATTTTCAACCACTCCCTCCAGAATTAGATTTTATGAATAAATTCAACTCCAATAATCAAATTTTGTGAATAAATTCAATTACGGAGGGGTCGAAATTCGTTGTTGTCCCCCAACGGTAGATGTAATTACATTTTATACAACTTGCTTCACAAATTTTTATGATACACCTTTTGCTCCCTTTGTGTGTGTAGGTGAAGTGGGGGGGGGGGGGGTTTGGGGTTGTGTTAAATCACAATGGTAAAATCCCTCCTTGCCTAAGAGCATGCACCCGATTGTTTTATTGAGCAAGATAAGCAATGTATGTGAAAACAAACCAAATACGAGATATACAACACAATTCTAAAGCAACAAATTTCTCCAACTATTATTAGATTGCAGAAGAATTGGAAAGCCTAAGGCACTCACTTTGACACCTCTTGAGACAAATATCATTCCAATTAGGCACCTGGTGTTGATTAACACAAACGGTTCGCGCACAAGCATCGGCACATGCATCTAGCTGAGAAACACCACAAACAGTCACGCAAGTGTCTTCAATCGGGTCTTTAGAAAACGACCCGACCTTTTTCAGCATCCTTTTTGATGTACATACCCTTTCACAAACAAATATTTCATCTGAGCTCTTCTCTCGTCCTCGAGCACTCGTTAATCTCTGCTCTTCTGCCCTGCTGTTCTTCATCCTTATTGCTTGTCCTGTTATCATTACGGGTATTGCAGCCACTGCAGCCCACCACAAGTCCACCATATTTTAAACTTTTCCCTACTTCTGCTTAACACACAGAAAATCCCTAGGAGATGAATGCAGAATAATATAATCACTATACTTAACAAACACATTGGAACTAAACACAAACAACACAATTGCTCGATCGTATATAGCGAGGTTATCTCACAAACAGAAAGAAACGAAAACCATCCAGTAGGCAATGTCATCCTAACATGATTTTTAATGTAATATAACTGCCTAGGCAAACCTGCATACAGAATAAGAATAACTGTGGCCTGGATTCAGTATGGCCGATGTCGGGAAGGGGATCAGGGTTTTTTTCAACGCAAGAAATACATGCTATAGTTTGGCTTGCTAATTGCTATCAAACATTCTAACAAGTAAGCAGAGACAACCTAACACATGATTTTCAATGTAATATAACTGCCAAATCATACCAAATAACTACTCTGTGAAGTTCAAGTTGTTTTTATTAACATTTGTGTTTAGTTTCCTAAATTCTTAGAATTCCAATAGTTTTTTAAACCGCCGAAATAATAGAAAACCATACTTTCAAAACCTTAGAAACCCCCCGAAACATCCAAAGTTGCTAAAAAAACACTTCCAAAAATCGTTGATACACAGTTTCGAACAAATCATAAACACTTTTTTTTTGCGGAAACGAAAGGATAAACACTTAAACTAGACAATCTCAAATAAGGAAAATCAATAGATAATAGCATTAAACATCAGATTTTTAACGAGTAATGATTGCACCAGTTAAAAGACTAAACATTTTCAACAAAACAAATTACATGTTGCACCCTTTAAACTAGTTAAAGATTAGACCTTTTCAACAAAAATAGTTAAAATTACACCTTTTAAACAAAATGAGTTAAAGATTACACAGTTTATACAAGACGGGTTAAAAATCAAAGATGGTTCAGTTATTAATTCGTTTCAATTGAAATAATTGAAAAACAAAACAAAAAAAAAAGATAAGGAAATTATAACGAAACTCACCCAGAATCAAAATGATAGATTGATGGGTTCAATTTTCACAGCATGAACAAAATGCAGATTCAGATCCTTCTCATTCGATTTCAAAGCTTCCTTGCACGGTCAAAGCACAAAAAAAAGGTGTTTAGATGTGGAATTGAAAATGGATGGGTTGTATAATGGCACCGAAGGGTGGGGGCTGGTTTTTGTGGGGGAAGAAGAAGTAGAAGACTTGGGAGGTTTGGAGAATGGAAATGAGCAGAGAAACGGCGGAGGGTGTGTTTAGGTTTTTAGATTTCAGGGCTGTGGTTGTGGGTATTTATTTGGGCTTGAAAATCTACGCAAACTCTAAGGACATTCGTTATGAGCTTGAAAATCTGCCCAAACTCTAATACTAAGCCAAGAATATTGATCAATTTTTAAACCATTAGGATTTACCCTCAAACATGAAGTTTAAAAAACTTAAAATAATGACTCCACCTCTCTGTCCAACCAGTCCAACAAAATCAACCCCAAACATTCAGAATCAATACTAGTTCAAAATAAATGCATCAAGGTTTGTAATCAAATACATAACACTATAGAAAAATGAAACCTCGTGAAGGCCAATCTAGAAGAACACATCAATCAATCAACCTGACAAAAACCTACATTAGTTGAACATTTACACCAAAAAATATAAACAGGAGCTATATCATTGTGTAAGGGTTTGTCTACACCACTACTACCATTACCATATGCAAGTGATGAAGGAACTATTGAATGCTTCGAATTTCACCAAAATGCTATATTTCGAATTTGACAAAAATGCAGCAGAGAAGCATGAAATAGTGTAAGACTCGGATGAAAATGACTTACGGTGAAGGAGTAGAAGACAATGGACGGCGACGAAACCGATTGATTTCGTTCTGCTTCTATTGAAAAACACGGCTGAGGAGTGAAGGTGAAGGCCGAAAGAAGAGGAAGCAGCCAAGCAGGTAAAGGGACGGCGGCCCGGCGGACTGAGGGCAGCAAGAGCGCCGCTGTGAGGGAGATCGGCGGTGTGAGTCGTGTGACTCGTGAGAGAATTGAGACTTGAGAAGAAACCGCGGCGGCGGCGGGGGCGGCGGGGGCGGGGGCGGCGGGGGCGGGGTATTTAGAATTAGGTTTTAGCCGTTTAGGTTAGAATGGAGAACTAATATATTGTTTCAAAAAAACAAACTAATATATGTTATTTATAATTTATATTACCTAAGCTCGCGAACACTAACGAGTGTTTACGAGCAGTGCTCGTATTCGCTCGTTTAGTAAAAGAACAGGAGAAAATGATCGAGCTCGGCTCGATATCATAAACGAACGAGCATAAGCGAGTCGAGTTTGAGCCTTGTTCATGAACGCTCGGTTCGTTTAACAACTCTACCCACAAACATAAATACTAAAAACATAAACCTACTACACTCTCTGCTTCCGTCATTTCTCACTTTCTATGTGCCTCTCTTCTGCTTTCTAATATTCCTGAGTGTTCTTCCTCACAAAAACTACCCACATCCACCGGCTATCGACTATGTCGCCGTTAACTCATTCCTTTGGCCCCATATTATGAACTATTGTTTTGATCAAGTAATTATTGTCATTTTTTATTTTAGCATAAATATTTTTTAAGATCATGTGTTCAGGACTCATTCCCGACCCGACGGGATCCCGAACACTAGTTTATCACGATTGTTTGGACCCGGCGCTTATCGGTACGGGCTCGGAAAGAAAATGGAATCCGAAATCTTATCAGGACAGGTTCGGGTAGGTGGGTTTACGGGTCAGGTCCCGACCTGATGCCACCCTTATAATGTACTGGTCGGAAACCATGCAATACACTGGATAGTGAAAATTTGAAAACCGTGATCAAATTTCATAAAACATGTTCAACAAAACTATTTTTTATAATATTAGTATAAGGGTATTAAATTAGTATAAGAATTAAAGGTCTGAGTTTGCACCTTCCAAAAAAAAAAATTAAGAAAAATGAACGGGAAAGTGGTATATCCACATGTTGTGAAATGATATTTAAACAAATATAAACCACACAATTTGAATTCAATCCTGAAACAGATGATTCGTATCATTCTATACATGTGTACTCCATATATATATATGACGGATGCATCCAATAACTTTTTCAATTTATGTTGTGTTTCATATAATAAACTATACAACAATAGTGAGTTTTTTTACTATCAACAATTCATTATATTCTCATTAATGCGACTTCCACCGAGTAATTAAACAACCAAAATGGAGCAAAATTCCTCGAAACCTTGTGGCTGGACAATGTCAAGTAGCATGCCCTTTTTCAGAAAATTGCATTAGAATTTCTAAACTATGCATAAAAATTAAAAAAAAACTACATTGGTTTTTGTAATATTTTGATTTTTGAGAAATAACAGACGTGTTATTTTACATAAAATTCAAAATATTATATTTATTTATTAAAAGATTTAAGTTGTATAAAAAAAAGTAATAAGAATTAGTGGGAAGTTTATTTTGGAAAATAAAAACTTGAAACTTCCTATTAAATGGGAAGTTCAGAATTGATTTTATCAGAGAAAAGTTTGAACTTCGGGCTTCAGAGAAAAAGAAAACTGAAAACAAAGAAACAAGAAAGAATCTCCACAAATTCTTATCGGTTTTCAGAATCAAGTAGAGGAAAATCGGAATCAGCGGGAGAAGGGCTACGAGTTGATACCGAAAAAGTTGAAGAATTGAAAAGGTATCACTTTTTGCCCTAGTTTTGGGAATCCTCAAGTTTGATCATGTTTAGTTGCTTTAAGATATTCAATTCATAGATTAGTTTGTGAAGAAACCTGTGATCATAATTAATTTGGGATTAATTGTTGATCATCTAGTTTTTGGGTTGAAGAAACAAAGGTTTCGCTGTTTGCTTGAAGTTTGGCTTTGAATTGATTTCAATCCAAGTAATAGGGTCTTCCTATTGAATGATTATAGTTTTATAATGTTGGGTGTATGTTTGGGAGTGTTTTGGTGTTGCTTTTGTGTTGCTTTTGCTGTTAAAAGAGTTAAAATTGGTTTGGAAAACGTATAGTGCAGAAAATTGTTGTTTTTAGCAGTTCGACCCTTTTGGCGCGCGCTGAGGGTGTACATGATGCTAACAGAATGGAATTAAGGATTTTAGCGCACGTCTGATGGCTTTAACGCGCGCTGATGTCAAAGCAGAATCAAAACAAAATGATGTGTATGTTTTGGTGCACGCCAACATTGAGCAGAGTGTTATGCAATGGTTCTGAAGTGCTTTAGCACGCTCCAAGGAGGCCTAGCATGCGCCAAAGAGCATGGTGAATTTTTGAGTTCCTAAGAACCTAAATTGAGTTTTGATTGATATTTCTTGATCTAATAACCTTTATTAAACTTGACAATGCCATGATTAAACTTCTGATACGTTTAGTGCTAGATATACAGAAACCCGAATCCGGATCCGATCCATAATTGGATCGTCAGATCTGATTCTCAGCACCGATCGAGACGCTCGATCATGCACAGCGGAAGCTACGAATAAATTCGCATGCTATAATACCACGATTTGATCTACATATATAAATAATTAATCTAACTATGAGAAGGTTGAATATTTACCTTAACGGAGTGGAAAAAATAAACCGACAGAAAGAGAAGCCACAATCTTCCGGATTGTATCTCCTAGCGACGACTGGTGGACGACGATCCTCGCCGTAGAACCTCCTCGAATATGCCTAGGTTTTTCTTCTCTTAATGACTAAGGCAAGAAACTAATTTTTCTCTTCCTTTTTAATTGATATTGGCGCAATTTTGGTGTGTCCATTGTGTTGGGAGGAACTCTCTTTATATAGGAAAATAACTAGTCAAGAGAGTTATCATTTTCACACCACAATTACCTATTCCCACAAGGAAAAGATATTTGCCAAAAGATAAGAGATAATTCCCAAAAAAATCAATCTCTTATTTTTCCATTAATTATCCAACAAATAGATAATTAATTAATTACACATGTGACATAATCTAGAAAAATTTCTTTTCCTAATTTATCACTAAATATGGCGCCATTTTAATCATTAATTTAATAGAAAATGTCTTCTATTTTACATATTATTTATCAAATAAATAATATTGCATATTCATTAAATAGACAAACTATTTAATTTATTCTCGAGGTTCCACAAAACGAGAAAGCACTCGCGTGTTAGGAGCCAACCCGGGGACCATTGACCTATAACCAGTAGCTACAATAAATTAAATAAAATATTCATCGAACAGAATATTTCTACTCAACTTATTAATTCCGGAATTACGCCACCATAAATCCGAAACTGAACACTATCGATTATAGATATAACTTATTCTCAAAACGTCGAGTCGAGTCGATAAGTGTCCATTGATATAATCATTACATATAAACTAACCCTCCATAGACTATCCGTAATGAAGTGGGATTATTTCCTTAAACCTTCTTCAATACATCTTATCATTATTTACCATTAACCCACTAGTGATCAATTAGTTCATAACCAATACGAACTCCGCGGATCGATCAGTTTCTAGGATTAACAAATAAGGGGATTGTCTTTCTACTTCCCGCATGAAGGAATGGATTCCATATCTGTGAGACACACACTTCTCACTCATTCCAGAATAGTGCCAACGTGAAAGTGATTCGGACCGCGCCTCTTAGCGATCCTTAACGAACACATCAAACCCTATCCTGAAACAAACAGGAGTCTGTAATCACTTCAAGATTAAGCTTAATCCATATATGATCATCTTGTGATTTAATAAGATTTCTCAATCACGAAATTATATGAGAAACGCAGATAAAATCAGTCCAGTCCTATATGACTCTCATCATATATAAATGCCGCACTTAGACAACCAATGTCGACGGTCCGGATAAGACGGTCACACCATAAAGTGTTCTGGCGCATTAATGGTGGTTTAATCAATAGACCTCATACTTTGATTAACTTCACCATGGACTAACAGTTCAAGTGTATCACCATAAACTCAATCCTAATGTGTGACACATACTAAGTTATATGGCTACATATGATACGACTTGGGGTTTTTAGCAGTGTATTACTTACAAGCATGAAGCAAGTAATAAGATGAGAATAAATCTTTCATTTATTAATTCTAAACACAATTACATAAATTGTCTTTCGGGCGCTACTTCCAACAATCTCCCACTTGCCCGTAAGGACAAGAAACAATTGTCTTTCGGGCACACTATATCTAACAATCTCCCACTTGCCCGTAAAGACAAGCAATGATTGTTTTTAGAGCACCACGCCCTTATTCTTTCTATCCACAACATTCTCCCACTTGCTCTAAAGCAGATGAAACATATCTCCAAATTTCATACCCGTCAAGTGCTTATCAGTGACACTAGATGCCACACAACTTGGTAAACTGATCAGCTAGGTTGTCGGCTCGAGGTGATTTTTAGGACCGAAACGTTACCTCTCGGCACGGTCTATCTGAGCAGCTGGTACTATCTCTCAATATGCTTTTGACCTCTTGTGACTGCAAAGATCATTTGCATGAGCTACCTCTCAACTGTTTTCATAGTAAAATGGTATCGGCTCATCGAGACCTGGAATCACTTCCCGGTCCAACAAAGAACTTCTCAAGTCACACTGCCTGTTTAGCGGCTCCAAAAGCTACTATGTATTCGAGTAACAAAGTCAAATTGGCAGTGCTGGATTGCTCCAAACTATAGCTCCATCACTATGAGAAAACACTGAGCCCGAGATCAATTAACGATCATCCTTAATCTGACTGTAAGTTAGAATCAGTGTAGTCAATAATACTCATGTATGCACCCAAATACGCAAGCATATGATTCCTTGTTCTCTAAAGATAATTGAGGATGCACTATACTGCTATCAATACTCGAATCCAAGATTCGATTACAATTGACTTTTAATAAACTGAAATTCTCTATCCACCAGAGAATCTTATCCCTTTTTCTCTGTATCCGAAGATCTAGAGAATTATTCCATGAGGGGTTGGGTAGGAAACCTCTCGTTGAATCTAGCATGCAAAGAAATGCATCATCATCTTAACCAATAAGAAGGATGGGATACGGCCAACAACTTGTTCTCATGAATTCGACTGAATTGATTCTAAGAATATAGTCCACTTCTCTGATTCAGAGAAGCTTTGGCTCGTCAGTTCTTGACTTCAGATAACACACTCAAGTTGTTCCCAATCGTTGCAGTGTAATCTTTATAAACACTAACGTCTACTACTGTACCAAATATTGATTCTCTGGTCTACAAAAGACTCATCAATATTCTGGTCAAGCCCACACATTTCAAACACGTGATTTTAATGACCTAGAGGTTTGCTTTTATCTGCCAAAGGATATAAGCATAGGTCAATTTGCCATTGGATTTAAGCTAAACCCCTTAAGTTCCGAATGAATTCAAGCTCCGTTGTTGGGCAAGAAAGTTTCAGGGCATCACCCCTAGGATTATTTCTGCTTTCATGGAGTCAAGCAAGGCTGATTGGTGAGAAAGTTTCAGGGCATCACCCTTTTGAACTATCTACTTCTCAGGGAATTAACCCTGGACCACTTGGCTTTGCTTAGAAAAATAAACTTTCTCATTCATTCGTCTCTTCTACACGTAGATCCGATTACTCCCACTGGGCCTGAGACACTCAGGTGGTTCTACAAGATTGTGAACAAAACTAGAGTACCATAACTCCATTTACAGGTTTATGGCTTTAAACCAATCTCCTTTTATCAGAATCCTATACAGCCCTCCAGAGAAACCATAGGTTATCAATCACCCCCAGCAGACTGTAAAGTCTGCATAATTACAGCGAGTCAATGGATAAAACCATACTCCCACTGCACTTGGGTGGTTTAATATTCTGATCTGGTTCAGTAGTTTATCAGTGTCGTCCCCAACAACCAATGTTGGATGTGGTCTGATTAAATCAGATAGTAACTCCTTGGGTAACTATACTTCAAGGTCTAAGGTTGTTATCTAAACATTCTTTTAAAAAGGTTGTAACAGTGTAACCGTCACTATCCCATCTTAAGAATATTATAACCAGCCTTTACTCATTGCATTGAGATATTTCACGAACAGTCACTATCTGAACGTGTATACAAAATTTCCAGTCCTACCTTCAAGCACTAGTGCTAAATGCCTCTATTTGAGGAAGTGGGGTAAATGTAATTCACTCCTTATCCACAAATTCATAGGCATCTTCTAGGTAGACTTCTCGGTATTACATAATAATGTGAACCGTTACTTTGCAATCAATATCTTAATTGAGTTAAGCAGTGTAATATAGCATATCAATAACTATACAAGACAATACATGGTTTATCCTTTCAGTGAAATCGTTTCACTCGGAGGTAGGCCGAGCATCAGTTCCAAATACTATGCTATAGCCTATATTTGAGCATGGAATACTCGTTTCTCTGGTAATATCAGAGATTCCTCCAAATATTTAGACAAACTAATCGGCGTTTCGAGTAGTCAATAGACAAAAAAGTCTATTACTCAAAAGCTCCCACTAGCTTGTATCCTTTATAAGACCCCGAAGGTCAATATGAACAAGCTATGATACTTCTTTAGCTCTATTAACCTTTCCCAATTGAAAGTTTACTTAGTCATTTTTCCTTTGAGATAGTGTTCTTAGACTGGGAGATAGGAATCACCCTTAGCCAGTCTTCAGATCTTATATTTAGGATATATGCACTAATTAATAGATGCTGAAGAATCGTTTATCCAAATACGGAAACCATTTGTCTTAATAGTTTATGATGTGTTACATATACTTTTTCAGCATTACTTAGTGGTTTTGACTTTATCAAACAAAAGTCCGAGTCTCAGAAGCGTATACAAATGTCATATTCACTTTCTATAAGGCAACTATATTATCGATGTGAAAGCGAATCAATTTGTTCCAACAAATCCGAAAACAGAAATTAAATTTCTGTGATATTCAAGGATTAAAATCCGAAATTTTGTTTCCTTATATCACTCCCACTATTTTAGCTGAAATAACTGCCCGTTGTCTACTCTTCATCATGAATGCCCAACTACATTGTTTTTACAAAAGAACTTTAGCTTCCGAGTTATATTACTCGGTTAAGAAAGTCTCTAAGGATTCATAGGTTAGTGATCCGAAATCACTTTCCTTATCCTATATCTTCTTTGATTAATAATCCGGTTTAGCCTTTAACTTATTTAGTTTAGATGACTTACACTTGTAGACATTTACCTTCCCATTCTTGGCTTTCCATAAAGGAAATGGCCGTGAACTAGCAGTTCATTTGAGTAGTCACTACTCGTGAACTGTGGGATGTCTGGTGAGATTGATATCAAATCATTCTTGTCATCTTTGAACTAATATCGGTTGTCTCTCGTTCAACATGAGCGACAACAGTGACATACTTATCAATGTCACTTAAGTTTGAAGGCTTAGGAGGAACATCCTCTTCCGAAAAATTAATTTGCATTTTCAATTATTGAGTTTAACGTTCTTGTTACTTTTCCACTTTTACGAAGTCATCACTAGTCAATTTATCGTGTTTAGCAGTTTAGATACCTTGAGATGATATGTAGTTGCTAAAATAAATTATGACAGAAATGTAAATCAAATCATACACCACAACAAATAAAAAAATTTAGGAATTATAAACGTGATGTCATGCATGCAGTTTATCCTACCATTCCAAGGATTTAATCTCACACCTACAGTGCCGCCTCAGGGTAGGTCAAAGATCTGACGATTAAATTGAGACAATCTCTCTCAACAACTAACTGAGAATCGAACATCTCTATTTAATTGCTGATTACCTTCCTTTTTCAGCCAAGATATTTCCTAAAATATCCTTTTAGAGTGTTACCTACTGTTTCAGATATCAAAGTACGCCCCGAGTATGCCGCCTCAGGGTCGGTCAGTGACTCGACGAGTACCCAAAATCCTATCCTTTAGGAGACCAAGCCTTGAATTTTGATAGCAGTGAAAGCCACCCTCAGGGGGCCGAAATCAAAGCGGTACGAGGCGTCACCATTCTCTCACGTGCTTGTGTCAACAGTAGAGGCCATGGGGTCGGTTGTCACCTTCCCCGCTCCCACTCGTTATTTTGAAAAGAAAGTAGTCTCATTAGGATTTTCAAATTTTCTTAATAATCCGGAAAAACAATAAATCATGAATATTTAATGTTAATCCTCCCACTAGTTCATCGGTTCCAAATACCGTCTAACTAGTGTCATTTATTCATGATTTTCCAATTTCTCGGATTTTTTTAAATTCTTTGTATAGACACTACACAATTAAAATTCACCAAGAATTTTTAAAACCCTAATAAATTAGGTTTTTATGAATTTCCCACCAAATAGAAAAGCAATAAATCACAAATTTAAAGCTTCCAACTAGTTCATCGGTTCCAAATACCGTCTAACTAGTGACACTATATTCATGATTTTCCAATTTTTTGAATCTTTAGAAATTCCTTGTGTAGACACTACACAACTAAAATTCACCAAAGAATTTAAAAGGTCATAATTTTGTCATGATAAAAATTTGGGATCATAGAATTTTATCTCAATAATTTGAAAACAATAAATCTTGAAAAGCAATCACCAACTTATCGGTATTAAACCCTGGCTGAGCTTTAACCGAGTTCACCGAACGGTGTCAGGATTGGCTAAGCCGACCCGTCCTCTTCGTTGGTTCATATATGACTGCTGGATGAATCGGGCTAATGTTGCCCCATTGAGCCGAAACTCGCCGGATAGCTTGACCTTGCCGGACCCCCGACGCTAACTTCGCACGTGTGCGGGTGCTGGGTTGAAAATCGGGCTAAGGTTGCCCCATTGAGCCTCAGCTCGCCGGATAGCTTGACCTTGCTGGACCCCCGTGGCTAACCCCGCACTTGGACGGACAAGTCGAGTCGAGCCGAAGCCCTGTTGACCGCCCAAACCAATTTTCGAACCTTTTTGCTCAGTTGGTGTCCAACTTTTCCAGATTTTCCAATTTTTCAATTATTAAAATTGTTTTATGTAGTCACTACATAATTAAAATCCACGAATGAGTACATTCACGCCTTAAAATATCAACGACCACAACCAAATACATTCTCGGCTAGCTTCGTGAATAGCTATTATCTTGCCAAGATTCGAAGATGCCGTGACCAAAATCTTGCTACGTTCAGCACCATGAAATCAATGTACCATCACAGGTGAAGGGCAACCAATTCGAGGCTTTGCCTTTTGTCGGATTTCGATATCATACGTGTAACAAACAAGTCCTCGACTTGCTTTCCGTTTGATCTGAGTTTTATAACATATATGGCATGTACCAAAAACCTTGCTTGGAAAAACCCAGTGGGAAAAAATCCAGCCAAGAGAAAAAGATTCATGACGTATGTGCTCTCGTGCACTGATTGCCTCGTTAAAAACCTTTAACTAAGAAAACCCAGTGGGAAAAACTTGTTAAAGGGAAAAAGAGTACAATCATTGGTCTTCAGGGCCAAATGACATCTTGCATGTGCAAGTATTGGATCTTAATATTATAAGTCAAATAATCATACTTTATCATATCTTTGTAACTCTACTGGAGTTCAATTACAGATCCAAACTTTCTCAGATCAAAAGCATTTATCCCGCTTATGGGGTACTTTACGCTATATATATTACGTATCTCATACACTTTATATGCTTCAGGCATTTAATACTTTCAGCGTCTTATATGCTTCAGGCATGCTTCTAGCGTCTTATGTGCTTTAGGCAAGCTTCTAGCGTCTTATATGCTTCAGGCACTATATTCGCTTAAGGCGATTACAACATTTCGAATCATGTTTGCCTCTTTTATGAACCTCGTTCATAAACCAAGTGTTTGTGTTCATTATCGTATCT
The DNA here is from genome assembly GCA_036785695.1 of Gentiana straminea. Classification (NCBI taxonomy): domain Eukaryota; kingdom Viridiplantae; phylum Streptophyta; class Magnoliopsida; order Gentianales; family Gentianaceae; genus Gentiana; species Gentiana straminea. Next base: position 941,760 of record JAVUPR010000087.1, on the reverse strand, counting down.
CATTATTTAAATGATGATAACATTAACTCATTATCTCAACACTATGAGATTTATATTTGTTGGAACTAATATGTTTCTCACGCTCCAAGCGTTGAACATTACTAACAATATATCACTATGCAATTTCTGATTCTTCAGGAATCATTACATTTTCTTCGGGGTTCACAAGAAAACAACACGAGGGAATGAACTCCAGGTTCATTTCTCCCACTCATGTATGTATGACAACTGCATATAATTTGTTCCACACATATTATTTAGCAACACTTGTTCACATTTTCTAGCCTTGACCTCTTCAAGGGTTTATGACTTCATTACTCATCTGGAGTATGCACCGCTCTTCCAGAGATTCATAGATTATATTATTTTCTGCTCGAGCATTTTCTAACTGTCTAACTTTTCTAGAGTTCTCATAAATAATATAGTCATAACCTCTTTTGAGGAATTTTATTTATTAAGCCAATTGGTCTTTAATTCTTATAGCGTTATTTTCATTAATTTGATACGTATCATCTCATGTCCTACTGGGACTTTTCCTTCCATTGTCTTACTGGGACTATTCCTTCTGGGACAAATATTATCCTTTTAGGACAAACTTTTCTACGACATTTAATCCAACCAAAGCATTTACAGCTGCTCACTCTTCAAGAGTAATTAAATGCATCTGGTGATAAATGTGCATTAACATATTTTCCCACGAGATTTATAAACTTCAAGTTTACTTTCCTCCCCCTAATCTCGAGAAAACATTTCATTATAAGTATATCCACGTAAGTTTACAATAACCCTTTGTGGGATTCAGCATTTCGATATGATATCCCTATGTGGGATTCTACATGTCAATGTGTATCCATTTATATGAGTATTAGCAAACATTACGAGATATCAACTCAATCGAGAAGAAGTATATTATCTCTTCGAGAGATTTACATCTTTTTAATTCTTCCGATGTCTCAATTTAATATCCACATCAGGGGATATCCGCACAACTTACTGCGTTTGAGACTTTGAAAAATGATAAACAAAGTTTATCATATCCGGATCATCTTCAGGATGACCTTAACATATAGTATTTGTGTCATGACATTGTTTTAACTATAATTTTGAAGCTTCATTATTCTCATCCGGATATTTCGCCGTACGACAAGTACGCGACGAGTGGCCTTTCAATACCACTTCGTGAAAATCAATTTTCATTATTCTTCTGGAATTTAATATCTTTTTGTTCCACTTCTGGTGGACAATTCTTCCCCTCCAAGGAGACAAACGTTTGTGATTTCCATCAGGGATATATTGATCGCGATCTAGTTTATGAACTTAGACACGTTTATAAAGTAAAACAAAGGTAAAACTATTACTCGTATGCTATCTATATCCTATTATGAAAACTAATGCACAAGTAATATATACTACTACTGATCAAAGTACTCTTTGATCCTTTTATATTACGAATCTAGTGTCATTCGCTTCAGGGAATGGTCTAAACCAAATAGATCGTGTTTCATGATTATTCTATGATAATCATTTGTTGAATATAAACCACTTCTTTTAATATTGCTACTACAAGAGCATATTATCGCAACAATAAATACAATCATTTTACGAGGATTAAAGAAGTGTCACGATGTTCTTACTGAATCTTCTTATCTTTAGACTTCAGGTCATTTGTTGGAACATCATTTCATTTCATATGGACTTCGAGTCCGTTTTACTTCGTGAATTTCGTATTCACTTTTATGAGCATACAAGTGCTTCCGATGAGCTTCTGGTCCATCACTATATACCTTTAAATGAATGATCATCTTCGGGTGATCAAATATTCTAATCAAATTTGTCTACAAGACAAAATGATCTTTTATATCGACTCGGTCTTCGTACTCAATCTAAGCGATGCAAAAGTAAAAATAAATAAATAAATAAATATATATATATATATATATATATATATATATATATATATATATATATATATATATATATATATATATATATATGTGTGTGTGTGTGTATATGTGTGTGTGTATGTATATATATATATATATATATAAATATAAAACGGACTCATAGTATACCGGGTTGTATTGATGTATCATTATCACACTAGTGTCATCAACTCACTTCTGGTGAGATTTATTCTGACGATTTTAAAATCACAGTCTCATTCATGTCACGCTCACTACAGGGAACTGACCGACGTGATTCGATACATCTTTAAATATCGGTATACAATATCTAGATTTTGTCACGTTCACTTCAGGAAACTGACTTGTGTATCTCAACACATCTAGAATATTTAATTGTCCACGTCCACTTCGAGTAACGGACACATATCAAAATTTCGAGTTTAGTCACATCCACTTCTGAGGATGGACATGTAAACTCGATACATCGTAAATTATTAATTTACTCAAATTCACTTCCGGGAACTAACTCGTGTTATTCGAGCTCAATATAATTCGATGTTTCTTAATAATTATAATTTCATTAGGTTGTCCTATTCACTTCGGAAATGGATTCGTGTAATTCGATATTTCTCGAATATTTCATTTATCTCATTCAATTCTAGGAATGGATTTATGTCAAAACATGGTTAAATATATTTTAATTTAATCACGTTTCACTTCGGGAATGGATCTATAATTTGATGCATTTAAATATTTATTTCACTCATTCACTTCAAAAATGTAATTGCATCATCCTTTTTACAATAATTTATATATTACAATAAATAATAATATCACCGTATGACATATTGATTATAATACATAAATTGAATAAAATAAACTTTTACATCCATAGTTTACCTCAGGGATAGAATATATCACCATTATAAATTATTGACACCTTCGGTCAATAATAGATATCCATATATCGTATAAGATATCCATATTATCAAAATGTGTGACAATATATAAATCCAAATAATCGATTAACATCGATATTATATATCCATCCATAGAATATCCAGATAGAAATCCCGATAATCGATAGCCGTCGATAAAAGATAATCATCGATTGATGATTAAATAATAAAAATCTAGAATACCCGATAATAACCGCGCACCAGAATACAGGAACACCATAATAAGAAGACTAGAATTTGGACAACTTTCTGTGTGCTTGGGTGTTAACCAACGTGGTCTATCCTTTTTCATTCACTTTATTTTCCTTATTGAATGAAGCTCATTAAAGGACATCCAAAAGAAGGAAATTAGCTTTGCCTTGATCAGGAGCTCTAATTAGCTTTTGATCTGACAGTGATTCCCCCGTTTCCTTTATATATACACATGATTGGATTTCATCCAACTAACCATGAATAAAGTGCTTCCAGCAGGCCCTCTTTCCTCGTTGCTACTTTGCGTGGAATTTGATTTGCTCATAACACATAAGATGAACTTAGCAACGGAAGTGGAAAAATCATCAGAGAGATAAGGATAAACAACTTAAAGCTTATAGGAGAGGATTTTTCGACACGGCTTAATCAATAGAGACTCGTGCTGATAACGTGTTATAAAATATATAATACAGAGCAAAAGAAAGAAAATGAAGCTGCCGGTAAAACTTCACAAAGAAGAGGAATAGTAATCTTTTCTTATTATTATGTTTACTCAGCACACATATATATACATGGAAAGCATGGAAAATGGAAATGACCACCTTGTCAATACATGTGAAGGTTAGCATGCTAACCAAAGGTAGTCACGTGATGGTCATCAGCAATGATAATTATCTGGAATTATCTAACACGCTATCGATTAATAAAGACACGACATATTACACGTGGCTTTATGGTGTAGAAACATCCGTCGATACTTATCCATTTTGTCGTGTTTGCGTTGAGGCTTATTATTAAAGTAAAAACTAGCAAATTTAGTATTTTACGCGACCTAGTAGTAGATATTATATCTAATAGACATCCACATAGTATATTTATAACATAAAGAAATAAAGATGTACAAAAAAGTGAAAAAGAAAATAAAGAGACAAAAGAAAAAGAAAGCGCGCGGGGACTATGCACGGTTGGAGTGCGTCATATTACCACAAGGCAATAACTAGTAAAAAAGGGGATTTTTGCCCAATTGCTCTAGCAGGAGCATGTAAGCTCTGGCAGTAGCAGTTCCCATAATTTGGGGTCACAAAGTCAACAGGGTTAAAATGGAAAGAAATGATAATAAAATGAAAAACCTAAAGCCTTGTAGTATATATATATATATATATATTACAGTAGTTGTACTCCCACTCTTTTGGTATTAATTTTTTTCCAACTTCAACACCCCATTCTCTTTTTTCCTAACTCCTATCTTCATAGAAAAATATTACCTACATTTTACATATAGAAAAATATTTCGGACCCCGTGAACAAAATTATTTACTGTTTTAAATATTTACGGACCCCGCTGAAAAAAAAATCTGGGTCCGCCACTGCCTATCTTCTTTAGCTGTACTCCCTCTCTTTCTTCTTCAACCTCTCATCTTCTTTTCAATTACAATGTGGTATTGTAATGTTTTCCATCATAAGGTGAAGAACAAGAATCTTTCAACAGGCTCAACGGACTACACAACACGATTTTCCCGGTATAATTGTGAGTCGTCTTATTATCATTATTTAGTTTGCTATTTATTATTATTACTATCATATATCTTATAAAAAGAATGGAGGAAGGCATTGGTATTTTGAATAGATCTGAGACTTTTGAGTAGATCTGAGACTTGGGAACAGTTGCGGTATGAATGTACATAGGGAGTATATTTGTTAACATAAGAGAAATCTATAATGAACGAACTCCATGTCCTCCGGTTTACAACTCGTCCCTGTAGTCGTAGTAATCATCATCATGTGATTCTTCTAAATCAGAAAAGGGAAAATGAGTGAGATTGATCATAGTCCAATAAGGAGAATAAACACAAAAATATAAATAAATGACTTCTCAAATCGGAACACAACTTATAAACTCACTTTTTACTAAAGTATTACATAGTTTAAAAAAGTATTATAACGGTTCTATAGCAATAAACTACTTTAATTTTTTTTTTCTCTTTTCTTTCTATTCAACTGAAAAATGTGTATCTAATTCAGCTATTGCGCCTTATTGTGCGAAGTTAAATTGCAACCTACCCCCCTCTTTTTGCTGCTCACGTAATAATACATATATATATATATATATATATATATATATAAAAGTTGAGAATTCTACTTTGGGCCAAAGCCCAAGTTTTGTTGTTGTTGTTGTGTTTTTTTTAGAACCCGTTTATTTTATTTTCTAAAATACAATACAATATACTCCATCTGTTTTATAACATTGACCACTACATAAATATTTAATTATTTCTTAAGATATAATTAATTTTTTTATTAAATCTTTATATAATATTGTGAAATATATAAAATAAAACGAAAATAGAATAAAAAAAGTACGGAGTACAAATTAACGCTGACTGATGTTTGTAAAGGGAAAAATAATATAAAAATAAAGCAGAAACTTGTCCGTTTGCTGCATTATAAAAAAAATCCAGATGTAGCCTGTAGCATTATGAACCTGATGATGCAGATAGAGCTTTTTGTTAAAAGCTTTGTATTGTCATGACATCTCCAATGGTGAGAAGCTTAAAGCTTTAAGAAGAAACATAAACCTCCCTATCCGAGCTAACATATATTTATGTTTTTAAAATTATGGTTAGATTGCATTAGAATCAACCTAAAAAAGATTAAATAAAAACTAAAGGTATACGGTTGTTCAAACATTATCTATTTAAGCCATTAACATAACTGTTAGTTGGTGGATGAAAATTGAAGCTATCGGCCATATTTTTTTTCGAAGTGTTATATATATTACAATATTTTTTAGTAGCTTGAAATTTCAAAGATAATTTAGTTTCATTATTTATGAATAATTTGCTTACGTTCCTTGATTTGAAATTTGAAGTTGTTGCGAACTCAAATCAAAGGAAGTTGCGAACTTCTTTTCATCGCTGCATTGTAGGTTGCTTAGCTTCCTTTGTTTGAGTGAATTCCTATCTTGTTAATAATTTAAAATAGTGTAGATTGCCCAACTTTGCTTCATTTGTGGTCTAGTGATGTAAATACACAATATATGTAAATCACTGTATATAAATCATTATATGCATTCTCTGTGCCTTGTTATATGGAAGACGATTATTAATCTGCTCTGTTATATGGAAGAGGGTGACTTGTTATGTGGAAAAGGATTATTGTATGATCTTCACTGTTTTGTAGAAGTGGGTGACCTATTATGTGGAAGAGGATTATTGTATGATCTTCTCTGTTATGTGGAAGAGGGTGATCATAACGGGTTGATTTGTCGATAATGTATGTATGTTTGTGTTGATGGCTGTTAGATATGGATAAGAGAATCGTGAGAGGCATGACACTTGGTTTCCGTGTCATCATCATCAAAGAGATAAGAACAGACATGAGGTTAAGGTCAAGGTATGCTGGGTATGCAACGGCGATGAGGGATGCTTCTGGTGATGAGATGGTTGCCATGATAGGTCAAATACATAGCAAACTAGAGGCAAGTTTATTATGATATTATGTATATTATTATGTCTTGTAATTAGTAAAGTAGTGACGTAATTGTGATTTGACTTGGGTGCCCTGAGGCTGGCCTATATTTATTGTACCTTTTGTATTCTGAATGATATATGAAATATACTGTTGGGAATACAGCACTCTGCCCGCCTATGTGCGTTCAACCCATGGCGCTGTGAATGTGTGGTATAAGGAAATAAAGTAGCACCTTTACTAACACCAATTGGTTTTAGTATAACGGTAAGCGCTTGATCCTAAAAACAAGTTTGTTCCACATCCTCTTTTGTCTTCTGAGAGTCCTTTCATCCAAATTCACAGTTCCACTTGAACTAGAATCTAAGGTTTCATTTCTTTCTTCTTCTTCAACTATTTTCCTCTTCTTTGCTCTACTGGCAGCTGGTATTTGATTGATTTCTGTTTCTGTGGTTTTAGAGATGGAGAAATGATCCATTATTCTTTGAACTAGATAAGTAAATCCCTTTTTCAGTAAAACTTTTCTCCAGTACTCTTCCTGCCTTTGGATTGCTCTTTTTCGTCAGAGATTTGCTTGATTGTTTAAGAACAAAGAATAACACAAGTTTGGAGGGGGGGGGTGAATAAACTTGTCACCAAAAACTATTCCTAAACAAGAAGTACCCTAGGAACTCAAAATGATGCTCGGCTCAGTTTTGTTCCTGTCCTTTAACTTGTGCGGAGTTCAGCTAACTCAACTGAGTATAAGTCAATGCTGACTTATTCTTAATTCAGTCAACTGGCAGCGGATAAAACTAGCCTTTTGTGAAATAGATGTGTCAATTAAGATCTGGACCTTCTATGTATCAGTTATGTGCTAACTCAGTGTCTAACGTTTGCTGAGTGTGAGGAGTACAATACAATAATTAATCATAGCACAAGTGTAAATGCAGAAAGTAAATAAACACGGAATTTGTTTATGGAAGTTCCGGGTGGTGTAATCCCGTACGTCTCCCCTTCTCCTGTGGTGCAGGAGGTATCACTAGAATTTTGAGATAACTGTTACAAAATCCTAGCACTATGATAGTCCTTCACGACACCCTAGTTTCACTGTCTACACAAAATGAAGAAAGGTAGGATTGCTCCCTTCATTCTGCACACTGATCCTTCGGAGGTGGAATGACTCCTTCACCAGCTCACCACCAACAAACACACATCCGCGGATCGCACCAACAAACCGTGGGCAACCAAGTTGCAACCATATGAAGAAAGGTGGAATTGCTTTCTTCAACCTATGCACAGCCAACCCTTTTCACAAAGGTTAGGTTTAGAATTAATCAAAAGATTAATTCAGTGAGCTGTCTGATTCTTCTGGATATAGCGTTGTAGCTCCAAGATGCCTTCTTTCCCCCTTAATGGGTTACTAGATCTTTCTTTTTGTCTCGGATTTTATCAACGAAAAATAACAAGTAATAAATTAAATCCGGTTTACCCCAAGTGCAGGGATCGTAGCATAGTAGTTACAACCGGAGTCGAATCACAGGGAATCGAGATTGGTCTAGTTCTTAATTTTTCTAAATTGTCACGAGAAATAACTAAAAATGAAAACGAAAAAAAAATAAACTGGACAGAGGGTTGTCAATCCAAAGCCAGGAAATATAGTTGCGGACCTAAACTAACTAAACAAATCTATTCTATAACTAAAAAGACAATAAAATCCTAAGATTGCTACGAAGAACAAGCAACAATGGTTTTTTCTCAATTAGTGTAACAACGAACAAGCAATGATCCACCTATCTCGCAACCTTCAATTTCTTCTCTAGATTGTTTAGTGATGATAAAAATTGTGATTCACCTATCGAAGGTATGAATTTCTAATATCTTAGAAAAATTCGCCTATCAATCTTTTTCGTCTATCGATACAAAAAGATTAACGCTTTAATTACCAAGGTGTGCAATTTATCAATCTCATAATCTAGATCTTTAACCTAACAACTATCGTTAACTAGATTAAAAATCCAATCTTTACTATGGTGACCTAAGTTTAACAACGATTCTCATCACATATCAAACATCACACAGCAATACATTCATCAATGAAATTGCATAACATCAATAAAAACATAATAAAGATACAATCTTTAATTAAACTCACAAACAATCCAAGAGTTGAAATCAAATCACTGCTGAGACGGCTTCACAAAGCTTGTTTAAGAAAGCCTCAGCCTCTGTTCATCGCTTGTACCAGATGAAGCAAAATAAAAAAAGGAAAAAAAAGCACTCGGTCGACCGAGTGATGGTGTTCGGTCGACCGAACCAAAAAAGTGCCTAGGGTTTCGTGCCGCGTTCTGTTCTTCAGGAAAAGCTATTCTGTATCTGCCGAATGCTGATGGATCCGTCCTTTTATAATGTTTTTCGAGCTAGGGTAATAATTATCCCATTTCCTTTTCTTAATAACAACTAAACCCTAATAAAAATATAACAATTCCAATTTTGTCCTTCTCGATAAGTCTTCAAATAAATTGCTGCTCGAACTCCTTCAACTCTTCGATTCGGTCCACGATATGCTCGTCGTACCTACAACATAATAAAAACGTGCAAAGTGTATCATCACATATATAAATAGATAATTGCTAATAAAATCACGTAAATAGCCCGACTTTGCACTTTAATACTTTCCAACTTCATTCTTTCAATAAACCCATTAAACACTTAATTTTCTATAAAAATTAATAAAATACAAAGGATATTGTTACGAAATAATGTAATATAAATCGTAAAAATCCCCGTAAACAACTCCCCCACACTTACATCAAAAACATCAAAAACATACATCCCACGCAATAAACGATCACTCGAATGTGTAGTGTGTGCAAAGCCTTCTTCAACTTCCACCGATTCCACACTTGACAATTAAATTCAAGCTAACCAACCAATACCCATTAGAGACTGATAATGAATTACCCTGACTATACATACGCCCTGCAAAACTACTCATGTCATGACTAGAGTAATACATGTGTTTTCGAAATCTTTTCAGTTGTACCCAGAGGATATTCCCTACAACATATACCTTGGCCTATACTGGGGATAAGGTAGGGGATAACTAAGTCTTTCACTTATTCATACTACTTTCCTTATGTAAGTTGATTTAGTATTCTTCACATTTAAAACACACATCAGAATGAGCTCTTGCCCGTCATAGCAGAATAGGACATTCGAGATATACCCTACCTTACTCAAATCATAAGGCAGCTTCTTCTGACTGTCGTGAGCTTTTGGTCATCATAGTGGTATAGGACATTCGAGATACGCCCTACCTCACTCAAATCATCGACCAGCTTCCGACACACCCAATTAATTCACTTTAAATTCAACTTTCCAAGCACAATAGTTACGTTTCACTTATCACATTTAGACTTCGGTATATTCACGATACTTCCTACTTCAATTCCAACTACGCACATATTACAATTTCCATGACATTAGCACTAAGCGAACGGTCTGATAACCAGAATCAAACATCATCGGTTTAAATGAGTACAGTTTCCAAAGTTCATCTCGTCATCGAAGAGGCTTACGTGAAAAGAATTCGAGTAAAGGCTTATCTAACAAAGGTCTATGCTAAAATACTAGTCAACTGAGCACAAGTATGGGAATATAACAAGTAAGCCAAACTAAAACCATGCTCGGGACAATTCTTTTAAAAAAATTTCAAAATTTGTTGAATTTTTGAAGAATGGTGGTAAGCATACTAAATTAAGCACATTGTAGGTACAACCAATCCCTCCCCCACACTTAAATAACAACATGTCCTCATGTTGTGCAGAATAAGAAAACTTAGCTGATTGTAGTTCGAATTTGGCAATTCTGGAAGTGGTCGCGAGTCAGATCCAGAAATGCTTGAAGAAATCGGTAGACTGTGGACCATCCACCGGAAAACTGGCTTCATCTAAAAGCTCACAAGCGCTATCGCAAATACCCTGCACACTTGAAAAACAAAACAAAACATACCTCGGGGGATAGGGGCACAAAAGGGGAATATAACATGTCGCAACAGAAAAATTTGATAACAAGATATATAGCACATGATATAATCGCTTCAGACGGAAAAAAAATCGCCCACACAGTTAAAACACAGAACATCTAAGCGTCAATTATAAAGCCACAGAGGCTTGACATCCGTATAGGTTCCAACATGTGCATACAGAAATACCAAACTCCAACTGAAAGTGCAAATGCGCGTTAAGGCTTACAAGATTCATCAGAAAGTAATAGCAACGGACAGTAGCTCCAACTAAAGCACAGACGAATCAAAAAACGACAATAGCTTCCGCTCATGCAAGTTACCTGGCCACAGAAACCGACTCCAAAAACCTAGACGACACAAGACAAAACTAGCCCCCCTTATTCAGCAAAAAAACAAAATAATCCAAAATAAAAAAAAAAAACTATTCTTATTATTGGGTTGCCTCCCAACAAGCGCCTTTCTTTAGTGTCTTTGGCTAGACACACGTACTAGTCAGCCTGGATCAGGCCACTTAATCTTCCTTCCGGCCACTACTTCGTCTAAACTCTGGTCATTAGTGTGGCTACAGAAGCAGCATCTCACACATGGGGTCAGGTTCTTTACCGCTTTCCAAACATTCTTAATTTTCCCCATTGTAGACTTCTTCTTCTTCAGTCTTCTCTTTAACTGTGCCTCCCGTTTAAACTCTTCCATATCCCAACTACCAGCCAGAACTTCCTCTACTAGACCACTGCCGTCATCCTCAGAAAAAAAATGCTTCCATATCCCAACTACCATCCGAAAACTGTGCCTCCCGTTTAAACTCAGTCTTCTCTTTAACTGTGCCTCCCGTTTACTACTTCAGTCTTCTCTTTAACTGTGCCTCCCGTTTAAACTCTTCCATATCCCGACTACCAGCCGAAAACTCGTCAAACTCATTGACTTCAGGAGTACCACACCCGAGGATGTCGAGGAAGTGAACAATCAAAGGCTTCTCTTTGGGTTGACGAATATAATGCTTACACCTTTGACCATTCACTCTAAACGGCTGGTCACCATGACCTCTTAGTTCTAAAACACCTCCAGGAATGATTTGTAGAATTTCAAAGGGACCGGACCATCGTGTCCTCGGCTTACCAGGGAACGTATGTAACCCGGAATTGTACAATAAAACTTGTTCCCCTACTTGAAATTCTCGCTTCTTGATTTTGGCATCGTGAAGGAGTTTTGTCTTTTCCTTACTTATCCCGGCGCTTTCGTAGGCCCGAAGTCTAAATTCGTCTAACTCATGCAAGCTTGTTGCAATCGATGTTTTCCGCAAGATTGGGTATCGAAGTTTAAAAACTTCATGGCCCAATACGCTCTATGCTCTAACTCGATTGGTAAGTGGCATGGTTTACCATAAACCATTTGATAGGGTGATGTACCCATGAGGGTCTTATAGGCGGTTCGATATGCCCACAAGTACATCATCCAACTTTAGACTCCGCCTTTTCTATGATCGTTAACTCGTTTTCTCCAGGATCTTCTTTAAACTTTGGTTGCTTCTTTCAACTCGACCACTAGTCATAGGATGATATGGTGTGCCAATTTTGTGCCGGACACCATATTTCTCAAGAACTTTTTCTAGTGGCCGGTTGCAGAAGTGCGTTCCCTCGTCACTGATTAAGGCGCGGGGACATCCAAATCTCACGAAGATGTTCTTCTTTAGAAACTTCATGACCGTCTTATGATCATTGTGAGATGTGGCTTGAGCCTCCACCCATTTCGATACGTAATCCACGCAGACTAAGATGTATTTATTCCCACAAGATGATGGGAATGGTCCCATAAAATCGATGCCCCAAACATCAAAGACTTCGCATTCTAGGATGGGTTTCAATGGCATGTCAAAACGCCTTGTTAAAGTTCCGGTTCTTTGACACCTATCACAAGCTTTACAGAAAGCTTCTGTATCCTTAAAGATCGTGGGCCAATAGAAACCGGACTGAAATATCTTAGCAACGGTTTTCCAAGGACCAAAGTGACCTCCAGTGGGTCCACTGTGGCATTGCTCAATGATATCACGTTGCTCAGAATCAGGAACACATCTTCTCAGCAAACCATCTTTACAAATCTTGAAGAGGTAAGGTTCATCCCAAACGAAAGTTTTCAAATCAGAGAAGAATTTCTTTTTCTCCTGATAGGATAATTCTGGATCTAGATATTGGAAATGAAGGTAGTTTACGATGGAAGAATACCACGGAACATCTGGAGCACAACCGTCGATAAGCATGACATTCTCCAGAGGAAAGTAAAGATCTATATCGTCAGGGTCATCCTTTTCCTCACTCAACATTCTTGAAACATGATCAGCCACTACGTTTTCACTGCCCTTTTTGTCTTTAATTTGGACATAAAACTCTTGTAGGATCAGTATCCAACGTAGTAAGCGCGGTTTAGCCTCCTTCTTTGTCATCAAGTATCGCAAAGCAGCATGATCAGTCCACACAACCATTTGAGCACCCAACAAGTAACTACGAAACTTGTCCATAGCAAAGACTACGGCCAATAATTCCTTTTCAGTCGTCGTGTAGTTTACTTGAGACGGATTTAGTGTGTGACTGGCGTAATAGATTGGCTGGAATTTCCCTTTTATTCTCTGTCCTAAGACTGCGCCAACAAGATAGTTTGATGCATCGCACATAAGCTCGAAGGGAGATTCCGGTCGGGCGAAATAAGGATCGGCGCAGAGATTAATCGACTTTTAAGCTCCTCAAATGCTTGCTTGCAACTCTCATCAAAATCGAATACAACGTCTTCTTTAAGTAGTGTAGACAGGGGCTTGGCTATCTTGGAAAAGTCTTGAATGAATCTCCTATAGAACCCGACATGTCCAAGAAAACCTCTGACTTCGTGCACATTCTTAGGATAACTCATCTTCTCAATAGCTTCTACTTTGGCTCTGTCTACCTCAATACCTTTGGCGGAGATCTTGTGGCCAAGAACTATTCCTTCATCTACCATGAAATGGCACTTCTCCCAGTTCAGGACTAAGTTCTTTTCCACACATCTGGATAAGACCCGGTCAAGATTGTCAAGACAATCATCGAAGGATTGACCAAAGACTGAAAAGTCATCCATGAAAATTTCCATACACTTTTCAACTAGCCCGTCAAAGATAGCCAGCATACATCTTTTAAATGTAGGTGGGGCATTGCAAAGACCAAATGGCATCCGCCTGTAAGCGAATGTACCATAAGGGCAGGTGAAAGTGGTCTTTTCTTGGTCAACCGGATCGACGGGTATCTGAAAATATCCTGAGTATCCATCCAGGAAACAGTAGAATGCATGTCCCGCCAGGCGCTCTAGCATCTGATCGATGAACGGAAGGGGAAAATGATCTTTCATGGTTACTTCATTGAGCTTTCTGTAATCAATGCAGACTCTGTAACCAGTAACAAGTCTCAATGCTATTTCTTCTCCCTTCTCATTCTTCTCAATCGTAATTCCACCTTTCTTGGGAACTACCTGAGTCGGGGATACCCATTCACTATCAGCGATGGCATAAATGATACCCATATCCAGAAGTTTGATGATTTCTTTCTTAACCACCTCTTGCATATGAGGGTTGAGCCTCCTCTAGGGCTGTCTAACACATTTCACACCCTCATTAGTCTTGATCTTATGCATACAGATGTCGGGAGATATCCCTCTGATATCTCCGACTTGCCACCCAAAGGCTCTCTCGTTCTTTTTCAAGACGTTTATTAACTTCATTTCTTCTAGTCGAGACGACAAATTGCGTATATAATCAATGGAAGCTTGTCACCTTCTCTTAAAAACACATACTTTAGATGTTTAGGCAACGGCTTCAGTACCAAATCTGCAGGGGGGTCTTCTAGGCTTGATTTAAGATCTCCACTTTTTAACTCAACATCGCTGAGTTTACTTAGTGGTCCCACTGCCAAAGCCTCTCCTTTCAACAACTCATCCTCAATTTCAGCTTTTAACAGCTCTAGACTCACCACACCATGATTATTCAAATTATCAACCAATCGCTCATATTCAGTTGAAACAACCATGACTTGCTTTTCCATGTAATCATTGAAGTCATCAAACATATCCTCAATGGAAAAGCCTGTTGGAGGACCAGAGGGTCTCTAAATGGATTTGGAGACATTATAGCTTACCTCTTGATCACCAACCCGTATAGTCACTTTGCCACCATCACAGTCAATGAGGGCTCTAGTTGTACGAAAAGGGTCTTCCAAGTATCGGGGGGACATTTTCATCCTTTTCAATGTCTAGGACGTACCGGTCAACGGGAAAGGTAAATTTATCAATTTGAACTAAGACGTCCTTCAGAATCCCCGTAGCTTTCTTAGAAGATCTATCAGCGAATTGCAAATTCATGGTAGTGGGTTCTAGAAGGTCATTTAAACCAAGTCAAGTTTGCACACGTACAATGGCATCGAGTCGATGGATGCACCCGTGTCACATAAGGAGTTTGGGAAGACTAGGCCTCCCATTAGCAATGTGAGCACAAATTTCCCAGGGTCACCCCTCTTGGTAGGTAGATCCTCATAATTGATCATAGAGCAGTCCTCACCAATCAACCGATCCATGTCTGCTAATTTCTTCTTAGAAGAAACAACATCCTTGATGAATTTTGTATACTTAGGCATCTCAACCAAAACCTCGGATAATGGAAGATTAACCTGAGTATTTTTCAGAAGGTTTAGCACTTTTTCATACTTTTTATCCTCATTCAAGGAGATGCTGCTCTTTCTAGTTGGAAATGGAAGCTTTTTCAAGTCACTCTCAGAAAAGACTTTCTTTGAGGATGAACTAATAGCTTTGTCTTCCAAATCCTTCCACCTTACTACCTTCTCATTCTTCTTACTAGTCAGGGGATCAGCCTCCTGACTCTCACTTGTTTCTTCATTCCTCAGGGGTTCAGCCACCTGAGGACTTCCAACTCTTTCACCTCTCAGGGGATCAGCCACCTGAGTATTCTCTTGCAGCCAAGGGGAACGTAGGTGCTCGACTTCCCCTCCTGCCTTATTGCGGCGGGGAGGGGTTAGTGGTTTCCCGGTGAGAGGGACCACTTAGTTGAGTACCCGACCTTAAGTTCATCGCACCGGCCTCTTCTCTACCGTATGGAATGGAAGGTACCGAGGTCGGTGCATTGGCTATTATTCGGATCGGTCGAGCAACTTGACCACCCTTTGGATTCTTTTCTGTGAAGCTGGGCAACTGCCCTGGGGGTCTAGAAGCTAACTGTTCAGCCAATTGCCCTATTTGCCTCTCAAGATTCTTGTTTGTGCTCATCAGGAGTTGGAGGTTTTTATTTTGCTCCTCCCTAAAAGAGTCCCATTCAGCTTGGATATCATTCGAGTGTGTAGGGCCTTGAGAGTTTTGGAGGTTCTGCGGATAAGGCTGGCTGGACCGATTCTGAAATGTAGAATTAGAATTGTTAGGCCAATTCTGACTGAACCTTTGATTCTGATTGGAAAAATTGGAGTTCGGTTCTGTTGTAAGTAGGGTTTCGATTGAAGTTTTGATTTTGATTAAAATTCGAATTTGGATTGAAATTTTGATTCGATTTGAAACCCTGGTTTTGCGGATTACTCTGGCCAGAGAATTGATTATTAAACCTCTGATTGGACTGGCCAGAGAAAGCGTTTACTTCAGCATTCTGTCCGTTCATAGGACAGAAACGAGATGTATGCCCCACATTGTCACGGTTCGACATGTGACTGGATTATACTGTCCATTGTCATGAACAATATTAACTTGATAAGCAGAGGAGGGAACAAATTGACACTGGCCAACCATATGGCCAGTCTGACAACAATTTTCACAGTACAGAACTTGAGAGTTCTGTTGAAAAGAGGGATTCTGATTGATCGGATTAGAAGAAATTTGAGAAACTGCCATCTGCTTTTGCAGCATGGCGATCAGACTTTGCATATTCACCTCCTCGATCTTGGGAGGAGGAGGTGCTTGGATAGCTTGATATGAGGGGGCATAATTGTATTTGGCAATATCTTCGAATAATGCCCACCCCTCTTCAGGTGTTTTCTTTAAAAATACCCCACCAGAAGAACTATTGACCATGCCCTTTGTGAGCTCGGTCAATCCACTGAAAAAAGTATTGACTTGCCTTTGTAGCGGCAAGTCATGATGGGGACACTTTCTAAGAAGAGATTTAAACCTCTTCCAACACTCGAAAAATGACTCATTTTCCTTCTGGCAAAAAGTGAAAATATCACTTAAACATTGGGCTGTCTTAGAAGGTGGGAAGTATTGACTTAGGAACTCTTTCTCGAGTTCCGCCCAGGTAGTGATGGTTTCAGAGGGAAGAGAGTGGTACCACTCTTTTGCCTCCCCTCGTAAGGAAAATGGAAACAGTTTAAATTTTAAAGCATCCTCACTTACTCCTTGGATGCGAGTTGTACCGCATATCTCTAAAACGTGTGTAAGTGAGTATGAGGATTTTCTGACTGAAACCCGTGAAAAATCGATGCATGCTGCATCATCTGGATAAGCCCAGGTTTCAGTTCAAAGGTAGGTGCATTGATGGTTGGTAGAACGATAGCCGGGTTGACCCTGACTTCGCCAGGCATGGCGTAATCAGCCAACGTACGTCTATCTTCAGCAGCCATAATGACTATGTTTTCGATCTCTCGAGCTAGATCTCGCTCGATATCTCGATCGACTGTGTTCTCTTCGTCAGGGAGGTCCGCAAAACGGAGCCTTCTCCTGTTTGGTCGGACTATGGTCCGCTCGAGGTCAGGGGTATAGAGTAGTGGCCCCTTTTGACTCCGAGTTTGCATAAACCAAAACCAAAAACAAGATGTCCGCACGAATTGCTACGAGTTTATTTTTTTTATTCTTTTTTTATAAGATAAAGAAACAGAAAAAATACGGAAAACTCAAACAGAAACCTACCTACGAAAAATTTAAAACAGAAAACAATAAAAGGGAGAAAAACGTGTGGAAAGCTTCTGTGCCCAAAATGGAAGGGAAAACAGCAGATTTTGACCTCGAAAACGGTGTCGAACGGCCTCCGTCTATTGACCATGTCATCGGCGTCGGAACGAGCTTTCCGAATTGGGGTCCTGCGCGCCAAACGGACACTCGAGCCGAAAGTTATGGCCAAAATACTACCATGTGCCCTAACGATCCCTTTTATCCAAAAACTTAAAACAGAAAATCAGAAAAAATTAATAAACTACACAACCGTACCGATTCCCCGGCAACGGCGCCAAAAACTTGTCTCGGATATTATCAACGAAAAATAACAAGTAATAAATTAAATCCGGTTTACCCCAAGTGCAGGGATCGTAGCATAGTAGTTACAACCGGAGTCGAATCACAGGGAATCGAGATTGGTCTAGTTCTTAATTTTTCTAAATTGTCACGAGAAATAACTAAAAACGAAAACGAAAAAAAAACCAATAAACTAGACAGAGGGTTGTCAATCCAAAGCCAGGAAATATAGTTGCGGACCTAAACTAACTAAACAAATCTATTCTATAACTAAAAAGACAATAAAATCCTAAGATTGCTACGAAGAACAAGCAACAATGGTTTTTTCTCAATTAGTGTAACAACGAACAAGCAATGATCAACCTATCTCGCAACCTTCAATTTCTTCTCTAGATTGTTTAGTGATGATTAAATAAAAATTGTGATTCACCTATCGAAGGTATGAATTTCTAATATCTTAGAAAAATTCGCCTATCAATCTTTTTCGTCTATCGATACAAAAAGATTAACGCTTTAATTACCAAGGTGTGCAATTTATCAATCTCATAATCTAGATCTTTAACCTAACAACTATCGTTAACTAGATTAAAAATCCAATCTTTACTATGGTACCTAAGTTTAACAACGATTCTCATCACATATCAAACATCACACAGCAATACATTCATCAATGAAATTGCATAACATCAATAAAAACATAATAAAGATACAATCTTTAATTAAACTCACAAACAATACAAGAGTTGAAATCAAATCACTGCTGAGACGGCTTCACAAAGCTTGTTCAAGAAATCCTCAGCCTCTGTTCATCGCTTGTACCAGACGAAGCAAAATAAAATAAGGAAAAAAAAAGCACTCGGTCGACCGAGTGATGGTGTTCGGTCGACCGAACCAAAAAAGTGCCTAGGGTTTCGTGCCGCGTTCTGTTCTTCAGGAAAAGCTATTCTGTATCTGCCGAATGCTGATGGATCCGTCCTTTTATAATGTTTTTCGAGCTATGGTAATAATTATCCTATTTCCTTTTCTTAATAACAACTAAACCCTAATAAAAATATAACAATTCCAATTTTGTCCTTCTCGATAAGTCTTCAAATAAATTGCTGCTCGAACTCCTTCAACTCTTCGATTCGGTCCACGATATGCTCGTCGTACCTACAACATAATAAAAACGTGCAAAGTGTAACATCACATATATAAATAGATAATTGCTAATAAAATCACGTAAATAGCCCGACTTTGCACTTTAATACTTTCCAACTTCATTCTTTCAATAAACCCATTAAACACTTAATTTTCTATAAAAATTAATAAAATACAAAGGATATTGTTACGAAATAATGTAATATAAATCGTAAAAATCACCATAAACACTTTTTAATCTCCAAGGCAATTCTGTTGGCTTCCCCTTTTTCTGGATATGCAATCTGATTTTATGGATCTGGATCTTTAGATATATTCTTGTAAAGCTCTTTTTCAGATCCTTCTCTCCACCACACTTCTTTAAGTGATTCCTTTGCGTATTTATAGGGGCGATGTAACGGTCACTAGCTCTTGTAGCTGTTACATGTGTCGTTTAGCCAACGTTCTTATGTACGACCTTTTATCGTATTGTCAGTTTAAATCCAACAAGGCCTTAACTCAGTTTTCTACTCTTCTTCAAAACTGAGTACCTTGTATCCTTGACATCCGACTTCAGTTGACTAAGTCGGAGTACACCATTCAGCTTTCTTCTTCTGATAACTGATAGTCTTTGTCCTTAAATTATTCAGCTTGTATGATCTATAGCTCAGTTTCAGGTCACCACAGATTTGCCTGAATCCTGATTTATAGTCCTGACTTAATCAGCTTCTAACTGAGTTTGCCACCTCAGTTCTTCAGTCTTCAACAACTGAGTCTGTGTCCCTCAGTTCTTCAGTCTTCTTAGATAGGCCAACTGAGTCTGTGTCCCTCAGCGAGCTTATCTTCTCCAGTTCTCTCATAACTGAGTTTGCTCCCTCGGTTCTTCATATATAAACTCAGTTTTCTTGTTGTGACTCAGCTGTTCGCCTAGTTCTTATCTATTACAATGCTTGTCTGAAATAACCTATACAAAGTTCAGACTCTAGATAGATCTTATACATTTTCTCTAGACCATTTCTTGCTTCTTCTTTCATTATGCACTATAACAGCTAGTTATGACTTCATCATCATGGGTTATAAGTTATCTTGTTAATTACGTGACGAATCATCATCAAAACCCAAATAATATTTCCAACAATTTCCCCCTTTTTGATGATGTATCATAACCCTCCCTAAAAGCAATAATAAAGGAATGATGCAAGAAATCATAACAAAATAAATTAAGAGAACTTCTGTTTTTCTTTTTCAGTTCTTGTTTCCAATTTCATTTCAGCTTCCCCCTCAGTTTTTGCTTCTCTATCTTTTGCTGCATTTAGTATTTCCTTCAATCTGATACAGATTGCAAGTTTCTTCCTGATACTCAGCACAACTCGAACTGAGGTCTCTTCATCTTTCTCGCTTGTTTTTCGTGAAGGTCTCTTCTGCAATCAGCTCTTCGATCAGATTGTCAACTTCCTCTCTATTAAGTTGAATAGTTAGTAGATCAGCATCTACTTGTTTGTCTTGTTCTTCCACTAACTGTTTGGCATAGATTTCTTCAGCTTCAGTTTTCTCTTCAGCATCAGCATCAGTAGCATTACCTTTAGCTTTCTCTTTATAAGCATCATTCTCTGCTTTCTCTTCATCACCTTCAGCTTTCTCTTCATCACCTTCAGATTTCTCTTCCCCCTTGTTTGAAGATAAGCAGAAGCTTTCTTCAAATAACTTGCGTAAAGTGATGATGTTGGAGTATTCGTTCAAACCTGAGTAATGAGATTTTCCAATAAAGCTATGTTGGTTGTAAAGTCTCTGCTGTAGAGTTTGCATCAGGTTTTCGATGATTTCTTCCAAAATTTTCAAATTTTCAGCTTTAGTTTCTTGATGCTGAGATCCTTCAGTTGCCGTTTGTGAAATAGATGTGTCAATTAAGATCTGGACCTTCTATGTATCACTTATGTGCTAACTCAGTGTCTAACGTTTGCTGAGTGTGAGGAGTACAATACAATAATTAATCATAGCACAAGTGTAAATGCAGAAAGTAAATAAACAAGGAATTTGTTTATGGAAGTTCCGGGTGGTGTAATCCCGTACGTCTCCCCTTCTCCTGTGGTGTAGGAGGTATCACTAGAATTTTGAGATAACTGTTACAAAATCCTAGCACTATAACAGTCCTTCACGACACCCTAGTTTCACTGTCTACACATAATGAAGAAAGGTAGGATTGCTCCCTTCATTCTGCACACTGATCCTTCGGAGATGGAATGACTCCTTCACCAAACTCACCACCAACAAACACACGAATCCGCGATCGCACCAACAAATTGTGGCAACCAAGTTGCAACCGTATGAAGAAAGGTGGAATTGCTTTCTTCAACCTATGCACAGCCAACCCTTTTCACAAAGGTTAGGTTTAGAATTAATCAAAATTCAGTGAGCTGTCTGATTCTTTTGGATATAGCGTTGTAGCTCCAAGATGTCTTCTTTCCCCCTTAATGGGTTACTAGATCTTTCTTTTTAATCTCCAAGGCAATTCTGTTGGCTTCCCCTTTTTTCTGGATATGCAATCTGATTTTCTGGATCTGGATCTTTAGATATATTCTTGTAAAGCTCTTTTTTCAGATCCTTCTCTCCACCACACTTCTTTAAATGATTCCTTTGCGTATTTATAGGGGCGATGTAACGGTCACTAGCTCTTGTAGCCGTTACATTTGTCGTTTAGCCAACGTTCATATGTACGACCTTTTGTCGTATTGTCAGTTTAAATCCAACAAGGCCTAAACTCGCTTTTCTACTCATCTTCAAAACTGAGTACCTTGTATCCTTGACATCCGACTTCGCTTGACTAAGTCGGAGTACACCATTCGGCTTTCTTCTTCTGATAACTGATAGTCTTTGTCCTTAAGATTATTCAGCTTTGTATGATCTATAGCTCAGTTTCAGGTCACCACAGATTTGCCTGAATCCTGATTGATAGTCCTGACTTAATCAGCTTCTAACTGAGTTTGCCACCTCAGTTCTTCAGTTCAACAACTGAGTCTGTGTCCCTTAGTTCTTCAGTCTTCTTAGATAGGCCAACTGAGTCTGTGTCCCTCAGCGAGCTTATCTTCTTCAGTTCTCTCATAACTGAGTTTGCTCCCTCAGTTCTTCATATATAAACTCAGTTTTCTTGTTGTGACTCAGCTGTTCGCCTAGTTCCTATCTATTACAATGCTTGTCTGAAATAACCTATACAAAGTTCAGACTCTAGATAGAATTTATACATTTTCTCTAGACCATTTCTTGCTTCTTTCATTATGCACTATAACACTAGTTATGACTTCATCATCATGGGTTATAAGTTATCTTGTTAATTACGTGACGAATCATCATCAAAACCCAAATAATATTTCCAACAATTTCCCCCTTTTTTATGATGTATCATAACCCTCCCTAAAAGCAATAATAAAGGAATGATGCAAGAAATCATAACAAAATAAATTAAGATAACAATCTAAACAGCTGAGTTTATTACAACAAATTGAGTTAAATGATTACAGATTATGTTTTTCCAAATTCATCAATTTTTCTCCAACAAAGATACTCCTTTTTGTCTCCAGGAGTCTTCTTGCCTTACCTTCTTCTTCTGATTCACCATCTCTAGGCTTGATCTCTAAGTATTCATTGAGCAATTGATTTGCTTCTTCATTCTCCTGGTTTTTAAACTTTATCAAGATTTCCTTGATCTCTTCATTCATCAACTCCTCTTCTTCTTCTGAGACGAACTTCTGTTTTTCTTTTTCAGTTCTTGTTTCCAATTTCATTTCGACTTCCCCTCGCTTTTGCTTCTCTATCTTTTCTTGCATTTAGTCTTTCCTTCAATCGATACGATTGCAAGTTTCTTCCTGATACTCAGCACAACTCGAACTGAGGTCTCTTCATCTTTCTCAGTTCTTGTATCTGTGAAGGTCTCTTCTGCAATCAGCTCTTCGATCAGATTGTCAACTTCCTCTCCATTAAGTTGAATAGTTAGTAGATCAGCATCTACTTGTTTGTCTTGTTCTTCCACTAACTGTTTGGCATAGATTTCTTCAGCTTCAGTTTTCTCTTCAGCATTAGCATCAGTAGCATTACCTTTAGCTTTCTCTTTATCAGCATCATTCTCTGCTTTCTCTTCATCACCTTCAGCTTTCTCTTCATCACCTTCAGATTTCTCTTCCCCCTTGTTTGAAGATAAGCATAAGCTTTCTTCAAATAACTTGCGTAAAGTGATGATGTTGGAGTATTCGTTCAAACCTGAGTAATGAGATTTTCCAATAAAGCTATGTTGGTTGTAAAGTCTCTGCTGTAGAGTTTGCATCAGGTTTTCGATGATTTCTTCCAAATTTATCAAATTTTTAGCTTTAGTTTCTTGATGCTGAGATCCTTCAGTTGCCGTTTTGCTTGTTGATGCTTCTGGAATTTGAGATGAAGAGCCGACTTCATAAAAATAAAAATCATGACTAGATAATTCTTTCTCATAATCAGCTGCACAAAATTCAGCATCTTCCACAGCTTCTCTTTGCTCTTCAGTATACTCGCCATGCATCTCAGTTAAAATTCACTTTCTTCACTGTCATTTTCAATCAGAATAGCATCTTTAGTTTCAGTTTTTCTTGATTGAAGTTTGTTCCACATCATCACTAAGTTGAGGTTCTGGATTTGTATGTAGATTTGTAGCACCGAACCTCTCGAACATTTGATCCCGAAAATCGATACATTTTGCAAACAATTAGTTAGGGGTGAATGAGCCAACTTCTAATTCGGATGTTATCATTGAAATCAAACTAAGTGCTTTTACAAGCGATACAGTGAAGGGTCTTCAACAACTGGTTATTCTGATAAAGGATTTGGATCTCCTCCAAAAGAAGGAACAGCTCCGATACCAATTGTTGGTCCCTTGGAAAGGCTAACACAAGTTTAGAGGGGGGGGGGGGGGTGAATAAACTTGTCACCAAAAACTTTTCCTAAACAGGAAGTACCCCAGGAACTCAAACTTATGCTCGGTTCAGTTTTGTTCCTGTCCTTTAACTTGTGCGGAGTTTAGTTAACTCAACTGAGTATAAGTCAATACTGACTTATTCTTAATTCAGTCAACTGGCAGCGGATAAAACTAGCCTTTTGTGAAATAGATGTATCAATTAAGATCTGGACCTTCTATGTATCAGTTATGTGCTAACTCAGTGTCTAACGTTTGCTGAGTGTGAGGAGTACAATACAATAATTAATCATAGCACAAGTGTAAATGCAGAAAGTAAATAAACAAGGAATTTGTTTATGGAAGTTCCGGGTGGTGTAATCCCGTACGTCTCCCCTTCTCCTGTGGTGTAGGAGGTATCACTAGAATTTTGAGATAACTGTTACAAAATCCTAGCACTATGACAGTCCTTCACGACACCCTAGTTTCACTGTCTACACATAATGAAGAAAGGTAGGATTGCTCCCTTCATTCTGCACACTGATCCTTCGGAGATGGAATGACTCCTTCACCAGCTCACCACCAACAAACACACATCCGCAGACTGCACCAACAGCTGTGGCAACCAAGTTGCAACCGTATGAAGAAAGGTGGAATTGCTTTCTTCAACCTATGCACAAACCAACCCTTTTCACAAAGGTTAGGTTTAGAATTAATCAAAAGATTAATTCGGTGAAAGTATCGATTCTTTTGGATATAGCGTTGTAGCTCCAAGATGTCTTCTTTCCCCCTTAATGGGTTACTAGATCTTTCTTTTTAATCTCCAAGGCAATTCTGTTGGCTTCCCCTTTTTCTGGATATGCAATCTGATTTTCTGGATCTGGATCTGGATCTTTAGATATATTCTTGTAAAGCTCTTTTTCAGATCCTTCTCTCCACCACGCTTCTTTAAATGATTCCTTTGCGTATTTATAGGGGTGATGTAACGGTCACTAGCTCTTGTAGCCGTTACATTTGTCGTTTAGCCAACGTTCATATGTACGACCTTTTGTCGTATTGTCGGTTAAATCCAACAAGGCCTAAACTCGCTTTTCTACTCATCTTCAAAACCGAGTACCTTGTATCCTTGACATCCGACTTCGATTGACTAAGTCGGAGTACACCATTCACTTTCTTCTTCGATAACCGATAGTCTTTGTCCTTAAGATTATTCGGCTTTGTATGATCTATAGCTCAGTTTCAGGTCACCACGGTTTGCCTGAATCCTGATTGATAGTCCTGACTTAATCAGCTTCTAACTGAGTTTGCCACCTCAGTTCTTCAGTTCAACAACTGAGTCTGTGTCCCTCAGTTCTTCAGTCTTCTTAGATAGGCCAACTGAGTCTGTGTCCCTCAGCGAGCTTATCTTCTTAAGTTCTCTCATAACTGAGTTTGCTCCCTCAGTTCTTCATATATAAACTCAGTTTTCTTGTTGTGACTCAGCTGTTCGCCTAGTTCCTATCTATTACAATGCTTGTCTGAAATAACCTATACAAAGTTCAGACTCTAGATAGAATTTATACATTTTCTCTAGACCATTTCTTGCTTCTTTCATTATGCACTATAACAGCTAGTTATGACTTCATCATCATGGGTTATAAGTTATCTTGTTAATTACGTGACGAATCATCATCAAAACCCAAATAATATTTCCAACAATTTCCCCCTTTTTGATGATGTATCATAACCCTCCCTAAAAGCAATAATAAAGGAATGATGCAAGAAATCATAACAAAATAAATTAAGATAACAATCTAAACAGCTGAGTTTATTACAACAAATTGAGTTAAATGATTACAGATTATGTTTTTCCAAATTCATCAATTTTTCTCCAACAAAGATACTCCTTTTTGTCTTCAGGAGTCTTCTTGCCTTACCTTCTTCTTCTGATTCACCATCTCTAGGCTTGATCTCTAAGTATTCATTGAGCAATTGATTTGCTTCTTCATTCTCCTGGTATTTAAACTTTATCAAGATTTCCTTGATCTCTTCATTCATCAACTCCTCTTCTTCTTCTGAGACGAACTTCTGTTTTTCTTTTTCAGTTCTTGTTTCCAATTTCATTTCAGCTTCCCCCTCAGTTTTTGCTTCTCTATCTTTTGCTGCATTTAGTCTTTCCTTCAATCTGATACAGATTGCAAGTTTCTTCCTGATACTCAGCACAACTCGAACTGAGGTCTCTTCATCTTTCTCAGTTCTTGTTTCTGTGAAGGTCTCTTCTGCAATCAGCTCTTCGATCAGATTGTCAACTTCCTCTCCATTAAGTTGAATAGTTAGTAGATCGATCTACTTGTTTGTCTTGTTCTTCCACTAACTGTTTGGCATAGATTTCTTCGACTTCGCTTTCTCTTCAAAGATCGCATCGTAGCATTACCTTTAGCTTTCTCTTTATCAGCATCATTCTCTGATTTCTCTTCATCACCTTCAGCTTTCTCTTCATCACCTTCAGATTTCTCTTCCCCTTGTTTGAAGATAAGCATAAGCTTTCTTCAAATAACTTGCGTAAAGTGATGATGTTGGAGTATTCGTTCAAACCTGAGTAATGAGATTTTCCAATAAAGCTATGTTGGTTGTAAAGTCTCTGCTGTAGAGTTTGCATCAGGTTTTCGATGATTTCTTACAAATTTTTCAAATTTTCAGCTTTAGTTTCTTGATGCTGAGATCCTTCAGTTGCCGTTTTGCTTGTTGATGCTTCTGGAATTTGAGATGAAGAGCCGACTTCATAAAAATAAAAATCATGACTAGATAATTCTTTCTCATAATCAGCTGCACAAAATTCAGCATCTTCAACAGCTTCTCTTTGCTCTTCAGTATACTCGCCATGCATCTCAGTTAAAAATTCACTTTCTTCACTGTCATTTTCAATCAGAATAGCATCTTCACTTTCAGTTTTTCTTGATTGAAGTTTGTTCCACATCATCACTAAGTTGAGGTTCTGGATTTGTATGTAGATTTGTAGCACTGAACCTCTCGAACATTTGATCCTGAAAATCAGATACATTTTGCAAACAATTAGTTAGGGGGTGAATGAGCCAACTTCTAATTCTGGATGTTATCATTGAAATCAAACTAAGTGCTTTTACAACTGATACAGTGAAGGGTCTTCAACAACTGGTTATTCTGATAAAGGATTTGGATCTCCTCCAAAAGAAGGAACAGCTCCGATACCAATTGTTGGTCCCTTGGAAAGGCTAACACAAGTTTAGAGGGGGGGGGGTGAATAAACTTGTCACCAAAAACTTTTCCTAAACAGGAAGTACCCCAGGAACTCAAACTTATGCTCGGTTCGCTTTGTTCCCGTCCTTTAACTTGTGCGGAGTTTAGTTAACTCAACCGAGTATAAGTCAATACCGACTTATTCTTAATTCACTAACCGCGCGGCAAATGGATAAAACTAGCCTTTTGTGAAATAGATGTGTCAATTAAGATCCGGACCTTCTATGTATCGGTTATGTGCTAACTCGGTGTCTAACGTTTGCTGAGTGTGAGGAGTACAATACAATAATTAATCATAGCACAAGTGTAAATGCAGAAAGTAAATAAACAAGGAATTTGTTTATGGAAGTTCCGGGTGGTGTAATCCCGTACGTCTCCCCTTCTCCTGTGGTGTAGGAGGTATCACTAGAATTTTGAGATAACTGTTACAAAATCCTAGCACTATGACAGTCCTTCACGACACCCTAGATTCAATGTCTACACATAATGAAGAAAGGTAGGATTGCTCCCTTCATTCTGCACACTGATCCTTCGGAGATGGAATGACTCCTTCACCAGCTCACCACCAACAAACACACAGTCCGCAGACTGCACCAACAGCTGTGGCAACCAAGTTGCAACCGTATGAAGAAAGGTGGAATTGCTTTCTTCAACCTATGCACAGCCAACCCTTTTCACAAAGGTTAGGTTTAGAATTAATCAAAATTCAGTGAGCTGTCTGATTCTTTTGGATATAGCGTTGTAGCTCCAAGATGTCTTCTTTCCCCCTTAATGGGTTACTAGATCTTTCTTTTTAATCTCCAAGGCAATTCTGTTGGCTTCCCTTTTTCCGGATATGCAATCTGATTTTCTGGATCTGGATCTGGATCTTTAGATATATTCTTGTAAAGCTCTTTTTTCAGATCCTTCTCTCCACCACACTTCTTTAAATGATTCCTTTGCGTATTTATAGGGGCGATGTAACGGTCACTAGCTCTTGTAGCCGTTACATTTGTCGTTTAGCCAACGTTCATATGTACGACCTTTTGTCGTATTGTCGGTTAAATCCAACAAGGCCTAAACTCGCTTTTCTACTCATCTTCAAAACTCGAGTACCTTGTATCCTTGACATCCGACTTCGCTTGACTAAGTCGGAGTACACCATTCAGCTTTTCTTCTTCGATAACCGATAGTCTTTGTCCTTAAGATTATTCACTTTGTATGATCTATAGCTCGGTTTCGGTCACCACGATTTGCCTCGAATCCCGATTGATAGTCCCGACTTAATCGCCTTCTAACCGAGTTTGCCACCTCGCTTCTTCGCTTCAACAACCGAGTCCGTGTCCCTCGCTCTTCGGTCTTCTTAGATAGGCCAACCGAGTCCGTGTCCCTCAGCGAGCTTATCTTCTTCAGTTCTCTCATAACTGAGTTTGCTCCCTCAGTTCTTCATATATAAACTCAGTTTTCTTGTTGTGACTCAGCTGTTCGCCTAGTTCCTATCTATTAAAATGCTTGTCTGAAATAACCTATACAAAGTTCAGACTCTAGATAGAATTTATACATTTTCTCTAGACCATTTCTTGCTTCTTTCATTATGCACTATAACAGCTAGTTATGACTTCATCATCATAGGTTATAAGTTATCTTGTTAATTACGTGACGAATCATCATCAAAACCCAAATAATATTTCCAACAATTTCCCCCTTTTTTATGATGTATCATAACCCTCCCTAAAAGCAATAATAAAGGAATGATGCAAGAAATCATAACAAAATAAATTAAGATAACAATCTAAACAGCTTAGTTTATTACAACAAATTGAGTTAAATGATTACAGATTATGTTTTTCCAAATTCATCAATTTTTCTCCAACAAAGATACTCCTTTTTGTCTCCAGGAGTCTTCTTGCCTTACCTTCTTCTTCTGATTCACCATCTCTAGGCTTGATTTCTAAGTATTCATTGAGCAATTGATTTGGTTCTTCATTCTCCTGGTTTTTAAACTTTATCAAGATTTCCTTGATCTCTTCATTCATCAACTCCTCTTCTTCTTCTGAGACGAACTTCTGTTTTTCTTTTTCAGTTCTTGTTTCCAATTTCATTTCAGCTTCCCCCTCAGTTTTTGCTTCTCTATCTTTTGCTGCATTTAGTCTTTCCTTCAATCTGATACAGATTGCAAGTTTCTTCCTGATACTCAGCACAACTCGAACTGAGGTCTCTTCATCTTTCTCAGTTCTTGTTTCTATGAAGGTCTCTTCTGCAATCAGCTCTTCGATCAGATTGTCAACTTCCTCTCCATTAAGTTGAATAGTTAGTAGATCAGCATCTACTTGTTTGTCTTGTTCTTCCACTAATCGTTTGGCATAGATTTCTTCGCTTCGCTTTTCTCTCAAAGATCGCATCGGTAGCATTACCTTTAGCTTTCTCTTTATCAAGATCATCATTCTCTCGATTTCTCTTCATCACCTTCAAATTTCTCTTCATCACCTTCGATTTCTCTTCCCTTGTTTGAAGATAAGCATAAGCTTTCTTCAAATAACTTGCGTAAAGTGATGATGTTGGAGTATTCGTTCAAACCCGAGTAATGAGATTTTCCAATAAAGCTATGTTGGTTGTAAAGTCTCTCGCCGTAGAGTTTGCATCGGAGTTTTCGATGATTTCTTCCAAATTTTTCAAATTTTCACTTTAGTTTCTTGATGCTGAGATCCTTCAGTTGCCGTTTTGCTTGTTGATGCTTCTGGAATTTGAGATGAAGAGCCGACTTCATAAAAATAAAAATCATGACTAGATAATTCTTTCTCATAATCACCGCACAAAATTCAAAGATCTTCCACAAACCTTCTTCTCTTTGCTCTTCGGTATACTCGCCATGCATCTCGCTTAAAATTCACTTTCTTCATCGTCATTTTCAATCGAATAGCATCTTCGCTTTCGCTTTTCTTGATTGAAGTTTGTTCCACATCATCACTAAGTTGAGGTTCGGATTTGTATGTAGATTTGTAGCACCGAACCTCTCGAACATTTGATCCTGAAAATCAGATACATTTTGCAAACAATTAGTTAGGGGGTGAATGAGCCAACTTCTAATTCTGGATGTTATCATTGAAATGAAACTAAGTGCTTTTACAACTGATACAGTGAAGGGTCTTCAACAACTGGTTATTCTGATAAAGGATTTGGATCTCCTCCAAAAGGAGGAACAGCTCCGATACCGATTGTTGGTCCCTTGGAAAGGCTAACACAAGTTTAGAGGGGGGGGGGTGTGAATAAACTTGTCACCAAAAAATTTTCCTAAACAGGAAGTACCCCAGGAACTCAAACTTATGCTCGGTTCGCTTTGTTCCCGTCCTTTAACTTGTGCGGAGTTTAGTTAACTCAACCGAGTATAAGTCAATACCGACTTATTCTTAATTCGATCAATTAACCGCGCGGCGGATAAAACTAGCCTTTTGTGAAATAGATGTGTCAATTAAGATCTGGACCTTATATGTATCAGTTATGTGCTAACTCAGTGTCTAACGTTTGCTGAGTGTGAGGAGTACAATACAATAATTAATCATAGCACAAGTGTAAATGCAGAAAGTAAATAAACAAGGAATTTGTTTATGGAAGTTCCGGGTGGTGTAATCCCGTACGTCTCCCCTTCTCCCGTGGTGTAGGAGGTATCACTAGAATTTTGAGATAACTGTTACAAAATCCTAGCACTATAACAGTCCTTCACGACACCCTAGTTTCACTGTCTACACATAATAAAGAAAGGTAGGATTGCTCCCTTCATTCTGCACACTGATCCTTCGGAGATGGAATGACTCCTTCACCAGCTCACCACCAACAAACACACAGTCCGCAGACTGCACCAACAGCTGTGGCAACCAAGTTGCAACCGTATGAAGAAAGGTGGAATTGCTTTCTTCAACCTATGCACAGCCAACCCTTTTCACAAAGGTTAGGTTTAGAATTAATCAAAAGATTAATTCAGTGAGCTGTCTGATTCTTTTGGATATAGCGTTGTAGCTCCAAGATGTCTTCTTTCCCCCTTAATGGGTTACTAGATCTTTCTTTTTAATCTCCAAGGCAATTCTGTTGGCTTCCCCTTTTTCTGGATATGCAATCTGATTTTCTGGATCTGGATCTGGATCTTTAGATATATTCTTGTAAAGCTCTTTTTCAGATCCTTCTCTCCACCACACTTCTTTAAATGATTCCTTTGCGTATTTATAGGGGCGATGTAACGGTCACTAGCTCTTGTAGCCGTTACATTTGTCGTTTAGCCAACGTTCATATGTACGACCTTTTGTCGTATTGTCAGTTTAAATCCAACAAGGACTAAACTCAGTTTTCTACTCATCTTCAAAACTGAGTACCTTGTATCCTTGACATCCGACTTCAGTTGACTAAGTCGGAGTACACCATTCAGCTTTCTTCTTCTGATAACTGATAGTCTTTGTCCTTAAGATTATTCAGCTTTGTATGATCTATAGCTCAGTTTCAGGTCACCACAGATTTGCCTAAATCCTGATTGATAGTCCTGACTTAATCAGCTTCTAACTGAGTTTGCCACCTCAGTTCTTCAGTTCAACAACTGAGTCTGTGTCCCTCAGTTCTTCAGTCTTCTTAGATAGGCCAACTGAGTCTGTGTCCCTCAACGAGCTTATCTTCTTCAGTTCTCTCATAACTGAGTTTGCTCCCTCAGTTCTTCATATATAAACTCAGTTTTCTTGTTGTGACTCAGCTGTTCGCCTAGTTCCTATCTATTACAATGCTTGTCTGAAATAACCTATACAAAGTTCAGACTCTAGATAGAATTTATACATTTTCTCTAGACCATTTCTTGCTTCTTTCATTATGCACTATAACAGCTAGTTATGACTTCATCATCATGGGTTATAAGTTATCTTGTTAATTACGTGACGAATCATCATCAAAACCCAAATAATATTTCCAACATATACAAAACAGATTGACCGAATTTATCATGGTATCAGAGCCATCACAACCCTAATCACAAAAAAAAAAAACACAGACAATATACAGGAAGAGCGGACAGCTTCTTCATTCTCCGATCATAGCAACAGGCAGTGAAGATAAGGAGACAAAAAGCTCCATGCTTTTTTTCTTAGCACCAACGATAACCCCAACCAGTTGATCACCAACGTTCTACTCAAGGGTCCGAACTACGACGAATGGGCAAGATCAGTTCGTACTGCCCTACGTGCGAAACGAAAATTTGGCTTTCTTGAAGGCAAGATCAAGAAGCCCACCGACGAAGAAAATTAGAAGACTGCCACGTGTAGACAAAGACAAAACTGTTTTGTTTGTTCGTGCACGTGTCAATAATCTGACGATCCGTTTTAATAAAGAGTTCTTACGGCAGAATTACCCGAAAACAAAAATGTAGTTATCGAAATTTTAGCAATTTACAAGAATAAAGTGGGTCAGTGATCGAGACATTGGAAAATGATAGTGCACTACACCTTTTGTGTAGTGTACAAACCACTATATACTTGGTACCATTGATTAAAGTGATCAATTATTTATTGTGAGGGGTCCTAACAAAATATGTGGCGTTGATTGTGTTGTGTAAGATGTTGTGGTAGAAGAAGTAGTGGATGTATCACTACTCCGAGACATTAATGGCAGCGGGCTGTGTCTTGTATTCCTTTAACAATTCAGAGGGGCAATTGTGTGTGTTGTACCTCCTACCTAGTACAGTACCCCATCCGTTCATATTTAACTGTCAGTTTTTAAAAGTAAAAATTAATCTGTCGTTGTTGTATTTTTAAAGTATTGTTTATTGTATTTTTCTACATCTTTTTATTTATTAAAGGGTGTGAGATTGAAAACAACATTGTATTAATTATAATCAAATAGTGTTATTTTCATTTTGAGGTTAACTTAAAGCATTAACTCTTCTCTTTAATATATGTGTTTTTTTTGGCAATAGGAACGAAGGGAGTAACTACGACTATTTAGAAGTTGTTGTTTTTTAATTTTATTTTAATGAAGTCAAAAAAATATATGCACTTATTGTCTTCAAATACCTGCTAGGCTTTTATTACGGCATTAATAATGCACCAACCAACCACTACCCAACTTTAAATTGTGTGGTTTTGATCGTTTTATTGGTTACTTCATCTCAATATACACTCTCTCCACAAGTATTTCCAAGAAATAATAGGGTTTTTTAATGGGTGGAGAATTAGTGGATAGCATATGTGTGTGTGTCCACCACCATATGAAATAAGCAAGTTTTTTTTTTCTCTTTTTAAAGTTAAAAACAAAAACCATCCCAATAATTTGGGTCACAAAGTCAACAGGGTTGAAATGGGAAGAAATGACAATAAAATGAAAAACCGAAAGCCTTGTAATATATATATATATTACAGTAGTTGTACTCCCACTCTCTTTGGTATTAATTTTTTTGCTTCTCCAACACCCCTTCTCTTTTTTCCTAACTCCTATCTTCTTTAGCTGTACTCCCTCTCTTTCTTCTTCAACCTCTCATCTTCTTTTCAATTACAATGTGGTATTGTAATGTTTTCCATCATAAGGTTGTGAGCAAGAATTTTTCAACAGGTTCAACGGATTACACAACACGATTTTCCCGGAATAATTATGAGTCATCTTATTATCATCATTTAGTTTGCTATTTATTATTATTACATATCTTAAAAAAAGAATGGAGGAAGGTATTGGTATTTTGAATAGATCTGAGACTATTGAGTAGATCTGAGACTTGGGTAAGAACAGCTGCGGTAGGAATGTACGGAGGGAGTATATTTGTGAACATAAGAGAAATCTATATCTAAAATGAACGAACTCCATGTCCTCCAGTTTACAACTCGTCCCTGTAGTCATAGTAATCATCATCATGTGATTCTTCTAAATCAGAAAAGGGAAAATGAGTGAGCTTGATCATAGTCCAATAAGGAGTATAAACACAAAAATATAAATAAATGACTTCTCAAATCGGAACACAACTTATAAACTCACTTTCTACTAAAGTATTAAAACGGTTCTATAGCAATAAACTACTTTAATTTTTTTTCTTTTCTTTCTGTTCAACTGAAAAATGTGTATCTAATGTGAGGGTGTTTTTTAATTTTTTTTTTCCTTCTATTCAAATGAAAAATGTGTATCT
This sequence comes from Gentiana straminea, assembly GCA_036785695.1. Taxonomy (NCBI): domain Eukaryota; kingdom Viridiplantae; phylum Streptophyta; class Magnoliopsida; order Gentianales; family Gentianaceae; genus Gentiana; species Gentiana straminea. Next base: position 907,586 of record JAVUPR010000087.1, on the reverse strand, counting down.
AATGTGAGGGTGTTACAACAAGGAACCACTAATGTGGTTGCCCTTAGGTCCAGAAAAGTTTTACCCTGGTGTGTATTTATCAATGGCCTTTATTCCTGTTTTTTCATAATGGCTACATTTTTTCATCCAAAAGCAAAATAATATGTCCACTACACCATCTTTTCACTTAAGAGGTTCAATTGATACCTTATGTTGTATGCTTAAACCTTAAAGTAAAGGACCACTACACCATCTTTTCACTTAAGAATGTCCACAATTGTGACATTTTTACACCCTCTAAGTCTGATATAGGGTGGATACCCAAGCCTCAACTCAAGCCCACAATCAGGGGCGGGCCTACATAGGGTCTAGAGGGGCAAGCGCCCCCTCTAAATTTTTTAAAATGACTAATATACCCTAGACAATTCTTACTATTTTATAGGAACTCATATATGTAGTTTGTTGTCTCATAATTGACAAACCTTTGATGTAGCTTAACTGGTATACGTCTCAAGTTTGATTATGAGCCATAGCTATACAGTTGCAAAACCAGTTATAGAGCTGCAGAGTGAAATGAGAAAGCACAACACTCGATTCTAAGCCATAGCTATACAGTTGCAAAACCAGTGACAGAGCTAAAAAGTGATATGAGAAAGCACAGCACTCAAGTACTCAAGGATAACAATGAATTGCGTGCTGAAATGAAAAACATGCGCAATGAACTGTACAACGAGTTCAAAGAAATGAGAAAAGAGTTCAACGAGAAGTTTGAAGATAATGCGTGTTGAGAAAATTAACATAGTAAAATAAACTGAGATCATCAACTTGTGATCTCTCCACCCTTTGTTATTCATATATATAGTAAACAATAACACAACTCCTAACCCTATTGGGCTCATCTTTTCCCTTATTCCAAGACACATAAGTCGGCCCAAACACTTTACCCTAGCCGACTTACACACACATCACAATACCACAAATACCCTTATTAATACTACATCACTTTAACACTCCCCCTCAAGTTGGCGCATATATGTCATGCATGCCTAACTTGTTACAAACAGTCCCCAAGCGATTTCCAAATAAAGCTTTAGTAAAAACATCAGCTAGTTGTTCTTCTGACCGAACAAATGGTGTGCAAATCTCTTCACGAACGATCTTCTCTCGAATGAAATGGCAATCTACTTCGATGTGTTTGGTCCTCTCATGGAACACCGGATTAGATGCAATATACAATGCCGCTTGATTATCACAATGAAGGGGAATTGGCATATCAACTTTAACTCCGATTTCTTCTTGGAAATACCTCATCCACGTCAACTCACTACATGTGTGAGCCATTGCTCTATATTCTGCTTCCGCACTCGATCGTGCAACCACAATTTGTTTCTTACTCTTCCAACTCACTATGTTTCCTCCAAGGAAGGTACAGTACCCTGATGTAAAACATTTATATGATAAAAATTACGAGGTTTTATATACGTTATCGACTCTTTTTATATAAAATATAAGAAATTATAACAATAATCTTATAAAATATTAATATTTATGAATAAATCTAAATACTATAAAAAATCTAGTAAAAGTAATAAAAAGTTATAAATTTTGTACCGGGATAATAACCGGAGTGTCGTGTCAGATTTACGGGGGTATTTTTGGTATTTTAATTGCAGATCTTAGGTAAACCAAGACCCCGAGTGACGACACCTTTTTGAAGTAAAATCGTATCTTTTGAAGGAAGTAAGGAAGTGCCACGAGATTTAAAGTTCAAGTGGATCAATGGTTCGTGACACCATTATCGAATTATATTTTCGACGAACAAATGGCCCATCAAAAAGGCATTTTCTGAAGAAGAGTCCTGCATGGAAGTTATAGATCTTTTCAAGAGCTTTCCAACGCTTCTTGAATTATGTCATTTGAAGATCCAGAGCTCAAGTTATGATTTTATTAAGTTTCAGATCAAGATGTGAAAATTAACTACCCGGATCGATCCGGATTTACCTCGGATCGATCCGAGGAAACATAATGATTATCCAGCATGTGGTCCTGCAGAGAATAATCCTAGGATAAGATTTTTTATTCCCGGATCGATCCGGCCCTTTCTCGGATCGATCCGGCCCTGGGAATTATGTCTATAAAAGGAGCAGCTTTGCAGACACAAAAAGGAGACCAATATATATATTTTCTTAACCTCTTTTTCTTAGTAATAGTATGTATATAGGCCTTATGCCATAAATAAAGTAGTATCGTTATAATGCTCGAGAAATTATCAGAAGATCAGTGTTGTTGAAGTCGTTGTAACATCCGGAAGAATACAGCTTCTGATTCAACAGTTGTAATCGGGTAAAACTTCTTAAGTATTTATGTTTGTTATGTTTGTTTTTATCTTTTTTATAATGTTATTAGGCTAGATCTAATAACTAGCCAAAGTTATGTAATCGTTTTATTTCGATCTTTTCGGTAAAGGAATGCTGTCTAAGTAAAATTGATTAAAATTGAGTTAATTGAATCTTTTTCTATTCTGTAACGTATTGATAATATTCGGATTGAAGTAATTAACCAAGATGAATCGCACCATATAACCTAACGATGAACTGACCAGAGAAGTTAGGATATGAGATAAAAGATAGAAAAACCGGAGGGTAAAATTGGCCGTGCGAAAGCGTGACTACGGAATCCTATTTCCTACCCGGGGGCAGATTTGTCTTGGGAAAGATGGATCTTGTTAAAATTGTGCTCGAGATCATAATAATGTTAAAATCAACAGTTTAAGTGAAACTAAAACCGGAAAGTTAAATCGATCCGCTTGACAACCGGAGCCTTTTGAATAACATCGGCCATTTGACAAATGGAATAACCTCTTTTATCCGGGGTAGATTTGTACTCGGTACCTGTTCAGACTAACTAAGATTAGCATGGGGCAGTTGTGGAGATTGAACTGATGACAATGACATATGACAATTTCATACGCTCGTGTGAGGAGGAATTGTTAACCTCGAGTGCACCGTTTCATTTACTCAATTGGACTTAATATATAAGGAAAGATCGAGCACCTTCCGTTCACTGAAAAGATCGTATAAATCAATTATATAAACTTTGGCTAGTTTTATAAAATTATATTGGTATATATATATTTATATCTATATATATATATATATATATATTACAATTTATGTACATATATATATATTTATATATCTATATATATTATATTAGAATAACTTTTAAATTATGCATTTATTTTATGTTGAGTAGAATAGTAGTGATCTGTGTTATAAAATTGCGGTTTAGATCGAGTTAATAACAGCTCTTTGGTGTTTAACCACACTTAGAAGAATTACCAAGTTCCCTGAGGATTCGACACTCTGACTCACCATACTAGCACTACAGTTTGACCCGATACACTGTCGGTTAAGGACTGGTATTAGCACTAGAAAAGGCCACGTCATACCCCGTAGTAGACTTCCTGTCTGATGGTGAACCAGCCCAATCAGCATCTGAATAGCCTTCAACCCGCAAATGGCCATTCGGTCTGAACATTACCCCACGGCCTGGGGCCTTCTTTAAGAATCTTAGTATTCGGATCACCGTATCCCAATGTGGTACCCTTGGTGACTCCAAAAACTGACTGACCATACTCACAACATACGATATATCGGGTCTTGTGATAGTCAAGTAGTTGAGTTTGCCCACAAGACGCCTATACTTCCCCTCGGGTCCGCCAATAGTTCTCCTTCATCTTTTAACAACTTCACATTCGGATCCATTGGGGTATCAACGGGACGTCCCCCGAGTAATCCAGTCTCCTGTAATAAATCAAGTACATATTTTCTCTGACTCAAGAATGTGCCCTCTCGTGATCTAGCAACCTCTATGCCAAGGAAATACCGGAGTTTCCCTAGATCTTTGGTCTGAAACTGCTTCCCCAGAAACTGCTTCAACTTATCTATGCCTGCACGATCACTCCCTGTAATAACAATGTCATCTACGTAGACAACCAAAAATATATAACCGTGCTCGGTATGCATGTGGAATACTGAGTGATCTATTTGACACTGCTTCAAACCAAACGATCTTACCACATCTGAAAATTTACCGAACCATGCCCGTGGGGACTGCTTAAGGCCATACAGTGCCTTTCGCAACTTACACACCAGACGTTTCTCCCCCTGAGCAACAAACCCGGGAGGTTGCTCCATGAAAATATCCTCCTGCAAGTCTCCGTTGAGAAAGGCATTCTTGATGTCAAGCTGAAACAACGGCCAATGATTGTTAGTAGCAATAGAAATCGAAATACGAATAGAGGGCATTTTGGCAACCGGAGAGAAAGTCTCCTCATAATCGACCCCATAGACTTGGGTGTATCCTTTTGCTACCAATCTGGCCTTCAACCGATCCACATATCCATCGGGAAGAAACTTTACGGTATATACCCATTTGCATCCAACAATATGTGCATTAGGTGGGGGAAGCACCAAGTCCCACGTACCATTAGTATGAAGGGCATCAACCTCATCTACCATGGCTTGTCTCCATCCAGGGTGACTAAGGGCTTCCCGCACGCTTTGGGAACATCTCGTACTTGGACAAATGGGTGAGAAAACAAGAGTAACTCGGGGGACGACGATCATAGGATACAACATTACCAATGGGATGTTTGGGTGACACATGTTCGGGTTGCTTTCCGTTGGGCAATAGGACGCGGATCGGGAGGCTCCATATGAAGAGTTGACGAGGACGAGTCATGAGCTCGGATCGCTTGCGTGCATAGGTCCGAACGATTGGTGGACGAAGATCTAAGGGATCGACTCAACGAGTCGACAACCGGTAAAGGACACTCGGGGTTGGCACTAATGGAGTTGTTAGGAACCGGGTCAAGGAAGGTCGTGTCGGTTAAACGATCGGTATAGTATGGCATGGACTCATCAAATATGACATCGGCAGAGACAAACGACTTACGGAGAATGGGACTATAGCAGCGGTAACCTTTCTGAGTTCGAGAATAACCAAGGAAGACACATTTTGTGGCACGAGGATCGAACTTGTCATGACCTGGACCAAGCGTTCGAACATAGCGACACAACCAAAGACTTTAGGAGGAACAGTAAACGGTGTTTTCTGAGGGAAGAAGATGGAGAAGGGAGATTTACCTTGTAAGGTCTTGGTAGGCATTCGATTAATTAGGTAACATGCAGTCAAAATGGCATCACCCCAAAGGTATTTTGGAACATTCATATGTATCATAAGAGTACGAGCAACATCAGTGAGGTGGCGGTTTTTACGTTCCGCCACCCCATTCTGTTGGGGTGTATAAGGACATGAGGTTTGGTGAATGATACCATTTTGAGCCAAGTAGTTTGACAGGCCAACAAGGTCACTTTGATATTCGCGTGCATTATCAGAACGGACGGTACGAATATTACTTGTAAATTGGGTTTCGACTTCTTTACGGAACAAATGAAAACAAGAACCAAGTTCAGTTCTAGATTTCATCAAGAAAACCCACGTCATACGGGAATGATCATCAATAAACGTAACAAAATAACGAAATTTATTAGACGGAATATAAAACGGACCCCAAATATCCGAATGAACAAGTTCAAACATAGACTCCCTACGAGTACTACTCATTTTAAAGGAGGAGCGACAATGCTTACTTATTTGACACTTTTCACAAGGTAAAGACTCCAAAGACCCTAAAGTTTCGACTTGCTGTTTGAGAATGGCTAGAGACGGATGGCTGACAGACGTTTCCTAGTTTAAACGATCCTAACCGGCAGTGTACCGGGTCAAATTGTGGTGCTAGTATGGTGAGTCGAGTGTCGAATCCTCGTGGAACTTGGTAATTTCTTTTACGTGTGGTTAAACACCAAAGAGTCATTATTAACTCGATCTAAATCGCAATTTTATAACACAGATCACTACTATTCTAGTCAACATAAAATAAATACGTAATTTAAAAGTTATTCTAATATAATATATATAGATATATAAATATATATAGATGTACATAAATTGCAAAGTATATATATAAATATAAATATATAGGTACCAATATATTAAACAGATAATTTTAGAGAACTGGCCAAAACTTATATAATTGGTTTATACGATCTTTTCGATTAATTGAAATGTGTTCGATCTTTCCTTTTATTTTAGGTCCAATTGAGTAAGTGAAACGGTGCACTCCTGAGGTAAACAATTCCTCCTCACACGAGCGTATGAAATTGTCATATGTCCATTGCATCAGCTCAAGGTCCACAACTCGTTACGGTAAACGAATTAATCGAACAGTCCCGAGTACAAATCTACCTTTAGATAAAAAGGAGTCATTCCGTTCGTCAAACGGTCAATTTTATTTTAAAGGCTCCGGTTGTCAAAGCCGGACGATTTAACTTTCCGGTTTAAGTTTCAATTAAACTGATGATTTAACATTATTACGATCTCGAGTACAAATTATAATAAAATTCATTTCTCCCAAAACAAATTTACCCCCGGGTAGGAAATCGGATTCCGTTATCACGTTGTTCACACGGCCAATTTTACCCTCCGGTTTTTCTATCTTTTATTTCATATCCTGACTACGAGGCGTCAATTCATAATTAGATTATGAATTCCTCAGATCGGTTAAATATGTCAATACGAATACGATCAAAATAGAAAAAGATTCAATTAACTCAATTTTAGTCATTTTAACTTAACAACATTTCTTTAACGAAAAGATCGAAATAAAACCGATTACATAGTTTTGGCCAGTATTATATTTAGCCTAAAAACATTATAACAACGAAAAATATAAAAACAAACATAAATACTTAAGAAAAGTTACCCGAATACGGCAGTTGATTCAGAAATCGTATTTTCCGGACATTACAACTTCTTTAGCAAAACCGACTTCCGAGATTTTCCCGAGCATTATAACGATACTAAAACTACATTATTACGGCGTAAGGCCTTATTTACAAACTACTACTAAAATTAAAAAAAGAAAAGAAAAGGAAAGAAAGAGAGGAGATATATATATATATGAGATGTATATATATATATGGTACATCCGTTTCTGCTTGCAAATGAGCTCCTTTTATAGACAAAAGTCCTTGGGCCGGACCGGTCCGAGATCAAGCCGGATCGGTCCGGACTAATGATTACTTCCACCTCCTTGATTGCAATCGCATGTGCGGTGATATATAATTATAATTATATATAATTATTAAACTTCTAAAATTCATATCTCGAGTTCGGCCCTCCAAAAATTGCAAACGAAATGCCAAAATTAAGGTCTCGAGAAACTCTACAACTTTCATGAAGGACTCTTTTCCAGATAACGCCTTCTTGATAACCTCGTGTTCCTCCGAAGCTTTTACGGGATTTTTATTAATCCAAATCGATTAGCCACTTGATCACTGTTTAAGTTGTAGACCTCCATTCTTCATAATTTAAATTGCATTGGAAAGCTCTCGGAAAAATCTACAACTTGCGTGAAGAATACTTTCTCTGAAAATGTTGTTTTGATGAGCCATTCGTTTGTCGAAGACATTTCTCTATTACCACTTATCCAGATTGGTTGGCCACTTAACCACTTAAACTTTTCAATTGACCATTTAAGCTCGTGGCACTCTCTAAATCATTCCGTAGATATGATTAAACTTTAATATGTCGATTCTCGGGGTCTCGGGTTATAAATCTGCAATAAAACATCACAAATACCCACGTAAATCTGACACGACACTCCGATTTACTAAAATCGGTACAAAATTACAACTTTTTATTATTATTACTACTAAATACTCTAAATTATAAAGATTAACATTTTATACCATAATTTCATATATTTTATATAGAATTCGTTAATAAAACATAATAATATAACGTATATTTAATCATATAAAAATAATACATCAAATTACTCCCCACTTAGCTTTTGATCGTCCTCGAGCAAAAATAAGCGGTAATAAAAGATAGTATAATTTTTCGATTATATTTTATATTGTCAATATTATAAATATATTATCTATCTTAATTTAAAATCTTAAGAAGACGAAAAGAGTATATAACCGAAATAATTTAAACATTAAATATTATTTAGATAAAATTATATATGTAATACTTAAGAAGTATAAATAAAATTTCAGAATTATTTTTAATCGCAACTATTATGAAATTCTGGAATCGGAAACTTCGGTAAAGTAGTCGACAAAAAAAATGGCTTATAGAGTTTAGGTTCAAGATGTTGGTTAATCAAAAAGAGAAAGAGGCAAGTCGTACGTACCTACATCTTTATATTATTGATCAAAAATAATCATCAATTAATAACACCTTTTTTTTTTTTTTTTTTTTTTTTTTTTCAAGATTAAGAACTAAAAGCGTGAGTGTGTGTAGAAAATCAAACTTACAGGCATTGCTTCATCAAGATTGATCGGAGTAATACTCTTTCGATCGAAAATTACAAGTCCGGTTTCCTTAAACTTGTAATAATTCCTGAGATCTTATGATTCAACTTTTCCTCTTTCATTTTATATTGTGCCCTCATTCCCAAAGAATAGGACATTTCGTGATAATACCCTAGCTTGGACTACTATCATCGTGCAATCGGGAGCTTAATTACCTCATAGTGATATAGGACATTTCGTGATAATACCCTACTCACTCCAATCATTGGTAGCTACAACCGATTTGTTCTTTTTATTTTTAAGTTGTTAATCACGTATAAGGAAGATACCCGATATTTGATTAATTCGTGTAAATATGGTGCTTCGTTCTTAATTCTTTTATAGAATATTAATATATCCGAACTTATTACCAAAATCGACTATGTTGCAAGTGTCATGAGGTAAGATCGAATATACTACTACTTATCTAATCTTTCCAATCTCAAAGATATACCAAAACTTAGCTTTTATGTCTCCATCTCTTTTTATAAGTACGTACAAACTTGCGGTATTTCAAGGAAATGTAGACCAAAATAGCTAAAGCTCGGTTATTTAATCACAATTGACAATTTCGAGTGAGGTCTTGATCACTCTAATCAAGGCTGAGGTAGGTTATTTGGCTATAGTTATATTTTTGTGGTGCCAAAAATCAACAAACTTAGTCCAATTCCAAACTCATAATTCATATTGAAAATGATTCTAAAAATTTTACTTATAAATATCAACATACTTATATAATTTTATAAAAACAATATCTAATATTAATTACTCAATTATATAAACTTAAAATCTTATTAAAATCTAAATTAGACATATAATATAATTATTGTTTTTGACTATTTTTCGAAAATTTTAATGAATTTTCTAACCTAACTCTACTCCCCACTTACGAAGTGGCATCGTCCCGATGTTCAATAAGTAGTAAAGAAGTAGGTTTGAAAATAAAATTAAAATTTATCTATTAACGTCATTTTTCTGATTTTATTTTAGCGTATTAAAACAAACTTAAAAAACTAAGACATATATATTAAACAAGATACACTATTACAAACTTAAAAAGAAAAACTTAACTTAACTAAAGAAACTTCAAACTTAACTTAATTTAACTTATTCAAATTTAAATAAAACCAACAAACAACTCTCTAAATGGTAGACGAACAACCCGGTGTATCAACCGGTAGCAAACCAAACCGACTATCTCTAGACGGAAAAATCTCATCCGTCTCCAACTCTTCCACTCCATTCATAAGAATACACAAACGCGAGATCATCCATGAATTAGGCATAGGTTTCCCCCTACTACCTCTGGCTATTGCAAAGTCCGACACATTTCTCTGAATCAATATACCCCAGTCAACAAATTCACCAAATGCCAATGCATAGAGCAGAAGCATTTCTTCTTCAGAAAGGCTAGCAAAATCCCAGGTGGGATAAACTCGAGAATTTATAAAATGCTTCCACGCCTTTAGATGTGGAAGTAAAGCTCGTGTTGACATGTCGTGATTTGTATCAAAAAGCGGGAACATACATTGGAAAGACTCGTGTACTTTATTCAAATGATTGTATGCATTGTCTAGTCCCCATTTTATTTCAAAGTGCTGCATCGTAACTGGTGGTATTTCAAAGAGTTGATTTATAATAGATGAAGAGAAGGGAACAACCACTCCTCTTACCATAACGATTTGTGTAGACTCAATCGCGAACGTTGAAAGTAGGGCCGAGTAAAATTCCCTTACAACCGTAATATTAACTCGCCCTCGTGGTGTACTTACAAATTTCTTCCAGCCACAACTACGGATCATAGTTTTTCCCCATTGATCAAGCTTATCTAAATTTAAACCTTTCTCCAACAGGATTGGAGAATTTGCAAAATGATTGTGTAAAATGATATTCTCGTTAGAAGCTTGAGATTCCGGATGATCCGGTGTATCAGGCTCGTAAGAATTAACCGACGGTGAGGAGTGGTTCGACATTTAAAATTATATAAAAACAGAGTTGAAAGTAAAAGGAAAGGCAGTGAATGAATGTTTACTCATGCCCTTACTTCCTTTAATAGATGAAAAAGTGTACATACGTGGATGCATTAGACGGACTCAAGAATGACTCACCTTCTTTTCTTCACGGCCCGGTCCGGAAATATGCCGGCTCGGTCCGGCCTCATCTTGCTTTTACTGAGGGACAGAGGTGAAAGACAACTTGTGTTTTGTTTTTTTACTTCACGTGCCTAATACTTCCTACTTCCTTGAAGATATTGCAAAAGGTTTATATAAATTGATACTAACGGATAAAACGACACATTATATTCTTGTAAAACGACTCAATAATGATACAAAATTATTTTTGTGATTTTTATAGTTTATAAAAACTAAACGATCTAGAATGCAAACCAAATTTTTATAAAACAATTGTAAAACTAACGAAAAATGAAAACCAACCAATATCTAAATGACAAATGTCGAATAAAAAGTGCAATAAAAATGTTTAATAAAAAATTATTAAATTCAATCTTCATCGTAGTCTTCCTCAGGATCAACTTGAAAACTCGAACTCGGAAACGACTGAGAAGCTGATGCCTGAACTGTAGTCGTGGTCCTGACTGAACTATCAAGACCCATCGAACTCATGCCAGTCGTGACATGTGCAAACTCGGTGAATCCTCCCCAACTCGACATCGCTGGTCTCTGAACACCTGTCGAAAATACACCTGTCCCACTAGATTGGTTTCCAAAAGGATATGACGATGGATGAAAGCTCGAAGGTGGTGGAATAGGTGTTTCCCATTGTGGTAAGGTATAAGAATCAGACTGACAAGGTGGATAGGCAGGATCATCAAAAGTAGGATTACGAAGCAACTGCTCGTTCCTTCTTAAACCTCTACGAATATCATCACACCACTGCCTAGTACTCTCAGCGAATAAAGCCACATTGGCTTGACCACGTGCAACATCTCGTCACTAAAGATTGAAACATGTCATATGTGATAGTGTTGGAGAAAGGAGTTTGTTGAGGTCGACTAGAAAAAGATGGAAAAGAAGAAGATGTAAAAGCGGTGGAGCCGGCCGAGTTTGACGTCTTCTAAGCAAAGAGCTAATACTACCATCCGGAAGACTAGTCAAACTAGGTCCAATCGATTTCCATCGCCCAGTAGATAACTTGTCATTAGGCAGAATGGTACTCCCAACCTACGACATAAATCGTAGATAAAACAAGGGAAGTATAGATGACTCCCGGTCCGGCGATGACAATACTCTCAAAAATTCTTTTAAACATGACCTTTCCAACATCCACTCTAACATCATTTACCATTGCCCAAGCGATACAAACATCTTCCTTTCCAAAAGCAGTATGTTTACTAGAAGGATAGAGATTATGGCTAATAAATCTTTTAATTGCCCTCAAACCTCTAAAACAGTTCCCGTAATTAAACCGATTTTCAACCCACACCGCGGTCGGGTCAAAAACAGTCTGGGCTCTCAGGGCAGTCTGCTCAAAACTAGCAGGATCATCTAAATTATAAACTACCCTGTAATCCTCCTCATCAGGAAAAACCTCAACTCCTAAGATTGCATTAATGACGGCAGGGTTAAAAGGAATATTTCTGGCTCGTAAGGGTACAGTTTCCAACTGAGTAAGCTGTTCTTCTGACAAAGTAGATAAAACCGAATAAAACTCAGCTACTATAGTCGTGTTAATCTCCCCTTCCCTTCTGGCTGCTAAATCTAACCACTGACGCTTTCTAAAGATATTCTTAACTTCATCACCTAAGTCATCCAAGTCTAATCCTTTTTCAACCGAACATCACACTTACTATAAATTTTCTTATACGCTTTCTTAGCCTCGGTGATGCGGTTCTTTCAAAGCTTACGGCTTCTTCCTCGTGTGATAAAATTACTCGTGCCTACGACAGAGTTGAAATTGGAATTTTTGATTTTCTCTTTTTAGAGACTCTAGTACTCGACTCAGCCATTCTACGATATTGGTAATGCCAATCAACAACAAAAGCAACAACAAAAACAACAAAAAATAAAAATGTCACAACACACTCAAAAATCAAAACAGTTGAAATTAATCTAAAAAATTATGAAAAATACGAAATTGATAACTAAATAAACTATATTATACCTTATAGTGTAGAAAACGTTGAAAAGTAGGCCGGAAAAGTGTTAAAGTCGCCGGAATGAATGAAGCTTGTGTTTGCTCCCTTTTGATTTTTTAAATTTGTGTAGAAGAGAAGAGATGAAAAGAGGAAGAAATCAAGTAGTGGTAGTGTGAGAGGTGAATTTTTGTGGAAGAATTGATAAAAAATTTCGAGTGGTGGGGTTTGGTGTTTTGCGGCTGTAAAGGAAAAATTAGGGAAGAAGAAGAAGAAAAGAAGGGTCCCCGTCTTTTTTATGTTTTTAGACCCCGGACCGGTCCGGATTAAGGCCGGATCGGTCCGTGCCCAAAATTTTTTTTTTTTCTTTTTTTATGATTTTTGAATAAAACTTATACAAATTCTAATAAAACTTAATTAAAATCTTAAAAATAAGTTTATAAAATTTACTTAAAATAAAATTTGAAGGAACTTTTATAATTTTATAACAATTTCTAAAAATTTAATAAAATCTTTATAACACTTTAATAAAAAGCTTATAAAAATTTAATAAATTTATATCAACTCTTATAAAACGTTTAAATTAAAACTAAAAAAACAACTTTTATAAAACTTTTATAAAACTCCTCAAATTTTCATAAAGATCCAATTATAAAATTCTCAGAAGTTATGCGAAAATTTTATAAAATAAAATAAAATAAAAAACTCGAAACTTAAGGGGTTCCTGATTCTTTGATTTCTACATCTTCCAAAGTTCTGATATAACGCTCAATCAACCTAACTCCTAAAAACGAGGCATTTGAATTATCTCTTGGAATTCCATCGGGATTTTCGGATAACCACCTAATCGTTCCCTTCCTAACAATATTCAAACACTCATCCTGGGATTTGGTTGTGTTTTTCCCACAGCGTCCAACATGTTCACTTTTTCCACAGATTCTGCATCTCATTAGAAATTTTGCCCTTCTTTTTATCGCACTTCTTGATGTTCCATTACATACTTCTCTCAATCTGATCTCTCTCAACAATTTCTTGTTTTGTTCAAAAACTAAAGCTTCTATAGAAAACGCGACATCTTTATCAAGGCCTAATTTCAAAAGTAAAATAAAAACTCCTATTCTATCTAAAAAAGACATCCAGCTTCTTTTACGTCTATCCGGTAAAAGACGAAAAGAGTTTAAACATAATTAAAATTACGTAAAAGTAGAGTAAAGATAGATAGCACCCGGTATTCGGCTAATTCCGGTTTCTCTCGCTTTTCGCTTTTCATTTTTCCTCTCGCTTTTTCAATTTGTCGGGGGATCAATCGGTAGCATTATTTCTTCTTTCGGTGATTCCTTCTCCCTCCACAAATAACTTTACTCGTGGCCATTGGCTATAAAAGTTGTATTTCCATCGCTAGTCCAACAAACTCCAGCTTTGTAAACCCGTGTTACTTTAAATGGACTCCGTCCATCTTGATTTAAGCTTACCCGGAAACAACTTTAAACGTGAATTGTACAAAAGCACTCGATCACCTACATGGAACTCACGCTTAAAGATTCTCTTATCATGGAAAGACTTCGTGCGTTCCTTGTAGATTCGAGCGTTTTCATAAGAATCGAGACGAAATTCTTCTAGTTCACAATTGAAGCAATCTATGATCACCGACACCTTAGGATCGAAATTTAGAAATCTAATAGCCCGTAAGGCTCGGTGTTCTAACTCAACTCGGGAGATGACATGACTTACCAAAGACTAGCTTATAGGGAGAACAACCAATTGGTGTTTTAAAAGTCGTTTCGTACGCCTATAATGCATCATCTAATTTAATTGCCCAATTTTTACGATTTGAATCAACTCGTTTTTTCCACGATTCTTTTGATCTCTCTATTTGACACCTCTACCGACCACCGGTTTGCGGATGATAGGGCGTTCCTAGTTTATGCATTACACCATATTTCTCAACTAACTTAGTAAATGGTCGATTACAAAAGTGTGAACCTCTATCGCTAATGATCGCCCTCGGAATGCCATATCTAGTGAATATGTTCTTTTTAAGGAATCGTATGACAACCTTGGTATCATTAGTGGGAAGAGCTTCACTTTCTACCCATTTTGAAACATAATCTACCAAGACAAGAATAAATCTTTTTCCAAACGATATAGGAAAAGGTCCCATGAAATCTATACCCCAAACATCAAATAACTCACATTCTAAAATAGGTTGCATAGGCATTTCATGTTTTTTAGATACATTTCCCCATTTTTGACAAGATTCACAAGATTTAACATATTTATAAGCATCTTTATATAGTGTAGGCCAATAAAAACCACATTGTAAAACTTTAAAAGCAGCTTTTCCATCCTCCATGATGACCTCCCCGCCTCACGATCATGACAAAACGATAAAATACTTAAAATTTCATTATTAGGCACACATTTTCTCGATTATCCCATCCGAACATTTACGGAAAAGGTCCGGTTCCTCCCGCAATAAAATTTTAAGTCGTAAAAGAATTTCTTTTTCTCGTTGCCAAGTCCAATGAGACGGAATATAATCACAGTTAAGTAATTAATGATATCTCCAAACCAAGGTGAGATTTCCTTAGAAGGAATTCTATTTTTTAATAACCGCATGGTTGAAGGAGTATCTATTCTAAATAGTTGTTCATCGTGAAATGAATCTTTAATTTCATTCCCTATCTCTTCCTCGCCTCCATTCTACTTAGATGATCCGCTACTACATTCTCACTTCCTTTTTTATCTTTAATTTCAATATCAAATTCTTGAAGTAGGAGAATCCATCTAAGAAGACGTGGTTTCGCATCCTTCTTACTCAAGAAATACTTCGTAGCCGAATGGTCCGTGTAGATTATTACCTTAGAACCAACAATATAAGATCCGAACTTATCTAAGGCAAAAATTACAACCAACAGCTTCTTTTTCTCGTAGTTGCATAATTAAGCCGAGCCGCGTTTAATGTGTGGGATGCATAGTAAATAGCTTTGAGAATTTTTTTATACCTTTGATCTAAAATAGCTCCTACAACCTAAATCGCTTGCATCACACATAATCTCAAAAGGCAAATCCCGATCGGTGCTACCAATACCGGTGCAAGAATCGCCTTCGCTTTCAAGGTCTTAAATGCTTCCATACATTTACTATCAAAGTTAAAAGGTACTTCTTTTTCAAGTAAATGACTTAGAGGCTTTGTTATCTTTGAAAAATCTGCAATAAATCTCCTATAAAATCCTGCATGTCCAAGAAATCCTCTTAGAGTCCTTAGATTAACTGGTGGCGGTAATTTTTCAATCACCTCGACTTTAGCTTTATCAACTTCAATTCCTATTTCGAGATTCTATGACCTAAAACAATTCCTTCGATACCATTAAATGACATTTTTCCCGCTTTAACTAAATTGGTATCCTCACAACGTTGTAAAACTCTTTCTAAGTGCGACAAACATTTACCAAAAGAATCTCCATAAACACTAAAGTCGTCCATAAAAATTTCTAAGAATTTCTCAACCATATCAGAAAATATAGACATCATACATCTTTGAAACGTAGCATGAGCATTACATAAACCAAACGGCATTCTTTTATACGCAAAAGTTCCATAAGGACAAGTGAAAGTAGTCTTTTCCCTATCTCCCGCCGCAATGAAAATCAGAAATAACCCGAATAACCATCTAAGAAACAAGAATACTTATGACCACTTAAACGTTCCAACATTTGAACTATGAATGGAAGCGGATGATGATCTTTCTTAGTATGATCATTTAGTTTTCTAAAGTCAATGCACATTCGATAACCCGTAATTTCCCTTGTTGGAATCCATTCATTCTTATCATTCTCTTTCACCGTGAAACCTCCTTTCTTTGGTACAACTTGAGTTGGACTCACCCATTCACTATCCGATATAGGAAAGATTATTCCCATTTCTAATAGCTTAATCACCTCTTTCTTAACGATTAACTCGTAAATTCGGGTTGAGGCGGCGTTGCGGTTGAATACAAGGTTTAGCATCTTCTTTCAAAATTATCTTATGAACACAAATCTCGTGGCTAATACCTCGAATATCGGCAACCGTCCATCCAAAAGCTTTCTTATGCTTTCTTAACATTCTTATTAATTGATCTTCTTGTCGCTCGCTTAAAGTTGATGAAATAATAATCGGTAATAGATTATCGGTTTCAAGAAAAGCATATTTCGATTTAAAGGTAACGGCTTCAATTCCGCATTCTTCGGCGGATCTTCTATTGACGATTTAAGAACTGGTCCTTCTAGTTCTAACTCCAAATACTTATGCCATGGTGGCTTAAAAGTAAAGCTTCCTTTATCTAGAGAAAGGATTATCTCTTTCATTTCAATGTCTTCCTCATCTTCTTTATAGATAGACAGGGTTAAGCATTCTTCTAATCTGTCTTCAAAAGTTGGTAACTGATTATCATAGACAGAATGAATATCTTCTATAAAAGAACATGATCCTGGTGATGTATATGGAGGGTTCATAGCTTTGAAAATATTGAAAGCAACTTCATCTTCATTGACTCTCAAAATTAACTCTCCTTTATGAACATCGATTAAAGTTCTTCCTGTAGCTAGAAATGGACGACCTAGAATAAGAGGCGCTGAATATCCTTCTTCCATTTCCATAACTACAAAATCTACTGGAAAATAGAATTTGTCTACTTTAACCAGTACATCCTTAATCATTCCTTTAGGGTACTTAATCGATCTATCCGCCATTTGCGTAGTCATTTCGCCTTAGTAAGCTTTCCTATGCCTAGCTTTTTATAATCCTCATAAGACATGAGATTTATACTAGCTCCAAGATCACATAAGACTTTCTTAAACGTAAATCCTCCAATTTCACATGGAATCGTAAAACTTCCGGGATCTTTCGCCTTAGGTGGTAACTTATGCCGCGTAATTGCGTAACATTCTTCATTTAGGCATATATTCTCATATTCCTCTAATTTTTTCTTATTTGATAGTATATCTTTCGTAAATTTTCCATAGGCAGGTATATTAATCGAGCTTCAATAACAGGGGATATTAACATGAAGATGACGAAAAGTATCAAGGAAACGAGCATACTTCTTATCGCTTTTTGCCTTTTTGATTTGATCTTTAGGAGGGTAAGGTAAAGATTCTAAATCTATAACCTTTGGCTCCTTAGTCAATTTCTCTTTTCCTTTTTCCTTAAACCTTTGAGTATTACTTAGTCGCCATGTTTCGTGTTCTTGAATTTTTTCCTTTAAATTGTTCCCCGAATCAATCTCTACTTCGATTTTTTCGGTTCTTCCCGTTTCTCATCTATTCGACATGTTCCTTGAATAAATTCCTTAAATCTTTATCCATAGGGTCTTTCAAAATCCTAGGGATTTTTACCCAATTTTCACCTTCATTTTCGTGTTCCAAACTTCTATTCCTTTTCAAGAAATTATTTATAATTTCTTCTTCATCATCGTTGAATTCAATTTCATCTTTAGTTTCATCAATCTTTCCATCTAAATCATTTTCTACTTCATTATTCCCGAAGTTTTCTACTCCATTGCTTCCACCGAGCTTCCTACTTCTCGTAACTACAACATTTACCTCTCTTGGGTTTCGTCGTCGTGTTGCTTGGTAATCCTCCCGGGGGTCTACCGTTGTTACGTTCACCTTCCCTACTCAAATGATCTTCCATATTCCTCAACGAGGCTTCTATTGTTCTCATTCTGGTATCATGTCCACTCATAGATGTTTTTATTGTACTCATATCTTTAGTGACTGAACCAATAGAAGTCATCATTGTTTCCATATTCTTAGCTTGAGTAGATACTACACCCATCATGTTTTCCATTAGTTTTTCCCATTTTTCAACTCCTTCTGCAGGTTGAGTTGAACTCTGAGTTACTGGTATACTTTGAGTGGTATGTTGAGGATAGGATCTTGGTAATGATTGTAAATTCGATTAGATGTATTTTCTTGATAAACTTGGTTATTATTCCTATATGGGACCGGATATGGCGGTTGTCCTGGCTTACTAGGGTTTTCAGACCATCGATAAGTAGGATGGTCTCTTCTAATAGCATTAAACGAGTTTGAGTATGCATTGTTCAAATTTCTATGCTGCTGAAGAAAACTCACCTCCTCTCTTGAATATCCTGTTGGTTCTTCACTCCCTAATGACACATTATCATGACTTGAGTATTCATTTGGTGTACTATTTTCTGAATTTTGGTTCTTATTCTGTTGTAAACCATCAAATTTCCTACTCAAATTCTCCAAGTGTGCTAGAACTTCCGTATTAGACGTACATTCTCCCGCAAAAGCTACTTTTCCGGTGCTAGAACCGGTTTCCCACATTCTCGTTATTTTTGGAAATCTTTTCTATAGCATCGTAAATCGTTTGAGCTTCACTCATCATTAACGAACCACCACATGCATGATCTACATCCGCACGTGAGTCTTTTCTCAATTTACGACGAAGAGTTGAATTTGCATATCTAAGGAATAACCATGATCGGGACACGCTCTTAACAATTTTTTAAACCTTTCCCACGCATTCCCAAGAGTTTCCTCAGATCCTTGTCTAAAGTTAGCAACCTCGACTTTTAATTCCAAATTTCATCCAGGAGTGAAATATTGTTTCAGAAATTCAGTTTGAATCTCCTCCCAACTAGTAAGTGAATGATGTGGAAGAGACATAAACCAATCTCGGGCTCGTCCTTTTAAAGAAAAAGGAAACATAGTCATTCTCGTTAATTCCTTATGAGCACCTTGACTTTTGGTCGTATTGCACAGCTTCTTCAAAAGATAGAGATGATGATGTGGATCTTCATCATCCTCTCCTAGGAATTGGGCTCTTGCGTCAATTAAACCAAAAATATGAGACTTAATTTCGAAATTATTCGCTCCTTCATTAGGTAAAAGGATGGGATTATTAGTCTGGTTTCTTCTTACGGTTTGATCACAGATAGGTCTCGGGTTTGGTTGATTATTACGATTATTCTGGTTCCGATTTTGATTATTTCTATTATTATTATTATTATTATTAGGGTTAACGGGTTTTGTCCATGCCCTAGAGCATGTTCCACCCTTGTTCGTGTGTGTTTCATCACCGATTTCACCATTCTCGTATTTCGTTTGAAGATGATTCTTGGTCGATTTCCCGACTAGTATGACCGCGTTTACTCTCTACTCTTAACTCGCCTTTCGTAAGTGTTTATGTCAGGCTTATAAGGAGTGAGAGGGGCCTTACCACTTCTGGTCATCAACTAACGAAAATAGAAAATAACACGAAATTGATAGTAGTAAGAATTGGTAATTTTCCTAAAAGGTAACAACCAACGAAAAATAAAATAGAAATGAGATAAGAAAAGTGTTGACTTATTCTCGAGAATTTTAAGCTAATACAAGTAGTAACCATAGACACATAAAAAGAAATTAGCGACGTTCCCGGCAACGGCGCCAAAATGCCGACGACGTTTCCTAGTTTAAACGATCCTAACCGGCGTGTACCGGGTCAAATTGTGGTGCTAGTATGGTGAGTCGAGTGTCGAATCCTCGTGGAACTTGGTAATTTCTTTTACGTGTGGTTAAACACCAAAGAGTCGTTATTAACTCGATCTAAATCGCAATTTTATAACACGGATCACTACTATTCTAGTCAACATAAAATAAATACGTAATTTAAAAGTTATTCTAATATAATATATATAGATATATAAATATATATAGATGTACATAAATTGCAAAGTATATATATAAATATAAATATATAGGTACCAATATATTAAACGTATAATTTTAGAGAACTCGGCCAAAACTTATATAATTGGTTTATACGATCTTTTCGATTAATTGAAATGTGTTCGATCTTTCCTTTTATTTTAGGTCCAATTGAGTAAGTGAAACGGTGCACTCCCGAGGTAAACAATTCCTCCTCACACGAGCGTATGAAATTGTCATATGTCCATTGCATCACTCCAAGGTCCACAACTCGTTACGGTAAACGAATTAATCGAACAGTCCCGAGTACAAATCTACCTTTAGATAAAAAGGAGTCATTCCGTTCGTCAAACGGTCAATTTTATTTTAAAGGCTCCGGTTGTCAAAGCCGGACGATTTAACTTTCCGGTTTAAGTTTCAATTAAACTGATGATTTAACATTATTACGATCTCGAGTAAAAATTATAATAAAATTCATTTCTCCCAAAACAAATTTACCCCCGGGTAGGAAATCGGATTCCGTTATCACGTTGTTCACACGGCCAATTTTACCCTCCGGTTTTTCTATCTTTTATTTCATATCCTGACTACGAGGCGTCAATTCATAATTAGATTATGAATTCCTCGATCGGTTAAATATGTCAATACGAATACGATCAAAATAGAAAAAGATTCAATTAACTCAATTTTAGTCATTTTAACTTAACAACATTTCTTTAACGAAAAGATCGAAATAAAACCGATTACATAGTTTTGGCCGCATTATATTTAGCCTAAAAACATTATAACAACGAAAAATATAAAAACAAACATAAATACTTAAGAAAAGTTACCCGAATACGGCGCTTGATTCGTAAATCGTATTTTCCGGACATTACAACTTCTTTAGCAAAACCGACTTCCGAGATTTTCCCGAGCATTATAACGATACTAAAACTACATTATTACGGCGTAAGGCCTTATTTACAAACTACTACTAAAATTAAAAAAAGAAAAGAAAAGGAAAGAAAGAGAGGAGATATATATATATATGAGATGTATATATATATGGTACATCCGTTTCTGCTTGCAAATGAGCTCCTTTTATAGACAAAAGTCCTTGGGCCGGACCGGTCCGAGATCAAGCCGGATCGGTCCGGACTAATGATTACTTCCACCTCCTTGATTGCAATCAGCATGTGCGGTGATATATAATTATAATTATATATAATTATTAAACTTCTAAAATTCATATCTCGAGTTCTGGCCCTCCAAAAATTGCAAACGAAATGCCAAAATTAAGGTCTCGAGAAACTCTACAACTTTCATGAAGGACTCTTTTCCAGATAACGCCTTCTTGATAACCTCGTGTTCCTCCGAAGCTTTTACGGGATTTTTATTAATCCAAATCGATTAGCCACTTGATCACTGTTTAAGTTGTAGACCTCCATTCTTCATAATTTAAATTGCATTGGAAAGCTCTCGGAAAAATCTACAACTTGCGTGAAGAATACTTTCTCTGAAAATGTTGTTTTGATGAGCCATTCGTTTGTCGAAGACATTTCTCTATTACCACTTATCCAGATTGGTTGGCCACTTAACCACTTAAACTTTTCAATTGACCATTTAAGCTCGTGGCACTCTCTAAATCATTCCAGAGATATGATTAAACTTTAATATGTCGATTCTCGGGGTCTCGGGTTATAAATCTGCAATAAAACATCACAAATACCCACGTAAATCTGACACGACACTCCGATTTACTAAAATCGGTACAAAATTACAACTTTTTATTATTATTACTACTAAATACTCTAAATTATAAAGATTAACATTTTATACCATAATTTCATATATTTTATATAGAATTCGTTAATAAAACATAATAATATAACGTATATTTAATCATATAAAAATAATACATCAATGGCCAAGACGACTGTGCCATTCCATCGGAGAAACATCGGTGTGAAGACCAACGGATGGGATTTCGTCAAAGAGATAGAGGCCGTTTTGCTCATGACCCGTACCAATCGTCCTCTTCATATGAAGATCCTGCACAACACAACAATTAGGCAAAAAGGTTATAGAGCAATTAAGATCTTTGGTAAGTTTACTCACTGATAATAGACTAAATGGGAATTCAGGGATGTGCAGTGTGTGTGGAAGACTAATTGCGGGAGTAATGTTTGTGGTGCCAATCCCACTGACTTTGGCCGAACCACCATTAGCCAGTGTGACTGATTTGTGAGTTAGTGGAGTGTAATCGTGCAAAAGTTTAAACAAACCGGTCATGTGCTCGGTAGCTCCGGAATCGATGATCCATGGGTTTCTTTTAGACGAAAGGAGACATGTTGGCGGCTGTGGGGATTGGACAAGACTAGCCATGGAGGACGAGGTTTCGCCTTACCATTCGCCGGTACTCTTCCGTATTCGGTGCTTTGTTCGGTCTCCATCATGCTTGATTTGCGGCCGTCATGGCTTGAGTAGGGTTACCTCTGGGGGCTTGCCATGAAGATCCCAACAATTGTCAACCGTATGATTATTTCGACCACAATGCTCACATCGGATGGATCCACGGCCCGATCTCGCCACCTCGGTTGCTCCCGCCACCGCGAGAGTTCCTACCCCCTTGGCCACCCCCACGGTATGATGAATTTCCCGCATAATTCGACTTCCAGCCAACATGGCTGATTTTTCTTCATTGACCTCCTGTTTTTCGACGCTACGACCATCCATGAAGCTCTCTGAAGCCGAGAGAACACTTCCGGAAGTGTGGGAAGACTGTTGCCGCCAAGAATCAGGCACGAACGTGTTCATATTCGGTTTAAGGCCGGACAAGAACCGAATAACATCCATATCCGTTCGTTGATTCTCCATTTTTTTCTACATCATCGGTCAATGGTTGATAGAGATTTCTCTCCTCACACACACTCATTATCCGTGAATAATACTCCTCCAAACTCGCCTTGACCTTGCTCCAATTGGAAGTACCGCTTGCACATGTCGTAGATCCGAGTAAGATTTTCCGAACCGAGTAGATCCGTTGCAACCGAGCCCACATAGCCTTGGCTATTCTCGGATACGCAAGGTTGAGCTAATATGCCGCTCAATGCTGTTCAAAAGTAGGGACATAATCTGCGCATCATCTTGCTTCCATGATGCAGCCCGTGGATCATTGGCTTCGGCCTTATCTTGAACTAGGTGGTGATCTAAACCTCTTCCTGTGAGGAAAATTTCGACAGAATGGGACCACAACGTGTAGTTTTTCCCGTTTAATTTGACTGATGTGATTGCCGGAAGGGACACCGCCGGCGAGAACAAACTAGAGCTGGAATTGGCCAAGACATTGGAGTTTTCTCCCTTGGCCGCCATGATGATACTGGAGTTTTTTTTTTCTTTTCGCAAACTAGTGTTTAGGAGAGATGAGGGTGGATTTGGTTGAGAAGAAAAGAGTGTTTAGGCTCTGATACCATGTTGAGAAAATTAACATAGTAAAATAAACTGAGATCATCAACTTGTGATCTCTCCACCCTTTGTTATTCATATATATAGTAAACAATAACACAACTCCTAACCCTATTGGGCTCATCTTTTCCCTTATTCCAAGACACATAAGTCGGCCCAAACACTTTACCCTAGCCGACTTACACACACATCACAATACCACAAATACCCTTATTAATACTACGTCACTTTAACAATGCGCACGTAAACTTAATCAACTACGGGGTGTGAAACTTGTTTTATTATTACTCCTAAACTATTTTGTGCTTGAAAACTAACGTAACTAATGTGTTGTTAACTTGTTTTATTATATATATATGTGTGTGTATGTAGGTATGTTTTTACAAAATTTTCTTGGTTTATTTAACTAAATTGTAATGTATGTTTTTGTTTTCAGTCTGCGCATTGGTCAATAATGGTATATTTAGTTTTATAGTTTCTACTTATCATACCATCATTCCCGAAGAAAAGAAAATCTGAATGATTGACCCTATTTTTTCTGCTGCTTAAGAGCGTACAACAAAACAAGTTATATAATGGTTTAAATTGGAAAGGAACAACAATATAGTTTCTTTTTCTCCTTTAAAAAAAGACAAACATGCCTCCCGAAGGATTTGAGACTGATGGTCCATCTTCATCCTGAATTCCTCTATAATTTCTTTTTATCTTGATCAGCTCTCATAAGCGTTACTTTAGCGGCATTCCTTGCCTCTATTTCTGATCTTATGTCTTGGATGACACTAACAACAAGTGTCTTCCTAGCACTTTTTGCTGCAATCGCTGCCATCATGCCTCTGATAATTCTTTTATCCATATCTAACATCCATCAACACAAACATACATTATGGCATTAAGGACTATGATCACCTTCCACATAACCGAGAAGATTATACAACAATCCTCTTCCATATAACAGGGTACATAATAGGGAACATGATTTGCATATAGTGATTATATAGTGGGTATTTACAAGAAGTACATCATGTAGAATTGCGAAGCCTTTTCAAAGCAGGTGCCCTAAAAGTACAGAAAACTTACTAGACCACAAATGAAGCAAAGTTAATCTACACTATTTTCGTTCCACAAAATTAAGCAACCATAACAATATTGTCAGATGTCTCGGACGGGCTAGTTGGATTTAGTGTTTTGTTTTGTTTGTTAATATTTTGGATATAAGCAAAGGCGGATGGGTCATAAATTGATTCGATAGATGGAACTGGTCTACATAGATTTTGGTGTGTATTATTTTTGTCTGGATGGGCTTAGCCCCTAAACAATGTACGTATTTTGTATTAAAGTATAAAAATGTATATATTTTGCGTATGAATCCTAAAATGTATGTATTTTTGTTGGTGTCTATGCTTCTAGCAAGTTGGTGGAGATCAATAAAGGGAAGGCTTATGTGTGTGTTTGGTCACGAGGTGTGCACGGGCCAAACGGCCTTTTACAATTTTCTCTTTGTCTATGGTTTGGCTGTTACACGATATAAGTATAATGATAATCACATAAAAGAAATATGTAACATTAATTATTATAGTCATAACATTAATCTTTCATAATTGTTGTGCTTTGTTGTTTTTGTTTTTGTTTTTTTGCTAACAGAAAGTTGTTTTGCAGTATTAGAATCCTTTCAAGTCCGTACCAACAACAAAAATGGGGCGGCAATACTGTCAGAGCAAGCCCGCTCGATTGCCACAATTGCCTTTCGAATGGTTACACATGGCTATTTACTACTACTTTGCCGCGTGCGCTTGCCACAATTTCCCTTCTGAATTGTTACACATGACTATTTTTTTAGGGTCGTGTCCACTTGTCTCTTTACTTTATCACATGCATGGTTAAAATAATTAACAAGCATACCTTTTGTAGTTTTACATTAATCATATTAATCGGTTAATGCTAGTTTTACAACACTTCAGATACATTTTATACGATCGACGATCATGTAAGACTAATTCATCATCATGTTGAACTATTGTGTTCCCCATTTACGTACGTGTTCTGCTTAAAAAAAGTTGTGTAGGTCCATTCCCAACCAACTCAATATCATATGTTTATAAAAAAAATGCAGTTTCTAAAGGCCCCACACTATTGCTTTGCCAGAGCAAACCAGCTCGAACCAGTGCAGTTTGCCACAATTGTCCTTGTAAATTTTTACACATGACTATTTTTTTTGAGGGTACATGACTATTTACTACTCCGTGATAATAGTATATAGGCATAATAAATAAGTATTGTCAGCTGTTCTCTTTTCCATCATTTTGACATTTTGTGTTTTATTCTTTTTTCGTATTAACCCTTTTTTTTCATATACGAAATATACACTTTAGTTATAGATGATATAATAAATAATGTATTAAAGTTTCCTTGGCAAAAGTGGTTTTGCTTTTTTACTTCGTATTAGACCTGGGGTTTATAGGTAGAATGTGAGACATGAAACATAATATGTATGGTGTATCAAAAGTTTTTTTTATTTTACAAAATATGGGGTGTATGAGTAGAATTTCCAGGTAGCAAATAAATGGCCCCTTTTGTAAAAGCTTTTGATTAGTCACCTATTCTCCAATGGTAAAAAAACTTTTCCTAAAGCTTTATGAAAAAAATAAACTCATCATCGTAGTCATTCTAATTGAAGATAAACACAAATATTTCAACAACTTAGTCTTAAAAATATAATATCTTTTATCTTCTTTTTAACTCCATTTCTTTTGTGATTTGATCCATTTTATCTTCTTTGATTTGATCTCTAATAGTAATACTTGTGTGGTGTTTCCAACGGTATAGAGCACTATAAATCACACAGTTTCATTCTGTATTTAAATTGTGTGGTTCTGATCGTTTCATCGGTTACTTCATCTCAATATACACTCTATCTACAAGTATTTCCAAAAAATAATAGTTTTTTTTTAATGGGAGGAGAATTAGTGGATAGCATATGTGTGTGAGTCCACCCAGCATGTGAAATAAGCAGGTTTTGCTTTCTCTTTTTAAAATTAAAAACAAAAACCCGCCCAATAATTTGGGTCACAAAGTCAATAGGGTTAAAATGGGAAGAAATGATAATAAAATGAAAAACCTAAAGCCTTGTAGTATATATATATATTACAGTACTCCCACTCTCTTTGGTATTAATTTCTTTCCTTCTCCAACACCCCCTTCTCTTTTTTCCTAACTCCTATCTTCTTTAGCTGTACTCCCTCTCGTTCTTCTTCAACCTCTCATCTTCTTTTCAATTACAATGTGGTATTGTAATGTTTTCCATCACAAAGTGAAGAACAAGAATCTTTCAACAGGTTCAACGGACTACACAGCACAATTTTCCCGGTATAATTGTGAGTCGTCTTATTATCATTATTTAGTTTGCTATTTATTATTATTAATATTATATATCTTAAAAAAAGAATGGAGGAAGGTATTGGTATTTTGAATAGATCTGAGACTTTTGAGTAGATCTGAGACTTGGGTAAGAACAGTTGCGGTTGGAATGTATGGAGGGAGTATATTTGTTAACATAAGAGAAATCTAAGATGAACGAACTCCATGTCCTCCGGTTTACAACTCGTCCCTGTAGTCGTAGTAATCATCATCATGTGATTCTTCTAAATCAGAAAAGGGAAAATGAGTGAGCTTGATCATAGTCCAATAAGGAGTATAAACACAAAAATATAAATAAATGACTTCTCAAATCGGAACACAACTTATAAACTCACTTTTTACTAAAGTATTACATAGTTTAAAAAAGTATTATAACTGTTGTAGAAATAAACTACTTTAATTTTTTTTCTTTTCTTTCTGTTCAACTAAAAAATGTGTATCTAAGTCAGCTATTGCGACTTATTATGAGAAGTTGAATTGCAACCTTCCCCCTCTTTTTGCTGCTCACGTAACAATACTTATACATAAAAGTTGAGAATTCTACTTTGGGCCAAAGCCCAAGTTTTGTTGTTGTTGTTGTGTTTTTTTTTAGAACCCGTTTATTTTATTTTCTAAAATACAATACAATATACTCCCTCCGTTTTATAACATTGACCACTACATAAATATTTAATTATTTCATATGATATAATTATTTTTTTTATTAAAACTTATATAATATTGTTAAATATATAAAATTAAACGAAAATAGAATAAAAAAGAACGGAGTACAAATTAACGCTGAACTGATGTTTGAAAAGGGAAAAATAATATAAAAATAAAGCTGAAATTTGTCCGGTTGCTGCATTATAAAAAAATCCAGATGTAGCCTGTAGCATTATGAACCTGATGATGCAGATAGAGCTTTTTGTTAAAAGATTTGTACGGTCATGACATCTCCAATGGTGAGAAGCTTTTGTTAAAGCTTTAAGAAAAAACATAAACCTCCCTATCGGACCTAACATATATTTATGTTTTTAAAATTATGGTTAGATTGCATTAGAATCAACCAAAAAAAGATTAAATAAAAACTAAAGATATACGGTTGTTCAAACATTATCTATTCAAGCCATTAATATAACTGTTAGTTGGTGGATGAAAATTGAAGCTATCGGCCATATTTTTTTTCGAAGTGTTATATATATTACAATATTTTTTAGTAGCTTGAAATTTCAAAGATAATTTAGTTTCATTATTTATGAATAATTTGCTTACGTTCCTAGATTTGAAATTTGAAGTTGTTGCGAACTCAAATCAAAGGAAGCCGCGAACTACTTTTCATCGCTGCATTGTAGGTTGCTTAGCTTCCTTTGTTTGAGTGAATTCCTATCTTGTTAATAATTTAAAATAGTGTGGATTGCCCAAATTTGCTTCATTTGTGGTCTAGTGATGTAAATACACACTATATGTAAATCACTGTATGTACAATAACTATATGCATTCTCTGTGCCTTGTTATTTGTAAGACGATTATTAATCTTCTCTGTTATGTGGAAGAGGGTGACTTGTTATGTGGAAAAGGATTATTGTATGAGATGGTTGCCATGATGGGTCAAATACATGGCAAACTAGAGGCAAGTTTATTACGATATTATGTATATTATTATGTCTTGTAATTAGTAAGGTAGTGACGTAATTGTGATTTGACTTGGGTGTCCTGAGGCTGGCCTATATTTATTGTACCTTTTGTATTCTGAATGATATACGAAATATACGAAACAGATTGACCGAATTTATCATGGTATCAGAGCCATCACAACCATAATCACAAAAAAAAGAAAGAAAAAAAAAACACAGACGACATAGAGGAAGAACGGACGGCTTCTTCATTCTCCGATCATAGCAACCGGCAGCAAAGACAATGGAGAGAAAAAGCTCGATGTTTTTTTTCTTAGCACCAACGATAACCCCGGCCAGTTGATCACCAACGTTCAACTCAAGGGTCCGAACTACGACGAATGGGCAAGATCAGTTCGTACTGCCCTACGTGCGAAACGAAAATTTGGCTTTCTTGAAGGCAAGATCAAGAAGCCCAGAAAAATTGGAAGACTGCCACGAGTATACAAAGACAAAACTGTTTTGTTTGTTCGTACACGTGTCAATAATCTGACGATCCATTTTAATAAAGAGTTCTTACGGCAGAATTACCCGAAAACAAAAATGTAGTTAACGAAATTTTTAGCAATTTACAAGAATAAAGTGGGTCAGTGATCGAGACATTGGAAAATAATATGTGCACTACACCTTTTGTGTAGTGCACAAACCACTACATACTTGGTACCATTGATTAAAGTGATCAATTATTTATTGTGATGAGTCCTAACAAAATATGTGGTGTTGATTGTGTTGTGTAAGATGTTGTGGTAGAAGAAGTAGTTGATGTATCACTACTCCGAGACATTAATGGCAGTGGGTTGTGTCTTGTATTCCTTTGACAATTCAGAGGGGCAATTGTGTGTGTTGTACCTACTACCTAGTACAGTACTCCATCCGTTCATATTTAACTGTCAGTTTTTAAAAGTAAAATTTAATCTGTCGTAGTTGTATTTTTAAAGTATTGTTTATTGTATTTTTCTACATCATTTTATTTATTCAAGGGTGTGAGATTGAAAACAACATTGTATTAATTATAATCAAAGAGTGTTATTTTTATTTTGAGGTTAACTTAAACTATTAACTCTTCTCTTTAATATGTGTATTTTTTTTTGGCAATAGGAACGGAGGGAGTAACTACGACTATTAAGTTGTTGTTTTTTAATTTTATTTTAATGAAGTCAAAAAAATATATGCACTTATTGTCTTCAACTACCTGCTAGGCTTTTATTACGGCATTTATAATGCACCAACCAACCACTACCCAACTTAAACTAGTGGCATTATATGTTGTAGTAGTGTTTTGACATTAGGCACAATTTTTACCTCAAAAAATAAACATTACGTCATTATTTCATTTTCTCCTGTAAGATTAAAAATCTTGGTAATAAATTTATTTTTCTTCCCAAAAACTCCCCCTCTCTTTCTTTAGTCCGACGATCTAACTCCCCCCTGTTTCTTCAGTACCATCTTCTTTACTACCGATCTATAACTCCCCCTATCTTTCTTCTTCAGCCCGTTTAGCTGTGAATTAGGTACTCAACTTTCACTTTCAATGTGGTCATGTGATGTTTTCCATCATAAGGTGAAGAACAAGAATCTTTCAAGAGGTTCAACTCACTACACCACACGATTTTCCCGGTATTTTTGTGAGTATCTTATTATTATTTAGTTTGTTATTTATTATTACTACAATGGATGAGTAAAGTACTTTGTCTATAAAAAAACGTGAAGTATTTTGAGTGGATCTGATACGTGTAAGAACAATTGGGTAGGAAGGGGAATAATGTTATCCTTATTTTACATATTTATGTCTTTAAATTTATGGTGAGAATAAACCTAAAAAAGATTTTAAAAAAAACTAAAGCTATATTGTTGTTTAAACCTTATCTATTTAAACTTAGTTAGGTTCTTGGCCATGTGTTATATATATATATATATATATATATATATATATATATATATATATATATATATATATATATATATATATATATATATATATATATATATATATATATATATGTATGTGTATATATATATATATATATGTATGTGTATATATATATATATATATATATATATATATATATATATATGTATGTGTATATATATCTATATGTATGTGTATATATATATCTATATATGTATGTGTATATATATATCTATATGTATGTGTATATATATATCTATATATGTATATATATATATCTATATATATATCTATATATATATATATATATATATACATACGTATATATATATATATATATATATATATATATATACATACGTATATATATATATATATATATATATATATATATATATATATATATATATATATATATATGTGTGTGTGTGTGTGTGTGTGTGTGTATGTATGTTTTTACAAAGTTTTCTTGGTTTATTTAACTAAATTGTAATGTATGTTTTTTTTTCAGGCTGCTCATTGGTCAATAATAGTATATTTAGTTTTATAGTTTCTACTTATCTTACCATCATTCCCGAAGAAAAGAAAATCTGAGTGATTGACCCAATTTTTTCTGCTGCTTAAGAGCGTACAACAAAACAAGTTATATAATAGTTTAAATCGGAAAGGAACAATAATATAGTTTCTTTTTCTCCTTTTAAGAAAACAAACATACCTCCCGAAGGATTTGAGAATGATGGTCCATCTTCATCTTGAATTCCTCTATAATTTCCTTTTATCTTGAGCAACTCTCATAAGCGTTACTTTAGCGGCATTCCTTGCCGCCATTTCTGATCTTATGTCTTGGATGACACTAACAACAAGTGTCTTCCTAGCACTTTTAGCTGCAATCGCTGCCGTCATGCCTCTGATAATTCTTTTATCCATATCTAACAGCCATCAACACAAACATACATTATGGCTTTAAGGACTATGATCACCCTCCACATAACTGAGAAGATTATACAACAATCCTCTTCCATATAACAGGGTACATAACAGGGAACATGATTTGCATATAGTGATTATATAGTGGGTATTTACAAGAAGTACATCATGTAGAATTGCAAAGCCTTTTCAAAGAAGGTGCCCTAAAAGTATAGAAAACTTACTAGACCACAAATGAAACAAAGTTAATCTACACTATTTCCGTTCCACAAAGCAACCATAACAATATTGTCAGATGTCTCGGACGGGCTAGCTGGATTTTGCGTTTTGTTTTGTTTTGTTTGTTAATATTTTGGATATGAGCAAAGGTGGATGGGTCATAAATTGATTCGATAGATGAAACTGGTCTACATAGATTTTGGTGTGTATTATTTTTGTCTGGATGGGCTTAGCCCCTAAACAATGTATGTATTTTGTATTAAAGTATAAAAATGTATATATTTTGCATATGAATCCTAAAATGTATGTATTTTTGTTGGTGTCTATGCTTCTAGCAAGTTGATGGAGATCCATAAAGGGAAGGCTTGCGTGTGCGTTTGGTCACGAGGTGTGCTCGTGCCAAACGACCTTTTACAATTTTCTTTGTCTATGGTTTGGCTGTTACACGATATAAGTATAATGATAATCACATAAAAGAAATATGCAGCGTTAATTATTATAGTCATAACATTAATCTTGCATAATTGTTGTGCGTTGTTGTTGTTTTTTGTTTATTTTGCTAACAAAAAGTTGTTTTACAGTATTAGAATCCTTTCAAGTCCGTACCAACAACAAAAATGGGGTGGCAATACTGTCAGAGCAAGCCAGCCGATTGCCACAATTGCCTTTCTGAATGGTTACACATGGCTATTTACTACTACTGCAAGTGCAGTTTGCCACAATTGCCCTTCTGAATTGTTACACATGACTGCTTTTTTTTAGGGTCGTGTCCACTTGTCTCTTTACTTTATCACATGCATGGTTAAAATAATTAACAAGCATACCTTTTGTAGTTTTACATTAATCATATTAATCGGTTAATGCTAGTTTTACAACACTTCAGATACATTTTATACGATCGACGATCATGTAAGACTAATTCATCATCGTGTCGAACTATTGTGTTCCCCATTTACGTACGTGTTCTACTTAAAAAAATTTGTGTAGGTCCATTCCCAACCAACTCAATATCATATGTTTATAAAAAATGCAGTTTCTAACGGCACCACGTACACTATTGCTTTGCCAGAGCAAACCCGCTCGAACCAGTACAAATTGCCACAATTGTCCTTGTAAATTTTTACACATGACTATTTTTTTTAGGGTACATGACTATTTAGTACTCCATGATAATATTATATAGGCATAATAAATAAGTATTGTCAGCTGTTCTCTTTTCCATCATATTGACATTTTGTTTTTTATTCTTTTTTCATATACGAAATATACGCACTTATTATTATTTTTTTGAGACTCGAACCCGAAACCTTCGAGTAAGGGAGTAATCATCAGTGGGCCAATATCTGGTTGGCTTCTTTATTATTTGTTTATATATACATTCTCTGTCAAAATAACTGGGCCAATATCTGGCTGGCTTATTTATTGTTTGATTGTATATATATATATATATATATATATATATATATATATATATATATATATATATATATATCAGTTATAGATGATATAATAAATAATGTATTAAAGTTTCCTTGGAAAAAGTGGTTTTGCTTTTTTACTTCGTATTAGACTTGGTGTTTATAGGTAGAATGTGAGACATGAAACATAATATGTGTGGTGTATCAAAAGTTTTTTTTTTTTTTTTTATATTTAATTTTACAATATATGGGGTGTATGAGTAGAATTGCCGGGTAGCAAATAAAGGGGTCATTTTGTAAAAGCTTTTGATGCGTCACCTATTCTCCAAAGGTAAAAAAGCTTTTCCTAAATCTTTATAAAAAGCAAACCCATCGTCGTAGTCATTCTAATTGAAGATAAACACTAATATTTCAACAACTTTGTCTTAACAATATAATATCTTTTATCTTCTTTTTAACTCCATTTCTTTTGTGATTTGATCCATTTTATCTTCTTTGATTTGATCATTAATAGTAATACTTGTGTGGTGTTCCCACGGTATAGAGCACTATGAAACACACAGTTTCATTATGTATTTAAATTGTGTGGTTCTGATCGTTTCATCGGTTACTTCATCTCAATATACACTCTCTCCATAAGTATTTCCAAGAAATAGTAGGTTTTTCTTTTAATGGGTGGAGAATTAGTGGATAGCATACGTGTGTGTGTCCACCCACATATGAAATAAGCAGGTTTTTCTTTCTCTTTTTAAAATTAAAAACAAAAACCCGCCCAATAATTTAGGTCACAAAGTCAATAGGGTTAAAATGGGAAGAATGATAATAAAATGAAAAACCTAAAGCCTTGTAGTATATATATATTACAGTATTCTCACTCTCTTGGGTATTAATTTCTTTCCTTCTCCAACACCCCCTTCTCTTTTTTCCTAACTTCTATCTTCTTTAGCTGTACTCCCTCTCTTTCGTCTTCAACCTCTCATCTTCTTTTCAATTACAATGTGGTATTGTAATATTTTCCATCATAAGGTGAAGAACAAGAATCTTTCAACAGGTTCAACGGACTACACAACACAATTTTCCCGGTATAATTGTGAGTCGTCTGATTATCATTATTTAGTTTGCTATTTATTATTATTACTAATATATATCTTAAAAAAAGAATGGAGGAAGGTATTGGTATTTTGAATAGATCTGAGACTTTTGAGTAGATCTGAGACTTGGGTAAGAACTGTTGCGGTAGGAATGTAAGGAGGGAGTATATTTGTTAACA
This sequence comes from Gentiana straminea, assembly GCA_036785695.1. Taxonomy (NCBI): domain Eukaryota; kingdom Viridiplantae; phylum Streptophyta; class Magnoliopsida; order Gentianales; family Gentianaceae; genus Gentiana; species Gentiana straminea. Next base: position 873,123 of record JAVUPR010000087.1, on the reverse strand, counting down.
TAAGAGAAATCTAAAATGAACGAACTCCATGTCCTCCGGTTTACAACTCGTCCCTGTAGTCGTAGTAATCATCATCATGTGATTCTTCTAAATCCGAAAAGGGAAAATGAGTGAGCTTGATCATAGTTCAATAAGAAGTATAAACACAAAAATATAAATAAATGACTTCTCAAATCGGAACACAACATATAAAATCACTTTTTACTAAAGTATTACATAGTTTAAAAAAGTATTATAACGGTTCTATAGCAATAAACTACTTTAATTCTTTTTCTTTTCTTTCTGTTCAACTGAAAAATGTGTATTTAATTCAGCTATTGCGCCTTATTGTGAGAAATTAAATTGCAACCTACCCCCTCTTTTTGCTGCTCACGTAATAATACTTATATATAAAAGTTGAGAATTCTACTTTGGGCCAAAGCCCAAGTTTTGTTGTTGTTGTGCTTTTTTTTTATTTATTTTAGAACCCGTTTATTTTATTTTCTAAAATACAATACAATATACTCCCTCCGTTTTATAACATTGACCACTACATAAATATTTAATTATTTCAAACGATATAATTAAATTTTTTTTATTAAAACTTTATATAATATTGTTAAATATATAAAATGAAACGAAAATAGAATAAAAAAGTACGGAGTACAAATTAACGCTGAACTGATGGTTGAAAAGGGAAAAATAATATAAAAATAAAGCAGAAATTTGTCCGGTTGCTGCATTATAAAAAAAAACCCAGATATAGCCTGTAGCATTATGAACATGATGATGCGGATAGAGCTTTTTGTTAAAAGCATTGTACGGTCATGACATCTCCAATGGTGAGAAGCTTTTGTTAAAGCTTTAAGAAAAAACATAAGCCTCCCTATCGGAGCTAACATATATTTATGTTTTTAAAATTATGGTTAGATTGCTTTAGAATCAACCTAAAAAAGATTAAATAAAAACTAAAGGTATACGGTTGTTCAAACAGTATCTATTTAAGCCATTAATATAACTGTTAGTTGGTGGATGAAAATTGAAGCTATCGGCCATATTTTTTTCCGAAGTGTTATATATATTACAATATTTTTTAGTAGCTTGAAATTTCAAAGATAATTTAGTTTCATTATTTATGAATAATTTTCTTACGTTCCTTGATTTGAAATTTGAAGTTGTGGCGAACTCAAATCAAAGGAAGCTGCGAAGTTCTTTTCATCGCAGCATTGTAAGTTGCTTAGCTTCCTTTGTTTGAGTGAATTCCTATCTTGTTAATAATTTAAAATAGTGTGGATTGCCCAACTTTGCTTCATTTTTGGTCTAGTGTAAATACACACTATATGTAAATCACTGTATGTAAAATCACTATATGCATTCTCTGTGCCTTGTTATGTGGAAGACGATTATTAATCTTATCTGTTATGTGGAAGAGGGTGACTTGTTATGTGGAAAAGGATTATTGTATGAGATGGTTGCCATGATGGGTCAAATACATAGCAAACTAGAGGCAATTTTATTACGATATTATGTATATTATTATGTCTTGTAATTAGTAAGGTAGTGACGTAATTGTGATTTGACTTGGGTGTCCTGAGGCTGGCCTATATTTATTGTACCTTTTGTATTCTGAATGATATACGAAATATACGAAACAGATTGACAGAATTTATCATGGTATCAGAGCCATCACAACCATAATCACAAAAAAAAAAAAAAAAAAACGCAAACGACATACAGGAAGAACGGACAGCTTCTAGGAGAGAAAAAGCTCGATCCTTTTTTTCTTGGCACCAACGATAACCCGGCCAGTTGATCACCAACGTTCAACTCAAGGGTCCGAACTACTACGAATGGGCAAGATCAGTTCGTACTGCCCTACGTGCGAAACGAAAATTTGGCTTTCTTGAAGGCAAGATCAAGAAGCCCACCGACGAAGAAAAATTGAAAGATTGCCATGTGTAGACAAAGACAAAATTGTTTTGTTTGTTCGTACACGTGTCAATAATCTGACGATCCGTTTTAATAAAGAGTTCTTACGGCAGAATTACTCGAAAACAAAAATGTAGTTATCGAAATTTTAGCAATTTACAAGAATAAAGTGGGTCAGTGATCGAGACATTGGAAAATGATATGTGCACTACACCTTTTGTGTAGTGCACAAACCACTACATACTTGGTACCATTGATTAAACTGATCAATTATTTTTTGTGATGAGTCCTAACAAAATATGTGGTGTTGATTGTGTTGTGTAAGATTTTGTGGTAGAAGAAGTAGTGGATGTATCACTACTCCAAGACATTGATGGCAGTGGGTTGTGTCTTGTATTTCTTTAACAATTCAGAGGGGCAATTGTGTGTGTTGTACCTACTACCTAGTACAGTACTCCATTAGTTCATATTTAACTGTCAGTTTTTAAAAGTAAAAATTAATCTGTCGTAGTTGTATTTGTAAAGTATTGTTTATTGTATTTTTCTACATCTTTTTATTTATTCAAGGGTGTGAGATTGAAAACAACATTGTATTAATTATAATCAAAGAATGTTATTTTTATTTTGAGGTTAGCATAAAGTATTAAATTTTCTCTTTAATATGTGTGTTTTTTTTGGCAATAGGAACAGAGGGAGTAACTACGACTATTAAGTTGTTGTTTTTTACTTTTATTTTAATGAAGTCAAAAAAATACATGCACTTATTGTCTTCAACTACCTGCTACGCTTTTATTACGGCACTAATAATGCACCAACCACCCACTACCCAACTTAAACAAGTGGCATTATATGTTGTAGTAGTGTTTTGACATTAGGCACAATTTTTACCTCAAAAAAATAAACATTACAGCATTATTTCATTCTCCTGTAAGATTAAAAAACTTGGTAATAAAATTTTTTTTCTTCCCAAAAACTCCCCCTCTCTTTCTTCACGACGATCTAACTCCCCCTGTTTCTTCAGTCCCATCTTCTTTACTTCTTTACTACCGATCTATAACTCCCCCTATCTTTCTTCTTCAGCCCGTTTAGCTGTCAATTAGGTACTCAACTTTCACTTTCAATGTGGTCATGTGATGTTTTCCATCATAAGGTGAAGAACAAGAATCTTTCAAGAGGTTCAACTCACTACACCACACGATTTTCCCGGTATAGTTGTGAGTATCTTATTATTATTTAGTTTGTTATTTATTATTACTACAATGGATGAGTAAAGTATTTTGTCTATAAAAAAAAGTAAAGTATTTTGAGTGGATCTGATACGTGTAAGAACAAGTGGGTAGGAAGGTGAATAATGTTATCTTTATTTTACATATTTATGTCTTAAATTTATGGTTAGAACAAACCTAAAAAAGATTAAAAAAAACTAAATCTATATTATTGTTTAAACCTTATCTATTTAAACTTTGTTAGGTTCTTGGCCATGTGTTATATATATATATATATATATATATATATATATATATATATATATATATATATATATATATATATATATATATGTGTGTGTGTGTGTGTGTGTGTGTGTGTGTGTGTTTTTTACAAAATTTCCTTGGTTTATTTAACTAAATTGTATTGTATCAGGCTGCTCATTAGTCAATAATGGTATATTTAGATTTATAGTTTCTACTTATCATACCATCATTCCCGAAGAAAAGAAAATCTGCGGGATTGACCCAATTTTTTCTGCTGCTTAAGAGCGTACAACAAAACAAGTTATATAATAGTTTAAATTGGAAAGGAACAACAATATAGTTTCTTTTTCTCCTTTAAAAAAGACAAACATACCTCCCAAAGAATTTGAGAATGATGGTCCATCTTCATCTAGAATTCCTCTATAATTTCTTTTTATCTTGAGCAGCTCTCATAAGCGTTACTTTAGCGGCATTCCTTGCCGTCATTTCTGATCTTATGTCTTGGATGACACTAACAACAAGTGTCTTCCTAGCACTTTTTGCTGCAATCGCTGCCATCATGCCTCTGATAATTCTTTTATCCATATCTAACAGCCATCAACACAAACATACATTATGGCTTTAAGGACTATGATCACCCTCCACATAACTGAGAAGATTATACAACAATCCTCTTCCATATAACAGGGTACATAACAGGGAACATGATTTGCATATAGTGATTATATAGTGGGTATTTACAAGAAGTACATCATGTAGAATTGCGAAGCCTTTTCAAAGCAAGTGCCCTAAAAGTACAGAAAACTTACTAGACCACAAATGAAGCAAAGTTAATCTACACTATTTTCGTTCCACAAAAGCAACCATAACAATATTGTCAGATGTCTCGGTCGGGCTAGCTGGATTTAGCGTTTTGTTTTGTTTGTTAATATTTTGGATATTAGCAAAGGCGGATGGGTCATAAATTGATTCGATAGATGAAACTGGTCTACATAGATTTTGGTGTGTATTATTTTTGTCTGGATGGGCTTAGCCCCTAAACAATGTATGTATTTTGTATTAAAGTATATAAATGTATATATTTTGCGTATGAATCCTAAAATGTATGTATTTTTGTTGGTGTCTATGCTTCTAGCAAGTTGATGGAGATCCATAAAAGGAAGGCTTACGTGTGCGTTTGGTCACGAGGTGTGCACATGCCTAACGGCCTTTTACAATTTTCTCTTTGTCTATGGTTTTGGCTGTTACACGATATAAGTATAATGATAATCACATAAAAGAAATATGTAACGTTAATTATTATAGTCATAACATTAATATTTTATAATTGTTGTGTATTGTTGTTGTTGTTGTTGTTGTTGTTTTTTTGTTTTTTTTTTTGCTAACTGAAAGTTGTTTTGCAGTTTTAGAATCCTTTCAAGTCCGTACCAACAACAAAAATGGGGTGGCAATACTGTCAGAGCAAGCCCGCTCGATTGCCAAAATTGCCTTTCTGAATGGTTACACATGGCTATTTACTACTACTGCCAGTGCATTTTGCCACAATTGCCCTTCTGAAGTGTTACACATGACTATTTTTTTTAGGGTCGTGTCCACTTGTCTCTTTACTTTATCACATGCATGGTTTAAATAATTAACAAGCATACCTTTTGTAGTTTTACATTAATCATATTAATCGGTTAATGTTAGTTTTACAACACTTCATGCATTTTATACGATCGACGATCATGTAAGACTAATTCATCATCATTCGAAATATTGTGTTCCCCATTTACGTACGTGCTCTGCTTAAAAAATTTGTGTAGGTCCATTCCCAACCAACTCAATATCATATGTTTATAAAAAAAATGCACTTTCTAACGGCACCACACTATTGCTTTGCCAGAGCAAACCCGCTCGAACCAGTGCAGTTTGCCACAATTGTCCTTGTAAATTTTTACACATGACTATTTTTTTTTTTTGAGGGTACATGACTATTTACTACTCCGTGATAATAGTATATAGGCATAATAAATAAGTATTTTCAGCTGTTCTCTTTTCCATCATATTGACATTTTGTGTTTTATTCTATTGGTCCTTTGGAAAGGTTAACACAAGTTTAGAGGGGAGGGGGTGAATAAACTTTCACCAAAAGCTCACCAAAAAACTGAATCTGATTACAGATTGAGTTCAACTGAAACTTGTGCGGGGTTAACTAATTCAGTTTAGCTGGTGCTAGAACTGAACTAACTTGCAGCGGATAAGATCAAGCCTTTTATGCAATAGATATGTCAATAAAGATCCTAATCTCCTATGTATCGCTTAAATGTGGCCGACTCGGTGTCGATGGTTGCTGAGTGTTGTGATGAAATGATAATACAATAAGTAGAACAATCACAGCACAAATATAAATGTGTAAAGTAAATCAACACGTGGTTTGTTTATGGAAGTTCCGGGTGGTGTAATACCATACGTCTCCCCTTCTCCTGTGGTGTAGGAGTTATCACTAGAATCTTGAGATAACTTTCACAAAATCCTAGCCTAATGACAGTCCTTCACGACACCCTAGTTTCACTGTCCACACAGAATAAAGAAAGGTGAGATTGCTCCCTTCATGCTGCACACTGATCCTTCGGAGGTTGAATTACTCCTTCACCAGCTCACCACAAACACAACCACAGTCCGTAGACTGCTCCAACAGCTGTGGCAACCAAGTTGCAACCGTATGAGGAAAGGTGGAATTGCTCTCCTCAAACTACACAAAGCCAACCCTTTGTCACACAAAGGTTAGGTTTAGAATCAATCAAAGATTAATTCAGTGAGCTGTCTGATTCTTTTGAATATGGCATTGTAGCTCGTAGGTGCCTGCTTCCCCCTTAATGGGTTACTAGATATTTCTCTGTAATCTTCAAGGCAACTTCGTTGGCTTCTCTCTTTCTAGATATGGATTCTGATTTTCTGGATCTCTTCCTTCTTGATCTGGATTTTAGATATGTGCTTTGTAAGCTTGTCCAAGATCTACTCTTTTCAAACATTCTTCCCTGTGTATTTATAGGGGTAATGTAACGGTCAGATAAGCCTTATAGCCGTTATATTTGTCGTTTAGCCAACGTTCATATGTACGATCTCTTGATCTGTACTTTTCCAGTTTTCAGTCCTTGATTTATCAATTCCGCTTTTCAGATTCTCAGTTCTTTTCTTGACAAGACCTTAACTCAGTTTTCTACTCTTATTCGAAACTGAGTACCTCATATACTTCACATCTGACTTCAATTGACTAAGTTAGAGTACACCATTCAGCTTCTTCATTCCCTGGTAACTTATAATCTTTGTCCTTAAGATTATTCAGTTTTACATGATCTATAGTTCAGTTTCAGGTCACCACAGACTTGCCTGATTCCTGACTTATAGTCACAACTTAATCTGCTTCTAACTGAGTTTGCCACCTCAATTCTTCCGTCTTCGAATCGCAGTCTCGTTACCTCAGTTCTTCACTAACTGAGTCTGTCACCTCAGTTCTTCCGTCTTCACTAACTGAGTCTGTTACCTCAGTTCTTCAGTTCTTCACTAACTAAGTCTATCACCTCAGTTCTTCGGTTCTCAGATGTAACCTCAGTTTGCTTGCTATGACTCAGCTGTTCGCCTAGTTCCTATCTATTACAATGCTTGTCTGAAACAACCTATACAAAGCTCAGACTCTAGATAGATCCTATACATTTTTCTCTAGACCATTTCTTGCTTCTTCTTTCATTATGCACTATAATAGTTAGTTATGACTCCATCATCATGGGTTATAAATGAACTTTTCTAAGTGCGTGATGAATCATCATCAAAACATAAATTTTATTTCCAACAATTTCCCCCTTTTTGATGATGTATCATAACCCTCCCTAAAAGCAATAATAAAAGAGTAATGCATGAAATCAGAACAAACTAAAATACCAAGCTAAAAACAGCTGAGTTCATTACATAGTTGCATGAAAACAAACCGAGTTTACGAAAACTTTACAATTTTTCTTTTTCCAAATTCATCAGCTTTTCACCAAGGTAGATACTTCTTTTTGTTCCCAGGAGTCTTCTTGCTTTTCCTTCTTCTCTTGATTCATCAGTTTTGGGTTTGATATCCAAGTATTCATTGATCATCCGATTTGCCTCTTCGTTGTCTTGGTTTTGAAATTTTGTCAGAATCTCCTTGATTTCCTCATCCATTAGCTTCTCTTCTTCTATTGATATTAAACCATGTTCTTCTCCTTTAGTTTTTACCTTAGATTCCAGGACATTTTCCTATTCAGACTTTGCCTCTTTATCTTCAACTTCCTTTATCTTTTCTTGCAATCTAGCACATATTGCAATCTTCTTTCTGATGTTCATCATAGCTTTGACTGAGGCTTCTTCATCTTCCTCCGTTCTTGTCTCTTTAAAGGATTCTTCTGCAATTAATTCCTTGATCAATTTATCAGATGCCTCTCCATTTTGTTGAATGACAAGTAAATCAGCATCCACTTGTCTATCTTGTTCCTCGATCAACAGTTTAGCAAAATCTTCTTCAGCAGACTTTGTTCTTTTAGTTTCATCAGCGCCTTCAGTTTCTTCTTCAGCACCTCCAATTTCATCTTCTTTAGCTTTAGCTTCATCAGCACCTTCAGTTTCATCTTCCTCCTTGTTTGAAGATATGCAAAAGCTTTCTTCAAATAATTTGTGCAAGGTGATGATGTTGGAGTATCTGTTCAGACCTGAGTAATGTGCCATTGAGATAGATTCATGCAAGTTGTAGAGCTTTCTTTGTAAAGTCTGCATCAGACTTTCTATGATCATTTTTAGCCCTTTGAATTTCTTCTTAGTTTCCGTTAAATGTCGCTGAGTCTTTTCAGTTGCAATATAGGGGATGTCTTTCCTTACTGATTCGCCTGTAGTCACAACTGGATCTTGAGATGGGGAACTGACTCCATGGTGATGAGAGTTATGACTTATCAGTTCTCTCTCATACTCTGTTGCACAGAATTCAGCATCTTCTAAAATTTCTCTTTGCTCCTCAGTATATCCTCCATACTTATCAGCTGAGGAATTATTTCCTTCGGTTTCTTCTACAGTTTCTTCATCAATTTCTTCAAACTTATCCTGCACCATCTTCCTTTGTTTTCTGGCTGTTCTTTCATCCTGATTTCCAAGTTTGCTTGTACTAGGATTTGGTGTTTCTTCTTCACATCATCACTGACTTTTCTCTTCTTTTCTGGAGGTTTTGATATGAGAAAATAGTTCAGTATCCTTTGTACAAAATATGGAAATCCCTTCTTCAGCATGAACTTTTCTCTTTTTGCCTTTCTTCCTTGAACTTTTGCTTTTTCATCCGAAATTTGCTTTACCATTTGTTTGAGGACATACTTGATCCAGTCCAGTTTCTCCTCAAACCAAATTGCATAGATTAATTTCATCTTCTCTGTCGAAAGAGTGTAGAAATTCCATGTGTGACCAATTTTGTTCGGTAGAACTGTCAAAAATGCGAATTCTTGTCCATGTGTGAATTTCTTCTCGTCCTTGTTGCTCGCTGTGACTTCCCAAAGTCTGTCCTTTTGTTCATTTCCGAAAGCAAGAGATGTGAGTCCTCCATATATATCCTAACCAAAGACTAGAGATAGAAGATGTTCATTAACAACAATGCTTTTCTCTTGGGCTGATGTCCTAAAGCTTCTTCCATCATCGGCTATTATGGCATTCCTTTAGAAATCTCGGATATTTTCTGGGCTCATTATTTTGACCTTTGTATCAATTAGATTTTCAAGTCCTCGAATCTTCTTGATCTTGTCTGCAATCTGAAGTGATAGGGTAGAGTTTGAAATTTTTTGCTTGTAGTCGTCAAGACTCATGGTTGATTCCTCCATCAATGTTATATCGCTCCATTAAAAAGGATTTGAAGAGATGAATATTTGAAGATTGATTGTGCAAGATTTGGTCAAAGATGTAAGAACGATATGTATTTCTGAGTTTTTCAATACACTCAACATTTAAGTGAGAGACTTGTCACAATAAATAAGATTTGTAGGGTTATGCATCTACTTCTTCTTTTTAATAGTCTCCTCGATTGACACGTGACTTCTGGTGATTTGTCTGTCAGCGCAAACGTCAGATGGTAGCTGGAAAGTTTTCAGTTTTTGACCATTTTGCCCTTCATCAGCTTTTGCCTTTTCAGCTTCGTTACTATGCTACAGTTTTCTTGTAGAAGTCAGCTTTTCTCTTGATTCAGCAACATAAGAACTGACTTAGCCTGCAAAAGAGTTTTAAGTTTTCTTCGGTACCCATGTTTTCTTGGGTCCGGCTGGGTTAGTTACTGAAGTACAAACTTCAGTTTCTTTGATGAGAGAATTAAAATTTCTTATCTCTCTTCTAGATAGGCCATTACGCTCAACCTTAGTTGATTTCACAAGGATTCTTTTAGATTTATCATTTTTATCTTATTTGTGAAATCCACTAGGTCTTCTAGTATCTTGATGTCTAGAATTTATATTCTTTGAAATCTCAAGACTGGGTAAGGGTGGGGAATTATCACTGCTTTTGTCAAATTTACTTGTTATTATTCTTTCAGCTAGATTTGACACCTCAGTTTCAAGAAACTCATTCCATTCTTTTGCTTTGCCAAGTTCTGTATCTTTTAAGTTTAACTCAAGTGTGAGTTTTTCCACCAAATTGACAAGCTCAGAGTATCTCTGACTGAGTTCAGCGAGTGATGACTAAGTAGAAGAATGTACCTTTCCTTGATTGTTTGTTACAGCTTCAAGGTTTGATTTTACATTCTTTTGTTGTTCTTCTTTGTGGGTAGTTACTTGCAGCAACTCCTTTCTTTCTTCTTCCGAGAGATCACTTAGTGACGGAACTCTTCTGGATTTGTCATCATATGCATTGAAAACGATATCCACATCATCACTAAAAAGAGGTTCTGGATTTGTATGTGAATTAGTAGTACTGAACCTTTCAAATACTTGATCCTGAAAATCTGATACAGCGTTTTGCAAACAATTAGCTAGAGGATTAATAAGCCAACTTCAAATTCTAGATGTATTCATGAAGTTTCAACTATATGCTTCTTACAACTGATACAGTGAGGGGTTTTCAACAAATGGTATATAAGATTGCTTTGGATCCCTTCCAAAAAGGAAGAACTGCTCCGATACCAAATGTGGTCCCTTGGAAAGGCTAACACAAGTTTAGAGGGGGGGGGGTGAATAAACTTGTCACCAAAAGCTCACCCAAAAACTGAATCTGATTCCAGATCGAGTTCAACTGAAACTTGTGCGGAGTTAACTAATTCAGTTTAGCTTGTGCTAGAACTGAACTAACTTGCAGCGGATAAGATCAAGCCTTTTGTGCAATAAATATGTCAATAAAGATCCCAATCTCCTATGTATACGTTTCGTGGCCGACTCGGTGTCGATGGTTGCTTGAGTGTTGTCTTTGAAATGATAATACAATAAGTAGAACAATCACATCACAAATATAAATGCATAAAGTAAATCAACACGTGGTTTGTTTATGGAAGTTCCGGGTGGTGTAATCCCGTACGACTCCCCTTCTCCTGTGGTGTAGGAGGTATCACTAGAATCTTGAGATAACTTTTACAAAATCCTAGCCTAATGACAGTCCATCACGACACCCTAGTTTCACTGTCCACACAGAATAAAGAAAGGTGAGGTTGCTCCCTTCATGCTGCACACTGATCCTTCGGAGGTAGAATTACTCCTTCACCAGCTCACCACAAACACAAACACAGTCCGCGACTGCACCAACAGCTATGGTAACCAAGTTGCAACCGTATGAGGATAGGTGGAGTTGCTCTCCTCAAACTATACATAGCCAACCCTTTGTCACACAAAGGTTAGGTATAGAATCAATCAAAAGATTAATTCAGTGAGCTGTCTGATTCTTCTGAATATGGAATTATAGCTCGCAGGTGCCTGCTTCCCCCTTAACGGGTTACTAGATCTTTCTCTGTAATCTTCAAGGCAACTTTGTTGGCTTCTCTCTTTCTAGATATGGATTCTGATTTTCTGGATCTCTTCCCTCTTGATCTGGATTTTAGATATGTGCTTTGTAAGCTTGTCTAAGATCTACTCTTTTCAAACATTCCTCCCTGTGTATTTATAGGGGTAATGTAACAGTCAGATAAGCCTTATAGCCGTTATATTTGTCGTTTAGCCAACGTTCATATGTACGATCTCTTGATCTGTACTTTTCCAGCTTTCAGTCCTTGATTTATCAATTCAGCTTTTCAGATTCTCAGTTCTTTTCTTGACAAGGCCTTAACTCAGTTTTCTAATCTTATTCGAAACTGAGTACTGTTAGGAGTAGTGCCCGAAAGACAATTTGTGTAATTGTTTTTGATAATGGATAACATAATTTATCTCACCTTATTACTTGCTTTGTGCTTGTAAGTAATACACTGTACGCAAACCCTAAGTATATCGCATGTAACCGCTTAACTCGGTGTATGGCATACACGTGAGGATTGAGTTAGTGGTGATATACTTAAACTGTTAGTCCATGGTGAACTTAATCAGAGTTTAGGGTCTCATGATTAAAACACCAATAATGCACCCTGAACACCTTAGGGTGTGATAGTCTTATCCGGACTGTCAGTAGAGGGTACCTAAGTGGGGAATTTATATATGATGGCATTCATATAGGACTAGACCGATTTAATCGTGGTTTCTCGATATAATTCCGTAATCGAGAAAACTTATTAAATCATTAGATGATCATATACGGATTGACCTTAATCCTGAGGTGATCACAGGGTACTGTTTGTCTCGGGGTAGTGTTTGATGTGTTAGTTAAGGATCACTTTGATATGTGATCTGAGTCACTTCTCATTGGCACTATTCCCTGATGAGTGAGTAGTTCTGTGTTCACAGACACGGAATCCATTCCTTCCTGCGGGAAGTAGAGAGACAGTCCTCTTATTTGTTAGCCCTAAGAAAATGATCGATCCCGGGAGTTCATATTAGACTAATTAGCTACTAGTCCGGTATGTGAACTAATTGATCACTAGGGGGTTAATGGTAAATAAGGAAAAGATATTCTGAGTCGGGTTTACGGAGACTTCCCACTCAGAATGGACAGTCTATGGAGGGTTAGTCCGTATGTAATGATTATATCAATGGACGCTTATTTACTCATAGGATTGAGTGCAAGTATATATCTATAACTGGTAGAGTTCAGCTTCGGGTTTATGGTGGCGTAATCCCGGAATTAATAATTTAAGTGTGAATATTCTGTTCGATGAATATTTTATTTAATTTATTGGAGCTACTGGTTATAGGTCCATGGTCCCTAACGTGGCTCCTATAATACGAGTATTTTCTTGTTATTGGGCCTCAGTGATAATTAATTGGCTGGGCCAATTAAATGATATGCGAAATATTATTTAGTTGGGCTAAATAATATAATACACAGAAAAGACATTTTCCGTGGGCCTAAAACCCTAAGGTGTGGCGCCTCCCTCTAATAAAATGCAAGAATTGATTTTCTTGTGTGATTAATTATTTACTTGGTAAGTAATTAATTAATAAAAGATAATTGATTTGTAATTGATTGATTGATTAATCACAATCTTTTATAAATGGAATTATCTTTTATTGTGATTTCTTTTTAATTATTTATTTAATTATTAGAAACTTGGAGGCCAAGGATTTACTCTCCTATATAAAGAGAGTTCTTCCAAGACATATGAGAGATGAAATTTTCGACATACACACATAAATTAGAGAGAAAAACTTGTTTCTTGTCTTGGGTTTCTGGTTGAAGAAAAACCTGCAGTTTTTCTTGATGCATATCAAGGAGGTTTCAATTCCAAGGATCGGTGTCCAACCGCCGTTTGGAGAACACGTTAGAAGATTGTGGCTACTCATCCAACTATTGGTAAGTAGATCTAAACCCCCTTGTAGGAAGTTTAGATCCTTTATTTATGATATGTAGTTTATAGATCGTGATCCATCCGCTGCGCAAAGATCTGTTTTGTACAGATCTGAGCTCCTACATCCTTCATGTGGTATCAGAGAAAGGTTCCATGATCTATGAATTATATTCATAGATAAACGATTTAAAAGGAGTGGAATTGCATGTATATATTTTTTTTAAATATATGCATATGTGATTGGTTGTTGTGGTTGAAGAGATGGATTGGGGTTGGCACTGTTTACCCATTAGATCTATTGTAAACTCATATAAATTCGTTATCTGAGTATAGGAAATTTTGTAATTTATTTGTTGATGTAATTTTAAATTTCCTAGAAATAGATCTGTTTTATTGCTGTTTGGTTTTTCTGTTTTCCCCGTTGATTTAACCGTTGAAACGACAATCCCTCCGGTAAGCATAAAGATCAAAAGTTTTTGAACAAGACCTCAAAATTTGGTGTCGATCGGAGACTATCTCGATATCCGATCGCTACAATAATGTGGCTGCTGTAACATAAAAGCACAGCAGCCATAAAAACCCTAGCTATGAGTTCGTCCAATTTCTGGAAGAGTTTGGAACGTTGAGACAAAGATCCGACCATTCAGATTGACTAACATTGAGTTATGAACAAGCCCTAAGAATATCAGGTCGATCAGGTTTTGTCTCGATGCCCGATCGGCTCCGGGAAGACACTGCTGCGCCGCAGTTATAAACCGATGCAGCAGTTGGATCGGCGGATTGCTGGAGAAAATTGGGCCATCGAAACTCGGATCCAACAGTCCATATTGAAGCAGGAGGAGTGAAGAATATGCCCACAAAGTTTCGTTACAATCAGAGTTCGTTTGGATGCCCGATCATCGATGAAACTGATCAGCTCCAGATTGTATTTGGAACTAGTAAACCCTAGTTAGGGTTTATTTATTTATTTTCTAATAGGTTAGATACGGGGGTGCCAACGGTCCATCTTGATGTTTATTTTCCGCACTAGTATGTATGCTTAGGATGTATGCGTAGAACCGGAAAATTGCCATGACATGCATCATAACATGAATTCCACTCCATATGCATATACATGTAGAAATTAATTCAAGGAATTAGTTAAGCATATATACAACATGTGATTAGTTTTAATTAATTGTATGATACTAATTAGAAACTAATTAGAGAAACCGAGGATTCCGGGTTTTGTCAATCGTCATGGTTACGTGATGGACTCTCGGTGAATCCCACCTTGCGAAAGCATAGGGAGTAAAATCCCGAAACCTTGACGAGATTGCATTTTTTGTCCGTAGTGTCTACGTGAAAGTTTGATGTTATGGGATTGAACAATTATGGGTGAATATGGTTCGAAAGTGGTCAAACCATGGATGGTGGTCAACTGAGCCACGGCTCGATCTACTTAACCCTCCATGTGTGGAGTTTGCACGGGGGTCCGGCAAGGCTGAGCTATCCCACGAGCGACTATGGCTCAATGGAGCTCCCCTAGCCCTGATCCGTCTAACGGCCACATATGTTCCAACGAATAGGTCGGGTGGGCTAGCCCACATAACCGACACCATTCGGCCCATGATTTATTGTTCCTTAAAGATACATCAAGTCCAAAAATGAAATCAGTAAACCCACCACTTTTTCAAAATATTGAGTGGGAGCGGGGAAGGCGACAACCGACCCCACGGCCTCTACTGTTGACACAAGCAACGTGAGAGAATGGTGACGCCTCGTGCCGGCCTGGGACCGGCCTCCCTACGGAAGGCCTTCACCGCTATCAAAATTCAAGGCTTGGTCTCCGAAAGGATAGGATTTTGGGTACTCGTCGGGTCACTGATCGACCCTAAGGCGACACACTCGGGGTCTACCTAAAAATCTGAAACGGTAGGTCACACTAATTATGGGTATTTTGGTAATACCTTGGCTGAAAAAGAAAGGTAATCGAGGATTAAAATTGGATGTTCGATTCCATTTAATCATCGAGGGAGTTGATCTCAATTTAGTCGTCACCTCTTTGACCTACCCTAAGGAGGCACTGAGGTGTGAGACTAAATCCTTGGAACGGTATGATAGACTATGCATTAGTTTATAGTTCCTAAAATCAATTAGTAGTGTATAATTTGGATTTATTTTCTGTCAATTTTATTTACAACAATTTGTATATCTCTATAGGGTACTAGACTGCTAGTGTATGTCTTAAATTGACTAGTAACGACTTCGTTAAAAGTGGTAAGTAACTAGAACGTTGTACTTATTAATCAAACATGCGATTAATCTTTCGGAAGAGATATTTCTCTTGAGCCTTCAAGACTTAAGTGTCGTAAATAAATATGTCACTGCTGTCACTGGTGTTGAACGAGAGACAACCTTAGTTAGATTAAAAGATGGTTGGGACGGTAAAATTCTTCTAGTGAATTTTTAATTGTGTAGTGACTACACGAGAAATTTTCTAATAGAAAAATTGGAGAATCATAAATTAAAGTATTGCTAGTTAGACGGTATTTGGAACCGATAAACTAGTGGGAGCTTTAATATTATGTTTTTGTTGTTTTTCTGATTTATTAGAAAATTAGTCCCACTGTGTAACGCTTTCATTAGACATCCCACAGTTCACGAGTAGTGTCTACTCAAACGAACTGCTAATTCAAGACTATTTCCTTTTAAGGAAAGTCAAGAATGGGAAATCATCTAAACTAAGTTTGAGGCTAAACCGAAATATTAATTAAATAAAGTAGAGGATAAAGAAAGTGATTTCGCCAATGAATCCTTAGCGACTTTCTTAATCGAGTAACTCAACTCGGGAGCTAAGTTCTTTGGAAGAACAAGGAAGTTTTGCATTAACGATTAATAGAGTAGACAACGGGCAGTAATTTCAGCTAGAATAATGGGAGTGGTATGAGGAAATGAACTTTGGATTCGATTCTTGAATATCATGAAAAATTTATTTTTCTATTTTCAGATTCGTTGGAACAAATGGATTCACTTTCGACACATTGTTGCCTCATAGAAAGTGAATATGACATTTGTAGTACGAATCCGAGACTCGGACTTTTGTTTGATAAATTCAGAACCACTATGAAATGCTGAAAAGGTATATGTAATCACGTCTTAAACTATTATAGGCGAACGGTTTCCATATTAAGATAAACGATTCTTCAAAATCTATTAATTAGTGCATATATCCTAGAGATAAGACCTAACGACTGGCTAAGGGTGATTCCTATCTCCCGGTCTCGGAACACTGTCTCAAAGGAACAATGACTAAGCTTCCTTTCAATTGGGAAAGGGTAATAGATCTGAAGAAGTAACGTAGCTTGTTCATAATGACCTTCGGGGTCTAGTGAGAGATACAAGCTAATGGGAGCTTTTGAGTGGTGACATTTTGTCTGATAACTACTCGAAACACGGTTTAGTTTATCTAAAGAATACGAGGAGGAGTTTCTGATTTTAGCAGAGAATAGAGTATTCCATGCTCAGAAATTGGCTATCACATAGTCTTGGGACTGATGCTCGGCCTGCCTCCTAGTGGAATGTTTTTCACTAAGGAAGAAACCATAGGCTTGCCCCATATAGTTATTGATGTGCTACAATACACAGCAAAACTCGATTAAGATAATTGGTTGCAAAATAAAGGTTAACATTATTATGTAAACCGAGAAGTCTACCTAGAATATGCTAGTGAATTTATGGATAAGGAATGAATTCGGTTCACACCGCTTCCGTAAATGTAGGCATTTTGCACTTAATGCTTGAAGGTAGGACTGGAGATTTTGCGTATACGTTCAGATTGTGACTGTTCGTGAAATGTCTTAATGTGACGAGTGAAGGTTGGTTATAAGATTCATGAGATCAGAAAGTGACGGTTGAACTGTCACAAGCCTTCTGATAGAATCTATTAGTAACAGCCTTAAACCTTGGAGTACGGTTACCCAAAGGTAGTTACTATCTGATTTAATCAGACCACGTCCAACATCGGTTGTTGGTGATTACACTGATAAATACTACTGGATCAGAATGTCAATCCACCCAAAACGCAGTGGGAGTATGGTTTAACCGTTGACCCATTGTGGTTTTGTGGACTTTACAGTCTGCTAGGGTGATTGATAACCTATGGCTCTTGGTGGGCTGTATTGGATTCTGATCATAGAGGTTGGTTTGAAAGCCTTAACCCTTTGAATGGAGTTTTGGTACTCAAGTTCTGTTCAGCCTTTTATAGAACCACCTGAGTGTCTCAGGTCCAGTGGGAGCAATTGGATCTACACGGAAAAGAGTCGAATGAATAGGAAAGTTTAAACTTTCAGCACAAAGCTGAGTGGTCTAGGGGTGATTCCCTGACAAGTAGAGAGCTAACCAGACCTTGAACTCTCTCACCACTCAGTCTTGCTAGATTTCCTTAGAAGCAGAAAATAGAGGTGATTCCCTGAGACTTTCTTGCCGAAAAACGGAGTCTGGATTCATTCGGAACAGAAGGGTCTTGGTTAGAACGAATGGCAGGATGACTGCTGGGGCTTATATCCTTTGTGAATTTAAAAGAACCTCTCGGTCATTTAAAGTCACATGTTTTAAAATATGTGGACTTGACTAGAATATTGATAAGTCTTTCGTAGACTGGATATCAATATTGGTAAAGTAGTAGTATTAGTGTTCATGAATGATAACACTGCAACGGTTGGAAACAACATGGTTGTGCTATCTGAAGTCGGAAACTGACACGCCAAGATTCCCTGGATGAGAGAATTGGACTATATTCTAAGTATTTGATTCGATCATATTCATAAGAATGAGTCATTGGCTATCCCATCCATCTTATTGGTTAAGATGATCTTGCATATACGTATGCAACATTCAACGAGAGTAGTCCTACCCTACCTCTCAGGAATGATTCTCTAAATCTTCGGATAAAGAGAAAATGGGATAGAGTCTCTCTTGGATAATGGCAAGTCAGGTTATCACAAGTCAATAGTAGTCGAATCTCGGATTCGAGCATTGAATAGCGGTTTAGTACGTCCTCAAGCATCTTTGAAGATCGAGGAATAATGTGCTTGTATAATCGGGTGCAAACTTGAATATAGTTGACTACACTGATTCTGACTTATAGTCAGATTAAGGATGATCATTGGGACGATCTCGGGCTCAGTGTTTACTCATTGTGATGGAGCTATAGTCTGGAGAAATCCAGCACCGCCAAATCGACTTTTATTAATCGGATACATAGCAGCTTTCGGAGCAGCTAGAGTGGCGATATAGCTTAGGAATTTCCTTCTTGATCTGGGACTAATTCCAGGTCTGGTAAGCCGATATCACTTCATTGTGAAAACAGTGAAAAGATGGCTTAGAAGGATCTTCTCAGTCACTAGAGGTCAAAAGCATATTGAGAGAGAGTGCCGCCTGATTAGATGGACCGGCGACGTTTCGATCCTAAAGATCGTCTCGAGCCGACAACCTAACTAATCAGTGTACCAAGTCGAGTGCTTGGTACGGAATTGAGGGATATGTCTCATCTTCTTTTAGAGCAAGTAGGAGAGTGTTGTGAATAAGATGAGAAAGGGTGTGCTCTAAAAACAATCGTTCCTTGTCATTTCGTGCAAGTGGGAGATTGTTGAGTGTAGTGCCCGAAAGATAATTTGTGTAATTGTTTTTGATAATGGATAACAGAATTTATCTCACCTTATTACTTGCTTTGTGCTTGTAAGTAATACACTGCTACAAACCCTAAGTATATCAGTATGTAACCGCTTAACTCAGTGTTTGGCATGCACGTGAGGATTGAGTTAGTGGTGATATACTTAAACTGTTAGTCCGTGGTGGACTTAATCAGAGTTTAGGGTCTCATGATTAAAACACCAATAATGTGCCCAGAACACCTTAGGGTGTGATAGTCTTATCCGGACTGTCGGTAGAGGGTACCTAAGTTGGGCAGTTATTTATGATGGCATTCATATAGGACTGGACCGATTTAATCTGGGTTTCTTGATATAATTCCGTAATCGAGAAACCTTATTAAATCATTAGATGATCATATATGGATTGACCTTAATCCTGAGGTGATCACAGGGTACTGCTTGTCTCGGGGTAGTGTTTGATGTGTTAGTTAAGGATCAATTTGATTTGTGATCTGAGTCACTTCTCGTTGGCACTATTCCCTGATGAGTGAGTAGTTCTGTGTTTCACAGACACGGAATCCATTCCTTAATACGGGAAGTAGAGAGACATCCCCTTTATTTGTTAGCCCTAATAAAATGATCGATCCCGGGAGTTCATATTATACTAATTATCTACTAGTCCGGTATGTGAACTAATTGATCACTAGGGGTTAATGGTAAATAAGGAAAAGATATTCTGAGTCGGGTTTACGGAGACTTCGCACTCAGAATGGACAGTCTATGGAGGGTTAGTCCGTATGTAATGAGTATATCAATGGACGCTTATTTACTCATAGGATTGAGTGTAAGTATATATCTATAATTGGTAGAGTTCAATTTCGGGTTTATGGTGGCGTAATCCCGGAATTAATAATTTAAGTGTGAATATTCTGTTCGATGAATATTTTACTTAATTTATTGGAGCTACTGGTTATAGGTCCATGGTCCCAACGTGGCTCCTATAATACGAGTATTTTCTTGTTATTGGGCCTCAGTGATAATTAATTGGCTGGGCCGATTAAATGATATGCGAAATATTATTTAATTGGGCTAAATAATATAATACACAGAAAAGACATTTTTGTGGGCCTAAAACCCTAAGGTGTGGCGCCCCCCTCTCATAAAATGCAAGAATTGATTTTCTTGTGTGATTAATTATTTACTTGGTAAGTAATCAATTAATAAAAGATAATTGATTTGTTATTGATTGATTGATTAATCACAATCTTTTATAAATGGAATTATCTTTTATTGTGATTTCTTTTTAATTATTTATTTAATTAATTAGAAACTTGGAGGCCAAGGATTTACTCTCCTATATAAAGAGAGTTCTTCCAAGACATATGAGAGATGAAATTTTCGACATACACACATAAAATAGAGAGAAAAACTTGTTTCTTGTCTTGGGTTTCTCGTTGAAGAAAAACTTGTAGTTTTTCTTGATGCATATCAAGGAGGTTTCAATTCCAAGGATCGGTCTCCACCAACCGCCGTTTGCAGAACACGTTGGAAGATTGTGGCTACTCATCCAACTATTGGTAAGTAGATCTAAACCCCCTTGTAGGAAGTTTAGATCCTTTATTTATGATATGTAGTTTATAGATCGTGATCCATCCGCTGCGCAAAGATCTGTTTTGTACAGATTTGAGCTCCTACATCCTTCAAGTACCTCATATACTTGACATCTGACTTCAATTGACTAAGTCAGAGTAAACCCATTCAACTTCTTCATTCCCTGGTAACTGATAATCTTTGTCATTAAGATTATTCAGTTTTACATGATCTATAGTTCAGTTTCAGGTCACCACAGACTTGCCTGATTCCTGACTTATAGTCACGACTTAATCTGCTTCTAACTGAGTTTGCCACCTCAGTTCTTCCGTCTTCACTAACTGAGTCTGTTACCTGAGTTCTTCAGTTCTTCACTAACTGAGTCTGTCACCTCAGTTCTTCCGTCTTCACTAACTGAGTCTGTTACCTCAGCTCTTCACTAACTGAGTCTGTCACCTCAGTTCTTCGGTTCTCAGATGTAACCTCATTTTGCTTGCTATGACTCAGCTGTTCGCCTAGTTCCTATCTATTACAATGCTTGTCTGAAACAACCTATACAAAGGTCAGACTCTAGATAGATCCTATACATTTTTCTCTAGACCATTTCTTGCTTCTTCTTTAATTATGCACTATAACAGTTAGTTATGACTCCATCATCATGGTTTATAAATGAACTTTTCTAAGGCGTGATGAATCATCATCAAAATATAAATTTTATTTCCAACATATTCTTTTTTAGTATTAACCTTTTTTTTTTCAGATACGAAATATACGCACTTATTTTTTTTCATTGAGACGCGAACCTGAAACCTTCGAGTTAAGGGAGTAATCATCACTGGGCCAATATCTGGTTGGCTTCTTTATTATTTGTTTGTATATACATTCTCTGTCAAAATAACTTGGCCAATATCTGGTTGGCTTCTTTATTATTTGTTTGAATATACATTTTCTGTCAAAATAATATATATATATATATATATATATAATATATAGAGGAAGCTATTTAGCCCGTTTACCCATAATTTTGACCCATACCTGCAAAATGACCCGGCTTATATACCTAAACAAAACAGCCGATCTCTTTAAGAAAATATAATAACATTAAAAATAAAAATAAAATCAATGAATACAGCTAATCTCGCCACAAGTTCAGGCTTGCACAATCCTTCCTGAAATCTCTCGGTTCAGTTACATAAGATTTAACTTTCAAATCTTTATAGTTTAGATGATCTCTTAATGGCATATAAAAACACAGGTTAACAGGGCCATCAACTCATTTGCTTTGGGTGTCGATCTTGGTACGTTCTGTAATATATACATTTTGCTATTTTTTGGAATGAATGTGACAGTGATTTTATTTTGTTATTTTTTCAAGAACTTGAGTCAAGTTTTGATCTTGATTACTTTCATTGTTGGGTTTTAATTTGTGTTCTTTTAAAGAATAAATGTATTCTTTAAATTTGATCGTGATTAATTTTCAGCTTTGCTGGTTGGTTGCGTATCTTTGTTGACAACATCAATTGAAGCCGGTGAATTTGTGTTCATATCAATTCTACACCATCGGTGATGGTGCAATTTTCATCCACCGGTTCCAGTGAAAAAAAAAAAAAAGGTTTTGAACTGAATTTCCTCTCAGTTTTACTAAAAGAAAACTATTTTGAATCATGCAGGTGTATTATTTTCTGATTCCTTTAACGTTTCTCTTGTTTCAAGAGCTTTCATGCCCAATTCTTGAACGAAATTTGGTTACAAATCTGAAGTACAACTGCGAGTGCATACTTCTATTCAGGACTCCCGGCCCCTGCAGATAAAGATTATTCAAATTATTTTTCATGGTTGGATCTGCTGTCAATTTTATATTTTAATTTGATCGAAATTTAATCGTTGCTAATTTCGGCATAAGAGTACTTGGTTATAGTTTCGTTTAATTGCTTGCTATAACGAATTTGTTCTTGAAATGTGTCTAACGAAGAATTCATTGACCTGATTTACGTCCATATTTGCAGCAGAGGAAATAGAGCAATTAAGGATAGTTGCTAAAGTTCCTCCTATGATTCAAATGTCCAAAAACCAAGTCGTAGGTATTAATTATTCTTTTCAGAGCTGCTGTTGTTTTATCTTTTCTCCAACAACTCTTTTTGCTTTAAATGTTAATTGCTGCACTAAGGTTTCAATTTCGTGATGCTTATGCTCAATCCTCCCTGATGTGCTTACGAGTCTTTGCAATTTTTAAAATGCATTGTTCTATTTGATTTATGGCTATGTGAAGAGGCAAAGAATTTCTAAGCCAAAAGCAATCAACAATGGTTCTCCGATCTCCAATGAGGAGGAAATAATGGTGGAAAAGAATTAAAATGATTTCCAAGATCATGTATATATGTACGCTTATCCTCTGACGCTGATGACCATAGGTTCATAGATATTGTTTTTTTTTTTTGTTTTTTTATTTTTAATTCCTATTATTTATATTAACTCAGATGAGTACTTTTTATTTTATTTGATGAATGTTTTATGCAAATCAGATAATGTAGTTATTACATTAAATTTTTGGGTTTTAATCAAACCATTTGTTTTCTATGAATTCAAAGTAGTATTTGTGAAATATCTGATAATTGAGATGCTATTCTAAGGGAAAAAAAACATGCATTGTAAGCATGAGTGCGATATCTTATTATTCACCGGCTGATAGTGAGTCGCAATTTGTTTGGATGGCGTTTTTTCATTACCATTGCTAATTTTTATTTTATTTTATTTTCATAAATATTTTTTGTGTATTGCTATTTGGTTTATTGTGCTGTTGTTGTTTTTTGTGTTGGTGAAAAAGCCTTGCAGTTTGTAGATGCATGGAAGGAAGTGTCACGTATGATAACATTGAACCTAAATCTTAATTTTTAGTCTTCTTCAACCTAACAAAACAACACCCAAATGACTAGATAACTACCAAAGCCTTGAGGGGATGAACTCCAATCCAAGTGTACTTTATAGCACCTTCCATTAATCTATGCATATGAGGAAACATGTTCATTAAATACCGCGTATGAGAATTAGGATGGAAGATCACCTCATTTCTCTTGATCCAAAGCTTACTTTTGCTTATTATTTACACTCAGTTTTGTGTTTGTGCGCATGTTTACACGTTCGAAAATTCAATCAGGTTGTTGATGTGTTTGTTTTGATTGACAATTGTTGATACAAAGGGATTGTGTGTTTTATTGATTGTTAAATGCCTACAGATGATTCGGTTAAGGAACATTGATGAATCTGTCTTGCTATGAAATGAAATCTAACATGAGGTTAGCTGCTCATCGATGATGGATATTGTTGGTTGTTTGTGACAAATTTAGAAGTTTTTATCTTTGTGTTTTTCTTCGATTTATCTCTTTAATATGGTGTTACGTAGTTCGTGCCGCTCTTATTGAACTAGAGCCTTTTAGTGTAAATGTTCTTGCTTTGCTCCAATCGTTATGATTACTTTGTCAAATCTTGCTAATATTTGTGTTAATTTGTGGATTTTTGTTTACCTTCAGTCATGTCGTCAAATCTTCAACCATCCATGAGCTAACATAGACTCTAACACCATTATTAATATCTTGATGTTTCGAGTCAAATGAAAATTTTCATTCATGTATCCAAAAAATACCGTAGTTGGTACGTTGGCATGCTAAATGAAACACTTTCATTATGGCTTGATTCCATTTCTGCACACTTCAACATTGCCTAAGCCTCTATTCATGTGCATTATGTGTTGTGTGTGTGTTTGCGTAAATATAGCGAGAAGAGTTATGGTACAACGTTGATTCATGGGTTGTATTAAGTGGAAGGTTGTGATGGATTCTTATACACCGTTATGGTACAACGGTGATTATACACCGTTGTACTAAGTGGAAGGTTGTGATGGATTCTTATACATAACTTTTGGCTAGATATCTATATATATAAAGAAGAGCACATTTAACCTGATTATGTTAAATGATATTGCTTGGTTCCTTTGGTAAAGACTAAGCAATATTGCTAACTTTATTTCATTATTTGATTTTAATACATGTTTCGTTTCCCTTTTTAATCTTTCACGACAAATTTTTTTTTTATCTTTGGCTTTCATTACGCACTCGGTATTCTTTTACCATTTAACTTATCATTTATGCAGGTACTTGGCATTTTGGCATGACAAATTTTTTTTTCACCCCTCTTTCGAACTCGAACATTCCCTTTCCAACCAAGGTCTACTCTCTTGGCCGACGGAGCTGTACACAGGGCTTGGGGGGCTAAGCCCACCCCAACTTTTTATTTTTTTTAGTAGTAGACTATGCATACGTTTTCTGATTATTTTATTTCATCTATTTCTCATTACATTGTATCGTCGTTTATAATGGTTATTTAACCCCTCTAATGACATGTGATGTATAGCATTCTAGGACTGAGCTTTAACAAGACTAAGGAAGTCCGATTTCCATGCACATGCAGCTAACTACAAGAGAATCATGTTCCAGTTGCATCAGGTTTGTGATGCTTTTCTTCAATAACTATTTGTATGCTAATCTGTCTAATTCAACAATTGATATGCATACATTGATGCTAACCTAGCTACTCTATATAATCAATTTTGTACAAATGACATGAAGATAGCAAAGCTAGGAAGCATTGGTTTGACTAGATATTGTAACAGGGTGAAGGGCTACATCGAATTTCATGAAGGAGTCTTTGTGTGGTTAGTTGCATACCAGTTAGCAAAGTTATAGGATATTTCTCATCCTGTGATTTATCCGACTCATACCCGCTTTTTCCACACACGTGATCCGGATATCTTAACTTTTATCTTTTTTCTGTTAATTTTTTTTAATACTCAACTAATACATGTCTCAAAATCTCATCGCCAAATATTATCTCCGGCTTCTTCTCCAACCACCTAAGTAGTTGTAACAAATTTCATCTACGTCCCATCATTTAAAATCTTTCCTGAACTTTTCTAATTGCAAATATAACAAATTTTATCAACGAAAAAGTTAGCATAAGGTAGGGTAGTTAGGGTTGGGGTGGATGAAAGTGGAGTAGAGTATGTAATGAGTAAGGTAGGTAGGATGTTTAGGGTAAGATATGGTGATATCGGGTAGGGTAGGATAGGTGGTGAGTAGGGTATGATAGCGGTGGGTAGGGCAGGGTGGGAAGAGAGGTATCATACCTTATGAACCGTATCACACCCTACTCAAGCCAACCTTAATTCACTACATTGCTTTATCAATCACTCAATGTGTCATCTTTTATATAATTTGTTTAATTCCAATCCTGCATATTCAATTCAATTCAATTCTTGCGTAACAAATATGCCAATAAAATCTTCTTTTCATCCTTCAAAAAATTATTCTATTGAAAAATACGTTCTCCCGTGCAATGCTAAAAGCAGTAATATAACCACAATTATTGGCATCAGTATAACTTTTGGACATGTTGTATGGTCTATTTTTAACTTTATCTGAAGGTAATCACATTGCTATACGTCCCGTGCAATGCACGGGTTTATGACTAGTATGTATATATATATATATATATATATATATATATATATATATATTATTTATAGATTATATGATAAATAAGGTATTAAAGTTTCCTTGGCAAAAGTGGTTTTGCTTTTTTACTTCGTATTAGACCTGGGGTTTATAGGTAGAATGTGAGACCTGAAACATAATATGTGTGGTTTATCAAAAGTTTTTTTTATTTTACAATATATGGGGTGTATGAGTAGAATTGTCGGGTTGCAAATAAAGGGCCCCTTTTGTAAAATCTTTTGATGAGTCTCCTATTCTCCAATGGTAAAAAAGCTTTTCCTAAAGCTTTATAAAAAAAAATAAACCCATCATCGTAGTCATTCTAATTGAAGATAAACACTAATATTTCAACAACTTAGTCTTAACAATATAATATCTTTTTATCTTCTTTTTAACTCTATTTCTTTTGTGATTTGATCCATTTTATCTTCTTTGATTTGATCTCTAATAGTAATACTTGTGTGGTGTTTCCCACGGTATAGAGCACTATGAATCACACAGTTTCATTCTGTATTTAAATTGTGTGGTTCTGATCGTTTCATCGGTTACTTCATCTCAATATACACTCTCTCCACAAGTATTTCCAAGAAATAATAGGTTTTTTTAATGGGTGGAGAATTAGTGGATAGCATATGTGTGTGTGTGTCCACCCACCATATGAAATAAGCAGGTTTTTCTTTCTCTTTTTAAAATTAAAAACAAAAACCTGCCCAATAATTTGGGTCACAAAGTCAACAGGGTTAAAATGGGAAGAAATGATAATAAAATGAAAAACCTAAAGCCTTGTAGTATATATATATATATTACAGTACTCCCACTCTCTTTGGTATTAATTTCTTTCCTTCTCCAACACCCTCTTCTCTTTTTTTCCTAACTCCTATCTTCTTTAGCTGTACTCCCTCTCTTTCTTCTTCAACCTCTCATCTTCTTTTCAATTACAATGTGGAATTGTAATGTTTTCCATCATAAGGTGAAGAACAAGAATCTTTCAACAGGTTCAACGGACTACACAACACGATTTTCCCGGTATAATTGTGAGTCGTCTTATTATCATTATTTAGTTTGCTATTTATTATTATTACTATTATATATCTTAAAAAAATAATGGAGGAAGGTATTGGTATTTTGAATAGATCTGAGACTTTTGAGTAGATCTGAGACATTGGAAATTGATATGTGCACTACAGCTTTTTTGTAGTGCACAAACCACTACATACTTGGTACCATTGATTAAAGTGATCAATTATTTATTGTGAAGGGTCCTAACAAAATATGTGGTGTTGATTGTGTTGTGTAAGATTTGTGGTAGAAGAAGTAGTTGATGTATCACTCCTCCGAGACATTGATGGTAGTGGGTTGTGTCTTGTATTCCTTTAACAATTCAGAG
The DNA here is from genome assembly GCA_036785695.1 of Gentiana straminea. Taxonomy (NCBI): domain Eukaryota; kingdom Viridiplantae; phylum Streptophyta; class Magnoliopsida; order Gentianales; family Gentianaceae; genus Gentiana; species Gentiana straminea. The sequence continues at coordinate 845,704 of JAVUPR010000087.1, read as the reverse complement.
GGGCAATTGTGTGTGTTGTACCTACTACCTAGTACAATACTCCATGAGTTCATATTTAACTGTCAGTTTTGAAAAGTAAAAATTAATCTGTCGTAGTTGTATTTTAAAGTATTGTTTATTGTATTTTTCTACATCTTTTTATTTATTCAAGGGTGTGAGATTGAAAACAACATTGTATTAATTATAATCAAAGAATGTTATTTTTATTTTGAGGTTAACATAAAATATTAACTTTTCTCTTTAATATGTGTGTTTTTTTTGGCAATAGGAATGGAGGGAGTAACTACGACTATTAAGTTGTTGTTTTTTAATTTTATTTAATGAATTCAAAAAAATATATGCACTTATTGTCTTCAACTACCTGCTTGGCTTTTATTACGGCATTAATAATGCACCAACCACCCACTACCCAACTTAAACTAGTGGCATTAAATGTTGTAGTAGTGTTTTGACATTAGGCACAATTTTTACCTCAAAAAAAAAACATTACGGCATTATTTCATTCTCCAGTAAGATTAAAAAACTTGGTAATAAATTTATTTTCTTCCCAAAAACCCCCCTCTATTTCTTCAGTCCGACGATCTAACTCCCCCCTGATTCTTCAGTCCCATCTTCTTTACTTCTTTACTACCGATCTATAACTCCCCCTATCTTTAAAAAAGACAAACATGCCTCCTGAAGGATTTGGGAATGATGGTCCTTCTTCATCTTGAATTCCTCTATAATTTTTTTTTATCTTGAGCAGCTCTCATAAGCATTACTTTAGCGGCATTCCTTGCCATCATTTCTGATCTTATGTCTTGGATGACACTAACAACAAATGTCTTCCTAGCACTTTTTGCTGCAATCGCTGCCATCATGACTCTGATAATTCTTTTATCCATATCTAACAGCCATCAACACAAACATACATTATGGCTTTAAGGACTATGATCACCCTCCACATAACTGAGAAGATTATACAACAATCCTCTTCCATATACCAGGGTACATAACAGGGAACATGATTTGAATATAGTGATTATATAGTAGGTATTTACATGAAGTACATCATGTAGAATTGCGAAGCCTTTTCAAAGCAGGTGCCCTAAAAGTATAGAAAACTTACTAGACCACAAATGAAGCAAAGTTAATCTACACTATTTTCGTTCCACAAAAGCAACCATAACAATATTGTCAGATGTCTCGGACGGGCTAGCTGGATTTAGCGTTTTGTTTTGTTTGTTAATATTTTGGATATAAGCAAAGGCGGATGGGTCATAAATTGATTCGATAGATAAAACTGGTCTACATAGATTTTGGTGTGTATTATTTTTGTCTGGATGGGCTTAGCCCCTAAACAGTGTATGTATTTTGTATTAAAGTATAAAAATGTATATATTTTGCGTATGAATCCTAAAATGTATGTATTTTTGTTGGTGTCTATGCTTCTAGCAAGTTGATGGAGATCCATAAAGGGAAGGCTTACGTGTGCGTTTGGTCACGAGGTGTGCACGTGCCAAACGGCCTTTTACAATTTTCTCTTTGTCTGTGGTTTGGCTGTTACACGATATAAGTATAATGATAATCACATAAAAGAAATATGTAACGTTAATTATTATAGTCATACTGTCAGAGCAAGCCCGCTCGATTTCCAGAGCAAGCCCTCTCGATTGCCACAATTTCCTTTCTGAATGGTTACACATGGCTATTTACTACTACTGCCAGTGCAGTTTGCCACAATTGCCCTTCTAAATTGTTACACATGACTATTTTTTTAGGGTCGTGTCCACTTGTCTCTTTACTTTATCACATGTATGGTTAAAATAATTAACAAGCATACCTTTTGTAGTTTTACATTAATCATATTAATCGGTTAATGCTAGTTTTACAACACTTCAGATGCATTTTATACGATCGACGATCATGTAAGACTAATTCATCATCATGTCGAACTATTGTGTTCCCCATTTACGTACGTGTTCTGCTTAAAATAAATTGTGTAGGTCCATTCCCAACCAACTCAATATCATCTGTTTATAAAAAAAAATGCAGTTTCTAACGGCACCACACTATTGCTTTGCCAGAGCAAACCCGCTCGAACCAGTGCAGTTTGCCACAATTGTCCTTGTAAATTTTTATAGATGACTATTTTTTTTGGAGGGTACATGACTATTTACTACTCCGTGATAATAGTATACAGGCATAATAAATAAGTATTGTCAGATGTTCTCTTTTCCATCATATTGACATTTTGTGTTATATTTTGTTGGTCCCTTGGAAAGGCTAACACAAGTTTAGAGGGGGGGTGAATAAACTTGTCACCAAAAGCTCACCCAAAAACTGAATCTGATCCAGATTGAGTTCAACTGAAACTTGTGCGGAGCTAACTAATTCAGTTTAACTGGGGCTAGAACTGAACTAACTTGCAGCGGAAAAGATCAAGCCTTTTCTGCAATAGATATGTCAATAAAGATCCTAATCTCCTATGTATCAGTTCTGTGCTGACTCAGTGTCTGATGGTTGCTGAGTGTTGTGATGAAATGATAATACAATAAGTAGAACAATCACAGCACAAATATAAATGCATAAAGTAAATCAACACGTGGTTTGTTATGGAAGTTCCGGGTGGTGTAATCCCGTGCGTCTCCCCTTCTCCTATGGTGTAGGAGGTATCACGAGAATCTTGAGATAACTTTTACAAAATCCTATCCTATTGACAGTCCTTCACGACACCCTAGTTTCACTGTCTACACAGAATAAAAAAAGGTGAGATTGCTCCCTTCATGCTGCACACTGATCCTTCGGAGGTAGAATTACTCCTTCACCAGCCCACAAACACAAACATAGTCCGCAGACTGCACCAACAGTTGTGGCAACCAAGTTGCAACCGTATGAGGAAAGGTGGAGTTGCTCTCCTCAAACAATACATAGCCAACCCTTTGTCACATAAAGGTTAGGTTTAGAATCAATCAAAAGATTAATTCAGTGAGCTGTCTGATTCTTCTGAACATGGCATTGTAGCTCGTAGGTGCCTGCTTCCCCCTTAATGGGTTACTAGATCTTTCTCTGCAATCTTCAAGGCAATTCGTTTGCTTCTCTCTTTCTGGATATGGATTTTGATTTCCTGGATCTCTTCCCTCTTGATCTGGATTTTAGATATGTGCTTTGTAAGCTTGTCCAAGATCTACTCTTTTCAAACATTCCTCCATGTCTATTTATAGGGGTAATGTAACGGTCAGATAAGCCTTATAGCCGTTATATGTCGTTTAGCCAACGTTCATATGTACGATCTCTTGATCTATACTTTTCCAGCTTTCAGTCCTTGATTTATCAATTCAGCTTTTCAGATTCTCAGTTCTTTTCTTGACAAGGCCTTAACTCAGTTTTCTACTCTTATTCGAAACTGAGTACTGTTAGGTATGGTGCCCAAAAGACAATTTGTGTAATTGTTTTTGATAATGGATAACATAATTTATCTCACCTTATTACTTGCTTTGTGCTTGTAAGTAATACACTGCTGCAAACCTAAGTATATCAGTATGTAACCGCTTAACTCTGGCATGCACGTGAAGATTGAGTTAGTGGTGATATACTTAAACTGTTAGTCCTTAGTGAACTTAATCAGAGTTTAGGGTCTCATGATTAAAACATCAATAATGCGCCCAGAACACCTTAAGGTGTAATAGTCTTATCTGGACTATCGGTAGAGGGTACATAAGTGGGGCATTTATATATGATGGCATTCATATAGGACTGGACCGATTTAATCTGGGTTTCTCGATATAATTCTGAAATCGAGAAAACTTACTAAATCATTAGATGATCATATTGTAGGATTTAATATCACCGGATGGATAATAGATCCACCCGATTACGCAGCGGAAAGTACAAGATCTAGATCTAGTCAATCAAAATACATAAATACAATAGATCTAAACCTACGAGGGGGTTGGATTGCTTACCAGTTTATGGTGAATAAACTCCACGAACAATCTTCAATCCAAGATCAAAGCTAGATGAGAAGCCACAGTCTTCCAACGTGTGTCTCCAAGCACCACCAGGTGGATGGTGTTTCAAGCCGCCGGACCTCCTCGATATGCTACCTTAGAAAACCCTAAGTTTTCTAAAACTCGAACCCAAGTAATTAAGGCCGAAAATTCTAAGCCTTAATACTTCTTCTAACTCGAAAATTGTGTGTCTACAGGCTTGGGAGAACTCTCTTTATATAGGAGAGTCCTTGTCCTCCAAGGATTTAATAATTAAAAGATAAACCTTGTCAAAAAAAAAATTAAAAGATAATTATTAGATTAATCCTTTTTTAAATAAAAGATAAATATAATATATATCCCAAACAAATTAGGATAAATAAATATATTATCTAATATTCCATGATTTATCACTTAACAAATAAATGATTAAATAACATATTACATAATTATCCAAGAAAACTAATTTCTCTCTAATTAAATAACAAAAATGCGCCCCACCCTATTAAAATAGGTCCACACGCATTTTACACATATTTGCCGAGTCCACAAAAAAATATCTTTTCCATTTATTTAATTATTCAGTCCAACTAAACAATTAATCCACTTATCAATTAAATAGTCCAATCCAACTATTTAATTATAATTGAGGTGAAACGACGAGAAAACGTATATGCTATATTAGGAGCCACGTCGGGGACCATGGACCCATATTTAGTAGCTACAATAAATTAAATAGAATTATTCGTCAGACCGAACAATTATATTCAATCTATTAATTCCGGGATTACACCACCATAAACCCGAAACTGAACTCTGCCGAATATAGATAATTTACACTCAACTATAAGTCGAAAGTGTCCACTGATATAATCATTACATACAGATAAATCATCCATAGACTGTTCGTTACGATATATCTCCGTAAACCCTTCTCGAAACCTCTTATCCTTATTTACCATTAACCTCCTAGGGATCAATTAGTTCATAACTAATATAATATAAACTCAGCGGATCGATCAGTTTCTAGGATTAACAAATAAGGGAATTGTCTGTCTACTTCCTGAGGGAAGGAATGGATTCCATATCTGTGATAGCACATACTACTCACTCATCCTAAAATAGAGCCAACGAGAAGTGTTGGACCACATACTACGAAGTGATCCTAACTAACACATCAAACTCTACCCTAGTCTAAGCAGTCGTCTGTGATCACCTCAGGATTGAGATTAATCCATATATGATCATCTTGTGATTCGATAAGACTTCTCGACCACGGAATATCCAGAACTCAAATCAAATCGGTCCAGCCCTATATGATTATCATCATATATAAATGCCTCACTAGGTACCCTATTACCGACAGTCCGGATAAGACTGTCACAGCTAAAGTGTTCTGGGCGCATTATTAGAAAATTAATCTTGAGACCCGTACTCAGATTAATAAATGCTACGGACTAAGTTAATTTTAAGTACATCTCACTAACTCAATCCTCTTGTGTATAGCCATACACTGAGTTATGTGTTACATAAACGAGGTACTTAGGGTTTTCAGTAGTGTCTTAATTATCGGCATACATGCATATAATAAGATGAATTATTAATTCTGTCCTAAAACAATTATATAATTGTCTTTCGGGCACTACACCTAACAATCTCCCACTTGCACGAAAGGCAAGTGGATTAATTGTTTTAGAGCACACCCTTTATATATATATCTACAACATTCTCCCACTTGCTCAAATCAAGTGAGACATATCCCCAAGAGTCATACCCTCCAAGCGCATCTTAGTAATTCATCATTCCAAGCACGACCGGAGTGTGCCGCCGCAGGGTAGGTCAGTGACCCGGTGCGTACTTAGAATCCGAATACCATGTGACTTGGTACACTGATCAGGTTGGTTGGCGGCTTGAGTCAATCTTTGGGATCGAAACGGCGCCTTTCCATCTAATCCGATGGTACGATTTCAATATTCTTATGACCTCTAGTGATTTCAAAATCCTTATGAGCTACCTCTCCAATGTTTTACTTTATCACATGAGTAAACACTGAGACCAAGATCGATTTAACGATCATCCTCAATCTGACCTAAAGCCAGAATCAGTGTCATCACTTATATTCTAGTTTGCACCTGAATATACTAGCATATTATTCCCCATTCTCCCGAAGAGACTTGAGGATTCACTAAACATCCCATTTAATATTCATCTGCAGGTTTAGATAATCATTCCTGAGAGGTAGGGTAGACTACATCGTTGAATGTTGCATAAATGCAAGAATATCTTAACCAGATGAATGGATGGGATTGCCAATGATCGATTCTTGATAATTTGAGCGAATCAAATCCTTTAGAATGAATCCCGATGGCATGTCAGACACTGACTTCAGATAACACACTCATGTTGTTTCCAACTATTTCAGTGTTACCATTCACAAACACTAATCTACATACTATTTTACTAATATTGATGCCCAGTCTACGAAAGACTTATCAACATTCTGGTCAAGTCCACATATTAAATATATGACTTTGAAATGACATAGAAGTTTGCTTTAATCCCCGAAGGATATAAGCTATGGCAGGGAATCACCCCTATTTTCTGCTTTGTAACGAATCCGTTATTTGTTCTTAGCTAAAAACCCTTTTGTTCTGAATGAATTCAGATTCCATGGTTCGGCAAGGAAGTCTTAGGGAATCACCCCCATTTCCTGTTTTCTGACGAAATCAAGCAAGACTGAGTGGTAAGAGAGATCACGGTCTGGTTAACTCTCTACCTTTTAAGGAATCACCCCTAAATTACTCAGCTTTGCGTTAAAAGTTAAACTTTCCTATTCATTCGACTCTTCTCCGTGTAGTTCCAATTACTCCCACTGGGCTTGAGATACTCAGGTGGTTTTACAAGAGTTTCAACGGAACTGGAGTATCAAACTCCATTCACAGGGTTATGGCTTTTAAACCAACCTCTATGATCTGGATCCTATACAGGCCACGAAGGACTATAGGTCATCAATCTACCCTATAAACCGTAAGGTCCTGCAATGGGTAATGGACAAACCATACTCCCACTGCGTTCGGGGTGGATTGATATACTGATCTAGGTTAGTAGTTTTTATTAGTGTTATCACGAACTGCCGGTGATGGATGTGGACTGAACAAATCAGTTAGTAACATCTTGAGTACAAATACTTCAAGATCCAAAGTTGTTATTTATAGACTCCATCAGACTGAGTGTGACAGTATAACCATCATTCTCTGGCTTTACGAGTTTTGTAACCAACCTTTACTCAATACATTAAGATATTTCACGCTTTGAACGTGTACGCAAAATTTCCAGTCCTACCTTCAAGCACTAAGTGCTAAATGTCTATATTTGCGGAAGTGGGGTGAACCGAATTCACTCCGTATCCACAAATGCGTAGGCATCTTTTAGGTAGACTTCTCGGTTTTTCATTACAACTGATGGGAACCAACTTTACTGTACATTTCTATACAGTTTAACCCACGGTTATCATATTTCTAGCATGGTTCGGGTGAGTTTTGACCCTATAATGAGTGTAATGAGGTTTTCTTTGCACGTCGAGTAACTGTCGGTTTTCCCGTAAACTCGGCCTACTTTTAGCACTCTATACTCATTTCCCGAGCACCCGTAGTTTGCGGGGTTATGCGTTTGCTTGTTGTTTCCATGTTTATGCAGGATTTGGGTGAGTCGGGAGCCCGGAAAGCGATGATTTGTGAGTTTAGACGTGTCCGCGGCGAGAAACGAAGGCTGAGTATGAAGAAAGTGAAGTTTTGGAAGTCAAGGCACCTATCCGTACGGACAAACCTCTGTCCGTACGGACCGCCCTCAGCCTGGATCAAAATGTTTAACTGAGAGTTAGCCGTACGGATACTCACTTTATCCATACGGACAGAATGAAGAAGCAGAGAGACATCCGGACGGATAGGAATATGTCCGTACGGACAGGCATTGGGAACATAAAGCAGAAGGTTTGGTCGGAGATATATCCGTACGGACAACCTTCCAGCCGTCCTGACAACCTGGAGAATCAAGAACCATCCGTACGGATAGCCTGATATCCGTACGTATGAGATGAATTTTGCCCTAGCCTATAAAATGGCGGCTCAATCGTTTTATTAGGCAGACTTTTATGATTTTAGTTAGTTGTAGCCTCTTCTGGGCGATTTCTTTCGTCCGAAAGCATAGAATTAAGTTCCATATACCGTTGTTCTCGTCTTTCGATCCTCTTTTACACAAAATACATTACAACATCAATCCATTACGTCTCGATTGTCAAGATTTGATCTTTTGTGAGCACACTTTGGTATTTCATCAATCTTCAATAAAGTGGGTATGATTTCTTGTTCTTTTATCGTTTATATCATGAATTCCTTTACCAATTATTGTTTCAATCCGATAATAAGTAGCTAAATCATTTGTACGGCCGAATTATGTGAAAGCGGATGAAACACCATTAGGGAGATGAACCGGGAGGTAGTGTAGCACGTAATGAAACGTTCTAATCGATAATTCATATCACGAAACCAGTTTTAATCGTAATTGATGCTAGCTTGATCACCTAGTCATTCATCATCACACACACCTAGATTATAAATGTATGTTGCGGCAAAGTATGGGAACCGGGGTTTCGGGACCGTAGACGTTTTGGCTTAAAATGTAGTTTGACACCTGCCTGTGCACTAGATTGACACTCCAGTCATTAAGTCCATTCCAATACAGGGTTTTTATCGTTTCGACATGGAAGGTAGAGCACACTCCCGGGGTAGTTTGTTTGAGGGTAGAGTAATCCGCTGGATCGTAGTTCGGCTGTACCTCTTTTAATCGTTAAGAAATCCGATTAGTATAATCTTTCTTTATTGCAATAGTATAACGTCCTATTTTTCTGGTTGACCTGAACTGAGTGCTAAGTCAATAGTGGTATTCAAAACCAATCCTCGTGGGTTCAACCTCGGACTCCTAAGCACTACCTACGATCGATCTGGTCCACTGCCGGTTAGAAAGTATATTTTGCCACGGTTTCGAGTTTTTACTTGCATAACCGAGTTGCGAAATTCTCTTATAAAGTTGGCGCCGTTGCCGGGGATTGGAAATATTTTGATATCACAATATTTGACTGAAAGCTTGGGCTTAGGTCGTTTTTACGTTTTCTTGTTGTTTCATTGTTGTTTTGCAGTGTATGAACACAAGGAGGTCTCGACAACAACCTCTTGAGCCATACCAACCAGAGATAGAATCGTTCGCCAGACAGAGGAACGGTTTAAGAAGAAGACTACAATTTGATCTTACTCCGGAAACTGTGGACGGACACGAAACGTCAGATTTCTCCTCAGAGGAAGAAGAAATGACAACCAATGGTAGGGATCAGTTGAATGGTTATGGGACGTCTCAAATGAGGGGTTTGGGAACTCTAAATAACCCACCTCCACGCGAGAGGAATCCCCTGGACCCTCCTATGGCTGCAAGGACAGATGGAAGGAATTTATTTGACCCCGCTCTAGAAAGGGGTGATGGAAGAAACAGACTGGACCAACAAAATGATGTGTTAAATGGTCAATTACAGCAACAGCCACCTGGTCAGGACAATTTGCAAATGCAGATGTATCAATTGATTCAACAACAGATGGCACAGATTCAGCTTTCGCAAGCGAATCGAACAACCGAGAATCGAAACGACGCGGAACAACCCACGGTGCAAATCAGGGGTTTGTATCAGCAAGGGATTACGTGGTTACCCCGTATCAAGGGACCGGACATAATCCGATTAGAATCCCAGCTATCCATGCCAACAACATGGAACCAAAGCAGAATGTCATCAACCTGATCAGCGAGAATGCAATTTTTTACGGGCAGCGGAATGAGGACCCGAATGAATTCCTAGACAACTATCTGCAGATAATCTCGACATTGAAGTACAACGGAGTGAGCGAGGAGGCGCTCAAGTTGATGATGTTTCAGTTTGCATTAAGGGGAGCCGCAAGAACATGGTTCAACACCCTCCCTAACGCCTCATTATCTACATGGGCTGAAGTGGCCGATGTGTTTCTGAAGAAATATTTTCCACCAGCAAAGATTGAGGATTTAAAGCAGGAAATACACAATTTTAGTGGGCGAAAGGGGGAAACAATGAAAGAAACTGTTGAAAGGTTTAGGGCAGTGCTAAAGAAGTGCCCTCCACACAATTTGAGCATAGTCGAGCAGGTGATAAAGATTTATAGAGCCTTGGATAAGTCAGACATGAATCTCTTAGATGCAACTAGTGGAAACGGTTTGACGAGGATTGATCCTGAGCTAGCAATGCAACATATTACGATGCTATCGAGAGGGATGATGAATGGGTTTCCAGTTCTGGGACAGAGAACCTGATAGAGCCACAACAAAATGTTAAGGCTCTTGAGGAGCAGTTGGATAAAGAGACAGCCGCACATAATGAGTTGTTGGCACTTCAGACAGAAATGAAGAAACTGAAAGAGGCACAACAAGTGTGTCAGTTGTGTGGCGGTAATCACTCGGCTCAGTTCTGTACGAGCCCGAGCAGAACGACTTATCCTCAGCAAGTACCACAACAGATACCACAACCGACCCAACAACAACCTGTATCAAATGTATCTCAGCAGCAACCAGTGGCAGTTATGGAAGATCTAGTTGCAGCGCTTAACAGATTGGGGATAGGGAGTTCAAATAGCGGTAATCAGCAGGTTTTCGGGAAGAACCCGCAATTTGGTCAGCAACAAAATTCTGAGGGTCAATGGAACCAGAATAACCCATGGGGTAACAACCCAAATTGGCAAGCTCCACCGAACTACCAAGATTTTGAACCATCGATGGGTTGTGGCATGGAAGAAGATTTCCAACCGAACGACGTGAACTATGTCGGAAACAATTCTGGGGGAAATTGGAACCAAGGCAATAACAATCAGGGAAGCTGGAACAACAATAATTCTGGGAACAATTGGAGGAACCAGAATTCGGGGAATAATTGGAACAATAACCAGCAAGGTCAGAATTGGAACCAAGGAAATCAGAGTGGTCAAGGAAATTGGGACCGAGGCAATAACCAGAACAATCAGTGGTCCCGGCAAAATCCCAACAATCAGGGCCAAGGCAACCGCGGTTGGAATCAGAATCGCGATCAAGGTAGTTGGAATCGACAAAATCAAAATTCCAACAACCAAGGCTATGAAAATCAGAGTCAAGGTCCAGGGAACCAAAGTTGGGGCCAGAATCGACAAGGCCAGTGGGGTAACAATCAGAACCGAGATCATGGGAATAGAGAGCAAGGGCAGCAAACCGGCAACCAACAGAGTAATCAACAAGCCGGAAATCAGAATTCTGAAACTTATCAACACCCGAATGCTCATAGGCAGAATAACTCCTACAATCAACAAGGGAGTGGTTCGGGGAACCAAAAGAAGCCCTCTGATGAAAGCTCTGATCAGTTGAACAAGTTTATGATTGAACACAAAGCGGCCATGCGTAATTTGGAGATTCAGAAAGGGCAGATGACCGGGAACCGAGCTCAACCACCGTTGAATACGGGGCTTCCTAGTAACACTGAGAGGAACCCTAAAGATTCAAAATACATTTGTGCGGTAGTTACCCGAAGTGGTAAAGAGGTGGGACAAGCGAGCCGGGAACTTGAGAAAGTGGTGCCAAATTCTGAGAGAAAAATTATCTGACTATAAAGGGCCGTTGGAAGAGCAAGAAGGGTTTGATGAAGATGTTGAAAAAAGGGCAGAAAAGGAGAGGATCTCTAGATTGGAAAGGGAAGTGGAGGAATACAAGAGAAAGTGGGAAGAAGCGACAAGGCCAAAGCCGGACACGGTGATTATTGACGTAAAGGAAGAAGAGCCATCGCCACCACTCAAGCCGAAAGGTAATAAAGGTAAAATTCCCCCTCCTCCGCCGGGTTTTGATGTGGCCACTTTACCATTTCCTCCTAAACTAGCCAAAAAGGAGGTCTTGAGCCAAAGTCAAGCCAAATTTTTGGAAATGTTGAGGAAATTTGAAGTGACCATGCCAATGTTGGATATCATTGCCAACATCCCATCGTATTTCAAATTTTTAAAGAGTATGCTCTCGAGTAAGGAGAAAATGCAGCAAATGGTGCAATTGAGCTATGAGTGTTCTGCTATCTTTGTGAACAAGATACCTCCCAAAATCCAAGATAGGGGCAGTTTTACCATCCCTATAACCATAGGAGAGACTGTTTTCAAAAATGTGCTTTGTGATTTGGGGGCGTCTGTTAGTTTGATGCCAAAGTCCGTGTATGATAAACTGGGTTTAGGGAGATTAGAACCAACTAGCATGACATTGCAAATGGCGGATAGGTCGGTTAGGACACCGCTAGGAGTAGCTGAGGATGTGTTGGTTCAGGTTGATAGATTTGTGTTCCCGGTTGATTTTGTGGTTCTGGACATGGACACTGACTCTAAGACACCTCTTTTATTAGGTCGGCCTTTCCTAAACACTGGGGAGACCTTGATAGATGTTAAGAGGGAGGACATAATTTTACGTGTCGGTCAAGAGAGTGTGACTATAAATGTGTATAAAACCATGAAACACCCGGAAGAAGAGGTAAACGATTGTTTTGCGGTGGATGTTATCCACCTTTGTATTGTCGCCAATGTGAATTTGCAGGGTTATAAAGAGCCGTTGGAGAGGTGCCTGATGCAGTCATGTAAGATTGATGATGAAAGCAAACTGATGCAAGCTCATGTTATGCACCTCGAGGCAGGTGAATTGGTTGATGCAAAGTGGATCGAGAAGCTAGACCTTGGATCCCCCGATGAGATGCCGAAGCCATCCATTGAGGAACCACCAACGGACTTGGAGTTGAAGCCGCGCCTTCTCACTTAAAGTATGTATACCTTGAGGATAATGATTTACTTTCGTAATTATTTCGCCACGCTAACCGCTTTGCGGGAAGTGAAACGGTCCAAGTACTTAAAAAGAGGAAGAGGGCATTTAGGTGGAAAATGGTGGATATAAAGGGGATTAGTGCGGACATCTCAGTAAGCACAAAATCATCCTTGAGGATGGGGCAAGACCGAGGCGTCAACCGCGAGAGGGCGAGATCCGCACCTACGGAAGTGGTAAGGAAAGAGGTGGTGAAGATGCTGATTTTGGGCATAATCTATCCTATCTCGGATAGTGAGTGGGTGAGCCCCACACAGGTGGTGCCAAAGAAAGGCGGTATTACTGTGCTGATAAATGAGGAAGGTGAGTCTTTTCTGTACGTCCTGTTACCGGTCATCGAGTCTGCATCGATTTCCGTATGTTGAATGAAAAGACTAGGAAGGATCATTTCCCCCTCCCGTTTATTGATCAAGAGTTAGATAAACTTGCTGGCCATGCATTTTATTGTTTTCTAGACGGATTCAGTGGTTATTACCAAATCCATATTGATGTTAATGATCAAGAGAAGACCACTTTTACGTGTCCCTATGGCACCTTTGCATTTCGAAGAATGCCGTTCGGGCTGTGTAACGCACCCGCGACATTTCAGCGATGCATGGTTGCCATTTTTGCTGATATGATAGATCAATGCATGGCTGTGTTTATGGATGATTTTACCGTTTTTGGGGATAGTTTTGATGCATGCTTACTTAATATAGATAGGGTGCTTGCTAGGTGTGAGGAGACCGATCTAATCTTGAACTGGGAGAAGTGTCACTTTATGGTGACTGAGGGGATTGTACTAGGTCATAAGGTATCAGCTAAGGGGATAGAGGTTGATAGGGCTAAGGTAGACGCTATTTCTAGGTTGCCTATGCCTTCTAATTTGAAGACGTTAATGTCTTTTCTGGGACATGCGGGGTTCTATCATAGATTTATTCCTATGTTCGCCCAAAAGGCTACACCCCTTACCCCTAGGTTGAAGAAGGGAGTCAACGTGACTTTCGATGAGGAGTGCGTAGAGGCTTTCCATGACATTAAGAAGCTGTTGACTGAGGCTCCTATTCTGATAGCTCCGAATTGGGAGCAAGGTTTTGAAATTATGTGTGATGCGAGCGATCTAGCTGTAGGAGCTGTGTTAGGGTAGAAGGTCGATAAGCTGTTTCGACCTATTTATTATGCCAGTCATACCCTCAACCCGGCCCAACAGAAGTATGCCACGACCGAGAAAGAGTTGTTGGCGGTGGTCTTCGCTTTTGATAAGTTTAGGTCCTATCTGGTGGGGTCTAAGGTGATCGTGCATACGGATCACTCCGCTTTGCAATACCTGTTTGCAAAGAAGGATGCCAAACCGTGCTTGTTGAGATGGATTCTGCTCCTTCAGGAGTTCGACGTAGAGATTAGAAACCGTAAGGGTTGTGAGAATGTCGTGGCCGATCATCTTAGTCGTATAGAGACAGTTAAGGATGATGAATCTGAGAGGGTGGAGATAAATGACTCGTTTCCGGATGAGCAAATGTTCGTGGTGGACACTATGTTACCGGAAAAGCGAGGGAATTTTCTGCGTAGAGGGAAAGAGGGTGCACCGTGGTTTGCCCCGATTGTGAACTACCTTGAGAGTGGGTTTATTGATCCAGAGTTGGATGAAAATCAGAAGAAGAGGCTCGTGAGTGAGGCTAAGTACTTTGTCTGGGAGGATCCTTATTTGTTCCGGTTGTGTGCCGACGGTATTCTGAGGAGGTGTATAACCGAGGGTGAGCGGCTGAGCGTGTTATCTTTTTTCCATGATAAAGAGGCCGGGGGCCATTTCTCGGGGCAGAGAACAGCATTGAAAGTCTTACAAAGTGGGTTGTATTGGCCCACGATCTTTAAGGATGCATATGCTTATGTCAAAACTTGTGACGCGTGTCAATGTTCGGGCCGAATCTCAAGAAGGAACGAAATGCCTCAACAGCCTATCATTGTGTGTGAAGTTTTCGATGTTTGGGGCATCGATTTCATGGGACCATATCCTCCTTCCTTTGGGAACAAGTTCATTCTAGTAGCTTGTGATTATGTCTCAAAGTGGGTGGAGGCGATCGCCTCCCCCACTAATGACAGACATGTAGTCATCAAGTTTCTGAAAAAGTTCATTCTGACACGGTTTGGTGTACCAAGGGCGATCATTTCTGATAATGGCACTCATTTCGCCAATAGAGATCTGGATAAGCTGCTTCTGAAGTATGGGGTAACTCATAAGTTAGGAACAACCTACCATCCTCAGACGAGTGGCCAGGTGGAGGTTTCCAACCGTGGTATTAAGAGAATTCTGGGAAGAACTGTTGATAAGAATAGTAAGAGTTGGTCCACGAAATTAGATGATGCGTTGTGGGCTCACAGAACAGCGTTTAAGACTCCGATTGGTATGTCGCCATACATGATCGTGTTTGGGAAAACTTGTCATTTACCAGTGGAGGTTGAGCATAGAGCATAATGGGCCATTAAGGAGTTGAATATGGACGAGACTCTTAGTGGGGAAAAGAGGATGGCTCAGCTAGTTGAGTTAGAGGATTTTCGCCTGCGAGCTTATGATTGCTCGGCTAGATATATGGAGAGAACTAAGCTCCTCCACGATCAACTGATCAAACCGAAGTTCTTTAAGGTGGGAGATGAGGTCCTACTGTATGATACGCGGTTACATCTTTTCCTAGGGAAGCTGAAGTCCCGATGGTCGGGACCTTACACCGTTGTGAAGATGTTCGACTAAGGAGCGGTAGAGATAAACCATCCAAAGTACGGGACCTCAGTTACCAATGGTCTTCGTCTGAAGAGATATGAGAAGTTGTCGTTTGATGAGGCTCTTGAGGTCGTGATTTTGGAAGACCCGAAGTTGGAGGAAGTAAGTTGTTTATTCCCGTCATGGACTCCAATGCATGACGTCCCATTCTTTTAATCCACCATCCGTCATCTCTCTATTCCTCGTTTTCCTCGCCCGTGCCGGCAGTATAATTTGAAAAAAAACCGGCACAGTTTAAGTCATTTCGTCGAGCCAACGACATTAAACAAAGGCGCTCGGTGGGAGGCAACCCACCATCTTCTATGTTTTGTGTGTTCCTGAGTTCCATGTGATGTGTTTTTGGTAATTTTGGTCGTGCTCGGATGGTCACGAGGGGGTTTTTCTATCAAAAACTTGGTACGGATAACTTTACCATCCGGACGGATAAATCACAGTATCACAATTTTGCAATCCAGCCTTCCATCCGTACGGATATATTTTTATCCGTACGGATATATTTTTATCCGTACGGATATATCTCAGTCAGAAAATTATGGATTTTCATAGCTTCATCCGTCCGGACAGTTTAACCATCCGTCCGGACGGTTCATCCCTTCATCGTATCCGTACGGACAGGATTTTATCCGTCCGGATAGGTCCATTTTTATAAATACCTCCTCCCCCAACCTCCATTCGCACCTTTCTTCTCCAAATAACCACCCCTCGATTTTTTCCGCCCTCAACACCCAAAATCTTCAATTCTTCACCGTTTTCAGTAATTTTTGGTGCTATAAACACCGATCCACCTCCTCTCTTACAATCTTCAAACAAAATCCACCAACAAACAACGGTCGAGGGGAATCAAGCTTTTCTTGGGCCGATTTTCGTAGGTGAAAAATTCAATCTTTGGCTTCTCCGTTGATCGTCTGGGGATTCCGTCAACTCTGTTGCACTCCTATAGTCCAGATTGGTAAGTCTAGTCGACCTTTCTCAGTTTAATTTCAGTTTTTCTCGGGGTCGGTTTTCGAATCGAGCCCCAAACGAACCTTTAACTGATTAGGTTGTCTTTGCTTGTTTTTCTTGCTTTGTTTTTGTTTGTGATGGGGTAAGATGGTTTGGGGACATCTACATGGCTGTTTTGATCATTGTGTGATGATTTCTGGTGAGATATCGGTGTTACGGTGGATTGACGGGGTGGTTGATTTTGTTTTGATTTCTGGGGGTGTTTGTGATCAGTGATCATAATGAGTCCTAAAAAGAGAGCCGCAAAGGGGGTTTCAAAGTCTGTAAAAGGAAAATGGAAAGGCAAGGCCATTGCCCCTAGTAAGAAGAAACCTAGGGTTGAGGAGATTCCGGCGGAAACTTTGAACAGACCGTTGATCATCGGGGGTGATAGAACTGATAGACCAGTGAGGGAAGTTAGGAAAAAGCCGGTCTATGGTCAGCTTGTAGATGAGATGGATACGGATACGGATACAGAGGAGGATGAGGAACCTTTAGTCGATCCTCGGAAGGCAAAGAAAGCGAGTACTGAGGCAGCCCGGGAGGGCAAGCAGGGACCTCCGAGAGGGTTAAGATTTCTGAGGTGAGAGCACAAGCTGAGGGGACATCAGGGGGTGTTTTACCCTTCAAAGATAGATTTGTCAACGAGCATGACGAGAAAGCGTTTTTATCAATATTCAAAGGTCGGGAAATTCTAGAAAGGGCTGTGGATATGGAAAAAGTTGAGAAAAGTTTCCTAGACAATCTGAAGAAGAGAAAGTGGGGTGAGTTCATTAAGGTGCCGGATTTCAAGGCAAGGAAGCCCAATTTGACCTTGGCACGGGAGTTCTTAGCAAATTTGACTGAGGCGGATCTGTCTTCAAGGGTGGTGAGTGTCTGAGGAGTGGATGTACCTTTTACACCAGAGGCCATTACGGACTACTACAAGTTGCCGGCCGTCTCTTCTGATTATCTGGATGCGATAAAGGAGAAGCAGGATAAGGGGGAGGACCCTTTTGAGGAGTTGCGTCTAGCCATTGATCCCGACATCCCGTGGATAATGAAGAAGACCGGGGTGGCTAGTGTGAGAGATATGCTCAAGACCACAAGGTTCTCCCGGGATTGGAAGGTAAAAGCCCATTTTGTTCAGAACCGCCTTCTACCCAAGGACAATTTCCACAAGTTCATCATGCTCGATTTGGCTATGCTTTACGCACTTCATTTCAACATCCCGATAGATGTGGGGAAAGTGCTGTATACTGAGATTACAAAGAACCGGAAGGACCAGAGAGCCAAGCTTATTTGTATCCATCTACTCAATGGTTTATGTCTGAAGGCGGGTGTAAAAGAGTATGATTTGGATGAGCGGCATACGAAGAAGCCGATTTTATTGAGTCCGCTATCCGAGACGGGTCCGGGTGGACCACCTGTCGAGGGGGATGATGAGCACGAGGCTGAGGGTGATCAAGAGCAGGGTGATCAGGGTCCTGAGCAAGAGCCAGTTGCTGAGCAGTCGTCTGGTTTTATCCGCACGGTTCCCTTACCGACACGCACCCGGTATTTGATGATGGAATGGGCTGCGGAATATGCTAGATAGGCAGCGGATTCAACTGAACACGTTAGCCGAAGGGTTGCAGGTATTCGGAAGGAACATCCTGGACATGCCTGAGCTTAAGGTAGATGACGAGGCTTACCGGTTCATGTCTTTCATCGAGGAAGCCATCGAGTTATGCATAGAGGAGGATGTAGCCGAGGGACTTTTTAGAGCTGCCGCGAGCGCTTCTGGAGATGGTGCTGGTACCTCTCAGGCTGCTCCCACTGCTGCTACTGCTACTACTTCTGCTTCTGAGATCACACCACCTCCCCCCGAGGACCAGACTGGAGTTTAGAGTCGATGTTGTTCCTTTCGAGTCGGTCCTTAGTTTTCTTTTAGATCAGGGTGTCAGTGTCTCATTTTCCGTCTAGACTTGGCTAGGAATTTTGTTTTGTGAACACTCTTGTGCTACGTCTATTTCCTTGGTTTGTAAGCCATAAGGCACCACTACTTTTGCCTTCTTGACTTGTTTTCTGGATTATTTTTGGATGGATGATGATTTTGGATGTTTTATATATCATGTTTGATGCTTCGTCCACATAGTACTATCATTCGAGTTTTCTGACGTAACGAGGTCGAATATTTTGATTATCTCCGGATTTCCCCCTTATTACTTGCTATGGCACGAGGACCATGTCCCGTGCATGTATGTCTTGGATATGTTTTTCTTTATACAGGGATTCGGGATGCTTAACCTCACGACCGTTACGGGACTTGAACACGCTGTTTTGCCGGGCTACTAAGCTAAGTCTCTTTTTCCTTTTCGTTCACACACCGAGGATGGTGTTTCACTAAACTGGGGGGTGGGACGACTTAGCTTATTCGATGTTTTCATAGTTTACAATGCCGTTATGTGATGAGCTTAGTTTTTACTCGGTTTCGAGTTGATTTCTAGGCACTTTCAAATCTTCCCAGGGTTTTAACACCGCGATATATGCATGTTTTTCACGGTTGAGTTAGTAAACGGTTTTTAGCCTTGTGAATGTCTCGCAGTGAGTCCATTCTATCACGATACGGAACACTTTTAGTATACGTTTGACGACGTTTGTACTTAGTACGATTGCTTTACACACCTGTACCCCTAGTTTTGAGGCGAAATAGAAAGGATTCACCCTGGGTAGTTTCGGGATGACGGGAAAGGCATTTCTTTGAAACGACCAGAGCCAAAAGCCAACATCCCAACACTATCCCTCTAAACCCCCCTAAGCCTTGATAGGAACGGTCTGACCACCGGCCGAAATTTGAGCCGTTTTTGGTTACTTAGCTTATAATTCCTAACCATGAGCCGATAATTTGGTCACATTCCTTTTTGACTACCCTACGAGTGGACTTAGTTGTTTCCTTTAGACAAGGCAAGTGTGGGGTGGGAGAGAGTATGTGAAATGGTATGAGGAGGGAGTTTTGAGCTAACATCTTGAAGGGGAGGAGCTCGAGGAAATCATCGATGTGGCCTTTGGTTCGAAAGGAAAAGTTTGTTCAAAAAAAAAAAAAGAGAAGTGAATAAAAACGAACCAAAGATAGCCGGAAAAGGAGTATGCGTATTAGTTAATATGATGTTGAGTTTGGATGTTGTCCTAATGGAGATTCGAAAGAAGTTTGGTGGTTCTATATGTTCGAGTTGAGGGAGTACACGCAATGATTAGGTTCACTCGTTCCTTCTTTTCTCCAGTCCCAAATTGTCTTTCGATAACCCCCGTCCGAGCCTAACGTTATAACCTTTCAAGTCCTACCTGACCGGATCTCTGGCCCTGGTGAACCTCGATTAGTGGAGACTCTAGGAAGGGCAGGATTGTGTGCAGTCGTTTGTCCGGTATTCCAAGCCGGTTACCGTATTGATTATAAGTCGTCGTCATTCACCACACACTCACTCCGTCTCGTGACTTTGTGGAGTCAACGTATTACATTCACTTGTCTAAGCCCCTTTTACTTTGATATTTTGAACCGCATGCATGTACCGTAAAGTTGATTCCTTGGCATTGTTTGATCGCCTGATCTACTCGAGGGCGAGTAAAGGCTAAGTGTGGGGTGGTGATGGGAACCAACTTTACTGTACATTTCTGTACAGTTAAACCCACGGTTATCATATTTCTAGCATGGTTCGGGTGAGTTTAGACCCTATAATGAGTGTAATGAGGTTTTCTTTGCACGTCGAGTAACTGTCGGTTTTCCCGTAACTCGGCCAACTTTTAGTACTCTATACTCATTTCCCGAGCACCCGTAGTTTGCGGGGTTATGCGTTTGCTTGTTGTTTCCATGTTTATGCAGGATTTGGGTGAGTCGGGAGCCCGGAAAGCGATGATTTGTGAGTTTAGACGTGTCCGCGGCGAGAAACGAAGGCTGAGTATGAAGAAAGTGAAGTTTTGGAAGTCAAGGCACCTATCCGTACGGACAAACCTCTGTCCGTACGGACCGCCCTCAGCCTGGATCAAAATGTTTAACTGAGAATTAGCCGTACGGATACTCACTTTATCCGTACGGACAGAATGAAGAAGCAGAGAGACATCCGGACGGATAGGAATATCTCCGTACGGACAGGCACTGGGAACATAAAACAGAAGGTTTGGTCGGAGATATATCCGTACGGACAACCTTCCAGCCGTACGGACAACCTGGAGAATCAAGAACCATCCGTACGGATAGCCTGATATCTGTACGGATGAGATGAATTTTGCCCTAGCCTATAAAAGGGCGGCTCAATCGTTTTATTAGGCAGACTTTTACGATTTTAGTTAGTTGTAGCCTCTTCTGGGCGATTTCCTTCATCCGGAAGCGTAGAATTAAGTTCCATATACTGTTGTTCTCGTCCTTCGATCCTCTTTTACACTAAATACATTACAACATCAATCCGTTACGTCTCGATTGTCAAGATTTGATCTTTTGTGAGCACACTTTGGTATTTCATCAATCTTCAATAAAGTGGGTATGATTTCTTGTTC
Source organism: Gentiana straminea (assembly GCA_036785695.1). NCBI lineage: Eukaryota > Viridiplantae > Streptophyta > Magnoliopsida > Gentianales > Gentianaceae > Gentiana > Gentiana straminea. Next base: position 824,554 of record JAVUPR010000087.1, on the reverse strand, counting down.
TTTTATCATTTATATCATGAACTCCTTTACCAATTATTGTTTCAATCCGATAATGAGTAGCTAAATCATTTGTACGGCCGAATTATGTGAAAGCGGATGAAACGCCATTAAGGAGATGAACCGGGAGGTAGTGTAGCACGTAATGAAACGTTCTAATCGATAATTCATATCACGAAACCAGTTTTAATCGTAATTGATGCTAGCTTGATCACCTAGTCATTCATCATCACACACACCTAGCTTATAAATGTATGTTGCGGCAAAGTGTGGGAACCGGGGTTGCGGGACCGTGGACGTTTTGGCTTAAAAGGTAGTTTGACACCTGCCTGTGCACTAGATTGACACTCCAGTCATTAAGTCCATTCCAATACAGGGTTTTTATCGTTTCGACAAGGAAGGTAGAGCACACTCCAAAGGACCTAGTTCTTCCAAAGGACTTAGCTTTTGAGAAAATTGCCAAGGATGCATTGGTCAGTGATCCGAAATCACTTTCCTTATCCTCTAATTTCCAATTTATTAATTTTTCCGGTTTAGCCTTAAAACTACTTAGTTTAGATGACTAACACGTATAAACATTCTTTCCCATTCTCGACTTTCCTTAGATGGAAACAGTTTTGAACTAGCAGTTCGTTTGAGTAGACACTACTCTTGAACTGTGGGATGTTCAGTGTTACTTGCTTGGGCTATCGATTTTTCTAATCGTCAAATCATAAGACCAAAGCTCCCACTAGTTTATCGGTTCCAAATACCGTCTAACTAGCAACACTTTGTATTTATGATTTTTCAAGGATTAGATCACTCAGAACTAAACTCCCACCAGTGTATCAGTTCCAAGATCTGTCTAACTAGCAACGCTTTATTCTTGTTTTTCCGATAAATGAAGAAACTCATGTGTAGTCTATCACACATTTCTATTGATTCAGAAAAACAACAAATCATAAGGCTAAGGCTCCCACTAGTTTATCGGTTCCAAATACCGTCTAACTAGCAACGCCTTATGTATATGATTTTCCAAATTTTCAATTTAGAAATTTGTTGTGTAATTACACTTTTAAAAATTCACTAAATGAATTTGTCTGATAGTCCTATATCTTTTGTAAACTAAGTGTGGTCGTCTCTCGTTCAACACGAGTGACATCCGTGACATACCTATACTATGTCACTTAAGTTTTTAAAGGCTCAAGAGAAAAATTAACTGCATTCTTTTGATAATTTACAACGTACTTGTTACTTTCCACATTTTTAATGAAGTCCGATAATTTACAACGTACTTGTTACTTTCCACATTTTTAATGAAGTCCTATTACTAACAGTTTAGTAGCCTAGAGATTTAGTTGTAAACAAAATGACAGAAAGTTAAATTCAAAAAATAAATTGTCACTACTAGATTTTTATTTTAGGAATAATAAACTTGTTTAAAGTCTATCCTACCATTCCAAGGATTTAACCTCACACCGTACCGCCGCCTTTAGGGTCGGTATCAGTACGATGACAGTTAAATTGAGACAATCTCTCTCAATGATTAAACTTCGAGAATCGAACATCTCACGGGAATCAGACATCCCGGGCCTTAATTATTGATTACCTTCCTTTTTCTAGCCTAGATATTTCTAAATATCCATAAATGATGTGACCTACTATATCAGATCTCAAAGTACGCCCCGAGTATGCCGCCTTTAAGGTCGGACAGTGACCCAACGAGTACCTGAAATCCTATCCTTTCGGAGACCAAGCCTTGAATTTTGATAGGGGTGAACACCATCGTTAGGGGGCCGGAATCAAAGTGGCATGAGGCGTCACCCTTCTCTCACGTGCTTGCACCTATAGTAGAGGCCGTGGGGTCGGATGTCGCCTTCCCCGCTCCCATTCAATAATTTGAAAAAGTGGTGGGTTTACTAATTACGGTTTCGGTCTTGACAATAAGAAATAATAAATCAAAGTACTCCGAACAGGGTCGGTTAAGTAGGCAAGCCTACGCCATCTTATTCGTTGGAACGTATGTGACTATCGGTCGGATCCGGCAAGGGAAGCCCCGTTTAGCCCGAAGGCTTATCGAATATGCTAAGTCTTGTCGAACCCCCATGCAAACGTCACACGTGGAGGGGAGTCAATCGAGCCGTAGCTCAGTTGAACTCGCCCAACCATGGTTAGACCATTTCCGAACCCGTGTACTACGATTTTCCGATTTCTATATTGTCAACCAAAGCGTAATCTCGTTTCTGTTTAAGGTAGGTTCACCGAAAACTCAACGATTTATCTAAGTGGGATTCACCGAGAATCCATCACTAAAATCGTAACGATTGACAAACCAGGTTCCTCGGTTTTAATAATTAGTTACTTAATTAATTAACTACCACATAATAATTAAAAAAAGCTTTTTAACTAATTATACGAGTTATACATGCCTAATTTATTCGAAATAAACTAGCTACATGTATGCATTGGAGTGGAATCATGATATGATGCATGTCATGGAAATTTTCCGGTTTCTATCACATAATTTCGATCATACACGAAAAAAGATACGGAAAAATAAACACCGAGATGGATCGTTGGTACCCCCGTATCTAACCTATAAAAAAAATAAATAAACCCTAACTAGGTTTTACTATTTTCTAATCTGCTGCTGCTGCGTTTTATCGATGATCTGACATCCAAACAAACTTTGATCTTCACGAAACTTTATGGACCTATTATTCACTCATCCTAATTGAATATGGATGGTTGGATCCGAGTTTTGACGGGCCAATTGTCTCCAGCAATCCGCCGATCCAACTCAACTGGTGATAACTGCGACGCAGCAGTGTCTTCCCGGTGCCGATCGGGCATCGAGACAAAACCCGATCGACCTGAAAATTTTTAGGGCTTGTTCATAACTCCATGGTAGTCGATCTGAACGGTCGGATCTTCGTTTTAACGTTCCAAACTCTTCCAGAAAATCGACGAACTCACCGCTAGGGTTTTTATGGCTGCTGTGCTTTTCTGTTACAGCAGCAACTTTATAGCAGCGATTGGACATCGAGATGGACTCCGATCGTCACGACATTTTGAGGAAATGTTCTTCAACTTTTATTCTTCATTATGACCGGAGGGATTGACGTTTCAACGGATCAATCTCCGGAAATAAATAAAAAACGGAACAGCAACAAAACAGATCTACTTCTAGGAAATTAAAAATTACAAAATTTCCTATACTCATATAAAAGAATTTATATGAGTTTACAATAGATCTAACGAGTAAACAATACCAACCCCAATCCATCTCTTCAACCACAACATATCAAAGCATTCATCATCATGATTTTCAATTTTTTTTTTTTAAAAAAACAATGCAATCTAAACATGCAACTTCCACTCCTAGATCTAAAATTCACATACTTTGATTGATAGATCAAAGGCTCTGATACCACTTGTAGGATGTAATATCACCGGATGGATCATAGACCCACCCGATTACGCAGCGGAAAGTACAAGATCTAGATCTAGTCCATCAAAATACATAAATACAATAGATCTAAACCTAGGAGGGGGTTAGGTTGCTTACCAGTTTATGGTGAATAAACTCCAAGAACAATCTTCAATCCAAGATCCAAGCTAGATGAGAAGCCACAGTCTTCCAACGTGTGTCTCCAAGCACCACCAGGTGGATGGTGTTTCAAGCCGCTTGACCTCCTCGATATGCTACCTTAGAAAACCCGAAGTTTTCTAAAACTCGAACGCAAGTAATTAAGGCCGAAAATTCTACGCCTTAATACTTCTTTTAACTCGAAAATTGTGTGTCTAAAGGCTTGGGAGAACTCTCTTTATATAGGAGAGTAATCCTTGTCCTCCAAGGATTTAATAATTAAAAGATAATTATTAGATTAATCCTTATTTTAAATAAAAGATAAATATAATATATAGCCCAAACAAATTAAGATAAATAAATATATTATCTAATATTCCATGATTTATCACTTAACAAATAAATGATTAAATCACATATTACATAATTATCCAAGAAAACTAATTTCTCTCTAATTAAATAACAAAAATGCGCCCCACCCTATTAAAATAGGTCCACACGCATTTTACACATATTTGGGCCGAGTCCACGAAAAAAATATCTTTTCCATGTATTTAATTATTCAGTCCAACTAAACAATTAATCCACATATCAATTAAATAGTCCAATCCAACTATTTAATTATATTTGAGGTGAAACAACGAGAAAACGTATATGATATATTAGGAGCCACGTCGGGACCATGGACCCATATTCAGTAGCTACAATAAATTAAATAGAATTATTCGTCAGACCGAACAATTATATTCAATCTATTAATTCCGGGATTACACCACCATAAACCCGAAACTGAACTCTGCCGAATATAGATAACTTACACTCAACTATGAGTCGAAAGTGACCACTGATATAATCATTACATACGGATAAATCCTCCATAGACTGTTCGTTACGATTCAGGATATCTCCGTAAACCCTTCTCGAAACCTCTTATCCTTATTTACCATTAACCCCCTAGTGATCAATAAGTTCATAACTAATATAATATGAACTCGCGGATCGATCGCTTTAGGATTAACAAATAAGAGAACTGTTCGTCTACTTCCCGAGGGAAGGAATGGATTCCATATTCGTGATAGCACGACTACTCACTCATCCTAAAATAGAGCCAACGAGAAGTGTTGGACCACATACTACGAAGTGATCCTAACTAACACATCAAACTCTACCCTAGTCTAAACAGTCGTCTGTGATCACCTCAGGATTGAGATTAATCCATATATAATCATCTTGTGATTCTTTAAGACTTCTCGACCACGGAATTATATCGAGAAACTCAAATCAAATCGGTCCAGCCCTATATGATTATCATCATATATAAATGCCCCACTAGGTACCCTATTACCGACAGTCCGGATAAGATCGTCACGCCTAAAGTGTTCGGGCGCATTATTAGCAAATTAATCTTGAGACCCGTACTCAGATTAATAAATGCTACGGACTAAGTTAATTTTAAGTACATCTCACTAACTCAATCCTCTTGTGTATAGCCATACACTGAGTTATGTGATTATATAAACGAGGTACTTAGGGTTTTCAGTAATGTCTTAATTATAAGCATACATGCATATAATAAGATGAATTATTAATTCTGTCCTAAAACAATTATATAATTGTCTTTCGGGTACTACACCTAACACATATATGGATTGACCTTAATCCCGAGGTGATCACAGGGTACTGCTTGTCTCGGGGTAATGTTTGATGTGTTAGTTAAGGATCACTTTGATATGTGATCCGAGTCACTTCTCGTTGGCACTATTCCCCGACGATGAGTGAGTAGTTCGTGTTTCACGTACACGGAATCCATTCCTTCCCGCGGGAAGTAGAGAAAGATCCCTTATTTGTTAGCCCTATGAAAATGATCGATCCCGGGAGTTCATATTAGACTAATTAGCTACTAGTCCGGTATGTGAACTAATTGATCACTAGGGGTAAATAAGGATAAGATATTCAGAGTCGGGTTTACGGAGACTTCCCACTCAGAATGGACAGTCTATAGAGGGTTAGTCCGTTTGTAATGATTATATCAATAGACGCTTATTTACTCATAGGGCGAGTGTAAATATATATCTATAATTGGTAGAGTTTAGTTTCGGGTTTATGGTGGCGTAATCCCGGAATTAATAATTTAAGTGTGAATATTCTATTCGATGAATATTTTACTTAATTTATTGTAGCTATTGGTTATTGGTCAATGGTCCCCAACGTGGCTCCTATAATACAAGTATTTTCTTGTTATTGGGCCTCAGTGATAATTAATTGGTTGGGCCAATTAAATGATATGCGAAATATTATTTAGTTGAGCTAAATAATATAATACACAGAAAAGACATTTTCTGTGGGCCTAAAACCCTAACGTGTGGTGCCTCCCTCTCATAAAATGCAAGAATTGATTTTCTTGTGTGATTAATTATTTACTTGGTAAGTAATTAATTAATAAAATAATTGATTTGTAATTGATTGATTGATTAATCACAATCTTTTATAAATGGAATTATCTTTTATTGTGATTTCTTTTTAATTATTTATTTAATTAATTAGAAACTTGGAGGCCAAGGATTTACTCTCCTATATAAAGAGAGTTCTTCCAAGACATATGAGAGATGAAATTTTCGACATACACACATAAAATAGAGAGAAAAACTTGTTTCTTGTCTTGGGTTTCTGGTTGAAGAAAAACTTGTAGTTTTTCTTGATGCATATCAAGGAGGTTTCAATTCCAAGGATCGGTGTCCACCAACCGCCGTTTGGAGAACACGTTGGAAGATTGTGGCTACTCATCCAACTATTGGTAAGTAGATCTAAACCCCCTTGTAGGAAGTTTAGATCCTTTATTTATGATATGTAGTTTATAGATCGTGATCCATCCGCTGCGCAATGATCTGTTTTGTACAGATCTGAGCTCCTACATCCTTCATGTGGTATCAGAGAAAGGTTCCATGATCTATGAATTATATTCATAGATAAACGATTTAAAAGGAGTGGAATTGCATGTAGAAATTTTTTTTTAAATATGCATATGTGATTGGTTGTTGTGGTTGAAGAGATGGATTGTGGTTGTTTACCCGTTAGATCTATTGTAAACTCATATAAATTCGTTATATGAGTATAGGAAATTTTGTGTTGATGTAATTTTAAATTTCCTAGAAATAGATCTATTTTGTTGTTGTTCTGTTTTTCTATTTTTCCTGTTGATTGAGCCGTTGAAACGACAATCCCTCCGGTCAGAATAAAGATCAAAAGTTTTTGAACAAGCCCTCAAAATTTGGTGTCTATTGGAGACCGTCTCGATATCAGATCGCTACAATAAAGTTGTTGCTGTAACAAAAAAGCACAGCAGCCATAAAAACCCTAGCTCTGAGTTCGTCGAATTTCTGGAAGAGTTTAGAATGTTGAGACAAAGATCCGACCATTCAGATTGACAAACATGGAGTTATGAACAAGCCCTAAAAATTTCAGGTCGATCGGGTTTTGTCTCGATGCCCGATCGGCTCCGGAAAGACACTGTTGCGCCGCAGCTTATAAACGATGCGCAGCTGAATCGGCGGATTGCCGGAGAAAATTGGGCCATCGAAACTCGGATGCAACAGTCCATATTGAAGCAGGAGGAGTGAAGAACAGGCCCACAAAGTTTCGTGACAATCAGAGTTCGTTTGGATGCCCGATCATCGATGAAACGGATCAGCAGCAGATTGTATTAGAAACTAGTAAACCCTAGTTAGGGTTTATTTATTTATTTTCTAATAGGTTAGATATGGGGGTGCCAACGGTCCATCTTGATGTTTATTTTCCGCACTAGTATGTATGCTTAGGATGTATGTGTAGAACCGGAAAATTTCCATGACATGCATCATAATATGAATTCCACTCCATATGCATATACATGTAGAAATTAATTCAAGGAATTTGTTAGGCATGTATACAACATGCGATTAGTTTTAATTAATTGTATGATATTAATTAGAAACTAATTAGGGAACCCGAGGATTCCGGGTTTTGTCAATCGTCACGGTTAGGTGATGGACTCTCGGTGAATCCTACCTTGCGAAAGCATAGGGAGTAAAATCCTGAAACCTCGACGAGATTGCATTTTTTGTCCGTAGGGTCTACGTGAAAGTTTGATGTTAAGGGATTGAACAATTATGGGCGAATATGGTTCGAAAGTGGTCAAACCATGGATGGTGGTCAACTGAGACACGGCTCGATCGACTTAACCCTCCACGTGTGGCGTTTGCATGGAGGTCCGGCAAGGCTGAGCTATCCCACGAGCGACTACGGCTCAACGGAGCTCCCCTAGCCCTGATCCGTCTGACAGCCACATATGTTCCAACGAATAGGTCGGGTGGGCTAGCCCACATAACCGACACCATTTGGGCCCATGATTTATTGTTCCTGAAAGATACATCAAGTCCAAAAACGAAATCGCAAAAACCCACCACTTTTTCAAAATATTGAGTGGGAGCGGGGAAGGCGACAGCCGACCCCACGGCCTCTACTGTTGACACAAGCAACGTGAGAGAATGGTGACGCCTCGTGCCGGCCTGGGACCGGCCTCCCTAAGGAAGGCCTTCACCGCTATCAAAATTCAAGGCTTGGTCTCCGAAAAGATAGGATTTTGGGTACTCGTCGGGTCACTGACCGACCCTAAGGCGGCACACTCGGGGTCTACCTAAAAATCTGAAACAGTAGGGTCACACTCATTGTGGGTATTAATGGTAATACCTTGGCTGAAAAAGAAAGGTAATCGAGGATTAAAATTTGATGTTCGATTCCATTTAATCATCGAGAGAGTTGATCTCAATTTAGTCGTCACCTCTTTGACCTACCCTAAGGCGGCACTGAGGTGTGAGACTAAATCCTTGGAACGGTAGGATAGACTTTGCATTAGTTTATAGTTCCTAAAATCAATTAGTAGTGTATAATTTGGATTTATTTTCTGTCAATTTTATTTACAACAATTTGTATATCTCTATAGGGTACTAGACTGCTAGTGTATGTTTTAAATTGACTAGTAACGACTTCGTTAAAAGTGGTAACTAGAACGTTGTACTTATTAATCATACATGCGATTTATCTTTCGGAAGATATTTCTCTTGAGCCTTCAAGACTTAAGTGACGTAAATAAATATGTCACTGCTGTCACGCGTGTTGAACGAAAGACAACCATAGTTAGATTAAAAGATGGTTGGGACGGTAAAATTCTTCTAGTGGATTTTTAATTGTGTAGTGACTACACGAGAAATTTTCTAATAGAAAAATTGGAGAATCATAAATTAAAGTGTTGCTAGTTAGACGGTATTTGGAACCGATAAACTAGTGGGAGCTTTAATATTATGTTTTTGTTGTTTTCTGATTTATTTGAAAATTAGTCCCACTAGGTAACGCTTTCATTAGACATCCCACAGTTCACGAGTAGTGTCAACTCAAACGAACTGCTAGTTCAAGACTATTTCCTTTTAAGGAAAGTCAAGAATGGGAAATCATCTAAACTAAGTTTGAGGCTAAACCGAAATATTAATTAAAGAAAGTAGAGGATAAGGAAAGTGATTTCGGATCACTAACCAATGAATCCTTAGCGACTTTCTTAACCAAGTAACTCGACTCGGGAGCTAAGTTCTTTGGAAAAACAAGGAAGTTTTGCATTAACGATTAATAGAGAAGACAACGGCCAGTAATTTCAGCTAGAATAGTGGGAGTGGTATGAGGAAATGAACTTTGGATTCGATCCTTGAATATCATGGAAATTTTATTTTTCTGTTTTCAGATTCGTTGGATCAAATGGATTCACTTTCAACTCGACACATTGTTGCCTCATAGAAAGTGAATATGACATTTGTAGTACGAATCCGAGACTCGGACTTTTGTTTGATAAAGTCAGAACCACTAAGAAATGCTGAAAAGGTATATGTAATCACGTCTTAAACTATTATAGGCGAACGGTTTCCGTATTAAGATAAAAGATTCTTCAAAATCTATTAATTAGTGCATATATCCTAGAGATAAGACCTGACGACTGGCTAAGGGTGATTCCTATCTCCCAGTCTCGGAACACTGTCTCAAAGGAACAATGACTAAGCTTCCTTTCAATCGGGAAAGGGTAATAGATCTGAAGAAGTAACGTACTTTGTTCATAATGACCTTCGGGGTCTAGTGAGAGATACAAGCTAATGGGAACTTTTGAGTGGTGACATTCTGTCTGATAACTACTCGAAACACGGTTTAGTTTATCTAAAGAATACGAGGAGGAATCTCTGATTTTAGCAGAGAATAGAGTATTCCATGCTCAGAAATCTGCTATCACATAGTCTTGGGACTGATGCTTGGCCTGCCTCCTAGTGGAATGTTTTTCACTGAGGAAGAAACCATAGACTTGCCCCATATGGTTATTGATGTGCTACAATACACTGCTAAACTCGATTAAGATAATTGGTTGCAAAATAACGGTTAACATGATTATGTAAACCGAGAAGTCTACCTAGAAGATGCTAGTGAATTTATGGATAAGGAATGAATTCGGTTCACACCGCTTCCGTAAATGTAAGCATTTAGCACTTAATGCTTGAAGGTAGGACTGGAGATTTTACGCATATGTTCATTGTGACTGTTCGTGAAATGTCTTAATGTGACGAGTGAAGGTTGGTTATAAGATTCATGATATCAGAAAGTGACGGTTGAACTGTCACAAGCCTTCTGATAGAATCTATAAGTAACAGCCTTAAACCTTGGAGTACGGTTACCTAAAGGTAGTTACTATCTAATTTAATCAGACCATGTCCAACATCGGTTGTTGGTGATTACACTAATAAATACTACTAGATCAGAATGTCAATCCACCCAAAATGCAGTGGGAGTATGGTTTAACCGTTGACCCATTGTGGTTTTGTGGACTTTACAGTCTGCTTGGGTGATTGATAACCTATGGCTCTTGGTGGGCCGTATAGGATTCTGATCATAGAGGTTGGTTTGAAAGCCTTAACCCTGTGAATGGAGTTTTGGTACTCCAGTTCTGTTCAGCCTCTTGTAGAACCACCTGAGTGTCTCAGGCCCCGTGGGAGCAATTGGATCTACACGGAAAAGAGTCGAATGAATAGGAAAGTTTAAACTTTTAGCGCACAGTTGAGTGGTCTAAGGGTGATTCCCTGACAAGTAGAGAGTTAACCAGACCTTGAACTCTCTCACCACTCAGTCTTGTTAGATTTCGTTAGAAAGCGTAAAAATAGGGTGATTCCCCGAGACTCTCTTGCCAAAAAACGGAGTCCGGATTCATTCGGAACGTAAGGGTCTTGGTTAGAACAAATGGCAGGATGACTGCCGGGACTTATATCCTTTGTGAATTTAAAAAAACCTCTCGGTCATTTAAAGTCACATGTTTTAAAATATGTGGACTTGACCAGAATATTGATAAGTCTTTCGTAGACTGGCTATCAATATTGGTAAAGTAGTAGTATTAGTGTTCATGAATGATAACACTGCAACGGTTGGAAACAACATGGTTGTACTATCTGAAGTCGGAAACTGACACGCCAAGATTCCCTGGATGAGAGAATTGGACTATATTTTAAGAATGTGATTCGGTCAAATTCACAAGAATGAGTCATTGGCTATCCCATCCGTCTTATTGGTTAAGATGATCTTTCATATACGTATGCAACATTCAACGAGAGTAGTCTTACCCTACCTCTCAGGAATGATTCTCTAAATCTTCGGATAAAGATAAAATGGGATAGAGTCTCTCTTGGATAACGGCAAGTCAGGTTATCACAAGTCAATAGTGGTCGAATCTCGGATTCGAGCATTGAATAGCGGTTTAGTACGTCCTCAAGCATCTTTGAAGAACGAGGAATAATATGCTTGTATATTCGGGTGCAAACTTGAATATAGTTGACTACACTGATTCTGACTTATAGTCAGATTAAGGATGATCGTTGGGACGATCTCGGGCTCAGTGTTTACTCATTGTGATGGAGCTATAGTCTGGAGAAATCCAGCACCGCCAAATCGACTTTTATTAATCGGATACATAGCAGCTTTCGGAGCAGCTAGAGTGGCGATATAGCTTAGAATTTCCTTCCCGATCTGGGACTAATTCCAGGTCTGGTGAGCCGATATCACTTCATTGTGAAAACAGTGAAAAGATGGCTTAGAAGGATCTTCTCAGTCACTAGAGGTCAAAAGCATATTGAGAGAGAGTACCACCTGATTAGATGGACCGGCGATGTTTCGATCCTAAAGATCGTCTCGAGCCGACAACCTAACTAATCAGTGTACCAAGTCGAGTGCTTGGTACGGCATTGAGGGATATGTCTCATCTGCTTTTAGAGCAAGTGGGAGAGTGTTGTGAATAATATGAGAAAGGTTGTGCTCTAAAAACAATCGTTGCTTGTCATTTCGTGCAAGTGGTAGATTGTTGAGTGTAGTGCCCGAAAGACAATTTGTGTAATTGTTTGTGATAATGGATAACAGAATTTATCTCACCTTATTACTTGCTTTGTGTTTGTAAGTAATACACTGCTACAAACCCTAAGTATATCAGTATGTAACCGCTTAACTCAGTGTATGGCATGCACGTGAGGATTGAGTTAGTGGTGATATACTTAAACTGTTAGTCCGTGGTGAACTTAATCGGAGTTTAGGGTCTCATGATTAAAACACCAATAATGCGCCCAGAACACCTTAGGGTGTGATAGTCTTATTCCGACTGTCGGTAGAGGGTACATAAGTGGGGCATTTATATATGATGGCATTCATATAGGACTGGACCGATTTAATCTGGGTTTCTCGATATAATTCCGTAATCGAGAAAACTTATTAAATCATTAGATGATCATATATGGATTGACCTTAATCCTGAGGTGATCACAGGGTACTGCTTGTCTCGGGGTAGTGTTTGATGTGTTAGTTAAGGATCAATTTGATTTGTGATCTGAGGCACTTCTCGTTGGCACTATTCCCTGATGAGTGAGTAGTTCTGTGTTTCACAGACACGGAATCCATTCCTTAATGCGGGAAGTAGAGAGACAATCCATTTATTTGTTAGCCCTAATAAAATGATCGATCCCGGGAGTTCATATTAGACTAATTAGCTACTAGTCCGGTATGTGAACTAATTGATCACTAGGGGGTTAATGGTAAATAAGGAAAAGATATTCGAGTCGGGTTTACGGAGACTTCCCACTCGTAATGGACAGTCTATGGAGGGTTAGTCTGTATGTAATGATTATATCAATGGACGCTTATTTACTCATAGGATTGAGTGTAAGTATATATATATAATTGGTAGAGTTCAGTTTCGGGTTTATGGTGGCGTAATCCCGGAATTAATAATTTAAGTGTGAATATTCTGTTCGATGAATATTTTACTTAATTTATTGGAGCTACTGGTTATAGGTCCATGGTCCCCAACGTGGCCCCTATAATACGAGTATTTTCTTGTTATTAGGCCTCAGTGATAATTAATTGGCTGGGCCAATGAAATGATATGCGAAATATTATTTAATTGGGCTAAATAATATAATACATAGAAAAGACATTTTTGTGGGCCTAAAACCCTAAGGTGTGGCGCCTACCTCTCATAAAATGCAAGAATTGATTTTCTTGTGTGATTAATTATTTACTTGGTAAGTAATCAATTAATAAAAGATAATTGATTTGTAATTGATTGATTGATTAATCACAATCTTTTATAAATGGAATTATCTTTTATTGTGATTTCTTTTTAATTATTTATTTAATTAATTAGAAACTTGGAGGCCAAGGATTTACTATCCTATATAAAGAGAGTTCTTCCAAGACATATGAGAGATGAAATTTTCGACATACATACACACATAAAATAGAGAGAAAAACTTGTTTCTTGTCTTGGGTTTCTGGTTGAAGAAAAACTTGTATATCAAGGAGGTTTCAATTCCAAGGATCGGTGTCCACCAACCGCCGTTTGGAGAACACGTTGGAAGATTCTGGCTACTCATCCAGCTATTGGTAAGTAGATCTAAACCCCCTTGTAGGAAGTTTAGATCCTTTATTTATGATATGTAGTTTATAGATCGTGATCCATCCGCTGCGCAAAGATCTGTTTTGTACAGATCTGAGCTCCTACATCCTTCAAGTACCTCATATTTTTGACATCTGACTTCAATTGACTAAGTCAGAGTACACCATTCAGCTTCTTCATTCCCTGGTAACTGATAATCTTTGTCCTTAAGATTATTCTGTTTTACATGACCTATAGTTCGCTTTCGGTCACCACGACTTGCTCGATTCCCGACTTATAGTCATGACTTAATCGCTTCTAACCGAGTTTGACACCTCGCTTCTTCCGTCTTCACTAACCGAGTCTCGTTACCCGAGTTCTTCGCTTCTTCACTAACCGAGTCTCGTCACCTCGCTTCTTCCGTCTTCACTAACCGAGTCCGTTACCTCGCTTCTTCGCTTCTTCACTAACTAAGTCTATCACCTCAGTTCTTCGGTTCTCAGATGTAACCTCAGTTTGCTTGCTATGACTCAGCTGTTCGCCTAGTTCCTATCTATTACAATGCTTGTCTGAAACAACCTATACAAAGCTTAGACTCTAGATAGATCCTACACATTTTTCTCTAGACCATTTCTTGCTTCTTCTTTCATTATGCACTATAACAGTTAGTTATGACTCCATCATCATGGGTTATAAATGAACTTTTCTAAGTGCGTGATGAATCATCATCAAAACATAAATTTTATTTCCAACATATTCTTTTTTCGTATTAACCTTTTTTTTCATATACGAAATATACGTACTTATTTTTTTCATTGAGACTCGAACCTGAACCTTTGAGTTAAGGGAGTAATCATCACTGGGCCAATATCTGGTTGGCTTCTTTATTATTTGTTTGTATATACATTCTCTCGTCAAAATAACCGGGCCAATATCTGGTTGGCTTCTTTATTATTTGTTTGAATATACATTTTCCGTCAAAATAATATATATATATATATATATATATATATATATATATATATATATATATATATATATATTAGTTATAGATGATATGATAAATAATGTATTAAAGTTTCCTTGGCAAAAGTGGTTTTGCTTTTTTACTTCGTATTAGACCTGGGGTTTATAGGTAGAATGTGAGACCTGAAACATAATATGTGTGGTGTATCAAAAGTTTTTTTAATTTTACAATATATGGGGTGTATGAGTAGAATTGTCGGGTAGCAAATAAAGGGCCCCTTTTGTAAAATCTTTTGATGAGTCTCATATTCTCCAATGGTAAAAAAGCTTTTCCTAAAGCTTTATAAAAAAATAAACCCATCATCGTAGTCATTCTAATTGAAGATAAACACTAATATTTCAACAACTTAGTCTTAACAATATAATATCTTTTTATCTTCTTTTTAACACCATTTCTTTTGTGATTTGATCCATTTTATCTTCTTTGATTTGATCTCTAATAGTAATACTTGTGTGGTGTTTCCCACGGTATAGAGCACTATGAATCACACAGTTTCATTCTATATTTAAATTGTGTAGTTCTGATCGTTTCATCGGTTACTTCATCTCAATATACACCCTCTCCACAAGTATTTCCAAGAAATAATAGGTTTTTTTTAATGGGTGTAGAATTAGTGGATAGCATATGTGTGTGTGTCCACCCACCATATGAAATAAGCAGGTTTTTCTTTCTCTTTTTAAAATTAAAAACAAAAACCTGCCCAATAATTTGGGTCACAAAGTCAACAGGGTTAAAATGGGAAGAAATGATAATAAAATGAAAAACCTAAAGCCTTGCAGTATATATATATTACAGTACTCCCACTCTCTTTGGTATTAATTTCATTCCTTCTCCAACACCCTCTTCTCTTTTTTCCTAACTCCTATCTTCTTTAGCTGTACTCCCTCTCTTTCTTCTTCAACCTCTCATCTTCTTTTCAATTACAATGTGGAATTGTAATGTTTTCCATCATAAGGTGAAGAACAAGAATCTTTCAACAGGTTCAACGGACTACACAACACGATTTTCCCGTTATAATTGTGAGTCGTCTTATTATCATTATTTAGTTTGCTATTTATTATTATTACTATTATATATCTTAAAAAAGATTGGAGGAAGGTATTGGCATTTTGAATAGATCTGAGACTTTTGAGTAGATCTGAGACATTGGAAATTGATATGTGCACTACAGCTTTTGTGTAGTGCACAAACCACTACATACTTGGTACCAATGATTAAAGTGATCAATTATTTATTGTGATGGGTCCTAACAAAATATGTGGTGTTGATTGTGTTGTGTAAGATTTGTGGTAGAAGAAGTAGTGGATGTATTACTCCTCCAGACATTGATGGTAGTGGGTTGTGTCTTGTATTCCTTTAACAATTCAGAGGGGCAATTGTGTGTGTTGTACCTACTACCTAGTACAGTACTCCATGAGTTCATATTTAACTGTCAGTTTTGAAAAGTAAAAATTAATCTGTCGTAGTTGTATTTTTAAAGTATTGTTTATTGTATTTTTTTACATCTTTTTATTTATTCAAGGGTGTGAGATTGAAAACAACATTGTATTAATTATAATCAAAGAATGTTATTTTTATTTTGAGGTTAACATAAAGTATTAACTTTTCTCTTTAATATGTGTGTTTTTTTTTTGGCAATAGGAACGGAGGGAGTAACTACGACTATTAAGTTGTTGTTTTTTAATTTTATTTAATGAAGTCAAAAAAATATATGCACTTATTGTCTTCAACTACCTGCTAGGCTTTTATTACGGCATTAATAATGCACCAACCACCCACTACCCAACTTAAACTAGTGGCATTACATGTTGTAGTAGTGTTTTGACATTAGGCACATTTTTTACCTCAAAAAAATAAACATTACGGCATTATTTCATTCTCCAATAAGATTAAAAAACTTGGTAATAAATTTTTTTTCTTCCCAAAAACTCCCCCTCTTTCTTCAGTCCGACGATCTAACTCCCCCCTAATTCTTCAGTCCCATCTTCTTTACTTCTTTACTACCGATCTATAACTCCCCCTATCTTTCTTCTTCAGCCCGTTTAGCTGTGAATTAGGTACTCAACTTTCACTTTCAATGTGGTCATGTGATGTTTTCCATCATAAGGTGAAGAACAAGAATCTTTCAAGAGGTTCAACTCACTACACCACACGATTTTCCCGGTATAATTGTGAGTATCTTATTATTATTCAGTTTGTTATTTATTATTACTACAATGGATGAGTAAAGTATTTTGTCTATAAAAAAAAGTAAAGTATTTTGAGTGGATCTGATACGTGTAAGAACAAGTGGGTAGGAAGGGGAATAATGTTATCTTTATTTTACATATTTATGTCTTTAAATTTATGGTTAGAATAAACCTAAAAAAGATTTAAAAAAAACTAAATCTATATTGTTGTTTAAACCTTATCTATTTAAACTTTGTTAGGTTCTTGGCCATGTTATATATATATATATATATATATATATATATATATATATATATGTGTGTGTGTGTGTGTGTGTGTGTGTGTGTGTGTATATGTATGTATGTTTTTACAAAATTTTCTTGGTTTATTTAACTAAATTGTAATGTATGTTTTATTTTTCAGGCTGCTCATTGGTCAATAATGGTATATTTAGATTTATAGTTTCTAATGATCATACCATCATTCCCGAAGAAAAGAAAATCTGTGTGATTGACCCACTTTTTTCTGCTGCTTAAGAGCGTACAACAAAACAAGTTATATAATAGTTTAAATTGGAAAGAACAACAATATAGTTTCTTTTTCTCCATTAAAAAAGACAAACATACCTCCCGAAGGATTTGAGAATGATGGTCCATCTTCATCTTGAATTCCTCTATAATTTCTTTTTATCTTAAGCAGCTCTCATAAGCGTAACTTTAGCGGCATTCCTTGCCATCATTCTGATCTTATGTCTTGGAGTACACTAACAACAAGTGTCTTCCTAGCACTTTTTGCTGCAATCGCTGCCATCATGCCTCTGATAATTCTTTTATCCATATCTAACAGCCATCAACACAAACATACATTATGGCTTTAAGGACTATGATCACCCTCCACTTAACTGAGAAGATTATACAACAATCGTCTTCCATATAACAGGGTACATAACAGGGAACATGATTTGAATATAGTGATTATATAGTGGGTATTTACAAGAAGTACATCATGTAGAATTGCGAAGCCTTTTCAAAGCAGGTGCCCTAAAAGTACAGAAAACTTACTAGACCACAAATGAAGCAAAGTTAATCTACACTATTTCGTTCCACAAAAGCAACCATAACAATATTGTCAGATGTCTCGGACGGGCTAGCTGGATTTAGCGTTTTGTTTTGTTTGTTAATATTTTGGATATAAGCAAAGGCGGATGGGTCATAAATTGATTCGATAGATGAAACTGGTCTACATAGATTTTGGTATGTATTATTTTTGTCTGGATGGGCTTAGCCCTAAACAATGTATGTATTTTGTATTAAAGTATAAAAATGTATATATTTTGCGTATGAATCCTAAAATGTATGTATTTTTGTTGGTGTCTATGCTTCTAGCAAGTTGATGGAGATCAATAAAGGGAAGGCTTACGTGTGCGTTTGGTCACGAGGTGTGCACGTGCCAAACGGCCTTTTACAATTTTCTCTTTGTCTATGGTTTGGCTGTTACACAATATAAGTATAATGATAATCACATAAAAGAAATATGTAACATTAATTATTATAGTCATAACATTAATCTTTCATAATTGTTGTGCGTTGTTGTTTTTTTGTTTTTTTTTGCTAACAGAAAGTTGTTTTGCAGTATTAGAATCCTTTCAAGTCTGTACCAACAACAAAAATGGGGTGGCAATACCGTCGAGCAATCCCGCTCGATTGCCACAATTGCCTTTCGGAATGGTTACACATGGCTATTTACTACTACCGCGGTGCGGTTTGCCACAATTGCCCTTCTGAATTGTTACACATGACTATTTTTTTAAGGGTCGTGTCCACTTGTCTCTTTACTTTATCACATGCATGGTTAAAATAATTAACAAGCATACCTTTTGTTGTTTTACATTAATCATATTAATCGGTTAATTCTAGTTTTACAACACTTCAGATACATTTTATACGATCGATGATCATGTAAGACTAATTCATCATCATGTCGAACTATTGTGTTCCCCATTTACGTACGTGTTCTGCTTAAAAAAAATTGTGTAGGTCCATTCCCAACCAACTCAATATCATATGTTTATAAAAAAAATGCAGTTTCTAACGGCACCACACTATTGCTTTGCCAGAGCAAACCCGCTCGAACCAGTGCAGTTTGCCACAATTGTCCTTGTAAATTTTTACACATGACTATTTTTTTAGGGTACATGACTATTTACTACTCCGTGATAATAGTATATAGGCATAATAAATAACTATTCTCAGCTGTTCTATTTTCCATCATATTGACATTTTGTGTTATATTATGTTGGTCCCTTGGAAAGGCTAACACAAGTTTAGAGGGGCGGGGGGGTGAATAAACTTGTCACCAAAAGCTCACCCAAAAACCGAATCGATCCAGATTGAGTTCAACCGAAACTTGTGCGGAGCTAACTAATTCGCTTTTAACCGGTGCTAGAACCGAACTAACTTGCAATGGATAAGATCAAGCCTTTTGTGCAATAGATATGTAAATAAAGATCCTAATCTCATATGTATCGCCCGTGCCGACTCGGTGTCTGGTGGTTGCTGAGTGTTGTGATGAAATGATAATACAATAAGTAGAACAATCACAGCACAAATATAAATGCGTAAAGTAAATCAACACGTGGTTTGTTATGGAAGTTCCGGGTTGTGTAATCCCGTGCGTCTCCCCTTCTCCAATGGTGTAGAGGTATCACGAGAATCTTGAGATAACTTTGACAAAATCCTAGCCTAATGACAGTCCTTCACGACACCCTAGTTTCACTGTCCACATAGAATAAGGAAAGGTGAGATTGCTCCCTTCATGCTGCACACTGATCCTTCGGAGGTAGAATTACTCCTTCACCAGCTCACCACAAACACAAACACAGTCCACAGACTGCACCAACAATTGTGGCAACCAAGTTGCAACCATATGAGGAAAGGTGGAGTTGCTCTCCTCAAACTATACATACCCAACCCTTTGTCACACAAAGGTTAGGTTTAGAATCAATCAAAAGATTAATTGAGTGAGCTGTCTGATTCTTCTAAATATGGAAATGTAGCTCGTAGGTGCCTGCTTCCCCCTTAACGGGTTACTAGATCTTTCTCTGCAATCTTCAAGGCAATTCGTTGGCTTCTCTCTTTCTAGATATGGATTCTGATTTTCTGGATCTCTTCCCTCTTGATCTGGATTTTAGATATGTGCTTTGTAAGCTTGTCCAAGATCTACACTTTTCAAACATTCCTCCCTGTGTATTTATAGGGGTAATGTAACGGTTAGATAAGCCTTATAGCCGTTATATTTGTCGTTTAGCCAACGTTCATATGTACGATCTCTTAATCTGTACTTTTCCAGCTTTCAGTCCTTGATTTATCAATTCAGCTATTCAGATTCTCAGTTCTTTTCTTGACAAGGCCTTAACTCCGTTTTCTACTCTTATTCGAAACTGAGTACTGTTAGGTGTAGTGCCCGAAAGACAATTTGTGTAATTGTTTTTGATAATGGATAACATAATTTATCTCACCTTATTACTTGCTTTGTGCTTGTAAGTAATACACTGCTGCAAACCCTAAGTATATCGCATGTAACCGCTTAACTCAGTGTATGGCATGCATGTGAAGATTGAGTTAGTGGTGATATACTTAAACTGTTAGTCCGTGGTGAACTTAATCAGAGTTTAGGGTCTCATGATTAAAACATCAATAATGCGCCCAGAACACCTTAGGGTGTGATAGTCTTATCCGGACTGTCGGTAGAGGGTACATAAGTGGGGCATTTATATATGATGGCATTATATAGGACTGGACCGATTTAATCTGGGTTTCTCGATATAATTCCGTAATCGAGAAAACTTATTAAATCATTAGATAATCATATTGTAGGATGTAATATCGCCGGATGGATCATAGATCCACCCGATTACGCATCGGAAAGTACAAGATCTAGATCTAGTCAATCAAAATACATAAATACAATATATCTAAACCTACGAGGGGGTTAGATTGTTTACCAGTTTATGGTGAAAAAACTCCAAGAACAATCTTCAATCCAAGATCCAAGCTAGATGAGAAGCCACGGTCTTTCAACGTGTGTCTCCAAGCACCACTAGGTGGATGGTGTTTCAAGCCGCCGGACCTCCTCGATATGCTACCTTAGAAAACCCGAAGTTTTCTAAAACTCGAACCCAAGTAATTAAGGCCGAAAATTCTAAGCCTTAATACTTCTTCTAACTCGAAAATTGTGTGTCTAAAGGCTTGGAGAACTCTCTTTATATAGGAGAGTAATCCTTGTCCTCCAAGGATTTAATAATTAAAAGATAATTATTAGATTATTCCTTATTTTAAATAAAAGATAAATATAATATATATCCCAAACAAATTAGGAGAAATAAATATATTGACTAATATTCCATGATTTATCACTTAACAAATAAATGATTAAATCACATATTACATAATTATCCAAGAAAACTAATTTCTCTCTAATTAAATAACAAAATGCGCCCCACCCTATTAAAATAGGTCCACACGCATTTTACACATATTTGGGCTGAGTCCACGAAAAAATATCGTTTCCATGTATTTAGTTATTCAGTCCAACTAAACAATTAATCCACATATCAATTAAATAGTCCAATCCAACTATTTAATTATAATTGAGGTGAAACGACGAGAAAACGTATATGCAATATTAAGAGCCACGTCAGGACCATGGACCCGTATTCAGTAGCTACAATAAATTAAATAGAATTATTCGTCAGACCGAACAATTATATTCAATCTATTAATTCCGGGATTACACCACCATAAACCCAAAACTGAACTCTGCCGAATATAGATAACTTACACTCAACTATGAGTCGAAAGTGTCCACTGATATAATCATTACATACGGATAAATCCTCCATAGACTGTTCGTTACGATTCGGGATATCTCCGTAAACCCTTCTCGAAACCTCTTATCCTTATTTACCATTAACCCCCTAGTGATCAATAAGTTCATAACTAATATAATATGAACTCTGCGGATCGATCAGTTTCTAGGATTAACAAATAAGAGAACTGTCTGTCTACTTCCCGAGGGAAGGAATGGATTCCATATCTGTGATAGCACAGACTACTCACTCATCCTAAAATAGAGCCAACGAGAAGTGTTGGACAACATACTATGAAGTGATCCTAACTAACACATCAAACTCTACCCTAGTCTAAGCAGTCGTTTGTGATCACCTCAGGATTGAGATTAATCCATATATGATCATCTTGTGATTCGATAAGACTTCTCGACCACGGAATTATATCGAGAACTCAAATCAAATCGGTCCAAATTTCTATATGATTATCATCATATATAAATGCCCCACTAGGTACCCTATTACCGACAAACCGGATAAGACCGTCACACTTAAAGTGTTCTGGGGCGCATTATTAGCAAATTAATCTTGAGACCCGTACTCGATTAATAAATGCTACGGACTAAGTTAATTTTAAGTACATCTCACTAACTCAATCCTCTTGTGTATAGCCATACACTGAGTTATGTGATTACATAAACGAGGTACTTAGGGTTTTCAGTAGTGTCTTAATTATAAGCATACATGCATATAATAAGATGAATTATTAATTTTGTCCTAAAACAATGATATGATTGTCTTTCGGGCACTACACCTAACAATCTCCCATTTGCACGAAAGACAAGTGGATTAATTGTTTTAGAGCACACCCTTTATATATATATATATATATATATATATATCTACAACATTCTCCCACTTGCTCAAAACAAGTGAGGCATATCCCCAAGAGTCATACCCTCCAAGCGCATCTTAGTAATTCATCCTTCCAAGCACGACCGGAGTGTGCCGCCGCAGGGTAGGTCAGTGACCCGGCGCGTACTTAGAATCCGAATACCATGTGACTTGGTACACTGATCAGGTAGGTTGGCGGCTTGAGTCAATCTTTGGGATCGAAACGGCGCCTTTCCATCTAATCCGGTGGTACAATTTCAATATGCTTATGACCTCTAGTGATTGCAAAATCCTTCTGAGCTACCTCTCCAATGTTTTCACAATGAAGTGGCTTACTGGATAATACTTTATCACATGAGTAAACACTGAGACCGAGATCGATTTAACGATCATCCTCAATCTGACCTAAAGCCAGAATCAGTGTCATCACTTATATTCTAGTTTGCACCTGAATATACTAGCATATTATTCCTCATTCTCCCGAAGAGACTTGAGGATTCACTAAACATCCCATTTAATATTCATCTGCAGGTTTAGAAAATCATTCCTGAGAGGTAGGGTAGACTACATCGTTGAATGTTGCATAAATGCAAGAATATCTTAACCAGGTGAATGGATGGGATTGCCAATGATCGATTCTTGAGAATTTGCGCGAATCAAATCCTTTAGAATGAATCTCGATGGCATGTCAGACGCTGACTTCAGATAACACACTCATGTTGTTTCCAACTGTTTCGGTGTTACCATCACAAACATTAATCTACATGCTACTTTACTAATATTGATGCCCAGTCTACGAAAGACTTATCACATTCTGGTCAAGTCCACATATTAAATATATGACTTTGAAATGACCTAGAAGTTTGCTTTAATCCCCAAAGGATATAAGCTATGGCAGGGAATCACCCCTATTTTCTGCTTTGTAACGAATCCGTTATTTGTTCTTAGCTAAAAACCCTTTTGTTCTGAATGAATTCAGATTCCTTTGTTCGGCAAGGAAGTCTTAGGGAATCACCCCCATTTCCCGTTTTCTGATGAAATCAAGCAAGACTGAGTGGTAAGAGAGATCACGGTCTGGTTAACTCTTTACCTTTTAGGGAATCACCCCTAAATTACTCAGCTTTGCCTTAAAAGTTAAAATTTCCTATTCATTCGACTCTTCTCCGTGTAGTTCCAATTAATCCCACTGGGCCTGAGATACTCAGGTGGTTTTACAAGAGTTTCAACGGAACTGGAGTATCAAACTCCATTCACAGGGTTATGGCTTTTAAACCAACCTCTATGATCAGGATCCTATACAGGCCACGAAGGACTATAGGTCATCAATCTACCCTATAAACCGTAAGGTCCTGCAATGGGTAATGGACAAACCATACTCCCACTGCGTTCGGGGTGGATTGATATACTGATCTAGGTTAGTATTTTTTATTAGTGTTATCACCAACTGCCGGTGTTGGATGTGGACTGAACAAATCAGTTAGTAACATCTTGAGTACAAATACTTCAAGATCCAAAGTTGTTATTTATAGACTCCATCAGACCGAGTGTGACAGTATAACCATCATTCTCTAACTTTACGAGTTTTGTAACCAACCATTACTCAATACATTAAGATATTTCACGCTTTGAACGTGTACGCAAAATTTCCAGTCCTACCTTCAAGCACTAAGTGCTAAATGTCTATATTTGCGGAAGTGGGGTGAACCGAATTCACTCCGTATCCACAAATGCGTAGGCATCTTTTAGGTAGACTTCTCGGTTTTTCATTACAACGTAAACCATTATTTTGCAACCAATATCTTAAATGAGTTCAGCAGCGTATTGTAGCACATCAATAACTATATAAGGCAAATTTATGGTGAATCCTTCAGTGAAAACATTTCACTAGGAGGCAGGCCGAGCATCAGTCCCGAAGACTACGCAGAACC
The DNA here is from genome assembly GCA_036785695.1 of Gentiana straminea. Lineage (NCBI taxonomy): Eukaryota > Viridiplantae > Streptophyta > Magnoliopsida > Gentianales > Gentianaceae > Gentiana > Gentiana straminea. Next base: position 800,152 of record JAVUPR010000087.1, on the reverse strand, counting down.
TATTTCTGAGTATGGAATACTCTATCTCTGGTGAAATCAGAGATTTTCTCCAAATATTTTGGATAAACTTACCGGAGTCTTGAATAGTTGTCAGACAAGATGTCACTACTACAAAAGACTCCCACTAGCTTGTATCTTTCATAGGACCCCGAAGGCGTTATGAACAAGCTATGCGACTTCTTTAAAAACTATTACCCTTTCCCGATTGAAAGAAAACTTAGTCATTGTTCCTTTGAGACAATGTTTCTTTGACTGGGAGATAGGAATCACCCTAAGCCAGTCTGCAGATCTTGTCGTTTAGGGTATATGCACTAATTTATAGTATGTAAAGAAGTGTTTATCTAAATACGGAAACCATTTGCGTTTATATTGTTTAAGATGTGTTACATATACATATTCAGCATTTCTTAGTGGTTCTGACTGTATCAAACAAAAGTCTGAGTCTTGGGTTCGTGCTACGAATGTTATATTCATCGTTAATAAGACAAACAAATTATCCTATTGAAATAAATACGTTCGTTCCAACGAATCCGAAAACAGAAAATGAATTTTCTGTGATACTCAAGAATTGAATCCGAGATTCATTTCCTTATATCACTCCCACTAGTCTATCTGAAATAACTGCCCGTTGTCTATTTTATTTATCATTTAATGCAAAGCTACCTAGTTCTTCCAAAGAACTTAGCTTTTGAGAAAATTGCCAATGATGCATTGGTCAGTGATCCGAAATCACTTTCCTTATCCTCTAATTTCCAATTTATTAATTTTTCCGGTTTAGCCTTAAAACTACTTAGTTTAGATGACTAACACGTATAAACATTCTTTCCCATTCTCGACTTTCCTTAGATGGAAACAGTCTTGAACTAGTAGTTCGTTTGAGTAGACACTACTCTTGAACTGTGGGATGTTCAGTGTTACTTGCTTGGACTATCGATTTTTCTAATCGTCAAATCATAAGACCAAAGCTCCCACTATTTTATCGGTTCCAAATACCGTCTAACTAGCAACACTTTGTATTTATGATTTTTCAAGGATTAGATCACTCAGAACTAAGCTCCCACTAGTTTATCAGTTCCAAGACCTGTCTAACTAGCAACGCTTTATTCTTGTTTTTCCGATAAATGAAGAAACTCCTGTGTAGTTTATTACACATTTCTATTGATTCAGAAAAACAACAAATCATAAGGCTAAGGCTCCTACTAGTTTATCGGTTCCAAATACCGTCTAACTAGCAACGCCTTATGTATATGATTTTCCAAATTTTCAATTTAGAAATTTGTTGTGTAATTACACTTTTAAAAATTCACTAAAGGAATTTGTCTGATAGTCCTATATCTTTTGTAAACTAAGTGTGGTCGTCTCTCTTTCAAAACGAGTGACATCCGTGACATACCTATACTATGTCACTTAAGTTTTTAAAGGCTCAAGAGAAAATTAACTGCATTTGTTGGTCCCTTGAAAAGTCTTTGGTTAAGTTTAGAGGGGGGTGAATAAACTTAACACTTAAAAATTTTGGAGTTAACAAACTCAAGAACTTCGACGAAATTTCGTCGACACCTCGATCGCAGTCCGTCGACTATTGAGTTCACTGAATTTGGGAAGCGGAATATATCAAAATTAAGCCTTATTACTTGTTGTTAAAATATGATACTAAGTATTAGATACTCAGTAGTGTATGTGTGTGAATTCAGTTGCTAGATTCCATAGATTAATGTGTTAGATAAACTAAATGCAGAATATAAATGCAGAAAGTAAGTAGGCAGATTTTATAGTGGTTCCAGGTGGTGTAATCCTGTCAGTCCACTCTTCTCATGTGATGTTGGAGGTAATTCACTAGAGTTCTTGAGATAGCAGTTACAAAGATCCCTAGGTTGCTTGTCCTTCACCAATAACTATGGCTTCACAAACTGAACACTTGGAACAGGTAGGATTGCTGCTCCAAAGTCTTCCACTGGTCCTTGAAGGGTAGGATTGCCTCTTCACCAGCTCCACCACAAACAACAGTCTTTCACCCAAAGATGCTTCACTGTCTTTAGTAGATCTCTTATAAAAGAAAGTTTGAATCAAGTAAGTGATTCAGCTTTCAGCAGCTTGATCAGGATGATATGATCAGCAGCTTCATATCTTCAAGTGTGTAAACTTGATGTAGCTTGAATGCAGATTACACTTGAAGAGAATTTCTGGATCAGTAGCTTTATGCTCAGTAGGGTCAGCAGGGTGTTTTTTTCTTGATCAGAAATCGAAGCTCAATATTATCTGTTATCTTTCCTTGTTTTTTTTTATCCCTTTTTAATCTGAATATGGAGTCCTCTATTTATAGGTAGGAATCCTTGTGACTTATGTTTGAAATTAAAACATAGCGTTTCAGATTTTGTCCCATTTGACTTGCCTTATGTCACTGTTTATAGTACTGACACCGTCAGAATGCTTTTTGGCAGTGTACAGTCTGTCCACCCTTTGACTTGTATCCATTGGATAATCTTCTGAATTATCCGAACGTCCCTTTAATCTTAACCATTGATTTGTTTGATAAAATCAGAGGTTGTTAGCTGTCCTTATCCATGTTTTCTTCCAATGTAACCTTTGATTTAAATCGAATTATTTGTCCAGCAGGTTCCTGATAGCATAAGTCTGATGATCCATATTTTGCTGTGTTTAAGAACACTTCAGCTAACTGTCTTTTATCTAACTTTTATTTATGAAGTTAGATTACAACTTTTTGATCATAACTAAGTTCCAATCACCATTTAACTTAGGGGACTTAGACCTTGTACACAAGGTATATGTAATCAGTTTAGGTCATCACGACTTCCCTAAATTCTGATTCCATATCCTTGACTTTAATTACTAAGTTTGATCCCTTAGCCTTCAATAACTGAGTTTGAGCCCTCGCCCTTTTCGCCTTCGCTTCGTTCCCGACCTAGTCTACTGACTCAGCTACCCTACTGATAAAGACCAGTCTGCTGACATAAGTCAGCTGACCATTTACAGTGCTTGTTTGATCAAAACTAGACAAAGATCAAACTCTAATAAGCCTATACATTTGATCTAGTCATCTTTTTGCCTTTGCTCTATAACAGCTAGTCTGGCACTCATCACTAAAACATAGAAATAAGTCCAACAATTTCCCCATTTTTGGTGATGATGCCAATACCCTCCTTACAGCAAAGCAAAAAGATTAAAAACAAAAACAGAACAAACTTAGTCATTTCTCATTATAAACAGTTGTTCAAAAGTATTATAGTCTAGATTCAGCAAATAATAAAGCAGATAAAGTATGCTGATCTACTGTCCTCTTTCTCTGTCTTGTCTTGCTTTCTCCACTTGCTCTTGATAGATTTTGATTTCTCTGATCATTTCTCTCATCCATTCATTTTCAATCAGAGAGAAATCAATATGAGGATCACTTGTTTCCACCAATTCCATGCTTTAGGTAGAGTAAGATTGATCTGATATACTCTGAATCCTAAACACATGTATACTTCTTTAAACTCATTCAGTGACTCCTTTGCTGATGTGGTAGGCAAACTCCTTCCACATCTACCACTTCTTCCACCTCTTCCACCTCTTTGTGATGCCCTCATGGCCTTGATTCTTGCTTCCCAAAATTTTAAACCCAAAAAGGAGTTTAGACCTTCATGATAGCCCTTGTCATAATAGGGTCTCCTCTTATTGTAGTACACCTTCTTGTATTCTCTGAGAAGATCATCAGTGAGTGGACGTCGGCCAGGTGCAGGCTCTCTATAAGCATTAGTAGCATCTTCCCATTTTTTCTTAGCAAAAATCCTAGTAGCCTCTTTTGCTACTGTTGTTTGGATCTCTTCCCCCTTATTGACATCATAAACAAAACGGGACAGCAGGCCATGTACACTCTCCTGAGTGAGCACTAGGTTATTCAGTTGACCTTCCATAACTTCAGTCCTAGTGTCAACAGCTGTGATCCTTTCTTGCATTGTTTGCTCCAGTGGAGTTATCCTCTCGGTAAACTTAGGATCCAATCCTGCAGGTTGAAGTGTTCCAACAGGCTCAGCCACAGCAGGCTTAGGTGCCTCAGCAAGCTTGTCAAGTTTCTGATTGATAGATGCAAATTGGTCTTTCAGAAACTTGTCCTTCAGTGTATTTCCTTGCTTAATTCCTCTCACATCTTGAGTAAGGTCAGCAAGAGCATACTGAGTGGAGGTAATATTGGAGGCAACAGTTTCAGTGGTCCTCCATCTATTTTCCACTAGGTTCATGTTGGGGAGATTTTGCATCATTAAAACAAAAGAAAATTTATAAAACCTATACTACCATGCAAAACTACCTCCTAACCGGCCGAATACCGGGTAGTTGCTAGTAAAGTTGGACAAGTACGGGTATCGATCCTCAGGGAAAAGGGATATTGAATCTAATCTAATTAATTCTTCTTTATTAACTAAACCTAAACCTAAACTAAAACGGAAAAGTAACTGGATAGAGGATTGTTAATCCAAAGCCAGGGAAGATAATTGCGAACCAAAATAAATAAAATCTATTCTAAGAAAAATAGTAAAACTAACTAACATGATAATGATTCAAGCAATTAAACATAGAACAACCGATGATCCACCGTCCCGCAACCCTTTAATTCTTCCCTAGATTATCTTAACGATTTAAACAAAGTTGTGGTTTCACCTATCAAACGTATGAATTCCTACTTTCGTAGATGAATTCGCCTATCAATCTCTATCTTTCGATTTACGGAGATTAACGCATCATAACATAAACCAAGGTGCAAGATTTATTAGATCTAACAACCTAGACATTCAACCTATCAACTTTCGCTTGACATAGATCAAAACGTCTATTCTTTCCTATGGTGATCTCGCGTTTACACCGACTTTCGTCCTATGGTAAACATCAGACCTTTCTTACGTTAAAGAATAAGATTGGGTTTAATTTTGAAAATACTCTTTCTTTCTTTTTTTAATAAAAAATGAATTTCGTATAACCCAATTTTTTATTTGTTTTGAAAATAATTTCGTCTTTCCCCTTAAAGTTTTTCGAACTAAGAAATAGGTATTTTTCGATTTTCCAATCTTTCTTTCCAATTCCTTAAAAATAGGTTTAAAAAAGGAAGATCGTTGTCGAGGAGAACCAAAAGGAAGGTCCGTTTCTAGCCCCCAAACTGTTAAAAAACAAAAATCATTTCTTTCTTTTTTGTTTTGCATTAGATTTCTACGAGAGGGCCGGAGTTTAGATCTATGCCAAGGTTTCGGATAGAAAGGAAATAGGATTTTTATCTCGCATACCCTCTCTTAACCAATTTTTCGGAAATTCGGTTTCCGATAATTGAATACCATTATATGTACATTTAATATGCAGTTCTCTTTTCCATTCCTGTAGATCCTCAAACCATTCAGGAATTTGCAATAAAACCATACGTCCAATATTTTTTGCTATTATCAATGAAGGCAATAGAATATATTTTCTCAAATTCGATTGAGTTATTAGCATCAAACTTCTTGTTTTTCTTGCAATTGGCATACTATTCCATGCTTCAGCTATATCTGCCTGAGAACTACGACGGGGTCGAAATTCATTTTGTTCTTTGTATTCAATAAGTATTGCATGACCGAATAATTCAAGGAAGGGCGGAGGTTCTTTTTAAGTAGATGACTCGTCGGGTCGTTGGAGCGGGACTTCTTTGGGAAAAAGAACTTGAATAACTTAGTTTTTCTGAAGGAGTCGTCATTTTCTATCAGGAAGGCTATGTCATTTACAACCCCGGCGTATTTCGGATGCTTGAAGGCCCCGCTGACCCGAAGTAATTTGGGCATTGGGATTAGGCCTAAGCGCAGCTATTTCAGCTGTTGTCGGCATATCCCCGCTGTTAGCTCAGTTAGCTTGACCCCGGCCTTACTTGGAATCTCAAGCATTCTCAGGTAGGAAAAACCTCAGTAAATATATCACCCACGCGGTAGTTTACTTGCTTACTCTTTTTTTATTTTCTCTCAATGCTCGTGCAAAGAAGATTGACTGATGCCATACTCTTCAATAATAAATAGTTATTCTAGTGCGCTAGGAGAGCTAACTAAGACTAGGAGCCGTTCGGGAGAACTCGATTTAAGACGATTTTAAATAGACGAGATCGATCGTAGAATATCAAAGTATGTTCCCGCGTCCCCGGTTCTATCAAATCGACTATTTCATCCCAGGGAGCGCTAAGAAGCAAGGCCGGAGTGAGATGAGCGTATGTTAGGTCAGCTACCAACTAAGCTAGGAAGCTGGGAAGAGCCGGTACGGCTAACTTTCCGGTGTGTTAGTGTCGTTCCGAACTCTTAATTGACTACCGGCATGCTCAACGGCCTAGGAGCGATTGCCCGACAGCCATAAGACCTGACCGCTATCAGACTGAGTGAGGAGTAGATTTCTTTCATCGATCACCCATTCCCCTTTTACCCAATGCCCTCAATCGACGGGAGAAGAAACCGAACGTACTGTCAAGGTGAGGCCCCATCTGCATTCCTTCTTGCACTAGAGGCCACCACAAAAAGCCTTGTGCCAATCCAATCACGTCGTGGGGGGAAAAGCAGTCGCGAATCGCAAGGGACAGATCTTCTTTTTGAAGTGCTTCTTACCCTTATTTTTCTTTTCTTTACTGATTCCTCTCAATGAAATTTGCCATGTTGCACTAAGTTACTTACGGATGTATGCATGCGGTCCGGGAACACTTTGGGGTGAACACCCATCCAAACAAGTAGAGTCAATAGTTTAGCATTTAGGCCATAACATTTAGCAAAATCTTTAACCCAACAAATGCTCTCCGAACCAAGCTAGATAGTCTCCTATCACTAGGCTCACCAACCAACCTGGACTTTCATTTTTATTATTCCTACCGGATATCAAAACAAACCATAAGGATTTTTTCCAGCCATGAGTTCCCCTATGACATAAGCACTCTTGGGTGGGGTAGGCCATTCCATCAAATCTTTGAGAAGGGGCCCAATCTCCTATTTGATGGTCGGCGTGGCGATAGGCTTCGCTTCTACGACTGCCTTCCCACCGTTAAAAGACCGAGCGAAAAAACGGTAAGGGGCGCACAAACAATGTCGTTGTGCGGGGATGCGATTCGCTAAGCTGGGGCAAACAAAGCCGTCCGGCCCTACCGGATTAGGAATGCGAAGGCCTCTCCTTCGAAAGGAGACCGGGGAAAGAAAGAGCTATGCTATTGACCGACCCGTTTTTCTCATTTTGTTTGAAGCGGGCCAAATAGAGAATGAAATGCATAAAATTAAAGGAATAGGGGAAGGGTTCCAAACCTTTTTTTGGTTTAAGGGATGCTCGCCCTACCGAAGTACCAAAGGCTTTCGAGGCTTACACCTCCTCCTATTATACGACCTAAAAAAAGGCTTTCGCAGCGCCTCTATAATCTAAGCCTTTTGAAGCGCCGGTAGTCGTAGCTCGTGGCCACACCAAACCTTTCGTTCTTATCGCTCCGGATTCCGATCTCCGGGCGGTACAAAGTCAACCTCTTCCGCGTGCGGTAGTAACCTAACCCTTAAGCATTTTTTCAAGGGGGCCTCTTATCTATCAATGGAAAGATCTCCATGCCTAGAAAAGATCGATTGAGACTCTCCCGGAACGGTCCATCTCTACGTACTTGTAGGTCAATCTATTCACTCGTCGCGATAAGATTTTTCCCTGTTCGCTAATAAATCGACTAATTAAACTCATATTTCTATAAGAAATTTGATCCCCCGATTGAATAGGAGGCAAACGCCTACGAAAAGGTCGTTTTGATTTAAGAAAAGGTCGCTTGGATTTATCCATGGTTTGTTTTATTATTTAATTTTATTCTTTTTCTTTAAAATTCTATTTCTTAATTTGAATTCATTTTAATTCAAAATTAAAATAGGATTTTTTTCGATTTAGATTTCTATTTATATAGAATTGTTCTATTCGATTTAATTTTGAATTATAGATAGATAATTTTGAATTGTTCTAACAAACGAATGAACACAATAAAATATTTTTCTGCGTGAATTTTTTATTTCCCCGGAGGGGAAGCTTAGTTTCTCCATAAACACACTTTTTGTTACATTTACTAGAAAAAATACGATAATTTTTCGTTTTATCTCTCTTTTTTTATCTATAGACTATAGGGGTCTTAAGATATTTAGTTTTGTTTCATTTCTTTCCTGAAATAAAAAAAAAGAAAAAAGGTTCATTAAAATTGAAAAAGTAAAACAAAACCATTAAAATTGAAAAAGTAAAACAAAACCATTTTTAGTTACAAACATCTTTCGATATAAATTTGCAATAACAAATAATCATAGAAAAGATACGAACTTGAAATTTAAACTTACAAGATATCCAGAGAAAGAAAGTAAAAACGCTGCAGAAAGATATCCATGGCTGCTCCATGTTTATTCAACCTCAAAACATCATCATGGTTCAAGAAACGAAGGAAAAACAAACAAAATAAAAGACCTAATCTAACCCCGATCACCCGAGCACAAGGCTCGGGTGATCGGCCTTGAAAGCTCCCGAAAGCGGTCGCCGTCCGTGTAATTTTCGTATGAAAAATCTGATGTAATTAGGGTTGGAATCGCAGCTGCTTTTATAGAAAAATCAAGTCGGTTGCTACAAGTAAAGGTGCCGGACGCCCGTCCATAATGTCGGACGCCCGTTCACTATTTTCAGCAACAGCATCCAAACTTGTAACGCTCATATCTCGGGCCTCGTAAGTCGGAATGGAGTGATTCAAAATCCTGTAGAATCCTCTCTTCAAGCCCTACAACTCTTCTCTTGAGGTCCAGAGTCAAATCGGTTGTTATCATATCAAGAACTGCGTCGGAAGTTCGGCTGCTTGAAAGCTTCATTCCAAGCTTTATCTCCATCTTCCTTCCATTTCACTTCTCTTCCATGCAAAACATCATCATTTAATCCTCTTGCATGCCAAAATATGTATCTATAACATAGGAAAATATACCAAAGTGTAACACAATCCCAAAATAACATAAAATCACAATTTAAGCACATAAATCGTTACATTTTGCAATTAACCTATTAAAAACACCATTTACTCAATATCTCAAAATAAGGCTCGATTTCTATGAAAAACATCCATATATGGGGAATATTGATATAAAATATATCCTTATAAAACGTATAAATTGACCCTAAACAACACCCCCACACTTATCTTTTTGCTCGTCCCCGAGCAAAACAAAACAAAGTCAAGCTCGAGATAAATAAACATCTATACAAATATAAAGTATATTCAATAACTTAGAAGTTCACCCAAGTGAGTGTGTGCATAGCCATAATAAACTTCCACTAAGTTCCACAATTTGAAAGTTATTCAAACCAAAACTAGCCCGGTTTCCCATCTAAGTTAGAAATATTCAAAAACCATAACATGTACTTTACAAAACATACAAACTCGAAAAAGTTAGTAGAGAGTATCTAAAAATATTTCCGACACACTTAGAGGATAATCCCTACAACATATCTTTCAGTTTATATTGGGGATAAGATTAACGATAACTAAGTCCTTCAACTTATTCAACATGATATATCTCAATTTTTTCACTTTTTTCTAACGCACATCAGAATAAGCTTTTGCCCTCATAGCAGAATAGGACATTTCAAGATAATCCCCTACCTTACTCCAATCATAAGGCAAAGCCTATAAACCGATCGTCGTGAGCTTTTGGTCATCATAGTGGAATAGGACATACGTGGTACACCCTACCTCACTCAAATCATCGACCGACTTCCGACACACACAATTACAATTATGTTTACTTAGAGATTTCTCGGGCCGGGCAAGTGGAAAAGATTATTTTCTAGTAGCACGTACCACCGAGCATAACACCTCAAGTAAACAATTTATTACTATTGCAAAGACTTAATCACGTTTCACTTATCACATTCAAACTTACAGATATTCACAGTATGTCATACTTTAATCCTAGAATACAAACTACTAAACTTTTCAAGAATTGTACATAAGCAAAGAGGCATGCTATAATCATCAAAAATCTCCAACTAAAATGAGGTAGGCTTTCAACATTTAGCTCATCATTTACTATGGCACGTGAAAAAGAGTGTCGGGTGAAACAACTAAAATTACTAAATATACAGAATATAGCAAAAATGATATAAACTCAAGCAAAGATATGCCTTTGTCTACTCGGGATATAACAAAAAATTTGAAAATTAAGCACTTTTCATAGAAATACTATAGATTAAGCAAATGTGTAGATACATAAACCCTCCCCCACACTTAGATTACAACATGTCCTCAAGTTGTATAGAAATAAAAGAAAAGAGAACTTAGCTGATTGTAGTTCTAAAGAAGCAAGCCTGGAATGGGTGCACCTCACCCAGAAATGCTTGACGAATCCAGTAGACTGTGGACCATCCACCGGAAAACTGATATCGTCTGAAACGCACAATTGCTAACGAAAACATCCTGCACACTTGAACAAACATGAAATACCTCGGGGCTAGGGGAGTAAAACATATAAAGCACAGGAAAAGAAAGGTCGAAGAGATTTTTCAACTTAGGCTCACATAAAGATGGAAAACACATACATGAAATATTACAAAATAGTAGGCTAGGTGCAATTACATGTAAATGCAATACAATGCAATCTACGTGAAAAATCCTAAAAATAAAATAAAAACGAGGTAGTATTACGGAAACCGACAGCTTAACTACACTCAAAAAGAAAAATAAACTAGGTGGTATTACGAAAACCGACAGTGACCACACTTAAGAAAAATAAAAGGAAAAATAGAAAAACAATGCAACTATATGAAATGCAACTAAATGAAATGCATTTAAATGATATGCAAAAAGAAAATAAAATAAAAGAAAGAAAACTAGCCCATTCATTTGCAACATGACATGTATAAAATAAACGTCTACCAGATAATGACAGGTTACGATAAACGACAGTGCTGTTCATTACATGCAGTGTAGACGCGCTTTAAGACTCGTCAAAGGTGATAGCATTATGGAAACCAACAGTTAGCTATTCTAAACAGATATAACTCATAAGATGCAATGGTAGCATTACGAAAACCGACAGTAGCTACCCATATGAACTATAAAAACAAAGGAAGCACGTAAGTCTTAAAAGCTTAAAAGATTCATCGGAGCGGTATGTAGCATACGGAAACCGACATTAGCTACTAATTAACAATAAGAACAGTTATAGCTTACGAGAACCGACAAATCACTATAACATGCCTAGATGAATCATATATAAGGAATTGATCAATTATCTAACATGGATTCATAGATGGAAAGGTAAAAACATATAATTTCAGGACATCTATGTAAACATCAATTAGCCACAGAAGCTCTAATGAAAAATCCATATCAAATAAAAGCATTAAGAATGAGATCAAGAAAAACTGGACCATGAACCGGCGTTCAAAGAAAACGTACGGGCGTTCACCTGCAATTCAGCCCCGGACGAGCGTTCATCAAAACAAACGCTCGTCTGCCTTGACAACCGACCGAACGGACGTTCAGAATACCGGACGGCCGTCTGATTTTTCAAATCAGAGCAGGATTGAAAATTCTGGAACGGACGAACGTCCTATAATTCCAAACGCTCGTTTACCTGCACGTTAGGGACCGACGGGCGTTCACTAAAACAAACGCTCGTCCAAAGACAACGAATACAAAGCGTAATGCGGGAAAAACACAAAGCAAAACCCTAATTATTTCTAAACAACACGGATCACAAAGGCGGCTTATTAAAATTCAAAGACACGGGAGGTTAGATCAGAAAACAACTAAACATATAACTTCACGTAAAACAAGTTGAGTAAAAAACTTTTGCACATTCTTAACCCTATGGTCATCGAAACACGGCAAAATAAAAACTCTCAACTTGGTATACGCTACTTTTATTGAAATTGAAAATAAACGTAACAAAATCGAGAACTAACAAAACTAGATTCAACATGACACCTATTCCCCGGCAACGGCGCCACTTTTGTTGGGGAGATTTTGCATCATTAAAACAAAAGAAAATTTATAAAACCTATACTACCATGCAAAACTACCTCCTAACCGGCCGAATACCGGGTAGTTGCTAGTAAAGTTGGACAAGTACGGGTATCGATCCTCAGGGAAAAGGGATATTGAATCTAATCTAATTAATTCTTCTTTATTAACTAAACCTAAACCTAAACTAAAACGGAAAAGTAACTGGACAGAGGATTGTTAATCCAAAGCCAGGGAAGATAATTGCGAACCAAAATAAATAAAATCTATTCTAAGAAAAATAGTAAAACTAACTAACATGATAATGATTCAAGCAATTAAACATAGAACAACCGATGATCCACCGTCCCGCAACCCTTTAATTCTTCCCTAGATTATCTTAACAATTTAAACAAAGTTGTGGTTTCACCTATCAAACGTATGAATTCCTACTTTCATAGATGAATTCGCCTATCAATCTCTATCTTTCGATTTACGGAGATTAACGCATCATAACATAAACCAAGGTGCAAGATTTATTAGATCTAACAACCTAGACATTCAACCTATCAACTTTCACTTGACATAGATCAAAACGTCTATTCTTTCCTATGGTGATCTCGCGTTTACACCGACTTTCGTCCTATGGTAAACATCAATCGCAAACATCTTTCGATATAAATTTGCAATAACAAATAATCATAGAAAAGATACGAACTTGAAATTTAAACTTACAAGATATCCAGAGAAAGAAAGTAAAAACGCTGCAGAAAGATATCCATGGCTGCTCCATGTTTATTCAACCTCAAAACATCATCATGGTTCAAGAAACGAAGGAAAAACAAACAAAATAAAAGACCTAATCTAACCCCGATCACCCGAGCACAAGGCTCGGGTGATCGGCCTTGAAAGCTCCCGAAAGCGGCCGTCGTCCGTGTAATTTTCGTATGAAAAATCTGATGTAATTAGGGTTGGAATCGCAGCTGCTTTTATAGAAAAATCAAGTCGGTTGCTACAAGAAAGGTGCCGGACGCCCGTCCATAATGTCGGACGCCCGTTCACTATTTTCAGCAACAGCATCCAAACTTGTAACACTCATATCTCGGGCCTCGTAAGTCGGAATGGAGTGATTCAAAATCCTGTAGAATCCTCTCTTCAAGCCCTACAACTCTTCTCTTGAGGTCCAGAGTCAAATCGGTTGTTATCATATCAAGAACTGCGTCGGAAGTTCGGCTGCTTGAAAGCTTCATTCCAAGCTTTATCTCCATCTTCCTTCCATTTCACTTCTCTTCCATGCAAAACCTCATCATTTAATCCTCTTGCATGCCAAAATATGTATCTATAACATAGGAAAATATACCAAAGTGTAACACAATCCCAAAATAACATAAAATCACAATTTAAGCACATAAATCGTTACATTTTGCAATTAACCTATTAAAAACACCATTTACTCAATATCTCAATATAAGGCTCGATTTCAATGAAAAACATCCATATATGGGGAATATTGATATAAAATATATCCTTATAAAACGTATAAATTGACCCTAAACAGTTCATTAAATCTTCAAACCTCTGCTCTTGCCTATTAAGTTGAGTCCTCAAATTTGCAATGTTATTTCTGACAGTCCTCAACTCCTCCAAAACCTCTGCTGGTACTCTACCATCCAAATTTCCAGCAGCTTCTCCAGTAGGTTCTTCTACTCTATATTGTGCCCTCTGTCTGCTGATAACCATAGCTTTACTCATGTCTCTTCCAGCAGGGGCATGTCCTTCTTCAACCATAGCACCAAGAATATCTTCCATTATAGGATCTTGTGTTGGTAACTCAAAGATAGGTACAAATGCCTGTTGTGCTTCATCATCAATAAGTTCTTCATCAGGCACTTGAAACTCCTCATCACTGTAGTCATAGTCCAAAGAAATTTGCTCATCTTCATTTATAACGTTGGTCCGCCGACCATATTTCCCTACAAAGGGTCTTGACTCCGAGGGCTCCGCTACATGGCTTTCGTTCAACTACAACAACAGGGGTTTCCTCCAAACCCATAACTGGTTCCAACCTTTGTCCAGGTGCTGTTTGTAACTCAGCAACCTGTACCTCCTCAACCAACAATGGTCATCATTCAAATCCCATCACCATATCTAGTCTCTGAGCTATCACTGATTGATCCTCAGTGATCAGTACCCTCTGTACAAGGATTGTAGGGAATTCAGCCATGTTATCTTCTTGAAATCCTTCAACATCCCCAATCCTTCTTAGAACATTTGTAGTTTTGGATAAGGTACCCTCAGTGTCAATCCAGTCTTGATATTGAATGGAATCCTCAGAAATGACATCAGGCTCACTAAGATCAATAGCCCTTTCTTCATCCAAATCTACACTTTGTTGATCTTCAGGATAATCAATAGGTTCAACAACAAATGTAGCATCAGACTCACCAACCAGTCTATTTGCACCAATATTTATGCTATCATTGATCAGTGCCTCCAGATCATCCATGGTGAGATCCTCCATATCCTCATCCATATCACTAGTCTGCTGGCCCTCACCAGACCTACCAGTATCAATGGACTGCAGTACACTTGGTTTATTTAGCATGGCAGTTCCACTGGTTCCTCCAGGACCAGATGGATAATCATCACCAGAATTAGATGATGATTCATCATTATCATCTCTGGGATCTCTGAACTTGATACCCTCTTATTTCTGTTGTTCATCAAACATATCCATCAGTCTTGATTGTAAAACAGAGGTATCAACCAGATCCAACAAATCCTCCACTCCCAACTTTTCAAAAGCCCATTCTTCAAAATCTGTCATTGGTTCTGCAGCTGGCTTTTGTCTTTTATAGAATCCAAACTTCCATTGGAAGTAGTCTGCAACAAGTAGGAGTTTAGGATCAACATATCCTTCTTTCTTCCTTTTCTCTGGCCTCTCAAATGGCATGGTTGGCCTTCTGGTGTCAGGTTGTGCAGCTTGCTGACCTCCAAAGGTCTCCACAAGCAAATTCAAGGTTTCTTCCATAGATGCCTCTAGGTCAGCAGGTTGATCAGATTGTACATTTGTACCTACTACCTCCATCTGTATCACACTTGGTTCCCCCTGACTTATATGCTCATCAGCAGGGTTAGCAACAGATTGCTCTTCCCCCTGACTTCTTGTAGAACTTGCAGGGTCTTGTACCAACTCTTCAACTACCACAGCAGGTGTAGACTCAGTAGTCTGTTGTGGCTCTTCAACAAGTTGCTCAACAACAACTTGAGCAGCTTCAGTAGGCTCAGCAGCCTTTACTGGTGAGGATTCAACAATTTCCACAAAGAGCTCGAGTCCGGTAGTCCGTGATTCTTCAATAACTTGCTCATCAACAACTTGAGTAGGTTCAGTAGGCTCAGCAGCCTCTCCAGAAGAAGATTCAACAATTACTACATCAGGCTCAGGTTCAGTAGTCTGCTGTGATACTTCAGTGGATTGCTCAACAACCTCTACTGTCTCAGTAGGCTTGATACTTCAAAGATCCTAGTCAAGGATTATCAAAAAATCCACCCAACTGGAATAGATTTTCCGATCTTTTAGAAAGGGGGGAATATAATCAAGATATTAACTTGGCAAATGCTGAACAAAATCAAGAATTATTATCAAAAATAAAAGCTTCTAAATTAGAACTTAAAAAAGAAAGAATCTTTAAAATACCTAGCTTTATGAGCAGCGTAGCTGCAATGTTGAGGGTCATTACGCTAATGAATGTCCCAACAAACAACAATATCCTCATAAGGTTAATCGTATTGAGGAAATTATAGAATTAGGTTTTGAACCTATAGAAGATATTTACGACTCATATAGAGAAGTCTATATCTTTGATGAAATTTCTGATCATTCCTCTGAAGATTATGAATATTCACCCGATGAATACCATTCAGCGGATACAGACTAACTTAGCCATTCAGGAAGAATCCTGGAATGATGAAGAATTAGTAATAACAAGAAATATTACTAATCCAAATTCTATTTATATCAAAGGACAACTTAAGTTTTCCGGTTATAAACAGATAAATTTACATTGTTATGTAGACACTGGCGCTAGTCTTTGCCTAGCATCAAAATTCGTTATACCTAATGAGCATTGGGAAAATGCACCCAATACCATTCCTTTAACGATTGCAAACAAAGAAACTTTACATGTTTCTAAAGTTTGTAAAAATCTTAACATACGAATCGCAGGTGAAATATTTCATATTCCTACGATTTATCAACAAGAAAACGGCATGGACGTTATTCTTGGTAATAACTTCTGTCAATTGTATGGACCTTTCACACAATTCACAGATAGAATCATTTTTACACTTGATAATCAACCAGTGATTATTGGAAAGGTAAGAAAAGCCTTTACTATGGCACAACATGGGTTTTTAGAATCTATGAAAAAGAATTCTAAAAAACTTATACCTACACCTATCCCGGTTAGCCCTGAGAAGATTAAAATTTTAGAGGGGGGGGGGGGGGGGAGATAGAAGTAGAGTTATGCAAAACAGAACAAGAATTTAATCAAGAAAACACAAAGTTTAAAAAGATTAATAACTTGTTAGAAAAAGTTTGTAGTGAAAATCCTATAGACCCTAAGAAGTCTAAAAAATGGATGACTGCAACCATAAAACTTATAGATCCAAAGACAATAGTTAAGGTTAAGCCTATGATATATAGTCCATTGGATAGAAAAGAATTTGGTAAACAAATTCAAGAATTATTAGACTTAAAAATTATTAAGCCTGGTAAATCGCCTCATATGTCTCCAGCATTCTTAGTCGAGAATGAAGCTGAGAAAAGAAGAGGAAAAAAGAGAATGGTTGTCAACTATAAAGCTATTAATACAGCAACTATAGGTGATAGTCATAATCTCCCAAATAAAGATGAACTTTTAACTCTTATACGAGGAAAAAAGATCTTTAGTAGTTTCGATTGTAAATCTGGTTTCTGGCAAGTATTGCTAGATGAAGAATCACAATTATTAACTGCTTTCACTTGTCCCCAAGGACATTATCAATGGAATGTTTTACCTTTTGGGTTAAAGCAAGCTCCATCTATATTTCAAAGACATATGCAAAATGCATTCAGGTCTTTTGAGAAATTCTTATGTGTTTACATTGATGATATATTAGTCTTTAGTAACACTGAAAAGGATCACTATTTGCATGTCGCAATAGTACTTAAAAAATGTGAAAAACTAGGAATAATTATATCACTAAAAAAGACTCAACTCTTTAAAACCAAGATTAACTTCCTTGGATTAGAAATTGATCAAGGTCAACACCGACCTCAGAATCATATTCTGGAACATATACATAAGTTTCCAGATAAAATTGAAAATAAAAAACAATTACAAAGATTTTTAGGTATCTTAACTTATGCTGAAAGTTATATCCCTAAATTAGCTGAGATTATAAAACCGTTACAGGTTAAACTCAAAGAGAATACACTTTGGGAGTGGACAGAGGTTGATACAACCTATGTTAAAAAAGTTAAGAAAAATTTAACTAGTTTTCCAAAGCTTTATCATCCTTCACCAGAGGATAACCTGATCATTGAAACCGATGCATCAGATGAATATTGGGGAGGAATCCTTAAAGCAAAAAACTCTGAACAAGAGTTAATTTGTAGATATACTTCATGCAGCTTTAAAAACGCCGGAAAGAACTATCATAGTAATGAGAAAGAATTATTAGCCATAATTCGAGTCATTAAGAAATTTAGTGCTTATCTCACTCCTATTAGATTTTTAATCAGGACTGATAACAAAAATTTCACATACTTTCTAAACACCAATATTCAAGGTGATAACAAGCAGGGAAGACTTGTAAGATGGCAAATGTGGCTATCAAGATATTGCTTTGACATCGAGCACATTGCAGGTAATAAAAATATATTTGCTGATTTCCTAACCCGTGAATATACAGGTTAAAACCAGAAGATTGACGAAATCAAAGCAATGGATGAATTGCAAAAATTGAAGTTGCAGGAAGCAGCAATGGACTTAGAACTAAAATTTCTAAGATATCGCATAAGCCTATTGGAAAATTCCAATAAGCAACAAAAGGAAATTGATATTCCTTGTACTAGCAATGTGACAAAATATCAACTACTCCGGGTCAAACGGTAACCGGTAAAGAGTCATCAAATCCGTTGATTCCTAGCATCTTGGAAAAAGATGTAACAGATGTACAAACATCTAATAAATTGGTTAAACCCTCTGACTTAGTCACTGGATTTAGACCCAATACAAAGGATATTCAACATCCTAATAAATCTGAAGGTCAAACTTCAGTATCAACACCCGTTGATTCGGTCATCTCACGACCAAAATATTATTATGTGGTTTTTAATGGACCATATGCAGGTATTTACACCGTATGGGAAGCTGCAAAACATGCAGTAGAAGGCATCTCAGGAGTGCAACATAAACGTTTTAACACACTCACTAAAGCTCACGTTGCAGGAGAAATCTTTGCGCGACAACATTTGACAACACCTCCAAAGTTAATGTCAAGTGCAGATTGCTTAAAGGCAACCTTCAAGGAAATATTACGAAAAGAAAGGAAGCCTACAAAAATGGTTTCTCTTGGAAGAATCTCTACCATCAAACCAGTAGAGAAAGAACAGCACTTTGAACTTACTAAAGAAAGACTTAAACAACGCTTCAGATATGCCAGAGCAGCAACCGAAGATCATTTCATAAAAGAAAAGTTCTTTACAACAGATAGACAAGATTATAGTCTATATAACTTCATCGAAGGATCTGAAGCTAGTTCGGTCAACGAAGCGTTCAGATATGGTATGACAAAACTGATTTACCCCAGTAAGAATATTCTGGAAATAAATGATTTACCAGAGACAATAAAAAAGGCCATCAGGACCTTTAGAACAAAGGTGATTAAAGAAGCCGATCGATTAATCTTCCTCAAAATCCATAGTACATTTCCAATATGGAAAGACGGTATGTTCCAACCAGCATATCACTTAATTGAAATCGGGATTTCTAAAGATAAACTCGATTATACACCATCAAAGGTAATGGAAGTCACATCCAATAATTTCGAGCAAATGAATGTTCAAAGATTTGGTCAATTACTTGATCAATTATTAAAGATACGAGATGATTCGCTTATCAAAGTTAATTATCAAGATCGATATACTTTGGTAATCTCCAAATCACTAAAGCAAATCTCTACCGAAGACATCAAAACTTTTCTTCAGTTTGAGAAATCATTCCGTAATGGACAAGTAATGACAATTCATAATGTGGAAATCTGTTCTACATTAAAAAGAGCCTTTGACAAGGTAAAAACTGAGTATCTTTGTAATTATTGCAATAAAAAGATACAACAAGAAAAAATTATTGATGAAGAACAAAAAGTGGGTTCAACATCTGCATACGAAGACGAAGCATCGCCTACGTCAGAAAAATCCACGTCAGAGACTACATCAGCAGCAAGTGGATAATTATGTAAGCACTTACGTAAGGGTGCAATAATATAAAGTTATGAAGACAAAAACTTTCTTAGTGGAAGATAAAGTATTCTCAGTGGAGAATAAAGTAAAAGAAAAAGAAGAAAAAGCTTGCCGGCCAACACCGCTTGAAGACAAGAAACTTTTTCAATAATGCAATAAAACGTCAGGCATGACGACTATGTAAACGAATATTCGCATAAGAATTATTCGGATCCTTCCTTCATTGAGCTATAAAATGAGGAAGTTATTTTCATTTGTAGGATATCGCTTACACAATATCCTTTCCGCATTTTAAGCTTTCACCTAAGATGATGAGTGAGTAGTCCTCTCCTATAATGGAGATGGCAACACCATCTGTTATGTAGTAGTATTTCTAAGTGTGTATGTAAATATATTTGTCTTGAATAAAATCTTTCTTTATAAATCCAATCTCTACATATCCCATGATTCAATTGTTCGAGAACCCGAAGTAGCTGGAGCGTCGTCGGAAGAGTACCGCCAGGCAGGAGGCCGTTAGGGAAAGTGTCCATAGGCGTTGCTATTGGTGAGGGAGCAGGGGAAAGTCCAGGGGATATGATGATTGAGGAATTATTTAGATAGAAATTAGACAATTCAAAGGCAATGATCATACACATGGAGAAGCTATACATTTGATGGTGCCATCTTCATTATAGATTTATAAAATCAAAGGTACACCCCTTTCATTATTCCGCATAGAAACATACACTTAAGTATGCCCAGATACCTGGACTTTCCCCTGCTCCCTCACCAATAGCAACGCCTATGGACACTTTCCCTAACGGCCTCCTGCCTGGCGGTACTCTTCCGACGACGCTCCAGCTACTTCAGGTTCTCAGAACAATTGAATCATGGGATATGTAGAGATTGGATTTATAAAGAAAGATTTTATTCAAGACAAATATATTTACATACACACTTAGAAATACTACTACATAACAGATGGTGTTGCCATCTCCATTATAGGAGAGGACTACTTCCCATTTTGAGGGTAATGAAACCTTTAGAGGTTTTCCAGATATTTCTCTTTGAAAGAGTTCTTTCTGAAATCTACTTCTTTTACTATGGAAAGTAATGAATATTTCATTCCACCATTTCTGAAAGCAAAAAGATTTTTTACTTACATCCATTAGATTATCCACAAAGCTTTTTAAGCGTCTGTGTAGCGTTATCTACTCTTTCTGATATAGATAAGAGCAATTCATTATCTGATCTCATTGATACAAATCTTTCTAGCAAGTTATTTCTTGCAGTAGAAGTTCTATCATAACTTCTTCGAGATGAAGATGCTCCAATGGAGAATCTATCATTAATAGTAGGTGTTTTATCGGCACCTAAAATACTTTTTTCTTTAGCAATATCAATTGCCCAAGATTCCGTATTAGAATCTATATTAGAAAAATTCTTTTCTTTTATAGTTCCGATTTCAGAGAAGACATCGTCTAATTCGATGTATTCAGTTTTTCTATAGTCAATACTGTGATGACTATTGGTTAGTGCATAACTTAATAAATAAGTTACACTAAAAGGTTTATCACCTTCATTCATCAAGTCTTCTCTTTCGAAGTGATGTATAAGTGATAAGGCTTTATTTAAAT
Organism: Gentiana straminea; assembly: GCA_036785695.1. Classification (NCBI taxonomy): domain Eukaryota; kingdom Viridiplantae; phylum Streptophyta; class Magnoliopsida; order Gentianales; family Gentianaceae; genus Gentiana; species Gentiana straminea. The sequence goes on along the minus strand of JAVUPR010000087.1, from coordinate 779,058 downwards.
TTTTACTGTGTATACTAAGACCAAACTTAGGATAAACTGCAAATATGAATTTGTTGTAAGCTAGGTTACCTTTTGCTGCACCTAGTACACAATCTTTTCTATTGTTATTTCTGTTATCAATTAACGCTAGTTTAATAGGTGTGTTAATACCTTCTTGAAACTGAGACTTTATACAGATCTTTACAGCTCCTATATGAACCATACTGATTGTTCGTCTATGTTCTTCCTTAATTTTAATAAGATTTTTATTGCCGATAAAACACCTACTATTAATGATAGATTCTCCATTGGAGCATCTTCATCTCGAAGAAGTTATGATAGAACTTCTACTGCAAGAAATAACTTGCTAGAAAGATCTGTATCAATGAGATCAGATAATGAATTGCTCTTATCTATATCAGAAAGAGTAGATAACGCTACACAGACGCTTAAAAAGCTTTGTGGATAATCTAATGGATGTAAGTAAAAAATCTTTTTGCTTTCAGAAATGGTGGAATGAAATATTCATTACTTTCCATAGTAAAAGAAGTAGATTTCAGAAAGAACTCTTTCAAAGAGAAATATCTGGAAAACCTCTAAAGGTTTCATTACCCTCAAAATGGGAATGTTGGGATTGCTGGAATAAACGCCATTAATATGGATCCAGAATACAACAAAGATCTTATTCTTAAAAGAAAATCGTTAAGAATTAGATTAATAGAAGAACCAATAACATGGTTTGCTTTAAAAATTAAATCACTTATCTTTGATAAAAAATGTCTTTCAAAACACACAAATAAACGTAAATTTCAAGAAGAAATTTATCTAAAACCTTCGGGGTCTAGTGAGGGATACAAGCTAATATGAGCTTTTGAGTGGTGACATTTTGTCTGATAACTACTCGAAACACGGTTTAGTTTATCTAATGAATACGAGGAGGAGTCTCTGATTTTAACAGAGAATAGAGTATTCCATGCTCAGAAATTGGCTATCACATACTCTTGGGACTCGATGCTCGGCCCGCTCTCTAGTGGAATGTTTTTCACCGAGGAAGAAACCATAGACTTGCCCCATATGGTTATTGATGTGCTACAATACACTGCTAAACTCGATTAAGATAATTGGTTGCAAAATAACGGTTAACATGATTATGTAAACCGAGAAGTCTACCTAGAAGATGCTAGTGAATTTATGGATAAGGAATGAATTCGGTTCACACCGCTTCCATAAATGTAGGCATTTAGCACTTAATGCTTGAAGGTAGGACTGGAGATTTTGCGCATACGTTCAGATTGTGACTGTTCGTGAAATGTCTTAATGTGACGAGTGAAGGTTGGTTATAAGATTTATGAGATCAGAAAGTGACGGTTGAACTGTCACAAGCCTTCTGATAGAATCTATAAGTAACAGCCTTAAACCTTGGACTACGGTTACCCAAAGGTAGTTACTATCTGATTTAATCAGACCATGTCCAACATCGGTTGTTGGTGATTACACTGATAAATACTACTAGATCGAATGTCAATCCATCCAAAACGCAAGTGGGAGTATGGTTTAACCGTTGACCCATTGTGGTTTTGTGGACTTTACAGTCTGCTGGGGTGATTGATAACCTATGGCTCTTGGTGGGCTGTATAGGATTCTGATCATAAAGGTTGGTTTGAAAGCCTTAACCCTGTGAATGGAGTTTTGGTACTCCAGTTCTGTTCAGCCTCTTGTAGAACCACTTGAGTGTCTCGGGCCCAAAGGGAGCAATTGGATCTACACGGAAAAGAGTCGAATGAATAAGAAAGTTTAAACTTTTAGCACACAGTTGACTGGTCTAAGGGTGATTCCCTGACAAGTAGAGAGTTAACCAGACCTTGAACTCTCTCACCACTCAGTCTTGTTAGATTTTGTTAGAAAGCAGAAAATAGGGGTGATTCCCTGAGGCCCTCTTGCCAAAAAACGGATTATGGATTCATTCAGAACAGAAGGGTCTTGGTTAGAACAAATGGCAGGATGACTGCCGGGACGTATATCCTTAGTGAATTCAAAAAAACCTCTCGGTCATTTAAAGTCACATGTTTTAAAAAATGTGGACTTGACAAGAATATTGATAAGTCTTTCATAGACTGGATATCAATATTGGTAAAGTAGTAGTATTAGTGTTCATGAATGATAACACTGCAACGGTTGGAAACAACATGGTTGTGCTATCTGAAGTCTGAAACTGACACGCCAAGATTCCCTGGATGAGAGAATTGGACTATATTTTAAGAATGTGATTCGGTCAAATTCACAAGAATGAGTCATTGGCTATCCCATCCGTCTTATTGGTTAAGATGATCTTGCATATACATATGCAACATTCAACGAGAGTAGTGCTACCCTACCTCTCAGGAATGATTCTCTAAATCTTCGGATAAAGAGAAAATGGGATAGAGTCTCTCTTGGATAACGGCAAGTCAGGTTATCACAAGTCAATAGTAGTCGAATCTCGGATTCGAGCATTGAATAGCGTTTTAGTACGTCCTCAAGCATCTTTGAAGAACGAGTAATAATGTGCTTGTATATTCGGGAGCAAACTTGAATATAGTTGACTACACTGATTCTGACTTATAGTCAGATTAAGGATGATCGTTGGGACGATCTCGGGCTCAGTGTTTACTCATTGTGATGGAGCTATAGTCTGGAGAAATCCAGCACCGCCAAATTGACTTTTATTAATCGGATACATAGCAGCTTTCGGAGCAGCTAGAGTGGCGATATAGCTTAGGATTTTTCTTCCTGATCTGGGACTAATTCCAGGTATGGTGAGCCGATATCACTTTATTGTGAAAACAGTGAAAAGATGTCTTAGAAGGATCTTCTCAGTCACTAGAGGTCAAAAGCATATTGAGATAGAGTACCGCCTGATTAGATGGACCGGCGATGTTTCGATCCTAAAGATCGTCTCGATCCGACAACCTAACTAATCAGTGTACAAAGTCGAGTGCTTGGTACGGCATTGAGGGATATGTCTCATCTGCTTTTAGAGCAAGTGGGAGAGTGTTGTGAATAAGATGAGAAAGGGTGTGCTCAAAAAACAATCGTTGCTTGTCATTTCGTACAAGTGGGAGATTGTTGAGTGTAGTGCCCGAAAGACAATTTGTGTAATTGTTTTTGATAATGGATAACAGAATTTATCTCACCTTATTACTTGCTTTGTGCTTGTAAGTAATACACTGCTGCAAACCCTAAGTATATCAGTATGTAACCGCTTAACTCAGTGTATGGCATGCACGTGAGGATTGAGTTAGTGGTGATATACTTAAACTGTTAGTCGGTGGTGAACTTAATCAGAGTTTAGGGTCTCATGATTAAAACACCAATAATGTGCCCAGAACACTTTAGGGTGTGATAGTCTTATCCGGACTGTCGGTAGAGGGTACATAAGTGGGGCATTTATATATGATGGCATTCATATAGGACTGGACCGATTTAATCTGGGTTTCTCGATATAATTCCGTAATCGAGAAAAATTATTAATCATTAGATGATCATAGATGTATTGACCTTAATCCTGAGGTGATCACAGGGTACTGCTTGTCTCGGGGTAGTGTTTGATGTGTTAGTTAAGGATCAATTTGATTTGTGATCTGAGTCACTTCTCGTTGGCACTATTCCCTGATGAGTGCGTAGTTCTGTTTTTCACAGACACGGAATTCATTCCTTAATGCGGGAAGTAGAGAGACAGCCCCTTTATTTGTTAGCCCTAATAAAATGATCGATCCCGGGAGTTCATATTAGACTAATTAGCTACTAGTCCAGTATGTGAACTAATTGATCACTAGGGGGTTAATGGTAAATAAGGAAAAGATATTCGAGTCGGGTTTACGGAGACTTCCCACTCGAATGGACAGTCTATGGAGGGTTAGTCCGTATGTAATGATTATATCAATGGACGCTTATTTACTCATAGGATTGAGTGTAAGTATATATCTATAATTGGTAGAGTTCAGTTTCGGGTTTATGGTGGCGTAATCCCGGAATGAATAATTTAAGTGTGAATATTATGTTCGATGAATATATTACTTAATTTGTTGGAGCTACTGGTTATAGGTCCATGGTCCCCAACGTGGCTCCTATAATACGAGTATTTTCTTGTTATTGGGCCTCAGTGATAATTAATTGGCTGGGCCGATTTAATTGGGCTAAATAATATAATACACAGAAAAGACATTTTTGTGGGCCTAAAACCTTAAGGTGTGGCGCCCCCCTCTCATAAAATGCAAGAATTGATTTTCTTGTGTGATTAATTATTTACTTGGTAAGTAATCAATTAATAAAAGATAATTGATTTGTAATTGATTGATTGATTAATCACAATCTTTTATATTTATTGTGATTTCTTTTTAATTATTTATGTAATTAATTAGAAACTTGGAGGCCAAGGATTTACTCTCCTATATAAAGAGAGTTCTTCCAAGACATATGAGAGATGAAATTTTCGACATACACACATAAAATAGAGAGAAAAACTTGTTTCTTGTCTTGGGTTTCTGATTGAAGAAAAACTTGTAGTTTTTCTTGATGCATATCAAGGAGGTTTCAATTCCAAGGATCGGTGTCCACCAACCACCGTTTGGAGAACACGTTGGAAGATTGTGGCTACTCATCCAGCTATTGGTAAGTAGATCTAAATCCCCTTGTAGGAAGTTTAGATCTTTTATTTATGATATGTAGTTTATAGATCGTGATCCATCCGCTGCGAAAAGATCTATTTTGTACAGATCTGAGCTCCTACATCCTTCAAGTACCTCATATACTTGACATCTGACTTCAATTGACTAAGTCAGAGTACATCATTCAGCTTCTTCATTCCCTGGTAACTGATAATCTTTGTCCTTAAGATTATTTAGTTTTACATGATCTATAGTTCGCCAGTCACCACGGACTTGCTCGATTCCCGACTTATAGTCATGACTTAATCTCGCTTCTAACCGAGTTTGCCACCTCGCCCTTCCGTCTTCACTAATCGAGTCCGTTAACCGAGTTCTTCGCTTCTTCACTAACCGAGTCCGTCACCTCGCTTCTTCCGTCTTCACTAACCGAGTCCGTTACCTCGCTTCTTCGCTTCTTCACTAACCGAGTCCGTCACCTCGCCCTTCGGTTCTCGATGTAACCTCGCTTGCTTGCTATGACTCGATGTTTGCCTAGTTCCTATCTATTACAATGCTTGTCCGAAACAACCTATACAAAGCTCAGACTCTAGATAGATCCTACACATTTTTCTCTAGACCATTTCTTGCTTCTTCTGTCATTATGCACTATAACAGTTAGTTATGACTCCATCATCATGGGTTATAAATGAACTTTTCTAAGTGCGTGATGAATTATCATCAAAACATAAATTTTATTTCCAACATATTCTTTTTTCGTATTAACCTTTTTTTTTTCATATACGAAATATACGCACTTATTTTTTTTCATTGAGACTCAAAGCTGAAACTTTCGAGTTAAGGGAGTAATCATCACTGGGCCAATATCTGGTTGGCTTCTTTATTATTTGTTTGTATATACATTCTCTGTCAAAATAACTGGGCCAATATCTGGTTGGCTTCTTTATTATTTGTTTGAATATACATTTTCTGTCAAAATAATATATATATATATATATATATATATATATATATATATATATATATATATATATATATATATATATATATATATGATAAATAATGTATTAAAGTTTCCTTGGCAAAAGTGGTTTTGCTTTTTTACTTCGTATTAGACCTGGGGTTTATAGGTAGTATGTGAGACCTGAAACATAATATGTGTGGTGTATCAAAAGTTTTTTTTATTTCACAATATATGGGGTGTATGAGTAGAATTGTCGGGTAGCAAATAAAGGGCCCCTTTTGTAAAATCTTTTGATGAGTCTCCTATTCTCCAATGGTTAAAAAGCTTTTCCTAAAGCTTTATAAAAAAAAATAAATCCATCATCGTAGTCATTCTAATTGAAGATAAACACTAATATTTCAACAACTTAGTCTTAACAATATAATATCTTTTTATCTTCTATTTAACTCCATTTCTTTTGTGATTTGATCCATTTTATCTTCTTTGATTTGATCTCTAATAGTAATACTTCTGTGGTGTTTCCCACGGTATAGAGCACTATGAATCACACAGTTTCATTCTGTATTTAAATTGTGTGGTTCTGATCGTTTCATCGGTTACTTCATCTCAATATACACTCTCTCCATAAGTATTTCCAAGAAATAATAGGTTTTTTTTAATGGGTGGAGAATTAGTGGATAGCATATGTGTGTGTGTGTGTCCACCCACCATATGAAATAAGCAGGTTTTTCTTTCTCTTTTTAAAATTAAAAACAAAAACCTGCCCAATAATTTGGGTCACAAAGTCAACAGGTTAAAAATGGGAAGAAATGATACTAAAATGAAAAACCTAAAGCCTTGTAGTATATATATATTACAGTACTCACACTCTCTTTGGTATTAATTTCTTTCCTTCTCCAACACCCTCTTCTCTTTTTTCCTAACTCCTATCTTCTTTAGTTGTAATCCCTCTCTTTCTTCTTCAACCTCTCATCTTCTTTTCAATTACAATGTGGAATTGTAATGTTTTCCATCATTAGGTGAAGAACAAGAATCTTTCAACAGGTTCAACGGACTACACAACACGATTTTCCCGGTATAATTGTGAGTCGTCTTATTATCATTATTTAGTTTGCTATTTATTATTATTACTATTATATATCTTAAAAAAAGAATGGAGGAAGGTATTGGTATTTTGAATAGATCTGAGACTTTTGAGTAGATCTGAGACATTGGAAATTGATATGTGCACTACAGCTTTTGTGTAGTGCACAAACCACTACATACTTGGTACCATTGATTAAAGTGATCAATTATTTATTGTGATGGGTCCTAACAAAATATGTGGTGTTGATTGTGTTGTGTAAGATTTATGGTAGAAGAAGTAGTGGATGTATCACTCCTCCGAGACATTGATGGTAGTGGGTTGTGTCTTGTATTCCTTTAACAATTCAGAGGAGCAATTGTGTGTGTTGTACCTACTACCTAGTACAGTACTCCATGAGTTCATATTTAACTGTCAGTTTTGAAAAGTAAAAATTAATCTGTCGTAGTTGTATTTTTAAAGTATTGTTTATTGTAGTTTTCTACATCTTTTTATTTATTCAAGGGTGTGAGATTGAAAACAACATTGTATTAATTATAATCAAAGAATGTTATTTTTATTTTGAGGTTAACATAAAGTATTAACTTTTCTCTTTAATATGTGTGTTTTTTTTTGGCAATAAGAACGGAGGGAGTAACTACGACTATTAAGTTGTTGTTTTTAAATTTTATTTAATGAAGTCAAAAAAATATATGCACTTAAAAAACTTGGTAATAAATTTTTTTTCGTCCCAAAAACTCCCCCTCTCTTTCTTCAGTCCGACGATCTAACTCCCCCCTGATTCTTCAGTCCCATCTTCTTTACTTCTTTACTACCGATCTATAACTCTCCCTATCTTTCTTCTTCAGCCCGTTTAGCTGTGAATTAGGTGCTCAACTTTCACTTTCAATGTGGCCATGTGATGTTTTCCATCATAAGGTGAAGAACAAGAATCTTTCAAGAGGTTCAACTCACTACACCATACGATTTTCCCGGTATAATTGTGAGTATCTTATTATTATTTAGTTTGTTATTTATTATTACTACAATGGATGAGTAAAGTATTTTGTTTATCAAAAAAAGTAAAGTATTTTGAGTGGATCTGATACGTGTAAGAACAAGTGGGTAGGAAGGGGAATAATGTTATCTTTATTTTACATATTTATGTCTTTAAATTTATGGTTAGAATAAACCTAAAAAATACTAAATAAAACAAAAGCTATATATTGTTGTTTAAACCTTATCTATTTAAACTTTGTTAGGTTCTTGGCCATGTGTTATATATATATATATATATATATATATATATATATATATATATATATATATATATGTGTGTGTGTGTGTGTGTGTGTGTGTGTGTGTGTGTGTGTTTTTACAAAATTTTCTTGGTTTATTTAACTCAATTGTAATGTATGTTTTATTTTTTAGGCTGCTCACTGGTCAATAATGGTATATTTAGATTTATAGTTTCTAATGATCATACCATCATTCCCGAAGAAAAGAAAATCTGCTTGATTGACCCACTTTTTTCTACTGCTTAAGAGCGTACAACAAAACAAGTTATATAATAGTTTAAATTGGAAAGAACAACAATATAGTTTCTTTTTCTCCATTAAAAAAGACAAACATACCTCCCGAAGGATTTGAGAATGATGGTCCATCTTCATCTTGAATTCCTCTATAATTTCTTTTTATCTTGAGCAGCTCTCATAAGCGTTACTTTAGCGGCATTCCTTGCCATCATTTCTGATCTTATGTCTTGGATGACACAAACAACAAGTGTCTTCCTAGCACTTTTTGCTGCAATCGCTGCCATCATGCCTCTGATAATTCTTTTATCCATATCTAACAACCATCAACACAAACATACATTATGGCTTTAAGGACTATGATCACCCTCCACATAACTGAGAAGATTATACAACAATCCTCTTCCATATAACAGGGTACATAACAGGGAACATGATTTGAATATAGAGATTATATTGTGGGTATTTACAAGAAGTACATCATGTAGAATTGCGAAGCCTTTTCAAAACAGGTGCCCTAAAAGTACAGAAAACTTACTAGACCACAAATGAAGCAAAGTTAATCTACACTATTTTCGTTCCACAAAAGCAACCATAACAATATTGTCAGATGTCTCGGACGGGCTAGCTGGATTTAGCGTTTTGTTTTGTTTGTTAATATTTTGGATATAAGCAAAGGCGAATGGGTCATAAATTGATTCGATTGATGAAACTGGTCTACATAGATTTTGGTGTGTATTATTTTTGTCTGGATGGGCTTAGCCCCTAAACAATGTATGTATTTTGTATTAAAGTATAAAAATGTATATATTTTGCGTATGAATCCTAAAATGTATGTATTTTTTATGGTGTCTATGCTTTTAGAAAGTTGATGGAGATCCATAAAGGGAAGGCTTACGTGTGGGTTTGGTCACGAGGTGTGCACGTGCCAAACGGCCTTTTACAATTTTCTCTTTGTCTATGGTTTGGCTGTTACACGATATAAGTATAATGATAATCACATAAAAGAAATATGTAACGTTAATTATTATAGTCATAACATTAATCTTTCATAATTGTTGTTCGTTGTTGTTGTTGTTGTTGTTTTGTTTTTTTTTTTGCTAACAGAAAGTTGTTTTGCAGTATTAGAATCCTTTCAAGTCCGTACCAACAACAAAAATGGGGTGGCAATACTGTCAGAGCAAGCCCGCTCGATTGCCACAATTTCCTTTCTGAATGGTTACTCATGGCTATTTACTACTACTGCCAGTGCAGTTTGCCACAATTTCCCTTCTAAATTGTTACACATTACTATTTTTTTTAGGGTCGTGTCCACTTGTCTCTTTACTTTATCACATGCATGGTTAAAATAATTAACAAGCAAACCTTTTGTAGTTTTACATTAATCATATTAATCGGTTAATGCTAGTTTTACAACACTTCAGATGCATTTTTACGATCGACGATCATGTAAGACTAATTCATCATCATGTCAAACTATTGTGTTCCCCATTTACGTACGTGTTCTGCTAAAAAAAAATTGTGTAGGTACATTCCCAACCAACTCAATATTACATGTTTATAAAAAAAAAATGCAGTTTCTAACGGCACCACACTATTGCTTTGCTAGAGGAAACCTGCTTGAACCAGTGCAGTTTGCCACAATTGTCCTTGTAAATTTTTACACATGACTATTTTTTTTTGAGGGTACATGACTATTTACTACTCCGTGATAATAGTATATAGGCATAATAAATAAGTATTGTCAGCTGTTCTCTTTTCCATCATATTGACATTTTGTGTTATATTCTGTTGGTCCCTTGGAAAGGCTAACACAAGTTTAGAGGGGGGGTGAATAAACTTGTCACCAAAAGCTCACCCAAAAACTGAATATGATCCAGATTGAGTTCAACTGAAACTTGTGCGGAGCTAACTAATTCAGTTTAACTGGTGCTAGAACTGAACTAACTTGCAGCGGATAAGATCAAGCCTTTTGTGCAATAGATATGTCAATAAAGATCCTAATCTCCTATGTATCAGTTCTGTGCTGACTCAGTGTCTGATGGTTGCTGAGTGTTGTGATGAAATGATAATACAATAAGTAGAACAATCACAGCACAAATATAAATGCGTAAAGTAAATCAACACGTGGTTTGTTATGGAAGTTCCGGGTGGTGTAATCCCGTGCGTCTCCCCTTCTCCTATGGTGTAGGAGGTATCACGAGAATCTTGAGATAAATTTTACAAAATCCTAGCCTAATGACAGTCCTTCACGACACCCTAGTTTCACTGTCCACACAGAATAAAGAAAGGTGAGATTGCTCCCTTCATGCTGCACACTGATCCTTCGAAGGTAGAATTACTCCTTCACCAGCTCACCACAAACACAAACACAGTCCGCAGACTGCACCAACAATTGTGGCAACCAAGTTGCAACCGTATGAGGAAAGGTGGAGTTGCCCTCCTCAAACTATACATAGCCAACCCTTTGTCACACAAAGGTTAGGTTTAGAATCAATCAAAAGATTAATTCAGTGAGCTGTCTGATTCTTCTGAATATGGCATTGTAGCTCGTAGGTGCCTGCTTCCCCCTTAACGGGTTACTAGATCTTTCTCTGCAGTCTTCAAGGCAATTCGTTGGCTTCTCTCTTTCTAGATATGGATTCTGATTTTTTGGATCTCTTCCCTCTTGATCTGGATTTTAGATATGTGCTTTGTAAGCTTGTCCAAGATCTACTCTTTTCAAACATTCCTCCCTGTGTATTTATAGGGGTAATGTAACGGTCAGATAAGCCTTATAGCCGTTATTTGTCGTTTAGCCAATGTTCATATGTACGATCTCTTGATCTTTACTTTTCCAGCTTTCAGTCCTTGATTTATCAATTCAAATATTCGATTCTCGCTTCTTTTCTTGACAAGGCCTTAACTCGCTTTTCTACTCTTATTCGAAACGAGTGCTTTGTTAGTGTAGTGCCCGAAAGACAATTTGTGTAATTGTTTTTGATAATGGATAACGAATTTATCTCACCTTATTACTTGCTTTGTACTTGTAAGTAATACACTGCTGCAAACCCTAAGTATATCCAAATGTAACCGCTTAACTCAGTGTATGGCATGCACGTGAAGATTGAGTTAGTGGTGATATACTTAAACTGTTAGTCCGTGGTGAACTTAATCAGAGTTTAGGGTCTCATGATTAAAACATCAATAATGCACCCAGAACACCTTAGGGTGTGATAGTCTTATCCGGACTGTCGGTAGAGGGTACATAAGTGGGGCATTTATATATGATGGCATTCATATAGGACTGGACCGATTTAATCTAGGTTTCTCGATATAATTCCGTAATCGAGAAAACTTATTAAATCATTAGATGATCATATTGTAGGATGTCATATCGCCGGATGGATCATAGATCCACCCGATTACGCAGCGGAAAGTACAAGATCTAGATCTAGTCAATCAAAATACATAAATACAATAGATCTAAACCTACGAGGGGGTTAGATGTCTTACCAGCTTATGGTGAATAAACTCCAAGAACAATCTTCAATCCAAGATCCAAGCTAGATGAGAAGCAACAGTCTTCCAACGTGTGTCTCCAAGCACCACCAGGTGGATGGTGTATCAAGCCGCCGGACCTCCTCGATATGCTACCTTAGAAAACCCGAAGTTTTCCAAAACTCGAACCCAAGTAATTAAGGCCGAAAATTCTAAGCCATAATACTTCTTCTAACTCGAAAATTGTGTGTCTAAAGGCTTGGGAGAACTCTCTTTATATAGGAGAGTAATCATTGTCCTCCAAGGATTTAATAATTAAAAGTTAATTATTAGATTATTCCTTATTTTAAATAAAAGATAAATATAATATATATCCCAAACAAATTAGGATAAATAAATATATTATATAATATTCCATGATTTATCACTTAACAAATAAATGATTAAATCACATATCACATAATTATCCAAGAAAACTAATTTCTCTCTAATTAAATAACAAAAATGCGCCCCACCCTATTAAAATAGGTCCACACGCATTTTACACATATTTGGGCCGAGTCCACGAAAAAATATCTTTTCCATGTATTTAATTATTCAGTCCAACTAAACAATTAATCCACATATCAATTAAAAAGTCCAATCCAACTATTTAATTATAATTGAGGTGAAACGACGAGAAAACGTATATGATATATTAGGAGCCACGTCGGGGACCATGGACCCATATTCAGTAGCTATAATAAATTAAAAAGAATTATTCGTCAGACCGAACAATTATATTCAATCTATTAATTCTGGGATTACACCACCATAAACCCGAAACTGAACTCTGCCGAATACAGATAACTTACACTCAACTATGAGTCGAAAGTGTCCACTAATATAATCATTACATACGGATAAATCCTCCATAGACTGTTCGTTACGATTCGGATATCTCCGTAAACCCTTCTCGAAACCTCTTATCCTTATTTACCATTAACCTCCTAGTGATCAATTAGTTCATAACTAATATAATATAAACTCCACGGATCGATCAGTTTCTAGGATTATCAAATAAGGGAACTGTCTGTCTACTTCCCGAGGGAAGGAATGGATTCCATATCTGTGATAGCACAGACTACTCACTCATCCTAAAATAGAGCCAACGAGAAGTGTTGGACCACATACTACTAAGTGATCCTAACTAACACATCAAACTCTACCCTAGTCTAAGCAGTCGTATGTGATCACCTCAAGATTGAGATTAATCCATATATGATCATCTTGTGATTCGATAAGACTTCTCGACCACGGAATTATATCGAGAAACTCAAATCAAATCGGTCCAACCCTATATGATTATCATCATATATAAATGCCCCACTAGGTACCCTATTACCGACAGTCCGGATAAGACTATCATACCTAAAGTGTTATGGGCGCATTATTAGCAAATTAATCTTGAGACCCGTACTCAGATTAATAAATGCTACGGACTAAGTTAATTTTAAGTACATCTCACTAACTCAATCCTCTTGTGTATAGCCATACACTGAGTTATGTGATTACATAAACGAGGTACTTAGGGTTTTCAGTAGTGTCTTAATTATAAGCATACATGCATATAATAAGATGAATTATTAATTCTGTCCTAAAACAATTATATAATTGTCTTTCGGGCACTACACCTAACAATCTCCCACTTGCACGAAAGGCAAGTGGATTAATTGTTTTAGAGCACACCCTTTATAAATATATCTACAACATTCTCCCACTTGCTCAAAACAAGTGAGACATATCCCAAAGAGTCATACCCTCCAAGCGCATCTTAGTAATTCATCCTTCCAAGCACGACCGGAGTGTGCCGCCGCAAGGTAGGTCAGTGACCCGGCGCGTACTTAGAAGCCGAATACCATGTGACTTGGTACACTGATCAGGTAGGTTGGCGGCTTGAGTCAATATTTGGGATCGAAACGGCGCCTTTCCATCTAATCCGGTGGTGCGATTTCAATATGCTTATGACCTCTAGTGATTGCAAAATCCTTATGAGCTACCTCTCCAATGTTTTCACAATGAAGTGGCTTACTGGATAATACTTTATCACATGAGTAAACACTGAGACCGAGATCGATTTAACGATCATCCTCAATCTGACCTAAAGCCAGAATCAGTGTCATCACTTATATTCTAGTTTGCACCTGAATATACTAGCATATTATTCCTCATTCTCCCGAAGAGACTTGAGGATTCACTAAACATCCCATTTAATATTCATCTGTAGGTTTAGATAATCATTCCTCAGAGGTAGGGTAGACTACATCATTGAATGTTGCATAAATGCAAGAATATCTTAACCAGGTGAATGGATGGGATTGCCAATGATCGATTCTCAAGAATTTGAGCGAATCAAATCCTTTAGAATGAATCCCGATGGAATGTCAGACGCTGACTTCAGATAACACACTCATGTTGTTTCCAACTGTTTCAGTGTTACCATTCACAAACACTAATCTACATACTACTTTACTAATATTAATGCCCAGTCTACGAAAGACTTATCAACATTCTGGTCAAGTCCACATATTAAATATATGACTTTGAAATGACCTAGAAGTTTGCTTTAATCCCCAAAGGATATAAGCTATGGCAGGGAATCACCCCTATTTTCTGCTATGTAACGAATCCATTATTTGTTCTTAGCTAAAAACCCTTTTGTTCTGAATGAATTCAGATTCCGTTGTTCGGCAAGGAAGTCTTAGGGAATCACCCCCATTTCCCGTTTTCTGACGAAATCAAGCAAGACTGAGTGGTAATAGAGATCACGGTCTGGTTAACTCTCTACCTTTTAGGGAATCACCCTTAAATTACTCAGCTTTGCGTTAAAAGTTAAACTTTCCTATTCATTTGACTCTTCTCCGTGTAGTTCCAATTACTCCCACTGGGCCTGAGATACTCAGGTGGTTTTACAAGAGTTTCAACGGAACTCGAGTATCAAACTCCATTCACATGGTTATGGCTTTTAAACCAACCTCTATGATCAGGATCCTATACAGCCCACGAAGGACTATAGGTCATCAATCTACCCTATAAACCGTAAGGTCCTGCAATGGGTAATGGACAAACCATACTCCCACTGCATTCGGGGTGGATTGATATACTGATCTAGGTTAGTAGTTTTTATTAGTGTTATCACCAACTGCCGGTGTTGGATGTGGACTGAACAAATCAGTTAGTAACATCTTGAGTACAAATACTTCAAGATCCAAAGTTGTTATTTATAGACTACATCAGACCGAGTGTGACAGTATAACCATCATTCTCTGACTTTACGAGTTTTGTAACCAACCTTTACTCAATACATTAAGATATTTCACGCTTTGAACGTGTACGCAAAATTTCCAGTCCTACCTTCAAGCACTAAGTGCTAAATGTCTATATTTGCGGAAGTGGGGTGAACCGAATTCACTCCGTATCCACAAATGCGTAGGCATCTTTTAGGTAGACTTCTCGGTTTTTCATTACAACGTAAACCATTATTTTGCAACCAATATCTTAAATGAGTTCAGCAGCGTATTGTAGCACATCAATAACTATATAAGGCAAATTTATGGTGTATCCTTCAGTGAAACATTTCACTGGGAGGCAGGCCGAGCATCAGTCCCGAAGACTACGCAATAACCTATTTCTGAGTATGGAATACTCTATCTCTGATGAAATCAGAGATTTTCTCCATATATTCTGGATAAACTTACCGGAGTCTTGAATAGTTGTCAGACAAGATGTCACTACTACAAAAGACTCCCACTAGCTTGTATCTTTCATAGGACCACGAAGGTCGTTATGAACAAGCTATGCGACTTCTTTAAAAACTATTACCCTTTCCCGATTGAAAGGAAACTTAGTCATTTTTCCTTTGATACAGTGTTTCTTTGACTGGGAGATAGGAATCACCCTAAGCCAGTCTGCAGATCTTGTCGTTTAGGGAATATGCACTAATTTATAGTATGTAAAGAAGTGTTTATCTAAATACGGAAACCATTTGCGTTTATATTGTTTAAGATGTGTTACATATACCTATTCAGCATTTCTTAGTGGTTCGACTTTATCAAACAAAAGTCCGAGTCTTGGGTTCGTGCTACGAATGTTATATTCATCGTCAATAAGACAAACAAATTATCCTATTGAAAATGAATACGTTCGTTCCAACGAATCGAAAACGAAAAAATGAATTTTCTCGTGATACTCAAGAATTGAATCCGAGATTCATTTCCTTATACCACTCCCACTAGTCTATCTGAAATAACTGCCCGTTGTCTATTTTATTTATCGTTTAATGCAAAGCTACCTAGTTCTTCCAAAGAACTTAGCTTTTGAGAAAATTTCCAAGGATGCATTGGTCAGTGATCCGAAATCACTTTCCTTATCCTCTAATTTCCAATTTATTAATTTTTCCGGTTTAGCCTTAAAACTACTTAGTTTAGATGACTAATACGTATAAACATTCTTTCCCATTCTCGACTTTCCTTAGATGGAAACAGTCTTGAACTAGCAGTTCGTTTGAGTAGACACTACTCTTGAACTGTGGGATGTTCCGTGTTACTTGCTTGGACTATCGATTTTTCTAATCGTCAAATCATAAGACCAAAGCTCCCACTAGTTTATCGGTTCCAAATACCGTCTAACTAGCAACACTTTGTATTTATGATTTTTCAAGGATTAGATCACTCAGAACTAATCTCCCACTAGTTTATCAGTTCCAAGACCTGTCTAACTAGCAACGCTTTAGTCTTGTTTTTCCGATAAACGAAGAAACTCATGTGTAGTCTATTACACATTTCTATTGATTCAGAAAAACAACAAATCATAAGGCTAAGGCTCCCACTAGTTTATCGGTTCCAAATACCGTCTAACTAGCAACGCCTTATGTATATGATTTTCCAATTTTTCAATTTAGAAATTTGTTGTGTAATTACACTTTTAAAAATTCACTAAATGAATTGGTCTGATAGTCCTATATCATCTTTTGTAAACTAAGTGTGGTCGTCTCTCGTTCAACACGAGTGACATCCGTGACATACCTATACTATGTCACTTAAGTTTTTAAAGGCTCAAGAGAAAAATTAACTGCATTCTTTTGATAATTTACAATGTACTTGTTACTTTCCACATTTTTAATGAAGTCCTATTACTAACAGTTTAGTAGCCTAGAGATTTAGTGTAAACAAAATGACAGAAAGTTAAATTCAAAAAATAAATTGTCACTACTAGATTTTTATTTTAGGAATAATAAACTTGTTTAAAGTCTATCCAACCATTCCAAGGATTTAACCTCACACCGTACCGCCGCCTTTAGGGTCGGTATCAGTACGATGACGGTTAAATTGAGACAATCTCTCTCAATGATTAAGCTTTGAGAATCGAACATCTCACGGGAATCAGACATCCTGGGCCTTAATTATTGATTACCTTCCTTTTTCTAGCCTAGATATTTCTAAAATATCCATAAAGAATGTGACCTACTATATCAGATCTCAAAGTACGCCCCGAGTATGCCGCCTTTAGGGTCGGACAGTGACCCAACGAGTACCCAAAATCCTATCCTTTCGGAGACCAAGCCTTGAATTTTGATAGGGGTGAACACCATCCTTAGGGGGCCGGAATCAAAGCGGCACGAGAATCCATCACTAAAATCGTAACGATTGACAAACCAGGTTCCTCGGTTTTAATAATTAGTTACTTAATTAATTAACTAATACATATTAATTAAAAAAGCTTTTTAACTAATTATACGAGTTATACATGCCTACTTTATTCGAAATAAACTAGCTACATGATGCATTGGAGTGGAATCATGATATGATGCATGTCATGGCAATTTTCCGGTTTCTATCACATAATTTAGATCATACACGAAAAAAGATACGGAAAAATAAACACCGAGATGGATCGTTGGTACCCCCGTATCTAACCTATAAAAAAAAATAAACAAACCCTAACTAGGGTTTACTATTTTCTAATCAGCTGCTGCTGCGTTTTATCGATGATCAGACATCCAAACGAACTTTGATCGTCACGAAACTTTATGGACCTGTTATTCACTCATCCTACTTGAATATGGACGGTTGGATCCGAGTTTTGACGGGCCAATTGTCTCCAGCAATCCGCCGATCCAACTGCTGCAACTGGTGATAACTGCGACGCAGCAGTGTCTTCCCGGAGCCGATCGGGCATCGAGACAAAACCCGATCGACCTGAAAATTTTTAGGGCTTGTTCATAACTCCATGATAGTGGGGATCTGAACGGTCGGATCTTCGTTTTAAAGTTCCAAACTCTTCCAGAAAATCGACGAACTCACCGCTAGGGTTTTTATGGCTGCTGTGCTTTTATGTTACAGCAGCAACTTTATAGGCGTGATTGGACATCGAGATGGACTCAGATCGTCACCAAATTTTGAGGGAATGTTCTTCAACTTTTATTCTTCATTCTGACCGGAGGGATTGACGTTTCAACGGCTCAATCTCCGGAAATAAATAAAAAACGGAACAGCAACAAAACAGATCTACTTCTAGGAAATTAAAAATTACAAAATTTCCTATACTCATATAAACGAATTTATATGAGTTTACAATAGATCTAACGAGTAAAAAATACCAACCCCAATCCATCTCTTCAACCACAACATATCAAAGCATTCATCATCATGATTTTCAAAAAAAATTTAAAAAAAAACAATGCAATCTAAACATGCAACTTCCACTCCTAGATCTAAAATTCACATACTTTGATTGATAGATCAAAGGCTCTGATACCACTTGTAGAATGTAATATCGCCGGATGGATTATAGATCCACCCGATTACGCAGCGGAAAGTACAAGATCTAGATCTAGTCAATCAAAATACATAAATACAATAGATCTAAACCTACGAGGGGGTTAGATTGCTTACCAGTTTATGGTGAATAAACTCCAAGAACAATCTTCAATCCAAGATCCAAGCTAGATGAGAAGCCACGGTCTTCCAACGTGTGTCTCCAAGCACCACCAGGTGGATGGTGTTTCAAGCCGCCGGACCTCCTCGATATGCTACCTTAGAAAACCCGAAGTTTTCTAAAACTCGAACCCAAGTAATTAAGGCCGAAAATTCTAAGCCTTAATACTTCTTCTAACTCGAAAATTGTGTGTCTAAAGGCTTGGGAGAACTCTCTTTATATAGGAGAGTAATCCTTGTCCTCCATGGATTTAATAATTAAAAGATAATTATTAGATTAGTCCTTATTTTAAATAAAAGATAAATTTAATATATATCCCAAACAAATTAGGATAAATAAATATATTATCTAATATTCCATGATTTATCACTTAACAAATAAATGATTAAATCACATATTACATAATTATCCAAGAAAACTAATTTCTCTCTAATTAAATAACAAAAATGCGCCCCACCCTATTAAAATAGGTCCACACGTATTTTACACATATTTGGGCCGAGTCCACGAAAAAATATCTTTTCCATGTATTTAATTATTCACTCCAACTAAACAATTAATCCACATATCAATTAAATAGTCCAATCCAACTATTTAATTATAATTGAGGTGAAACGACGAGAAAACGTATATGATATATTATGAGCCACGTCGGGGACCATGGACCCATATTCAGTAGCTACAATAAATTAAATAGAATTATTCGTCAGACCGAACAATTATATTCAATCTATTAATTCCGGGATTACACCACCATAAACCCGAAACTGAACTCTGCCGAATATATATAACTTACACTCAACTATGAGTCGAAAGTGTCCACTGATATAATCATTACATACGGATAAATCCTCCATAGACTGTTCGTTACGATTCGGGATATCTCCGTAAACCCTTCTCGAAACCTCTTATCCTTATTTACCATTAACCCCCTAGTGATCAATTAGTTCATAACTAATATAATATAAACTCCGTGGATCGATCAGTTTCTAGGATTATCAAATAAGGGAACTGTCTGTCTACTTCCCGAGGGAAGGAATGGATTCCATATCTGTGATAGCACATGTTAGGTATGATGCCCGAAAGACAATTTTGTAATTGTTTTATTTAATAAATGAAATGATATTATTATTCATATTTATTATTCTCATATTCACCGATGTGACAATAGTATTTACACTACAGAAAACCCTAAAGTATATCGTTTATGTAATCACTTAACTCGGTGTATGGGATATACACGGGAGGATTGAGTTAGTGAAGATGTACTTAAAATACAATTAGCCCGTAGTGAAGTTAATCGAGAGTATCGGGTCTCTCCTTTAACGTGCTATTAATGCGCCCGTAACACAATAGGTGTGATTGTCTTATCCGGACTTTCGGTTAAGAGAACCTAGTGGGGCATTTATATATGATAGATATATCATATAGGGCCGGACGCCCGGACCGATTTGATTAGAGTTCACGATATAATTCCGTGATCGAGAAGTCTTATCGAATCAATCGATGATCATATTTATGGATATATCTTAATCCTGAGGTGATCACAGTCAACTACTTGAATCAGTATGAGGTTTGACTTGACGGTTAAGGATTACACTGAGTCTGTGGTCTGAATTACCCCATCTTGGCATTGTACTGGATTGAGTGAGTAGTCTGTGTTATCACAGATATGGAATCCATTCCTTCCATTTATAGAAGTAGATAGACAGTTCCCTTATTTGTTAATCCTAGAAACTGATCGATCGCGCGAGTTCATATTACACGATTAGCTACCGGTGAGTTGTATGAATTAATTGATCACTAGGGGTTAATGGTAAATAAGGATAAGAGGTTCTAAAAAGGGTTAACGGTAACTTCCCGATTTAGAATGAACAAGATCTATGGAGGATTAATCCATATGTAATGATTATATCAATGGACGCTTATTATTATTCTCGTGAGGAGATAAATATAATCTTATAATCGGAGGAGTGCGATCACGGGATTATGGTGGCATATTCTGTGATTGATTTATCGAATATAATTATTCGTTCGTAAGATAATTATTTATTTGATTTATCGGAGCCGCTGATTATTAGTCCATGGTCCCCGACGTGCCTCCTATATAGCATAGCTATTCTCGGACGTTGAATCCTAATAATATTAATTTAGTTCTTGTTGGACTTTATTAAAACGATATGTGAATTAATTGTTTAGTGAACTATTAAATTAGTTGGGCTAAATAATTAAATATGTGAAAAATGCATTTTTCATAATCTTGGCCCAATTTAGTGTGTTAGTCGAAAATTGTGACTAGGTCACAAGCATTGGAATTTTCGGCCCCTACACATGTTTTTAGGAAACAAGAAATTGTTTTAAGACATGTGCATAAAATATTTATTGGATAAATATTTATGGTAAGGAATAAAAATAAATATTATTCTAGATTTGTTCTAGAATATTATGGGATTATTTTTATTTAATGGATTTATTTTATTTGCAAAATAAAATCCTTGGAGGTTAAGTTTTACTCTCCTATATAAAGAGAGTTCTCCCAAGCCTTAAACACACACAAAATTTCGACTCTTAACAAAAAGCAAGAGTAAAATTTCGGCCAAGAGGGTTGGGGAAAAATCTTGGAGGTTTTTCCGGGTAGCATATCGGGAGGATTCGAGACGAGAATTTCCTTCCACCGGGAGTTGCTTGGATCACACGTACGGAAGATCGTGGTGCTCTTCACACAATCTTTTGATCTTCATATTGAGGTTCTTCTACTTGGATTTTGAGATCCAAGAGGTATGTTCTACAACCCCCTTGTAGAGTAGATCTAGTTATTTTATTACGTGTAATTTATTGATCTAGATTCTTAAATCTCTTCCGTTGCGGATGATATTACTAACAGCACAGACTACTCACTCATCCTAAAATAGAGCCAACGAGAAGTGTTGGACCACATACTACGAAGTGATCCTAACTAACTCATCAAACTCTACCCTAGTCTAAGCAGTCGTCTGTGATCACCTCAGGATTGAGATTAATCCATATATGATCATCTTGTGATTCGATAAGACTTCTCGACCACGGAATTATATCGAGAAACTCAAATTAAATCGGTCCAGCCCTATATGATTATCATCATATATAAATGCCCCACTAGGTACCCTATTACCGACAGTCCGGATAAGACTGTCACACCTAAAGTTTTCTGGGCGCATTATTAGCAAATTAATCTTGAGAACCGTACTCAGATTAATAAATGCTACGGACTAAGTTAATTTTAAGTACATCTCACTAACTCAATCCTCTTGTGTATAGCCATACACTGAGTTATGTGATTACATAAACGAGGTACTTAGGGTTTTCAGTAGTGTCTTAATTATAAGCATACATTTATAATAAGATGAATTATTAATTCTGTCCTAAAACAATTATATAATTGTCTTTCGGGTACTACACCTAACACATATATGGATTGACCTTAATCCTGAGGTGATCACAGGGTACTACTTGTCTCGGGGTAATGTTTGATGTGTTAGTTAAGGATCACTTTGATATGTTATCTGAATCACTTCTCATTGGCACTATTCCCTGATGAGTGAGTAGTTCTGTGTTTCACAAACACGGAATCCATTCTTTCCTGCGGGAAGTAGAGAGACAGCCCCCTTATTTGTTAGCCCTAAGAAAATGATCGATCCCGGGAGTTCATATTAGACTAATTAGCTACTAGTCCGGTATGTGAACTAATTGATCACTAGGGGGTAATGGTAAATAAGGATAAGATATTCGGAGTCGGGTTTACGGAGACTTCCCACTCAGAATGGACAGTCTATAGAGGGTTAGTCTGTATATAATGATTATATCTATGGACGCTTATTTACTCATAGGACTGAGTGTAAATATATATCTATAATTGGTAGGGTTCAGTTTCGGGTTTATGGTGGCGTAATCCCGGAATTAATAATTTAAGTGTGAATATTCTATTCGATGAATATTTTACTTAATTTATTGGAGCTACTGGTTATTGGTCCTTGGTCCCCAACGTGGCTCCTATAATACAAGTATTTTCTTGTTATTGGGCCTCAGTGATAATTAATTGGTTGGGCCAATTAAATGATATGCGAAATATTATTTAGTTTGGCTAAATAATATAATACACAGAAAAGACATTTTTTGTGGGCCTAAAACCCTAAGGTGTGGCGCCTCCCTCTCATAAAATGCAAGAATTGATTTTCTTGTGTGATTAATTATTTACTTGGTAAGTAAGTAATTAATAAAATAATTGATTTGTAATTGATTGATTCATTAATCACAATCTTTTATAAATGGAATTATCTTTTATTGTGATTTCTTTTTAATTGTTTATTTAATTAATTAGAAACTTGGAGGCCAAGGATTTACTCTCCTATATAAAGAGAGTTCTTCCAAGACATATGAGAGATGAAATTTTCGACATACACACATAAAATAGAGAGAAAAACTTGTTTCTTGTCTTGGGTTTCTGGTTGAAGAAAAACTTGTAGTTTTTCTTGATGCATATCAATGAGGTTTCAATTCCAAGGATCGGTGTCCACCAACCGCCGTTTGGAGAACACGTTGGAAGATTGTGGCTACTCATCCAACTATTGGTAAGTAGATCTAAACCCCCTTGTAGGAAGTTTAGATCATTTATTTATGATATGTAGTTTATAGATCGTGATCCATCCGCTGCGCAAAGTTCTGTTTTGTACAGATCTGAACTCCTACATCCTTCATGTGGTATCAGAGAAAGGTTCCATGATCTATGAATTATATTCATAGATAAACGATTTAAATGGAGTGGAATTGCATGTAGATATTTTTTTTAAATATGCATATGTGATTGGTTGTTGTGGTTGAAGAGATGGATTGGAGTTGTTTACCTGTTAGATCTATTGTCAACTCATATAAATTCATTATATGAGTATAGGAAATTTTGTGTTGATGTAATTTTAAATTTCCTAGAAATAGATCTATTTTGTTGTTGTTCTGTTTTTCTATTTTTCCCGTCGATTGAGCCGTTGAAACGACAATCCCTCCATTCAGAATAAAGATCAAAAGTTGTTGAACAAGCCCTCAAAATTTGGTGTCGATTGGAGACTGTCTCGATATCAGATCGCTACAATAAAGTTTTTGATGTAACAGAAAAGCATAGCAGCCATAAAAACCCTAGCTCTGAGTTCGTCGAATTTCTGGAAGAGTTTAGAACGTTGAGACAAAGATCCGACCGTTCAGATTGACTAACATGGAGTTATGAACAAGCACTAAAAATTTCAGGTCGATCGGGTTTTGTCTCGATGCCCGATCGGCTCCGGAAAGACACTGATGTGCCGCAGTTATAAACAGATGCAGCAGTTGGATCGGCGGAATGCTGGAGAAAATTGGGCCATCGAAACTCGGATGCAACAGTCCATATTGAAGCAGGAGGAGTGAAGAACAGGCCCACAAAGTTTCGTGACAATCAGAGTTCGTTTGGATGCCCAATCATCGATGAAACGGATCAGCAGCAGATTGTATTAGAAACTAGTAAACCCTAGTTAGGGTTTATTTATTTATTTTCTAATAGGTTAGATACGGGGGTGCCAACGGTCCATCTTGATGTTTATTTTCCGCACTAGTATGTATGCTTAGGATGTATGCGTAGAACCGGAAAATTGCCATGACATGCATCATAACATGAATTCCACTCCATATGCATATACATGTAGAAATTAATTCAAGGAATTTGTTAGGCATGTATACAACACGCGATTAGTTTTAATTAATTGTATGATATTAATTAGAAACTAATTAGGGAACCCGAGGATTCCGGGTTTTGTCAATCGTCATGGTTAGGTGATGGACTCTCGGTGAATCCCACCTTGCGAAAGCATAGGGAGTAAAATCCCGAAACCTCGATGAGATTGCGTTTTTTGTCCGTAGTGTCTACGTGAAAGTTTGATGTTAAGGGATTGAACAATTATGGGCGAATATGGTTCGAAAGTGGTTAAACCATGGATAGTGGTCAACTGAGACACGGCTCGATCGACTTAACCCTCCACGTGTGGCGTTTTCACGGAGGTCCGGCAAGGCTGAGCTATCCCACGAGCGACTACGGCTCAACGGAGCTCCCCTAGCCCTGATCCGTCCGACGGCCACATATGTTCCAACGAATAGGTCGGGTGGGCTAGCCCACATAACCGACACCATTCGGGCCCATGATTTATTGTTCCTTAAAGATACATCAAGTCCAAAAACGAAATCAGTAAACCCACCACTTTTTCAAAATATTGAGTGGGAGCGGGGAAGGCGACAGCCGACCCCACGGCCTCTACTGTTGACACAAGCAACGTGAGAGAATGGTGACGCCTCGTGCCGGCCTGGGACCGGCCTCCCTAAGGAAGGTCTTCACCGCTATCAAAATTCAAGGCTTGGTCTCCGAAAGGATAGGATTTGGGGTACTCGTCAGGTCACCGACCGACCTTAAGGCGGCACACTCGGGGTCTACCTAAAAATCTGAAACATTAGGTCACACTCATTATGGGTATTTTTGGTAATACCTTGGCTGAAAAAGAAAGGTAATCGAGAATTAAAATTGGATGTTCGATTCCATTTAATCATCGAGAGAGATGATCTCAATTTAGTCGTCACCTCTTTGACCTACCATAAGGCGGCACTGAGGTGTGAGACTAAATCCTTGGAACGGTAGGATAGACTATGCATTAGTTTATAGTTCCTAAAATCAATTAGTAGTGTATAATTTGGATTTATTTTCTGTCAATTTTATTTACAACAATTTGTATATCTCTATAGGGTACTAGACTGCTAGTGTATGTTTTAAATTGACTAGTAACGACTTCATTAAAAGTGGTAAGTAACTAGAACGTTGTACTTATTAATCATACATGCGATTAATCTTTCGGAAGAGATATTTCTCTTGAGCCTTCAAGACTTAAGTGACGTAAATAAATATGTCAATGCTGTCACTCGTGTTGAACGAAAGACAACCATAGTTAGATTAAAAGATGGTTGGGACGGTAAAATTCTTCTAGTGGATTTTTAATTGTGTAGTGACTACACGAGAAATTTTCTAATAGAAAAATTGGAGAATCATAAATTAAAGTGTTGCTAGTTAGACGGTATTTGGAACCGATAAACTAGTGGGAGCTTTAATACTATGTTTTTGTTGTTTTCTGATTTATTAGAAAATTAGTCCCACTAGGTAACGCTTTCATTAGATATCCCACAGTTCACGAGTAGTGTCTACTCAAACGCAAGTTCAAGACTATTTCCTTTTAAGGAAAGTCAAGAATGGGAAATCATCTAAACTAAGTTTGAGGCTAAACCGAAATATTAGTTAAAGAAAGTAGAGGATAAGGAAAGTGATTTCGGATTACTAACCAATGAATCCTTAGCGACTTTCTTAACCGAGTAACTCGACTCGGGAGCTAAGTTCTTTGGAAGAACAAGGAAGTTTTGCATTAACGATTAATAGAGAAGACAACGGGCAGTAATTTCAACAGTGGGAGTGGTATGAGGAAATGAACTTTGGATTCGATCCTTGAATATCATGGAAATTTTATTTTTCTGTTTTCAGATTCGTTGGAACAAATGGATTCACTTTCAACTCGACACATTGTTGCCTCATAGAAAGTGAATATGACATTTGTAGTACGAATCCGAGACTCGGACTTTTGTTTGATAAAGTCAGAACCACTAAGAAATGCTGAAAAGGTATATGTAATCACGTCTTAAACTACTATAGGCGAACGGTTTCCGTATTAAGATAAACGATTTTTCAAAATCTATTAATTAGTGCATATATCCTAGAGATAAGACCTAACGACTGGCTAAGGGTGATTCATATCTCCCAGTCTCGGAACACTGTCTCAAAGGAACAATGACTAAGCTTCCTTTCAATCGGGAAAGGGTAATAGATCTGAAGAAGTAACGTAGCTTGTTCATAATGACCTTCGGGGTCTAGTGAGAGATACAAGCAAATGGGAGCTTTGGAGTGGTGACATTTTGTCTGATAACTACTCGAAACACTGTTTAGTTTATCTAAAGAGTACGAGGAGGAGTCTCTGATTTTAGCAGAGAATAGAGTATTCCATGCTCAGAAATTGGCTATCACATAGTCTTGGGACTGATGCTCGGCCTGCCTCCTAGTGGAATGTTTTTCACTGAGGAAGAAACCATAGACTTGCCCCATATGGTTATTGATGTGCTACAATACACTGCTAAACTCGATTAAGATAATTGGTTGCAAAATAACGGTTAACATGATTATGTAAACCGAGAAGTCTACCTAGAAGATGCTAGTGAATTTATGGATAAGGAATGAATTTGGTTCACACCGCTTCCGTAAATGTAGGCATTTAGCACTTAATGCTTGAAGGTAGGACTGGAGATTTTGCGCATACGTTCAGATTGTGACTGTTCGTGAAATGTCTTAATGTGACGAGTGAAGGTTGGTAATAAGATTCATGAGATCAGAAAGTGACGGTTGAACTGTCACAAGCCTTCTGATAGAATCTATAAGTAACAGCCTTAAACCTTGGACTACGGTTACCCAAAGGTAGTTACTATCTGATTTAATCAGACCATGTCCAACATCGGTTGTTCGTGATTACACTGATAAATACTACTAGATCAGAATGTCAATCCACCCAAAACGCAGTGGGAGTATGGTTTAACCGTTGACCCATTGTGGTTTTGTGGACTTTACGATCCGGGGGTGATTGATAACCTATGGCTCTTGGTGGGCTATATAGGATTCGATCATAGAGGTTGGTTTGAAAGCCTTAACCCCGTGAATGGAGTTTTGGTACTCCGCTTTGTTCGACCTCTTGTAGAACCACCGAGTGTCTCGGCCCGGGTGGGAGCAATTGGATCTACACGGAAAAGAGTCGAATGAATAGGAAAGTTTAAACTTTCAGCGCACAGTTGAGTGGTCTAGGGGTGATTCCCTGACAAGTAGAGAGTTAACCAGACCTTGAACTCTCTCACCACTCAGTCTTGTTAGATTTCGTTAGAAAGCAGAAAATAGGGGTGATTCCCTGAGACTCTCTTGCCAAAAAACGGAGTCTGGATTCATTCGGAACATAAGGGTCTTGGTTAGAACAAATGGCAGGATGACTGCCGGGACTTATATCCTTTGTGAATTTAAAAAAACCTCTCGGTCATTTAAAGTCACATGTTTTAAAATATGTGGACTTGACCAGAATATTGATAAGTCTTTCGTAGACTGGATATCAATATTGGTAAAGTAGTAGTATTAGTGTTCTTGAATGATAACACTGCAACGGTTGGAAACAACATGGTTGTGCTATCTGAAGTCAGAAACTGACACGCCAAGATTCCCTGGATGAGAGAATTGGACTATATTTTAAGAATGTGATTCGGTCAAATTCACAAGAACGAGTCATTGGCTATCCCATCCGTCTTATTGGTTAAGATGATCTTGCATATACGTATGCAACATTCAACGAGAGTAGTCCTACCCTACCTCTCAGGAATGATTCTCTAAATTTTCGGATAAAGAGAAAATGGGATAGAGTCTCTCTTGGATAATGGCAAGTCAGGTTATCACAAGTCAATAGTAGTCGAATTTGTAGGATGTAATATCGTCGGATGGATCAAGATCCACCCGATTACGCAGCGGAAAGTACAAGATCTAGATCTAGTCAACCAAAGCACATAAAATAATAGATCTAAACCAACGAGGGGGTTTAGATTGCTTACATGTTTATTGTGAATAAACATCTAGAACAATCTTCAATCCAATCCGAGCTAGTTGAGATCCTATTTGAGAAGCCAAAGTCTTCCAACGTGTATCTCCAAGCACCACCAGGTGGATGGTGTTTCAAGCCGCCGGACCTCCTCGATATGCTACCTTAGAAAAACCTGAAGTTTTTCTAAAACTCGAACCCTTAGTATAATGGCCGAAATCTCTAAGCCAATATACTACCATTAAGTCGAAAATTATGTGTGTCAAAAGGCTTGGGAGAACTCTCTTTATATAGGAGAGTAATCATTGTCCTCCAATGATTTAATAATTAAGAGATAATTATTAGATTAATCCTTATTTCAAATAAAAGATAAATATATAATATATCCCAAACAAATTAGGATAAATAAATATATTATCTAATATTCCATGATTTATCATTTAACAAATAAATAATTAAATCATATATTAAATAATTATCCAAGAAAACTAATTTCTCTCTAATTAAATAATAATCAAAAAATGCGCCCCATACCCTAGAAATAAGGGCCACATGCATTTTACACACATTGGGCCGAGTCCACGAAAAATTTCTTTTCCATGTATTTAATTATCTAGTCCAACTAAACAATTAATCCACATATCAATTAAATAGTCCAATCCAACTATTTAATTATTGTTGGTCCCTTGAAAAGGCTTTGGTTAAGTTTAGAGGGGGGTGAATAAACTTAACACTCAAAACTTTTGGAGTTAACAAACTCAGCAAATTTAGCGACTGTCGCTCGATCGCTCGAGTCCGCGACTATCGATTTCACTGAATTTGTGCTGCGGAATATATTCAAATTAAGCCTTATTACTTGTTGTTAATATATGATACCAAGTATTAGATACTCAGTAGTGTAAGTGTGTGATTCAGTTGCTAGTTTCAGTTGATTGATGTGCTAGATAAACTAAATGCAGAATATAAATGCAGAAAGTAAGTAGGCGCTTTTATAGTGGTTCCAGGTGGTGTAATCCTGTCAGTCCACTCTTCTCCTGTGATGTTGGAGGAAATTCACTAGAGATTTTTGAGATAGCTGTTACAAAAATCCCTAAGTTGCTTGTCCTTCACCAATAACTATGGCTTCACAAACTGAACACTTGGAATAGGTAGGATTGCTGCTCCAAAGTCTTCCACTGGTCCTTGAAGGGTAGAATTGCCTCTTCACCAGCTCCACCACAAACAACAGTCCTTGACACCCCAAAGATGCTTCACTGTCTTCAGTAGATTTCTTGTCAAAGAAAGTTTGAATCAAGTAAGTGATTCAGCTTTCAGCAGCTTGATCAGGATGATATGATCAGCAGCTTGATGTCTTCAAGTGTGTAAACTTGATATAGCTTGAATGCAGATTACACTTGAAGAATTTTACTAGATCAGTAGCTTTATGCTCAGTAGGGTCAGCGGGGTGATTTCTTAATCAGAATTCGAAGCTCAAGATTTCTTGTTATTTTTCTCTTGATTTTTCATCATTTGTATCTGAATTAGGAGTCCTCTATTTATAGGTAGGAATCCTTGTGACTTATGTTTGAAATTCAAACACAGCCGTTTCAGATTTGTCCCATTTGACTTGCTTTCTGTCCCTATACATAGTACTGACACTATCAGACTGCTTTTTGACAGTTTACAGTCTGTCAACCCTTTGACTTGTATCCATTGGATAATCCTCTGTATCTTTCCAACGTTCCTTTGACCTTAACCATTGATTTGTTTGATAAAATCAGAGGTTGTTAGCTGTCCCTTTCTTTCTAATCTTCCAATGTAACCTTGAATAATCCGAGATATACATCAGCAGGTTCCTGTGAATGTAAGTCTGCTGAAATGTATATTAGCCAGCTGTTGTAATGTTGCTGTGTTTATAAAAACACTTCAGCTGACTTTTCTTATATCTAACTTTTATTTATGAAGTTAGATTACACCATTTTGATCATAACTAAGTTCCAATCACCATTTAACTTATGGAACTTAGACCTTGTACATAAGGTATATGTAATCAGTTTAGGTCATCACAGACTTCCATAAATTCTGATTCCATATCCTTGACTTTAATTACTAAGTTTGATCCCTTAGCCTTCAATAACTGAGTTTGAGCCCTCAGCCTTCAGTCTTCAGCAGGTTCCTATACTAGTCTACTGACTCAGCTACCCTATTGATATAGACAAATCTGCTGATATAAATCAGCTGACTATTTACAGTGCTTGTTTGATCAAACCTATACAAAGATCAAACTCTAATAAACCTATACATTTAATCTAGACATATTTTTGCCTTTGCTCTATAACAGCTAGTCTGGCACTCATCACTAAAACATAAAATAAGTCCAACAATTATAATTGAGGTGAAACGACGAGAAAACATATGCTATGTTAGGAGCCACGTCGGGACCATGGACCCATATTCAGTAGCTACAATAAATTAAATAATATTATCCGTCAGACCTTCCGGGATTACACCACCATAAACCCGAAACTGAACTCTGTTGAATATAGATAACTTACACTCAACCATGAGTTGATAAGGTGTCCACTGATATAATCATTACATACGGATAAATCCTCCATAGACTGTTCGTTTCGATTCGGGATATCTCCGTGAACCCCTCTCGAAACATATTATCCTTATTTACCATTAACCCCCTAGTGATCAATTAGTTCACATACCGGACTAGTAGCTAATTAGTCTAACATGAACTCCCGGGATCGATCATTTTCTTAGGGCTAACAAATAAGGGAACTGTGTGACTACTTCCCGAGGGAAGGAATGGATTCCATATCTGTGATAGCACAGACTACTCACTCATCCCAGAATAGAGCCAACGAGAAGTGTTGGACCACATACTACGAAGTGATCCTTACTAACACATCGAACCCTACCCTAATCTAAGTAGTTGTCTGTGATCACCTCAGGATTGAGATTAATCCATATATGATCATCTTGTGATTCGATAAGACTTCTCGATTACGGAATTATATCGAGAACTCAAATCAAATCGGTCCAGCCCTATATGATTATCATCGTATATAAATGCCCCACTAGGTACCCTTTTACCGACAGTCCGGATAAGACTGTCACACCGCAAAGTGTTCTGGGCGCATTATTAACATTTTCATCATGAGACCCATACTCAGATTAATCAACGCTACGGACTAAGTTAATTTTAAGTACATCTCACTAACTCAATCCTCTTGTGTATAGCCATACACTGAGTTATGTGATTACATAAACGAGGTACTCAGGGTTTTCAGTAATGTCTTAATTATAAACATAAATGCATCTAATAAGATGAATTATTAATTCTGTCCTAAAACAATTACATAATTGTCTTTCGGGCACTACACCTTACAGAATCTCGGATTCGAGCATTGAATAGCGGTTTAGTACGTCCTCAAGTATCTTTGCAGAACGAGGAATAATGTGCTTGTATATTCGGGTGCAAACTTGAATATAGTTGACTACACTGATTCTGACTTATAGTCATATTAAGGATGATCGTTGGAACGATCTCGGGCTCAGTGTTTACTCATTGTGATGGAGCTATAGTCTGGAGAAATCCAGCATCGCCAATTCGACTTTAATTAATCGGATACATAGCAGCTTTCGGAGCAGCTAGAGTGGCGATATAGGTTAGGAATTCCTTCCTGATCTGGGACTAATTCCAGGTCTGGTGAGCCGATATCACTTCATTGTGAAAACAGCGAAAAGATAGCTTAGAAGGATCTTCTCAGTCACTAGAAGTCAAAAGCATATTGAGAGAGAGTACCGCCTGATTAGATGGACCGGCGATGTTTCGATCCTAAAGATCGTCTCGAGCCGACAACCTAACTAATCAGTGTACCAAGTCGAGTGCTTGGTACGGCATTGAGGGATATGTTTCATCTGCTTTTAGAGCAAGTGGGAGAGTGCTGTGAATAAGATGAGAAAGGGTGTGCTCTAAAAACAATCGTTGCTTGTCATTTCGTGCAAGTGGGAGATTGTTAGGTGTAGTGCCCGAAAGACAAATTGTGTAATTGTTTTGGATAATGGATAACAGAATTTATCTCACCTTATTACTTGCTTTGTGCTTGTAAGTAATACACTGATGCAAACCCTAAGTATATCAGTATGTAACCGCTTAACTCAGTGTATGGCATGCACGTGAGGATTGAGTTAGTGGTGATATACTTAAACTGTTAGTCCGTGGTGAACTTAATCAGAGTTTAGGGTCTCATGATTAAAACACTAATAATGCACCCAGAACACCTTAGGGTGTGATAGTCTTATCCGGACTGTCGGTAGAGGGTACATAAGTGGGGCATTTATATATGATGGCATTTATATAGGACTGGACCGATTTAATCTGGGTTTCTCGATATAATTCCGTAAATGAGAAAACTTATTAAATCATTAGATGATCATATATGGATTGACCTTAATCCTGAGGTGATCACAGGGTACTGTTTGTCTCGGGGTAGTGTTTGATGTGTTAGTTAAGGATCACTTTGATATGTGATCTTAATCACTTCTCGTTGGCACTATTCCCTGATGAGTGAGTAGTTATGTGTTTCACAGACATGGAATCCATTCCTTCCTGCGGGAAGTAGAGAGACAGTCCCCTTATTTGTTAGCCCTAAGAAAATGATCGATCTCGGGAGTTCATATTAGACTAATTAGCTACTAGTCCGGTATGTGAACTAATTGATCACTAGGGGGTTAATGGTAAATAAGGATAAGATATTCGAGTCGGGTTTACGGAGACTTCCCACTCAGAATGGACAGTCTATGGAGGGTTAGTCCGTATGTAATGATTATATCAATGGACGCTTATTCACTCATAGGATTGAGTGTAAGTATATATCTATAATTGGTAGAGTTCAGTTTCGGGTTTATGGTGGCGTAATCCCGGAATTAATAATTTAAGTGTGAATATTCTGTTCGATGAATATTTTACTTAATTTATTGGAGCTACTGGTTATAGGTCCAGGGTCCCCAACATGGCTCCTATAATACGAGTATTTTCTTGTTATTGGGCCTCAGTGATAATTAATTGGATGGGCCAATTAAATGATATGCGAAATATTATTTAGTTGGGCTAAATAATATAATACACAGAAAAGACATTTTCTGTGGCCTAAAACCCTAAGGTGTGGCGCCTCCTGTTGAAATAGTGTCCTAAACCCAATCGGGTTGGACCGGATCCGACCGGGTCGGATCATTTCTACTATTTTTTTATGTTTATACATATATTAAATGGCTTTTCTGTTGTCATATATCTGTTCTTTTAAAGAACCAATTATGAATTGTTATATGATAACGTCCTTAGTATTAAACTGTGATAGAGAAACCATGATAGGTGATTATGGTTGATGAGATCTCTAATCACTTTAATAAGTTTGATACTTAAATGTCTCTAGGCTGATGTACTATTAAACAGGGCATTGATAGTATAAATAGACTAGCACGTATTAGATGTCTTCTGTCTTTAAAGGCAGGGATAGATCTCGTCTATCGAAGTGTAGAGACACTTGACCGTACGTGGACGTGTATTAGAGAATGCGTACGTTAGGGACGACCCACTTACACGGATAAGTGTCACACTATGTGACGGTTGTGTAATTATCCTTTTGACCGGAGTCTTCATGGCGTCACGGTGTGGATTGTCATGCTTTGACACTATTGAGGTTTCCCCAGCCACGGGGCGATCATGCGGTAGTGATTGGGTATGATATTCGAAGCATGCGAGTATACATGATTGGTCGTCCGGGAATCGCGTATCCTATGATTGGGATCGAATATCCGAAATGGCCTTCTTATAAGGAATGTCTTACTCTCGTGAATCTTTGCAAAGTGGGAGTAAACGAGTTACTTCGAGAGAGCATGATATCCGGATTATAAGATACGGTCGTTGATGTTTTGACACTCGACTAACGACCGTATGGATATTATTACGGCGATAGGATTGTAAGTTACACGGTAATCGTTTCACATGAATGGTAGTAGTCATTGCATTTGACTCTTCCGATGATTGGGGGTCACGGTGTGTTGCTTAGACGCTATCCCGTGATCGTTAGGCATGAAGGGCATTTTCGTAATTTGCACTTTGTGTCTACGGCCAACATATTCGGAAGCCTATCGGGTCACACACATAAGAACATCTAGCCGGATTAAAATGTGGTTATAGATGATAACCAAATAAGGAAAGTTTATCTCGAGACTATAAAGGTTATAGTGGTAAATTAATATGGTGGTATTTATTTATTATGAATAAATTAAATACAAGATATTAATAATATTATATTAATTAAAGAATATTCCGGAAGCCAATATTTGGCTATATGGGGCGCCATGTTGAAGTGTAAAAGATACACTTGGATTGTGCAATTTAATTAATGATATTACCTATTATTAATATTAGATATTAATAAAATAAAATAATATATATATATTGAATGCATGCGTGTGTGTACATTGATTGCAAATTGGATTTGCATGTATGCGCACCATAGTGTTTATATTTGGTATATATTAATAGATTTATATGTGTTATATATATGTGATAAATACACATGTGTAAATTGATTATGGTAATATAATAAAAGATAAATATTGTCAATATAAGATGTTGCAATATCTTGGAAATATTCAATATAAGATACTGACAAAATCCTAGATTTGTTTAATATAAGATATTATAATAAATGAGATAAATCAATCAATTATATTTTCTTTATTTTATTGGAAAAAGGTTTTCTTCTCCTCCACTCTAGAAGATGGCGCCACCTACACTATAAATAAGAGGTGGGTGTCAAGCTCTTTTGTACAACACAATTCCAAGAACTAATAGTTCTTGTATAAAATAGAGAGCATCCTATGGAGAGTTGGAGAGAGGGGAAAAAGGCCGGTCTAGCAACCGGAGTTTTCCAATAGCAATCCATGATGGGATTCCGGCGGGCTGTTCGTGTGGACTAGCGGTAGAGGCCGAACACTTGGGCGGCTCTATACAGAACTACTCTCCTTAGACGGTCAAAGCGTCGATCTTTTAGATCAACCAAGGTAACCACCGTCTACTAACTCGTTTGTTTATTGCTTAAACGAAGTCGGTCCTGGTTAAAAGGAAATAAAATTTTAAATTCCGCTGCGTTCCCGCGTAGATTTCCTAACAGTGGTATCAGAGAGAGCTTCGAGCTTAAGCAATAAGCATGTAATATTGCGTAGTTAATTTTATCGTTTAAATCACGTAATTAAAAGATGAAAGATTTTTGATTCGCAAAAGTGATACATGAAAAAGAAAGAAAAAAAAACGAGATCGTGTGGTGCTCGGCCGACTGGCGGCGGCACCACCACCGGCGGCGGCTGGACGGCGGCGGCGGCGACAGGGGGGCAACTGCGCGCGGCGCGGTGTGATCGGTCAATGCTGGCGGATCTCCAAATTTTTGTTTTGTGTATTTTGTGATTTAATATGGTTCATAGTTGTGATTGTTAATTTCCCTTTATTTAGTTGTGTCATATGGCTAACCAATGGTTCAAATAGTTTGGCCATTGGGATGCCACATGGCATTAAAATAATAATGGTCCTTCCAAATTTTGTTTGGAATAGGCCTAGGCCCTTTCCAAATATTTGATTTGGGAAAAGGCCTGCTTATCCACTTCCAAAATTTTGATTTTGGAAGGTGGTCGGCCTAAACCAAAATTATTTGGCCTTTCCAAATATTTGATTTGGAATAGGCCTAGGCCTTTCCAAATATTTGATTTGTAAAGGCCTAGCTAGCCACTTCCAAAATTTTGATTTTGGAAAGTGGCCGGCCTAAGCCAAATTTGGTTTAGGAAACCAAAGGCATCCCTTTTGAATACGAATCGAAGGAAAGAAACAAAAGAGAAATAATTTTAATTTTGATTTATTTTGGAATAGTTCTAATTAATTAAAATTAAAATTAAAATCGGTTTAAAATTAATCGTTAATTTTATTTCGATTAAAATCATTTAATTAATTAAATGTTAATTAGTTAATTGATTGGATAAAATTATTTAATAGATTAAATGTTAATTGATTAATTAAGACGCAAGTAGTTAAATTTTAATTTTATCTTTTCATAAGATTTTATTGTATGGATTAGATATAGTAGATATAATATGATTATATGGACCCCGATTGATCATGGACTTGACCAATAGGATAGATGTGAATGATTTAATTTTTCTGTTGGTTTAAAAATTGTCCTAGGCCGTTATGAAGAACGTGGCCTAGTTTATTTTCTGCATTCATCCCATTCCCGTTAGCTCCCCCCCGTGTGCGGCGGGTGTATTTATTTTATTCGATAAAATTAAATGTAACAAGAATGGAGAAGAAGATGGAGACCAAAGAAAGACGAAAATAAAGATCCCATTGGAGAATGGAGCATTAAAGATCCTATTGGCGGTTGCAGCTACCCTTAGATTGTGACCCGCGGTTTCGTCAGTTTGTATTCGAAACCGCACCTAGGAAAAGTCCATGATCATACCGGTTACTTTACACATTTATTTATTTTGTGCTTGTATTTATTTTATATGATACGATAGATGCATGACTAGGCACGATCTAGATATATGTGTAGGATGTATGTTTATAGAGATAGACATATTTATGATGAGACCATAATTAAAATTAATTAAGTGAATTAATTTACATAAATACTTCCACCTCAAAAGAATCAAGTTGAAATTGCCTCCCCATATTATAATGACGGTGAAGAGCCCTTGTTCGGATCCAACTCATCAGCCAAAGCAGGGGGTTGACCTACCTCGGGTATATCGTTATTATCGAGATATGATCGTATGAGATCTCACGAATATTGGGGTTATGACTTGACTAAGAATTCTCTCGGCCACCAGCCAAAGCGGGGTCGTTTGGATTTTAGAGGCAAGGGTTTGACTACTTCATAAGATGAAAATTGTCAAAGAGTTGACTAGTCAAACAACAAGAGTCGTATAAGATACGATTGACAAAGTTGTTGTCTACCTATTAGACTATTTTCGGCCCACCAGCCAAAGCGGGGGTCGCGGTAGTTTAGTGGGATCTTGTCCACTAAAGAAATTAATAATTCTTGAAAGTCAATTGGAAGTAGTTGACTAGTGGGAGCAAAATCATAAATCAAAAGACCATTTTTGATTTTGCGTGTATAAACAACAACACTCTTTTATCTTTATTTTTATGTTGTAGTTTTAGCAAACTTTATATTTATGTTTAATTCTCGATTAGTAAAACCAAATTATGACTGTTACCTTTTGAGAAACGTTCTCAAATATGGTTAAGTAATTTTAACCCTTTTAAAATGAGCAATGACACGAGAGATCCCGTTATAGTAGTTAGAGACAAGGAGGCTACATATTTGATGGAGTACTCCAAGGCTTTAATTATTAATGAAAGCGGAAGCTCATGATATGATTAAATCATTTGAAATAAGTTTCAACGAATTAGTCATATATTGGATACGATCCAACATGATCATTCAGTCATACGATGGCAATTAATTCAAACGTTGGATAAGAATGACCACGTCTAATTTTGGAAAGGTTGTTTTCAAAATTGTAAGATTTAAGTATCGACTTAATTCTATCATTGCTTAAAGGTTAATTAAATAGTCAAAGTTTTGAATACGATTCAAAAGGATGAATAAACTATTTAATAAACTTTAGATCTTCTTTATGAAAGGAAATCAAAGACATAGCTTTTGTGATCTTTCTTAAGTCTTATGAAGACTACAATAAGAAACATTTTTCAAGTGCTTAAAGGATTAAAAATGAAAGTTAGGGCATGTGCTCAAATAGAGAACTTATTGAAGTTTCTATTCTAGGCAAGTGAGTTGAGATAAATCTATCTAAGTTCAAAGTCAACTCTAAGATATATGATACCTTACGAGTGTGATTAAATTAGAAAGATTGAATACAAATATGGAAGGTGAAACAAACGTTGTAACACTTACCATATTCTGGATCTAGTAAACTGATAAGGGAACTAAATAAATGTTATTATGCTCCGGTTCTTATGAAGAACATGTTTTCAGTTGCACGTTAGGATTTAGTAGACATATTCAATTGTAAAGAATAAATGTTATTCTGATAAAATTGAAAGGTCACTGAATCTAACGTACTAGATTGATGTCACTGTATAGTTGATATATGTGATGAAATCTCAACTAAGTATTGTATGGTTGTTATCCTTGA
This sequence comes from Gentiana straminea, assembly GCA_036785695.1. NCBI lineage: Eukaryota > Viridiplantae > Streptophyta > Magnoliopsida > Gentianales > Gentianaceae > Gentiana > Gentiana straminea. Next base: position 740,503 of record JAVUPR010000087.1, on the reverse strand, counting down.
TATTAGTGGTTGTTCTAGACATAGTCTCTCTGGAAGGGAAGCGTGTAATTAAACGTCATTCTGATGATGTTGAACCATATGATTAGAATCATGTGGGTTATACGTATCTTATCCAAAGAGGACTAAAATACCCTTTTTCGAAAAGGTTGTAAAATCTAGAAAAATTGTCTAAAGCCTAAACATACCGATGTTTGTTGGCTTGTGACAATTAATGGCACAAATAACTGTTTATTAGTCTCTACGACTATTTTTAGAAATAGTCAAGTGTACTCAGTGAAGTGCATAATTCGGAAAGCCCGAAAAGTTCGAGCTAGTACGAATATGAGATTGATGAGCTACTTAGGAAATAATCTTCAATTGGATTGAAGTAATTAATACCTGGAGGGTGTTTCAGAAGTCGTCTGAAAAGGAATAAGATTCTCCCTTGAAGGATACCATATTTGGGATACACAATTAGATTGTGTTCCCAAAATGGAAACAACACTTTATATGATAAATGTGTGACGCAAGCCATAAGAAGTATCCCTTACCCGTTTCGGGATAGTGCCCTTAGACTTAATCAAGTTCCAAAGAATAAAGGTTGAATAAATTCCATATTAGATATGGAAGAGGATAATGTCGAATCTATCTTAACCGATGATTTGAAGTTGTCATAGGCAAGGTCAGAAAGGCTTGGAGCCTAGTACGACATATGCGACTTTGTGGAATGTCTTAGCTAGCACGCTGGACATTATTTACTCGTCCGTGGAGCAAAATGTTTGTCTCCAAACATGATGTCTTCTAGAGGAAGTGTTTCTTCCAAAAGAAACAGTGGGAGTAAATTAGATCTCAAAAGAGTTTGAAAACCACAAAGATATATTCAACCATAGGAACGTGAGCAGACGCCACATAGCGATGAGGTGTAGAACACTGCTTAGTGCACACAAAAGTTCTGTAAGTCTGTGGATAACCTTAAAGCCTGAAAGGGCGACTGGTATGTTCATCTTGAAGAATGAATATCTCACGACTTATGAAAGAATGTTTGAAAGGCAAGATTGAGAGATATGGCCAGCAGCCATAATATCTGAATTAGGCTCTATCAGTGACAACCAGGTTATGAACCTAGTCCGTCTTACCTAGAGGGAATGTCCATGTAAGGCTGAGCCCAGTTCTATTCAGATAATACTTGTTATAACTTCGTATCATGGCTATATGATAGTGTTGAAGACGTTGGGCTAACAACTCGATGTTCATAGACAATAACATGATATGTGAGCCCACGAGATCCATTTATGGACTCAAACAAGTTTCTCTAGAGTTTGATTTAGTCAAAAGAAGAATATGCCAATGTGCAAGTTGGATAGTGGGAGTGTGTTACGATTTTTGAGTAAGGTATTGGATATCTCTCTCAGGAATCATCTCCCCATGTCACAGTCAATTAATGTTTGGTAATTCAAGATCTTTACGAAAGCACTTGGATTAGCAGTTCTTATTTTAGAAATGAGAATCTATAGTGATAGATTTAACTGCTGTTAGATTATTGTTTACCTATATAGATGTGATGCTAAAAGAAGTTTAGCATAGATCGCAAGATCTATCTGTGCTAGGACGTTGGTCCTAAAGATGAGGTGAAAAATGATGATGCTTATGGAAGGTTTCCTTCGCTACTGCGATAGAAACCATCTTATAGGTGATGCCGGATGTTCATAGTCCATGAATAGTCATGAGCAAATATGAAAGTAAATCTGGTAAATGTCGAGAATATCCTTAAACAAGTTAAGGATGGTTTCCTAGTTTATTGAAACTTAGAATTAAATAAACGTAGATATACAAACGTATATCCAGAGTCTTATGAAGGCGAGTGGGAGCTACAGTCTGGGTTTTCAGTCACTTTGATTAAGTGATACAGTGAGCTGGAAATGTTCTAGCCTATGGGTCACTGTAAATTCTACAACCAGGCCAAAACACAGTAGTGCCTTAGAGGCGCAGCGGGAGCAGTACATGGATCTAGAAGGTTCATTCCTGAACCTTGTGCGGTTGTTCCACTTTTTCTATATAGCTGATATAGTAAGTGGATTCATTACTTGAAGCAAGGACCAGGGTCTCGTCAGAGATTCGTGTGTGTGTTAAGGCGGTTCCTTTGACTTGGTCATTTGGAACATGATATGAAGATAGTTTGAGTCCCCACGGATAGCGATCCGTTTATGGCTAGGGCTAGTTGCGAGTATTGCATGAGATTCTTGTGTTTCAACTTGGTCTTGTGTGTGCGAGTGATTGGTTTTAGGCCAAGTGGGAGATTGTTGAAATAGTGTCCTAAACCCAATCGGGTTGGACCGGATCCGACCGGGTCGGATCATTTCTACTATTTCTTTATGTTTATACATATATTAAATGGCTTTTCTGTTGTCATATATCTGTTCTTTTAAAGAACCAATTATGAATTGTTATATGATAACGTCCTTAGTATTAAACTGTGATAGAGAAACCATGATAGGTGATTATGGTTGATGAGATCTCTAATCACTTTAATAAGTTTGATACTTAAATGTCTCTAGGGCTGATGTACTATTAAACAGGGCATTGATAGTATAAACGGACTAGCACGTATTAGATGTCTTCTCGTCTTTAAGGGCGGGGATAGATCTCGTCTATCGAAGTGTAGAGACACTTGGACTGTACGTGGACGTGTATTAGAGAATGCGTACGTTAGACTGACCCACTTACACGGATAAGTGTCACACTATGAGACGGTTGTGTAATTATCCTTTTGACCGGAGTCTTCATGGCATCACGGTGTAGATTGTCATGCTTTGACACTATTGAGGTTTCCCCTAGCCACGGGGCGATCATGCGGTAGTGATTGGGTATGATACTGAAGCATGCGGAGTATACATGATTGGTCGTCCGGGAATCGCGTATCCTATGATTGGGATCGAATATCCGAAATGGCCTTCTTATAAGGAATGTCTTACTCTCGTGAATCTTTACAAAGTGGGAGTAAACGAGTTACTTCGAGAGAGCATG